>CM070782.1:17545490-18897990 GCA_036346955.1 Dipus sagitta | reverse complement strand
AGAGATAGATAGATAGATGCTGGATGAATGGACAATGGATGGATGGATAGATGTATGGGTGGATGAATGGATGGGTAGGTAGATAGGTCATGGAAAGATGAATAGACAGAAGGTGCTGGATAGACATATAGACAGATACCAGATGAACTGATGATAAAGAGATAGGAAAATGATAGATAGATAGATAGATAGATAGATAGATAGATAGATAGATGATGCTGGGTGGATCAATGGATGGATGGATGGATGGACGATGGATAAATAAATGGCTCTGCAGAGAAGTTTGTAGTAACAGGCTAGCTTGTCCACACAAGCACCGTTAGTGGCAGTGGAAATAAGACCTGCCTGGCTGAGAGGGAATGAGTGACAGCAGGGACATGAAGCAATGGTCACTGGACTGTGTCCTGATATTCCTCCTCACACACCCTAGCAGTGCTGCAGGGGAGGTGGCTCAGGCTTCAGGAGCCTCAGGGACCTGCCCACGGATGGCTCCTAGGTGGCAGACCAGGCCAATATTGTAAGACCACCATGCTCTCAGAAGGGGCGAGTCTTTTGGAAAAGTGAACTAAAGCTATTAAAAGAAACATGGGTAGGGCTGGAAGAGATGGCTTAGTGGTTAAGCCCTTGCCTGTGAAGCTAAGGACCCCGGTTCGAGGCTTGATTCCCTAGGATCCACATTAGCCAGATGCACAAGGAGGCGCGTGCATTTGGAGTTCGTTTGCAGTGGCTGGAGGCCCTGGTGTGTCCATTCTCTCTCTCTCTCTCTCTGTCACTCTCAAATAAATAAATAAAAATAAAACAAACAAACAAAAAAATCAAGAAACATGGGTAAATCAAGAAGGCGTTATACTTGGCATACATTTTGAGCTTGGCCAGCTCTTGACAACGAACTCATAAAGCTGGATTCTTTGCAAAGGAAACTGAATCTTGGTGGGGGAGAGGTGGGGCCTAAAGAACTTCAGCCTGGGGCTGGAGAGATGGTTCAGTGATTAAGGCACTTGCCTGCAGCACTTAATGACCCTGGTTTGGTTCCCCAGTACCCACGTAAAGCCAGAACCACAAGGTGACACATGTGTCTGGAGTTCATTTGTGTTTGCTGGAGGCCCTGGTACATCCATTCCTGCCCACACCCTTGCAAATAAGTAAATTAAAAAAAAAAAAAAAGAATCTCAGCCTATTGTCCATCTGTCCTGAAGTCCAGGTTCAAAGCTTGGATTTGAACTTTGCTCAAGCTGCCCTCACCTCCACGCTGTTTCATGAGGTGGAATTTTAATAGTAAGGGGAAAAGAGTACTTGAGAGGATGTCTGTCTGTCTGTGCTCCGGAAGGAGGAGAAGAAGAGAAATAAATGTTATGCAATAAGAAATAAAAGGAAGAAACAGAAAAAAAAAAAAAAAGCCAATAAAGGCCAGGACCGGAAGGAGGAGAAGAAGAGAAATAAATGTTATGCAATAAGAAATAAAAGAAGAAACAGAAAAAAAAAAAAAAAGCCAATAAAGGCCAGGACCGGAAGGAGGAGAAGAAGAGAAATAAATGTTATGCAATAAGAAATAAAAGAAGAAACAGAAAAAAAAAAAAAAAGCCAATAAAGGCCAGGACCGGAAGGAGGAGAAGAAGAGAAATAAATGTTATGCAATAAGAAATAAAAGAAGAAACAGAAAAAAAAAAAAAAAGAATCTCAGCCTATTGTCCATCTGTCCTGAAGTCCAGGTTCAAAGCTTGGATTTGAACTTTGCTCAAGCTGCCCTCACCTCCACGCTGTTTCATGAGGGGAATTTTAATAGTAAGGGGAAAAGAGTACTTGAGAGGATGTCTGTCTGTTTGGAAAAGTGAACTAAAGCTATTAAAAGAAACATGGGTAGGGCTGGAAGAGATGGCTTAGTGGTTAAGCCCTTGCCTGTGAAGCTAAGGACCCCGGTTCGAGGCTTGATTCCCTAGGATCCACATTAGCCAGATGCACAAGGAGGCGCGTGCATTTGGAGTTCGTTTGCAGTGGCTGGAGGCCCTGGTGTGTCCATTCTCTCTCTCTCTCTCTCTGTCACTCTCAAATAAATAAATAAAAATAAAACAAACAAACAAAAAAATCAAGAAACATGGGTAAATCAAGAAGGCGTTATACTTGGCATACATTTTGAGCTTGGCCAGCTCTTGACAACGAACTCATAAAGCTGGATTCTTTGCAAAGGAAACTGAATCTTGGTGGGGGAGAGGTGGGGCCTAAAGAACTTCAGCCTGGGGCTGGAGAGATGGTTCAGTGATTAAGGCACTTGCCTGCAGCACTTAATGACCCTGGTTTGGTTCCCCAGTACCCACGTAAAGCCAGAACCACAAGGTGACACATGTGTCTGGAGTTCATTTGTGTTTGCTGGAGGCCCTGGTACATCCATTCCTGCCCACACCCTTGCAAATAAGTAAATTAAAAAAAAAAAAAAGAATCTCAGCCTATTGTCCATCTGTCCTGAAGTCCAGGTTCAAAGCTTGGATTTGAACTTTGCTCAAGCTGCCCTCACCTCCACGCTGTTTCATGAGGTGGAATTTTAATAGTAAGGGGAAAAGAGTACTTGAGAGGATGTCTGTCTGTCTGTGCTCACAGAAAAAAAAAAAAAAAAAAAAAAAGCCAATAAAGGCCAGGACCGGAAGGAGGAGAAGAAGAGAAATAAATGTTATGCAATAAGAAATAAAAGGAAGAAACAGAAAAAAAAAAGCGGGGGACAAAGGACCCTTTTCTCCATCTGCTCCTAGCCAAAGAAACCGCAGCACAAATTGCTATGGAAGGTTCTCCTCGCACAAAGTGCCTTTTAGCTCACACGCCGCCGGCCTCTGAGGGCCCAGCCGGGAGAGACTGGCGTCGGCTGCAAGGAGTCCAGGGTCCTGGCAAGAAAACCCCAAGGAAAGCTTAGTGTCTGGGGTCATCGGATTAAAGGAGGCAGTGAGACTGCAAATGGAGAAGAGAACGGAGAAGGGGGGCGCTGAGGAGGGGGGGCGCCGACCCCCCATGACCTCCTGCCTGCTCTAACCTGATATAACAAATAGTCCTGCAAAACAAAATAGTATTAACCCTTGGAACCAGGTCAACCCCTTCTACGTCTGCCTGCGCCTGGCAGACTCTGCGTCCCAGAGGCTTAACTCTTTCTGGAGGCTTGTGCATCAATTGTCCCTTTTCAGCGCTCTCCAAGGTATCCCCAGGAAGAGAGGAGGTCTTGGCAGAGGCAGTGCAAGCACACACGGGGGGCGGGGGGCCCCTCCTGGCCATCAAAACTGGGCAGGGGCTTCTGGACAGACAAGTGACTTCTATGCTCTTCACGTCTGAGATTGTATTTTGACTTGATTCTATTGAAACAAGTCAGTGTTCTTTCTGCTCTCCATCTCTATCTACGTAGCCAGAAAGTGGATTCGTAGGAAGTCGGGGGACACAAAGTGTGGTCCATGAATGGGTGGTGTTAACATCACCGGGGGAACTTGCTAGAAATGCAGGTGTTCAGGACCGTCCCAGAGCAACTGAAACAGAACCTGTATTTTTTTTTTAAGATATTTTATTTACTTATTTATTTGAGAGTGACAGACACAGAGAGAAAGAGGCAGAGAGAGAGAACGGGCACAGGCACACCAGGGCCTCCAGTCACTGCAAGCAAATTCCAGATGCATGTGCCACCTTGTACACCTGGTTTACGTGGGTCCTGGGGAATTGAGCCTCAAACCAGGGTCCTTAGGCTTCACAGGCAAGCGCTTAACCACTAAGCCATCTCTCCAGCCCAGAACCTGTAATTTTTTTTTATTGTTGTTGCTCACTTTTATTTATTTATTTGAGAGTGACAGACAGAGAAAGAGACAGATATATATATATAGAGAGAGAGAGATTGGGCACGCCAGGACCTCCAGCCACTGCAAACGAACTCCAGATGTGTGTGCCCCCTTGTACATCTGGATAACATGGGTCCTGGGGAATGGAGCCTCGAACCAGGGTCCTTAGGCTTCACAGGCAAGCGCTTAACCACCAAGCCATCTCTCCAGCCCCAGAACCTGTATTTTTAACAGAATGGTGTCCAAGCTACACCCACGAAGCCATCACTTAGCTTTTAGAGATCATTTTTCTCCAAAGAGTATCTTTATTCAGCAGAAAACGAACACACACACAGTTCAAGCACAGCGCCATGCCCACCCAGCCAAAGATCCCATCTAACGTTTAGGAAAAGGTCAAACATCACCCTATTCCTTGGCCAAGGGTTGTTACCAGAGTGAATGTTGAACTTGTATTGAACTTGATGGTCTGGGGTAGAGAGGTGACGGATGCCTCATCGGGGCAGCGCTGTCCCCATTTGTAGGTAAGACATAAACCCTTTTGGGGGAGCTACACTTCCTCACTCATTCCCAAGGGTTCGGAAGTGGCTTCTGCCACTGGTGGCTCAAGATTGGAGGAAGACACAAGTCAGGGCCGTTGGAATTCTCCCTTGGGACTTTGACATGCCACGTGTGTGGGAGTGACTACTGCCATTCTCCTTTTCCAGCTGCAGGGACACGGACCCATAGAATGTCTGGCCTCTGATGGAGAAGACAGAACACACACACGCACACACACACACACACACACACATGCCCAGATTAGAGAACACAAGAGACACGCACTCAGGGGACAGTGGAACCAGTGTCATGTTTGGGGGTCTGTGGCGGTTTGATGCAGGTGTCCCCCATAAACTTAGATATTCTGAATGCTAGGTTCACAGCTGATGGCAATTGGAAACTAATGCCTCCTGGAGGCAGTGTATTGTTAGGGGCAGGCTTATGGGTGTTATAGCCAGCTTTCTCTTGCCAGTGTGTGGCACACTCTCCTGCTGCTGTTGTCCATTTGATGTGGGCCAGGGGTGATGTCCACCCTCTGCTCATGCCATCGTTTTACCCCTGCCATCATGGAGCTTCCCCTCGAGCCTGTAAGCCAAAATAAACCCTTTTTCCCCCAAATCTGCTCTTGGTCAGATGATTTCTGCCAGCAATTCGAACCTGACTGCAACAGGGTCTCTACAGTTCCTGAGGTCACCCTATCTCTAGACACTTTTGTGTCAATAAATCCCCTTCGGGGAAACCAAACCAATGTGGAATAGTCAAGGCTCTAAGCCATCGGCTTACACTGTGACCTTGATATTCTGCGACTCAACTGCCTCATCCAAGGCACTTCTGTCTTTGCCACCATTCTCTCTTTCCTGGACCCTAAAGTCCCTGTTGAGAAGCTGCCTTGGAGTAGAAACCATCCTCTAAATTTCAGAGCCAGGAGAGGTCTCAGGTTCAACACCCCCTGTCTGGGGGGGGGGGTCCAAGACTCCCAACTTCCAGGTAGCGTGAGAAAAACCATTTGCAAGATACCCAACGATCTGCCCCCATGAAACTGCTGCCTTCCCAAGAGCATACTTATATGTACTGGAGACACCCCAAAAATCCCAGGGGCTAGTCCCAAGTAGCATCCATCAAACTTCTCTTGACTTGGTCATGTTAAATGTATACAGCTGGCTAGGTCAGCTAGGATGGAGAAGGAGGGAGGGAAGTAGAGGGAAGAGAAAACTCTCCACTCAGCTTTCTCTTGGGGGCAGAAGTCTTAGGTAAAATCTTAAAACAGGTTGGACGTGGTGGTGCATGCCTTTAATCCCAGCACTCGGGAGGCAGAGGTAGGAGGATCACTGTGAGTTCAAGGCCAGCCTGAGACTACATAGTGAATTCCAGGGCAGCCTGGGCTAGAGCAAGGCCTTATCTTGAAAATAACAAAATAAATAACTAAATAAATAAATAAATAAATATCTTAAAATGAGATCAGAACCAAGATAAGAACCAAGCCATATTCTCGCTGGAAGATTTCTCTAGAAATCTGACTGGAAGATTTCTCTAGAGCACACGTCCACTCACAAGGCTTCTTTCTGGTACGGCGTTCTCAAGACACTAGCGGAGACTTCAAATTGTTAGAGGCACCCAGACATTGTGTTAAGACCTTTTATCAATGTCTACCCTGTCACCTATCCAAGTAAACTGTCCCCTTCTGCTTCCAACAGGAATGTTGAGGTCAAAATTCATTTCAAGCCAGGCATAGTGGCACATGCCTTTAATCCCATCACTTGGGAGGCTAATGTAGGAGGAGTGTCATGAGTTTGATTGAGGTCAGCCTGGGCTACAGAGTGAGCTCCAGGCCAGCCTGGGATAAAGTGAGATTCGGCTTCAAAAACAAGCACACAAACAACAACAAAACCCATTTCAGCCTTGGCACCCAGAGCTGAAGGGACCACTCTTGTTAAAACAATAGTCACTTATTGTCACACAATCTCCATGCATCGGAAACTCGGGGGTGATTGACATGAGTGAGTCTAGCACAGGCTCTCTCAGAGATGACAGTCAAAATGTCATGCAGGAGGTAAGGTAGTCACCAGAAGCTTTGATTGAGGCTGGAGGACTGGCTTCCAAGGCAGCTCACAGGCTGCGATTGGCAGGCACAGGCTTTGGTTCTCACAACTGGACTTCTGCAAATGCCACTTGAGTGCCCCCACAATAGGCTGGTTGACTATTAACCCCCCCCTCCCAGATTCCAAACAAAGAACCTGAGAGAGGATAAGGTGGAAGCCACAGTGCCATTTATGACGACACCAATGTCATTTCTACACCATCCTCTTAGTGACCAGGTCATCCTAGCCTGCAGGGAAGAGGACTACCCGAGGCCATGGATACCAGAAAATGGGCCCACTGAAGCCCATATTAAAGGGTGGTGGCCTCCTTAACCAATGAATACGAGGGCATGGAAGCTGTGGCCCCCGGGCTTCGTTATCAATCAGATCACAGTGCCAGTTTCACGTCCAAGGAAACAAAGGCCACAGGAAAGAACTGATTTAAGATCCATATTTAGAAGTGCAAAAGTGGAGACTGACTCCAACTCCTAACCCGTCAGGCTCCCCCCCCGCCCGCCACCCCCAACCTCTAGCTTGCCTACCACAAGGTGGCCAGGATCCCAGAACAGACCAAGCCACTGAGATTTCAGCTTGGCAGGAGCCTGCACCCAAGGTTTGGCCAACCTCCAGCGTCCTCACCCCTCCCGCCCTTCCCGTGGATCATTTATTCTGAGAGTCCCTCTATAAATATCCACTTAGTGAAATACCTCTCTCCTGGGGTACCCTCCCCTGCCCCCGCCTGCATCCTGCTCAAACAGTGCCAGCCTGCCATCAGTCTGCAACCTGAAGCCACTTTGCACACCCAGCACCGACCGGCTGCCCAAGCCAGTCTGCTGGGGAGCGTTGGCACACCCCCAACATCGCTCTTGGAAGTTAATGGCACTGCATTTGGTTGTTAAAAACACTAATTGACATTAAATAGGTGATGTTATCTGACGACATGCAGACTGTTCCAAGCCTACACTTTCTTTCCTTCTTCTTTTTCTTCTTCTTTTCCCACCTCCTCTTTCTTTTTATTATTATTATTTTTTTTTTCTAGGTAGGGTTTTGCTGTAACCCAGGCTGACCTGGAATTCACTATGTAGTCTCAGGTTGGCCTCCAATGATCCTCCCACCTCCGCCTCTTGAGTGCTGGGATTAGAGGCCTGCGCCACCATGCCCATATTTTTTTAATACCTGGAATCCCTGTAAAGGTCCAGGAGTCACCTAGGGCCAGAGGACAAGGGCACACAGACTATTACTAGCTCCCATCAGGAACAAGGCAAGCCCAAGATGGATAACAGGTAGCCTGGAAGGCCAGAGTTGGGATGAACCCTACATCCTTTCATCCTTTTTTTTGGGGGGGGGAATGTTTTTTTGCAGTGCTGGGATGGAACCAAGGGCCATGTGCAGGCTGAACGAGCACTGTAGCGCTGCGCCCCAGCCCCAGCCCTGCATTCTCCTCTTGCACCTCCTTAAGAAACAACCCCGATTCCATTCCCTAGTGCCCAGGTAAAGCCAGCTGTGCAAGGTGGCACGTGCGCCTGGCATTTGTTTGCAGTGGCTGGAGGCCCTGGCATGCCCATTCTCTCTGTCTGTCTCTCTTCTCTCTATCTCTCTCTATTTGCAAATAAATAATTATTTTATTTATTTGTTTGTTTGAGAGAGAAAGAGAGAGAGAGAAAGAGTAGGCATGCCAGGGCCTCCAGCCACTGCAAATGAATTCCAGACACCTGCACCCCCTTGTGCATCTGGCTTACATGGGTCCTAGGGAATCGAACCTGAGTCCTTTGGCTTTGCAGGCAGGCACCTTAACTGCTATGCTATCTCTCCAGCCCAAATTTTTTTTCCAAAGAAAGTCTCCAAGTGCAGTGTTTGGGAGACCCTGGGAGGGGCAGAGATGGAAAGTTGTCTCTGTGCAATTTACAATGCAAGCTGGATTTGCTCTATAGCCAAGGCATCGATGAGAAGAAAACTGAGTACTTCTTTACCACTGAGAAGTATTTAGTCTTTCTCATTTGCCATGTTCCCTGGGATTCGTGGCTTGTAACGATCAAGGTAATGTTGGCTACTAACAGCAAAAGTAATTGCTTATAGTTAATGAACACGAGCTAAGACTTCGTATTCATTTGCCTAAGGAATCTTCACTTCCAGTTCCCAACAGGACACTCGGGCTCAGAGAGGCATGCCACTTGCCCAAGGACACACAGCAGGGAGAGTTCAAAGAAGATTTTGTGCACGCTGACAGCCAGCCACTGATTCATAGTAAAATTTGGTGGTGGCCTGCAAAGCTCCCTAAGCTGGGGATGGGACAGAAACATGACATGCATCTTGTCATGCCTTCCCTCCTCCCGGAAAGAGAAGAAACTCCTGTCTCCTATTGCTGTTGGACCCAAAACCTGTTCTCAGGCTAGAGATGGCTCAGCGATTAAGGCGCTTGCCTGTAAAGCCTAAACACCTGAGTTTGATTCCCCAGGAACCAAGTAAGCCAGATGCACAAGGGGGCATATGCGACTGGAGTTTGTTTACAGTGGCTGAAGGTCCTGGCGTGTCCATTATTTCCCTCTTTCTATCTCTCTCTCAAATAAATAAAATTAAATTAAAAGATTAAATATCAAAGAGTCCAAGAAGGAGGTGCGTGTGCAGATGGAAGAAGAAGGAGTTGGGCAGATGCTAGGATATTGCCAGAGGGCAAGAGAGATGTGGACCTCTAGAGGCTGGAGAAGACGAGGAAAGGATCCCTGTGAGAGCTTCCAGAAGGACGCGGCCCCGTGCGTGCCTTCGTTCCTACCCTGGGAGACGGCGGTGGACATCTGGCTTCCAGAACTGTAGGATGACCAGGGAGAGCTGCTCTAAACCGTCGCTCGCGACCACCCAGGTGTAACGCTTTGCAGAGTTGCTCATTGCTTTTGCTTCTCCCCCTTCTTCTTTTTGTGTGTTTGTGTGTTTGTTTGCTTGTTTTTTGTTTTTGCTTCTTGTTTCTTGAGACAGGGTCTCTACATATAGCCCAGTGTGGCTCCAACTCAAGATTCTCCTGCGGGCTAGCGAGATGGCTTAGCGGTTAAGGTGCTTGCCTGAGAAGCCAAAGGACCCAGGTTCGATTCTCCAGGACCCACATAAGCCAGACGCACAAGGTGGCACATGCGTCTGGAGTTTGCAACCACTGAATGCCCTGGCCTGCCCATTCTCTCTCTCTCTCTCATTCTCTCTCTCTCTCTCTCCCTCCCTCTTTCTCTCAGTCAAATAAAATAAAATAAATAAAATAAAAAATTTATATATAAGAAAAGATTTTCCTGCCTCAGCTTGCTGACTGCTGGGATTACAGGAATGCAATACCAAAACCAGTTTACTAGATTATTTTCGAGCTTCAAGTGTCAAACTCTCCTTCCTTTCTTCTTTCCTTCCTTTCTTCTTTCCTTCCTTCCTTCCTTCCTTCCTTCCTTCCTTCCTTCCTTCCTTCCTTCCTTCCTTCTTTTCGTTGTCTTGTCTCCTCCCCTTCTTCCCTCTCTCTCTTCCTTTTTTTTTTCATTTTTTTTTTTTTTGTTGTTTTGAGTCAGTGTGTAAAATAACCTAGGCTCGCCTTTTACTTCTCAAACTTGTTGCATGAACTCCAGATCCTACTGCCTCCCTCCCCCATCTCCCCCAAGTCTGGGATTACAGGAGGGTGTCCCTACTAGTGAGGGACACTGAAAGGCATTCTCAGTACTAGCTAACTGCATTGAGAAGAGGGTCAGGTCCCCTAAGAGCAAGGACCAATTGGGACAAACAGGGCAAGAACGTCTCATTGCACGAGGACGTTCCATCCCCAGCCAGCATCCCAGGGGCAGACGGAAGGGAGGACTCCGTGGTGTCAGCCCCACTTCTGTGGGGTCACCGTGTGTCTTCACCCACCTCGGCAGAGGTCGCAGGCTTCTGGGCGCCTTATCATCTGGGTCCCCTGACAAAGGGAGCCTGGCGCCCAGCCTTAATGGGGTAAAGGGGTGGGAAGGGCGTGGGAAGTTCTCTTTTCAGCTCCTACGAGAGCAGGGCTGGCACCGCAAGGGCAAGAGGACCACAGCTGGAGACGGAGAAATGGGTCCCCGGGGGTATGGTGGTGCCTCTGTGGGCCCCAAGGGGGCTGGGTGACTGGGCTGCCACTGGCCTAGCGCGTCTTTTAAAGCCCATTATGTTCTGCTGTGGGCTGTGAGCTGACGCAGAGCGTTTCATCAGCACAGATTGGACCCAGCGGATCAATGGCTGGGTGGACAGCTTCTCCTCTGGGTCCAAGTCTGCCCCCCTCCTTAACTAGCAGGGGCGCCAGACCCGCAGCAGGCCCTTGGCAACTGTCAGTCAAGGTCATGAAATATTCATTCCGTTTAATCTCCTTCAGGGTCCTGGCCAGATTTCTGGTGGGGCAAGATGGTGCTTATAAACTTGTAAAGAAAAGGTAGGGGAGAGGGAGACGTTGGGGACAGAGGGATGGCCGAGATACCCCTCCACCAGTGTTTCTGGGACACCCACTTGCACCCTGAAATGATGAACACATTTGCAGCTATCTGGAGCTTCCCAAGCTATGTCTGGCCATGGGTCTACCTTCTCTTTTTCACAACACCTACCTGCAACTTAGATTATTCTCTCCCTCTCTCTCTTCCTGCTTGCAAATAAATAAATGAAATATTTAAAAGAAAAGAAAGAACTCCCACACAAAATTTTATGCCTTTTCTTCCCTTGCCTGTTAGCCACATGCAAAATTCCAGGAATTTTTATACCTTACATCTCTTAATTCTCTTAATTCTCACGCTGTGGTCCCTGGACTAGTAGCATCTGCTTTATGTGATGTCATACTGGTGTTTATACTGTTTCCAAAATACATTGCATACTATAAATAATGTACAAGTATGTAAATATATGATATATTGTATATATAGCATATACATGTGTAAATTATGTGATCTATGCATTTGGTTTCTTTCGTCATTTGGATATGTGTCCTATCTTGGGGTAAATTTTTTTTTTCCCACTCCTGGGGATTGGACCCAGGGCCTTGTGCATACTAGAAAAACATTCTACCACTGGCCACATCTCACACACTCATCCTGGGACAGATATCTTTTTTTTGGGGGGGGGGGTTCGAGGTAGGGTCTCACTCTAGCTCAGGCTGACCTGGAATTCATTATGGAGTCTCAGGATGGCCTCGAACTCACGGCGACCCTCCTACCTCTGCCTTCCGAGTGCTGGGATTAAAGGCATGTGCCACCATGCCTTTTGTGTGTGTGTGATTTTAATCACAAAACCAGGAGTTATTACCTATAATTGTGGCTCCGAGGGGCACAGTGACTTGTCTGAGGTCCTGTGGCAAGTTTGGGACAGTTCCTGGCTTTAGTGTAGGTATTTGAACCACAAGCATAAATGTAGCTTAAAAAAAAAAAAAAAACACTAATTTAGTGGAACATTTTGGAAAAAACTCATCAGTTAGAACTTTTAGCCAATTGTGACCCTTAGTTTTGGTGCCAAGTACCACAGCTTCTGTACAGAGAGGTCCTTTCTAGCACACCCCACAGAGTTCCTGTAAGCACAAAGTCTAACGGCTCTTGCTTGGGTGAACACACGAGAGGCTGAGAAACCCAGGACATCCTTGGTTTGCTTCTCCTCCCCCCATGAGACCTATAATGAGACAGCTGTGCTGGGCCCTTCCTAAGTCACCTTCCCTCTGGCAGACCACATCACCCCCTCTCACTCGAAACTAGTCCTTAGAAATGTGCACCAGAACCAGGCGTGGTGGCGCACGCCTTTAACCCCAGCACTCAGGAGGCAGGGGTAGGAGGATCACCATGAATTTGAGGCCACCCTGAGACTCCATAGTGAATTCCAGGCCAGCCTGGGCTACAGCGAGACCCTACCTTGAAAAAGAAGTGGGCACCAGACCTATGATGGTCCACATCCCCTCTGTGCAGTCTCCCACGGCAGCCAGAGTGACATTCAAGAGGACCTCTGATGAGAAAGCCACCTGACCGAAGGCCTTCAGATGGTGCCCTCTCCACTCAGGACAAGAGGCAAACGCCCCGCCACTCCGTGGAAGCAGCCCTGCCCGCACAGCTGCCACATCTGACCTCCCAGCCCCCCATGTCGCTCACCTCACTGGACACTCACCCTACTTCCTACAGCCATCACATTTGCCCAAGGACGTGCTGGCCCTGCCCTCAGTCCAGAACACATCACCCCAGACTGTCTAGCTAGTGGCCCCCTGGAATCCTGCTGTCAACACTCCATCCTAAAACTCCCCCAAGGCCAAGGCCAGAAAGTCAGGAAAGCTTTATCCTGGCCCTTCCTTCCCACTGACCAGGAGCCAGTTTTCTGTTCTTGGGTCTCCTTTCCCACCCCTGTTAAAGGAGGCTATTGGGCTGGAGGGATGGCTTAGCGGTGCTTAAGGTGCTTGCCTGTGAAGCCTAAGGACTCAGGTTTGATTCCCCAGTACCCGTGTAAAGCCAGATGCACAAGGTGGCTGCATGCGTCTGGGGTTCGTTTGTGGTGGCTAGAGGCCCTGGTGCCATTCTTTCTCTGTCTCCATTTTTTTTAAAGGAGGTTATTGTATCTCCATAAGGCTCACTTGTTAATCCAAACTCTCCAAGAAGCACAGCCAGACAGGAGAAAACACCCAGCATTTTCCTAGCAGGGAAACTGGAAGGAGACTAAAGAGGCTGGAGGAATTATTAAGCCCAGTGTGAAAGGGAGAGGGGACGGAGGGCTTAAGGACACAAGAACAGCGACAGAGAGCATCCTGGGACCCAGCTCAGCCAGCCTAGAATCCCCAGATCTCCCAGGAACGGGCCTCGCCCCTGTGCCCCTCAGCATGCGCTCATTGGCAGAGAGGTCCCTTGGGGGTGTGGCCTTCCCTAAGCACGGGTCTCGGTGAGAGGTGCATTAGCAGTGGTGTCCAGTATAGGCCTGGGTCTTCGTGGCAGAACGGAGAGAAACTCTTATCTTTGCTCTGTGGATGGAGATAATGATGACGCACGGTCCATCTTCTACTCCTTAAGTTTAACCTGGACGAAGATGAGGTGTTGGCCCTGCCAGGACACAAGCCCCTCTCCTCCATGGTCACTCAGGGAGGACGAGGTCACGGTCAACACTGACAGTGCCCTTGTGCACTGCTGGTGGGGTGTGAAATGGGGCACTGCTGAGGAGACCTGGGTGGAGGTTTCTGCCTAAACACGTGATCATCGTTTGACCCAGCTGTGACCCATGTAGGAATGCGTGCAGAACTGACAGCAGGGTCAAATGTGCATCAATGTTGATGACAGGTGTGTCGCCCAAGAGCTCAGAGATGGAAATAACATGGCTAGGCGGATAGAAGGCATGTGGCACTTCTACACAGTGAATCTCCTTTGGCTTTGAAAGGAACTGAGAGGCTGATGAGATGGCTCAGCAGTTAAGGCGCTTGCTGGCAAAAGCCAAAGGACCCAGGTTCGATTCCCAGGACCCAGGTAAAACCAGATGTACAAGGTGGCGCATGCATCTGGAGTTCGCTTGCTGTGGCTAGAGGTCCTGGTGTGCCCAGTCTGACTGCGTCTTTCTCACTCTTTCTTAAATAAATAAATAAAATAAAAAGAAAGGTAGCTACTCATAAAAAGGGGGGCTAGAGAGATGGCTTAGCTGTTAAGCGCTTGCCTGTGAAGCCTAAGGACCCCGGTTTGAGGCTCAATTCCCCAGGACCCACATAAGCCAGATGCACAAGGTGACGCGTGCATCTGGAGCTCGTTTGCGGTGGCTGGAGGCTCTGGCATGCCCATTCTCGCTCTATCTGCCCCTCTCTCTCTCTCTCTCTCTCTCTCTCTCTCTCTCTCTCTCTGTCATTCTCAAATAAATTAATTAATTAAATAAAAACAAAAAAATTTAAAAAGAAAGAGATTGAGACACAAAAGGGCAAACACTGTATAAGCCCACTGTCATGAGACACCTATCAAATCCAGAGCGACAGAAAGTGGAATGGAGTATTACTAACCCACTTGTTGCTGGGATAAAATACCAGACAAAAATCAATTTAGGGCCTGTAGAGGTGGCTCAGCGGTTAAGGCACTTGACTGCAAAGCCTAAGGACTCAGGTTCAATTCTCTAGCACCCACATAAAGCCAGATGCATAAGGCGATGCATGCATCTAGAGTTTGTCTGTGGTGGCTAAAGGCCCTGGCATGCCCATTCTTTTTTTTCTCTCTCTCTCATATAAAAAAAAAAACAAAAATAAAAATAAAATCAAGTTAAAGGATGACCGGTTTGTTTCAGCTTCCAGTTTTGGTGACAGTCCCACCATGGAGGAGGAGGCCTGGTGGCAGGAGCCGGAGGCAGCTGGTCACATTCAGCCCAGTGAGGAAGCAGAGCGATGAGGCTGCTGCTCAGCCGGGTCTCTCCGTTCTATACAGTGCAGGACCTGCGGACTATGAAATGGCATTGCTCACAGTTAGGATGGAGCTTCCTATCTTAATCAATCTAGAAAATCTCTAACAGACTTGCCAAGAGGTTTGTTTCCATGGTGATCTAAATCCTATCAAGTTGACAACCAAACACTAACCATCATAAATGGCAGTGATCAGGAGCTATAGAGAGAGGTAAATGAGGAATTAGTGTTTAATGGGTAAAAAGAGACGTTAACTTGTGGGTGTAAATAACGTGTCTAGAAATGGATGATTGCAATGGATCCCCAACAGCGCAAACGTGCTGAATGCCTTGTGCACTTAGCAATGAACATAATGAGCAACTTACATTATATACTTTTAAATTTTAATTTTTTTCTAAAAATTTATTTGCAAGCAGAGAAAGGGAGGGGAAGAGAGAATATGGGTACATCAGGGTCTCCTGCCAGTGCAAATTCCAGATGCATGTGCCACTTTGTGCATTTGGCCTTATATGGATACTAGGGAATTAAACTCAGGCTGTCAGACTTTGCAAGAAACTGCTTTTAACCACTGAGCCATTTCTCCAGCCAGTGTAATTTTGTTTTGTTTGGTTTGGTTTGAGGGCTGGGTAGGGCGGTGCACGTCTTTAATCCCAGTACTAGGGAAGCTGAAGTACGAGGATTTCTATGAGTTCAAGGCCACCCTGCAACTACATAGTGAATTCCAGGTCAGCCTGAGCTAGAGTGAGACCCTACCTCAAAAAACCACACCAAAGCTAGGCGTGGTGGTGCATGCCTTTAATCCAGCACTCGGGAGGCAGAATTAGGAGGATCACCGTGAGTTCAAGGCCACCCTGAGACTACACGTAGTGAATTCCAGGTCAGCCTGAGCTAGCTAGCGTGAGACCCTACCTTGAAAAACCAAACCAAACCCAAACAAAACTGTGTGCAGACAGTTAGTGCGTCCACGAGTGGGGAGGACCAAGGGGCGCTAGGTGGTGGCCAGGAGGCTGTAAGCATCATCGTTAGGGACTACGCACGCTATCTCATCTACCCCAACCAAAATAAAAGGCAGCAGTGGCGACCGGCATTCGACCTTCCAGCTACACAAACGGGCCAAGTCTTCTCCAACTGTGGGGGCAACCCCTCTCCCCTGCTCCTCCCTCCAACCCCAGACTGCAAGAAAGCAAGGTCTGGCCTGGCCCCCACGTGGCATGTCTACCCCCAGGCTGGGCTGAGAGGTCATCCTGACCCCTTGTGATTGCTCTCTGACACTTCCTCCCTACAGGCCAGCCTCCCACCTACTAACCCTTTGCAGGTCTCTGGAATAAGCAGGGCTCTGTTAGATGGGGGTGGGGGGCGACCTTCAGGTGCCACCACCCCAGCTGCTGAGGCCACCAGCCCTCCAGGCAGGTGGGTCTGAGCGCCGGAAAGCGCCAGCACTTCCGCCAGCCCTGATGGGGTCAGGGATGATGGTTAATTGGAGGATGCTGGGTTGATGCCTGTCTCCGGCTTCCTGCCACCTTGCCTGGGGAGGTCACTCACTGTGGGCAACAGCCCTCCACCACCCACCCCCAAGCCGCTGCAATTCCGACCTGAAGTTCACTTCAGACTGCGAGAGCTCCAGGAAGCCTCCTCCCCTGAATGTCACCGTTGGGACGTAGCCACTCAGTGCACCCCCCAAAGTCCCCATGCTGATGTCTGAGGGTGGGTGAAGAGCAGCGAAGGCCACTGTAACAACACTTCCAGCTTTTCCTTGTGTGTGTGTGTGTGTATACATGTGTGCATATATCTGCGCGTGCTTGTGAAGGCCAGAGGACAATCTCAGGTGTCACCCTCAGGAATGCTGTCCACCTTTTTTGAAAGTAGTTACTTATTGGTGTGGGGTGCATAAGTGTGCATGCGTGTGCACACACACCACATGCATTCACCAAGGTCACTTGCCACTGGTGCACATGAATGTCAAATGTGATATTTTGGGGGTTCAGCTTTATATGGGTGCTGGGGAATTGAACCTGAGCTGACAAGCTTTGCGAGTAAATGTCTTTAACCACTGAACCATGTCCTCAGCCCAGCTCTCCACAATTTTTTTGTTTTGTTTTCGTTTTTGGTTTTTTGAGGTAGAGCTTCGCTCTGGCCCAGGCCTTTCAATTCACTATGCAGTCTCAGGGTGGCCTGGAACTAGTGGTGATCCTCCTACCTCTGCCTCACGAGCGCTGGCATTAAAGGTGTGCGCCACCATGCCCAGTTCTGGTTTTTTTTTTGAGTCGAGGTCTCTCATTGGCTTGGAACTCATCAAGGAGGTTAACTGGCTGCCGGGGATCTGCCTGTTTTCGTCTACCCTGTGCTGAGATGACAAGCACACCCCATGGCCAGCATTTTTATGGGTTCTGGGGATGGAACTCAGGTCCTCATGAGAACTCTCAGGTCCACACCTGAGCTTTCTCCCAGCTCTACATAGCAGCTTTTCCATACTTACTCTGCCTCGGGCTGCTTGAATGCTACACAGGGGAGGGAAGGGGAGGGCAGGCGAGCTGCCATTAACTGTGCATGAGCAAGGGCGCGTGCTTTCTGCCTTCCTGGGGAACCACACTTCTGTCTGGTGTCTTTGTCATCTTCTAGGGCAGGGATTCATTTTTTTAAAATATTTTATAGGGCTGGAGAAATTGCTTAGCAGTTAAGGGCTTACCTGTGAAGCCTAAGGACCCTGGTTCAAGGCTCGATTCCCCAGGACCCACATTAGCCAGATGCACAAGGGGGTGCACGCATCTGGAGTTCGTTTGCAGTGGCTGGAATCCCTGGCGCGCCCATTCTCTCTCTCTCTCTCTCTCTCTGCCTCTTTTCTCTCTGTCCTTTAATCTCAAATAAATAAATAAAAATTAAAAAAATTTAAATTTATTTGAGAGAGAGACAGAGGAAGAGGCAGAGAGAAAGAGAGAATGGGCGCATTAGGGCTTCCAGCCACTGCTAATGAACTCCAGATGCATGTGCTCCCTTGTGGTACATCTGGCTTACATAGGTCCTAGGGAATTGAACCAGGGTCCTTAGGCTTCACAGGCAAATGCCTTAACTGCTAAGCCATTTCCCCAGCCCTTTTTCTAATATTTTTGTTTATTTACTGGGGAGGAGGGAAAGGGAAGAAGGAAGGGAGGGAGGGGGGAGGATGGGCACACCAGGGTTCCAGCCACTGCAAAGGAACTCCAGAAGCATGCGCCACCTTGTGCATCTGGCTTACATGGGTGATAGGGAATTGAACCTGGGTCCTTAAGCTTCACAGGCAAGCACTTTAACTGCTAAGTCATCTCTAACCCTAGGGCGGGGATTCTTGAACTGGATCATACATTTGAATCTCCTGGAAGACATGTTAAAGCTCAACAACACCCCCCCTCCCACACACACACCCATATCTGACTCAGTAGTCCTTGGGTGGAATTCTAAGACCCAGACAATCATGGAGGACCGACAGTGTGAGAATGAAGGAGAGAAGGCATGAAAATTCCTAGAGTTTTGCATCCGTTGACAGGAGATAGGGGGGAACAAAAGGCATAAAGGTTTCTGTAGGAGTCCTTTATACTTTAAGTATTTTAATTATTTATTTGAGAGTGAGACAGAGAAAACATGGGTGTGCCAGGGTCTCTTGCCACAGCAAATGAACTTCAGATGCATGGCCACCTTGTGCATTTGGGTTTATGTGGACGCTGGGGAAACCAGGCTGGCAGGTTTGGTAAGCAAGCACCTTTAACCACTGAGCCATCTTCACAGCCCTGCATAGGAGTTCTTAAAGAGATAAGGCCCACAGTCCATTAGCCACAAGTCTATCACGTGACCTCACCACGCTGCAAAGGATCCTGGGAAATGTCAACTCCCCCTGGAATTTTCAGGAAAGAGAGGATGTCGGGGCTGGCAAGGAGTTCTGCAGGATTCTCTGCCAGGGAAGCCTCCTCCAATAATTCCGGTGGCACTTTATTGAGGAAGTGACTTTTTACCCACAGTTGGCAGGAAAGAAAACAAGCTCAGAGCTTATGTCACTTGTCCAAAACCACAAGGCTAGCAGAAGACGGAACTGAAGTTCAAATGCGATCTGATTTGAGGCTTAACTAGAAAGGGCCCTGCATGGCACAGGCTTCGCTAGGAGCCTGGACCGCGCTGCCCTCGGTTCTCCCATTGCTTTCAGGTCCTTACCCAACAACCCCAGTGAGGCACTGTACCCGAGGGAAGGGAAGTGTCCATGGTCACACGGCCACACGGCCACACGGCAAGCAAGTGACAGAGGCAGAATCCACACTATGGATCACCAAGACGCTCAACAGAGGGTGGACGTCATGACGTCTAGCACATGGCATCTCAAAAGAATGAAGTCCCCTCCCCACCCGTGTCTACAAGCTTGAGGCACAAGAGACCTTCAGCAGGACCCAGAGGAAGGGTGCCCACGAACCCGAGAGCCCATGAGTACGTGGAATGGTATCTGGGTGTAACAGGAGCGTTGGGGCTTGTGGGGGTTTGATTCAGGTGTCCCCCATAAACTTAGCTGTTCTGAATGTTAGGTTCCCAGCTGGTGGAGATTTGGGGATTAACACCTCCTGGAGGTAGTGTATTGTTGGGGGTGGGCTTATGGGTGTTACAGCCAGTTTCCCCTTGCCAGTGTTTGGCACACTCTCCTGTTGCTATTGTCCACCTTATATTGGCCAAGGGGTGATGTCCACCCTCTGCTCATGCTGTTGTTTTCCCTGCCATCGTGGAGCTTCCCCTCGAACCTGTAAGGCACAATAAACCTCTTTTTCCCACAAGCTGCTCTTGGTCAGGTGATTTCTACCAGCAATGCAAACCTGACTGCAACAGGGCTCCTTGTTAATACACCCATACGCCAACGCACCAATAAATAAATAAATATATCCCCGGATCCTTGTCTTATTAATGTAGAGAATTAAACCCAAGGCTGGAAAGTTAAGGCGCTTGCCTGCAAAGCCTAATGACCCGAGTTCAAGTCCCTAGTACCCACATAAAGCCAGATGCACAAAGCGGTGCATGTACCTGGAGTTCTTTTGCAGCGGCTGGAGACCCTAATGCATCATTCTTCCTGTCTCTTTTCTGCTTGCAAATAAATACATAAAAAATTTTAAGAAGCCAGGCATGGTGGCGCACACCTTTAATCCCAGCACTTGGGAGGCAGAGGTAGGAGGATCGCTATGAGTTTGAGACCACCCTACAGACCACATGGTGAAGTCCAAGTCAGCCTGGGCTAGAGTGAGACTCTACCTCAAAAAAAAAAAAAAAAAAAAAAAAAAGAATTAAATCCATAGACCAGAGGGTAAGACTTAGGCTTTATTAGACTAAGAAAAAGAGAAGAAAGTACAGAGAGCTTCTGCCATGTGGAAGGCAGGAGAGGGTAGAGAGCCCATGTGGGAGCAGGGATTCCCCCCACTTCTCAGCCTGGCCAGGCAGAGACCAGGGGGTGTTTAACAGAGCAGGGACCTGGTGGTTCAGGAGAGGTTAAACAGCCAAAATAGGGGCCATGTCCACCTAGTAAGGATCTATTTACAATCTTATTGTGGTGGCTCTTACCCTCAGGCTCAGGTGAGTCCGAGAGAGAGCACACCTGAGTAGGAGAGAGAGCGCTGATTGGGTAGACTGGATCAGATGCTGAACTCTGGTTCTGCTGAGGCAGACAGGCGCTGTGACATCTCTCTGGACCCCCTGCCTGACTGGCTACCTGAAAATAGAGTTACCTGACTAATCCTCACTCATTGAGAGAAGGAGAGACTGGGAATAAAAGTAGCAATTTGCGGGCTGGAGGGCTGGCTTCGCGGTTAAGGAGTTTGCCTGCAAAGCCAAAGAACCCACGTGCAATTCTCCAGAACCCACGTAAGCCAGATGCACAAGGTGGCGCATGCGTCAGGAGTTCGTCTACAGTGGCTAGAAGCTCTGGCAATGCCCATTCTCTCGCTTCTAAATAAATAAATAAATAGATAGGTAAATAAAATACTTCAAAAAGCATCAATTTGTAAGGTAGGTGTGGTCATCATCATGAGGCAGATGGGGAAACTATGTCCTCACCTGCCTTGAACTACCATGTGGGCTCCCCCCTTCCCCTTTTGGCCTATCTAGCATATCTAGGAGTCGGTGGGCAGAGGACAGAAGAGGAGCAGAAACCAAGGAAGGGAGCAGCCAGGTACTGGGACATGGTCACCTCGGCTGTGGAAGTGGCAGAGTATCAACAGACCAAGGACACTGTCCTGAGAACAGAGGAGGAAGTCCTGTCTGGGCATGGAACGGCGGAGCCCATGGAGGATGGATAGCTGCCACCAGAGGGGCAGGAAGGGTCCCATGGCACGGGCTTCAGATGAGAGGCACCCATGGGGCAGGGACATGGTCCATCGGGAGGTCACCACCTTCTCCAGGCCCCGTGGTGAGCAGGGCAGGAAGAGAAACGCGGCCGCATTTGGCCGGGGGGCTCTACGTGAGGAACCGGGCTCGAAAGGAGAGAACCGGACTTGGTAATGGAGAGCCAAGGGGGCACTTAGGACCAAGTTGGGCTGAAAGGGAATTTGTAAGTAATGGATCAGGTGGGGGAGGGGAGAGGGGCAGGAGGAGTGTCCAACAGGCCAGAGTCAGACGTAAGTGTCCTCCGCCATGGGATGGTGCCTGTGTAGTGTGGGGCCTCCAGTGTGGCGGCTGCCTGAGAACTGTCATTCTGGCTGTAGCACGACCCGTTCCCGAGCAGCTGCTGACAGAGCCGGGAGAGTCCCACAGCTCTGCAAGCACCTCACAGGCTCTCCCAGGCTGCTCCCTGAGAAGTCACTGTGCTATAAGTAGGCAGAAAATAGCAGGCTTAGAAAGACTCCACCTCTCTTCTCCCTGTTTTGGAAAGGACGATGGAGGTGACAGAGCTATGGTTCCTTCCCTTAACCCAGGGTTGGAGAGATGGCTTAGCAGTTAAGGTGCCTGCAGGCAAAGCCTAACGACCTGGGTCCAATTCCCCAGGACCCACGTAAAGCCAGATGCACAAAGTGGCACATGCATCTGGAGTTCTTTTGCAGTGGCTAGAGGCCCTGGTACGCCCATTCTCTCTGTCTGTCTCCATTTGCAAATAAATGAACATATTTTTTTTTAAAGTTAATCCAGCTGGAGAGAGAGAAAGATGGCTTAGTGATTAAGGTGTTTGCCTGCAAAGCCTAAGGACCCAGGCTCGATTCCCCAGAACCCATGTAAGCCAAATGCACAAGGTGGTGTGTGCATCTGGGTTCGTTTGTAGTGGCTAGAGGCCCTGGCTCACTCTCTCTCTCTCTCTCTCTCTCTCTGCTACTTTCTCTCTTCCTCAAATAAATAAATAAAAATTAAAACAAAATCCAGGCATAGTGGTGCACACCTTTAATCCCAACACTCGGGAGGCAGAGGTAGGAGGATCGCCGAGAGTTCGAGGCCACCCTGAGACTACATAGTGAATTCCAGGTCACCCTGAGCCAGAGTGAGACCCTACCTCGAAAAACAAAAACAAAAAAAAAAACAGAAACAAACAAACAAAAATTAAAACGAAAGAGTTAACCCAATAGAGCCTTACGCCTGGTCCAGACCACCCCTCACCTACAGACGGACTAAGGAGACTAACGAGAACGAACTCTACCCCTAGAGACCCTTCCCTCCCTCAGAGTCCTTTTGCAGTTGCTCACAGACCCTCACTGCTGGGCCTGCCCGCTATTCTAACTCAGAAAGTGTAACTTTTCAGTTCCTCCTTTCTTTCTCTTCTCTGGATGCCGGCCAAGATCCTAAGCATGCTTGCTCTGACGCTATGGGGCCTTTTCACATTTTTCTCGGTAAATCTTCTTCACTCACTCTTCATCAGCCTCTTCATCATCGGTGAGCCTAATTTTTCATGGTCACGAGACTGAGGACAGAGACAGCAGGAAAATCTCTCTCCAGACCACGGTTTTCCCATTCTGTGAGGCGGGAGGTCATTGTCGTCTGAGTTAAGAACCGAGTCACGGAGAGCTGAGCTGCCCTGTGGGGGTGGCGGAGGGCAGGCTACCTGACGGGGCGAGAAAGCCAGTGGGAAGGGCTCCCCTGAATTGAGAATCGCTAGAAGCTTGAAACACACGCAGGTTTCAAAACGGGGCACACAAAGGACAAAGGGTGTATATCATCTCACTGATAATTTGATATTGATTGCATATTAAATCAGTAGCACTTTGCATATGCTCATTACTGTGGTTGGCACGTAAAACGTCGCCCACACTCTCAGATGACACGGTTTGGAAGGCTGTGGAGTCTGTGCGAGGTGGAGCCTCACTGGAGGAAGAGAGTCACTGGGGGGGGGGGGACAGGCCTTGAGACCCAGCCCCGCTGCTTTTTCTCCTCTGCTTCCTGACCCTGGTTGCAGTATAACCAGCAGGCCCGCCATGCCTTCCCTGCCTGTGTCCCTTCAAAACAAAATAAACCCTTTCCTTCCTTAAATTGCTTCTGCTGAGGGATTCATTTGTTCATAGCAATGAGACAGTAACTACCCTCTTCCTGTCAGCGGCTTGAGGTGACCTGTGCACGTGGTTCGCTACTCTCTTGACCCAGAAAACCCCACAAAATCATGCCAATCGAGGGGTTCAAATCTTCATGTTCACTTTAAGAACACCCGTGAAACTCTGCTCAAGCCATCAAGGGTATGTATATCCGAAAAGCCACTAAGTATCTTAAAGAAGCAGTGTGTGTCGTTCCATTACACGATGGTGGAATCGGTAGGTGTGCCCAGGCTAAACAGCGGGGCTGGACACAGGGTCAGTGGCCCAAAAAGAGTGCTGAATTTCTGCAGCACATGCTTAAAAATGCAGAGAGTAATGCTGAACGTAAGGGCTTAGACGTGGATTCTCTGGTCATTGAACATATCCAGGTGAACAAAGCACCCACGATGCCTTGCCGTGCTTCCAGAGCTCACGGTCGGATTGACCCCTACATGGGCTCTCCCTGCCGCATCGAGATGACCCCCACTGAAAAGAAGAAGATTGTTCCTGAACCAGAAGACGAGGTTACACAGAAGAAAAAGACATCCCAGAAAAACCTGAAGAAACAAAAACTTGCAGCACAAGAGTAAATTCAGCATAAAAATAAATGGGGGGGGGGGAATAAAGTAACTACCACACTAGTTTAAATAAAATAGCAAAGAGCACATCTATGGGTTTTTTTGTTTGTTTGTTTTTCCAGAACTGGGGCTGGAACCCAGGGTCTTTCACATACACTACTAGGTAAGAGCTCTACCAATGAACCACACCCCCAGCCCTCTACTTCGTTTTTTAAATGTGGCTACTTAGAACATTGGAAATGATGTCGGAACTCGTATTTCATACTGACGCAAGAGGGCTCTTCTAGATCAGGGAGGGTCCAAACTGTCCTACAGGTGAAATCTGGCCTGTTGCCTCATTTGATATGACCTATGACAGGGACTCCTGGAACCAGGCTGGCCTCCCACTCCCTACGTAGTAGAGGCTGACCTTGAACTTCCGATCCTCCTGCCTCCACCTCTGAATGCTGTGACCACAGATGTTTATGTGGTGCTAGGGATTGAACCCAGGGCTTCATAGAAAGCTACTCAAGCACTCTACCCACTGAGCTACAGCCCCAACCCAGAGTTTTATTTTATTATTATTACTTGTCATCATTGTTATTATTTGTTTTGTTTTTTTCTAGGTAGGGTCTCACTTTAGCCCTTCCTAGCCTTTAACTCACAGTGATCCTCCTACCTCTGCCTCCGGAATGCTGGGATTAAAGGTGTGTGCCAACACATCTGGCCTTTTTTGGGGGGGGGTTCTGAGGTAGGTTCTCACACTAGCTCAGGCTGGCTTGGAAGTCACTATGTAGTCTCAGGATGGCCTCGAACTCATGGTGATCCTCCTACCTCTGCCTCCGGAATGCTGGGATTAAAGGCGTGTACCACCACACCCTCTTTTTTAAGTATTGAGAAACAAATCAAAACAGAAAACTATGTCACAGAGCTTGAAACTAAGGGGAATTTTACAACACGGTGCCACAAATAAAGCTTTATTGGAACACAGCCCGACCTGTGGCTGTCTACCACGTACTCTTAGGAAAATCCAGCAAGCCACTCATAGTGGGGCGGGTGAGGAAAGCCTTTGGATGCTAGAAGGCAGGATTTTCTCACCTTGACTATGCAGACGGCCAGTAGACACATGTGCGTTTCTGGGCCCACTGCCTGCAGGAGCTGGGCCTGGGACTCTACTACGCAGGGCTAGATGGCTAGGGCTGGCTAGCTACTCCACTCTACAGAGGCGGAGACTGAGGCTGGAAGGCGCCAGAGGGTTTGACCTCGCGCCCAGCCCAGGACATGCCTGCCCATGATCCCCTTCATAGCAGCCTGCAGGAATGCGCCCACCCGTCCCCTGCTGACGCCGGGGCCTTTGTGCTGGACCGGAATGCCTTCCTGTCTTTCTCTAGCTGTGTTTTCCCCGGATCCTGTGGGTTGAGCCGCATCCCAGGGGGCCGCCTGGCCCAGGGCTTTGCGAGGAGGCGTCCCAGGAGGGGGAGGCCCGGCTCCAGGCCGAGCTGTGATTTAATAAGCAGACACTTAAGGCCCGGCACGGCCCGCGAGGGGACAGCCCTCCCTCTCCGCTAATTGTCCAGTGCCTGCCGCGTCCGGCCCGCCGGCGTCGCCGGGCTCATTAGGAAGGGAAAGAGGGGGGGGCCTGGGAAGAGGCTCCTCGGGAGATTTTATCACACTCGACAGCACGGTTGCACCCACTCTAACCCCAGGAGGAGCCAAACGAGGCCAGTGTGTCCCCTACCCCCCCTGTCCCCCCTCCACCCCCGCAGTCAGCTTGCACCAGGCCTGGCTTAGTACAGGACGGTGAGTTCAAATTCAGCCCCAGGCTGTGTGACCTCAGAAAGAGACTAGAAGTCTCTGGGCTTCATAATTCCCATGTGCAGAACTCCGTGATTGCACTATCACTTTGGTGGAGAGCAAATATATAATATAATATTTTATATATACTCAGTGATGCAGTATTGCTTTGGTGGAGACCAAATATACATATATATATATATATTTATATAATAGTATTATATAATTATAAATTACATACATAATTTACCTCACATATAATGTGGGAGAATCAGCTCCCACCAAGCCAGGGAAACCGAGTGCAAATCCCAGCTCCATGTTTTTTTGTTTTTTTTTTGATTTTTTGAGTTAGGGTCTCACTCTAGCCCAGGATGACCTGGAATTCACTATGTAGACTCAGGGTAGCTTTGAACTCATGGCGGACCTTCTACCTCTGCCTCCCGAGTGCTGGGATTAAAGGCGTGCGCCACCACGGCCGGCCTCCAGCTCCATCTCTGACAGGCTGTGTGACTTGAGCAAGTGAGAGGACCTCTCTGTGCCTCAGTTTCCAAATCTCTAAAAGCACAGATAGATAACAGCACTCACTGATAGGGTTGCCTGAGGGTTTGTTTGCTGTATCCGGCACTGTGGGCTTCTGATAGGATCAGGCCAATTCCAAGAAAACAGTGTGCAGAAGGGCTGGCCTCAGTTTGGGGGTGCTTAATAAAGATGTTTTGTAGTTTTATTTCCTGTCACCTCTTTCTGGGAGGCTGGAAGATACTACAGAGACTAGCTGGCTGCTCCCCCAGGTCCTCTCTGTCCCTCCTCCTCAGGGACACCCATGGAGATGACATTCCTAGCCTCCTTTGTAGATAGAACCGCATGGTTGGATTCTGGAGACCAAACAGAGCCACAGAGAGATGTGTGGCTACCCCGATAGAACTCGCTCTCACGGGACACTAAGGACTAACAGCCACGGGTCCACTGTGCGAGGTACCCAGACCCAAATGATGGCAGAGCAAGGCTGGCTCAGCCCTTACCCTGTTGCCAATCTGCGCCGAAATGAGAAGGAAACAAACTTGCTTTAAGTCTGAATAATGGGCCAGAAATGTCCCAGATGGGAGGAGGGACAAGTTGTCCATTTTCAGCGAGCAGCTAGCTGTTCTTATATGCCGGGAAGGGCATCGGACCTTAGACAGGAAGCGACAGGTGTTTCACAGTTAGGGAACGTTCGTGAGGCTTGGTCATAGAGGAAGCGCTGGGCATTCTCTAAGATGCCATTTCTTCCTTGAGAAAGAGGCATGTGTGAGAGTTGTCTTAGGTGCCGGGGGAAGGAATGGAGGGGAGGGGAGGGGACAAGGGTTACCCAGAGTGAGCATTTGTGATGACCCCAGCAGAGCACTTGGTACACGATGGGTATCTATCTTTCCAAGGGGCTCTCCCTCCCATCAGTGGGTAGATCTTCTCCTTGTGGTCCAAGCCTCACATGCTCTCCCACGTCTGGGTCAGGTGAAGGACTGGGTGGGATGGTTTGGGGCCAACATGGGAGGCTATATCTGGGGACCAGCGGGCCTCAGCTGGACAGGACGCTGCGGACTATGGTTTTAAGAGGTCCTGTGTTTCTTTCTTTTCCTGCCTCTTCAAGTCTTGGCTGCTCGTCAATCTTCCCACAGCCGAGTAACCGTCTTCACCTCCAGGGGGACCCCCTGGGCCTGCTCCTTGAACAGGTGTGTGAGGATTCTCTAAGCGGGGGGACCCCTTCCCTGCAAGGTCCTGGGGCCCCTCATTTGTTCATTGACTTATGTTATAACTTGCTCATTCTCCTCCTCCCTACCTGCACACTCAGTGCCCGGGGCAGAAACAATCTTCACACAGCCTATCTTCTCTGTAGGAATTCTTAGGTTTATAAAAATTTTTATTGACTTTCAAAAATTCATAATCCCTTCCTGTTATCTTCTTTGACTCCCTCTTCCCCATCTCCTTTCCACTGAACTCTTCTGCTTTCCCACATCCCCTCTTCAACTTTGATGTCAATTTTTTGTTTTTGCCATCCTCCGCCTTCCGCCACCGAAAGCTGATGGGCCCAGTGATTACCTGCTTGATCTGTGGAACCCAGAGCTCGTGACACGGGCAGAACGACCGCGGAAGGGACTGGCTCTGGCACCTGACAACTGAGTGGCTTCAGGGACAAGTTGCCTAATTGGTGAGTTTCACTAATAAAGCAAATACAACGCCAGGCGTGGTGGCGCACGCCTTTAATCCCAGCATTTGGGAGGCAGAGGTCAGAGGATCGTTGTGAGTTCGAGGTCACCCTGAGACGACATAGTGAACTCCAAGCCAGCCTGGGCTAGAGTGAGACCCTACCTTGAAAAACTTAAAAAAATAAAAAATAAAAAAAAAACCCAAGCCGGGCGTGGTGGCGCATGCCTTTAATCCCAGCACTTGGGAAGCAGAGGTAGGAGGATCGCCGAGAGTTCGAGGCCACCCTGAGACTACATAGTTAATTCCAGGTCAGCCTGGACCAGAGTGAGACCCTACCTCGAAAAACCAAAAAAAAAAAAAAAAACCAGCAAATACAGAATCCAGAATGGCTCAGTCAGGAACATGCTGGCCGCATGAGCATTAGGATCTGAGCTGGGATCCCCAGCACACGTGTAAAAACGCCACACGTGGTGGGGTGCATTGAGGAGTGAGAAACAGAGACTCCCTGGCGCTCGCTGACTGGGGAGCCGGCTGCATCAGTGACCTCCAGCTCCGGTGAGAGATCGTCTCAGAGAATAAAGTGGAGAACACCTGGAGGAGACATAGACACCAATGTTTGACCTCCATGTGTAGGCTCGTGCGTATACACACACGCATGAACACCCCCATACATGCATGTTCACACACATATATGAACATGGATAACATGCATACATACATGGGCATGCATGTCATACATGTACCTACAAATATCTCATGACTGTGAAAACGTAATTACAGGGTTTTTAATTATTATTTTTATTTTTGGTTTTACGAGGGTAGGGTCTCACTCTAGCTCAGGCTGACTTGGAATTCACTATGGAGTCTCAGGATGGCCTCGAACTCACGGTGATCCTCCTACCTCTGTCTTCCGAGTGCTGGGATTAAAGGCGTGTGCTATCATGCCTGGCTTACAGATTCTTGTTTTATTTATTTATTTTTATACAAGTGATTTTTGTTTCTAGTGCTTGACACATAGTTAGCCTAAATAGGTAAGTTCTAGGTTCAGTGAAAGATCCTGACTCAAAAAAAAAAAAAAATAAAGTACAGGGCTGGAGAGATAGCTTAGCAGTTAAGGCACTTGCTTGCAAAGCCTGACAGCCCTGGGTTTGTTTCCCCAGTACCCACGTAAAGCCAGATGCACAAAGTGGCACGTGCATCTGAAGTTTGTTTGCAGTAGCAAGAGGCCCTGACATGCCCTTTTCTCTCTCCCTTCTTGCAAATGAATAACTAAATAAATTAAATATTTTTTTTACAAAAAAAAAACTTAAAAAATAAGGTGGAGGGCAATTGGGGAAGATACCTGACATCAACCTCTGGTCTCCACATGCATGTGTTCATACGTGCACACACACCTGAACATGTACACACATACATCGCACATATAAAAATGAGTAAATAAATAAGTGAATCAACAAATCCAAAGATTCCATGACCTGGGAAAGTAGAAGGTTTTCTTCTTTGTTTCTTTAATAAACTTACTGATTAGAGCCATAAAAGTAGAACGCAGGCTCACCACTTATTCTGACATTGAGGGCAACACGCTACAATTAAGCCATGGGGCCTCACGAAACGGCATTTTTTTATACTGCCTCATAAAATACCTCATATCGAACTTTGTAAATTACATCAATGCCTTTGAACAAACACTGAGTTCTTTTTAATAAATAAAATGTTCGACATTATTTCCTGGAAGTGCCTTTTAGACATTAATAACTGGCTTCAAATGAAATTCCGTTTCATAGCGATAAGCAAATGTAATAGCTGGGGACTAAAGCAGTCTGTGAGGCTTACCTGCTCCGGAGAGAAAACAAAACAGGGGGCTAATGTAGCCATCAAGATATATAACCTGCTACTCTTTGAATAAACCAAATTCCATCTCTAAACACAGAGAGCTCAGAAACGCAGACCCAAGGACATAAATACAAGGTATTTTCTGGAATTAGTTTCAGATGTTTTGTGCACTGCACTCATCAGTTGATCTGACACGATATCTTAGCCACTTTAAAAATTACATAGTGTACATCAGAAAAAATATACATTTTTATGACATCTGGTACTTTGAGTTACAAAAAGCATGTGCTTGTTTATTTTAAAGTTAAAAAATCAATATTTCCACATCATTAAAAATAATAATTACGATAATATAAATCTCATTCCTTACACCAGAGGTCAGCCAACCACTGCCCAGGGGGCGGGGGTGTCACACACAGCCCACCGTTTCCTTCGCCGTGCCCACGAACTCAGAACGATTTTATATTTGTAACTGACTGCAGGGTCTAGGAAAGATTCTTTTATGGAATGTGACGATTACACAAAATTCAAATTTCAGGGTCCATGATAAACTTTGACTGGAATTCAGGCGTGCCTTCATTTATTTGTATGCTAGCTATGGCTGCTTTTCTGTTGTGATCACCCATCTGACTTGTGGCCGAGATCTTATGGGCCATAAAACCTGAAAAGTTGGATTGGAGAGGTGGCTCAGACATTAAGGCTCTTGACTGCAAAGCCTAATGACCAGGGTTCGATTCTCCAGTACCCACATAAGCCAGATAAGGTAGTACATGTGTCTGGAGTTCATTTGTAGTGGCTAGAGGTCCTGGTGTGTCCAATCTCTCTTTCTCTCTCTCTCTCTTCTTGCAAATAAATAAGTAGAAATATTTAAAAAATAACCGTAAAAAGTTTATGACTAGACCTTTCACAGAAAGAGTATACAACCCCACCCCACCCCCACTCTGCATCCTCCCAACCTCCTCTCTAAGCAACTTAAAGAATTTAGGGGGCTTTACCCACAAATCAAAGATCTCCTTGACGCAACACCAGCCCAGAGAAGACAGGTGAGGCCATGAGGTGTCCTGTCCAGGGACACGCATCCAGTACCATTGAAAAATTTGAGACACAGCAGCGTTTTCTGGCCCTTTAGAGTGGATTTTTCTAAATTACCTTCACTATACACTTTAACCTCTCAGGACATGAGTATGAGGAAGTAGAAATAACAAACGTGAATTTGACACTGTTATACTTTGAACAAGAAATGAACTCAAGCTGGGTGTGGTGACTTCATGCCTTTAATTCCCAGCACTCAGGAGGCAGAGGTAGGAGGATCATCATAAGTTCAAGGTCACCCAGAGACTACACAGTGAATTCCAGGTCAGCCTCGGCTACAGCAAGTCAAAAAAAAGGGGGGGGGGCTGGAGGGATGGCTTAGCGGACCCTGGTTTGATTCCCCAGGACTCACTAGCCAGATGCACAAGGAGGCGTACACTTCTGGAGTTCGTTTGCAGTGACTGGAGACCCTGGCACGCCCATTCTCTCTCTCCCTCTCTCTCTCTCTCTCTTCCTCCCTCTTTCTATGTCAAATAAATAAATAGAAATATTTAAAGCAACAACAACAAAAATGCCCTCAACACACATTCCTGTATTTGAACACTTGGTCCCCAGCTGGTGACACTGTTTTGCGAGGTTGTGGCGCTGCTTTGGGACTTGAGGCCTACTTAGCCTCTAGGGGCGGGTTTTAAGGGCTATACCTGCCTTGGGTTCTCTGTCCCCTGGTTGGCCAAGCAGTGAACTGTTTGCGTCATTGTCCTGTTTGGGATGGAGCTGCCCCAGCCTCCATCCATGCCTTCTCTCCATGCTGGGCTGTGCCCTTTGAGAACCCAAGGAAATATCAACCCTTTCTGTCTCTATCTACGTTGCTTCTGCCAGGTATTTTGTGGCAGTGCTGAGAAAAACAGGTAGTGAACCTGGGTTAGTGATGTGGGTGGATTGTAAAAGATAAATCTTTGACTATCACTGTCTTTTTTGTTGTTGTTTAGGGTTTGGTTTTATTTAATTAAATTAATTAATTAATTAATTTTTGGTTTTTTTGAGGTAGGGTCTCACACTAGCCCAGGCTGACCTGGAATTCACTGTGTATTCTCAGGATGGCCTCAAACTCACGGTGATCTCTCTACCTCTGCCCCTGCCGAGTGCTGGGATTAAAGGCATGTGCCACCACACCCGGCTTTTTGGGGTATCTTGAGACAGGATCACAATGTGTTGCCCAGGCTGGCCTGGAACCCACAACCCTCCGGCCTCAACCTGCCGAATCCTGGGAGTACACTCCTAGTTATGATTGCTCTAAGTTTGGTAGATCTAATTTTGCCCTCATGAACCTGAGATCACTTTTTTAAATGTTCTATTATTTCACCTTCCTGTTGGAAAACTTTATTCATTTATTTATTTATTTTGAAGTAGGTTCTCGCTCTAGCCCAGGCTGACCTTGAATTCACTCTGTAGTCTCAGGGTGGCCTTGAACTCACAGGGATCCTCCTACCTCGTCCTCCTAAGTGCTGGGATTAAAGGCGTGAGTCACCATACCCAGCCAGGACAAAACTTTATACTTGGAATCGCAAAATGTATATAAGTTTACTTTAAAAACCTTATGCAATGACACAGTAGGTAAAAATTATACATGTTCTCCAAGAGAGGGTACTGTTCATATTTTCCACTCTTGTTGTTTAGCCATCTTTCCATGCTTCTGTGGGCTCCTTAATCTGACATGGACATTCTGTGTCTACTGGCAGACCTCAGCAGTATTGTTTTTTATTGCTTACCTCTTAAAATAAATTAACTGTTTGCCAATCACTGGACACTTCAGTTGTATTTACAGTGTTACAGGCATTGTAAATACTGTCCAGATGAACATCTTTAGTACGAAATCATCAGGCTTATCCATAAAGATTTTCTTGGAAACACTTGAGAATATTGCTATCTCCAAGTAGATAGATAATACAGAGACTTTTTTCTTTCCTTTTTCTTTCCTTTCTTTTTTTCTTTCTCTCTCTTTTTTTTTTTTTTTTTTTTTTTTTTTTTTTTTGAGGTAGGGTCTCACTCTAGCCCAGGCTGACCTGGAATTCACTATGTAGTCTCAGGGTGGCCTCGAACTCAAGGCAATCCTCCTACCTCTGCCTCCTGAGTGCTAGGATTAAAGGTGTGTGCCACCACACCCAGCTCTTAATACAGAGACTTTTGATGTATATCATAAAGTCATAAAGCTCTCTTGCTAAAGTTCCTTTTCTCCGGCACATATCCAGTCCACTTTTTTTTTTTTTTTAGGAATTTAAGCAAAAAGTGTGGAAAAGAATAAAGTAGATAAAACATTCTGGGTCTCTATGGGGTTGGTGTGAGAGAAAGATATTCAAGTATATTGTGTGGCAAATGGTAATAAGTGCTAAAGAGAAAGTGTGGAGGACAAGGAAGGGACAAGAGAAGTTCTGGGGCTGGGAAGAGATAGTGACATTAAAGAGGATCACCAAGAAGGTCTTGATAGGACTAGAGAGATGGCTCAGTGGTTAAGGCACTTGCCTGCAAATTGACCCAGGTTCAATTCCCCAGAATTGATGCATGCATCTGGAGTTTGCTTGCCCTGGTACACTCATTCTCTCTCTCTCTGCTTCTCTCCATCTTTCTCTGTGTATAAATAAATAAATTTTTTTCGAAAAGAAGTCCTTGATAAGGAGGGGTTTGCACAAAAGAATCAAATGTCTAGAAGGAAATATGAGGGAAGAACATTCCAGACAGAAGGAAGAGCAAGTTCAAACTCCCCAAGGCAGAAAGGTGCCTGTAGAATTCAAGGAACAACCAAGAAGCCAGTGAGGCTGGAGCAGAGAGAGAGAAGTAGATGAGGTCTGAGATGAATGAAGGGCATGGGATCATGACAGAAACCAGGCTTAGACTGGGGAGGGGGGATAGAGACCATAGGAGGCTTCAGCCGGTAAGTGACAGGATTTTAACAGAACAGATTTGGCCACTGGACTGAGAACAGACCTGATGAGGAACACTAAGGGGGAAGAAAGACTGGGAAGGAGGCCAATCCACAAGGCAAAGGTGGTGACTGTCCAGGTGACAGGAGCGGAAGGGGGCTGTGGTGCATTTTAAAACATCCCAAATAGACACTTGGATAGATAGAAAGAAGGACGTGAGGATGAACGGATGATGGGTAGATGTGTGGGTGGATGGGTGGATGGATGGATGGAAAGAGATGGATAAATAATAGATATTATTGGGTACAGTAGAATAATATAACTTATAATATATGAGTATATCAAAACCTGGTTGGGGGGGGGCAGGTGTGGTGGTGCACGCCTTTAATCCCAGCACTTGGGAGGCAGAGGTAGGAGGATTGCTGTGAGTTCAAGGCCAGCCTGAGACTAATTCTAGCCTGGGCTAAAGTGAGACCCTACCTCAAAAAAACAAATAAAAAATTAATTGAAAATTTAAAGCCAGGCCTGGTGGCACACGCCTTTAATCCCAGCACTTGGGAGGCAGAGGTAGGAGGATCACTGTGAGTTCAGGGGCACCCTTAGACTACATAGTGAATTCCAGGTCAGCCTGAGCTACAGTGAAACACTACCTCAAAAAAACAAAACAAAAAGAAAATTTAAAAGACCTAGGGATCAATGAGATTCTTGGGTTAATCTTGGAGGATAGACACAGCGTATTCCTTTTCCTCATGGTATTTGCCATTCTATACTGACTGCTTTCCCTCAAACAGTCCTGGGAGTTCATCATTATCTGTGATTTCTTTTTTAAATTTATTTGAGCGGGGTGGAGGGAGAGAAAAGACAGAGAGAGAGAGAGAGAGAATGAGAGCTTCAGAGCCTCCAGCCACTGTAAACAAACGCCAAGATGCATGTGCCACCTTGTGCAGATCTGGCTTACGTGGGTGCTGGGAAGTTGAACCTGGGTCCTTTGACTTTGCAGGCAAGTGCCTTAACCGCTAAGCCATCCCTCCTGCCCTTTATCCTGTGATTTTTTAGAGGAAGAGATTCAGGGACAGTTACCACTCAGATGAGACAATAGTTAAGTGAAGAGCAGAGTGCAGAGTTTCTCTCCTTCCGGTCTTCAGCAGAAATACTGGGTGAGAATGGGGAAGACATTATTTATTCACTCCCACAAGGGTCCCCAGCAGATGAGGGCTCAAAGAGGTGGGGTAAGGAAAGGAAGGGCAGGGGAAAGGAGAAGAGAGGGGACGAGACATAAACACACAACCAAGCAAGAAGTGGCAAGAATTTAATAGAGTCACTTGAAAGGAGACAAACAAAGGTCCTTCCTTCTGCCCAGGCCGACATTGTGACAGCGTGGAGCCTTTCCTCTTATCCGCGTCACGTCCTTCTGCAAGGATGCGGTCATTTCTCTGCTGCCGTACTTGTTTTTTCCCCTGGCTTTCAAGTGGAATGCGCAATCGCTTTCAGTTCAAAGGGGGGGATCCTCATAAATGTCATCTTACTGCCGGCCTAGCCCTAGCGAGGGCGAGGGCGGGTGTGGGGACCCCAGGCACAGTGGTGACTAAGAGGGAAAGTACTCACAGGCCTCCGGTGGCAGGAGAGACGCCTCCACCGAACCCAGCTGGGCTTCCTACCTGTGACTCAGGGAATAGCAGTGGCCCAGTTCAAATTCCAAATCGCCCTTCTCTTAGCCAGAAAGTCCCTCTTCATATGGAACATGGATGTGATACTTAATAGTCTCTGCAGTGGGTCATGGCAGAACATTTCTACCCCCAAAAAAGTGATCAACAGGCCGAGTGTGGTGGCGCGCGCCTTTAATCCCAGCGCTCAGGAGGCAGAGGTAGAAGGAGGATCATTGTGAGTTCGAGGCCAGTCTGAGACTACATAGTGAATTTCAGGTAGGCTTGGGCTAAAGCAAGACCCTATCTCGGCAAAAAAAAAAAAAAAAGAAACAAAAAATGACTACCAAAGAATTCACAAATGGCACATGACCAGCACAGTGGCTGGGATGTGATTCTGATTTTTGTTAATTAATTAATTTATTTTTTATTAACAACTTCCATGATTGTAAACAATATCCCATGGTAATGCCCCCCCCCCACTTTCCCCTTTGAAACTCCATTCTCCATCATATCCCCTCCCCATCTCAATCAGTCTCTCTTTTATTTTGATGTCATGATCTTTTCCTCCTCTTATGACGGTCTTGTGTAGGTAGTGTCAGGCACTGTGAGGTCATGGATATCCAGGCCATTTTGTGTCTGGAGGGAGCACGTTGTAAGGAGTCCTACCCTTCCTTTGGTTCTTACGTTCTTTCCGCCACCTCTTCCGCAGTGGAACCTGAGCCATGGAAGGTGTGATAGAGATATTGCAGTGCTGAGCACTCCTCTGTCACTTCTTCCTAGCACCGTGGTGCCTTCTGAGTCGTGGGATGTGGTTCTTGAGCAGACATTAGCTGTTGCCTTTGGGCATCTCACAGAAGAACAGAGCCGAGGACTACTGTCCACGGTGAGATGAAAAGAGTCTCCGCTCGCCTGTGGACATTCCCTCTGTAAATCATTATGAGAGTGGCAGATTCTCCAGGTGAGAAGCAGGCTGTTCAAAGGGAGCTGACAATGGACTAGAGACCCAAGACTGACTGCTGCCATTTTATCCCTGGGCAACTCCCATGGCAGAGGGCAGCCAGTTAACTACCCACACTGTTACCCTCCCTGCAGCTATGAGACAGGCCTAGGTTCTAGAAAAATCAATGAGCATCCACTAGGAAGATTTTAGAAACATATTTTTATTTATTGTTAATGTTATTTATTTACTTGAGAGAAAGAGGCAAATAGAATGTGCACACCAGGGAGTCCAGCTGCTACAAACAAACTCTAGACGCATGTGCCACCTTGTGCATCTAACTTTATGTGGGTATGGGGGCATCGAACTGGGGTCATTAGGCTTTGCAGGCAAGTGCCTTAACCACTGAGCCATCTCTCCAGCCCCAAACATACACACACATATATATACATATATTGATTTTTCGAGGTAGGGTGTCACTGTTGCCCAGACTGACCTAGAATTCACTGTGTAGTCTCAGGGTGGCCTCGAGCTCACGGCGATCCTCCTACCTCTGCCTCCCCAGTGCTGGGATTAAAGGCGTACGCCACCCAAAACATAATTTTATACATAAACGAAAATGAAACTACAGCTAACACAATCCTCCTTCCTTTCCCCTTTCTCCTTCCCACCCCCTCACCACACAGAAAATGCAGGAAATGACTATCTTGTGGCCTTGCAGGGAAGACCAACATAATACCAGCGGCTCCCAGGAGAAAGCTGTGGGCATACAGAGCCAGTGCCAATCTGGTGACCACCTACTTACGATCACAGGCTTCTTAGGACGTGGGTGATTGAAGCCACTGTCGTCAGCTTTTCTAACTAATGATACACAGGCAGGGACAGTCATTTCTCGCCTCACACCCAGCTCCCCGGACTCTCTGAGCAGTGTAGATGTCATTGAGAGGAACTCCAGCCCATGGGAACATGTTGGCTTCTGCTTTACCACCAGAAAGGCCCTTGATGAGGCTTCATGACAAAGAGGAGTGTGGTGTGCCTCCTGGGACAGATGATGGTCTGTTCTCCTCAAGCCAGCCCAGCTCCTGTCCCTGGTGTCATCGCAGAAGCCCGAGTGAGGTGGTCTGGTCTCAGCTGAGGGAGCTGGGAAACTGCTTAGGCAAGATCATCAATTTGGAAAGGAAAACACAGTTATGATCTCTCTTTTCCCGATTCTGGCGGGGTCGGGGGAGGGGAGTCGAGATGGGGTCGTATTTGGGGACCTGGAAAATCCCTACCAGACACCTCAGAGTTTCCTAGAGAATTCCTTTCGTCCATAGTTGCAGATATCCACTACAGTAACATCACGGTCCTTTGGGTACCTGGGACCCACTTTGCTTGGCCAACCCAGTCCAGTTTCCCCAAAAGCTAAAGCGCATGTCAGCATTAGCTCAGTCTGCCCGCATAACCCCATCCTAACTGGCCCCTGTCCTTCATGCATGCGTGGGGACTGAGTGATTGGCTCAGAGACCCCTCCCGCTGGCATTTGCTAGAGCCCACATGATACTATAGCCCACATTCCCCACAGGACGGGGTTTCCAGAATGGCAAGTGGCATGTTCCTGTCCTGTTGTGGACACAACAGTATGGAATCTGGCCACTCTTCCGGTGCCAACCCCTCCCCAAAACAGGTAGAGAAGCTTCCTTCAGATATTTTCACTGCGAAATTTACCACCTGGTTGGGATTTTTACTGCTTTTTCTCCAAGAGAAATCTGGTTGCTTGTGTTGCTAAGTTACTCTGCCTGTGTGCTTCAAATAAAATACCCTGACAAGAGAATACCTTGGTGGCTTTCCTTGGAGAATCCTGACTGACTCCATTGAGGTCTCACACGAAACAAGAGTCTGTGGAAGGGGATATATCACACACACAAAAAAGTCCTTGTGGCTTTGGGACAAATGACCTTGCTTAGGACACACAATAACACTGTAGATTAAGTTATTGAAAACAGGTGGCCCCCAGCCTGACTTTCTGGTGAAATTTATGAGTAGAAGAGACAGTCTCCATGAATGAGACTAATGGAGACAAGGAGCCTGTTGCTGTTGTGTTCGCATTGCTGGCAGAAAACACCCCACTAAGAGCAGCTTGAGGGAAAAAAAGGGGGTTTATTTTGGCTTACAGACTTGAGGGGAAGCTCCATGATGGCAGGAGAAAACAACAGCATGAGCAGAGGGTGGACGTCACCCCTGGCCCACATCAGATGGACAACAGCAGCAGGAGACTGTGCCAAACACTGGCAAGGGGAAACTGGCTGTAACACCCATAAGCGCACTCCCAACAATACACCGCCTCCAGGAGGTGTTAATCCCCAAATCTCCATCAGCTGGGAACCTAGCATTCACAACACCTAAGTTTATAGGGGACACCTGAATCAAACCACCACCAGAACCCCAAAAAGTTCATGTTTCAGGAATCTGATGAGAAGTCAGATATTAATCAACTGAGTACAATGTGGGAGCAAGTAGAAAGGGATCATGGAACTGCCTGGGGCTCACAGTTAGCAAGGTAGGGAAGTCCGGATTCACAGCCACATCTTCTGATGCCGAAACACACGCTTCCTGCTTGTAGGAAAGCATCGTTATGGCGTTGGGTGTCAGAAGCCAGCAGCATGAGTCAGTGTCATACAGAGCACATAGCCATCAAGTCCAGGAAGGAGAATAAAGCAATAGGTGGCGTGTCTCCATGTCCATTAGTACACATAGGACAAGATGGCACTGGCTTAGATCACGACAGATGCTCTGAAGCAGAGCCTGAGACAGCGATGCCGGTACCTGGGAGTGAGTGATGAATGAAGAATGTTCTTTCTTTTAATATTTTATTTTTTATTTGTTTGAGACAGAGAGAAGGCTGGGAGAGAGAAAGAGAGAGTGAGAATGGGCGCACCAGAGCTTCTAGCCACTGCAAACGAACTCCAGATGCATGCGCCACCATGCGCATCTTGAACTTGGGTCCTCAGGCTTTGCAGGCATGCGCCTTAATGGCTAAGCCATCCCTCCAGCCCTGAAGAATGTTCTTAAAAGAAACCTGCACCTGCATGGAAGAAAGTGGGTGGATAGAGAAGGGACGTCCAGCCAGGTCCCATGAAGAGCTCGGAATGGTGGGCTGTCCCCACCTGAAGAAAAGAGACAGATTTTTGTGCTAATCACTATCCAGTTACCTGCTATGGGCTGCCCTGAGAGGAATCTGTTGTAAACTCCTCAGGCACCTCTGGAAGTTTCCACTGCCCATAAGCATACCTCTGAAGAGCAACGGAGCTGTCGGCAGCAACCCGCTCTTCAAGTGGCAAAAGGAACTCTGAGGAATGAGGGAGGGAACCAGCAGCACCCATATAGATCCCTAAGGCCACACCAAGAATGTTGTCTAGGCTCTCTGGGTAGAATCCTGACTCCGTCTCCCAGCAAGGAGGGCTCTGTCTAACGAACACAGCTCGAAAGCCTTCCCTGGCTGGGTCAGGCAAAACATGATGTCTGAGGAAAATGTTTAAGGTGTATCTGTAGGTAAGGGTGGGCTAGGAATCCCAATTGGAAAGGGATGGATGTCCAACTCCTCTAAAAAGATGGTTTCACCATGTGATGGAGTATTCATGGTTCTACAAAAAGAATCTAGTGCCGGGCATGGAGCATGCCTTTCCATCCTAGCACTTGGGAGGCAGAGGTAGGAGGATCGCCGTGAATCTGAGGCCACCCTGAGACTGCATAGTGAATTGCAGGTTAGCCTGGGCTAGAGTGAGACCCTGCCTTGAAAAACAAAACAAAACAATAACAACAACAAAAAGAATGTATTGACTGTCATCTCTGAGCTGGTGATTATGACTCAGGTGGTCCTTAACTTCTACCTAGCTCTATAGCCAGTAGTGAACCAATAACCAGGGAGATGTTTAAAAGTTACAAACCAGGGGTTGGAGAGATGGCTTAGCGGTTAAGGCATTTGCCTGGGAAGCCAAAGGACCCAGGTTCGATTCCCCAGGACCCATGCACAAGGGGCACATGCATCTGGAGTTTGTTTGCAGAGGCTAGAGGTCCTAGCATGCCCATTCTCTCTCTCTGTCTGTCTCTCTTCTCTATCTCTCTCTGCTTGCAAATAAATAAATAATTTAAAAAAAAAAAAAGGTACAAACCAGGCTGGAGAGAGATGGCTTGGCAGTTAAGGTGCTTCCTTGCAAAGCCTAAGGACCTGGGTTCAATTTCCCCAGTGCCCAGGAAAAGCCAGATGCACAAGGTGGCACATTCATCTGGGCTAAAGTAAAACCCTACCTTGAAAAAACAAAACAAGCAAGCAAGCAAGCAAACAAACAAACAAACAAAAACCCTCAAGAATTGAAGTACAGGAAAGCTTTGAGTGATTGGGCAGCTCAGCCATCTTTCTCATAGCAGAAAAGATAAGAGACATAGCCTATGCCTCTGTGTATGCATGTCACACAGTGGCTCAGTATTATAAGTATTACAAAGCAAAGGATGGTGCAGGCAGGGATCGCTGGCCCAGGCTGAGTGCCAGGCTTATGGGAGATCCTGGCTGAGAGCAAGGGGACAGAGGCTGGGAAGTTGGCTCACTGGATTCAGCACTTGCTGTGCGTGTGCGAGGACCCGAGTTCAGATCCCTAGGCCCCACATAAAGCCAGAAAGCTGTGCTGGGCTTCTGTAATCTCAGCGTGCCTGCTGTGTGATGAGAAGCAGAGAAGGGGGAATCTTCTAGAAGCTTGTGGGCTGGCTATCTTGGTGAATGGAGGAGAAGTTAATAATGAGCAACTCGGCCTCAAAATGAACTGGAAGGTAAGGAATGACACTCAGAAGCGTTCTCTGACCTCCACATTGGTGTTGGGGCGTGCACGCACGCACGCACACACGTGTGTGTGTGTCACACACATAGCGTCTGAAGATGGGAAGTAGACAGGAAGGGGAAGAAGGAGGGGGGAGAGAGTAGGAGGAAAAGAGAAGTCAGGAAGGAAGGAAGAAAGGAAGGAAGGAAGGAAGGAAGGAAGGAAGGAAGGGAGGGAGGGAGGGAGGAAGGGAGGGAGGGAGGGAGGGAGGGAGGGAAGGGAGAAAGGGAAGGAGGGAAGGAAGGAAGGAGGGAGGAAAAAGAGGAATGAAGGGGTGATAAAGGGAAAAGGGAAAGGAAGAAGGAAGGAGGGAACCTATGAGGGCACACTCCATCTCACTGTGGAAAGTCTGGAGGTTTCTGGCTGCTCCTGAAGCAGGTGGGACAGTCGTGATGGAGGCCAGTCCCGACTTGACTGTGTGTCAGCCCCCAGATTCTACCATCTGGAGCCCAAGGGAGCAGAAGGGTCTTCAGCTCTCTGGGCCTCTGGGGTTCCTCTGCACAATGACGAGTGGCATGGACACCACCCTGAGATGGGCGTTTATTTTTCCAGTTTACAGATGGAAACACCGAGACAGAGAGAGGGGAGACAGGGTACAATGACACACACCACTCACAGTAGAGACCAACTGCACCCTATTTTGCTAAGCCTTCAATTTTACCTGCCTCGTGTGCTCCCTCTGGAAGGGCATTTGGGTCTGCAAAGGGGGGTCAGCTCTGAGGCTGAGGATACTGCACGCAGGACTACAGGCTCCGGTATCCGTGCCCTCTGCGTTCTGCCCTGTGCCCTGTGCCCATGCGCACTGCTGCAGCTCACCCGAAATCAAGGTCACTGTGCGGGACTGATAACTGATCTCTTCATCAAAGTCCCAAGGCACTCTGAGCCCACGCTTCCTTCCACTCCCTGCCCAAGGCCCTCTCTGAAGAGCCCAGAAACCAGAAGCTCCCACTGCAGAACAAAAAGCCATCACAAGTCCTCATTCACTTGCTGCTCCCATCTGACCCACCCACTGATCACCTCTGGCCACATGGAATGTTCCAGAAGCTGTTAGAAGAGCTGGGGGTGGGGGGGAGGATGTCTCTCCTGGTTTCCAAAGGTGGGAGGCTACATATGAATTCCAAAGGAGCATTCAGTTTCCTTCTCTCGCACGGCCAGGACAAATAGGCAGGAACAGAGAGGAAAGACTCAACCAAGGGAATGCTACATGTCTGGATAAAATCTTGACTGTGGGGCTGGAAAGATGGCTTAGTGGTTAAGGTGCTTCCCTGCAAAAAATCTAAGGACCTAGGTTAGATTCCCCAGGACCTATGTAAGTCAGAGATACACACGGTGGTTCATGAGTCTGGACTTCATTTGCAGTGGCTGGAGGCCTTGGCGGGCCCATTCTTTCTCCCTCTCTTTCTCTCTCTCTCTCTCCTCCCCATTTCTCTCTTTCTCTCTAATAAATAAATAAAAATAAAATACTTAAGCCGGGTGTGGTGGCACACGCCTTTAATCCCAGCACTCAGGAGGCAGAGGTAGGAGTATCGCTGTGAGTTCGAGGCCACCCTGAGACTACATAGCGAATTCCAGGTTAGCCTGGACCAGAGTGAGACCGTACCTCAAAAAAACACAACTAAATAAATAAATAAATACAAAATAAAATATTTTTTAAAAATCTTGTCTGTGCAATGATGGGCTGTGGGAAGAGCAGAGGAAATGGAGTCGGACACGTCACATTCTGTTGAGCCAGCAAGCTGTACGGGGGGCTGAGCTTCATCTTAAAATAGAGGGGTGCCTCAGGACCATGGAAGTGACCTACCCCCCCTTATTGGGTCCCTGGTGAGGAGCCACAGAGGAGTGCAGCCCAAAGACCAGAATGACACTGTCCCCCGGCTCCCTTGATCCATCAGAGGCTGACAGCTCTCCTGTCCGGCAGTCAGCTGGCCAGCGGCCCCGTGGCTGCCTCCTGCTTCAGGGTGTCACAGGAGGAAGTGAGCGATTCCATCTGGAAGCCACTGCTCTCTCAGAACCGAAAGCAGCTCCCAGAAATCCACCCCCCACCCCCGGCCTCCTCCCTCAGCCCAGAACATCTTTTCTCTGTGGAGTGTTCAATGTCTCTTGAGTCCGGGACTGTTTTGTCCCTGTAGGAACCCAGAGACCATTTGCATGGGTCACATCCCCACGGGAGACATACCCGTGATTCCCGGGGCTGGAGCAGCCCACCGCTCCTTTCTGTCCAACTCAAGCAGGGCACCCGAGGGCTCCCTGCAGTTCTTTCCTCACTAAGCCTCCAAGACAACCTTACTCCTGACTCCTATGGGTTCTATCTCCACATCTCCCATCCACGTTCTCCTGGGTGTCCCTGCTCCCCGTATCCAGGGCCCTATTACCACCCTCCTGCTTGGGGGTCCCAAGCCCAGCTGATCACTGGCTTCTGTTCTTTGCTCTCCTAGAGACTAAACAACCATCCCCGCTGCACAGCAGTCTCAGGAGCTACTCAAACGCATGCCTAGCGCTCAGTCTGAAGCTCCCCGTGCCCGCGTCTGTTAGCTTCCAGCATGGCTCTCGTGAGTCACAGCGCGAAGCAGCAGGCTCACCGGGGTCGGTTTTGTGCTCACGCTGCAGCGCTGAAGATGCTGGAGGGGCAGGGACCCGTGTGAAGGGCACCCTACAGGTGTCACCTGGTTGTATCCTGCTACAATCCTGCTGCTGCCTGTTAATCTGTTGAGCCCAGATGTTATGCTTGTCATGCTTTTTTGTCTTGTTCTTTGATAAATTTTTCAAAAAGGAAAAAAGAAAATAGAATGTTGGCAACTCTCTTGAGAAACCACGCCCACACTGGGATATGTCTCATTCCTGAGCACCTCACTTTCTCTTAATCCCCATGCTTAAATCCATGTTTAAAAAATCTCTTTCTTCCTTAAAAACAAAACAAAACAAAAAAACAACAAAAACAAAAAAAAAAAAAAAAGCTGGAGAGATGGCTTAGCAGTTAAGATGTTTGCCTGCAGTGCCAAAGGACCCAGGCTCGATTCCTCAGGACCCACGTTAGCCAGATGCACAAGGGGGCTCACGTGTCTGGAGTTCGTCTGCAGTGGCTGGAGGCCCTGGTGCACCCATTCTCTCTTTCTCTCAGTCTCTCTCTCTCTCTCCCTCCCTCTTTCTCTGTCAAATAAATAAAAATGAAAAAAATAATAATAAACGGGGAGAACTAAGAGATCTCTTTCTTAAAAAAAAAATCTCTTCTGAGGGGCCTAGGAAGTGGCTCAATGGATCAAGTGCTTGCCATACAAAAGCAGGAGGACTTAAATTTGGGCCCCCGGCACCCATGTAAAAATGCAGGGTGTGGTAACCTGTAATCCAAGCTGTGGGGCGGTAGAAGCAGGGAATTCCCTGGACTCACTGGCCAGAGAGTCTAGCCAAATTGGTGAGCTCTGGGCTCAGTGAGAGACCCTGTCTCAAAGAATAAAGCAGAGAGCGACTGAGGGAGACCCTTACATCTACCTCTGGCCTCCACACATGCATACATGCACACGTGTGCACACACACGTACCTGTAACCATGCACACATACACACACACATGAAATTTCTTCCTAATAAACCCCGACTCTGCTTCATTAAAAATAATAATAATAATAATAAATCCCAGCACCCGGGAGGCAGAGGTAGTAGGATTGCCCTGAGTTCGAGGCCACCCTGTGAATACATAGTGAGTTCCAGTTCAGCCTGGGCTAGAGTGAGATGAGACCCTACCTCAAAAAATCAAAAGAGAAAAAAAAAAAAAAAAAAAAGAACATTAAGCATGTGTGTTCTCCTGAAAGTTGAAACTGATTCTACTCCTATAAGACAGAGTCTCACCGTGCTGGCCTCAAACTTGGGAGCCTCTTGTATCGGCTTCCTGAGCCCTGGGGTTAGAAGCATGGCCACAACCAGCCATAGGCGGCCCTTTTGTCCAGTGACTTCTCCTGCCATCCCGGCTGTCTTATGCGTCAGGTGTTTAAGCCTCAGTGTATCCCTGTACCCACTGGTGATCGACCATGTCCTCAAAACTATACTGGACTCTTGACAGTTACAGCTGGTTGCATGTGATGACAAACCCCAGGTCCTGGCCCCTCATAGGTCCATTTCTCTCGCACATAAAAGAAACTCAGAGGCAGGAAGTTCAGGGTAATGCGGCTGTGTAGCATTCAACAGAGATCCAAGGGGCTTTCCCCGGTGGGCCTCCATTCTGAACACCCGGCCTCACTGTCCAATATGGCCGGCCACTTGAGCCTCAGCCTTCAAGGCTGCATTCCAAAAAGAGGCATAGAAGCTTGCCCCTGCTGTCTTTTAAAGACACCAATCCAACTGCTTAAATTTCAACAGCCAGAACACACATGGCCACACTTGGCTAGATGGCAGGCTGGGAAACAGGGTCTTTAGTCTAGACATTCAGTGCCTGGCTAAACATGGAGTTTGTATTGTTAAGGAAGGGAACAGGCATGACTAGATGAATGCTGATCTCTGCTGTGGGTGTTCAGCTAGTCCACGCTGCCAAGGCCAGCTTCTGTCTATGCCCACCATGCAAACACAAACCAAGTCCGAGTTTCAGTCAAAGACAGTGCAGTGCACACTCATCTTCATCGGCACTGGTCCACCTACTTGTTCATTCCTTCACCAAACATCTCTGTAGCATGTTATAAATAAGGTGATATGGGCTGGAGGGATGGCTTAGCGGTTAAGGCGTTTGCCTGCAAAGCCAAAGGACCCTGGTTTGATTCCCCAGGACCCAAAACAAGGTGGCACATGAGTCTGGAGTTTCTTTGCAGCAGCTGGAAGCTCTGGAGGGCCCATTCTCTCTCTCTCTCTCTCTTTCTCTCTCTCTCTCTTCCCCCCTCCTTTCTCTCTATCAAATAAATAAATATAAATAAAGTATATATAAAAAATAGGGTGATATGTGAGAGATAAGTTGCAAGAATTTCACATGGAGGAGGAGAAAAACCCAAACAATTCCAAGCTTACTGCTGGGTTATTATCAAAGGTAACACCTAACGAATGACATCCTTGGTCACAAGAGACCAAGCACATCAGGACACAGATGCCGCCATTCCTCTATGTAACGGTGCTTAAAGCACAACCTTTCCCCAGGCACACGTGAGCTCCCAGAGGCCCTTCGGGTCTCCTCATCAAGCTGTCTATAGCTATTCTGGCCGGGTAACTTCAGAGTGGCCTGCTGACCCCTCCTCCAGTCATGTCCAAGGTCAGAATCCAGCCAGGGGCCTGAAACTGGCAAAAATATTTATGCCACATCCAGGACACCATGCCGAGGAGACGGAGCAGATGTCTCTTGAAAGGAATCGGGGCGGGATCTCCATAGATTAAGAAGATGACAGTGACCAAGTCAAAGGGGGTAGGGGTGAGAAGTAGAGATTAAAGCAGCCAGGCTATCTGTTATTTTGATTTGTGTTTTCTTTTTAAATTTTTTTTTTCTTTTTTCAAAGGGAATTAAAGGAGATGAGCTAAGGCTTCATTAGAGCCTGATAAGCTCAGGAATATTAATCCGTCTTCCATCTTCATTAAGACTCACCAGCCTGTCCGGGGCTGGGGTGATGGGAAGGGGAGCATACTGTGGATAGGTTTCTGTCTCCCACTCTGCACCCCCTGGCCCTCCCCTCGGGCCACACTCCCTTTCATGTCTTTGTTTGAAATTGAGGAAAGAATCATGAGGTGCTGAGTATCATTAACGTCCAAACACCTATGAAATCAGTAGGAAAGTGCAAACATCGTGGCCCCCCGACCGACCGTCTCCACCAGCCGATCTGTCCTAAAGTCCCCCCCACCTCCCCCCAGCCCAGCCCCTGCTTTGGAGATGAAAAGAAAGACCTCTGGCAGACTGACAGTCTCGAGGAAAGAGGGCCGAGGGACCAGGGAGGGTGACGTGCAGAATAAATGAAAATATGATTGACCTCTTACCTCGGTTCGGTTCACACATGGTTCTGCGCATTTAATAAACGCGTTGACACTCGGAGTTCCCCTCATTAGGTGAACGGGGAGACCCGGATGATCATAAATCAGAAAGGGAGGTTATCAAAGCTTATGATCTTTAGCAGTGCCGGGGCGCCCTCCTGTCTGCTCACATAGAGGGAGAGACCTACAAGCTGCAAAGAATTAGTACCCAGCACCACAACTTAATCTACACCCCACTCCCAAGAGGAGGGAGGCTGGGCCAGCAGGGGCTGATCCTGGGGCACAGATGTTCTGGGGTGCTTGGTACCTGGGGGATGAAGATAACACGGACCCTAAAAGGATCAAGAGTCAAGCTTATGTGTTAGGAGACTGAGAGTGAAGGAAGAAGGTAGTTATAGGCTGTCGATGTTTCGAAGGCAGAAGGTCTGGAAGCCTAATCTTGTGGATTCCAAGCCTCACTTGACATGAAAGTCAAATGGAAAACTGTTCAATAATCTCTAATCAAGTCAAAGACACATCTAACTTGTGATGTGAAAATGACATCCAAGGGGGCTGGAGAGATGGCTCAGCAGTGAAGGAGCTTGCTTGCAAAGATGAATAACCTAGCTTCAAATCCCCATGACCCAGGTAAAGCCAGATGAACAAAGTGACATGCCTATTCTCTATCTATCTGCCCTTTCTCTCTTTTTCTCTCGCAAATAAATAAATAAAATATTTTTTAAATTTTATTTATTTATTTATTTATTTGACAGAGAGAAGAGAGAGAGAGAGAGAGAGGATGGTCACGCCAGGGCCTCCAGCCACTACAGTTGAACTCCAGAAGCATGTGCCACCTTGTGCATGTGGCTTACGTGGGTCCTGGGGAATCAAATCTGGGTCCTTTGGCTTTGCAGACAAACACCTTAACTGCTAAGCCATCCCTCCAGTCCAAATAAAATATTTTTTTTTAACAATGAAATGCAGGGCTAGAGTGATGGCTTAGAGGTTAAGGCGCTTGCCTGCAAAGCCTGAGGGCCCAGGTTTGATTCTCCAGTACCCACGTAAGCCAGATGCGCAAGGTGGCACATGTGTCTGCAGTTTGTTCGCAGTGGCTGGAGGCCACTCTCTCTCTTCCTCCCTCCCTCTCTCTGAAATAAATAAATAAATAGAATATGCTTAAAAAATCCAATGCAGATCCTAGAGCCTCTGTCCATGCTCCTCCCTCTGCTCAGAATATCCTCCTAACCCTACTATTGATAAGGTGTCCCCGTGCCGTCACTCCCTCAGAGATCAGCCATTCACTGTGACCTCCTCCTGGATTTCTATGAAGCGGCCATGAACTCTCTGCCTCACCAAACTCACAACACACACACCTTGACACCCACCATTTCGTTTTCTGATTCTATTAAGTCTATTTTAAATACTTCACAGAAGTAAAATCAGATGGTGTTTGTCCCTCTGTGAATGGAATTTATATTTTGTTTGTTTGTTTATAGTGTGTGTGTGCTATATGCATGCTTATGTGTTTGGGTGTTCATACATGTGTGCAGGTGTACGTATGTGTGTGTGTGTGTGTGTGTGTGTGTGCGCACACACACACACACGAGTGTGGAAGTCAGAGATCAGTGTGTTCCTTGAGACAGGATCTCTTACTGATCCAAACCATAACGGTATCCATCAGGTCTCTTTAAGAGTGGAATTAGGGCTAACAACCTGGGTTCAGTTCCCCAGGACCCACGTAAAGCCAGATGCACAAAGAGGCACACACATCTGGGGTTCCTTTGCAGCAGCTAAAGGCCCTGGTGAGCCCATTCTCTCTGTCTGTCTACCTCTCTCTACTTGCAAATAAATAAAAAATATTTCTTTAAAAAAAAAAAAAAAGGTATAGAATTAGGAAGGCTTGCTTTGACTTTTCTCTTTAAGACCAAGGAACTTTCTGATTTTCCACTCATGAAGAGTGAATTGGTTGTGGCAGAGAGTGAGGAGAAGAGAGTGACGCGACACTCCTTCCTTTCAGCATGCAGGGGCCTACGCTGATTGGTCTAACAGAGGACAAATGTGTCTGCTTCGAGTATGGTTTATAAATTAAGCCCAAGGAAGCTCTGGAAAGGATGGGGGATAACTTTCACAGGGAAACTTTACATGAACTGCCCAGCACTTCATTTCTTTTGTTTTGTTTTGTTTTGTTTTTGTTTTTGTTTTTTGGTGTTTGGTTGTGGTTTTTTTTTTTTTGAGGTAAGGTCTCATTCTGGGATTAAAGGCATGCGCCACCATGGCCTGGCTCCTATTTTGACCCTGGAGTTTTCCATCTCTTCTAAAGGACCCTGTTCCTTCAGCTCCTTGGGAACAAAACAACATACAAATAAGCACAAATAAATAACTTTTAAGCCTCAGTTAGATGCCAAAAAAAAAAAAAAAATGTGGTTTCCTTGAATTTTCCATGAATCCTTTCTAGTGCCTCAAGAGGAGAGGTTTGAAAGACTGGTGGTCTCATCTCTTCTCCCACGTTAGCATAATTTCTCTCTGCTTCTGGCACCTTCCTCCTGAGCAAGTTGGCTATTGTACTCAGAAAGAGAAAGACACACACAGACACATAGACACACACACACATACACAGAGAGAGAGAGAGAGAGTGAGTGAGCTTCAGAATGCATAGGATGTACCAAAGCAATTAGATGAATTACACTCCATTTAGAATGAAAAATCAACCATTCATTTCCACATGTACCCTTTCAAGCTTTTGTGACATTGAGGTTAAATAGAAATTCTTTATAGCTTTGTTACCTTAAAGCACAGAATTGTCCTGATGTTTTCTAACCTGATAAAATGAAAAGCCGAGACTTACAAAAGAACTACATGTGGAAGCAACGGCCCCACACAAAGATTTGTCCTTGACCAGGGGATGTTCCTGGCGCATTTTTGATGACTTGACTTACAAGGGAAGACAATAATAAAACAAGAAAAGCAATTGAGGGTGGGGAGAAGGGGCTATGGTGCTGTCTAGCTGTGTAACATCTGCTGGTGAACTGGCCTCTCTGTGCCTTGGTGTCCCCCCTGTAGAGTGAGAGGGGGTGGGGGAAAGTGACCCCACAGGTCCCTCCCAGCTCTGACTTCTCTCGAACCACACGTTACCATTTTTCAATAGATCTTTCTAAAGAATGGACTTGGATTCCTTCATTCGAGCTGAATTCAGCAAGTTTCCTGCAGTTGAAATAATGATATACTGACAGAGAAACTTCCAGGTCGCTAGGCGTAAGAACAGGGTGTTCTGGAGTGAAGGAACTGGGTGGGAAGTGAGCCACCTCACACAGCCGAATCACCCTCTCAAGGCCACATGCTCTGACTTGTTCCAGGGCTCTGTGCCCACTTGCCTGGTGGCGGGATCCTCCGTGACATCCAAGGGCAAACAGCACGAAGACCCTGGGTAGGCGAGGGAAATTTAGCTCTGCAGACAGGAGCTTGGATAAGGACTGGGTTTGATTGTCCTTCCCACCAAGCCTCTGCAGGGTTGGGGTTTTGTAAACACTCAGCGACTCCGCGGACTGTCAGCAGCTCAATAGGAGAAGGGGCAGAGGTCGCAGGCTGTCCCCCAGAGAGCGTGTTGTAGCGGCAACAGGAAAGAGGACTGTAGGGACAGAGAGACAAAAGGTACTCCATTGTGATGGGGCTGCCCGAGCTGGCTGGTGCATACCCATGCCCCGTGGTATACTAACGGGCACTCATTGCAGCCCTCTGGCTTCGTTTCGGTATGGTACCATCTTCATCCCTCTCTTCCTTCCCCTCCCCATCTCTTCTCTCCCCTCCTACTTTCCTTTCTCATTCAATTCATTGCCACCACCACTATTGTCACTGCCTTTATTCATTTATGTATGTACTTATTTATTTCAGAGAGAGAGAGAGAAGAAAGAGAGAGAGAATGGGTGTGCCAGGGCCCTCTAGCCACAGCCAATGCACTCCAGAACACATGTGCCACCTTGTGAACTGGCTTACATGGGTACTAGGGAATAGAACATGGATCCTTAGGCTTCTCAGGAAAGTGCCTTAACCACTAAGCCATCTCTCCAGCCCTCATCAATGCCTTTTCTGATATTACACACACACACACCACATACCACATATACACACACTAAGTTCTTCATGCACTCTTTCTTATATAACATTACAATTATTTTATTTTATTTGTTAGAGAGGGCAAGAGAGAGAGAGAGAGAGAGAGAGACAGACACAGAGAGAGGCAGAGAGAGAGAATTGGCCCATCAGGGCCTCAGTCATTGCAATTGAACTGCAGACATTTGCGCCACCTAGTGGGCATGGGCGACCTTGCGCTTGCCTTACCTTTTGTGCATCTGGCTTACTTGGGATCTGCAGAGAGATGGAATATGGGTCCTTAGGCTTCACAGGCAAGAATGGCTAAGCCATCTCTCCAGCCCTAACATTACAATTTTATTTTATTTTTTTTAAAGATTTACTTTATTTATTTATTTACTAGAGATGGGGGGGGGGACAGAGAGAGAGAGAGAGAGAGAGAGAGAGAGAGAATGGGCACACCAGGGCCTCTTGCCACAGCAGATGAACTCCAGACACATGTGCCACCATGTGCATCTGGCTTACGTGGGACCTGGAGAGTTGAACTTGGGTCCTTTTGATTTGCAGCCAAGCGTCTTAACCACTAAGCCATCTCTCCAGCCCCTAACATTACAATTTTAAAGAGATGATTCCTAATCATCTTCCTCTGTCTTCCCCTCTCAAACAGATCCCAAGGCAGAATCGAGGTGTGAGCGCTTTACTTGTTAGGTGGTCCCAGAGGCACAGGGAGGGCATGAGCCACAGGGAGAAAGCAGACGGGAAGGGTGTGCCCAGAAGCAGCCACTGCAGTGGGTCTGAATCACAGGGCACAGTCCTGCTATGGCCCTCCTGAGACTTTATGGGAACACACCTCAGAATGGCCAGGGGAGGAAATATGGTAGGCAGTGGACGGGGACCTTCCCTGCCATGTCTCTTTGCTCATTGGCTATGTTTCCAAAGACATTGCCTCTGAGCTTGGCTGTTTCTACGTACCCCATCCTTGACTGAGTGCACATTTACAGTCAAATGAAAACTCTCCTGGGCGCAGGGTCTGTTGCACACTGTCCACTTAGGCTGTAAGTGGCTGGGGAAGGGGACAGGGGTCAAGGACATATGGGTAGGCACAATGGCATCAATTCTACCTTTATTTCCATGTTAGAGATGGGGTGATTGAGCTCAGAGGGGTGAAGTAACAGACTCAGATCACAGAGCTCCCAAATGATGGAAGTGTAATTCGAACCTGGGTCTGTAGATTCAAAAGCCCGAGCTATTGGCAACCAACCTCTCCAGCCTCATCGGCCATGGCTGAAGAGTGGCTGTATCTGTTACCCACAACTCATCAGCTCTGACTCTTAAGACTCTGTTGCCCCTTTTAATGTCTGTCATGATCTAAGAAAGGGGGGGGTCCATGGCGGTTTGAAGACATGGCCCCATAGACTCTGTCTTACAGCTCAAGTCTCCAGTGGACAGAGCCCTGCTGGGAAGCAGAGGTGTGTCACTGGGAGTGGATCTTGTAGACACCACTGAGTAGGTGTCTAAGGAGCAGTTCTGAGCTCTGCCGGTTTTGTGGTGCTGGCTGTCGGTGGTGTCTCTCTGGTTGGATCCGTGGAAGGAAGCTTCTTCCACCACTGATGATGTAACCCCTGGATTCTGTAAGGCGGAATAAAGTGTTTGCTCCAATAAAGCCACTTCTGGTCGGGTGGTTGTCCTAGCAACACGAAAGGAACTACAACAGAGGGGTTGGTTTGGGACATAGGGTTGGCAACCGCAAAGATTCCACATTCAGGCCTGGAGAGATGGCTCAGTGACTAAGGCGCTTGCGTGCAAAGCCTAATGACCCAGGTTTGATTCCCTTGTACCCATGTAAAGCTGGATGTACAAGGTGGCACATGCATCTGGAATCCGTTTGCAGTGGCTAGAGGCCCTGGTGTGCCCATTTGCTCGCACTCTCTCCCTCTCTCTCTCTCTCTCTCTCTCTCTCTCTCTGTTTCCCCTTGTAAATAAATAAATAAATAAAATACATTTTTAAAAAAAATTCTAGATTCCATGTAGCTTGATGTTTGTCTTTCACTCATACTGGCTTGAGACTTAAGGGAGGCCTCCGAAACACACTGAGACTGTCTCCGCCTCTAGACAGTGGGAGAAATAATTCAATGAGTACACACCTCATAGGGTCGTTGCCAAAATTGACATCATGGATGAGAAGGACATTGCATTTGCTAAATAATAAGGAATTGGAAACTGTTCATTTATGACTACTGTCTTTCATTATTAATTATTATATTTCCAAACTGAAAGTCAGGGCAGTACCTGGGGCAGAAGCTAATGAGAAAAGGTAACAAGGAAAAGGAAGCCAGTCCAGATTCAGTTTTCCTCAGTAGTCTATGCTGAGCAAGACTACTACTACTACCAGCTCACCCCTGCACGTGCATCCCTGGGGAAAGGAAGGATGACTTCTATAGAACTCCATCCATGACTGGCCAGGCCCAGTAGCTACCTGAAGTCAAAGGTTGACTCACTATGGCCCTGATTTTGTCCATGCTCCTGGCAAACCCTGTTCTTTTCTTCTAATTTTAATTTACTTTTATTAATTTATTTGAGAGAGAGAGAAAGAGAGAGACAGAATGGGCATGCTAGGGCCTTTGGTTGTTGCAAACAAACTCCAGATGTATGTGTCACCTTTTACATCTGGCTTACTTGGGTCCTGGGGGATCAAACCTGTTTTTTGTTTGTTTGTTTGTTTGTTTTTTTCGCGTTGCAGGCAAGTGCCTTAACCACTAAGCCATCTATCCAGTCTAAACCCTGTTCTTAATATGGTGTCATCCAGAGCAATTCTATTAAAACCTGACAGAGGTGAGGAGATGGCTCACTTGATAGAGTGCTTACTTCACAGACACGAGGACCTAAGTTTAATCCCCAGAACCTACATACAAATGCCATGTATGGTGGCACAAGCACATGCCCATATGCCCAAACACATAACAACATATATACAGACATGCATGTATACTATAAACAGACATGCAAAAAAAAAGAGAGAGAGAAGAGAGAATAAAACCTAAAACGGGCCATTCATAGCTCTGTTCAAACTCATACAATGATTCCTTCCCCCTCAAAGCATTGATCTTCTCCCAGGGCCTCTGAAGAGTCTCCAGGCCCTGCCACCCCTCCCAGGAACCCCTCAAGGTCCCTGCCTCTACTCTACTGGCCACATCAATGCCTTGGTAGTCCACATTCTCCTATGCATGATGATTACTGACTGCTGCCTCCTTCTGGAATGTTCTTCCTCCATGGCCATATGGCCCATGCTTCTCTCAAGCCTTTGCAAATCTACCCTTTCAATAAGGACTCCCCAAGCACCTCATTTAAAGGACAATCACCTCCTATCCTGACGTCACCGCCAAGCCCCAGCTCTCCTTCACCTGCTCCATGCATTGGCTGCCCCCAGGAGACTGCCTAATCTATCTGGTTTTAGTTCATGGTGTTTTGGCCTTTCCGTCTCCCCAGAGACCTGTTCTCCCTTCAGAGTTATTGCACGCCCTGCTTATCAAACAGTGTCCACACACACTGTGAAATGTCTCAGGGTGTGAAGAGTGTCTGTGGTTATCACTGGTGGTGACCCCTGGAGAGGAGATGCGACTGGTGTCTGATATGGTGGCCAACCTTCTCGAAGCGCCCACAGCGCCTTCTCCAGCCCAAATGCCAGCAGTACTGAGAGTGAACCGCTGCTGGGGTGTTGTACAGCGATGGGCCCTGGGGGATTTCCCTGGTCACTACTTATGGTGGTTTGATCCAGGTGTCCCCCATAGACTGATGTGTTCTGAATGCTAGGTCCCCAGCTGGTGGCAATTTGGGAATTGGAGCCTCCTGGAGGCAGTGTATTTCTGGGGGTGGGCTTATGGGTGTTATAGCCAGTGTCCCCTTGCCAGTGTTTGGCACACTCTCCTGTTGCTGTTGTCCACCTGATGTTGGTCAGCAGGTGATGCCTACCCTCTGCTCACGCCATCGTTTTCCCTTCCGTCATGGAGCCCAAAGAAACAACTTTCCTCCCATCAGTTGCTGTGGGTCGGGTACTTTTCTGCAAGCAACGAGAAGCTAACAGCAACGCTACTCCATCCCAGCATCTAGAACAGAACCCTGGCACCCAGGAGACACCTAGTAAATCGTTTGGCAATGAATAATCCCTAGAAATGGTCAGATTCATGAAGATCTCAAGGAATAATAATAATAATAATAATAATAATAAAAATCCCCCTCAAATCGACAATAGAAAACCAACCCCACTGGTGCTGGCTCGTCAGGGAGAAGGATCCAGGCCCTTGTTTGGAAGGGAATCGTTTTCACCGGAAAGAAGGATGGCCCTGCAGCAGCCCCTCCCGGAACTAGCACAGCGCGTTCTAAGTTTAACACGTCTTGTGCTCTTTCTGCTGAAATCCTTGGCTCCAGCCCATAATATCCCTGAATCCAGGAAGCCATTATGACTGGTCCAGGTCAAAGGTTACTGCTATTGTAACCCACTTCCTCCATCAGAGTTTTAAATTTGGAAAGTGTTCTTATTGCTATTGTATGGGACGTCATCTCTCAGATAACCTCAGAATTATTTTTATTTGTGTACCATGACCACCGGGCCCCCAAAAATGCCTTTTAAAACTTGCTGTGTAGGAGGGGGCTTTCCTCAGGACGCAGTGTGAGTGGACCAGAAGTCCAGTCAGAGCCGGCTGATGTTTGCAGGCTTGAGTTGAATCAAAGGAAAGGGAGGTTGTCAGATTCCCAGAGGAATCACATTCCCAAAATGAAATTCCATATTTTTAAAAGAGATGGCTAAAGGAAAGAAAAGATCAGAATCCCAAGGGAGTAGCCATTTTCAGTGACCTGCAAACGCTGAAGATTTTAGAGGCGCTTGCTAACAGACTGAGGTGTTTCTGGAACTGTATTGCCCTCCTTTTACATGAAGAAACATCAACATACCTATAAATGTGTCCTGCAATTACAGCCGAGCCATCAGAAAAAAAAAAAAAAAAAAAATCTCCAGATTCAACCAGGAATCGCAGGAGACGCCCAGGACAGTCAGGAGTCGAGAAATGCCAAAGCTTGGAGCTACGTGCAGTGGTTAAATGGGAAGAGAAGGCTTGGCCACATTGCCATCTGCAGGGAGAAGATGTTAGAGGAAGAAGCAACTGGGAGATCTCAGATATGACTACCACGCCAGCCCCAGACAGCCAGTCTAGTTATTGCTGTGAGCATGCAGGGGGTCCTCGCTGTTGAAGGATTAGTGCTAAGTGCCACCAACACACGGGCAATGCCAGAGTGTGGCTACCCCTGCTCAGGACTCGATGTCCGTCTGTATTCTCATGGTGGTGTTGTGAAGGCGCTGTTTGGCAAAGGACCCACACACAGAAAGTATTCCATAGTAAATGAGCATTATTAGGAATAGGGGGCTGGGGAGATGGCTCAGCAGGTGAGCGTGCTTGCTGCACAGGCATGAGGCTCTGAGTTGGATCCCCAGCATTTGTGTAAAAAGCTGGGTATGGAAGGGGCATGGTAGTACACACCCTTAATCCCAACACGCTCAGGAGGCAGAGATAGGAGGATCGCTGTGAGTTCGAGACCACCCTGGGACTACATGGTGAATTCCACGTCACCCTGGCTCAGAGCGAGACCCTACCTCGAAAAACAACAAAACGAACAAACAGAAGAGCTGACCGTGGTTACACGAGCCTACAACCCCAGACCTCAGGAGGTGGAGACAGGAGGGTCACCGGGGCTGGCGGGTCAGCCAGTGTAACCAAAAGACAGAAGCTCCAGGCTCCGTGAGAGACTCTGTCTCATGGAAATAAGGTGAAAGGGTGATAGAGGAGGTCACCCGTCATCCTTTGGTCTCCTCAGGCATGCGCCAAGGGCATGGGGAATCTGTACATAGACACACCATTGTACTACACATAGGAAAAAGAAGAAAGAGAGAAGGGGGAGGGAGAAAAGAAGGAAGGAAGGAAGGGAGGAAGGAGGGAGGGAGGGAGGAAAGGAGGGAGGGAGGGAGGGAGGGAAGGAAAGAAGGAAGGAAGGAAGGAAGGAAGGAAGGAAGGAAAGAAGGAAAGAGGGAAGGAAGACAAAACTCTTCCTTTTAAATCATATATCTAGTGAGACATACATTATGAGATTCCAAGAGCAGTTAACATTAACTACACACTCACTCTATAGCAGGTTGGACGCTCTATGCCTAACCAGCAATACCTCACTACATCCCACAACAGCCTGACCTTCGAAAGTGGGCTCAGCAGTACGTCTGTTGTGCTCCTCTTTCCACTTTTAGGGCAACAGCATGACCCCATGCCTTTGCTGAGTGGATTGATCCATGTGACTAATCCTGGCCAATGGGGTGTGGGATGTAATATACCTGTCCCTGCCTGGCTGCAGTGTGTAACTGCCTCCACACGGCCCTGGGGCCTAAGTTCTTACAGACCCTGTGGTCCAGAGGCATACTTGCCCTCCAGCACAGGCTGGTTCCCAGTTACTTGTGGAGGCTTTGCATTCTCAACCCCTGGGCACTGACCTTGCCTTCTACAGTTCATTATCTCAAGATAAACAAAACCCACTTCCGGGTCAACAGAGCGGGAGCTGATCCAACCTATCTTAAGCGACCTTCTGTTTGGAGTTGTGACTCTTGGTTCCAGAGTGGAGAGGGCTTTGCTGATGAACAGGAGGGACAAATAAGTCCTGTACGGATTTGAGCTGTTGAGACATACGGCGGTGCGTTGTGACACGACTCAGCATCTCGCAAGTGCCACGCCACGAGGGCCACTGTGTTCCATTCCCATCCCCGCTCTGCGGTCATGGCAACGGTGATGGTGAGTCTTGTCAACTTGATGAGATGCGGAATCACCAAGGCAATACATCTCTGGGTATGCCTGTGAAGAAGGTTCTAGATGAGGCTAACAGAGATGAAACGACACGCTGTGAAAGTTAGACAGCACCATGCCATGTGCTGGGGTTGGACTGAAATTAAAAAAAAAAAAAAAAAGACAGAGTGAGCTCAGTACCAGAGTTCATCACTCTCTGTCACTCTCTGCTTTCTGACTGCAAGCAATGTGACCAGCTGTGTCACACGCCTGCTGCCAGGCCTACCCCACCACCAGTGGGCACGCCAGGGCTTCTAGATGTATGTGCTGTTTTGTGCATCTGGCCCTAAGTGGGTACTAGGGAATCAAACCCCAGTCCTTAGGCTTTGCAGGAAAGTGTCTTAACAGCTGAGCCATCTCTCCAGCCCTCCACATTAATTAAACATTTTTTTATTGACAACTTCCATAATTGTAGTCAATAACCCATGGTAATACCCTCCCTCCCTCACTTTCCCCTTAGAAACTCCACTCTCCATCATATTCTCTTCCTCTCTCAATCAGTCTCTCTTTTATTTTGATGTCATGATCTTTTCCTCCTATTACGATGGTCTTGTGTAGTTGGTGTCAGGCACTGTGAGGTCATGGATATCCAGGTCCATTTTGTGAGTGGAGGAGCACGGTGTAAGGAGTCCTACGCTTCCTTTGGCTCTTACATTCTTTCTGCCACCTCTTCCACAATGGACCCTGAGCCTTGGAAGGTGTGATAGAGATACTGCAGTGTTGAGCACTCCTCTGTCACTTCTCAGCACCATGGTGCCTTCTGAGTCATCCCAAGTTCACTGCCATCTGAAAAGAGAAGCTTCTCTAACCAAAAGTGAGAGTAGCATTAATATATGGGTATGAACATTAAGAGAAGTGCTTCCTGGGCAGTTTGGTGAGCATAGTATATACATTTAGCCAGACACCAGCAGACGTTACACCCCCTAGGGCTCAGGACTACCCCTGTTGTAGATTTTTAGTATCAGGGATGTATTCCCTCCCATGGAGCAGGCCTCCAGTCCAATTAGAGATCTGGTTGGTTTCCCCTATAACAGATGTGCCACTATTGTACCCATTGGCTCATTTGGCCTGGCTGGCCCAGCTTAAGGCTTGTAGTGTCCACTGTTGTGTATCTTCACTGGTGATTTCTCTCTCTCCCACTGAACTGCATGCAGCCTGGCTTTTTCCAGCTTTCTGTCAGCTGGTCTACATGGAGGAGGTTTTCAGATCAGCTCCAGCAGGGTTTCTCAGTGACCTTGCAGCCCAAGTATCCTCCGCCTTACTTTCTGAGACTATGGCCCAGTGTCATTATTCCATGCTAATCTGCTCTAGGAAGTGAGCGAGGTGGCTCTCTAGAGGTATGTCCCTCCCCCCTTCCACAAGAGAGATGGTGCAAAGGAAGTGGTTCCAAGCTGGTAAAATGAGGCAGGACGTTCCCCTGACCTCTGTGACCAGAGCCTGTCCATCTGCTCCTCCAACGACAGATGTGGGGTTAGGCAACAGGAAGCCCATTCTCTCTCTCTCTCTCTATCTCTCTCTCTCTCCCTCTCCTTGGAAATAAATAAATAAATAAAATATTTTTTTTAAAAAAAAAAAAAGTAAGGTGGAGGGTGACTGAAAGGCACCCAGCATCAGCCTCTGGCCTTCACAGGTAAGTGCACTTACCCGCACAGGCACCTCTGAACATGCATACACACAGAATACGAGCAAGCAACGAGAGCAGACTTTCTCCAAAGAAGACCAATGAACAACAGTGAGTGAGCAGAAGCCCACAGGTCGTCAAGAAAGGCAATTCAGCTGGGCGTGGTGGTGCACGCCTTTAATCCCAGAGCTCTGAAGACTGAGGAAGGAGGATCACTGTGAGTTCAAAGCCAGCCTGAGACTACATAGTGAATTCCAGGTCAGTCTGAGCTAGAGTAAGACCCTACCTTAAGAAAGAAAGAGAGAGAGAGAGAGAGAGAGAGAGGAAGGAAGGAAGAAGGAAGAGGAAAGAGAGAGAGAGAAAGAAAGAAGGAAGGAAGGAAAGAAAGAAAGGCAAATCAAAACCATAAGAAGGGGCTGGTAAGGTAGGTAAGTGGTTAAAGGCACTTGCAAAGAGTGAGGACCCAGGTTCAGTTCCCCAGTGTCCACATAAAGCTACATGCACAAAGTGGTGCATGCATCTAGAGCTCATTTGCAGTAGCAGGAGGCCATGGTGCATCCATTCTCACTCACTCATTCTTTCTCTATCTCTCAGAGAAATAATTTAAAATACTTTTTAAAAACCCCACAAGGAGACAACACCTCTTGCCTGTTAAGATGACTATAATAAAAAAAATCAATTAAATTAAAAACAGAAAACAAGTGCTGTCTGGGATGTGGGAAAATGAACCCTTGTGCACTGTTGGTGGGGATGTGAGATGGTTCCAGACTTGTGGAAAACAGTATGGGCACTCACTAAAGAATTAGAACTTGTCCTACATAGACCGAGCTACTCCCTGAAGGATATTTATCTGAAAGAATAAAGAATCATGTTTTCCACATGATTTTAAAAAATTATTTATTTATTTATTTGCAAGGAGAGAGAGAGGAGAGAGAGAGAGAGAGAGAGAGAATGGGTGTACCAGGGCCTCTAGCCACTGCAAACGAATTCCAGATGCATGCACATCTTTGTGCTTCTAGCTTTGCGTGGCTACTGGGGAACCGAACCTGGGTCATTAGGCTTTGCAGGCAAGCGCCTTAACTTCTGAGCCATCTCTCTAACCCACACCACATGATTTTGAAGAGATATTTGCACCTGTGTTCACTGTCATATTCATCATAGCCAAGAGCTCGAGAGAACTTGAATGTCCACTGATGGCCGAATAGAGAAAGAAATCATGGTCTACCCACACAGGGAAACACTAGCGAGTCTTGAGTGGGAAGTCCTTTGGCACGCACCTACATCCTTGACCCTGGAGAATATGGCAATAGGCCAGTCACAGAAGGACAAATACTACACAACTCCACTTACCTGCATTATCTAAAACAGTTCAACCTGGGCTGCAGAGATGGCCTAGTGGTTAAGGAGCTTGCCTGTGAAACCTAAGGACCCAGGTTCAACTCTCCATTACCCACATAAGCCAGATGCACAAGGTGGCACATGCGTCTGGAGTTTCTTTGCAGTGGCTAGAGGCCCTGGTGTGCCCATTTTCTCTCTCTCTCTCTCTCTCATAAATAAATAAAAGTATTTAAAATATTAATTAATAATAATAAGTATTTAAAATAGCCCAACCTGTGCTGGAGGTGCAGCTGAATAGTGCAGTGCTTACCTAGCAGATGCAAAGCCCTGGGTTTCATCCCCAGCACTGCAAATGAACCTAATAGCAGGTAACTAAATATACAAAAATAGACTCATAAGAGCAGAAACCAGAGTAGAGGATGCTAAGGTGTGGGGAAAACAGAAAATTGAGATTAATTTGATATCATTTAAGTTGCACAAGATAGTAGTGAATTCACAATGTCACCCATACTCAAAGTTTTCAGAGGGCACATTCCATATTACTGTGGCTTTTACAACATAAAAAAAAAAAAAACACGTCTTTAATCCCAGCACTCGGGAGGATGAGGTAGGAGGATCACTGTAAATTCAAGGCCAGCTTGAGACTATGTAGTGAATTCCAAGTCAGCCTGGGCTAGAGCAAGACCCTACCTTCCAAAACCATAAGTAAATAAATATCAGATAACCACCATATCACTCAGGAACAATCCATCCCACCATTTCACTAGTGCTGAATCCTCTGTCCCTTATAGCCTCGGGGACGCAGGCCCATGACAGTCTTGCCAGTGGTGTTCAAGATGTGGAGGACACTGACCCCAGTTGCATTCCTGGTCTGGGAACTCCTCCTCCTTCAAGGGAATGTCACTCCACAGAAGGGGCCAGAATCTGTGAAACCTGTTCCCATTCCCAGTGGAACCAAGCTGTATCCTAAAGAAACATCGATCCCAGTGCCAGGCTCTGCCCAGTGCTTCCCCATAGCCAAGATCTTCGGCTCAAGGCCACTGCACTTGCAGTGGTACTTCCTGACTATGTGACCCGAACAAGTGACTTCATCTTCCTGAGCCTGGTTTCCCATCTGTCAGAAGAGGATAACCATCAGGCCACACAGTTGGGCTTTGGGTACCATGATGGAGATAAGCCACATCCCGTGAGCCTCGTCACTGTTGGCTGTGAGTCTTGTGACTCTTGTCACACACCCTTCTGTGGTGGAACTGTGCCCACCCCGAGGCTGTTGTAGCTTCATCGCTCTGTTTCCGGGGCAGAAATTGAAAGCAATACCCGTAATGTGTCAAGGAATTGAAAGTGACTTCTCCCAGCATAAGGCTGTGACTCTGAGCGTTTTCCGTGGGACTCTCCTCCAATGCCGAGAGCAAGCAGGACTATTTTCCAATACATCACCCAGCAAATGGTCTTTACAGAGCCTTGGCTTTTTAGATGGACCTCTTTTTAGATGGACCCTAAGTTCTTCACTTTACTGTGGGGCCACAGAGTGGGTAGGAATACCCTGAGGCATGGTCCCCACCTCCCTGCTACCCGGTAGGGACTGACTGAGGACTTCATGATCCCACAGTGAATGCCATAACCCCACTGAGGAGGGGCCCCCAGGGTAATGGAGCCAGGGTGAGGGGATAAAAAAGTACTATAGGAAGCCAGGCGTGGTGGCGCACACCTTCAATCTCAGCACTTGGGAGGCAGAGGTAGGAAGATTGTCATGAGTTTGAGGCCACTCTGAGACTACATAGTGAATTCCAGGTCAGCCTGGGCTAGACTGAGGACCTGCCTCAAAAACAAACAAACAAACAAACAAACAAACAAAAAGTACTAAAGGGCTGGAGAGATGGCTTAGCAGTGAAGGCACTTGCTTGCAAAGCCCAAGGACCCATGTTCAACTCTCCAGGTCCCATGTAAGCCAGACACACAAGGTGATGCAAGTGTGTAAGGTCACACATGCACACAAAATAGCGTATGAAACTGGAGTTTGATTGCAGCGCCTAGAGGCCCTGGCATACCAATTCTCTCTCTCTCTTTCTCTCTCTCTCTCATAAATTTTTTTAAAGTTTAAAAAGTACCATCAAATAAAGTTTTTGGTTGTGTGTGTGTGTGTGATATGCATGCATGTATATAGGCATATCTGTATGTGTACGGGTACATGTGTGTGCACATGTATGTGGAGGCCAATGTTAGGTGTCTAACTCCATTCAATGGTTGTCCACATTATTTTGTCTTGCATGTGTGTGTGCAGTATATGTGCGTATGTGGCGTAGGTACACGTGTGTGCACAACACATATGTGGAGACCACTGGAGAATGTTGGATGTCCTTCTGTGTCACACACCTGTGTATTTCCTCGAGACAGAGTCTCAGTGAGCCTGGAGCTTCCGTCTTTTTGTGAGTACCAGTGATTCTCCCGTCTCTACTTCCCATAGCGCTGGGGTTACAGACATGCACGGCCACGCCCAGCTGTTTACCTGGGCCCAGGGAAATCGAATTCAAACAGGTCTTGGGCACTCATGCTTAAGTGGTAAATGCTCTGAACCACTCAGCCATCTCCCAGCCTTCTACCTTGTTATTTATTCAGTTTTTGGAGAGAGAGGCAATTAGAGAATGGGTGCACCAGGGCCTCTAACCACTGCAAACAAACTCCAGAGGCATGTGCCACCTTGTGCATCTGGCTTACTTGGGCACTGGGGAATGAATGGAACCTGGGTCCTTAGGCTTCGCAGGCAGTCACCTTAACTGCTAAGCCATCTCTCCAGCCCCCCACCTTATTGTTTTTAATTTGCCTATTTTGATTTATTTATTTTAGAGAGACAGACAGAGAGAAACAGGCAGATAGAAAGAGAGAGAATGGGCGTGCCAGGGCCTCCAGCCACTGCAAATGAACTCCAGATGCATGCGCCACCTTGTGTATCTGGCTTACGTGCATCCTGGGGAATCGAGCCTTGAACCAAGGTCCTTAGGCTTCACAGGAAAGCTCTTAGCCACTAAGCCATCTCTCCAGCCCCCATCTTATTTTTTTTAATTTTTTGTTTATTTTTATTTACTTATTTATTTGAGAGCAACAGACACAGAGAGAAAGACAGAGAGAGAGAGAGAGAGAGAGAGAGAGAGAGAGAATGGGCACGCCAGGGCCTCCAGCCACTGCAAACGAACTCCAGACGCGTGCGCCCCCTTGTGCATCTGGCTAACGTGGGTCCTGGGGAATTCAGCCTCGAACGGGGGGTCCTTAGGCTTCACAGGCAAGCGCTTAACCGCTAAGCCATCTCTCCAGCTCCCCCATCTTATTTTTAAGACAGGGTCTGTCTCTGAACCTGGAGCTCAGTAAGTGCAAGGCTTCCTGCCTCCCTCTCTCCCTCCCTCCCTCCCCAGTGGTGGGATCATAGGCTGCACCACTGTGCTGGGCTTTTCTGTGGGCATGCACGCTCGCCCACCATGCCCGGCTTTCATGTGGGTACTCAGACACTGCTTCTTTTCAACACTTTATTAAAACATGTGTTTTCCCCCCACCCCAAGTCCTGGAATGATACCAGTTTTCTGTGGCCGTGGACTTTTATCTGTGCCCTCTGGGAGCCCATACCCGTCAGCCTAGAGGAACAGCTAGGGACAATTCTCTGTTGGCCCATTTGTTCCCTGGAAAAGATAACACACTCTCTACCGTCCGCTGGGCCAAAGGGAATCCTGATGTTTCCAACACTGGAAAAGATTTTGAGGGATTTTCTTCTCCCAGCTCTGGGTAAGAAAAAGTTTTAAAACTTGTAAAGCTTACCTTTGTCCAAATAATCTCAAATCGGGCGCATTTATTTTGTATGTTTAAAACCCATTCTAAAATTGCTTCCACTTTTTTTTTTTCTTTTTGATCCTAAATAATGACAAGGTAAGGCTTTCAATTGTTAATGGCCATTTATTTCTGATGTTCCTTTTAATTCACTAATTTATTTATTTTACTCAATTCACATCTTGTCTGGCAACGGCCTTTTATTTATTTATTTATTTTTATTTTCTTGATTCACGGGTCCTTAATGAAAGCAAAAGCCAGCCTTCTATGGGTCTTGTATGAATTAGGGACCGTGTAAACAGTACTTAACAGTTCTAATTGAGGGTCAGTAAATCCCCGAGAGATTAAATGAATCCTGCAGGGAGCCGTGTAAATCTCCCTCCCTTTTATGGCACAAGAGCCAAGCCCCCAGCCTGTCTTGTGCGAGGCTTAATAAACATGGTATGCATCTAATCAAAACCATTTTGCACCCAAAGGGGTAAGGGTTGTAAATCACAATTACTTTTGGCACTAAACCCTTGGCCCAGAGAGGCCCGAGGTTGCCAAATACCATCAGAAGCGGACTTCTAGGACTTACTTGGCCGTCTGGCACCAGTTCCCAGGTCTGCGTGCCCAGCCGGCTTCTCAGCAGGAGAATCCAGATGGGGGTATAAAATCTGAAAGGATGGTAATTTCCAGCGACCTCCTGGGCCCTCTGGCTCCTTCTCTCTTTGCCAGCTCTGACTTGATCAAAAAGAAATGATGTATCCCTAGGTGTCGATGTCCAGATTCGCCCTCGAAGTTCCAAGAGCGCCCTCCATTCCCTGAACACGTGAGCCCTGAAGGAAGATGGTGGGAAAAGCCGCAACGGCCTTGGCTGAAGCCAGCTTAGGAGAAGAGCAAAAGTCATGTCAAGGTCAGTGGGGCATGATGGCACACACATGTAATCCTAGCATGTGGGTAGGCTGAGGCAGGAGGATCGGAAGTTTGAGGCCAGCCTGGGCTACACATGTGACACCCTGCCTCAAAAGAAAAGAGGGGTGAGGGAAGTGGCTCAGTGGTTAAAGGTGCTTCCTTGCAAAGCTTGCCAGCCTGGGCTCAGCTCCCTCGCATCCATGTAAAGCTGCCCACAGACCTGACTTGTTTGCAGTGGCAACAGACCTAGTCTCAAGGAAAGTGGAGTTCGGACCGTCCCACTCTTCTCCCCCCTCATGCGCATGCGTGCCCGTGCGTGCGTGCACACACACACCCACGCGCGCACACACACACGTAAATAGATAAAAGAAAACGGAAGCTGGGCCTGGTGATGCAGACCTATTATACCAACTACTTGGAAGGCTGAGACAAGATGATCACAAGTTCAGGGTCTGCATGGGCTACAGAGTCAGTTCAAGGGCAACTTAGGGCAAGATAATAACATCCCTGTCTTTAAAAAAGAAATAAAGAAGGAAAAGAGGTCTGGGATGCAGCTCATTGGTAAAGCACCCCCAGTAGTGCAAGAAGGAGGAAGGAGGAAAGAGGGAGAAAGGGGACAAAAAGGATGGTCCTTGCATAGTGATTTCTCATTCCAAATTCCGACGTTTTCTTAAGTTTAGGTATATTTTCTTCTGGAGACTTTCATTCATGGGTACACTGTATTTTTAAAAAATATATTTAATTTTCTCGGTGTGGTGGCACATGCCTTTAATCCCAGCACTTGGGAGGCAGAGGTAGGAGGATCACCACTGAGTTCGAGGTCACCCTGAGACTCCATAGTGAATTCCAGGTCAGCCTGAGCTAGAGTGAACCCCTACCTCAAAAAAAAACCCCAATTATATATATATAACCCGATTATATATATATAATTTTTTTTCTTCATTTGAGAGAGAGAGAGAGGAAGATAGAGAGAATGGGCACACCAGGACCTCTAGCCACTTGTGCAAACTAACTCCAGATGCATGGGCCACCATATGCATCTGGCCTACGTGGGTTCTGGAAAGTCGAACCTGGGTCCTTAGGCTTCACAGGCAAGCGCCTTAACCCCTAAGCCATCTCTCCAGCCCACATGATGTATTCTGATCATATCTGCTCCACGTTTTCCTCTCTTCTCCCCTCCCATCCTCTCCAGGCTCACTCTCCATCCCGTCTAGTCCCTTTCTCTCCTGACCTTTGGTGGTGCTCTTTTTTTTTTTTTTTTTTTTTGGTTTTTCGAGGTAGGGTCTCACTCTAGCCCAGGCTGACCTGGAATTCACTATGGAGTCTCAGGGTGGCCTCGAACTCACCGCGATCCTCCTACCTCTGCCTCCCGAGTGCTGGGATTAAAGGCGCGCGCCACCACGCCCGGCTTGGTGGTGCTCTTGTTGCTTGCCTGTTCTTTGGGATGCACCGAGCTTAATCAGGACTTCCAGCATGAATATAGGGAGGGCGTGATGGACTGCACCGTGGGCAACTTACCAGTGGCTATACCAAGTGAAGAAAACGTCTCCCCTCCCCCAGCCCACGGAGTGGAGCCTTGGGCGCCCCTCCCCCGCCTGTGGGGCTCTTCTCCGGCGCAGCTGCCTCTGACAGTTAGGAATGAACACGAGGACAAGATGGACAAAATCCTAAGAACAAAGGACGCCCGGGAACTTGTGGGTTGGAGAAACCAGACCTGGAGCATGTGTCAGGATCGCCTCTGATGTGCTGGTGCCGTCAGCTTCGCGTTGCTGTCAGAAAACACCTGACCAAGAGCCGCTTGTGGGAGGAAAGGGTTGGTTTTGGCTTACAGACTAGAGGGGAAGCTCCGTGATGGCAGGGGGAGATGATGGCATGAGCAGAGGGTGGACATCACCTCCTGGCCAACATCAGGTGGACAACAGCAGCAGGAGAGTGTGCAAGAAGAAGCTGGCTGTAACACCCATAAGCTGACCTCCAACAATACATCACCGCCAGGAGGTTCCAATTCCCAAATTTCCACCAGCTGGGGACCTAGCATTCTGAACACATTAGTTTATGGGGGAGACGCCTGAATCAAACCGCCACATACGCCGAGCCAGCTTGCGCAGTCCCAGCTCTGTTGTATCTGTTAAATCTGGTCACCAGATCACCTACCTCAGGACTCATTATTGTCTTCATGTCACACATGAGGAAACTGAGGCCCACGGAAGGGAAACCATGGCTTTGAGTCACCCACTGAATGAGAAATGTGGGGTTTGAAACTTGACTCCCTGCTGTTCTGCCAGGCAGCCCCGTAGGGAAATAGGAGGTGAAATGAGGAAGAAAGCTCTGGAAGAAGACCCTGTAGCCCAGGGATGTCAACCATGAGGACCGTGAATGCTCCCCAAGTTGTACTCCAAGGGACACTACCAATTAAGGTGGCCATCATATGACACCTATCTGTTGCCCAGATGCAATCACTTATACTTTTAAAAAATTCATTCTTTAGTATTTTTAGTCACCTTGTCTTTGACTCATTGAATGGTGCATTAAGTGCTCAGGAATGAAGGACTCTCTGGCCAACATAAGGTAAATGGAAACTACAGTTCTCAGCAGAAACTCCAAAAACCCTAATTTTATCCAGGTATCCACTCCGTCCTCTGTCCACAAGTGGAAGCTGCTTCTCTAGTCACTGTGTGCCTTTGATTAGTCTGGAACGGCATATTTCCTTTTTCTTTCTTTCCTTCTTTCTTCCTTCCTTTCTTTCTTTCTTTCTTTCTTTCTTTTTTCTGCATGCACGCATGTGTGTAGGTGTGTCTGTATGCGTGTGGTCGCATGTGTGTGTGTGATCACATGTGTGCCTGTGGAGGCCAGAGGTGAACATCAGGTGTCTTTTTAGATTATTCAACACCTGTTCTGACCCTGGAACTCACCAATCCTTGCAATGACCCCCTGACTCTGCCTCCCCGGTGCTGGGATTAGAGGGGTGTGCCATGACTCCCAGCATTTTACAAGGGAACTGGGGATCCGAACTCAGTGACTCATACTTGCTCAGCACTGAGTCCTCTTCCCCATCCCAAGAACCTGTTTGCTAAATTGGTCCAACTTAATGGAAAGGGAGGAAGTTTTCACATGTGGACATGAACAGTTTCCTCACTGTCCGTCTCCTCTGTCCGGTTCAATGAAGGAAGTGTGTTGCCTCGTGGCCGTTGCGTACCATGTCACCACCACGCGCGGAGCCAGCCATCCTGATGATGAAATGAAGGTGGCAGAGTCCCCGAGTCCTTGGAGACACCACTGCTGGCCTTCCACCTTTCTGGAGCCTCCTGTCACTGAGCTTCACAGCTGTTAACGACTGGCTGAGTGGAAGCTGCAGCTCGGCATTGCTCCTACCCTGGATGCTCCTGAACACAGCAAGACTTACGGTCAGAACAGAGGTAGCTCAAGAACTGACTGGAGGCTCCCTCTGTCCCTTCCTCCTCCTCCTCCTCCTCAACCTGCTGACTTCATTCTGTCTTTCCCAACTGACCCGTGATCTCCCTAATGCCATCCAAATTTAGCCTGTGACAGGCCACTTTTGACACAGGTCACTTGGACCACTCCATACCGGTCTGTGATTGTATCTTCACTGATCAGAACTCATCTATGCCAAGACAACCAGTTACCCCTTATTTCAGCTTACAGTTTGAGGTGATACACAGTTCATCACTGTGGGAAGGAAGGGTTAGAAGGAACTTGAGGCAGCTGCTCACATGATGTCCACAGTCAGGAAGCAGAGAGAGAGAAGGAATGCCCATGTTTGTGCTTGGCTCATTTTCTCCTTTTTTTTTTTTAAATTTATTTTTAATTTTTGTTATTTTTCAAGGTAGGGTCTTGCTGTAGCCCAGGCCCCAGGCTGACCTCAAATTCACTGTGTAGCCTCAGGGTGGCCACAAACTCACAGCGATCCTCCTACCTCTTTTTTGATGTAGTCCAGGACCCCAACCCAAGGAATGGTGCCCCTCACAGTTAGGATGGGGTCTTCCCGCCTCAATTAACTTGATCTAGAAACTTCCTCACAGCCAAGTCCAATATTCACCACTGCATCTACATAACAACTGTGTTTTTCACACATTCTTTTGAATCTAGTCGAGGCTTAGTGACAGAGTTCTGCCTGAGGGGAATCTTCAAAAGGTCAGATCCTTAAAGGGAAGAGCCTGATCTATGCCTCTCTCCCAGCACGTACAATGCAAGCCACATGACAGGAAGTCCAGCAGCCATCTTAGAGCACAAGATGGCCGCCAAGCACTGTGCAGAGTGAGGAGACAGGAAGCCCCTGAGGTTGGGCCTGTTGCTGTTTTAAGGGTATCTGGGGGTTCCTATTCTCTGCCAGTTAAGGAATTAAGAGACAGGGAAATATATTTAAAAATCAAGTTTATTTTAGAGCAAGAGGGAAAGAAAGCAAGCTCCTCACAGAGGAAGGGGCTTCCAGAGCTAGAAACAACCCAGTTTCTTTGGGAACTGAACCTTTATTGAAAGGGGAAAGCCCATCCATCCAGAGTGGATGTGATTGGTCAGCTTCAGCGAAGGTGAGAGGCCCTGATTCATTTACTGTGCGGCCAGTTCTGCACAGATCTCAGGAAGCTAGCCGGGCCCACCCACCAAGGCAGTCCAGAGGTGTGAAAAATTCTCCCAGGCCGGGAAGGAGAAAGGAACACCTACCTTTGGCATTCTGTATCATTACCAAGGGCACTTTTCCCAATCTACCTTCTAATAAAGCTGTCTCCTGCAGTGTTCCAGGCCCATCCCTGTGAAGGCCACGCCCAGTGGACTGCCCATGGTTGGTGTGTCACACACAGAAGAGAGAAGACACGTCACCTACATGGCTTGTATTTTCCCCGTTGTCATAATTGCTGGACTTTGTCCCAAATGAACATGCCACTCCTTAGCCAATTAGTGCCAAGCCTTGTACAAAGACCACTCAGCATCCACTCACCTCACAGGGAGCTTTAAGCAGGACGGCGTCAATGACATAAGGACGCTGGGTGTGTGTCAGCCCTTGGGTCAGTATGCCCACCTCTGTGAGGAGCATGTCTTTCTCACCACAGGTTCATGCTCTTTCTCTGTGCCAAAGACTCTTCTCCAAGCATAAGGGGCAGACACACCCTCTTTTCCTCCTCTCTTCCCTTCCTGTCATCCTTTCACTGAATCATACCTGTAGCCCAAATCAACCCATCACCCTACACGGTCACTCTCGCAAGTCAGAAAGCAGAGCCCAGGTACACTAACTCTACTCACTCCCTCCCCAAGGAAAGAGGGTGGGGTACAATGTCAACATGCCAAAATTCTTTACAATTCCTGCCTCTCTGATAACTCCATTCAGACATGAGCTACACTTAGGAGGGAAAAAATATCCCCCTCTCTCTTCAAATACCAATCTTTAAAATCTTAACATCACAATTTCCCTTCTTTCTCTTACCTAAACTCTGAGGATTTCTTTTTTAAAATTCACACACACACACACACACACACACACACACACACTTGCTAGTAGAGAGAGCATGGGAGCGCCAGGGCCTCCAGCCACTGCAAACAAACTCCAGACACATGCATCACTTTGTGCGCCTGGCTTTATGTGGGTACTGGGGAATCAAACATGGGTTGTTAGGTTTTGTAGGCAAGCACCTTAGCCGCTAAGCCATGGCTCCAGTCCTGAAGCTACATTTAAGAAATCCTCAGAGGGCTGGAGCGATGGCTCAGCAGTTAAGGTGCTTGCCTGTGAAGCCTAATAACTCATGTTCGAATCTCCAGGTCCAGTGACACAAGCACGCAATGTCGCACATGCAGACGCGTCTGGAGTTCAATTGCAGTGCCCGGAGGCCCTGGTGTGCCAATTCTTCCCCTCCCACCCTGCCCCTCGCCAATAATTTTTTTAGGGAAAAGTTTTCAATTAGCAATAATCGCTCCTTGGATAAACCTCATTGGCTACGATACTGCCACTGCGCAAAGCTACCAATAATTTTTTTAAATGTACTTTCAGAAGCCCCTATGACTTCTCTACCTGCTCTCCATTTCACTTACAGCCCCGATTCTCCACAACCAAGGAGAGCTCAGGCAAGAATTCTTCCACTGTAGCATTGGGGGAGGGGCATTGAACAGACCCCACGGATGAGTGTTGTCCCATAAGGAGTTTGTCACCAGTGGGATACTCTGAGGGACAGTTCTGCATCCGGGAGAAGCATTTACAAGAGCGGTACCCGAAAAGGAATATGAGAAGTGGGGACTGGGCAGAGGGAGAACATAGCTTTCCAGGTGGTTGTAAGAAAGTCTGGTGGTTACTCTTATGTAGCTGCGACCAAAATAACCTGAGAGAGAAAACTCAAGGGAGGAAACGATGCCTTCGGAGGGTTTGGTTCATGGCCACGTGGACACAACATCATGAGGGCGGGACACTGTGGAAGGGACTTCTCACCTCACCAAGAAAAAGGAAGGGACTGAGGACAAGGTAGAAACCAAGAACACACTTCCTTCAAATAGTTCTCTCCTCCTAAAGTTTCTAGAATCTTCCAAGGCATGAACCTGCATGGGAGACGTTCCATTCCACATTCAAACCCTAACATAAAAGAAAGCATCAGTCCTGACACCTTCACGAGCTGGGTTTGTCCATCAGAGCTGTTCTTGTCCTTTTATTATTTTTTTTTAATTTGGGCTAGCTGAAGAGATGGCTCAGTGGTTAAAGGCACCAGCTTGTAAACCTGACAGTCTGTGTTCAATTCCTTAGTACCCATGTAAAGCCACAAAGTGGCACATGTATTTGGAGTTCGTTAGCGGTGGCAGGAAGCCCTGGACGCACCCACACAAACTCTGCCTCTCGCTCTCTCTCAAGTAAATAAATTATTTTTTAATTATTTATGTGTGTGTGAACACACACACACACACACACACACACACACACACACACACACCAGGGCCTCTTGTTGCTTCAAACAAATGTCAAGTACTTGTGCCAATTCTTGCATCTGGCATACTTGGGAACTGAACCTCTGGCAACAGGCTTTGCAAGCAAATGCCTTTAGCCACTGAGCCACCTCCCCAGCCCCAGAGCTGTTCCTTCAACACCCCGGTCAGCTAGCCCCTGCAGGTGGATTGCCTCTGGAGAGCAGGCAGCAGGAGCTTGCTTACAGACTGGACCCAGCTGCAAGCCGTGAACCGTGTAGTGCCCCGTGGAGCGGACAGAATGAGTCCCTGTGATTCTGCAGGGAGCGGTGAGGGTGTCTCGTCACCCCAGGATCCACCACCATGCCCAAGGATTCATTCAAACAAGCACGTTGCATGCACCTGCTCCGTGCTGGGAAGCAATGCGGCTTTCCCTCACTTGCCCAGCTTCCAGCCCCTTCCCTTCCTGTTACCGCTGCTTTTCTGACTCTCCTTCTAGCTCCCTCTCGCCCCCCCTAGAGTCTGCCTGGAGCCAGAGCTTCCAGAATGAGCTGGCGCCTTAATTGCTTCTCTCCCCTCCGTGACATGGATTGGAGGTGACATTTCCCGGGCACGGAGCTGCATCCCTGTGGCTGCATATTCCTCCTGTCACAGGAGATCACAGAAACTGTCACAAGTGGAAAGCTAGAAGCCATCGGAGGAGCAGGGGGCGGGCACCGAGATCCGGGGTGGCATTTAAAGGGTTGGTGAGACCCACTTCCCAGGGCGGGCTCCAGAAGTACGTTCTGCCCTGCTGATAGTTGGCCTGGGGACACTTGACGGGGAATCTGACATTTGGGGGCTTCCCCAAGTGGGCTACACCAACCCTGTCTCTCACCCAGAGTGTGGGGAGATGGGCAGGGTTCTGGGTGGCAAGGGAGGGTTGAGGAATCTAAAGGAGTGATGGGAACAAGGTGAGCCCAGAAGTAAAGCTGCTCCCTGGCTTCTAGTGCAAGCCGACTTGGCGCTGAGCTCGCCTGTCCCTTAGGTGTGTCTGTTTTCAGCCATGACATTGGGCGGTAGCATTCACCTCCAATAGTGCTGGTGACACTTAAGTGGGTCTGGCAAGATAAAGGCAAAGGACATTTTGGAAAAACCTCATTAGCCATTCCTCCGTGTTCCTTGGGTCACCTGCTTTTAGAATATGACGTCAGCTTTCTGTCCAGAGTATGTCCTGAAAATGACCACAGACCCCGCCGTCGTCCCCATCTCCGTTCCTGCTCAGCCCCCCTTGCCCCCTGCCTGGACAACTTCAGTGGACTCCTGCCCAGTCCTGGCCCTTTCCCCGTCAGCATCCTCCTGCAGTGCAGGGAATCTTTCCCAAGCAGCACCCAGACCACGCTGTCGCCCCTTGGGCCCCCGTTGCACATGGACAGACAAGCCTTGACGTTCCCCGGCTTCTCTGGCCCAGCCTCACTCTCCGCACCATCAAACTGTCACTCCGTCTGCCTTCCTGCCTGGGACATGCCAAGGCAGCCACATCCCAGAGCCACGTTGTAAACTGTTCCTATACCGCCAACGCTCTTCCGTGACTTCACGCAGCTGATGTCGTATGACCTCAGATCGCTGCTCAGACGGTACTTCTAGCAGTAGGTCACCTCAAGTACATGCTTGACCAAGCTCTCCTCCCTCTCCTCTCCCTTCCTCTTTGCCCCTCTTGTCCATCCCTCTTCCTCCTTTCCTTCCCTCTACTCCCCTCCTCCCCTCATCTCTACTCCTTTCGTTCATTCCTCTTCCTCCCCTTCCCTTCTCTTCCCCTTCCCTCTCCTCTCCTTGCCTTTTCTCCCCTCCCCTCCTCCAATCTCTCTTCTTCATTTCTCTTTCTTCTCCTCTTCTCCCTCCCCTTCTCTCACCTCTCTCTCCTCATTTCTCTTTTCTTCTTGTCACACCCCCCATCCTTCTATTCTCTCTTCCGCCCTTCTCCTCCTCTATTTCTCCTCTCTTCTATCTCTCTGTGGCTCTCCAGTTCACTCTTTGGTCTCACCTCTAGCCAGCATTATTCTGCCCACTTTGCTCCTCCGAGCTGCCAGGCGGAAATCCAGCTGTTCTCCCTACCATTGCCTAGCCCAGTGCCTAGAACTGAGTAGACGTTGTGAACGTCCATCGCGCACACGAAGGAAGGAAGCCCGGGACAGACTCCGGACAGACCACACCATCTCAAAAGCATCCCAGTGACAAAGCCTCTCAGCTGCTGCCAACCCTGAAGGCAGGTTTAGGGGCACCTGTGCCCTTGCCACCCGTGTGAGGGAAGATGACCCCAGCAAGTAGCCAGCTCAGGTTTCTTCTCAATAGCCCCAGAGCTAATGTCTACATCATTACTAGACAAGAGCCAAACAGATGCAATGTCCCAACCCATCTCAAGATTCATGAAATCCTAGAGCTCAAAGGGTCTTCCATGTTTTCCAGATGGGATACCAATGTCCAGAGATGTCATTCCCCTCACTTCTTTGACAAAGGAGTATCGCTGCCCAGGTTGGGTCCTAAAGGGCCCTTCATGCATGCTCTTGTCTTGGCTCTGCATGAATGGTTTGGCGACCACCCCTTATATGGTAGACCAATGTCACTCCCACTGAAAATGTCTTTTGGTCCCTCTCATAGATGTCCCTAAAGAGTTTGACTTCACTAGTGTCTTTTTCTTTCTGCCCTTCCTTCCTCCCTTCCTCCCTATTACTTCTTTCTCTCTCTCTCTCTGTTTCTTCCTTCCTTCCTTCCTTCCTTCCTTTCTTTGCAAGCAGAGAGAGAGAGAGAGAGAGAGAGAGAGAGAGAGAGAATGGGTGTGCCAGGGCCTCTAGCCACTGCAATTGAACTCCAGACCCACATGCCACTTTGTGCATCTGGTTTTGAGATGATACTGGGGAATCAAACTCAGATCTTTAGGCTTTGCAGGCAAGTACCTTAACCACTGAGCAATCTCTCCAGCCCCACTAGAGTCTTTCCTTGCCTTGACCAATTGTTCTAAGTATTCACACCACCCTCCACCATAGATCTACCCTGTGGAGGCAGCTAGGCTCCCGTCTGTGTACTCAGCACCCACCAGGTAGGTTCTCGGTACGTGGTACGTGCTGCCTAAGCAATGGTGAGTGGAAACGAAACTCCACTCCAATGGAAAAACCTGAATCCTCAGACGGCTTGCTCATGGGTCTGACTTCCAAGCCCCGCCTTCTCCCTTGGTTATTTCTCCTTCACACTTCTAACTTCAGCTGGGTTTTATTATTAATAATAAAAACAGTGTATGATTTATGGGGCACTGTGGAGTGCCAGCTAACTAGTGGGCTTAAGCCTTGCACATAAAAATGAATTTGCTACCTGAAACCCTGCAATTCACAGAGAAAGAAAAAGGAACCCGGCCAGGACTCTGTGGCCTGAGCTGTCCTGGTTTCCTTGTCCCTGGGTTCAGCCCAGCTCCACCACAGGCTCTGCCTTCCTCCCCCAAACTGCCGTTGAGAGTCTGTCAAGAACAGGGTGCTAGAGCCCCAGGGGTTCCCCCCCCCCCTCGCCCCGCGGGTTAGAAATTCAACGGTGCTGGAGAGAGGCCTTGAAGATCAAGTCGATTTGAGTTCACTCTTGGCCTGCGGGATTGCTTTGCTTGGCCCGTGTCATGCTTGTGAGAGATTGAAATCAATCGCAGACATTCAAAAATCAGAGTTTACACACACACACACACACAAACACACACATTAAAAAAAAAAATCTCTCTTCTCTTGAAATATAAGAAACTCTGGCGGGGGAAGGCCAGAAGTCCCGTCTGGCAACCAATTGCAGGAATGGAGCGGTGGCTGTATCATTCAGAGAGGTGAGGGCCCCTCAGTTTTCCTAGGAACCATTTCTCTCTGGGATGCTACCCTGAGCCCAGGCTCCCTTTGCTCGTTAGCTAAGTGGTCTCGCTTGGAAGTGGTGGGACCCCAGCAGGAGCCGCCTCTCTGTCCCCCAGACAGACCCCAAGGAACAGTCCACCAAGATCACCTACAAATTCGCGCCAGCCCCACGCCCACAACTCATGTCTCCCGGCCTTTAGTCCCACAATGTGTCTTCAACGACGTCCCCCGTAAGGCCACCGCGTGTGTCACCCACAGCTGCCAAGACAATCCCCACCGATCTGCTTAGCTTCCAATGAAGGGAATTTATTGTCTTTGTTCCAGAGCCCAGCTGTCCAGACTCAAGGTGTCAGCAAGGCCACAGCCCCACTGAAGGATCCCCCCAAGCCCATGACTCCTTCCTGCCTGTTCCAGGTCCAGTCTGGCTCGGGGCTAAGTCCTCCCAATCTCCCCTCGCTATCTGCGTGGCCGGAACTCTGTGTGTGTGTCTATGCATCCTCTCTTCTGTCTGTCTAACCGCCCGGGGTCTCCGTCTTCTGAGAACACCTGCCATGGGGGCTTCCTCAGCGAGTTCACCTCCACAGCCCTGAGTTCATTCACACCTGCAAATTGTCTGGTCAAACAAAGTCACATTCATTGGTTCTGGGTGTTGCTTAGAATGTTGGTCTATCTCTCCGAAAGCCAGGATACAAACACGTTATGTTCATTAAGCCAAAAGAATTTTCTAGAGAGGGTGTGTTAGCCATTGCATAGCTTTCGGAAATAACCTAGGCAGAACGACTTAAGGGAGGAAAGGTTTATTTGAGCTTGTGCTTTCAGAGGGTCAGTCCATCATGGCCGGGGGTGGAGGGCGTGGAATGGCTGTTTAAGTTACACTTCTCTGTGTTGTAGCAACATATCTGAAAGAACTAACTCAATGAAAGAAGAGGTTCTTTTGGCTTCTGGTTGAGCGGTTCAGCCCTTCATGGTAGGAAAGGCACAGAGGCGGGGACAAGAGTCAGCTAGTCTCATGTCAGCAGTCAGTAAGGTGAAAGGGGACAGGAAGTGGGGCTGGTCATATGACCTCATGACCTGTCAGAAGTGACCCCACTTCTTCTAGCAAGGCTCAGTCTCTTAAAGATTCCACAACCTTCCCAAACAATCCCACCATCTGGGCACTAACTACATAGACATGCGAGTCTGCGGAGGACATTTCACATTCAAACCATTACACCCCACACTTTATTTAGTCTTTTAGTAATATTTTCTTAAATGAAAAGATTCTTAGCAAAAAATATAATAAATACATAAATAAAAGAATGAAAATAGGCAAGGGACCTGAAGGTGGGACAGGACAACCAGATGTTAAAATTAGCACAAAGCTCCTAGAATAAACTGTAGCACTAAATTTTTTTAAAATATTTTGTTTATTTACTTGCAAGAAGAGAATGATAGAGAGATGAGAGACAGACAGAGAATATGGGCATGCCAAGGCCTCCATCTGCTGCAAACAAACTCCAGGTGCGTGCGCCACTTTGTGCATCTGGCTTTAGGTGGGATCTAGGGAATTTATCCCTGGTCGTTAGGCTTTGCAGGTTAGTGCCTTAACCACTAACCTATCTTTCCAGCCCCAGTACTAAAATTTTTAATGGACAAATCAGTACACATACAGAAATGGAGATGACTTAGTAGGTGTGATGATGAAATTTACTTCTTATTAGGTCACGCTATTAGGGATGGTTAATACAATGGCCTTATTAGAGAAGCTAATGCTGGTGTAGACCCACTCTGTACCAGGCGCTAAAACTTATAGGAATTAACCCAATTTGTCAGCCCTCCCACTGTGTGAAGAAGCGCTGTTGTTACTCCCAGGGTAAGATAGGGCACCAAAGCACAGAGAGCTTGAGTGACATCCCCAAGAACAAACAGCTCAAGTCCAGACAGATCAAAGACCTCCGACAAATAATCCAGGCACAAACATGCTCCTGACCCGTGAGTGGGAAGGAGTCCTTCAAGCCTAACGTGACAGAAGCCATAAAGCAGCATACAGATGCATATATATGACTCGAAGAAGAAACTAAAGGCCACTGTGTCATCAAAAAACAAAACAAACAAAACAAAAAAAACAGCAACAACAAAAACCATTAGTCAAGGAAAACAAAAGACAATCTTAAAAACCGAGGGACTGTATTTGCAATTTACAATAGCAAAGGTTGAATTCACAATGGCTAATTACCATCATTAGTTCATTATAGCTATTGTATGCCATAATTATATCGATTATAAATAGTCTGTCATTATGTCACACTTGTAATGAATCAAAATGGTAGAAATCAATTAGAAGGTAATAAAAGACTCACAAAGAACACCAACCATTGAGTCACAAAAGCAAAACTGCAAAAAATTAAATTTCTATATACTCAAAACAATGCAAGGGATTTTTTTTTCCCTCCTCAACAGCAGGAAAGACTTAAAGACACTCATGGCAAACACCAGGGAGAGAACAGAGCTCCTCACATGCGGCTAGTGGGTGCATGAATTCGTAGGAGCAGGAGGGAGGAATGGCTATCATCTTCTAGTGGCACATTCATGCGTTTATTCGAAATCCTTATGTCAAGCAAGTGACCGGTTTCTCTCCCAGGACTCGCACCAAAGGAAATAACCAGAAACTGTTCAAGTTTGAGTCTGAAACGTCCCCCCCCGCCCCCCCACAGGCTCAGGTGTTTGAATAAGCTCGTTCCCAGCGGGTGGAACGGTTTGGGGAGGATGTGGAACTTTGAGCACGTGGCCTTACCTGGTGTAAGAGATTATTAGGGATTTCTATCCTGGTTCTTACTGGTTCTCTGCTTCCTGGTCACCGTGGTGTGAACAGCTTAGACCGGTTGGCCATGCTGTCTCCACCATGTTGGACTGAAATCTCTCTGGACCCATAAGCCAAGACGAACCTTTCCTCCCATAAATTCTTTCTACCTGGTGTTTTGTCATAGCAACCAGAAGGTGAACTGACACGGAAACACCCTGAGGTTTGTGTCTAAGGAGATCATTGTAGGACTAATAGGTACAAAAAGAAAGACCCTAAACATCTGACAACAAAAATTCCAATTAAACAGAGAAAGGCTTACTCTTACGACGGAATATTGTTCAGCTGTGAAGATCATGTATTTAACATTTTGAAAACAGTTCCATGATCTCAAAAATTAGGAGAGAAAAAATGTTGTCAAATAAAGGCAAAATGTATTCAGTGAAATCATCGTCCTGTACCTGTGCCTCAAATGTGTGTTTAAGTGAGTGTGTGTGTGTCCATAGGTCAAAGGTTATAAGGCCAAATGTTACCAAATGTTTCCAAGATCTGGGATGAGGTGTTTAATCTTGGTGCTTTTCTACATTTTCCACATTGTCTTGAGTCACCATGCAGGTGGCTGTCATGCCTGCCAGTGACCCTGTGTGTCCAGCTCTCCAGCTCCCAGGCCCAGGTGGCTTTGCTCTCTGTCCCTTTTCTGTTTAGGGAGAGACATGTGACTGGTTCTGACCAATAGGCTGTGAGCATAAGAGACACAAGTCTCTTCTGCTCCATAGCAGTTAAATACCAAGGGCAAGACTTTGTGTCTGAGCTTGTACCCATACTCATTTATTCTCTTTGGTCTCTCTCTCTCTCTCTCTCTGTCTGTCTCTTTCAAATAAATAAATAAAAATATTTTGGAAAAAAAAAAGAGTATTCCAAGAATGAAAAGGATATATCTTCTGGTCATAAATGCACTTTAAGATCTTAAAAATGTGAATATTTTCTTTGTAAAAGAAAAACTTCCCTTATCATAGACCAGCTTTTTTGTTGTTGTTGTTGTTGTTGATTTTTGGTTTGAGTTTTTCTTTTCTCTATTTTTCTTTCTGTTTTTCTCTCTTTGTTTTTGAGACAAGGTCTCACTCTGTAGTTCCAGACTACCCTGGAATTCACTATGAAGCCCAGGTTGGTCTCAAACTCCTTGCAATTCTCCTGTCTCAGCCCTCTCCAGTGCTAGGATTCTAGGCACGAGTCCCAATGCTCAGTTCTAAACCAATGAAATTCAGTTGCTTAATATGCCTCGTAATTCCTCCATCACTGCTAGGGCGAGACTAAGCAGTGTAGGTCTCAGTGGCCCCCAGCTGTGGGATGAAATGGGATCTGGGTTCAAATCCTGGTTATGCCATTTAAGAGTTGCTTAACTTGGAGCCAACACCTCTCTATCTCTGCATGTCTGAGCATCATAGTTCTATCTGCAGACAACCACTGGTCCATCTCATAGAACTGATAACAGAACAGACAGGGGTCTAGGGTAGAGGATGATGTTATCTGAACCAGGTCACTCTGAAGCATGTATGCTATGACTGTGCTTGGACCACAGATGTAAACAGGAAATGCCTGGAGTGAACATGGGCACAAAGTCACCCAGCATCAGAAAGTCACCATTTTGGTCACACATCCATGAGCTCTAGGTTCAGTGTAAGGCCCTGACTCAAAACAAAAAGAAGGTGGAGGACTGGAGAAAGGGCTAGATGGTTAAAGGTATTGGCTTGCAAAACCTGATGGCCAGGGTTCAATTCTCCAGTACCCACATAAAGCCAGATGCACAAAGTGGCTCACGCATCTGGAGTTTGTTTGCAGGGGCAAGAGGCCTTGCCATGCCAATTCTCTGTCTCGCTCTGTCATAGAAAATAAATAGAATTTTAAACAAAAACGCGTAGAGTGACAGAAAGAATCTAAGTCAACCTTTGGCCTCCACATGTATGCACTCATGCACTCAAGTATGCCTACACACATGTATGAACATACATACATGCACACACATCCTTGTGTAAAGATTTACTCTTGAGGGCCAGGTGTGGTGGCGCACACCTTTAATCCCAGCATTTGGGAGGCAGAGGTAGGAGGATCACTGTGAGTTCGAGGCCACCCTGAGACTACATAGTGAATTCCAGGTCAGCCTGGGCTGGTGTGAAACCCAACCTCAAAAAACCAAACCAAACAAACAAAAACAAAAACAAAAAAAAAAGAAAAAAAACACACAAAAAACTTACTCTTGAACTAGGCAAGTTCTTTACCACTGAGCTACATCCCAGCTAAAAGTCCTTAGAGTCAGAAAGTCATGTCAGAGACTCAGAAACAGCCTTTGCCATCCAGGCAGTGCCCTGTACCAGCCAGCTCTGGGAGACGAGAGTCGCGGGGACCAGCCTGCGTTATGTGGTTGATGCCCCCCTTAAACCTCCTCCTGGATCCTGACTGCCATACACCAGGCGTGCGCTGGGGTTGCCGGTCCACTTGGAGGAGCACTCAAAAAAAAAACCTGGAGTCCTCTTGTCCTGGGAGTGTTTATGAGAGACTTCCTTGGCAAAGGAAGGTCACATAGGGAAAAAGCAGAAACATTTCTTCCTCTGGGTGGCTTCCTTCGGGCGTCTCAGAGAAGCTCACCGTCACTCCAGTCACCGTGAGAGAAGGTGAGGAGAAGCCGAGGGTATACCATTGCAAGGAAGGCCACACAGAAGTTCAACCTGGACTATGGGCTGAAGGAAGAGGGGCAGCATTCCAGAAGGAAGGGTAGAAGTGTGGAGGAGGGGAAAGGTGCCTGGGTTAATGTATGGACAGGTTGATGGGCGGGTACATGAATAAACAAATGGGTTCATCAAAATGGAGGGATGGGAAGAAGGAGGCAGGGAAGGAAGGATGGATGGACAGATGAATGGAAGAATGGATGGATGGGAGGGTGGACAGTTATATGGCTAGGGTTGACGACAGGTAAAGGAGTAGATGAATGGAATGATTAATATCATGCAAATAAACTGTCTCTTTAGGCAAGGGCGTGAATTGGCCCCTTAGCTGAATGTGACAACTGACATGTTCTGTCCACTTCACTCACTGCTTTTATTCCACGCCCATTATTCTTTGGATATCATTATGGCTTAAATATAAAATGTCCCCTAAGGGGCAGGAGAGATGGCTTAGTGGTTAAGACATTTGCCTGCAAGGCCAAAGGACCTAGGTTCGATTCCCCAGGACCCACGTAGCCAGATGCACAAGGTGGCGCATGCGTCTGGAGTTCGTTTGCAGTGGCTGGAGGCCCTGGCGCACCCATTCTCTATCTCTCTCTCTCTCTCTCTCCCTCTGCCTCTTTCCCTCCTTTACTCTCTCAAATAAATAAATAAATTTTTTTTAAAAAAATGTCCCCTAAAAGCATCTATGTTCAAACACGTGGTCCCGGGTGGTAACACTCTTTTGGGAGGGTGTAGAACCTTTGGGGCCATGGCCAAAAACCAGAAGTGGGTTGCTGGTGGGTAGCCTTGAAGGTCATATCTGCTTTGTTCAGATCCAAGCTCTCTGCTCCCTGGTTTATGGGGATTTGAGGAACCCCAGCCGCACTCTCCTACCTCCATGAACTCCACCGTACTTGGCCTGCTAAGTAAACCATTCCTCCCTTAGCTCCCTTCTGTTGGGGCATCAGTCACGGCGATGAGGACAGTAACTAATGAGCAGGAAGGTGCTCCCGGAGGCTCGTCAGGAGGGCTCTGACGTCACAAGCGGACCAATCCACTGAATGCACTGCTGAAATGAACTACCGGTGAAGGGCCTATCTTGCCCCCAGTTTCTCATGTGCTCTCTCTCTACCCACTTCTTGGTGACCACGAGGTGACCAGCTTGGCTCTGACAGGATGCTCAGGCTCACCATGAGCTCAGCATCAACAGACCTAAGTGACCATCGACCCAAGCCTTAAGCGGAAATAAACTTACCCTGCTCTTACATTGCTCTCTTAGGCATTAGGGCAGTGACAGCAAATGACTGTCCCGGGGCTTTTCTGTAGCAGCTACCGATTAGCATCACCTGGGGGAGGGGGGGGACTTAAAAAAGTCCCTCTGCCCAAGTGCTACATGCGTGCCACTTAGATCACAACTACGGAGAGCTGGGTGGTAACGCGTCTGTTTTTACGTGTGTGTATGCGTGTTTGCATGTGTGTGGGCGCTTGTGTATGTGCAGGTGTGTACGCCCGTGTGTGGAGGACAGAGGTTGACGCTGGGCGCCCTGTTTGATCGCTCTCCACTCCATTGAGACAGGATCATTCATTTAAATCCAGAGGTCGCCAGTTCAGTGAGCTTAGCTAGCCGGCTTGCCCTGGAGGACCACCTGTTACCGCCTCCCAAACTCTGGGATGACAGGTAGGTCACCACACCCACCGAGCATTCACATGAGTTCTGAGGATCTGAGCCAGGTGCTCATGCTTGTGTGGAAAACACATCCTGACTGAGCCATCGCCCCAGCTCATATCGACAGTTTTTAAGTTTGCATATGGTTCCAGTGACAGCAAGCTTGGGTATCCAGTTAAATTCCAGACAGTGAAATGAGGCCAGTTCTGTGCTTGATCAAAATGACTTCAACAGCTCCTCCCCCTGACTTACGAAGTTGTGACCTAAACCCAAGATACCTGGCTACTGTTCCCACCCTAACTGTTCTCTGCATACCACCTTTCCTCACCATGGAGGATCCACCCACACAGTTGTTCCCGATGGGTAAGAAAGAAAATCTCACAGCTACCTGTCAAAGGAGGTAGCCGTGGGTGTGACCACAAATCCTGACATTGATGTGGTCCAGGTCAGTAATTTTTTGAATTTGTATTTATTTGCAAGCAAAGAGATATAGAAAAAACAGATATGCACACACATACAGAGAGAGAAGGAGAGAGAGAATGGGTGCTCCAGGGCCTTCAGCCACTGCAAGTGAACTACAGATGCATACACCACTATGCATTTGGCTTTCTGTGGGCCCTGGGGCATCGAACCCAGGTCTTTAGGCTATTCAACTAAGTGCCTTAACTGCTGAGCCATCTCTCCAGCCCAAGGGTCAGTGTTTTTTTGAACTCTACCAAGATCCATGAAGGGATCTGTGATTTTCAGAGTCCCTAATATTCAATTGCTTCCAAGAGGTGGTTCATGGTGGGAAGCCACTCATTCATTTCTTCATGTCATGTTATGGTAATTTCTGTACCAATTACCGAACTAGATCTGAAGACACCTTGTGTTTGACCCCTGACCTTAAAGGAGACATGTGGTGCTCTAGCAGAATTCAGCGGCCAGTGAGGGACGTTTGGCCAGCAGGGAAGCCCAGTAGAACCCAGGGCCATGGAGTGTTTTCCACCGTTCCTGAACCTCAGTCACATTTGTGCCACCAGGACAGAGCCACCCAGCAGCTCTGATCACAGCTGGCAGCCCTCCGCTGGGCCTCACATCCAACCCACCTGCAAAGGCAGGAAAAGAGGAAGCCTCCCTCCTCCTCCCCCCCCCGCCCTGAAGCACCCTCATTTTACCTCTAGGAAATGGACCTGGCTTTCTTTAAGAATTTTCCCAAAACAACATAAAATATATCTATCAAATACAACTGTACCTTTGGGGGCCAGTCTCCCCGGGTCTGACTGGGGATGGATTAGCCATATTGATCCTGCACCAATACCTCCCCCTCCGAGTGTCTGGGTTCTCCTGTGCAAGAATGGAGCCAATGACTCCACAATGCACGACCCATACACGTCAACAAGGAGGGGCCAAGGGGAGGGGGGTAGGTCACGGATGAGCCTAATAATGGTACCAAACTGACTGTATTTGCTGAATACAAAACTAATTAATAAAAAAATAAACAATTAAATTTAAAAAAACAGAATGGAGCCAATATCCTCTTCCTACTTCAGAGAGCTGTTTAATAGAAATATATATATATATATAGCCATCCAGTTCCTGGTACCATGCAGGCCCTCGATATGTGAGTCTGATGATCGCTGCTCTTAGAGGTTTAGAGGAGGGATTGTGGGCCCAGGGTCCAAGCTTTAGCCCTTCCCCCTTACCAGCTAGGGACTCGGTGCCATCCTTGAGTCCCGCTTTCCCTCTCTGCCTCCTAGGAAAGAAGGTGTCTGTCTCCAGATCATGGTGAGAATCAAACGAAAAGAATTTGGCAGGCGGCAGGAATTGCCAGAGAGTGTCAGTTGTACTCGACGCTGTAATCATCGATGGGACCGTCATTCCAACACTCCCCGTCGTATCCAGCTTACCTTTCACTCCCACAGAAAATGCCAGATGCAATTCAGCCGCTCACAAACAGATCCGGGCTGGTGGGAAGGGTATGGAGGGGTGAGGGTGGGGGGATGTCCTATGGCTCAGTCCGTTGGCAGTGGGAAAGACCTCGGAGTGGAACAGGCATTTGCAAGTTTTGCAGTAATAATGAGCATATCAACATTTTGCTCAGGGCCCGAGAAGGGGTTCCTACAAATGTGAGGTGTTTCTAGCTTAAGTTTCCTTAGCTTTTCATGTCAGTTTCTGACTTGGAGTTGGTGGGGGGTGGGGGGGGCAGAGATGTTGCAGACTACAGAAGAAAGCGTTCCTACTGTCAGCCCTTTCCTGCAGAGCTGCTTTGCAGCCCGGTATTAAACACCCACCTCACATCTTGCCTTTTCTAGGGTACCCGCAAGTGGTACCGCCCCGCTGCCGCCTCAACCTCCTGCTCCCCGTCTCCCCCGCCCCCCCCCCACGCCTCAGCCAGCCATTCCCAGAGACTTGGCTGGCTCCGAAGGACCCAGACAGTGGAGCTAAACATGTTAGCCGACAGACCGGCAAGACACAAAAGGCGGCAGGAATCAAATAAAGGGAAAACACAGCAGCCACGGGTCAGTGCTATATAAATATTTATGCTGGGGGAAAAGTTGGTGGCTGAGTAACGACCTTGTGGCTGGTATTAATAGAGATAATGTGTGTCTCTAGAATACGCCACCAGAAAGAGAAGGGGGGGGCAGAGCGAGAGCAAGAGAGGCAATGTTATAAATCTTCGTGCCAAAACCTGACCCCTCTGACCTCCCTCCTCCCGTCGCCTGGCGGCCCCTCCCCTCCTCCCAGGCTCCATCTTCACATCTATTTTCTCTCCTGGGCTGTCACATCTCCTCTCCTGCACCCACTCATTTCTGCATCGGCCACCTGGGATGTACGCCTGTCATGGCAGAGTGACTCGGTACCAGGTTGGACACACAGCAGGTGTGTCCAAGACACAGGGCCCAGCTTCTGTCGCACCAATCATGGGCCCGACATTGCCTTTCGAGGGATTCCTGGTCTTCATGGTCCATGTCCCCTGCTTGGGGGGGGAGGGGGCATTCTTCGTGCAGTGGGTCTGTGCTCCTGTCTCCTACAACACACCTGCAGCAGGTTCCCACATGATCTTCGGATCATGTGACCTGCCTCCTCTTCTGAATCCTCGTCCCCTCTGCGACTTCCCTCCCTGGCAAAACAAACACCACTGCTCATTCTCAAAAACATGGGTTCCTTCCTTACGCACAGGCAAGTCTTTGAACATCACTCTATTCCTTCCAACTGACATGCGTTCTTCACACTTTTTCTGTTGGTTTTATTTTCTTCAGTGCTAGGCACACGACCCGGAGCCTTGTGTACGTTAAACTAGTGCTCTACTATTTTGTGAATATATTTTTTAATTAATTTATTTATTTGAGAGAGAGAGAGAGAAAGAACATAAGAGAGAGAGGGAGAATGGGCTCGCCAGGGCCTCCAGCCACTGCAAATGAACCCAGACGCATGCGCCACCTTGTGCATCTGGCTTACGTGGGTCCTGGGGAATTGAACCTGGGTCCTTTGGCTTTGTAGGCAAGCGCCTTAACCGCTAAACCATCCCTCCAGCCCTTAGTGCTCTGCTACGGACCTACATCCTGAGTCCTTTTTCTTTTTTCTTTTGAAACAGGGTCTCGTTCTGTGGCCCAGCTGGCCTTGCCCTTGTGAACTTGAACTTGACATGCTTCCTGAGTGTGGGGACACCAAGGCACCAGGCTCTGTGCTTGTTCGTTTGACTATTTTCTCAGCATCTAGTAGGCTCCTCTCAGGTCATGCCCCTGCCTGTGGGAAGCCGTCGCTGATTTTATGCCTCTTTCCTCTAGTCCCCAGGTACCCTGCGCCTCCCACGGTGGCCGGGTCACTCATCCCGTTGAAGCTGTCGGTCTCCCCCATTCCTGAAAGATGTGAGGACCCTGGAGGCAACAAGCAGGCATAATTGGCACACCCCCGCACGTACTGAAAGTCTTGGCCTCCTTAAGGACCTGAGGGATTGATTATCTGTTAAATGACCACAGAGATGGAACCGTACGTTCTTTCTATTTATAAAAGAGATGGGCCCCAACTCCCTCCATCTTAGAAGGAAGGAGATGCCTCAAAGGTCTGGAAAAGGCTCCATGGACTTCTCTCCTTCAACTGCCCACGGGAATTCTCACTCAACGACAGGCTCCCAGAGGGGCGTGGTGGTGCACATGCCTTTAATCCCAGCACGTGGGAGGCAGAGGTAGGAGGATCACTGTGAGTTCGAGTCCACCCTGAGACTACGTAGTGACTTCCAGGTCGGTCTGGGCTAGAGTGAGACCCTACCTCAAAAAAAATTAAAAAAAATAAAAAGACAAGTTTCCACTGCTGGGCAGGAGAGAGCTCACATGCACACACTAAAACAGAGAGGGATGGTGACATCGAGGAAGGCTGGCTCTGCTCACGGGCCTCCAAAGCATTCTTCCAGATACAAGTTGCCCACCACGTAGATGAGTTCAAGCCACAGCTCCCAAGAAGCCGGCATCATGCTCCGGGGCAGGAAATCCAATGAAGAGATTTTCTTGCTGGAAACCCAAGGCCTGGCGCCACCTCACCCTCCTGCCGTTTCCCTAAGCAGATCCCAAGCTCAGATAGGAATGTTTCTCTGCCTGAGACTGAGCTGGAAAGTCGTTCTTGCTCCCAGTCTCTGGTCTTTATGGTCCTGGGTTGGACAAAGTGAAAAGGAGCCACATAGCTTCCATCACCTCTGAGTGCCTGGGTCCTCGAAAGGGTTGTTTCCTTGAATCTTCAAGATGTCCCTGGAGCAGAGGAAGCATCAGATCAGGTTCTCTCGGCCTGATGCAGACAGATGCAGCCTCTGGCACTGCTGAGGTCGAGACGCTCGGAGGGACACCAGATTGTGGTCCCCCAAGTCTTCTCTCTTCTGCACTGCCCTGCATGTGTCTTTTGCCACTTGGCATACGCCCACCCCATTAGAGACCACCTCTGTCACCTGCCTTTTGAAAGGGACCAAGCATTTTTCTTGGTCTGTCTGCTCCATTTCACACACCCTAGGACCAGGTGCCGAGCCGGTACTGGGCCCTGGATGTGACCTGACCGCCGCGACAACTGACTTGGACACTGGCCACAAGGGCGTAGCCAGGGGCAGCTGAGTGAGTCCTAGAAGAAACGTACTAACCCACTGTGTGGGCTTTAGGAGACACGGCACGCCCGTCCCCATCGTGGCACTGCCCACGATAGCCAGACGGGCAAACAACCCTGACGTCATCAGTGACGACTAGATGACAAGCATGCTCCACACACACAACGGACTCTGATCCAGCCTTCAGAAAGGAAGGCAAGTCTCACCCATGCAACAGGAAAGGTAAACCTTGAAGACATGACGCCGAGAAGATGAATCTAGGGGCTAGGGAGATGGCTCAGTGGGCACAGGGCTTGCCGTGCATGCATGAAGGCCTGGGTTCAGAACCCAGCACCTGTATAAGAAGCCGGATGCGGCAATGCATGCCTGTCCTCCCGGTGCTGGCCCTGGAGACGCCAGAGGCTCTATAGGACTCGCTGGCTGGCTAGTCTAGAATAAGGGATGAGCTCCGGGTTCACTGAGCGACATCTCGAAACATGAGGTGGGGCTGGAGAGATGGCTCAGCGGTTAAGGTGCTTGCCTGCAAAGCCTAAGGACCCCTGTTCAACTCTCCAGATCCCACGCAAGCCAGACGCACAAGGTGGTGCAAGTGTCTGGAGTTCGTTTATGTTGGCTAGAGAGGCCCTGGGGTGCCCATTCTCTCTCTGTCTCCTAAATAAATAAATAAAATATTGATTTAAATAAATAAAATATTTAAATAAATCAAAACATGAGGCTGAGAGTGATTGAGAAAGACGCCCAACATCAATCTCTTTCACATGTTCCCACATAGGTATAAACATGCATACACACATGCACACCACACACACATGCAAAAAAAAATGGATTTAAAAATTAAGAAGTCAGACATCAAAGACCAAATTTTGCCTGATTCTACTTACACAAGGTATGTAGAATAGTCACAGTCCCGGAGAGAAGAAGCAGAATGAAGGCTTCCAAGAGGTTTAGGGAAGGGATCACAGCGAGCTATTGGGAAGCTACTAGGGGCAGAGTTGCATCGTGGAAAGATAAAAAAGATCTGGAGACGAGTGTGAGGAAGGCCAGGCAGCGATGGGAAAGCACCTCATGCCGCTGACTCGTAGGGCTTAAAAACAGGTTAAGACTTTGGCGTGGTGGCGCACGCCTTTAATCCCAGCACTCGGGAGGCAGAGGTAGGAGGATTTCTAGAGTCCGAGGCCACCCTGAGACTCCATAGTGAATTCCAGGTCAGCCTGGACTAGAGCGAAGCCCGACCTCGAAAAACCAAAAAAGAAAAAAGAAAAAGGTTAAAACGCTCAATTTTATGTCATCCATTAACATAATGTTCTGAAAGTCAGGGAAGAAGCAATCAGAACAGAAGAAAAGAGAAAGTCATCAACTAAGAAACGCAGTCAAGAGGCAGGAGGACAGTCCCGGGGCATGCAGGACAGGAGACCATTTGAGCTGACTCAGTCCTCCCCTTTCTCTTCTCTGAAACAGAGCCCTCAGCAAATTCCTTTTTTTTTTTTTAATGAGAATTCTTTTGTTAATATTTTAGTTATTTATTTGAGAGAGAAAGGAGGAGAGAGATTGAGAGAGAGAGAGAGACGATGGGCATGCCAGGGCCTCTGGCCACTGCAAACGAACTCCAGACGCATGCACCACCTTGTACATCTGGCTGACGTGGGTCCTGAGGAATCGAACCTGGGTCCTTAGGCTGTGCAGCAAATGCCTTATTAAGCCATCTCTCCAGCCTCAAATTCCCTTTAGAAAAGGCATTTCTAGAAGCACAGCAAACATGAGTAGCAACCACCCTTCCTCAATACACCTGAGGTGGCCACTGTTGGCCTTACCCCAAGTGGGTACAATTACTCACTCAATTTCGCCTCCAAAGACCTTCATTCATTTAGGGTTGGAAAAGGGAAAAGAAGATGAGAGTAATTTGGTGGTTTCCGCTGTACTTTCCCCTCAAAAGCAGTCTTTGAAAGTCTGCAAACCACAGCATGCATATATATATATATATATATATATATATATATATATAATTTTTTTTGCAAAGTGAAAGTGAGCCACCACTTGTCCTTAATGTAGATTTATTTTTCAGTTTTAATGAAACTGAAAGCAAGCCGAGCATGGTGGCGCACACCTTTAATCCCAGCACTCGGAGTGGCAGAGGTCGGAGGATCTCCATGAGTTCGAGGCCACCCTGAGACTACAGAGTGAATTCCAGGGCGTCCTGGGCTAGAGCGAGACCCTACCCAGAAAAAGCAAACAAGAACAAAAAAGCAGCCCAGGATGCATCAGCCACATGTCAGAGCTCTGGAGACAACACGCCAGGGGCCCTCCACTGGAAGTCTTGCGTGCTAGCTGAGTTTCTTGTCATCACTGTGACCAAATTGTCACACACACACACACACACTCAAGGAAGACGAGGCTTACTTTGGTTCACGGTTTCTAAGGGCTCCACCCACCGAGGAAGCCTCAGTAATGACGGCACATTGTCTCTTTGGTTCCATCCTGGCTCTTGAGACGGTACCTCTCCCATTCAGGGTGGGTCTTTCCCTCACAGACACCCCTCCAGAGGCGTGCCTCAGACTCCCAGGAGATTCGAACTCCAGTCAAGTTGACAATGAAGATGAATGGGGTCACACGGGTCTGTGGTCAGGTCCGAGACCTGAGTGAAACGGAAGCTCCTGCCGCGCGGCACCTGACACCACTCCCTGTGCCTCCTTCCTCTTGTGCTTTCCTCGGGGTACTCTCTGGCTCCTGGCCTGAGGAGGGTGTCCGATGCCAGCAACAAGCTGGGTAACATGAGCCGGGTGACATTCCCCTGCACACCATCTACGCAGGTGTTACAAACGGAGTCCGCTGTGGACATCCACCTCACAGAGACATCCGATACCAGGAGGAGCCGAGACCTTCTGGCTGGGCACCTGCCCGAGTGAGGGTGTGCGGCATCCCACACGCAGAGCCAGCCGCTCAGCAGGTGGGTACCCCGGGGGCTCCCCTTTCATAGTGGTGGTTTGAATGTCAAATGTCCCCCGGGTGTGTTTGAACACTTAATCCCCAGATGGTGGCGCTGTTTGGGCAAGTTGCAGAGCCTTTGGGAGGTGGAGCTTTGTTAGAGAAAGCGTTACTGGGGGGGGGGGCCTTGAGGCGTTGTAGCCTATCCCCCCCAGTCCTGCCGGTCTTCCTACTTCTTCCCCATGGGTATGAGGACGTGATGCAGGCTGTCTAATCCTGCCATGCTCTTACCACCATGGTAAACAACTCCTTTCAATGCTATAAACCAGAAATAACCCCTCTGCTTCCTTAAGCTGCTTCTGCTTGGGTACTTTTATTTATTTCTTTTTGGTTTTCAAGGTAGGGTCTCACTCCAGCTCAGGCTGACCTGGAACTCACTAGTTAGTCTCAGGGTGGCCTCGAGTTCACAGTGATCCTCCTAACCTCTGCCTCCCGAGGGCTGGGATTAAAGGCGTGCACCACCATGCCTGGCTTCGGGTTGGGTATTTCATACCAGCAACAAGAAAGACCTGAATTCCTGCTCAACTCCATCAGGACGGACCATCAGGACCCGAAGTCTGTCTCAGGCTCTCCTGTCCTCTCCACATGGCCGTAGAACAGACTTCAGAAGACAGTGGTCAGTAAATGTCCGCTCTGCCCCCATGTCATGCCGAAAATACACAGGCGCAGTGTGCAGGAATCCCTGGATACTGGCTTTGAGAACCACTGTCTAATGCCACCCAGTCAGTCCACATGAAAGGCGTGTGGCTGGATTGGGACAAGGACTGGAAGGAAGCCAGAGCAAGTTCTCAATCCCCAAGCCATTCTCTTTGACACCCGCTCCCTCGTCCTTCCTTCTCTCCCCTCCTTGCCATCCTTCTCTCTTTATCCCTGTCTCCTCTCTTGGTTCTCGTTCTGAGCCTACCCCAAGTCTTTCCCTGGACCACGTTCCTGTTCCCCCATGAAGCTGCCCCCGCCTTGTCTGCCACAGTCGGGCACTGGCCTCTTGCCCTGCTCACGTGTGGCCACCTTCCCTGAGCTCTCCTCCCTAGGAGACCATAAGCTCGCTGGCTGCCTTTGATCAGGTGCCTGACGTCATTCCATCAGTCATGGCCAGCGTGAATTAATTATGAGCGCGGGTCACATGATACACAGCATGACTACCTACCTGGCAAGGACGATTCCTTTAGAAGGAGTTGTGGGCAGGGCGGTCCACAGGTCAGAAAAGGGGCATGAGTTTGAGGCCAGCCTGGGGCTACAGAGTGAGTTCAAAGTCAGTCTGGGCTAGAGAGTCTACCTCAAAAAGAAGGAAGGAAGGAGGGAAGGGGAGGGGAGGGGAGGGGAGGGGAGGGGAGGGGAGGGGAGGGGAGGGGAGGGGAGGGAAGGGAAGGGAAGGGAAGGGAAGGGAAGGGAAGGGAAGGGAAGGGAAGGGAAGGGAAGGGAAGGGAAGGGAAGGGAAGGGAAGGAGCCACACCTGGTTATTTGATGCTGGCGATTGAACCCAGCTCCATATATTCCCCATGATAGAATTAAAATGACCTCCCTGGAAAGGGGGTTAATGTGGAGTGAAAAGTCAAATGCCATCATGAAAATAGAACCTGGGGCTGGGAAGATGGCTCAGTGACTAAAGGAGCTTGCTTGCAAAGCCTGCTTGCCAGGGGATCAATTCCCAAGCCACTTGTGTAAGCTGGATGCTCAGAGTGACATAAGCATCTGGCATTGGTTTGTAGCTGAAGAGGGCCTGGTACATATGCACACATGCACACAAATAACTAAAAATTAAAGAAAAGAAAACAGGCTTGGAATATAGAGTAAGAATCAACTCCTGGCTCCACCCCTCAAAGTACCTTCTATGACCTTTCACTTCCCATCTTTTCCTTTTTATTTTCCTTTCCTCGCTTCCTTCTCTTCATTTTCTCTTTTTTTTTCTTATTTTACACTTTAAAAAATTATGTATTTTTATTTGAGACACAGAGAAAGAGAGAGAGAGAATAGGTATGTCAGGACCTCTAACCACTGCAAACAAACTCCAGATGCATGCCACCTTGTGAGCCTGGCTTATGTGTGACCTGGAGAATTGAACCTGGGTCCTTAGGCTTTGTAGGCAAGTGCCTTAACTGCTAAGCCATCTCTCCAGGCCTCTTTTTAAAAACTTTTTGTTGACAACTTCCATAATATAAACAAGCAATAAGTCATGATAATTCCCTCCCCAACCCCACTTTCCCTCTGACAAATCCACCCTCCATCATATCCCTTCCTCCTCCCCCTCTCAATTAGTCTCTCTCTTTATTTTATTTTATTATTTTTTTATTTATTTCGTTTTTGTTTTAAGGACATAGGGTTTCCTCTAGCCCAGGCTGACCTGGAATTTACTATGTAGTCTTAGAGTGGCCTTGAACTCACAGCGATCCTCCTACCTCTGCCTCTCGAATGCTGGGATTAAAGACATGCACCACTGTGGCCACTATCTCTCTTTTATTTTGACGTCATCATCTTTTCCTCCTATTATGAAGGTCTTGTATAGGTAGTATCAGGCACTGCGAGATCATGGATATCCAGCCAGTTTGTGTCTGGAAGAGTGCATCGTAAGCAGTCCCACTCTTCATTGGCTCTTACAGTCTTTCCACCACCTCTTCTGCAATGGACCCTGAGCCTTAGAAGGTGTGATAGGATGTTTCAGTACTGAGCACTCCTCTGTCACTTCTTCTCAGCACTGTGGTAACTTTTGAATCTTCCCAGTGGTTTTCTTTCTTTTTTTGAGATACTATGTGTTGTAGCCAGGTTCACATTACTGGCAGAGATCACCCAACCAAGAGCAGCTTTGGGGAAAAAGCTTACAGGCTCAAGGGGGAAGCTCCATGATGGCAGAGGAAAATGATGGTATGAGCAGAGGATGGGCATCAGCCCCCTGATCAATATCAGGTGGACAGTAGAAACAGGAGAATGTGCCCCCAACAATACACTGCCACCAAGAGGCATTAATTCCCAAATCTCTATCAGCTGAGAACCTAGCATTCAGAACACCTAAGTTTATGGGGGACACCTGAATCATACCACCACATTCAGTCCCTGGCCCCCATAAACTGATAACCATCCATGATGTAAAATGCAATGCATTCAGTCCAACTTTAAAAGTCCCCATACTTTTTATCAACCCTAATGAAGTTCAAACATCCCCATAATCCAAGGTCTTTTAACTGAGCCATAATACCAAAAAATCCACCCCCCAAAACCATAATGGCACAGAATAAACATTCACACTACAATAGATGGCATTGGGCATAGCAAAGAAATATTCAGCCAATACAAGATTTAAAACAACCAGGGCAAACATTAAACTCTGTAGCTCCAAGTCCAACAACTCTAGTCAGTGACAACTCTCCAAGTATGGTAACTCTAACCAGCAACAATTCTCTGGAGTGCCGATTCTGCCCCTCCAGCTAGGCTACTCACAGTCCTAGAAAACTTCATCCTGGGCCAGAAGCTTTCCTTAGCAGCCATCTTGGGGTCCCGGCATCTCCACGGGGTCTCCACTGCAACCCGTGGTCCATCCTAATGGCTCCATCTGGTCTCCATGCAGGCAATCCTGCTTCACGCTTCCCATGGTTGTTTCTAAAACACAAGACCACTTTGCAAACTCAATGACCCTCTCTTTCCTGCATTTCTTATACTCCACAATACCAGGTAGGGTGCCAATTTGTTAATCCAAGGGGGAATAAAGCAGACTTTGAATGACAGGATACTCCTTGAGCATTCAGGCCCCTTCAAAATCTGCATTCTTAGCCAGGCGTGGTGGCGCACGCCTTTAATCCCAGCACTCGGGAGGCAGAGGTAGGAGGATCGCCGTGAGTTCGAGGCCACCCTGAGACTCCATAGTGAATTCCAGGTCAGCCTGGGCTAGAGTGAGTGAGACCCTACCTTGAAAACCCAAAAAAAAAAAAAAAAAAAAAAACCTGCATTCTTTCTATTGCCCCAATGCTGGTCAGCTGACCCAATCTCAATGGCTGTAATCTATAATACAATTGCAGCTGAACAGGAAGCAGTTTTGGTCTAAATATTTCTTCCTGTGCCATATCCTTCTGCTCATACCAGTCCATTTCTATGCAAAGAAACCCTGCACAAGTTCTCAGGCCAGAAGCTTAACAGCAAGCCTCTCACACAAACTGCTTCTAGCCCAGTCCAAGCAAAGCTCTTTCTCACCCTCATAAGCCAAACTTCACAGTCCATAGTTCTTACTGCATTCAGGTCTGAGTTTGACCAGAATAGTCCATCCAGCTGTACTTATAGCACTGCAAGGTGTCTCTGAGGTCAAGGTTTCAAATGCTTCCACATTCCTCTTGAAAATCAGCTCCAAAAGGCCAAAGCCACACAGTAGGTGTCTAGCAGCAAATGACATCACTCCTCGGTACCAACTGTACTGTTGCAGTCAGGTTCATATTGCTGGAAGAAATCACCCAACCAAGAGCATCTTATGGAGAAAAAAAGAGGTTTATTTTGGCTTACAGTCTAGAGGCAGAAGCTCCATGATGGCAGGGAAAAGGATAGCATGAGCAGAGGGTGGACATCATCCCCTGGCCAACATAAGGTGGACAATAGCAATAGGAGAGTGTGCCAAACACTGGCAAGGGGAAACTGGTATAAAACTGATGAGGGCCTCCAACAATACACCGCCTCCAGGAGGCATTAATTCCCAAATCTCCATCAGCTGGGAACCTAGCATTCAGAACACCAAAGTTTATGGGGGACACCTGAATCAAACCACCACACTATGTAGCCAAGGATGACTTTGAACTTCTAATCCTCCTGCCTCTACTTCCCAAGTACTGGGGTCACAGGTGTGCACCACCATGCCTGTTATTTGGCGCTGGGGGTTGGACCCAGGGCTTCATGCATGCCGGGCAAATAAGCTGCCTATATTTCTGTTTCCTCGTTTATCAGATGGAGAAAATAAAGTCATTTCTGAACCACATAGCTGGTGTATTTCATGAGTCAACTCAGACTATAACTAAGAAAGTGGGGCTGGAGAGATGGCTTAGTGGTTAAGGTGCTTGCCTGCGAAGCCCAAGGACCCACGTTCGGTTCCCCAGTATCCACATAAGCCAGATGCACAAGGTGGCATATGCATCTGGAGTTTATTTGCAGTGGCTGGAGGCCCTGGCATGCCCATTCTTTCTCCCTCTGTCTGCCTCTTTTTCTTTCTCAAATAAATAATTAATAAAATATTTTTTTAAAAAGAAAGTGTTCTGAAAGCTGTAATGTTTTATATGTATATATCTATCCAATATATGTTAATTTATCAATATACCACTTACTTATCTACCCATATTGATAGCCCAGGGTCACCTAGCTGCTGATGAGACAGCTTTTATCCAACTTGACATAACTAATTTGTCCTGACTCCTGTTAGGATGCTCACTTGAGTCTACTGGGATTTCAGGCATGGCCCAAGGAATAAGATGTTGGGAATTCTTTAATTCTGAGCTCTAAAAGACAAATTTTCCAAAAAAGAGAGAGAGAGAGAGAAGAGGAGCTGGGTATGGTGACACACATCTGTAATATGAGCCCTCAAAAGTTGAGAGTTTGAGTCCAGCCTGAGCTAAATGAATAAGATGCTATCTCAAAAACAACAGTAGGGCAAGAGAGTTGGCTTAGAGGTAAAGGTACTTGCCTGCAAAGCCACAGAACCCAGGTTCCATTCCCCAGGACCCAAGCCAGATGCACAAGGTAGCACATGTGTCTGGAGTTTGTTTTCAGTGGCTGGAGGCCCTGGCACACCCATTCTCTGTCTCTATCTGCTTCTTCTCTTTCTCCCTCTCTCTATCAAATAAATAAAAATTTAATATATATATAGATAAAATAAAACATAAAACAACAGTAATCACCCCCCACCACACCCACAGAACAAAAGAGTGAGACAGAAAAGACTGAGTTTCGAGAGCTTAGTCCACATCAGGTCCTTGCAGCAGGTTTCGTCCCCACTTCCCATAACTCCATGACATAGTCATCAGCATCTCTCATTTCTTGTTACAGCACAGCTAATGAACTGGTCCTTTAACATTCAAACCCAAGGCAGTCTGACTGCATCCACTAATTCCCCTTCTACCAGCCAACTTCTTCACTCCTTCTTTCCCCACTTTACCTCCTTCCCTCCCTCACTCCCTGTCCTTCTGGGACATCAATACCTAACGCTTGATGCCATCACATTAGCAGCTGTGAAGGATCCAATCGTGTGGTTGATCTCTGATGTAAGGTTAATGCCTAATTAGCTCATTTAACATTTGTTTCGGGGATAATTCATGGTAGGTCATTAACAAAAAGCCAGGGCAAGCGGAGGGGCATGTTCATTGCCATAAATCAGAGTCCCAAGGCCATCATAGAAGCAGGAAGATGCATGTATTATTCAGGCCGAACAGAGAGCTGTGTCTGCACATGGCCCCTCAATGCTCTTCCGACCCTGAGGTCAAGGCACCAAGTGCAAAGCCTGAGAGCCATTTGCTATTAGTGCACATGGCTGACCAGGGCATGGTGGGGACATACCTCCTGGTCAGCATATGGCCACACACACAGTCCATGCTTGAATTCACAGCTGCCAGGTGGAAAGCCTTCAACCTCCAAATGCATACCTCCCACATCAATAAAAAACTACCATTTATCAAACATCTACTATAGGACCAGCTAAATATGAGTGAGTGTCTGTGTGTGTGTCTGTGTGTGTGTGTGTGTGTGTGTGTGTTCCATGTATCAGGTAGCTATTGCTGTGTAACAAATTTCCCCCAAACTCAACAGCTATTTCTAAGTCTGTCTCAGTGCAACTTGGTAGTTAGTGCAAAAGTCAGAATGAATGGAACAATGGAGAGAATTCAGATGGTCCCAGTTTGACAACCTAGCTCTGCCACATGTTCTTTGACCTCCGTAGGGTAAGTCACTTCCCCTTGGAGTTCTATTGTCCTTCAAAGTAACCATATCTGTCTAGAAGGCTCTACTTACCTCCTAGACGACCTTCTTCCCCTCACCTACCATGTTCCAGCTACCCTGGCCTTCTAGTTCTACCTCCTAATCACACTCCACCAGCAATGTCTAAGACCATTGGAGAGTCTGTATTGGTAGCTGGAAAGGAAGCACAAGGTAGACAGATGATTTCTGATTAACCCCATGCAGCTGAAGTGATCCACATCTTCACATCTTGACAGTTGACCAAACCCATGAGAGAGATGTGTGTGTGTGTGTGTGTGTGTGTGTGTGTGTGTGTGTGTGCATTGTTCATTCCATTTGTCAGGTAGCTATTGCTGTGTAACAAATTTCCCCCAAACTCAGTAGCTTTTTGTAAATCTGTCTCTGCTGCCCCAGCCCTGGGATGTGCCAACGCAGCATCTTCGCTGTGTCAGTCTGGTCTAGGCAGTGGGCAGAGAGAAGAAGAGAAAGGCAAGACCCTGGCCCTGCAGAGCTTGCCAGGTCACAGAAGGGCACTAGTGATGTGCTGAAGAACACAACACAGGGGGTAAGAGTGGAGCCAGCGTGTGGAAGGGGCTTCTGAGAAGAGGGCAGAGGTGACTGGGGAAGGCCTGTGGACCAGATGCTGTTTGAGTAGGAACTTGGGAACACAGGGGCGAGCCTTGCAGTTATTGAGGGAGTGTGCACAGGCCCTTCTAGAACCCTAGGGAGAGTGGTGGGGATGGAACAGGATGAACAGGAGGTGTGGCCAGAGATGAGGGCTCATGTGTCACAGAACATGAAGGAAGGGGAAGGGCTCTGTCTTTCCCTGGGAGAGAAACAGGAGTGCCTGCAGGGTTCCCAGCAGAGGGCACAGGGGTGGAGACTGGGGACCCAGGGGGATCCGTGAGGATGCTGTCACCATTGCTCAGGCGATGGTGGTTTGGGTAGAGGAGCTACAGTGAGAAATGCTACCGGACAGGCTATTGCATAGCAGATAATGTCATTGAAATGGGAACTATTTATTTATTTATTTTTTAAGTACAGGGCCTGGAAAGATGGCTCAGCAGTTAAAGGTGTTTGACTGCAAAACCTGAGGGCAGGGGTTTCCCAGTACCCAGGTAAAGCCAGATGAACTAAGCTGTGCATGCATCTGGAGTTATTTGCAGTGGCAGGATGCCCTGGCGCACCTATGTTCACTCTCTCTGTCTGACTCTCTTAAATAAATAAATAAATAAATACAAATAAAATATTTGGGAAAAAAAGGCATGAGGGGCTAGAATGATAGCTCAGTGGTTAAGGTACTTACCTGCAAAGTTGAACGATCTGGGATCAATTCCCCAGTACCCACATAAAGCCAAATGCACAAAGCGGCACACGCCACATGCTGGGAGTTTGTTTATAGCAGCTAGAGGCCCTGGTACAGTATCTCTCTCTCTCTCTCTCTCTCTTCCCTCTGTCTCCTTGCATTTTTTTCATTTTTCATTTTTTTTTGTTTTTATTTATTTATTTGAGAGCAACAGACACAGAGAGAAAGGCAGATAGAGAGAGAGAGAGAGAGAATGGGCGCACCAGGGCCTCCAGCCACTGCAAACGAACTCCAGACGTGTGTGCCCCCTTGTGCATCTGGCTAACGTGGGTCCTGGGGAATCTAGTCTCGAACCGGGGTCCTTAGGCTTCACAGGCAAGCGCTTAACCACTAAGCCATCTCTCCAGCCAAAACTATTTCTTTTTTAAAAAGGTATGTGATTCTGTAAAATTATGTAACAGGAAACTGACCCTCTTTCCTTATTCATCAGGTAGGGAAGGTACCATAGAAGCAGCATGAAGCTCCAGCCCAAAGGACGGAGAAGCCACTTAGGTGGGAGGAGGAGAAGGGAGAGTTCACGCAAAGGCCCTGCGGCAGGAAACAGACGGGACGTTGATTCTGCTTCTGGAATGAGAAACAGAGCAGACACTTCCCAGAAAGGTGCCCGCACCGGCTCCTTGTTGCTGTCCACCGCCATCTCTTCTCTCTTTGGTTAGCAGTTAAGGAGGGTCCAGACCTTCCCACCTAGTAGTGAGCATCCTGGCTAGGTACAAGCTAGATTTAAAAAAAAAAAAATGTATGGGCATGGAAGAATGGCTTAGCAGTTAAGGCACTTGCCTGCAAAGGCAAAGGACCCAGGTTCGATTCCCCAGGACCCACATAAGCCCAATGCAGAAGGTGGTGCATGCATCTGGAGTTTGCAGTGGCTAGAGGTCCTAGCACTCTCATATTCTCTCTCTCAATATATAAATAAAATTAAATATATATATTATATATATATATATATATATATATATATATATCCTTGTTAGAAAGGACCTGAGGACATCTTCTTTCCCTCCCCACCCCCACCCAGCTTCATAGCCCAGATGCCTTGCTAAGCCAAGCAGGTGTGGGGGAGATGGCAGGAGGTCCTTCCAAAGGAAAAAAATCAAGATAAAGCAATAAGCTAGCCTTTTAAAAGCTTAGCAGGCTCTTCTCTTTGCACCCAAATGGACCACACTTGAGATATTAAATAAACAGCATTTGTCAGGGGCTTTTGTGGGCTCCCAGCTGCATTTATTTATAGGTTGGTCTGTTATTTACGGGCGCTCGCGCCCCATATAAAAGCTTTGTCAGAGAGAAGTGGGGGGGGGGGCAAGTGCCTCGTGCCCACTGGGATGCCTGAGGGTTCACTCCAAGGGGCTCAAACAACGACATTTCTCCTTTTGTTTCCTGATACCAGTTGCCGGTGCACACTGGGGCAGAGTTCCCGGAAATGCTAGACCACTGGGCACGTCCCCCACAGTGTCAGAAGACCTCAAGGGACATTTGAGGCTTGTCCCCAGGGATAATTTGAAAGTCGGCATGAGCCACATCTTTGATTCCTTGTGAATTCTGACTCCCATCTGGGAAGTCCCTGCAGTTCTGCCCCAAGAAACATCCGGCTGAGTCCCGAATGCCTGGGTGTTCCATAGATACTGAGTGAATGAATGAATAACTATGTGATGAAAGTTGAGAGAAAGAAACCTTAAGATGTCATGTGGCGTGTCTTACACTAGCTTAGCAGTATATTTTTAGGATCTTAAAATGTTCTTAGCTTGGGCTCGGTGAAAACTTCAGGCATTAAGGAAAATAGAAGAAGGAAGAAAATTTAAACGTTCATGTAAAAACATATTTCCAAATTCCTAGTTTCATAGGCATCAGGGTGTAATAGTACACATCTATGAGCCCAGCAACTGAGAGACAGAGATAGGATTGTGAACTCCAGGCCATCTTGGGCTACACAGAACCTGGCTCAAAAGCAAAACAAAACAAAAATAAAATGATTTGCTAAAAATAAGCAAACAGGGCTGGAGAGATGGCTTAGCGGTTAAAGGCATTTGCCTATGAAGCCTAAAGCCCCAGGTTTAATTCCCCACTGCCCAAGTAAGCCAGATGCCCAAGGTGGTCCATGAGTTTGCAGTGACTGGAGGCCCTAGTATGTCCATTCTCTCTCTCTCTCTCTCTCTTTCTCTCCAATAAATAAATAAAAATAAGTCAATCACTACTAGGGACACTTAAAATTCACCAAGTTGTGAGCTGACTGTTCAGGACTAAATGAGACATCTCCATCACACCTTCCAAAGTTCGGGGAACATTTCAGAAGAGAGTGGAAAGAATGTAAGATCCAGAAGATGGGGAGGAGGGCTTTGAAATGCCGTCTTCTGAACATAAAGAGACCATTCATTCATGACCTCACAGTTACTGTCATTACCTGCTCAAGACCTCCACAATATTGGGCCCATCAATATTTTACCATGGATAATGGAGGGAAACCAAGTCATTAGGAGCTGGGAAGATGACTCAGTGGTTAAAAGCACTTGCTTGTAAAGCCTGCCCACCAGGGTTCAATTCCCAAGCCAGACACAAGAAAGTGACATAAGCATCTGGTATTTATTTGCAGTGGCAAGAGGCCCTGGCATAAACATACACACACACACATATGCACACACACACAAATAAATTTTAAAACATTTAAGTCAACAAAGCAGAAGACAGACTCATTAACAAGAAGAAAGGGTTCAGCTGAAGGAGACTGGGCAAGGGACAAAAGAAGGTAGTGGGCTGCCATTATGATCAAAATATACTATGGACATATATGAAAACTGTCAATAAAAAGTTTAAAAGTTGAGTCAACCAACTTAGTAAAGAAACAGTATTTCATATAGGCCATTGCCGAGGCCCTTGGTTTCCCACCAAGAATATATGGTAAGACCCTGTTGCTGAAGACTCCAAGGCTGCAAGGCCACTGAGAAAGCCTGCTGGAACTGAGCTGAAAACCTCCTCCATGTAGACTGGCTAACAGAAAGCTGGAAGAAAGCCATTCTGCATGCAGTTCAATGGGAGAAAGAAGAAATCACCAGTGCAGATACTCAACAGTGGACACTACAAGCCTTATATTTGGCCAACCAGGCCAAATGAGCCAACGGGTGCAATAGTGGCATGTCTGTCATGGTGGAAACCAACTACCCTCTAATTTGACTGGAGGCCCGCTCCATGGGAGGGAATACATCCCTGATACTGAAAACCTACAACAGGGGTAGTCATGAGGCCCTAGGGGTGTAGTGCCTGCTGCTGTCTGGCTAAATGTATATACTATGCTCATCAAACAGCCCAGTAAGCACGTCTCTTAATGTTCATACCCATATATTAATGCTACTCTCACTTTTTTGTTAGAGAACTTTCTCTTTTCAGATGGTGGTGACCTTGGGATGACTCAGAAGGCATCACAGTGCTGAGAAGTGACAGAAGAGTGCTCAGCACTAAAATATCTCTATCACACCTTCCAAGGCTCAGGGTCCATTGTGGAAGAGGTGGTGGAAAGAATGCAAGAGCCAAAGGGTAGGACTCCTTATAACGTGCTCCCCCCAGACACAAAATGGCCTGGATATCCGTGACCTCACAGTGCCTGACACTACCTACACAAGACCATCATAAGAGGAGGAAAAGATCATGACATCAAAATAAAAGAGAGACTGATTCAGATGGGGAGGGGATATGATGGAGAGTGGAATTTCAAAGGAGAAAGTAGGGGAAGGGAGGGAATTACCATGGGATATTGTTTACAATTATGGAAGTTGTTAATTATAAAAAATAAAAATTTTAAAAGATGCAGTTATTTACACAATAAACCCTTTTTTTTCATATTTTGATTTCTTGAGAGAGTCTTGCTACATAAACCCAGCTGATCTGGAATTCCCAATGCTCTGTCTCAGACTCTCGGATGCTGGGGTTTTTAGGCATATATCACCCCACCTGGCAAAAATCTCTTCGGAAGACATGCAAGGATGGATGAGCCACTTTGTTAGTCAGCTTGGCACAGCTGAGACAAAAGTTGGGAGAAAATCATCCCTGATGGCGGGAAAAGTTCATACTGACCCCTGGCCTCAGCGGTGGTCATCAGTGGTCCCTCAGTGCTTTGGGTCTATGGTGAGACTGAACATGACAGGGGCATGCGGCAGCCAGGAAGCAAAGAGACTGAGGGAGGGCCTGGGTCCTGATAGGTCCTTCAAGGGCACATCCCAGTGATTTCACTTCCTCCCTCTAGGCCCCGCCTCTTAAAGGCTCCACTGCTCCTCAGTCGTCCCAGAGCTGGCGACCACATCATTAGCAGATGGGTCTTTAGAAGACACATACGCTCCATATTACAATAAGATTATTCTGAAAAGTGTTAAAATCTTACATTTATAATTGCTTCTACACAGGCAAAAGAAATGTCCTCCAGGGCTGGAGAGATGGCTCAGCAGTTAAGGTGCTTGCCTGCAAAGCCTAAGGACTCAGGTTATATTCCCCAGGACCCACATAAAGCCACATGCATGAAGTGGTGTATATGTCTGGACTTCATTCATTGCAGTGGCTGGAGGCCCTGGCCCAACCATTCTCACTGTCTCGCTCTTTTTATCTCTCTCTGCTTGCAAATAAATAAAAATATTTTTAAAAAGAAAACAAGAGAGAGAGAGAGAGAGATGTCCTCCAAGCTACCCGAATCACCAGTTCATCGTTGCTGCTGAAGACACGACTTTTTCTCTGTGTGTTCCTTGTCCCTTTGCTCTTATATACAACACCCTCTGGCCATTCAAAAACCCACGTCCAGGTCCACTGTTACCCTCCTTCCAGGAACCTTGCTTTGTTCATTTACTCCTTGCTTGTAACAGAGACCCTACAACCTTTCTCCGTGACAGTTGCTGGCCCGCAACCTTAGAACCTTTTACAAGAACTGAGGTCAGAGGGAAGAGGGGGCCTCAGACTCAGAACTATGTGGACCTCAGTTCAAATTCCACCCACGTGACCTTGGACAAGTCATTTGATTCCTCCCAGTTCCAAGGCTAACCATGGTCAAAATGCTGAACTGAGAGGGCCATCAAGAAAACATCTGGGGACTGGAGAGATGGTTTAGTGGTTAAAGCACTTGCCTGTGAAGCCTAGCGACCCAGGTTCAATTCCCCAGTACCCACATAAGCCAGATGTACAAGGTGGCACATGGGTCTGGAGTTCATTTGCTGTGTATGGAGCCCCTGACCTGCCCATTCTCTCTCTCTCACTCTCTCTCTCTCTCTCTCTATCTATCTATCTTCCCTCTCAAGTAAATAAATAAAATATTTTTTAAGCCAGGCAAGGCGGCACATGCCTTTAATCCCAGAACTCACGAGGCAGAGGTAGGAGGATCTCTGTGAGTTCGAGGCCACCCTTAGACTACATAGTGAATTCCAGGTCAGCATGAGCTAGAGTGAGATCCTACCTCAAAAAAAAAAAAATTTTTTTTTTAAACACACATTTGGGCCAGGCATGGCAGTACACATCTTTAAATCCCAGCACTTGGAAGGCAGAGAGAGGTAAAAGGATCACCGTGAGTTTAGGCCAGCCTGAGACTGCATAGTGAATTCAAGGTCAGCCTGGTTCTACAGCAAGACCCTACCTCAGAAATTTAACAAAAAGAAAGAAAGAAAGAAAGAAAGAGAGAGAGAGAGAGAGAGGGAAAGAGAGAAAGAAAGAAGTTGGGGGCATGGGGTGATGGCACAATGGTAAAGTGTTTTCTGTGCAAACATGAGCACTTGAACTTAAATCCCCAGCACCATTTAGGGTACCAGGCAGGGTAGTGTGCCCCGGTAACCCCAGTGCTGGGGACCTGGAGACTGGAGGATCCCAGGAGCTGGCTGGCTAATGAGTCCAGCTGATACCGTGCACCCCAGGTTCAGTCTCAAGAAATGAGGTGGATACCAAGTGAAGAAGACCCCCAGTGCTGACCTGTGGCCTCCACATGCACGCACTTGTGTGTGCATGCATACACCTACACACACACACACACACACACACACACACACAAGACCCTCCTGTTCTCACAAACTCAGCTCACCCGCCCATTGTTATACCCACTTCCTAGGTAAGGCTCAGGAAGGTAAAGGTATGACATTTTGTTCTCCAAAAGCTTACAGGCAAAAGAGGCAGAACTCTCATTTAGGCACCTGTCCCCTCGACCCCCAAACTACATCCACACTAGGTAGACACTTCAGAGCCAGTGGTATCTAGGAAAAGGAAACAGAGCACGTGCAGGTCAAATCACCATGGCCCATTCCTTTCCAGGTCTGAGTAACTCTAGACCGAAAACTGTCACCTGCTGCTACCAGGCCAGAGGCCAGGTTAGGTTACAGAGAAGTGACTTGAAGTGTGCCGTGCTCAGAGGATGTGGGCGGGGCTCACGCGGCCGTCACACTGCGGGAAGAACAGGTGACCACATCTGATAGGTTGCCCTTCCCACGCCTGGCCTCCGGCAGGTCATCAGAAGCAACCTCCAAAGAGGCAGATAGAAGTGGGTGTCCCAAATCTCCCTGGGGTGAAAAGCTGTTTTTCATGACAGCAAACAAAATGTCACCCTGTCCTTTGGAGGCAGCGCACAAGGAAAAGTGGGGGCATGGGAGCGGGTGCTCTGTTGAGCGCTTTCTGGAAGAGTTCATCTGGGGGTCCGCCTCCTCGAGGCAGACTGTGGCTACCCTAAGAGGCAGGACGGGGCTCTAGCAAACCGGGGCTGCTGGAGAAGAAGGGCAAACGGGGCTGCCTGGCCTCCCATGTGCGAGTCATTTGGGATTGAAGCGAGCACATTGTGCCCGGCATGAGTGTGGGAGGACAGGCCGAGCAGTTGGTTCCTATTAAACTTGGTGGCCTGAGAATTCCTTCGCGTGTGGATACGTGCCCATCCAGACCCATCCGGGAGGTCGCAGCAGCACCAGAGGCCCTACTGCAGTCTGAAACGGTCCCTCCTCCTCCCGCTTCAAACACAGGGGACCCCAAGGTCCACAGCGGCTTGGGAGAGAAAAGGAAAAAACCAGAAGGCCTTGGGCCGCCAGGCCTCCCATGGGGGTGGGGTGGGGTGTGTGCACTCTCTAATTAGGTATTTACATGACAGACCAATTATGTCCCTGAAAGAGCAGTCACAGGCTATTGAGTAATTAGGGACATTTTTCAAATACATTTCGACCACACAAAACCGTGTTTACACAATGTTAAGGAACTGGCTTTCCAACCACAGACATGGAAAGAACTCAGCTGAGGCAGAAGAAGCCTGGCTCTGCAGGGTACAGGAGACCACTTGTTGTAAGCCGGTGGCATCTGAGGACCTACTATGTGCCAGGCACCATCCCAGGAAGTGAGGGTACAAGATGGATCTTAACCCCCGGGGTCTGTTCACTTAAATGTCACAGTTTCTCCGTGGCACTGGGGCCGTGATTGTGTTACTGGTACCAATCATGCATGCACTTAGTACTCCACTCAACAAATGTGTGAGGCCCTACTGTGTGCCTGTGAGGAGACTACAAAGATAAGGAAAGGTTTGATCTCTCTTCATATATACATGCATGTATATGTGTGTTGTATGTTTGAATGTTTGTATATGTGTGGGCACACCCGTGGGTGTAGATGCACAAGCGTGCACGTGAGTGTGGAGAGCCCAGGGTATCTCGCTGCACCTGGAGCTCACTGATTCCACTAGAGTAGCTGACCAGCCAGCCCTGGGGTCCTCCAGTCTCTCTGCCTCCCCAGAGCTGGGATTACAGGCACCCAACGCCACACCCAGCTTTTCCATGGCTGCTGGCCATCTGAACTCAGGTGCACATGCTTGCTTAGCAAGCATCATACCTGCCTAGCCATCTCCCCAGCCCAGGGTCTGATCTCTTGAGACAGCCCTGCTCCTGACTCCCGAGGGACTCTGTCACCGGCTTCACCCACAGCCATGTTGACCTGCCGAGACTCTGAGACGCCAATGCTAGGTTCGGGTCTAGATCTTCCGCACTCCTCTCAGTCCTGGGGGGACGTGGGGAGGGCTGGTATCCTCCTCACTCCTGTCTCTTTTTCCGGAGTTGACCAAGCTGCAGCTCTGTGGCAGATACCACAGTGAGAATGGACGCTTCTGGAATAATCAGTCACGGGGCTCCTGACCCTGGGCTCACAGAAAGACGCATGGGTCCAGGCTAACAGACAGCACGTGGTGGACCAGCCAGGAGGAGACACGTTATCTCTTCAAGGGCTAGCTCTGTGAGGAGTGAGTCTGAGAGAATGGGCCATGAGGGGCCAGGTGAAGAGCCAGCCCTCATTCCAGAGTAAGTGTTGTCACAAGACAAGAGAGAGGACAGACACTCTAGGAGGGTGAGCAGAGGTTTGGCCTCTGGGGACCATGACTGGGACACGAACCAGGGGTTGAGTTACCAAATGGCACAACTGCCAGGCCTGTTGATGCAGATCTGTCATCCCAGACACCCAGAAGGCTGAGGCAGGAAGATTGCAAGTTCAAAACCAGCCTGGGCCACCTAGTGAAACCCTGTCTCAAAATGAAGAGTAAAAAAAAAAAAAAAAAATGTCTGGGGGTGTAGCTCATGGGCAAAGCAACTGTAAGAGGCCCTGGGTTCATCTCTAGCACTAACAACAGCAAAAAAAAAAAAAAAAAAAAAAAAAAAAAAAAAGTTAGTATAAAAGCAAAGCAGTTAATATGAAAGACTTCAAGAGTCATCAGAGAAAAGAGAAATAAAAAAGCCCTAGAGAGGAAAGTCAGCACCAGATGGAGCGGCCAACATCAGCCAGAGGTGGCCATATCAGGCGAGAGCTGCTCTCTCTTGAGCAAAGCTCTATAAAGGAGAATGACGGGGAGTCAGGCACGAATTCAGAGTCTACCACGAAGCGGGGGCGAAGTGGTTTAAGACCCTGCTCTGTCACTCAGCACACCCAGAACCTTGAGCAAGCCACTGATCGTGCTAGCCCTCAGTTTCCATTCCGGGCAGCTCACCAGCTACTGCAAAGAAGTGTGATGATGGCAGAAATAGCAATCCTGGGCTGGAGGGATGTCATAGTGGTTAAGGCATTTGCCTGCAAAGCCAAAGGACCCAGGTTCGATTCCCCAGGACCCACGTTAGCCAGATGCACAAGAGGGCACATGTGTCTGGAGTTCGTTAGCAGTGGCTGGAGGCCCTGGCAGCCCCATTCTCTCACTCTCTCTCTCCCTCTTTCTCTGTCAAATAAATAAATAAATAATAAAATATTTTTAAAAACTTTAAAAAAAAGAAATAGCAATCCTATTCTTTAAATTTATACTATATTATTAGCTATGATTATTAACATTTTAAATATATTTTAAAATATTTTATTTATTGGAGAGAGAGGGGCAGTTAGAGCAAATGGGCATACCAGGGCCTCTAGCCACTGCAAAAGAACTCCAGATGCATGTGCTACCTTGTGCATCAGGCTTTACAGGGACTCAAACCCAGGACCTTTGACTTTGCCGGCAAGTGCCTTAACTGCTGAGCCATCTCTTCAGTCCCAGGTCACTAATATTTTGAAAGTGCTGCTCATCTAGTCGCCATATCCAAATCTTCCCCGAGTGAAGTATTCACTTAACCTGATCTAACCACCGTGAGCCAGTGCTGCAACCCAGCCCCACGAGGAAAGCACAAGCCAGAGAGGACAAGGAGCTTCTCCCAGGACACAGAGGGAGAGAGGGGCTCTGGGGTGCGTGTTCTTGGTCCCTGCAGGATGAAATCAAGCCTAAAGAATGAAATTCTCAGGCTGGGAAGATGGCGTGGTTAAGGTGCTTGCCTTCAGAGCCTAAGGACCCAGGTTCAAATCCCCAGTACCCATGTAAGCCAAAGGCACAAAATGACATATGCATCTGCAGTTTGTTTGCAGTGGCTGGAGACCCTGTTGTGCCCATTCTTTCTCTTTCTCGCTCTCTCTCTCTTTGCATCTCTCTGCTTCCAAATAATCAAAATATTTTTTAAAAAAGGACTAAATTCTTGGGCTAGAGAGAAGGCTCAGCAGTTAAAGGATTGCAAACCCGAGGGCCCTGTTCAACGCCCCTAGTTCCCATGTAAAGCCAAATGCACTAAGTGATGTATGTGTCTGATATTTGTTTACAGTGGCTAGAGGTGCTGACATGCCCATACTCATTCTCCCTGACTCTCTCTCATAAATAAATTAATGAATTTTTTTTTAAATGAACTTCTCGTACATGCATCCACTCAGCCAAACTTGGTGGAACTCACAGCTGGAGGCAAAGGATGGATGTCTCGCAGGTGATGAACAGAACTCCAGCTGAGTTCCTATTCCTCTGCTGTAACAAATTGCTACAAATCTCCCTGCTGACAACAGCCCCTCCTTGCCCTCTTACAGGTTCTGGGCAGGAGACCTGCATCGCTCAGCGTGGTTTTCTGCTCAGTCTCACAAGGCTACCGAGTATACACAGCCCAGTGGTCCCCAGCCTTCCTCTGTCGCTGGCAGAACTTGGTTTCTTGGGGCTGTAGGACTGAGGCCCTTGGCCCCTAGAGGTCCCTGCCACGTGATGTTTAACAGGTAACCCCCATCCTTTCAGTTGCCACTGTCAAGGCTGGTGATCTGGCTCCAGTCTGTGCCATGGGGTCTCATGCAATGCCATGCAGTCATGTGGTAATTGTCTTTGGCATTTCCTATTGGTTATACGTAGGTGGTAGGCTCCACCCTTACTCAGGGAGAGGAGCTGATATAAGGACATGACTCTGGAGGTCACCTTAGAGAACGCCCACCACACGACTATGGGGCTGAGGGTTAAATTGTAAAACTGGAGAATAGGGCAGAGGGTGCCCGCCAAACAGAATAAGCAACCAGGGGGGGTTAAATGCATCTACCTCTTTCCAGGATTTTCCTGGACTCTTCAATTTGATCACAAATATTCCAGTTCTTTTGGGGGATTCCATAGATGTGCACATTTCTGGGGTCCTTGTGGTTATTGTTTCTTTATCCACAGAATGAAGACAACAGCCTCGTTTTCAGAATTGTGGAAAGAATATTTTGGCTTAAGAAATGGATTCAGGGCTGGAGAGATGGCTCAGAGGTTAAGGTGCTCGCCTGCAAAGCCAAAGGACCCAGGTTCGATTCCCCAGGACCCACATAAGCCAGATGCGCAAGGTGGCGCATGCGTCTGGAGTTCGTTTACAGCAGCTGCAGGCCCTGTCACACCCATTCTCTCTCTCACCTTGCAAATAAGTAAATAAAAGTATTTATGGGCTGGAGAGATGGTTCAGCAGTTAAGGTGCTCACTTGTGAAGCCAAAGGACCCAGGTTCAACTCCCCAGGACCCATGTAAGCCAAATGCACAAGGTGGCACCTGTGTCGAGTTCATCTGCAGCGGTTCGATGCCCTGATGTGCCCATTTTCTCTATCTTCCTCTCCCTCCCTCCCTCTCTCTGTCCCTCTCAAATAAATAAAATAAATATTAAAAAGAAAGAAATGGATTCTCATTTCTGAGCACTCTCTGTATACCCAGCTCAGTTCAAGGGCCTTATGCGGATTACCTCACCCCAGCCCACAGTAATCCTATGGAGCCCTCACTATACGGACCCCACGTTAGCAGGCTGACCCAGAACCTCCCTGCTCATGTGAATGAACTACCCAACTGAGCCTGTCCAAAGCCAGCAGAGAACCCAGTCCACCTTAAACAAATGGTTCCTATTCTATCTGCTAGTGTGGGGGTGAGTTGTCACACGGTGACAGCTAGCCAACACAGCTGCGAAGCTAGCGGCAGACTAGGGCCCTGCTCCCCTCCATGTGCACCTGTCAAATCCTCACAGGAGAGACTCAGGCTCAAAGTTCTGTCCGGCAGGCCCCAGCCGTGCCAAGCGGCCCCAGCTGCTCCAGGGACTCAGCCTCCATGACCTGCGTGTCATCTTCCGGTCTCCAGAGCAGGCCTCAACCTCTCGATACCCTGGCTCAAATCGCCTCACCCACTCCTTCCCACCCACTCACCTCTTTGCGTTCTTGAAGGTCTAGATCAAATGTCATTCCTGCAGGAACCCTCTGAGATCCAGGAGGGCTCCGCAAGACAGGCATAGTCTGTCCATCAGCCATGGCCCTGGCAGTCAACGCCACCCACACCTGCTTTTGCTAAGCACTGTGTGTGCTCACGTGTCATCCTCCTGCTTCGATCACTGCTCTGCAGCTTAACGAGTAGGTCCCCAAGGACTTCACTAACGTGCTCACTGCATACCCGGCATCGGTGAAGCCACGAAAGCTAAGTCCATGAACAAGCCATTCAGGGTCCCCGTCCCCAGCAAGGAGACCGTGACATAACTAGTGATGAACAGAGCTTTCACAGGGTGAGTGGCAGTCTTGTCTTCTAGAATGGAGATGAATATGCAAGAGGGTCCGACATGAAATCAGGACTCTCCAGAGGCTTCTCCGAGGCGGGAGAATGTGAATAGACACCTCCAGGAGTCAAATGAGTGTGCCGCAGAAGGAACTCTCGCCAGTACGTCTCAGACCTAGGCCACAGCTGGCACACAGGCCCTGAGGTGGGCACAGATACAGCTCCGCATATACATATAATTTATTTATTTGAGAAAGAGAGAGAATGGACAGACCAGGGCCTTCAGTCACTGCAAACGAACTCCAGATGCATGCGTCCCCTTGTGCATCTGGCTTACGTTGGGGCCTGGGGAAATCAAACCAGGATCTTTTGGCTCTGCAGGCAAACGCCTTCACTGCTAAGCCATCTCTCCAGCCCCCCAGATACAGCTCTTTAAGCAAGAGGAGGAGATGGGGTAATTGTGTCTGTGGCCAGAGGAAGTGAGAACAGAGATGAAGTCAAGGAGAGAGATGCAAGCCAGGCCTGAAAGACCCTGGGGAAGAGCTCCAGTTCATTCTGAGTGTCATGGGGTCAACAGATCATCTCTCTGCGACTGAGGAGCTCGGGCACTGAGCCGTGTGCAGTCACAGAACGCACCGGCCCCATCCCTTCAGAGCCTCCCTAGCCTTTCCCATCCTGTATCAATTAGACCATTCATTCCATCACTCCTGACTTCAAAGGAGGACAACAATGGGGAATTTACAAAGGACGATAAACCAAGTCCATAGCAGAGTGCAGGCCCATAAACTGCCTGGCCTTTCCCCCGCCCGGCATCCATCACTCCATTGGCCTTCATCCACAGCCTGAGCGATGATAACAATAATAATAAAATAAGTATCAAGTCCCATGCCACCTGGGAGAGAGATCCTGGAAATAAACGAATCAGCCTGATTTGGAGTGATGAACGCATTTTTGGGGATGCCTGGTGACAGCTGTAAGGTGCCCTCTTTCAAGGTCCGTGGAGTCCCAACTGCCGTGTTCACACACGACGTGGCCAGCGACAAATCCTCCTTCCTCCAACCTTTTTTTTTTTTCTGTTTTTTTGAGGTAGGGTCTCACTCTAGCTCAGACTGACCTGGAATTCCAATGTACTCTCAGGGTGGCCTCGAACTCATGGTGATCCTCCTACCTCTGCCTCCCTCGAGTGTTAGGATTAAAGGCGTGCGCCACCACGCCTGGCCAGCCTTCTTTTTGGATAACCTATGTAGGGCTCTCTGCCCCATGTTTCTACAAGCATGCTGTACTTTTTCAGGATCCCCCAAGAACTTTCTGAGTACCAACGGCAAGCACGTGGGGTACCCATGTTTGGATCACTGCAGGTAGCCTTCTGATGGGTACAACTTCTAGGAAAGAAATGGGGTGCCATGCCTCAAGGATCCTGGGATCCGGGGCTGTAACTCAGTTGGGAGGGTGCTTGCCTAGTGTGCACAGTGACCTGCGTTCCATCCGCAGCACTGCACAAACCGGGCAAGGGGGCAGCACACCTGTGACCCCGGCACGCACCAGTTGGAGGCAGAAGCCCCGGAAGTTCACGGCCATCCTCTGCCACACAGTGAGTTCAAAGGCAGCACTCCCTCACAGAACTTTGAGGGTGCTCCCTGCATCCCATGAAAGAATCTGGCACACGTCGCTTCAATGTATTTCTGTCTCCTGTACGTGTTTGGTTTGTGACCCCAGAAAATAACACAGAAAGAGCACTCATGCCTAATAAAAGCAGCCAGAAGCCTGCTGAGTATAAGGCCCTTCTTTTAAAAAAAAAAAAAAAGTAGGCCTGGAGAAATGGCTTAGTGGTTAAGGTACTTGCCTGTGAAGCCTAAGGACTCAGGTTCAATTCCCCAGTACCCACGTAAGCCAGATACACAAAGTGGCACATGCCTCTTGAGTTCATTTGCATTAGTTAGACCCTGGAGTACCTATTCTCTCTATCTGCCTATCTCTAATAAATAAATAAATATTTATTTATTTATTTGCAAGAAGAATGAGACAGAGAGAGAAATAGAGACAGAATGGGCACACCAGGGCCTCTACCCACTGCAGACGAACTCCAGATGCATGTACCACTTTGTGCATCTGACTTTTCACCACTGATGACTTATGTCTCCCACAGGGCTACATACAGTGCAGCTTTTTCCAGCTTTCACTTGGCTGGTCTACAGGGAGAAGGGTTTCTGCTCAGCACCAGCTTGATTTCTCAGTGACATTGCCACTCAGGCATGTGAAGCCTTCAGCAATAAAGTCTTACCATCTGTTTCTCAAGGAAAACCAAGGGCCTTGACAATAGCCTGTAATGTTTTGGAGGCAACAGGGACCTCCCTGGCCAACAACTCAATGGAAGGGTATCCCATCCCTGGCACTGAAAATTTTCTAGTAACGATCTATGGCTTCTGGATGTGCCATTATTCAAAAAAGCAGGTCTTCATACATCTAATTCAGAATATTGTGAATTTTGATTGACCCTTCCCCCATCTTTCTTTTATACCATCTTTTCCCCTGACCTCACTTAGGCCTTTCCCCTCACTGTAATCTGTTCTTCTACTTACATATATACAATACCATCCACTTAAGTCCTTCCCTCTCTTCCCTTCCTTATAGCCTTTTTCTGGCTTACTGGACTCTACCAATTTTTGATTCCAGCTCACACACAAGTCTAAACCTTTGTAGCTAGGATCCACATATGAGAGAGAACATGCAATGTTTGGCTTTCTGGGCCTGGGCTACCTCACTTAGTATAATCCTTTCCAGATCCATCCATTTTCCTGCAAATTTCATAATTTCATTTTTCTTTACCGCTGCATAGAACTCCATTGTGTAAATGTACCACATCTTTATTATCCATTCACCTGTGGAGGGACATCTAGGCTGGTTCCATTTCCTAGCTATTGTGAATAGATCAGCAATAAACATGGTTGTGCAAGTATCTGTAAGGCAGTGATAAGAGTCCTTAGGATATATGCCTAGGAGTGCTATAACTGGATCATACAGTAAATCTATTTTTAGCAATCTCAAGAACCTCCACACTGATTTCCACAATGGCTGTACCAGATTACATTCCCACCAACAGTGTAGAAGGGTTCCCCTTTTCCCACATCCTCATTAACATTTATTGTCATTTGTTTTCTTGATGGTAGCCATTCTGACAGGAGTGAGATGGAATCTCAAAGTAGTTTTAATTTGCATTTCCCTGGTGGCTTAGGATGTAGAACACTTTTTTAGATGTTTACATGCCATCTGTATTTTTTCCAATGAGAACTCTCTATCTAGTTCCATAGCCCCAACCCCCCCCCCACCTTTTATTTATTTATTTATTTATTTATTTTTGAAGTAGGGTTTCAGTCTAGCCCAGTGTTGCAGTCAGGTTCACATTGCTGGTAGAAATCACCCAACCCAAGAGCAGCTTCTGGGAAAAAGAGATTTATTTTGGTTTACAGAACTTAGGAGTTCTGAATGCTAGGTTCCCAGCTGTTGGTGATTTGGGAATTAATGCTTCCTGGAGGGAGTATATTGTTGGGGGCGGGCTTATGGGTGTTACAGCCAGTTTCCCCATGCCAGTGTTTGGCACACTCTTCTGTTGCTATTGTCCACCTTATGTTGGCCAGGGGGTGATGTCCACCCTCTGCTCATGCCATTGTTTCCCCTGCCATCATGGAGCTTCCCTCGAGCCTGTAAACCAAAATAAACCTCTTTTTTCCCAGAAGCTGTTCTTGGTTGGGTGATTTCTACCAGAAATACGATCCTGACTGCAGCACCTAGATATTTTGAAATTCCCATTCATATCTTCCTTTTAGCTTGTCTTTCTCTTTGTTTGACTGTATTAGGTCTGCCACCTGGTCTTCTAGTTTAGATATTCTGTTCACTCCTTTATTCATTCTACTGGTGAGACTTTCCACAGTTTTTTATTTGACTGACTGTGTTCTTCAGAGCTAGAATTTCAGCCTGGTTTTTCTTCAGTATTTCTATATCCTTTCTCATGTCTTGTAATAACCTCCTTATTTCATTAAACTAGTTTCCTGTGTTCTCTTTCAGGAGTTCGTTTTCTTCTTTGATTCTTTTGAGTATATATACATTCATTTTTTTTTTTGAAATCTTTGCCAGGCATTTCATCTAAAACAGTCTCATTGGTGATAATTCCTGACAGATTTATAATTTTGTATTTCTTGCATTATAATGTAGTGACTTTTGCATCCTGAATTGATTTGATGCTTGGGTTTTCTCCTTATCTGCAGAGTTCTTAGATGTGGCAATCCACCTTTATATACTCTCAGGATATGAGTTTAAGGTGCCAGGTGTAGCCCTTGTACCCCAATCCAGCCACAGAAATAATCCTAGGTGTTGGGTTTGCTTGCTAAGCAAGTATTTTAGTGGACTGGGTGGAACAAATTACTGGCAAATTCTAAACTTCAATTGAGCAATATACACAGTCAATAAAAACCTAGCACAGAGTATGCAATTGTGGGGATTAAAACAAACAGATAGTCTTATAAAGCCAAAATCTCTAAGGGTATGTATTGTTCTACACCCTTAATCTTGTCAGCTGGGAGGTAGAGATTTCTTTTCTGAATTGGGTTTCAGGTCAGCCTGGATCTGGATCAGATCCTGCCCCCAATAATGACAGAATCAAAAGACAATGGCTCTATAAATCTGAAAGCATCAAAGGCAACAACATTCAACCCCCAAATGCAGCTTATATGAAAATGGCAAAGCCAACCAAGAATATGTAACCCATAACCTGCCCTGACATGGAAAGAGAGATTAGCACTTCCAATGCAAGCCTATGTACTTGACTGTGTGTGTGTGTGTGTGTGTGTGTGTGTGTGTGTGTGTCAGTTGGCCTTGTTACCTTTTGGGGTGGTTTCCAATCTCACCAATGCTGAGTGCCCACCTCAGTCTCTCAGTGTTGTTCTGGGGAGCTGGAATTCTGATCAGCTGATCTGGACACGCTGCAGTGGGGACTGAATGCTGGAGGTTCACAGTTCTGATGGCTGGGGGACGGGAGAGTGCAGAAAGCCTGCAGTTGCTCACACAGTCCCCCCTGGATCCCTTTCAGTAGCTCCTTAGTTGATCTCAGCTGTCTTTCCTTCAGATTTCTTGACTTTTTAAGGAGGCTGATGAGGTTGGAAAATGCCCTGGTTTGGTCTCTGCTGCTGCCACCACTTGGTGCACCTGACGGGAGGTGCTGGGCTGGTGTGCAGCACCTCAGTGGGATTCTGGCTGTTTTCCAACTTTCTGGTGGAGCTTGGTCTCTCCTGATTCTCCACTAGAGTCTGAGAATAACGTATATTCCCTTCACTTTTCAGAAGAGTGTATTTTGCTGTGGTTTTGCTTAAATCCCTCCCTAGGCTGGTTTGGCGTGGCTCCTATACCACCATCCTACCCACAAGTCTATGTTGAACATCTTTCATGCATAGTCTCACCTTCACCTCAGAACATTCCTTGAGACAGACAGGAGCATCATCTCCAACTTACAGATGAAGAGACTCAAATTTGCCAAGGCAGGTAGCCCAATAAGAGAGTGAAGTCCTCTCTCTGTCTCTCTCTCTCTCTCTAAATAAAGGGGGGATTGGAGAGATGGCTTAGTGGTTAAGGCACTTGCCTGTGAAGCCTAAGGACCCATGCACAACTCTCCAGATCCCATGTAAGCCAGATGTGAAGGTGAGGCAAAGCGCAAGGTCACACATGCCCACTAGGCGGTGCAAGCATCTGGAATTCAATTTCAGTGGTTGAGGGCCTAGCCTGCCAATTCTCTCTCCCTCCTGTCTCAGAAAGAAAGAGAGAGAGAGAAAGAAGGGAAGGGAGGAAGGGAGGGAAAGAAGAAAGAAAGGGAAGTCAATGAGATTTCTTGCTTACTCCTGCTGATGCTGAAGCCCGGGTCTGAAGCCCTAAACGGGGTGATAGCCCTAGAAGGTTTATGTCACAGCTTGTACTGAGTCACGCAGGGCTATGCCAGCCACAGTGTCTTACTTTTAGGCTTTTTTTTTTTTTTTTACAGTGATGAGATTGGAACCCAAGTCTTGTCCACACTGGGCCAGGACTCTACCACTTTGTTACATCCCCAGAACCTTGTAGATTTGAACATTTCTCATCCCCCAAATTCCTTAACTCAAAGTCATCTGTGGAGAGCTAATCTCCTTTCTGGGGGTCAGCAATGACTATCATATCTCTGGAGGTATCCAAGTCTGGTGAAAGAGGGCTAAAGAGTGAATGCACAGCCTTTAGGAGTCTTAGAGACTTCCTAGACATGGAGGAAATGAGGGGCTGAAGAGATGGCTTAGCGGTTAAGGCACTTGCCTGCAAAGGCAAAGGACCCAGGTTCAATTCCCCAGTACCCACATAAAGCCAGATGCACAAAGTGAGGCATGCATCTGGAGTTTGTTTGCAGTGGCTGAAGGCCCTGATGCCCATTCTCTCTCTCTCTTTCTCTCTCTCTCTCTTCCTCTTCCTCTTTCTCTCTCTCTTTCATAAATAAATAAAATGAGAAAATGAGGCATCAGAAAACAAAGTGTCACAAAGCCTGGCTCTTCCACAAGTTCACTGCTCACACCTGAATTCTTCTCTTAACCACTGAAACCAGGTGGGATTGTGTAAAATATCTCCAAAAGTCATCTATCCATCATCCTGGTATCCACCCTTCTACCCACCCATCCCTGGCTGTGTAAATTTGACTAATTTATTCTCTTCTCTGAGCCTCAGTTTTTTCATCTGTAAAGTAGGGAAATAATGGGACCCTAATGCTCCTACATGGCAAGTCTTTACAGTCACGCTTCGCCATACTGAAAGTGCTCTATAAACATGACTTGATATTTTACTAATGCTTTCTTGTGAGTGCATCTATTTCATTCCATAAAGATTAACAAAGATCAGGCCAGAGAGATGGCTCAGCAGTTAAGGCGTTCGCCTGTGAAGCCTAAGGACCCAGGTATAATTCCCCAGGACCCAGGTAAGCCAGAGGCACATGGTAGCTCATGCGTCTGGAGTTTGTAGTGGCTGGAGGCCCTGGCGCATCCCCTCCCCACTTCAAATAAATAAAATAAAAAGATTAACAACACCAGATTCATACCAGGGAAGGAAAGTTCTGCCACTCCCTCCTTCACACACAGAAAAAAATAAAAGCCCAGATTCGGACTCTAAGCATGTTAACAACCAAGTCCTCCCCGTCTGAAGTTGAGATTAAAGAGAGAGAGAGAGGAAAGAAGAAGAAGAAAATAAGGGTGAGGTTGAGCTTTCTCTAGCCCACAGCCAAAACATACACCCCTCCACCCCTCGCTGCACAGCCGGCCACAAATCCCTCTTGTGGGGTCCCCTTCCCAAACGGCGTGGCGACCGCTTGGCATATGCAATGCTCCTCACAACTGGCTGTAATTACCAGCTGGATAATTACCCCACCAACCCGCTTCCCTTAAACATGTCTCAGGCTCTGCAAGGAGGGAGCAGCATCAGAGAGAGAAAAAGAGAGAGAGAGAGAAATGAGGCTTCCTGCCTCTGTCACGTGAGTCTCCAGTCTCCCAGCCAAGCCAACTTCAGGAGGTCCCAGCCAAAACGGCCCCCTCTGGGATTCACCGGGCTGCTGAGGGATTGTGCCGGTGCCCTGAATTGCCCTCTGGGCCTTGACTCTGGGTAAGGAGCCACACAGACAGGTCGCTAGAGGAAACTAAGCACAAAATACACTGGGTCCCTGATGGATGGAGTAGAGAGATCGGCTGGTGTTTGTGCTTTCTGCCTTACCTACTCCTTTTTCTATAAGAGAGTGAGCATGAACATTGTTTTCTTTTCCTTTTTTTTTTTTTCGGGGAGGGTATATTTACGCAGATGGGCTGTGTGTGCATATGACACTCATCTTCGTATGTGTGAGAGTGCATGCACAAGACCCAGCACCACAGAAACATAAAAGAGCCACTTTTGGAAGCATGGATGGATTGGCTGCAGGTCATGGTGAGAGTAGAACACAGATTGATCAAGCTGATGTACCCCTGAGCCCCTTACCAGATCTCCCCAATCCATGCCACCCCCACTAGCCTGAGACCTTGCCAGTGACTGGATGAGCAAGTGGATTCTGGAGTGACCAACATGAGTATAGGTCTTGCACCTTCCTTCCCATGGAGTTGGCGCTAAGACAGATCCAGAGATTTCCAAGTACACTGCTGCTCTCGGGCCCGCAGGGGTGAGAGGAAGCTTGCAGACACATGTGGAGGCCAAGTTCATCTTAGAAGATGTCATGTGATGGCGGCTGGGGAGAAGGCTAAGCGCCAGGTGAGACAGATGATCTCCAAGACATGCTGCCTAGCTAGTCTAGCCTAATCTGTCATCCCTGGTTTCAGTGAGAGACCTTATCTCAAAACAAAATAGGATGGAAAGGCGTTGCCATGAAAGAGGGAAGAGAAGGAAGAGTTTAAGGGGTGGGTATAGTAGATATGCAGGTAGAGGAACAGAATACTGAGGGTGAAATGGTCTAAGGGGGACTCATGAAAGAAGGGAATGGGGCTAAAGAGATGGCTCAGCAACTGAGGCGCTTGCCTGTGAAGTCAAAGGACCCAGGTTCGATTCCCCAAGACCCACGTAAGCCAGATGCACAAGGTGTTGCATGTATCTGGAGTTCATTTGCAACAGCTGAAGGCCCTGGTGTGCCCAATCTCTCCCTCTTTTTCTCTCTTCCTCTCTCTCTCAAATAAATAAATAATTTTTTTTTTTAAAAAGAAGGGACTAGAGTAGAGGAGGGATGGAAGGACACTTAATCAAACTTTAAGATGTTATGAATAAGCCATATGGAAATTTAATTCTTTTTTTTAACCTTCTATTGACAGCTTCTATAAGTACTGACAATAAACTGAGAGGGGGGTACAGTTAGGGTGACTGGGCCCCTGGAAGTAAGAAAAAGGCAGGAAAGTCTGCACTTGCTAGAAATCTGACTTCTTATTTCTTGCCTGGTTCCCTAGACCTGTTTTTTTCCACAAATAACCAGGACCCATCCCTGGAGGGAGGTCTTTCATAGGATTTAAACATTGTGATTGATCAAGTTCAGACCCCAGAACTTGGTGCCAGGGCTAGCCTCTTCCTGAGACAGCCTCCAGCCCTAACCAACCAGCTGGCCCTCTGGTTCACCTGCGCCAGAAGACAGCCCACCACTATAAGGTTATAAATCCCTTTGCAAGGGGAGGGCGGCCTCTCTGACCACTTGGGAACTTCCAGCTGTGGGTGAGTTTTTCCCTTGGCTGGGTCTAGGCTGGCTCAGCCGGGAGGACCCCCTGGCCCTTACTCTCCACATGGGTTCTTTATCCCCTCCAGCTCCCCACATGGCAGGAGCTCCTTGAACTTTCTTTCTTCTCTTTTCTTCCTTGGTTTTCCAGGCCCTCCATGTGGGATCTCTAGCCACATGGGTGCCTTCCCTTGGCTCTGTACTTCCCTCAATAAAGAAAATAATTTAATAATTATCCTTCCCAGTCTTTTTTATTAAATTTTTTGATAAAAATTAGAAGTGAACCTAGGGTTTGGGGTTCAAGGATTTTCCCAGACCCCTAACACCCCATTACAAAACCATAATTCCCTCCCCACCTCCTTCTTCCCCCTTTCAAACCCACCCTCCATTGAATCACTTCTTACTAATTAGTCTCTCTTCTATATTGATGTCATCATCTTTTCCTCCTATTATGATGGTCTTGTGTAGGTAGTGTCAGGCACTGTGAGGTCATGAATATCAAGGCCTCTTTGTGTCTGGAAGACAGCATTGTAAGCAGTCCTCCCCTTCCTTTGGCTCTTACATTCTTTCCACCACCTCTTCCACAATGGTCCCTGAGCCTTGGAGGGTGTGATAGAGATGTCTCAGTTCCAAGCACTCCTCTGTCACTTCTTCTCAACACCATGGTGCCTTCTGAATCATCTCAGTGGTCACGGCCATCTGAAAAGAGATGTTTCTCTAACCAAAAGTGAGAGTAGCATTAATATATATTATTATTAATATATCAGTATAAACATAACAAAGGCTTAGGAGGCATCTTGGGAAACCTACTTCTTGCTAGCTAATAATGTATATGTTTAAAAAAAAAAGATAGAGGCTAGAGAGATGGCTTAGCTGTTAAAGGCGCTTGCCTGCAAAGCCTAAGGACCCATGTTCCACTCTCCAGATCGCTTGTAAACCAGATGCACAAAGATAAGGCAGATGCAAGGTCACATATGCCCACTAGGTGGAGCTTGATAGCAGTGGCTGAGGCCCTGGTGTCCCAATTCTCTCTCTCTCTCTCTCTCTCTGTCTCCAAAATAAAAATAAAATAAATATTTTTTTTTAAAGACAGAGTTTGAGCAGGAATGTCTTGTGGAGGTGAATAATGTTGTGCCCAGAAACCATAGATTGTTATGAGAAAATACCTTCCCGTGAGTCATTGGCCAGGGAGGCAGGCCCCTGATGCCCCCAAAGGTATACAGGCTTTTACAAAGCTCTTGGTTGCTCAAGACTCATTATTCTGGGGCTGCAGGTCACTGAGAAATCAAGCTGAAGCTAAGCTGAAAGCCTCCTCCCTGTTGACTAGGTATCAAGGTACTGGAAAGAGCTATGCAGCCTGCTGGGGGAGAAAAGCCATCAACAGTTTTAGCCAACAGTGGACAAGCTTTATGGATGACCAGACCAAACGTACCAACTGGTGCAATGGTGGCATGTCTGTTATGGGGGAAACCAACAGCCCTCTGATTAGACTTGAGGTCAGCATCATAGGAAGGAATTCTTTCCTAGTACCAAAAGCCTATTCAAAACCCCATCACTAGGTAGGTCATAAGCCTTAGGGGGAAAACTTCTACTGTGGTCTGGCCAAGTGGATATATTCTGCCCACCAAACTGCCCTCTAAATACTTACGTTTATGCCCAGGTATTAATGCTACTCTCACTTTTGGTTAGAGAAGCGTCTTTTTTTCAGATGGTGGTGAGCACTGGGGAGGCTCAAAACTCACCACAGTGTTGAGAAAAAGTGACAATGGAGTGTGTTAAGCACTAAGTTATCACATCCTCCAAGGCTCAGGGACCGTTGTAGTAGAGTAGTAGAAAAAAATGTGTCCAGTGTGGTGGCGCACGCCTTTAATCCCAGCACTCAGGAGGCAGAGGTAGGAGGATCACTGCGAGTCACGTCCACCCTGAGACTACATAGTGAAGTTCAGGTCAGCCTAGGCTAGAGTGAGACCCTACCTCAGAAAAAAATAAAAAAAAATAAAAAAACTAAGAGCCAAAGGAAGGGGAGAAGTGCTTTGCAATACTGTCATCCAGACATAAAGCTCCTGTGGTATTCATGACATCACAGTGGCTGACGCTCCCTACATAAGACCTGCATAATAGAAGGAAAGAAATGATGACATCAAAATAGAAGAAAGGGGCTGTAAAGATGGCTTAGCAGTTAAGGCGTTTGCCTGCAAAGACAAAGGATCCCGGTTTGATTCTCCAGGACCCTCGTAAGCCAGATACACAAGAGGGCACACTCATCTGTAGTGTGTTTGCAGTGGCTGGAGGCCCTGGCACGCCCATTATCTCTCTCTCTCTCCCTCCCTCTTTCTCTTTCACTCTCTCAAATAAATAAATAAATATTAAAAAATAGAAAAAAAGACTAATTGGAAAGAAGATGGGATTCAGTGGCGGCGGAATTTGGGAGGGGGGAAGGAAGAGCAATGGGAGGAGATTATGTTCATGGTATGTTGTCAATATTTATGAAAAGTTGTTAATAAAATCTTTAAAAAGATATATGGTGAAGCTGGGCGTGGTGGCACACACCTTTAATCCCAGCACTCAGGAGGCAGAGGTAGGAAGATCACCATGAGCTCAAGGCCACCCTGAAACTACACAGTGAATTCCAGGTCAGACTGAGCTAGAGTGAGACCCTACCTCAAAAAAAAAACACAAACAAAAAGATGTATGATGAAGAGTGGAAAATCCCCAACGTTGACTTCCGGCTTCCACACATAAGCAAACACGTGCATGCAGGCCTACACGCACATACGTGTTCATCCTCTTAGGAACACACACATGCGTACCATGCACATAGATACACAAGAAAAGCAAATGCCACCAGATGTCCTCTCTTCTCTTTCCTCTGCTTCTCTTCTCCTCTCACTTGACACGAAACCACGGACCCTCCACACCACCCAGCCAACCTGATCCCTAGAGAGACCCAGCGTGGATTGAGGCGGAGGGAACTCTCCTCACCGTGGGCATCCATCCTGACCTCGGCAAAGGATGCCAAAGCCGCAATCGACCCAACCCACTCTACCAAAGGAGAGGAGGACGCTGCAGGAAGCCAGGCTGAGGTTAACAATTCACCAGGAAACGTGGACTATATGGAAGAGATTCCAATAGCAAGATCGTCAGCAAAAGTCTCAGATGTCTCTTGTCACCTTCCCAGCCAGAGAGAACCTGGGGGAAGGGCCGTTTTTCAGCTGAGAAGAGAACGTGCAGAGGAGGCATCATTTCTCTGTGAGGACCTCCAGTGGAAGGTTAGTTTGATCTAAATTACTAAAACTGGGGCTGGAGAGATGGCTCAGAGGTTAAGGCTCTTGCCTGCGAAGCCTAAGGACCCAGGTTCCATTCCCCAGTACCCACATAAACCAGATGCACAAGGTGGCACGTGTGTCTGGAGTTCATTTGTAGTGGCTAGAGGCCCTGGCATGCCCGTTTTCTCTTCTCTCTCTCTCTCTCTCTCTCTCTCTCTCTCTTCTCTCCCTCTATCTCTCAAACAAATAAATATTTTATTAAAAGATTACTAAATTTGGATTGCATCAGGCACTGGCTGAGTCAGATGTAAAGGGAATGATAAAGTTCTGAAAATTAAGCCGATCTTGAGTTTTTGAAAAATAAACCTGTGCCTGTGAGAACTGTAAGGAAGGCAGGGATATCTTGGAAGTAAATCCAGTAGTCATCACTGTCGTTTGTAAGTGACATATTTCCCAGGTTAACAGGACCAGCACAGCTGGGAGGTTTCACTGTGGCTCTTCTAACTGGGCATCGCCATGTTCTGATGTTCTGACGACATGTTCTGACGTTCTGACGACATGTTCTGATGCCATGGATGGTGGGGATGGGACAGGCACAGCGCACATCCCGTCTTGCTCACGGCTCCGGACACTGGAAACCCGGGTCATGCCGCGGGGAGATTTGCTGTCGGGGAGAGATGCTTCCCACGCCTCTGACGGCATCTCCTGTGCAAGAAGAGGCCACGAGACTCTCTGAGGTCTCCCTCCCTCTCTCTCTCCCCAGCTTGCTCACACACACACACACACACACTCTCTCTCTAGCATGCGTGTGTGGTGTGGTGTGTGTGCAGGTGTGTAGATGCGCATGTCCTGTGTGCACACATGTGGAGGCTGGAGGAGAACATCCTGTGTGACTCAGCCGTGTGCATGTTTCCTTGACACGGCGTCTCTCACTCAGCCCGGAGCCGCCATCATCAGGCAGCCTGGCTGGCCAGTGAGCCCCAGTGATCCTGTACTGTCCGCAGCACACAGGACTGAGGTGACAGGTGTGTGTGGCCGTGCCCAGCATTTTTTTAAATTATTTTTATTTTATTTTTTATTTTTTTGTATTGTTTTTATTTATTTATTTGAGAGTGACAGAGAGAGAGAGAGAGAGAGAGAGAGAATGGGTGCGCCAGGGCCATCAGCCACTGCAAACGAACTCCAGACGCGTGCGCCCCCTTGTGCATCTGGCTAACGTGGGTCCTGGGGAATCAAGCCTCGAACCGGGGTCCTTAGCCTTCATGGGCAAGCGCTTAACCACTAAGCCATCTCTCCAGCCCCCAGCTTTTTTAAAAAAATTAATTTATTTATTTGCAAGCACAGAGAGATAGACAGGAGAGAGCCAGGCACAGAAAATGGGCACACCATGGCCTCTAGCAGTTGCAAACACACTCCAGATACATGTGCCACTTTGTGCATCGGGCCTTATTATGTGAGCACTGGAGAACTGACCGCAGGATGTTAGGCTTTGCGGTCAAGCACCTTAATTTCTGAGCCATCTCTCCAGCCCCATGCCCAGCTTTTTTTTTTTTTACATGAACACGAGGGGATCAAAGTTAGGGTGCATCGGGACCTCAGGCTCTCCTGCTGCCATTGCCACCTAAGCCATGTCCCCACCTTGTGAGGTCTCTTTAATAAGAGCTCTGGTCTCTGACTCGAGGCCTCACCCAGTCATGACCTCAGCACCTCCCAAAGGCCCCACCTAATACCATCACCTTGTAGGTTAGCGGTTCAGAAACATGAATTTGGGGGTGGGGGACACAAACATTCATTTTATGCCATGGTATGACCTTGGGTGATGGCTGAAGGTCCCGTTTTTAGTTCCGGTTGACACTGCCATTGTGAAGCATCCAGCAGAGTAGTTGGAACTCAGTACACTTCTGCTTAGTATCATTAATGCTGGGGAGTTCCACACAGCTCAGCTACCATTGTCTCCCTGTCCTCAAACACCAGCCAACTGTGCCAGAAAACCAGACAAAGCCCCTCTGATTTATAATCCAGCAACCTCATGCAGTCCTATGTCTAAAGTTGATTGCACCTGAGAGAGGCTCCATCCCAGAGACGGGTGTCTCGACATGCCCAACACAAGCAGCTCTATGACTGCCCTTGCTTTAAGGCATCTTCGTGGCTGGGTTCTGGTTCCAGCCACAATCTGTTTTAGACCTGCCCAAATTTATTATTTATTTTATTATTTTATTTTATTATATTATATTGTAGAGAGAGACAGAGAAACAGAGGGAGAAAGAGGGAGAGAGAGAATTGGCATGCCAGGGCCTCAGCCACTGACATAGAACTCCAGACGCTTGTGCCACCTAGTGGGCATGTGTGACCTTGCACTTGCCTCACCTTTGTGCGCCTGGCTTATGTGGGATCTGGAAAGTAGAGCATGGGTCCTGAGGCTTTGCAAGCAAGCGCCTTAACCGCTAAGCCATCTCTCCAGCCCAATCTGCCCAAATTTCGAATCATGTAAGAGGATGCCCCAGTCTAGAGGGGAAACGTCCTAAGGATTGTCACTTTCCTTTTAACCTGGTCCCTGTCTTGAAACCATGGATCCCCTCTAGAGTTCTGAAAACTCCTTCCTACGAAGCTCTTTCGTTTCTACCCTTTGGAAGCTCAACTGCTTCATGTACATAATGTCTAGGGCAGAGATTTCAATGCATGAACACAAACATAGGAAAGACTTCTGCTTTAGCGATCACATCTGTGGTCAGATGAAGTAAAGCAATGGCAGAGGAGAACGTGCCCTCTGAGCAAGGGTTAGTGTGAGGAACCCACTTAAAAAAAAATTTTTTTTTTTTTTTTTTTTTTTTGGGTTTTTCAAGGCAGGGTCTCACTCTAGCTCAGGCTGACCAGGAATTCACTATGTAGTCTCGGGGTGGCCTCAAACTCACGGCGACCGCTCCTACCTCTGCCTCCCGAGTGCTGGGATTAAAACGCGTGTGCCACCACGCCTGGCTAGGAACCCACTTTTAGCTTGGCAGCTACGTGGTGAATGCCGTGCCCACACAAGGAGACACCAGGCATGCTCCATCCAGTATCATTACCAGGGAGGTAGAATCAGGGTGGATTTAGAAGAGACATTAGATCAAAGCAGCATCCTTCCATCCCACCATAGCAAAGCTAGAACTTGCATCACATCCTGTCTCATCCAAGATGGCTGCCGGGGACACTCCCAGCAGGCACTTCCTGCTTCCGAGTCTACAAGCCCATCAAGTCTCCACGCCTGAGTCTGCTAGCAAGGCTTATCCCAATTGGATGTCTCAACCCTATAAAGGATGGTTAGGCATGTGGGCCAGGTCTCTCTTCCGTGCCTGTGATCTTACCTGAACGCAGGGATAATCTGCCTCTCCCCTTCCCAGCCTGGCTGCGAGAGTGCTTGGGATAAAGTGTTTCTTTCAGCCTGGGTGGTTTTCTGCTTGCCTTCTACATGAATCTTGCTCTGGGGTGCTTTCTCACTTCGTTACACATGATTTTTCTTCGATCGCCAAGTTCTTCTGTATTTCTTAATCCTATCTGGTCTGTTATGTGAAGGGGATCTTTTGTTTCTTACGATTTGCCTTCCACATGTGGGTGTATGTGCCTCCTCCAGAGCCCTTTTTGTTCCCAGAGATTTCTGTGTGACAGACTCCATCTCCCTTCTCGCTTTCCAGCCAGACAAGAAGGAGGCTTCTCTGGCTTGAGTCTTTCAGCTAGCCCTCTCCCTGGAATTTTTTAAATTTTATTTTAGGGCTGAAGGGATGGCTTAGCAGTTAAGGCGTTTGCCTGCAAAGCCAAAGGACCCAGGTTCGATTCCCCAGGACCCACGTTAGCCAGATGCACAAGGGGGCACATGCGTCTAGAGTTCGTTTTCAGTGGCTAGAGGCCATGGTGCACCCATTGTCTCTCTCTCTCTCTCTCCCTCTTTCTCCACCAAATAAATAATAAATGAACAAATAAAAATAAAAGTTTTATTTTATATATGTTACCTTATATATATGACATATATATATTATATATGTGTTATGTTTATATGTTATTCTCTTTTATGCCCTTGCCCCTGTTCCCATTGCCCCTGGGGCCCTCTTCAATGGGGTTATGATATTCGCTGTGGGGTCATGAAGGCCTCAGTCAGTCCCTGTGGGGTAGAGGAGGGACCGTGCCTCAGGGTATTCCTACCCACTCTGTGGCTCTTACAATCTTTCTGCCCCTCTTTCACAATGTCCCCTGAGCCATGGCAGGCCTCTTGGCAGTCTGATTAGTGTTAGTTCTCTGTAGCCTCTGGGTTTCTGCTTTGGTGGGTTTCGATTGATCACTGTGTCTGTCACCACTCCCCTGAAGCCAGTTGTCAGGCTAGCAGTAAGAGCAGTGTTCATGTCACCGCTTCCTGTGCAAATTCTCCTGGGCTCCAGCAGATGTGGCAGAGGTGGTATGTCTCATGGAGGACAGTCAGCTATCTTCTTGTTTTATTGCTGGATCTTGGATCTCCTCCATTTTCTCTGCCACCTGTAAAATAAAGCAGATTCTCCAACCAAGAGTGAGAGCAGCTTGGGTTAAAGTGGCTGTGCAAAGTTATTTGAGAGACTTTTTGTGGTGTGCAAGCCCACTCTTCTTCTCCAGAGAGCAGTGGGGTCTTCTCTCTGAAGTCTGTGAGTTTCCTGACCATGGGATTCTGACTTGGATTCCAGTATCAGATATGAGTCCTCACCCACTGAGCGGGCCTCATGTCCAGAAAATAGTTGGTTACCTGGAGAGGCTGTGTGCCACTATTGCACACGTGTGTGCTTCTTGTCAAGCTCATCGATTTCCTAGTCTGCAGGGTCCCTGCTTATTCATGCTGCTGGTGACTGTTGTCTTCCAGTGGTTCCCACAAGGCTCTCCAGCCCCACGAGCGCTAGTCACTCTCCCTGGACCTTTCCTTTTTTAATTTTTCTTTATTTTTATTTATTTGAGAGAGACAGAGAGAGAAAGGCAGGCAGACAGAGAGAGAGAGGGAGAGAATGGGTGCACCAGGGCCTCCAGCTACTGCAAACGAACTCCAGACACATGCGCCCCCTTGTGCATGTGGCTAACATGGGTCCTGAGGAATCGAGCCTCGATCCGGGGTCCTTAGGCTTCACAGGCAAGCGCTTAACCACTAAGCTATCTCTCCAACCCTCTCCCTGGATCTTAATTCCCCCTAAAAGAAACCTCATAATTCATAATCTCTCCCTAAATAAACTTAATAATTCATATTTTTTAATATTTTATTTTTATTTATTTATTTATTTGACAAAGAAAGAGAGAAGGAGAGAGATAGAGAGAGAATGGGCGTGCCAGGGCTTCCAGCCACTGCAAACAAACTCCAGATGCCTGCGCCCCTTGTGCATCTTGCTAACATGGGTCCTGGGGAATCAAACCTGGGTCCTTTTTCTTTGAAGGCAAATGCTTTAACTGCTAAGCCATCCCTCCAGCTCATATAATTCATATTTTTTAAGTCCTTTAAATGTCTAGCATGAAAACACATCATTAGTAGAGTCACTAATATGTTAGACCATCAACCTCCTTGAACCAAGAAGCTATGCTGAGAGACAGATAACACACAGCCCAGTTTCTTAATGAAGAAACTGATGAAGATGAGAACAGAAGCAAAATGAAGCATCAACTCCACCCCTGGCTAGAGACACCACAGAAGCGACCACGTACATCTCCAAAAGATAAGTGTGAGATGTTGACAGCATCTTTACTCCTAATAATGAAACACACCAGATGGTATATTCATCTGTCCAGGGGGAACGGTTCATTAATATATGCAGTACATACAGGCAATGAAAAATTATGTCAAAATCAAAAATAAATGACTGCCATACACCTTGAAAAGAGTCAATGTCATGTATATTATGTTGAGTAAAAGAAACCAGACACACAAGAGTATGTCCTGCCTGGATCCATCTGTGGGAATCCAATGAGTACAATGGGTATGTACAATGGATGTGTTTGTACTCATGGAGTGAAGGAGGCTTTCTGTAAGTTTTCACCTAAATTTAATTTTAGATACAGAGCATCTAAACTATTATGGGGGTCGTGTATGTGTGTGTGTGTGTGTGTGTGTGGCATAGTATTGTAATGTGTATTATGGTGTGTGTCTTATGTATATGTTATATGCACTAATCAATAAAAAATAGAAGTCAAGGCAAGCATGGTAGAGCAGAGATAGGAGGATCACCATGAGTTCGAGGCCAGCCAGAATTCACATAGTGAATTCCAGGTCAGCCGGGGCTAGGGTGAGACCTTACCTAAAAAAGAAGAAGGAGGAGGAGGAGGAGGAAGAGGAAAGGAAAGAAAATAGAGGTCAAAGTGGTGACTATCTCTTGGGGAGAATAGGTTGGGAGATGGCACAAGAGACCATTAATGGAATCCTAAACCTTGATTTGAAGTGGTGATTTTTTTGTTTGTTTGTGTGTTTTCAAAGTAGGGTCTCACTCTAGTCCAGGCTGACCTGGAATTCACTATGTAGTCTCAAGATGGCCTCGAACTCACAGTGATCCTCCTACCTCTGCCTCCCGGGTGCTGGGATTAAAGACGTGCGCCACCACACCCGGCATGAGATGGTGATTTTTACACACACAAAATACTTAATGCTAGTACATTTTATTCACTTCATTTTTCTTTGTGCTATCCTAAATAAATTGGAAGAGAGGGAGGGACTGGATGAGAAAAGGAAGGATGGAGCAAGGGAGGGATGAGACCAAAGGAACTTGCATGGAGTCCCGCAGGTAATAGAAATAGAATCTGACCCCGCGTCTGCCGGGTTTCCTAATACCTTTTAGACCATGGGCCACACCGCTGCATCGCTGGGCTTCTGCTGACGACTGATCAAACATTGCTTGATGGATAGGTGTCCGTTTATGGAAACAGCCACATTAACTCGGCAGCATTCAGGATTTAGACCCCTGCGAGGTCTCCATGACCTTGCCTGCCACCCCTTTCAATAGTGATCCAGGCTCTTGATGGAGAAAATTTTAGCCACGGCAAGGACGTAACGTGCTTTGGCTGCAGGCTGAAGTTTCGTGGTGAATCCGGCCTTTCTTGGGCCATCACCGAGGGAATGTGGACAGGTATTGATCCTGGCTCATTATTTAAATGTATATGGCGGCAGGAGGCTCTGCTCAATAAACTCCTGACACAGACGCCCCACTCCTGAGTGATGGCCCCAGCTACACCCCAGGACTCCTCATGGAGCCTCAGTTTCCCCAGCTGAAAGAATGGGAATGTTGAAAGGCTCTCCCGGTCAAATCACATGGTTTGATTAGCTATTGGATCCCACTGTCATGTGTGTGTACAATGGGTATATACAATGGATGTGTTTGTTTGTTCTCATGAGGTGAAGGAAACGTCCTGTAAATTTTCTCCTGAATTGGATTTTACATACAGATCATCAAAAACATTATGGGTTTTTTTTGTGTATGTGTGCATGTGTGGTATAGTATTGTGGAGTGTTTCTGTGTGGTATAAGTGTGTGTGTGTGTGTGTGTGCAGGTGCATGTGGACAGATGTGCACTTGTGCGGTGTTAGTTACTTTGTGATTACTGGGATAAAATACCCTGTTGGAAGCAGCTCTGGGAAAGGAAGGCTTTATTTTATTTTGGGTTACAGTTCCAGAGTGCTAAGCCCCTCATGACAGGGAAAGCAAGCAGGATCAAGAAACTACTATCAAGCACTTCTTTTAATGTTCATACCCACTATATTAATGCTACCCCCACTTTTGGTTAGAGAAGCTTCTCTTTTCAGATGGTAGTGACCTTGGGATGACTCAGAAGGCACCATGGTGCTGAGAAGATGTGACAGAGGAGTGCTTAACACTGAAATATCTCAATCACACCTTCCAAGGCTCAGGGTCCATGTGGAAGAGGTGGCGGAAAGAAGATAAGAGCCAAAGGAAGGGTAGGACTCCTTACAACGTGCTCCTCCAAACACAAAACGGCCTGGATATCCATGACCTCACAGTGCCTGACACTACCTACACAAGACCACCATAATAGGAGGAACAGATAATGACATCAAAATAAAAGACAGACTTATTGAGAGGGGGAAGGGATGGGATGGAGAGTGGAGTTTCAAACTGGGAGGTGAGGGGATGGAGGGAATTACCATGGGATATTGTTTACAATTATGGAAGTTGTCAATAAAAATAAGAAAAAAAAAGAAATAACTACCACATCAGCATGGAGGAAGGAGAGAGAGAGAGAGAGAGACAGAGAGACAGAGAGACAGACAGAAACAGCAAGAAGGCCAGGCTGTACCATCTTTAGCGAAACGCTTTTTCTAGCAAGGCTCCACCTCCTAAAAGTTCTACAACCTTCCCGAACAATGCCACACCTACATGCCACACAACTCTTCAGGACCTAGTGCCATATGGGGGTGTCTAATCTAAAACATACCCTGCATACCAAAAGATGGCACCCTGTCAGCCAGCATGCTGATGCCAAGTGTTTTTGAGGGCCCCACTCTGAAGACAAACCCTCACGTCGTTCCGCAGGCCGGTGACACAGGGTCCTTGCGGCGTGGTCCTGCTCTTCCTGCTTGTTCCCCAATCCATGCAGTCCCGGGCACCCCGGCCTCAGCTGTAGTTTATGGCTGAACAGAACATGTGTGTATTCCCTAAGCTTGCGTCCCCTCTGGGGACAGAAAACTCCAACCTGAGGGAACCCAGGAAGAAGGACAAGGGAACTGCAAAGTCCCCCCTGACCTCACCACCAACAACAAAAGAACCAGGAATTATACTAAGGTAGGTCACTCTTACTTCCACTCCTTGGCCACTGAGCATATTTTTGGAAATCCAGCATCATTTGAGAGTATCTAGTCTAATGCTTACCCTACATCACAAAAGATGCCACCCTGGGGTTTATGATGCTGTGTCCGACTTGTATTACAGCTGTACGTTTCAAGGATTGTTCAAGAACTCCACGAGACTGACTTTTGTTCCAAACATTCTGATTTAGTTGACAACTGACAGCTGCAATATGAGGCCCTTAAGTGAGCCTCCTAGTCACATGTTACACACCTACAAGCTGGACATTCTACATCCTCCATGTCCACACACTGGGTATTCTACATCCACCATGTCCACACACTGGACGTTCTACATAGTCCATGTCTACACACTAGAAGTTCTACATCCTCCATGTCTACACACTGGACGTTCTACATCCTCCATGTCTACACACTGGACACTCTACATCCTCCATGTCTACACACTAGAAGTTCTACATCCTCCATGTCTACACACTGGACATTCTACATCCTCCATGTCCACACACTGGACATTCTACATAGTCCATGTCTACACACTGGAAGTTCTACATCCTCCATGTCCACACACTGAGTATTCTACATCCTCCATGTCTACACACTGGACATTCTACATAGTCCATGTCTACGCACTGGACATTCTACATCCTCCATGTCTACGCGCTGGAAGTTCTACATCCTCCATGTCTACACACTGGACATTCTACATAGTCCATGTCTACACACTGGACTCTCTACATCCTCCATGTCTATGCACTGGACATTCTACATAGTCCATGTCTACGCACTGGACATCCTACATCCTCCATGTCCACACACTGGACGTTCTACATCCTCCATGTCCACACACTGGACGTTCTACATAGTCCATGTCTACACACTGGACATTCTACATCCTCCATGTCTATGCACTGGACATTCTACATAGTCCATGTCTACGCACTGGACATCCTACATCCTCCATGTCTATGCACTGGACATTCTACATCCTCCATGTCCACACACTGGACGTTCTACATAGTCCATGTCTACGCACTGGAAGTTCTACATCCTCCATGTCTACACACTGGACACTCTACATCCTCCATGTCCACACACTGGGCATTCTATTCTACAGGCACAGTGGGCAGGAAAGGAAAGTCCTTGGTAGGGAATTGGTATCTATCCTGATCAACTGCTTTCATTCTGGGGTTTAAAAAAATAAAAGTGCTTTATGTAATCACCTGGCCTCCATGCTGTTCGCTGGTCATCTCCAGGAAGAGTCCAGAAGGGCTCAGCAACCCTCATCTCTGAGGCTTATCAATGGACCTTCACAAGTAGTTGTGTTACTTAGTAGTACTTACTATCACTTGGCACTGCCCAGTATTGCTTAGGTTATTCACAGAAGGATAATAGTTGTGGTACTTAGTAATAGTACTTACTAGTACTTGGCCTTGCCCAGTATCGCTTGGATTATTCATGGAAGGAGAAATCATTCATATTGAAATAGTTGTAGTACGGGGCAGTAGTGCTTACTAATACTCGGTACTGTTCAGCAGTACTTAGATTATTCATTTAAGGAGAAATCCTTTCTATTGAAATAGTTGTAATATGTGGCAGTAGTGTTCACTAATACTCAGTACTGCTCAGTAGCTCTTGGATTATTCATGGAAGGAAAAATCCTTCATATTGAAATAGTTGTAAATCATGGCAGTAGTGCTTACTAATACTCAGTACTGTTCAGTAGTACTTAGATTACTCACGGAAGGAAAAATCCTTCATGTTGAAATAGTTGTAGTTCATGGCAGCAGTGCTTACTGGTACTCAGTACTGCTCAGTAGTGCTTAGATTACTTGTGGAAGGAAAAATCCTTCCTACTTACCTTCCATGAGTTTAGCTGGACAATTGACCATGTCTGCTTGTGATCTCAGTAGTTCTGATGCTGTCATCTACAATAGGCATTCATATAGTGCAAAAATCCCACAGCCTTGACCTCCCTTAGCTCTGCTCACATGCCTGCATCCCAGCCTTTCTTCCCAAGCTCCTGACCAGACACCACAAGGCCAGGCCATTGCAGGCCATTGACCAGTAAGAATATATATATGCACTGGGCATGGTGGCACATGCCTTTAATCCCAGCATTCAGGAGGCTGAGGTAGGAGAATCACTGTGAGATTGAGGCCAGCCTGAGACTGCATAGTGAATTCCAGGTCAGCCTGCGTTAGAGTGAGATCTTACCTTGAAAAAATAAAAAAAAAAGAATATATATATATATATATATATATGCATATATGTGTGTATATATAAATACACTATATATATATATATATATATATATATATATATATATATATATATATATATGGAGAGAGAGAGAGAGAGAGAAGGAAATATGTATTTCTTGCTCAAGCAGTTTTCTTCCCATACAGCATAGGACATAAGTACACGTGCTATAACTGCCAATTAGGAAAACTTTCCCCTTCACATTCCTCTCAAAGCTATCAGTGAACAATGACTGAGATTATAACGGCACACCATCCATTTTCAGCTTCCACCCTCCCAGCAAGTTGACTCATCACACGGGGCCTGGGGCTGGTGGGATGGGTTCCTCCATTATCAGGTCAAGTATGTTAGTAGCTGGTTCATCCTGAGTTTGAATCCTGGTTATGGGCCTGGCCTCGAGGAGAGAAGCTAGATAAGGCTCCAGGGAGAGAGACACGTGATGCCCATCAAGAACGGATCCTTGGCACTGAGAGATCCCTTTCCTCCACCTCACATAACAAGAGTCTGAGCGGCATACCGCCCCCTAGCGGCTGATCACAGGGCACGAGAGTCTTCCAGTCCCCAACTTCTAGCTTCATTTCTACTTTGAAGACGTGGGAAGTTATGGAAGTTTCTAGATGCTCAGGTAAAGACCCTGTAGTTACTTCAAGCATGGGGAAATGTTGGGTACCTGCTAGGAATGGATAGTCCAGCTCCTCAAACAGGGTTTGTGAAGGTTTAAAGAAGCCTAACCTGGGCTGGAGAGATGGTCCAATGGTTAAGGTGCTTGCCTGCGAAGCCTAAGGACCCAGGTTCGATTCCCCAGTACTCACATAATCAGAAACACAAGGTAGTGCATGTGTTTGGAGTTTATTTGCAGTGACTGGCGGCTCTGGTGCACCTATATTCTCTATCTCTCACTCTTTCTCTCTCTCTCCAATAAATAAATAAATAATTAAAAAGTCATAATCCCTGGAGCCTTTATCTACATGTCCCTACACCACAAGAACAGACCTGTTGCAGCTTAGCATTTGAACCATGCTGGAGAGCTATGACTCTCTGACCCTGGGTCTGCCTTTCAGTCTTACCTGCTGTCCCATCGTATGCAATCAAATCCTTGTGAGGTAAGGGAGGCTCTCTGGGTCTCACATTGAGCCCCTAAACTGCTCATCACTGGTCCTCAGAATTCCATTTTTTCCCCTCTGTAGAGCACCCCTTCGAGTTAGCATTAATCACCCAACTCCACTGTCCTTAAAAGTCCTTCTCCTCATATCTTTCAATTACCTGCTATCATCCCCCCCCCCCAATAGTATTTTCATAGTTCACCACTAATGGCAATAAATCCATGAGGATTAATTCACTTAGGGAGAGAATATAGGGTAAGAAGATAAAGGGGTCCCTGCGTAAGCCTAGATAGCCCCCCGATACGTGAGTGCTGGAGAGGAGGACTGGGCAGGAAGAAGGAGAAGCAGAAACCGGATGTAATGGGGAATTGATGGGAGAGTGCGTATTCAAGGCAACTGCGGAGGTCAGGGCTGGGGAGGCGCATGCGCGACTGCACCGGAAGCTGCTGAGAGGCCAAAGGGAAAATTGGGAGGTCAAGTTCAGCCTGCTGCAGCAGACCCCAGCAACGTCTTGGAGACCCTCACAGGCTGTCTGGAGACAGATCCGAGGGGCAAGGACGAAGTGTGGGGGGCTAAGAAAGTACAGATGGTGACCAAGAAACCCTCATGGGCGCCACGTAAGGCGATGCTGAACCACCTCTGGGTGCGTGGGAAGAGGACACCGTGCAACTGTGGCTCTGTTTGTCTGAACAAAAGAAAGTAGTTACAACAGATTGCTCTGTTAACAGGCTTGGGTCTCACTTTCCGATGAGTTCAAACCCAAAGGAATGCAGTGCTTTGAAGGACTAGATCTCGTGTACACACACACACACACACACACACACACACACACACACACATTTTAAGAGGCTTATATACAAGCTCATAATTCTTCCTGGACATCAAATGACTCTTTACAGGCCCTGTTTTGATGACCTAAGTATCTTGCAAATTAACAGAAACATAAGGATTAAATTTCCCTCGAAGTACCAAGGCTTTGAGGGAGAGAGAGAGAGAGAGAGAGAGAGAGAGAGAGAGAGAGAAACATAATAAGAGGAAAAGAAAGAAATGTCTCGATGGTCACGTTGTGGGTGTTTTTTTTTTCTTTCTTTCTTTCTTTCTTTCCTTTCCCTCATGATTCTAAAACTCAGCAAATGCAGTCTTAAGAGAGCCTGCCAAAGCGGGGCGACATCCGCCCCCACATCCCAGCAGCAAGCCCACCCCGCGGCCTCGGCTGCTCCGCGCGCGCCTCCCCGAGTTCTCGTCCACTAATGAGTGGAAGCAGAGCCCCGCAGGCTGGCTGGCTTCCGCAGCGCAGACACAACACCCTTTGTGCCTCTCTGAAGCCGGGCATTCATGACGAGTGGGGAGGGACCACGCCTGCCTAAAGACAGTGCCATCTTGTACTTCTCTAGGGCCCTGGCTTCCAGCCACGCCGGTACGAAGCTGTGTGTTTGGAGCCTGGCCGGGTTCCATCGTTCCCCCCCCCAACCCTCTGTCAGTGGGAATGTGTCTCTCCCACAGCCCAAGTGGCTGAAACCCCTGGTCCCTACAATACACAATGGGAAGCAGAACCCTGCCAATCGCAGCTACCTTGTGAATGACTCTGGGGGATGCAACTAACAAGCCAACCAGAGAGCTGAGCCTTGACTCAAAAGTTGTTTGTGAGAATTAGTAGAGAGGAAAAAGGAGTTTCCCTTCCGTTGTGTTTTGATGTAGAAGAGCATAAGGAAAAAAAAAAAAAAAAAAAAAAAAAATGAAAACCTGGGACTATTGGTAACCATCTTGTTATGTTACCACAAAGGGGGAAACTGCCTGCGGGGAGGTATGAATTCCATGCAACAGAAAACCCAAGAAGAACCAGAAAACCAAGTCCTAGACATATGGTTGGAGCCCTGGGATTGAGTCATACCTAAATTCAGGTCTATGTGCTTCTTTCTTGGTAGCTTGAGAGAAAACTTACTGTCCTTTGTCTAGGTGGAGTTGGTTTCAGCTGACAGTTCTAACTGAGCAGGTCTTGCATTATTTAAAAATATCTTTTCCTTTAGGAAACTTTCCCTATTCGCCTTATCCGTGCACTATGACCGCTGGGGATCTTCCACACATGGCAAATGCCTTTCACCCTGGGTGGAATTTCACAGTGACCATCGCTGTCGCTGGAACCAACATCTGCCCCTCAGCTGGTCTAACCGGTCCCTCCTCATTCCAGAAGCCTTGCCAAATTCCTTGAGTATCAATTCTGCTTTTACCTTTGTGAACACACTCATACCAGAACTCCAAGACGAATGCCACAAAGTCTGTTTAGACATGAGCAAGAGGAGACTTACAAATGCCTTTTAAAAACATTTTTACTTATATACTAGAGGGAGAGAGAGAGAGAGAAGGCATGGGTACACCAGGGCCTCTTGCCACTGCAAACAAACTCCAGATGCATGCACCACTTTGTGCATCTGGCTTTATGTGGATCCTGGGCCTGCAGGCCTTGCGTGCAAGTGCCTTTAACCACTGAACCATCTCCCCAACTGGGAAATAATTGTACCAAGCTAATAAATAGTCCCAAATGGGTTTGAAATTAGGACTCTGGCTGCAAGGCTCTCTTATAACTCCAATGTATTCTACACAAGGGTGTGAAGATCATACTTCACATCTACAAATCATAATTTCCCACCTCTGTTTCTATCAGAAAGTGCCTAAGGGACTTATATAGGCATTAAGAAGCCATGGCAAACCCAAGAGTTCAGTTACTCTGGTGTCTTCATTCGGAATATAAGGTACTCTAGTCTGCCAGCTCTGAAATATCATGTGGCTCCTACCTTCAAAAATCCCCCAATTGTTAGTCATGAGCCAAGCAAGTCATTGACTATAACTATGTGATCAGATAACAGATTCCGTCTGAGATCAGGACCAAGAGAGATGAAATGAGTGGGTTGTTGGAAAAAGTGATCACACAGGATATTTAGTAAGCTCAAGAAAAAATTATATGTGACTTGATGCTACGGAGACCACATATAGGAACTGGATGGGTTTTTATTAAACTTTGAAAGATGAATGAGCCTGTTGTGCAGAGAGGCTAGGAAGTTTCTGGAGAAAATAGCCAATACTCAGAGGCATGGAAATATGAGAAAACTCTAGAATATCCAGGAAAAGAAGCCAGTCTGCCCAGATCAGAATGGTAAATTGGTTCTTTGTGTGAGTGTGTGTGTGTGTGTGTGTGTGTGTGTGTACACACCAGGCCTCATCAGTTGAGAGTGGTTTCCTGGAGTCCCTGTTGAAGATAGAGGTGGCGCTCTAAGGTACAAGAGGAAAACGTTCTGAGATGGATTATTGATGTCTTCAATGGCCACGGAATGGGGACCAATGGTAGTGCTACACAGAAGACAGATGGATAGACTGGAGAACTGCCATGGGTGTGTGTGTGTGTGTGTGTGTGTGTGTGTACTTGTATATGGAGGCCAGAGCTTGACCTTGAGTTTCCTCCTTGATCACTTTCCCTTTTATGTTTTGAGTCGGGGTCTCTCGCGGACACCCAGGCTCTCCCATTCAGCGTCTAGCCGGTTTGCCCTGGCGACTCCTTGTCTCTGCCTCCCAAGGTGCTGGGGTCACAGGCACGTGACCACCATGCCGGCTCTGCACTTACATGGGTGCTGGGGAACCACACATCAATTCTAACACTCACGCAGCAAGCACTTTGTCCATTGAGCTGTCCCCATCCTGAAGAGCTTTCTTGAGATACATAGCGGAGAGTTACTTTCCGTGATGTGGCGATTGGGACTGAATTCACATACAGGAAGTGCTTGTGGGATCTCCCGCAATAAAGCCCCAGATAAAATGAAATTAGGATCACAGTGTGTGAGGGAACTAGATGGCTCCTCTCGCGTCAAGGTGCCACTGTGTTCCAAAGGGATAAATTATTTATACATAAATTGTTGGGTCAAAGCTCAAGCTACCAGCAAGTGAGACCATGTGGAATTGGCTGATAAGACCCCGTCATAAGTTCATCGTAGTGTTACTCAGAGGGACATATGTCACCAGAGACCGAGGTCTGACCCCGCCTCCTCACAGGTCACCCTCCTATGATGACATGTCTTCCCTCATGCTTCTCGCCACTGCTCAGATCAACTTTGCTTTTCCATCTGAACTCGAGAACCCCAAGACTCACTGGTGTTCCTATCTTACAGACAAGGAAACTATGTCTTTCAGAGCTCGTAGAAATTGCCCAAAGTGGAGGCGGACTGGTGATGCGAACTGAAGCCTGCCCATTGTCAAGGCCATGCTGTTCATCAGTGGGGTCCCTTGGGCCATGCGCTGCATGGGAACCAAGGGCAAGCTGACGGAAAACCATCGTGAGCTGTGCAATCGGCCACATGCCTTTCTCAGATAGCATCGGTCCCAAGAGCCACAACAACCTAGTAATTAATTCTTACACTAACCCCACACCCCAAGATACCAGCTGTCAAGGAAGATGCATTAGGGGCCACACCCCCACCTGATTTCCAGGCTCCATGGTCACACGTCTGAAGTGCTAGAAAGAATTTTGAAATTGGGGTGTGGGGAACTCATAGGTTATGCTTTCATAATTACGGTTGGAGTTTAACCCCCAGGTTCACAAGTGCCTCACAGCCGTGCTGGAAGCGGAGAGGGATGACTTCCGTTTCCTGACACGTCTAAGGCTTCTTTCTGGTCTCTCGGGCCAGGGCTCTGTCCTCACGTGTTCCATTTAGCAGAGCAACATAAACAACACTCACCAACATGTGTACATCCATCTCTGAAGACTTGGATGGAGGGCAGAAACTCTCCTACTCTGGTTCAAGACACCGTTATTTAACGGATGCACAGAAAGCCAATTTTCTTATACCTTTAACCTCTTAAAATGCTCTGTGGTTTCCATAAATTTCCTTTTTACATGTCCAGTGACACAGCTTCCATTTTTATTACATATAAAAGCTGCTCAAACTTCCATCAGAGCCCTTTGGTCTTTTAGTAAGAATCGATAGCAGGGTATGAAAACAAAGGAATACAGTCCTCAAAAGCTAAGGAATTTTGCTTTTTTTTTGTCCTTGTCTGTACTTGTACAATAGAATTTTTGAATGTCATAGAAGCATGAATGCCTGAAATATTTCTTTGGAGGAGGAAGAGTCTAATGCTCTGTTTCTTGTCCCCCATCACTATATTGGTCAGGGTAGGTTAAGTTTTGCTGCAAAAACAAACAACCCTGGATTTAAAGCTTTCAGCAGCAAAGCTTTGTTACTCATTCGTACTGCATGTCCACTGAAGGTCAGCTGGGGGAGTCTGCCTGATGTCTTCGCTGTGTGCCAGATGGGTGGCAAGGCCAACATTCAGACACTTCCTAGTCACCATGGCAGAGAGGAAAACAGAACGTGGCTAATTGCTCATTGGCTTTTAAAATGTCCACTCAGGGCTGGAGAGATGGCTTAGCGGTTAAATGCTTGCCTGTGAAGCCTAAGGACCCTAGTTCGAGGCTCCATTCCCCTGGACCTACGTAAGCCAGATGCACAAGGGGGCGCACATGTCTGGAGTTCGTTTGCAGTGGCTGGAGGCCCTGGAGCGCCCATTCTCTCTCTCTCTCTCCTTCTTTCTCTCTCTGAATGTCGCTCTCAAATAAATAAATAAAACTAAACAAAAACATTTTTAAAACATCCATTCAGGGGCTGAAGAGCTGGCTCATCAGTTAAGGCACCTGCCTTCAAAGCCTAATGACCCTGGTTCAGTTCTCCAGTACCCACATAAAGCCAGATGCACTAAGTGGCACATTCATCTGAAGTTCATTTACAATGGCTAGAGGCCCCTGTGCACTCATCCCTCTCTCTTTCTCTCTCTCTCTCTCTCTCTCGCTTCTCACAAATAAATTAATTAATTAAATTAAATATTTAAAACATCCACTCAGAAGTGCACCATCAATTCCACTCACACACTTAAATCCAAAGTAAGTCCCATAGCCATGCAGAAAAACGTTAGCTCCCGTCAGAACAAAGCTGAATAAACTTTGGCCAGCACTGATGGCTTCCGCTGGGGCTGTGTCCGCTATCCGAGGAGGAAGGTGTGCACACAATGTTCTAGCCCTCTGTCCTCCAAGCATGACATGAAATCAGAAGAGCTGTCGTTACCTGCACAAGACGTCACACGCTCTGGTGTATTAACAGTCCCTTGTGGAAGGACTGGGCAGAGGGCCCTCAGAGCCTCACCTGAGATTACAGCCATTCCCTCCCACCTGCCCTCACCTCGGCTACATCTAACCCTGCCTCAACCTCAGAGGTCTCAGGAAGTGCTATAGTCTGTACGGCATGGAAGGTTGACCAAAGGAAGGAGACCATTTCTGCAACTTCCGGAGATCGTGACTCATTCTGGGTGGCACTTGTCAGTGATGTGGCTGTTTTGGGGGTTACCTCAATAAACTCATTGGCCCGCCAGGCTAGACTTAGGTGGAGTTGTGTCATTGATGCCCTATCTGGTTCACACAACACACAATACAAAAAGTCATCTACACTGAACGCTTCCTATGTGCTAGTTATGAGTTTAAAGGTCTCACCAGCCCCATTTCATTCAATGAGTAGGCAACCTCCAGTCCACTTCAAAGATGAGGAAAAGGTCAGGACAAGGAAGCTGTGACATGTTCCCAAAGTCACCCAGCTAGAAAAGTGTAGTACTGAGACTTAACTCAGGCTGTCTGTTTCCAGAATCTACGCTCCCAACAGTGGTACAACAGTACTTCCCAATGCTAAAGCAGTCCTGTTCCTAGTACCCCTCTCTTAGCTCCATTCCTCACCTGGACCGTGAAAATAAGACTCTCCTTTTGATAAGATCCTTATTGACATGAGAAAATTAAATAAAGCTGCTCCCTGACATAGAACTTTGTCATCCATTATCTGATTTGCAAGCACTAGATAAGTTTTATCAGGAAAAATGTATTAGCCCAGTTTTCATAAGTGGGGGGGGGGAAGGAGGATCACAAGTTATTTAAGTGGCCCAGGCCTCCCAGTAAGCAGAAGGAAGACTAGAACTCATGTCTTCTGGATTACAAAACCAATATCGTTCAAAGCGGAACGTTATCTCCAAAACCTCAAAGAAATTAAGGCTCCTACGAAGCCAGAAAAATCAGGATTTTTTAAAATATTTTATTTAATTTTATTCATTTATTTATTTACTAGAGAGAAAGAGAAAGAGAGAGAGAATGGATGTGCCAGGACCTCCAGGCCACTGCAAACAAACTCCAGATACATGCACCACCATGTGCATCTGGCTTACATGACTACTGAGGAATCAAACCCGGGTCCTTAGGCTTCACAGGCAAAAGATCCTTAACCACTAAGCCATCTCTCCAACTGTGCCAAATCAGTTTCTTTTTCTTTTCTTTTCTTTTTTTTTTTTTTGGTGGTAAAGTCTCACTCTAGCCCAGGCTGACCTAACCTCAGGGTGGCCTCGAACTCTCCTCCTACCTCTGCCTCCCGAGTGCTGGGATTAAAGGCGTGCGCCACCATGCCCGGCTGACAACTCAGTTTTGGTGAAATTGTCCTTTGAGTCCAAAGCTCTGTGAAAGCACATAGACAGGGACATCAAAAACAACTTATTAGAGTTCTTGCTCCCAAACCACAGAATTTCTTGCAGAATTTTTTGCTGGAAGAAATGAGAATCAGTTACCGTAGGAGCAATTGTGTCTTGAGCTGCACCAGGAAAGGTGGTACACGCACAACAGCTCTCGGGGGGCTCCGGCCGGCCTCAGACTCATTGTGAAGCCAAGGATGACCTTGGATTTCTGATGCGTCTGCTTTCGCTTTCATGTTCCAAGTGCTGGGGTTACGGGTGTGCACCAACACGCCGGATTTTATCCAGGGCTGGGGACTGAACCCAGGGTCTCCCCCATGTTAGGCAAGCACTCTACCAAATGAGCTACTTCTCCAGCCTTATTGCTTATCTTTTTAAAAATTATTCGTTCATTCATTTATTTATTTATTTAACAGAGAAAGAGAGAGAGAGAATGGGCTCACCAGGGCCTCTAGCCACTGCAAATGAACTCCAGACCCGTGAGCCCCCTTGTGCATCTGGCTAATGTGGGTCCTGGAGAATTGAACCTGGGTCCTTTGCCTTCGCAGGCAAACGCCTCGACCGCTAAGCCATCCCTCCAGCCTTTGCTTATCTTTTTTAAGTAATATTTTTATTTATGCTTTATTTGCAAGAAGAGGGAGAAACAGACAGACACAGAAAGAAGAATGGGTGTGCCAGGGCCTCCAGCCACTGCAAAAGAACTCCAGATTCATGCGCCACTTTGTGCATCTGGATTTAAGGGGGTCCTGAAGAATTGAACCCAGGTCCTGAGGCATTGTGGGCAAGTACCTTAACCACCGAGCCACCTATCCAGCCCCTTATTGCTTGTCTTAACCGAGCACTTTCTTATGCCAGGCATGAGGCCACGCTCTTCCATGCGCTCTCGCCAACACTGCACAACAGCCTTGAGAAGCAGGAATTCTTACTGGTAGGGAGACAGAAATACTCAGATTTCATCGAAACTGTACACCAAGGAGTTAAAACTTTGTTTGCGTGGGTGTAAACTCTGAGCCTTACTGTTTCTGGGTCAGGATTAATTAGCACTGCCAGTGTTTGCGTGGAGCAGGTTTCCATAGCCCTAAGGACTGTATGCCACTTTCCCATTGTAACATGCAGGACTCACAGCCAGGATCTCCAGTCACAAGACAGTAAGAGCATCTGTGGCCATCACACAGCAAAACCTTGGGAAACATCAAGGGTAGAGAGCAGGGTCCCTGGGGAGTGACTTTCCAAATTCCTTCCTAGCAATGACAGCCAGCTTGCAGTTCCTCGGAATCTCAGAACACACCATAGCCTTAGTCCTGCAGAACATTCTAAGACAATGGAAATCTCTCTGCCCACACCACCCAGCATGGAAGCCACCGGCCACCTCGAAATGCTGCACCCTGCACCCATGGCTACTGTGACTGAAGAACTGACTGGTCAATCTTCCTTTGACTTTTCTGAGCTACAGTCTTGCTGTGGAGCCCAGACTGGCAGGAAACCCGCTACGTAGGCCCAAGCTGGCCTCAAAAATGATGATCTCCTGCCTCAGCCTCCCAAGTACTGGGGGATAAGTGTTCACAACTAAACCCAGTATAATGGCTAAGCTCTGGTTGTCAACTTTATAGGATTTAGAGGCACTATGGAAACAAACCTGTGTGTGTGTGTGCGAGGGGTTTTCTAGATTAGGTGAGTGGAGGTGGGAGGACCCATCGAAATGTGGGCACCGCTATTCTGTGGACTGGGCTCCTGGACTGTGTGAAATGGAGAACGATAGCTGAGCGGCCGCATTCGTCCCGCTCTGCCTCCTGACTGTGTGGATGACTGTGAGGAGCTGCCTCAAGCCTCTGCCACCACGCCTTCTCCACCATGATGGACTGTAACCTTGAACTATAAGCCAAAAACGAACCCCTTCTCCCTTCGAGGGCTTTATTGAATATTTTATCAAAGCAATGAGCAAAGTAACTAATATACCCAGCAAGGAACTGATTTCATTTCATTTACTTATTTATTTATTTATGAGAGAGTATGGGCACACCAGGGTGTCCTTGCCACTGTCAACAAACTCCGTTCACATCAGCCACTGGGTGTGTCTGACTTTACGTGGGTGTTGGGGAATCGAACCCAGCCCAGCAGGCTTTGCAAGTAAGCACCTCTAACGACTGAGCAGACATCTCTCCCCAGTAAATGATTTTCAGTTTCATCTAGCTAGCTCTATGTTGCTAGTGGCTACCATATTGGATTTATGCAGAGAGTTCAAGGTCAAGTACTCACTCCCTCGACTCCAGAGCTCTCTCACTACTAGCTAAATCCACCTACCATTTCTCCTTGGCAGCTTGTCCAAGGTCACACCTGCAGCCTGCAGCCCACAGTTTCTGTGTGGCTGCCATAGGACTTTGCCAAAAGCGAATGTCTCTTTACGTAGGAGGACCTTCCTAATCCTTCCCCTGGAGTCACTGTCATTGCGTTAGACAGTTTCAGTCTCACTTAGTGACGCCACCTGTCTGTCTCTGATGATATCTGAGCCTAAGCACCCTCCACACAACAGGTGTTACAGATACTAAAATCCAGAAATATTTTGGTTTGAGGTAGGGTCTTGCTCTAGCCCAGGTTAGCCCCAGAAATATTTTAATGGAATTTTATTATATATTTCATTTATTTATTGGAGAGAGAGAGAGAGAATAGGTGTGTCGTGGTCTCCAGCAACTGCAAATGAATGCCAGACATGAGCCCCACCTTGTGCATCTGGCTTATGTGGGTCCTGGAGAATTGAACCTCCAGCCCAGAAGTATTTTCAATAGCATCTATATTGAACATGCCAAGACTGCCTTGTTTTCTCGTAATTCTTCCCCTAAACAAGAGTATAATGATTATCCCCATAGCATTAACACTGTGTTGGGTATTATAAGACATCTAGGGATAGTTTAGACAGGCTGGAGAGGTGGCTTAATGGTTAAGATGCTTGCCTGTGAAGCCTGAGGACCCAGGTTAGATTCCCCAGTACCCACGTAAGCCAGTCATACAAGGTGGTACATGTGTCCTGGAGTTGATTTGCATTAGCTGGAGGCTCTGAAGCACCCATTCTCTCTATATATCTGCTTCTTCCTCTCTCTGCCCCCCCCTTCTCTCTCAATACATAAATAAATAGAGATGGTTTCGAGCATGGGAGGATGTGTGTAGGTTGCATGTAAACACTATGCCATCTAACTACAGGGACCATCCAGGGGCAAGTCCTGCTGTCAACCCCACAGGGACACTGCGGGATGACTACACTCTGACTCATGTCATCTTTTGTCTCTAGTCTGCAAGATTCCCTATTTAGAGTTTAGACAGCTGACAACATTCTCCTTCTTGTCTTCAAGTATGGTCTACACCCGTCTTCTCAAATGTCCTTCCAGTTAACATCTCATGGAAGGCTTATAGGCTTGAGCTAATCCAAACATCTGGGTAAGGAAGCAGCTCAGGCTTCCTGGAGATGGTAGGTGACCCCATCGGATGGCAGAGTGTACATTACATAAATGATACCAAAGCATTCATACTTCTGTCCTTTGAACTCTTTTTTTTTAAGCTTATTTTTTTATCTATTTATTAGAGACAGAGAGAGGGAGAGAAAGAAGGAGAATGGATGCTTCAAGGCCTCTAGCCACTGCAAACAAACTCCAGATGCATGCACCACCAAGGCTTATGTGGGACCTGGAGAATCGAACCTGGGTCTTTTAGGCTTCACAGGGAAGTACCTTAACTGCTAAGGCATCTCTCCAGCCCTGAACTCCTGAATACTAAAATTTTCATGTTTACTTCCACAGGATAAAGAATGAGGTATGCCATTGGCATTTCGTTTTCTACAGTTTATTTTCATGGGAATTTGATGGGTCTCAGATTTCCACTACTTATAAAATTACTTTTGTTTTCCCTTTGAGACAGAATCTTATGCATGTCAAGGCAGGCCCAGCATGACTTTGAACTCCAAATCTTCCTACCTTCCCTTCCTAGCTATAAAATGACTTTTAAATATTTATTTATTTATTTGTATACAGAGAGAGAGCAAAAAGAGAGACAGACACAGAGAGAATGGGCACACCAGGGCCTCCAGCTGTAGCAAATGACTTTGTCCACAGTACAAACCATAATTTGTGTGCAATTGTACATATGCGTGTGTGTGCACATTCATGTGTGTGGGTATGGACATGCATGTACCACAGTGCCCGTGTGGAGGTCGGAGGATAACTCGGGTATCCATCCTTACCCTTCACCTCGTTTGAGGCAGGGTCTTTTGTTGTTCACTGGGCCAGCTGGCCTGCAAGACCCCGATAATGCTCCTGCATCCACCACCATAAACTTGCAGGGATTACAGAAGCTCACTACAGGGTCCCACGTTAGGTGGGTGCTGGACATCCAAATGTAGGTTTCATAGGTTGCAGTGACCTTCACATTGCTGGCAAAAAAAAAAAAAAATCAGCTTGTGGGAGGGAAAGGTTTATTTTGGCTTACAGACTCAAGGGGAAGCTCCATGATGGCAGGGGAAATGATGGCATGAGCAGAGGGTGGACATGATCTCCTGGCCAACATCAGGTGGACAACAGCAGCAGGAGAGTGTGCCACACACTGGCAAGAGAAAGCTGGCTATAACACCCATAAGCCTGCCCCCAACAACACATCTCCATTGAGGTTCCAATTTCTTTTCTCTTTTCCTTCTTTTCTCTTTTTGTTTCTTTTCTTTCTTCTTCTTCTTCTTTTTTTTTTTTTTTTTTTTTTTGTTGTTGTTGTTGTTGTTTCAAGGTAGAGTCTGTCTATAGCCCAGGCTGACCTGGAGATTCACTATATAGTCTCAGGGTGGCCTCGAACTCACAGGCGATCTTCCTACCTCTGCCTCCCAAGTGCTGGGATTAAGGTGTGCACCACCACCCCCAGCCAAGGCTCCAATTTCTGCTTTACCATCAGCTGGGGATCAAGCATTCAGAGTACATGAGTTTGTACATGGTGGGTTTTCATGGTGGGTTTATACACTTAATCACCACCTCACGCTTGCATAGCAAGCGCTTTCTCCGCCCAGCCACTTCCCCGGCCCCAAAGCATAAATATTTTTATGTTATACCAGAACTGTCAGAGAGGTCTCAGAATAACCTTCATATTCAGTCACTATTTTGAGGGCATGATGATTATTTAATGAGTCCTTTTAGGCCTAGTTATTTGATGAATTAATTACAAAGCACAAATGTTCCTATAGCGCAGTGTGGAGTTTTTAATGTAGTCAGCACTTAAAGATAGTTCAGGTCCTTTGTAATCCTGCCTATTTTATGCTCTGCATTTAGGAATGGTTTAACCAAGCTATAAGATGGGTTCATCCCACATCAGAGGATCCTGAGACATAGATCAGTAGAAAAGTGCTTGCCTAGCATGTGTCAGGTCCAGAGTTCCATCCCCAGTGCCATAAAGAAACCAAGGGGGGGGGGGTGGAGGAATGGTTTAGTGGTTAAGGCATTTGCCTACAAAGCCAAAGGACCCAGGTTCGATTCCCCAGGACCCACATTAGCCAGATGCACAAGGGAAGGGGGTGCACATGTCTGGAGTTCATTTGCAGTGGCTGGAGGCCCTAGCACCCATTCTCTCTCCTCTCCCCCTCTCTCTCTCTCTCTCTCTCTCTCTCTCTGTCAAATAAATAAATAAAAATAAAATATTTAAAGAAAAAGAAAGAAACCAAGGGGGCTGGAGGGATGGCTTAGCAGTTAAGGTGTTTGCCTGCAAAGCCAAAGGACCCAGGTTCAATTCCCCAGGACCCACGTTAGCCAAATGCACAAGGGGCACAGGCGTCTGGAGTTTGTTTGCAGTGGCTGGAGGCCCTGGCGTGCCCATTATCTCTCTCTCTCTCTCACTCTCTTTGTCTCTCTGTCTCTCTCTCTCAAAAAAAAAAAAAAAAAAAAAAAAACGAAAGAAAGAAAAGAAAAAAGAAACCAAGGTTAGGAGCCTAGGCTTAGGCTACAATAACTTAGCTGATAGAGCCCTTGCCTGCAATCCATGAAGCCCTAGGCTGGATTTTTATTTAATTGTTTGAGAGAAAGAGAGGCAGAGAAAGAGAGCGACTGAGCATGCCAGGGCCTGTAGCCCTTGCAAACAAACTCTAGACTCATACACCACCTTGTGCATCTGGCTCACATGGGTCCTGGGGAATGGAACCGGGGTCCTTAGGCTTCGCAGGCAAGTGCTTTAACCACTAAGCAATCTCTCCAGCCCATACAACACATTTTTAAGTAGCCCAGTATCAGGGCTGGGGAGAGAGTTCAATGGTTAAAGACACTTGCTTACAAAGCCTGCCAGCCTGGGTTCGATTCTCCAGTACCCACATAAAGCCGGATGCACAAAGTGGTGCACGAGTCTGTGGAGTTTGTTTCCAGCAGTTAGAGGCCCTGGTGCACCCATAGCCTCTCTCCTCTCTCTCAAATCAATAAAAATATTTGGGGGGCATTTGAGATAGGGTCTAGACTGACCTGGAATTCACTATGGAGTCTCAGGGTGACCTTGAACTCAGAGTGATCCTCCTACCACTGCCTCCTGAGTGCTGGGATTAAAGGCATGCGCCACCATGCTCAGCTCAATGAAAAAAAAATTTTAATAATTTTTTTTAAATCCCAGCCTTACAGTAAAGACATTGTTATGCTGTCTCCTTGGTTACTAACCCGCTGCCTAACAGAGACTCCCCGTCTTTGGTCTGCTTCTCTTCCAGGAAACCGTGGTCTGCAGAGCCCCTCGTTACCCAAACGTGGAAGTCAGCCAGCTCCAGTTTAACCCCATTAGCCAGCTGTGACTGTGCTCCCACTTTGTCCCAAAGTGTATATCTACATCTACAGAGATAGAGATATGGTATGCAATCTAATTTTCACTAGATGGGGGATGCTATCCTGCTTTTAAAAAAAACTTACTAGTTGAGGGCTGGAGAGATAGCTTAGTGGTTAAGGCGCTTGCCTGCAAGGCCTAAGGACCCATGTTCGACTCTCCAGGTCCCATGTAAGCCAGGCAGAAGGTGACAGAGTGCACAAGGTCGCACACGAGCACTGGGTGGCACACGTGTCTGGAGTTCGATTACAGTGGCTGGAGGCCTGGTGTGCCAATCCTCTCTCTCTCTCTCTCTCTCTCTCTCTCTCTCTCTGGCTCAGTTGGTAGAGAAGGGGCTGCACAAGCACCATGACCTGACTTCAGGTTCTGAGGAGCCATGCAACTGGCTGCCGTGGTGGCGCGCATCTGTTCATAAGCCTGCGCTTGGAAGGCAGAGACGGGCAAGTCCCCAGGCGAGCTGGCTCCCTAGTCTACCAAATGAGTGAGCTCTGGGCTCAGTGAGACACCTCACCTCAATCATTAAGGTGGAGTGTGATTAAGGAAGACCCCTGATGTCAACCTCTGTCCTCCTCACCCACTGTGCACATGCACCCACGCGCATGTGCACCCATGCACTTATATGTAATCATACAAACATACATGTCTACTACACAGAGAGAGAGAGAGACAGAGAGAGAGACCAAAATCTGCTTAGTAAAGAGTTTAAAAGGGCTGAGCGTGGTGGCGCACGCCTTTAATCCCAGCACTCAGGAGGCACAGGTAGGTGGATCACCATGAGTTCGAGGCCACCCTGAGACTACAAGGTGAATTCCAGGTCAGCTTGAGCTAGAGCAAGATGCTACCTCGGAAAAACAAAACAAAAAAAGAGCTTAAAGTTCAGGGAAATTTGGGAATATATCTCAATGCATGCACCAAATAGCTATGAAGTCAATGTTTCTTAACTATGCAGGTGACAGTGAAACTGTGTGGTTCTAAAATTCAAAGAAAAATGGAGGGCTGGAGAGATGGCTTAGTGGTTAAGCGCTTGCCTGTGAAGTCTAAGGACCCCGGTTCGAGGCTCAATTCCCCAGGACCCACATTAGCCAGATGCACAAGGGGGCGCACGCGGCTGGAGTTCGTTTGTAGTGGCTGGAGGCCCTGGTGCACCCATTCTCTCTCTCTCTCTCTTTCTTTCTGCCTCTTTCTCTGTCTGTCACTCTCAAATAAATAAATAAAAATGACTACATCTTCCACATCCCCTGCCACTGGAACCCACTGGTACACCATTCCCTCCTTACAAATGGAAGCCAAAAGGTCCCTGTTTTTAAGTCACAGTTTTGTCCGTGTAAGAGAAATAAGCTACCTCAAGCCACACATAAAATGCCAACACACAGGAATCATTCCTGCTGCCCACCTCTCGGTTCCTTGAAGCCCACTCTATCTTTGGGGTCTGTCCCCTCCCCTGTCCCTAGCACCTACTCACTCATTCTCTGACCTCTGCTTGGTTCAAGCCATGCTCGTCTACCTGGACCGAAGCAAGACCCAGACCCCACACCCCACACCCCGACACCGCCCTTTAGCTTCCAGGCTTGTCTCGGTCTCCTCTCCAACCTGAAGCCCAAAGGACCCACCTTCCACGTCACATATTCGGTGTCCTCGTGTGATACATCTCCGTCTGCACCCCTGGGTCCACCTGTGTCTGAAGCCAGCTAACCTTGGGATGTCAGCCATACTACCCTTAATCTTTTGCCTGAAGGCCAGGAAGAGACTTGGGTATGTCAGTGATGTGAGCCAAACATTTTTCTTCTCCTTAAGTCCGTTACAGTTAGCTCAGGGTCCCTTGTAACAAACACATCCTGGAGAACACGGAACTTCTTTCTCGTACCTCCCTGATCACTCCTTGTCCTCAAGAGAACTCCTGTGGTTCACGCGGCACCTTGTACACACATGGAGCGTAGGAAATGTTTGTCACAGGGATTGGATGTATATGGTATTCGGTGTCCCATTCCACACAAAAATAGAATCTTAAGGGCTGGAGAGATGGCTTAGCGGTTAAGCACTTGCCTGTGAAGCCTAAGGACCCCAGTTTGAGGCTCTATTCCCCAGGACCCACGTTAGCCAGATGCACAAGGGGGCGCACGCGTCTGGAGTTCGTTTGCAGTGGCTGGAGGCCCTGGCATGTCCATTCTCTCTCTCTCTCTCTCTCTCTCTCTCTCTCTCTCTCCCCCTTTCTCTCTCTGTAGCTCTCAAATAAATAAATAAAACAAAACATTTAAAAAATAGAATCTTAAAGGGAAAGGGTCCCTGAGACACCCACACAAAGGTCACTGCACAAAACCATGAGGCTCAAAGCTAAGAGTTGACAACACTGCTCGGTCCCCCATCTTTTTGTCCTCCATCGAGTGGGTTTTAAGGGCAGTGCAGGGAGTTTTTGTCACTCCCTCAAATGTGGTTTCGCTTACTTTCCCAACCCACAGAAAATGCTCTCATCTCCTGAACGCCTTTTATTTTCAAGTTCAGCCTGGGTGGAAAAAAAAAAGTGCACATAGAAAAGCTTGTAATTACTGGATCTGATTTTCATTTGAACTTTTTCTCTCTGACATCACTTCAAAGTTCTTTGGTGACTGGCAGCCAACCAAACCCAAAGTGTGTCTGTGACAGAAGCCTGCCAGTGTGTGTGTGTGTGTGTGTGCGCACACTCGCCTGAATGTGCATGTGATGCATGTGTGTCTGTATGAATGTGGATTATGTTCAGGGAGTATGTATGCATGTGTGTCATAAATGTCTGTGTGAATGAACACACATGGGGTATGCATTGGTGCCGCTGCGGATATGAATAAGTGTGTGAGTGACTGCATGTTGGATGTGTGTGCCAAGCAGTGTGAAGGTGGGCAGGGGTGTGTGCGTGGTGTGACTGAGTGTGTGCAGGTGAACTTGTAAGTCACGAGCTGAGCTGATATTTGAGCAGATGTCGTAAGCGCCGCATGAGAAGAGGGAGAAGTGAGGACGCTGGGAAGGCTGTTGCGAGGATCAAGCACCGGGTCACGAGGACGGGAGAGCGAGGGGGACGGCTGCTCTCCGGGAGAGGCGCCCATGGGGGGGAAGCAGGGGACGTGAAACCAAGAGTGAAAATCACTCCTCCTCCTAAGGTGTCCCATCAGAGGTCGGAGTGGACTAACTCCTTCTAAGTTGTTCTGTCAGGTATTTTGCTGCAAAGATGGAAAGTCTGACACAACATAGGACACGTGATGACATCTCCTGCACAACGAGTAGTGGAATAGCATTTGGTCTTCTAAAGGAAGGAAATCCTGCCATCTGTGACCAAATGAACAAGCCTGGAAGACACTAAATCTAAACAAGACAGACGCCAACCAGCAAGTGCTACATGATCTCACTTCTACGCCATAGTAATTTTTTTTCCTACTTGTTATGACCAAATAACCTTTAAGAAGCCACTTAAGGAAGAGCTTGTTTCGGCTCACAGTTTGAGGGAATAGAACCCATGTTGGGGGAGGGGGAAGAGGCAGGTGGCAGAAATACTCACCCGGGACCCTCTCACCTCCTGGCACCTTGCTAGAACAGGAAGCAGAGAGCAGACAGAGAAAGTGGGGCTGGGGTATAAAACCTCAAACACCGCTGCTCCTCGGACCGACCTCCTGAAGGTTCTATAGCCTTCCATAACATCACCACCTGGTCCAAGTGTCCAAGCATGTGAGACTATGGGGGACAGTAGCATTTCACATTCAAGCCACATACATAGTGAATTCTAGGTCAGCCTGGGCTAGGGTAAGACCCTACCTCAAAAAAAAACAAACAAACAAAAATTACATCATGAACCATAAGTATAACCATCATACTATTTTACCTATGAAAAATAAAATTTCAGGGCTGGAGATATGGCTCAGAGGGTAGGGCACTTTCTTTAAAAGCCAAAGGATGCAGGTTCAATTCCCTAGTACCCACTTGGAGCCAGATGCACAAAATGGCACATGCATCTGGAGTTTGGGTTACAGAGGCTGGAGGCCCTGGCATACCCATTCTCTCTGTCTGTCTCTCTTCTCGTAAATAAATAAATGATATACATATGCATAAAATAATAATAAAAATTTAATGCCAGGCGTGGTGGCACACACCTTTAATCCCAGCACTCGGGAGGCAGAGGTAGTAGGATCACTATGAGTTTGAGGCCAGCCTGGGGACTACATAGTGAATTCCAGGTCAGCCTGGCCTAGAGCGAGACCCTACCTCAAAACAACAACAACAACAACAACAAAGCCGAGAATCCCACAGGTGCCACGACTACTACCCGTAAAGCTTGGGCGCATCCCTTGAGTGTCCTGAGCTTCAGGTCTTCACCTATGAATCGAGGTGGTGCCTAGATGCCAGTGCTGGGGAAGCATGGGGACCCCATGGGGACCCCACAGGAGGCAGCTCTTCACACAGCACCCAGAACATAGGACACACTCTTTCAGTACGGGCCAGATGCAGGTCCCTCTCCCTCCCTGAGGCCCTCCCTGTCTTCCTCCAGTCGTTAGCTGGTGCCACACATCATCCAGTCTCTCTGCAAGAAGAGAGATTCCGCTGGGCTTCCCTGGAAGCACGTTCCTGATGGTAGAATATCAGCATTAAGTGTCAGTCATAGTGGGCTGAAGAGATGGCTCAGCGGTTGGGGCACTTGCCTGCAAAGCCTAACCGCTCGACTCCCCAGTACCCACGTAAAGCCACATGCACGAGGTGGCACATGCATCTAGAGTTTGTTTGCAGGGGCTGGAGGCCCTTGCGCACCCCATTCTCTCTGTCTCTCTCTGCTTGCAGATAAATAAATAAAATATTTTTTTAAAAAAAATATTATTACCTAAGTAAGTTGATGGATAAAAACCAGAGCAGAACAAATGCCAAAAGGAGAAAGATGGTTCTGGAAAACCAGCCCAGGAGCAGAGGTGCCTGTGAGAGAGGTGACCAGGCCTCGAAGGCAGACAGACGCTGTCTCGCTGGAAAGAGAATGACGGATGCATAACAGAAAGAGGAAATGAATATTTTCCAGTTTTAAATGAGATAGTTCCCCCCCTCACCCCGGCCTCAATTCAGGGAGGGAAGAGCAGTCAGATATAACGGAAGGCTGGGAAGAGTAAACATGTGTTCCGGTAAATACACTCGTCTCTTGAAGGTCACTTGAAACATGTTCTGCTTGCTAACATAGAGCTCATGGACGCACAGCTACAAAACTTCACCTGCGGGCGTCTGTTTCTGGAGGCAAAGGCCTTAGAGCCCCGGGTTCCCTGGGGATCAGGGTCCCCAGGCAGGTGTCCTGGAAGATGGCCTGTGGGTGGAGAGGGCTTCGCGTACCTATCACTTCATGTGCTGATGGAGGTGACGCCACAGTACACGTGGGCAGGAGACACCCAACCAAGAGGAGCACAGCCAGGTGCCAGGGTAAACTGAGGCGTCTCTCTGGTGGGAGAGGAGGGACGCTTACCTGCAGTCTGGGTTTGTGTCTGTCTTTTCCATCAGCTGCTGTCATGGAGTGCGGAGAGCAGGGATGTAGAAAACTATCCCATGCATACTTTAAAAGAGAGAGAAAAAGGGATGGAGGGATGGCTTAGCGGTTAAGGTGTTTACCTGCAAAGCCAAAGGACCCAGGTTCGATTCCCCAGGTCACCCATGTTAGCCAGATGCACAAGGTGGCACATGTGTCTGGAGTTCGTTTGAAGTGGCTGGAGGCCCTGGCACGCCCATTCTCTCTCTCTCTTCTCTCCTTCCCTCTTTCTTTGTCAAATAAATAACTAAATAAAAATAAAAAGAGAGAGAAAAAAGAAAACTGTCCCATGGAGATACGGTACAAGCCACCTATGCCCCAGGCAGCTTGTCCAGTGGTCACATGACAGACAAAAGCAGAACACAAATAGGTGACATGAATTTCAACTGTGCTTTAACCCAATGCACCTCAACTAATACCATAGACCATATCAAGCTCATGGGCATGTTCTGCATTCTTATTTCACAGTACATTTTCAGGAAGCAAGCAGATTCTTTGCAGGCACTGTACGGCCGTCCTTTCAGAGCCACAGTGGCCGAACCCAGCTGCTACTGTGTCAGAACCCACAGCTCTCCAGGAGAACAGGTGGGCGGTCCTCCCAGGAGGTAAGTTCTAGTTTTCTGGGAGTAACACAAAGTGCAGGTTTCAGAGGAAGAGGTACTCTTCAGGGAGTTGGGGACATTGTAACTTTGGAGGCTTGGGGTGTTTTGTCTCTGCATTCTCCTTCTTCTTTTCCATGCCCCCCTTCTGCCCTCCCTATCGCCTTTCCAATCGTTAGCTAGTGCCAAACATCATACACTCTCTCTCTGCATCAAGATTCTACTGGGCCTGTTTCCTAACTTGCTCCTCCCACATGATGGCCGTATTAAAACTAGTTTCCCTAGCTAGTCCTGAGACTTATCTATGGTGTCATTTCGGGGGCCAAAGGGAGATGCTTGTTATCCCCACTCCTTAAACTCCGTGCCCTGCGTGAGCATTTGGCACGTACGCCAGGAGAGCAATAGTTCCATGAGATCGGTGACACTGTTCACCTTCTTCATGTCCACTCGGGAGGCAGAGGTAGGAGGATCACCATGAGTTCGAGGCACCCTGAGACTCCATAGTGAATTCCAGGTCAGCCTGGGCTAGAGTGAGACCCTACCTCGAAAAAAAAAATATATATATAAATAAATTAATTAGTAAGTAAATGTGATATATATAGATGGATGGGTGTGAGTGAATAGCTGGTTAGATGGATGGATGAATGTGTGGAGGAATGTATGCACAGTGGATGAATGGCTGGGTGGACAGATGGAGGTGGGAGGAATGGATCGGTGGATGGATAAGTAGATGGTGGATACATGGTGTATGAAATGGTGGGTGAATGGATGGATGGCTAGATAGATATTGATTGAAAGATAAAGGGTAGGTGGATGATAGAGAGATAGATAGATAGATAGATAGATAGATAGATAGATAGATAGATAGCCTGGTGTTTTGGCATACACCTTTAATCCCAGCACTCAGGGGGCTGAGGTAGGAGGATCGCCGTGAGTTTGAGACCACCCTGAGACTACATAGTGAGTTCTAGGCAAGCCTGAGCTAGAGTGAGACCCTACCTCACAAAAAAAAAGATAGATAGATAGATAGATTGATTGATAATGGATGAGAAGATGAGACCCAGAAGGTTTAAGAAACTCATCCCACCAGTGCATCTTAGGTTAAACATTATATTTCTGAGTAAAATTTTCCACAAACACAGTGGCTTAAAAAGCATGCATTTATTTTCCCACAGTTCCTGCAAGTCAGGTGTGTGGCCGTGATGCAGTTGGGTTGTCTGCTTCGTGTCTCGTGAGGTTGAAATGAAGATATGAATAATGCTGTGTTTCTGGCTCTAGAACTAGGAGCTCCGGCTATGGAACTGTCCGCAGCTGGAAGATTCCTTCTGTTCTCCCAGGCTCTTGTGGCTCCCTGAAGCTGCCTGGAGTTCCCTGCCATCCATCCGAGTTCCCCAGCTATGACCGCTGGCTTCAGCACTCAGCAAGAAAGGTCTCAGAAGCATGTCTGCTAACACACAGGGCTCCCCACAACTCAGTGACGTCATAGGAGAGACTTATTATCTACTGGTTAGAAGATGACACACTCATGTCAAGAAGAGAGGATTCGGGGGTGGATCAGTGGTTAGAGCACTTGCCTGCAAAGCCTAACAACCTGGCTTTGATTCCCCAGTTCCCACGCAAAGCCAGATGCACAAAGTGGCTCATACATCTGGAGTACATTTGCAGTGGTAGAGGCCCTGGTGTGCCCATTCTCTCTCTCTCTCTCTCTCTCTCTCTCTCTCTCTCTCTCTAATCTATTTTTATTTATTTATTTGCAAGCACAGAGAGAGAAAGAGACAGAGAGACAGAGAGAGAATGGGCACACCATGGCCCATAGCCTCTGCAAACAAACTCCAGACGCATGTGCCCCTTGAACATCTGGCTTACATGGGTCCTGGGGAATCAAACCTGGATCTTTAGGCTTTGCAGGCATACGCCTTAACTGCTAAGCCATCTCTCCAGCCGTCTCTCCTCTCTCTCTCTCTCTTTCTGCTTGCAAATAAATGGATAATAAAAAAGATTTTTTAAAAGAAGAAGAGAGGATTCATAGAGATGTGAACAGTAAGCATTAGGGAGCATACGTGAGAGACTTTGTAATATCATTCACTTATTACCTTGTAGGCCAATCAAGTGCCACAGCCAGCCTTACCTTGCCCATGGGGGGCACTTCCCAAACCCCCAGTGGATTGTAATAACCCCAGAAAGCCTGTATTTTCTGTACCCATAACTAAATAAAGATATTAACAATGGGGCTGGAGAGATGGCTTAGTGTTTTAAGGCATTTGCCTGCAAAGCCAAAGAACCCAGGTTCGATTCCCCAGGACCCACGTAAGCCAGATGCACAAGGTGTTGCGTGCATCTGGAGTTTGTTTCCAGTGGCTGGAGGCCCTGGCGTGCCCATTCTCTCTTTCTCTCTCTCTCTCTCTCTCTCTCTCTCTCTCTCTACCTGCCTATTTCTGTATCTCTCTCTCTCTCTCAAATAAGTAAATAAATTAATTAAATATTTTTTAAAAAGATATTAACAACGGCTGATAATAACACAACAATTATCAGTTAACTTCCTTGTTGCTGTCATCTGATAGAAGCCACTTAAATGAGGAAGGGTTTTTTTGGGCTCACGGTTTCCAAGGGCTCAGTCTATGGTCGCTGGACCCCGTGTCCTTGGCGGGGACATCATGACAGAGAAGGTGTATGCAGGAGGAGACATTCTTCAGCTCATTAGTGGGTAGGAAACTAGAGAGCGAGTAGCCCAGGGACCTGGGGTGGCCTTCAAAACATGCCCCCCAGTGACCTACTTTCTCCAGCTGAGTGTGACCTCCCATGATAATGTCACCAGGTTGGGTCCAAGGCTCAAACGAGGAGAGTGGGCAACATTTCAGACTTATACCCTATCAGCTAGTATAGCAACAGGGCTTCTAATAAAAGTTCTAGGGATGTATTCTGTACCTGAACGTATGGATGCCAGCCCTATCTATATTGCCTTTCTTCTTGACCACGGTCGCGGGCACTTCAGAAAGCAAGACCGTGGCTGTGTGCTTCAATGTCACTGTCTGTCGCAGTAAGCTTCACATTGCTGGGATGAGCCTCCAAACCAGACCCAGTTCGTGGGGAGGACCGGGATTCATTTCAGGCTGACAGATCCAAGGGGAAGTTCCATCTATGGTGAACAAAACTGGCTCCCGTGGTGCATAAATCCAAGCAGAGAGACGCCACTGGCCAGCACACGCCAAAAGCAAGCAAAACAACAGAACACAAGCAAACCCAAAACAGCAGCAAAACAGCAGAGACCCAGGCAGAGCCCAGACTTCTCTGCACACCTTTAGCTTTAAATTCTGATCGGCCCCGAGTAACCCCTCAGGGCTGGGCCCCAGGATCCACCCACAGTGACACCTCTTCCAGCCCGGTGACAGGAAATCCAAGTTACAAAGTTTAATAAAACACCTGAGTCTATTGGGGGACATAAATTCAAACAGCCACACTTTCCAATAGTCAGTGAGCCAATCACACGCTTGTTCTCACACTGCCCCTTGGCACCCCTCGATCTCTTTATCTTCTATCCTCTTTGCGCTGCTCTGATATAAAAACTGTGCACCCAAAACACCAGGGGCATGTCTCTTTTTGTTGTTGTTGTTGTTTTTAATTAAGACTCACTTCTGTATAATTTCTATCGCAATGTGCCTGGTAGAGAGAGCAGGAATGTACACCTTACCAAACACCCTCTGCCTACACTAGAAGCAGGGGAAAGATGACATGCTATCTGCAAACCATGGGGACGAAATTAGCTGAATAAAGAGGTATTTCCACTTTGGAAATATACCGTCAGTATGCACATAAATAACGAGATGTGGCTCTCCATACACCCCATAGACAGTAATATAGAGAAATATAAAATGGACCACCCAGGGGCCCAAGGACCCATGGCTTTAAACACCCTCTTCGTCCCTTGTCTTTTCTTCATATTGCATGATGAGAACACTTGAAAAAAGAGCTCCTCACGGATAGCTCAGTGGGTGAAGTGCTTGTCATGGGAACATGAGGACCCGAGTTCAGGTCCCCGGCACCCATGGAAAAGTCAGGTGTGGCAGTGAGTGCCTGTAATCTTAGAGTTGGGGGGTAGAAACGGAAGGCTCCCTCAGGCTTGCTGGCTACCTGGTCCAGCTGAATTGGTAAGCTCTAGACTCAGTGTGAGGATCTATGCCAAAAAAAAAAAAAAATGTAAGGTGGGATGGAAAGATGGCTCAAAGGTTGAGGCACTTATCTGCAAAGCCTATAAGGACTCAGGTTCAATTCCCCAATACCCACGTAAAGCCAGATGCACAAGGTGACACGTGCATCTAGAGTTCATTTGCAGTGGCTAAAGATCCTCTCTCTCTCTCTCTCTCTCTCTCTCTCTCTCTCTCCCACTTTTTCTCTCTTTCAAATAAATAAATAGGATTTTTAAAAAAAATACAGTGTAGAGCAACTGAGGACATTGGATATTGACCTCTGGCTTCACACACACACACACACACAGAAACATGTGTGCACACACATATGACCACACACCACATACATGTGCCATGAATAAGTAAATAAAGAAGTAATCTTAGCTGGGCCAGGTAGAACAGGACTGTAATCCTAGCACTCAGGAGGCTGAGGCAAGGGGATTTCAAGCTCAAGGGCCACTTGGACTACAAGGTGCATTCAAGGCCAAGCTGGGTATATTAGCAAAAGCTTGCAACAAAAAATTTTAAAAAAGTAAAGAGCTGAGGCTATGGCACGATAGCAGAGCACTGGCCCAGCATGTGCAACCCTGGGTTTCATCCCCAGCACCACGCACACAGGAAAACCATCTGGGGCTGGAGAGATGGCTTAGCAGTTAAGGTGTTTGCCTGCAAAGCCTAAGAACCCGGGTCTGACTCCTCAGGACCCATGTAAGCCAGATGCACAAGGTGGAGCATGTGTCTGGAGTTCGTTTGCAGTGAGTAGAGGCCCTGGTGTGCTCACTTGCTCGCTCTCTCTCTCTCTCTCTCTCTTAAATAAATAAATAAATAAATAATTTTAAAAACCATCTGGCTTTTCCACTGCATCCAGGCTCCCAAAGGGCAGGGAGTTGACAGTCTTGCTGTCTCTGAAATAGCACCTAACCCACGGGAGGCACGGAATGAGTTGAGTTAACGGGAGATGTGGCATCTGAGGTGTGAGGAGGGAACGTAGAAGAAGGAAGTTTATGGAAACAGCCATTGCAAGCCAACATCTAAAGCGTTCCTTCCAGTCTCATCGGGGATGTATCCGAACAGCTCAGGCATGCTTTCCATTTGAAAACGTTCATTTAATTAGTGGGCATTTTCCAAAACGGATGTGCCTGTCCCAATCACTATGTCCTGGACATTTGTTGAAAAATTCCCCTTCTCCTGAACATCAAAGCATACACACCCAGACCTTTCTCCCCCAATTACTTCCATTGGGGAAGGACAGGCGGGCAGATGATACATGGGTCACAATGTGCAAGATGTTTTCCCTTAGTAGCAAGGACATGCGCAGCCTACATGTGACTCAAAAGGGGCCAGGGGTGGGCCATCTGTCTGCAAATGTTTCTGTGGCCAACATGGACTGCTCCCAGTGACTTGCCAACAGCCATCTCTCACCGAGTCTTAACTTCTGCTCCCCAAGCAGAGCCCAGAACCACCCCACAGACTCGGCTCTCTTGGCCCTTGCATTTCTTCGCAATCGGGGTTGTGCCCACCGTGGACGCTGGTGTCTTCTGTTCACTGGCTCCTCAATTACAGGCTCAGCACACTCTTCCCTCCTCAGGGTCTGTGCCCCGGAACCTGAGAGAACCATCCTAGGGCATCAATATTTAGGAAAGATGGAGCCGTAGCTGGTGTTGGTTGGGGTCCTCTTTTTCTATATCCCTCACCTACAAAACCTAACAACCAGGGTTCGATTCCCCAGTACACATGTAAAACTAAGATGCACAGGGTGATGCATGCCTCTGGAGTTTCTTTGCAGCGGCTAGAGAGCCTGGCTCACCTGTTTCTCTCTCTCTCTCTCTCTCTCTCTCTCTCTCTCTCTGTGTGTGTGTGTGTGTGTGTGTCTGCTTGCAAATAAACAAATAAAATATATTTTTTAAAATATTTTACTTTGATTTATTTATTTGAGAGAGAGAAAGAGGGAGGGAGAGAGAGAGTGAGAGAGAGAGAGAGAAAGGGCACACCAGGGTCTCCAGCCACTGCAAATAAACTCCAGGTGCATGCTCCACCTTGTGTTTATCTGGCTTAAGTGGGTCCTGGGGAATCGAACCGAGGTCCTTGACCGGCTAAGCCATCTCTCCAGCCCCAACAAATAAAATATTTTTTAAAAGACTCCGAACAGAAGCAAGGTGGCGAGAGGGTCACAGCATCCAGAGGGAAGGAAGTTAGATGCCGCGGTGGCCAAGTACGGAGTGTGGCAGCAACGTCAGGTGCACAGAGGAGGGAGTCCTAAAGAGGAAACAGCCCTTGTACCTACAAAAGTCGTTCCAGCCAAACAGGTCTGCTCGTAGCTCTCCAGGCAAGTTCACTTTGCCCCGGAGCCCTAAGCAGTTCATTTGCCTTCCAAGACAGGCTACTTGGAATGTAGCTTCAAAGTCACAGAGAAGGCAGGTGGGAGGGCCGGGGGTGAGAGAGAAAGCAAAGACGACGGGTGGGGGCTGGAGTTCTCGGACTGGAGGGCTTTCTGATTTGGGGTTCCTCTCCATGTGTCCAGCGTTTGCCAAAGAGCTGGGACTGAGTGATTAGAGACAAAAGGGGGGGAGGTAGCAGAGAGCCAGGTGTGATGGTTCATCCCAGCACTGGGGAGGAAGAAGTAGGAGGATTCTATGAGTTTGAGGTCAGCCTGGTACTACAAAGTGAGTTCCAGGTCAGCCTGGGCTACATTGAGAATCTACCTAGAAAAACCAAACAAAAAAGGACAACAAAATTCACTCAGGACAGGCACAGTGGCACACGCCTTTAATCCCAGAACTAGGGAGGCAGAGGTAGGAGAATCGCTATGAGTTTGAAACCAGCCTGAGACTACATAGTGAATTCCAGGTCAGTCTGGGCTAGAGGGAGGCCCTACTTCAAAAACAAAAAAATAAAATAATAATAATAATAATAATAAATAATAATAAAATAAAATAAAAGTTGGGAGAGTATTTTCCCTCCAAACTTGGAGCTCAGCCCATCTTACCCCTGGCTGGCCCTTTATCAGATTGAAGACTTTTTAATTAGTTAATTAATTTTGGTTTGTGCATGTGTATTTATGTGGTGTGCATCCATTTGTGTTTGTGTTGTACGTGTGTGTGCAGAAGCTCATGTATATGTGTGTACATGTGTGTGAAGACCAGAAGTCAATTTCAGGTAACGTCCTCAGTCATTCTCCATATTTATTTATTTATTTATTTATTTATTTATTTTGGTGTTTTCATTATGAGAGAGAGAGAATTGACAAGCCAGGGCCTCCAGCCTGCAATTGAACTCCAGACGCGTGCACCACCTTATGCGCACATGCGACCCTACTCATGTGTCACCTTGTGCATCTGGCTTACATGGGTACTGGGGAATCAAACCTGGGTCCTTAGGCTTTGCAGGCAAGTGCCTTAACCCCTAAGCTATCTCTCCAGCCTACCCACCTTTATTTTTTTTAGAGGCAAGGTTTCTCTGAACCTGGAGCTCACTAATTTGGCTAGAGTAGCCAGCCAGGAAGGCCTAGGGAGCTGCCTGTCCCCCACCACCTCAGAACAGGGATTATAGGTGCATGCCATCGCACCTGACATTTTACACTGGTGCTGGGGATTCGAACTCAGGTCCTCACCTCATGGTGAGGCTTTCTTCCCTGATCCCTCTCTCCAGTTCCTTGACTAACAGACTAGTCTTGTTTGGCCCTCTGGTGTGCACAGTGCAAGGCCCACAGGTAGAAAGAGCTGTCAGCGACTGTCACCTGCACCTCAACGTCCTCTCTTTAGAGCAGCGAGGTTACACCGCCATTGCTCAGTGTCTCAGATCTCTCTTCCTGGGACAGCGTTCTAGAAGCAAGCGAGAGAATGCTTAGTCCAATGGAAGCACTTCACAAACACGGAACCCTTTTTTGCTTCCAAATGTGTGCTTGAAAACCACACTTAAATGTCCTCTTTGTGCCAGGTGAGGTGACCCAGGTCTATAATCCCAGCACTTGGGAGACTGGGGCAGGAGGATCACTGAAGATTTGAGGCTAACCTGGGCTACATCATGAGTGTAGGGTCAGCCTGGGCAAAAAATGAGGGGTTTTTTTTTTTTGTTTGGCTTTATTTATTTATTTTTGTCTCAGGAAACAAAACAGCAACCAAACTTCTAACCAGAAGCTAGCTCTCCCAGCTGCTCTAACTCTAGCTCAGCCTGTATGAGCTCCTGCAGGTGGCCACATTTCTCTGAGACTAGGGTCCCCGTCTGTAAGGCAGAGTCATGGTGGACCTTTCTCTTGAATAGACACTAAGGAAGGCGACATGCATTAGGCACCAAACAGGGTTTCTTTGTTTATAATTATTTATTTATTTATTTATTTATTTATTTATTTATTTTGGTTTGTCGAGGTAGGGTCTCACTCTAGCCCAGGCTGATCTGGGATTCACTATGGAGTCTCAGGGTGGCCTCGAACTCACGGCGATCCTCCTACCTCTGCCTCCCGAGTACTGGGATTAAAGGCGTGTGCCACCACGCCTGGCATTATTTTTATTTTTAATTTATTTATTTGAGAGAGAGGCAGGTAGGGAGAAAGAGAGAGAATGGGCACTCCAGTGCTTCTAGCCACTGCACAAGAACTCCAGACAGATGTGATAAACCCCCGAGGCTTTAGGCTTCTCTCAGCCCAAGCAGGGTTTCTTATTGTAACTGAGGACCCATCATCAGCCATGACTATTTCTGCGTGAAAGCGGATTTATTTTGCGAATGAAGGCTTGGATTGGACTGAATATGATCCTGTAGTTCTAAAACAGTAAAGGGAACAAGGAAAAAATTGATTTTTCTGTTGTGTTTAAATTTAGAGCCACACACACACACACACACACACACACACACACAAAAACACTAAAATGCAAAAGAAACAAAGCATTGGTCCACATCGACTCCAGGATGTATTATGGAGAAGTTTTGTTATTTCTGCTGTTAATGCATTCCTGATAGCCACACTTCCATCCTGGTTATTTGCCTCTTTGCCTCTGATTGGCCGCATTCCAGTTCACTGAGGTTTCACTGCACTTGGGAACTATGTTATGAAGACCTTGAGGCCTCCAGGAAAATGAAAACTTCCTTTTCTTCCTCTTTCTCCTCCGTTGTGGTAGGCAAGCCCGCGCCCAGTCCGGGAGGAGGGCTTCGCCTGTTGCCACCACAATTCCATAGCCATTTTGGTGTCTGAAGAGGAATTCTCTCCTTGAGAAGTGGTGGTGGGTTGTGGGGGGTGGGGGAACCTTGTGATGGGGCCAGGATCTCCAGTTTTTGTCCACATGACGGGACTTCACATTTATGGGAAATCTCATGTCTGGCTTCATCCACCATCCTCATCATTCAACCAACACAGTTGCCTGATAATCACTTTTCTTACCTCAAAACACACGTGCACACCAACGCACACTCACACACAGGTCAACGGCCATCTCCCTTTGCTGCTATCACCTTGGGAATTTCTTGACGTTATTGTTTCCATCTTAGGGGATAAAAGTTTTGAAAAGAAAACAAAATGTCTTTCATTGCCACAGAGCTTGTGAAGGTGTTTTAATTACACCGCTAACCAAAGAATGCATTTTTTTTTTCTTTCCTGAATGCCTGAAAATGGTTGGAAAAGCCCAGGTCATCATAGCCTTGTTTTCTGCTCAATGGAGACCGGCCAACATACACCCACACCAAAACAAACCGTCCTTTTGAGTTCCTGCCAGGTTCCCAAAATCTGGCCAGCCCAACTCCCACCCAATACAGCTCCTTGACTCGACTGCTTTCTACCTTCTCCGTGCCTCTCCGTGGTATTGTTGACTACCCAAAAGTCAGCACCGAAGTGCCTGTCCACACCCTAGTCTGAATGAGCAAGAACAGAAAAAAAAAATTTTTTAATCAAATGCAAGGCATAAGCCAGTGACTGGAGCGCCACCTTCTGGTCATTGTTATAAGAGCGCTTCTTCCAACTCAACCACAGATCTGGGATGTTCCATTTCAAAGCTGCAGGAAAAAAAAAAAAAAAAAGAGTTTGAAGGTATAGCTTCAGGCGTGGGAACTTGTGACTTTAACTATGTTAATATCCCATTATTCTATTATGTGAGTACTCATTTATAAATAAAGACTCTTTTTTTTTTTTGCTTTTTATCTTTTTTAATAAAAGCTATTTCAAGGCAAGAGCTGAAACCTGGGAGAGATCTACTCTGCTTTTTAACTGCTATTATTATTAAAATATATTGTTCTTGTTCTTACTACTGTGGTGATGATTGCAGCATTACATTAATCAATAATAATAATAATAATTAACTCTTTGGAACTTCAGTTTTACACACTCTTAATAAGGAGTCCTAAATCAGCTTGTCACGGTTTGCAAAAGGATTTATGGTGTCCGGGAAGTTTATGAGACCGTAACACAGCAAAGACCGAAAAAACAAATAACAAGAAAAGAAAGGAAGCCGAAATGAATGAGCCTATTTCCAGAGGAAGACGAATCCAGCTCGTGAAGGTGTATTTTGGGATTAAGTTAATATAGGTTGTGCATAAAAATAAGCATTTCTGTTTAGTCAGATGAGCTCATGTCTTTTGATCCGAGCTATTACATGTTTTTATTCCATTGCAAACCAGAGGAAACATGCGGGTTTTCCTTTCTAAATAATGGTGCCCCCTTCTCAGAAAAAAACAGACAGTTCCATGCCTCAATGCTCTTCTTCAGACTTCATTCTGCCTAAATCCCTTCCATGGTGAGCTACTCAGCCCGGCTGGGGACAGAGTGGTGCCTATCTCTGAAAGAAAGATGGACTGTTGTTATTTGCCATGTCTTCCTCAGGAAGTGTGTAAGTAAACGTGCAAAGTCAAATACTCTTTCCATTGGCGCCACATGGAAGTCTTGCTGAATGACTTTGTGCATACATTTAGGTAAAGGGAGGCTTGTCTTTGGGTGCCTTTCGCTTGGGCTTTGCTGAGGACTTACCCAAGGACCTTCAGGCTCCCCGATCCTTCTAGAAGGGAAGGCTTGGCTTAATATTTCCTACTATTTTCCGCCCCTTCATTGATTTCCTTCCCTTCCAGTATTTTTAGTCCTTGAGATAAAACCTCATTTATAATAAAGCCAGCATCTCTAGAAAACATCTGCTCAGCGAGGCTCTGTTGGCTGCTCAGGATGGTGCTAGATGCTGCTTCCTTGAAACATGGTTCCCTCTGATTCGAGGCAGATACCGCACCAGACATAGATGGAGGTGTTTCTGTTGTTGTTGTTGTTGTTTTTAATGTTTAATTGGCAAAACTCTCATTTTAATTATTTACCCTTTGCCATAAAATAGCCTTGCCCCCAAAAGCACAAATTTGCCAGAACCAACTCCTGCGTGACAGGAAGAAGAGCAGCCGAAAACTGTTGGGGAAGATTCTAATGAAATGGGGATCAAATGCATTTTTAATGGAAACTAGTCCAAGAAAGAAAGAGAGTCCATGTCTTGACAGGGTCCTTTCATTATTTTCCCTAGAAGTTGGGGAGCTTTATTGTTTTATTTTTTGAAATCATTGCACATTGAAAATACCAGCTGCTACTTTCAATGCAATTTTCTGCCTTGTTTGCAAAGAAAAAAAAAATTTTTTTTTTTTTTTTGGTTTTGGATTTTAACAGGGATAAGAGTGTGTGTGTGTGTGTGTGAGAGAGAGAGAGAGAGAGAGAGAGGCTTTGCTTTGAAGTTCCCACATAATTACTACTCCGATCTATGAAAATACACCAAGAGCGGCTCTGGGGAAGGCACAGGCCGGCGGTCAGAGAACACGCCACCTTCAGAACCCGATGCAGCCAAGGTAGACTGGGCGATGCTTTCTGTTGTCTGTTTACAGGGAGGCATTAAAAAGAGAAGGAAGAAAACAAAAAACGACAAGGGAGAAAAGTCAAGGGAAGAGAGAATGAAAAGGAAAGACTGAGACACATACAGGGCGTGGGGAGCGAAGGGAGGACAGAAGGAAAGAGGACCGGAAGGAAGGAAGAGGAGATACAGGTGATATTCACAAACTTGGGGGCAGGAGAGCGGTTTTGTCTGAGACCCCCCCCCCCCAGATGCAGAAATTAAACATGGCATATGACACACAGAAAAAGGGAGAAAACAGCCTGTCGTCCAACCCCCCCCCCCCCCCCGTGTCCTTTGTTTTGATACCGTTTGGGGACATCTGAATAGAAAATGGTTGCAAACTTGAATGATTGTTCTTTCTGGAATTATCAAACCAGCAGCCGCTCTTCTGGAAGGTTCTTAATGTCACAGTGCCCCCTGGAGTACTTCCAAGGGACCCCAATGTCGACCTTTAACTTCAGTCTTCCTCCTTTCTCCTACAGTGGGGGCAGGAGGGCAGAGGGAAATTTTGAAACAGTCTAAGATCCTTTTGAAGGGTTGCCACTAGCCAGAGGAGAGGAGGCTTTTGGAGAACTAACTTCCGATTTCTTTCAGCTAGTTAGGAAAAGGGGAAAGCGGAGAATTCAACCTTTCTCGGCATTTTTTTTTTTTTCCCCTCCTCCTCTTACCCCCTTAATCCTATTTTAGTTGAGGTCTGACCTTGGAAATTTCTAAAAGACTTTAATCTCCTGTACTCCAAATTGCTAAAAGACTGGCAGAATAGAATATGTACACGTGGGTGAAGGTGTTTTAACATGTTTATTTATGAGTGGTTTCTGCTCATAGTGAGAATGAGAACTAGTTCATTAAAGTCCTTTCTATAAATTGAAGCCTTTTAAAAATCTGGTTTAATTTCTTTTTAACACCCCCACCACCACCATTGATAAACATGCATTCCGTCATTAAAACTCAGCTGAGAAAATAACATTGAGCCTCAGGCAGATACGGCACACTGTAGTGTTGGTATGTAAGGGTAGCTTAGAAATGTCAACTGGTGTTTTTGAGAATGCCCCTCCCCAAGGACAAACTTCTAGATAAAAGCAAATTATAGTAGTGTTGAAAGAAAAGCAAGTAAGAGGAAGAATCGTTTCCACAAATATTTTAAGGATTATAAAAGCAACCCAGAGTGAGGTATGCAGATCTCAAATTTAGGGAGGGATAAACTCATTGAAATCATTAAGTATTTTATTTTTCAGATGAAAGGCTCGTCTCTCCTCCCCCCCCCCCATCCAGTGGCAGAGCTCTGATGTGATGTGAAGTGTCATTTTGGAGGGTCTTGGTGATTAAGTCTTTTTCATTTCTCTCATTAAAGGGCCGACTTTCCTGATGTGGGTTTATAACTGTGTTCCAATCTGAAATTTCACCCACCCTGCTCCCCCATCCAAGAAGGTCTATATTTATGACTGATTTAGAAAGAATAACAAATCCAGTTGTATACTTATTTTTTTAACTGCTTTTGATTTTATTGAGTCACAAAACACAGAAATCACTTTACTGACATTCTCAAAGGTCCATTTTAAATCACAAGGTATGTTGAGGTATAATTGCTCATATTTAAAACATTCTGTAATTATAGGAAGAAAGAATAGGGGGGAAAAAAACGGCTTTCAAAGAAAGACTATTGAAAGCAATTGACTCTCAAGAAATGTCTGTCTTTTATAAAGTTCATAATTTCCCAGTAAATTCTTTTAAGTTAATGACATCTTAAGACATAAAGAACCTTAAAGATTTCTCTCATTTGCCACCATGCATAACACAGGGGGAGAAAACGTCTTTTTTTTTTTCAAAGTGTTTTTTTTTAAAGACCTCAGAGACGGAAATATTTCTCAGGAAATGTCAAACATGAACATCTACATTATATCTACATGAAATAATAAATCAAAGTCAGTTTTTTTTCCCATCTGACAAAACACAATAAAATTAATTTAGAACATTGTTCTAGGGGTTTTTTTTTTCTTTCTTTTTTATTTTTGTTTAGCAATCAAAAAAAAAAAAAGACAAGTAATAGATGGTACCCTATTGGGACAGATAACATGTACTTTCTTATAACTTGGTGGGAAAAGTATTTTTTGCTCTTGGTAAAGGAAATTAGATATATATTTTGGGAAAAAATATAATATTTCACCGTGATACAATCCAACACCAAAAAAAAAAAAAAAAAAAAAAAAAAGCCAGGAAACTCAAAGTCCAACTAATGCAGGGCTAAAAATTCACACTATTGTGCCCCTTACTGACAACAGATTTAGGAGCCCAGTATATCTGAATGAACCTCAAATTTCCTGACTTCCAGACTGGCTGTTCTAAACAGCAAAGTGTTATTTAAACATTAGTCAACCTCAGCCTGCCTGCCATTTTTTTTTTCTCTTTCTTTTGTTTCTTCTACATATTTCATATCTTTGCTAGGCATCACCTGGAATGCATAGATTGTGTTTTACCCCTACTTATTGGTGAAGGCTGAAGACACTGAACTGTTTTTCGGTGAGAAGCATCTATAACAAGAAAAGAGAAGTGTGATAGGAAGAGGGGGGGGGAAAGTTTTTATTTTATTTTATTTTATTTTTTGAGCTGAGAAAAGCCCAGGATAGAAATGAAGCAAATGATTATGAATAACATAGATGGAATGGACGCAGAGGGGGACCTGGAGGTGACGAGTCAGGAAACCCAGGAATGGTTGTGGAGTCACAGCTCGGTGACCGTTTCAGTTACAAAATCAAATGGTCAGCCTCAACACCCCGCTGGAAGGCTCTCAGGACCCTCCAGCCTTCCACGCAGCTCATGGACTCCAGTTCATTAATCTACCACTGGACTGTTAATTACCACAGAGTCATGGACAACTGGGCTTGTAGATGCTTTTTAATGGACACACTTCGGTGCAGGCAATGGCTGCTAGTTTGGGGGGACTTTAAACTTAAATGTTAACTGCATTTTAAGATTTTTTTTTTAAGCATTTGGGATCAGGAGGGGAGAAGCAAGAACTGTGAGCAAATACTTTCATCAGGTCATAATAGTTAGTTATTAAAATGGGCTTTGAAGCTTTCGCTGTATTCTTTGAGAGTTCAAGCAAAAAAAAAAAAAAAAACTTTTTTTTTTTTAATGAACCTAATTTGGATTTCATGGAATTTTCTACATGCCCTGATGTTAAGATATTTTGGCAAATTTAATTCCTGTACTCCTCCAAGTGAAAGAAAAGAAACTCTTGAGGAGATTTAGAAAGGGGGGGGGAATCCTTTTAAATAGGCTTAGGGGGTGAGGGGAGAAGGGGTAAGTGGGAAAAGGAAGCTTTATTTTCTAAAGCTCAGACTCCAGAGTAGGACATTCCTCCAAAGAACTGAAACTAATTTACCTGAATCCTTTTGCTACTGAAGGTCTTGACTAGTAAATGATTCTTTGCACTGGTCCATAAAACCAGATCAAAAGCATGTTTGGGGTGGGGTGCCAAGCAAGCCCTCCCCCCAAAAAATGAAAAGCCAACTTTCTATGCAGTGTTTGTTTTGGGTTTCTCTCTAAGAGGACTTTCAGAGAGAGAGAGAGAGGAGAGAGAGAGCCGGAGTCAGTCATCGTCCTGAGAGAGTCTACTCCTATGGGGGACTCCAGGGGACCCGTCTCTCTTGGTCACAGAGCTAAGCTGTCCCTTGAGTATGTCGCCAGAATGAAAGAGAAAGTGCCTCTTCCGAAGGCAGGTCAGCAGACCCCAGTGGGCACTGCTTTGTTTCACTCTCAAAACCTGTTTCCAGGTCCTGCCAATGCAAAAGATTGGAAACTGTCATGTCAGACATCATCAGTGCCTCCCTCCCTTCCAGCCCGGCAGCCCCAACTGAAAATAACAACATTCGTGGCTCTCTGTCCTCCAAAACGGCTGGAGGGTTGTTAGCACAAGATACAGTTGGCCTTAGAAGCAAGCCACTTGACAAAAGAGAGAGAGAGAGAGAGAGATTGAAAAATCATGATAACCTTGTCCTGACTACAAACAGAAGTAAGAAACAGCCAGTCATGAAATTTCAAATGCATTAGTGTGTTTCTTTACTATAAAAGTGTGGAAAAACCTTGAATTGGGCTCAGGTGTTTTTTTTTTTTTTTTTTTTTTTTTTTTTTTTTTTTTGAGGTTACTCTGCCCGTGTCTTAGCTAATAAAGCTGTTTTTTTTTTTTCTTTTTTCTTGGAAAAGAAAATAAATCATGATAGGCAACACCATTTCACTTCTGACAGTCCTTTTGTTTAAACACATAAGACTTGCATTAAAGAGCCCAATAATTATTACAATTAAGTAAAAAAAAAAAAATAAAGGACAAAACAGGTCTGGATGGCATGGAATATTTAACGTTAGGGGTGTGTGTGTGTGTGTGTTTTCTTTTATTGAGGCAGTGTAGATAAGACAAGCCTGCCAGATAGCCAGTGTCCCCGGACTTTCCAGGCTCCAGAGAGGCTCCGAGGCCTCCCTTCAAGTCTCTCCCCAGGCAGTGGCACGCACTCAGTTGAGAAATGGACGGACGAAAGCTGTTCTCCCGTCCAAATTGGATTGGTTTCTCAATCTGACTGAGTGCTTAGAAATTAGTCAATAAAGCAACTAATTAATAATTTGACTAAGAGGAGGAAGTCCATTTCTCAGCTGCACGAGACACAAGTCCTGGACCCGAGGAGGTGGCTGGCCGTATAATTCCAGAATCCACAGGCTGAGTTCAGTAGGAAATACTGGGCCCAGCTGCCTCCTTTTAGCCCCTTTATCCCTGATGGAGCGCTATCACGGAGCGATGTAATGCGCAGAGAGTAGAAGCTGGGGAAAGTACCCAGTTTAATACCGGATGTGGGGATACATTCCACGGTGGTGTTCATAAGCTGCTCTCCACCGTGACAACTGAGTCTTATTACAGTCACGATTAGCAAGCATTTGCTACGTGCTAGGCATTGCACTAAAGAGACGCTGAGCGCGTAGCTCCAGTGGCCACGAGGTGGGTGTTGTGATCCCCATTTTACAGTCACGGAAACTGAGGCCTAGAGAGTTCATCCACTTACAAACAAGACCAGACAACATGGAGAGAGGAATCTGATTTCTGCATCCAATCCCTGGATTCCAAACCCTGCTTTCCATTCCTTTCCTTCCCACACATGGGGAAGGACAACCGAGGGACATAGGAGTTTTCTTCCTCCCTGGAGAAAACGGATTCTGTATGTGGTCATAGCGTTTGCGCAGCATGTTCCTCTGAGCCTTTCCTGGACAAAGACAGGAAGGTCTACTAACAGCAGCTCCTTGAACCAGCCTTGTCACGGACATTCCTGGCCTCGCCAAAATGTTTAAGCATGGGCTACAGAGATTGCTCAGTGGTTAAGTTGTTTGCCTGAAGGCCTACAGACCCAGGTTCGATTCCCTAGTACCCATGTAAGCCAGAAGCACAAGGCGGCACATGCCCCTGGAGCCATTTGTAGTGGCTGGAGGCCTTGGAATACCCTTTTCCTGCTATCTGCCTCTCTCTCTCTCACAAATAAATAAATAAAATATTTTTTAATGTTTAAGCAAACATCAGATAAGCTGAGATACTGAGAGGATGAAGAAACTTAAATACATGAAAAGGGCTTGTTTATTTCTTCTACTTCTATCTGGAATGGACCTTATGACACTTAGAAAGAGCTCCTGGCTTATGAAGAACAAATTCAGCCTGGGTTTGAATTGGACTTAGTGTCTTCATCTGTAAAAATGGAATAATAGTATTTAAAACAGATGCATAGAGAGTTGCTGTACAGATTGAATGAGAAAATACATTACAAAGAGAAGAGCGGCCAGCACATGGCCAGTGCTCAGTGACTAAGGGTGAGAATGCTGCACTCCATGGTGGGCACGATGGCGGTGGTGGCGGTGATGCTGGTGGCAATGACAATGGCGGTGACGGTTGTGGTGGTGCTGGGGATGGGGGTGTTGGTGTAAGACACTAATGATGGTGCTGGGGATGGGGGTGTTGGTGTAAGACACTAATGATGGTGCTGGGGATGGGGGTGTTGGTGTAAGACACTAATGGTGGTGCTGGGGATGGGGGTGTTGGTGTAAGACACTAATGGTGGTGCTGGGGATGGGGGTGTTGGTGTAAGACACTAATGATGGCGGTGCTGGGGATGGGGGTGTTGGTGTAAGACACTAATGATGGTGCTGGGGATGGGGGTGTTGGTGTAAGACACTAATGATGGTGCTGGGGATGGGGGTGTTGGTGTAAGACACTAATGGTGGTGCTGGGGATGGGGGTGTTGGTGTAAGACACTAATAATAGTGCTGGGGATGGGGGTGTTGATGTAAGACACTAATGATGATGGTGCTGGGAATGGGGGTGTTGGTGGTAAGACACTAATGATGGTGGTGCTGGGGATGGGGGTGTTGGTGTAAGACACTGATGATGGTGGTGCTGGGGATGGGCGTGTTGGTGTAAGACACTAATGATGGTGGTGCTGGGGATGGGGGTGTTGGTGTAAGACACTAATGATGGTGGTGCTGGGGATGGGGGTCTTGGTGAAAGACACTAATGATGGCCGTGCTGGGGATGGGGGTGTTGGTGTAAGACACTAATGATGGTGGTGCTGGGAATGGGGGTGTTGGTGTAAGACACTAATGAGGGTGGTGCTGGGGGTGGGGGTCTTGGTGAAAGACACTAATGATGGCCGTGCTAGGGATGGGGGTGTTGGTGTGAGACACTAATGATGGCGGTGCTGGGGATGGGGGCGTTGGTGTAAGACACTAATGATGGTGGTGCTGGGGATGGGGGTGTTGGTGTAAGACACTAATGATGGTGGTGCTGGGGATGGGGGTGTTGGTGGAAGACACTAATGATGGCCGTGCTAGGGATGGGGGTGTTGGTGTAAGACACTAATGATGGTGCTGGGATGGGGGTGTTGGTGTAAGACACTGATGATGGTGGTGCTGGGGATGGGGGCGTTGGTGTAAGGCACTAATAATGGTGCTAGGGATGGGGTGTTGGTGTAAGACACTAATGATGGCCGTGCTGGGGATGGGGGTGTTGGTGTAAGACACTAATGATGGTGGTGCTGGGGATGGGGGTGTTGGTGTAAGACACTAATGATGGTGGTGCTGGGGATGGGAGTGTTGGTGTGAGACACTAATGATGGTGGTGCTAGGGATGGGGTGTTGGTGTAAGACACTAATGATGGTGCTGGGGATGGGGGTGTTGGTGTAAGACACTAATGATGGTGGTGCTGGGGATGGTGGTGTTGGTGTAAGACACTAATGATGGTGGTGCTGGGGATGGGGGTGTTGGTGTAAGACACTAATGATGGTGGTGCTGGGGATGGGGGTGTTGGTGTAAGACACTAATGAATGATGGTGCTGGGGATGGGGGTGTTGGTGTAAGACACTAATGAATGTGGTGCTGGGGATGGGGGTGTTGGTGTAAGACACTAATGAATGTGGTGCTGGGGATGGGGGTGTTGGTGTAAGACACTAATGAATGTGGTGCTGGGGATGGGGGTGTTGGTGTAAGACACTAATGAATGTGGTGCTGGGGATGGGGGTGTTGGTGTAAGACACTAATGATGGTGCTGGGGATGGGGGTGTTGGTGTAAGAAACTAATGATGGCGGTGCTGGGGATGGGGGTGTTGGTGTAAGACACTAATGATGGTGGTGCTGGAGATGGGGGTGTTGGTGTAAGACACTGATGATGGTGGTGCTGGGGATGGGGGTGTTGGTGTAAGACACTGATGATGGTGGTGCTGGGGATGGGGGTGTTGGTGTAAGACACTAATGATGGTGGTGCTGGGGATGGGGGTGTTGGTGTAAGACACTAATGATGGTGGTGCTGGGGATGGGGGTGTTGGTGTAAGACATTAATGATGGTGCTGGGGATGGGGGTGTTGGTGTAAGACACTAATGATGGTGGTGCTGGGGATGGGGGTGTTGGTGTAAGACACTAATGATGGTGGTGCTGGGGATGAGGGTGTTGGTGTAAGACACTAATGATGGTGCTGGGATGGAGGTGTTGGTGTAAGACACTAATGATGGTGCTGGGGATGGGGGTGTTGGTGTAAGACACTAATGAATGTGGTGCTGGGGATGGGGGTGTTGGTGTAAGACACTAATGATGGTGGTGCTGGGGATGGGGGTGTTGGTGTAAGACACTAATGATGGTGCTGGGGATGAGGGTGTTGGTGTAAGACACTAATGATGGTGCTGGGATGGGGGTGTTGGTGTAAGACACTAATGATGGTGGTGCTGGGGATTGGGGTGTTGGTGTAAGACACTAATGATGGTGCTGGGATGGGGGTGTTGGTGTAAGACACTAATGATGGTGGTGCTGGGATGGGGGTGTTGGTGTAAGACACTAATGATGGTGGTGCTGGGATGGGGGTGTTGGTGTAAGACACTAATGATGGTGGTGCTGGGGATTGGGGTGTTGGTGTAAGACACTAATGATGGTGCTGGGATGGGGGTGTTGGTGTAAGACACTAATGATGGTGGTGCTGGGGATGGGGGTGTTGGTGTAAGACACTAATGATGGTGGTGCTGGGGATGGGGGTGTTGGTGTAAGACACTAATGATGGTGGTGCTGGGGATGGGGGTGTTGGTGTAAGACACTAATGATGGTGGTGCTGGGGATGGGGTGTTGGTGTAAGACACTAATGATGATGGTGCTGGGGATGGGGGTGTTGGTGTAAGACACTAATGATGGTGCTGGGGATAGGGGTGTTGGTGTAAGACACTAATGATGGTGCTGGGATGGGGGTGTTGGTGTAAGACACTAACGATGGCGGTTGTAGGGATGGTGGTATAGGACTCGTATTGATGGTGTTTATGGTAAAGTACTAATGATGGTGGTACTGGTGATGGTGGTGTTTATGGTAAAATACCGTACTATTGATGGTGAGGGTAATGATGGTGTTGGTGCTGGTCTTAACAGTAAGAGGGGATGATTTGATGGTATTAGCATTCTCAATTTATAAACAAGAACATGGAGGCCCCTCACTGTCATAAGCAGCCTCACCGAGACTAGAAATCTGTCTTCCAATGCTGGCCCACTGCCCCATGCTAAAAATAAGTGGAGGAGGACTTGGCTGAAGGAAGTTGGGAACAGCAGGTCAAAGCTAGGGACCAGCAGCCTCAGCCTTCCCTCTACCCTGGCTCATTTTACAAGGCCAAAGAACTCGCTCTGTCCTCACTAGACCTCAGCCACTGCCTTTTAGGGATGAGGCCACCTTCCTGTGCCCAGTCAAGAGGTGAGGGGACAGGAGATATAGCAAGCTGCCACTTGACCTGGGAGTAGCTCCCCCTCAGGAACTATACAACAGCTGACCCTGCCCCGGCTTTCTCTGGGGGAACTGTCTTATCTACTTCCAGGTTCAACATACAAGAAACATCCTCTATTAACTTTTTGTCCATTTCATTTCCCACTGGAGTCACAGTGGTTCCTTGAGGGGCTTGCGACCATACCAGTGAGAACCAGAGTTGAAGGACACGCTACACGTGGACTAGCAGCAGCAGATTCGATATTGCCTATCAGCACAGCTTACCTGTTTGTGAGAGAAGCTGGTTTTAACATTTTAAGGAGCCACAGCATCAGGAGCTGGCTGCCTCCAGAATACAACTAACAAATAGGAAAGGCAGGCGATTACACTTCTTCCTTGAAGCATCCATGGCAGACATTGCTCATGGATGGTAGCCTTCTCCACCAAACAGCCTCCCAAGGATCCTGGCATAACCCTTCCAGCAGGCATGAGTAATTGACTTCAGAAATGAGATTTCCCACTTGGCGTGTGGGAGAGAGAGCCGTAAATGATTCATATGGTCTTGTGCCTGTTGTAAAAGCACTGAGTGGCAGGTCAGTGAGAGGGACGTAGCATGTCATGTGAGATCCAGGCAGTGGCAGCAGGGACTTTGACTTCCCAGTCTGGTCACATTCCAAACCCACTCCATTGATGCACTCATCCATCTATCCACTCCTTTGCTCATTCATGCCTCCTTCATCCACTCATTTCCTCTGTCATTCTTTTTGTTTGAATTTTTATTGATGTTTTATAATTTTTTTAAAAACTTTTTATTTGAGAGAGAGATGATGGGGTGCACCAGGGTTTCCAGCCACTGCAAACGAACTGCAGATGCATGCTTCACCTTGTGCATCTGGCTTACGTGAGTCTCTGGGAATTGAACCTGGCTCCTTGGGTTTCACAGGCAAGCACCTTACCTACTAAGCCATTTCTCCAACCCCATTCTTTTTATTTTTTTAATTCTACCAGTATTTTCTGGCTGTAAGCCCATGCAGACACTGTCTCGGATACTGGTAATGTAAAAACGAACAGGAGGGCCCAGCTCCTGTCCACAGGGAGTTTAAAGGCCAACAACTGCATGACTAAGCGTTGCTTTTCTGTTGTGACCGTTTTTACAAAAGGGAATTGTTGCAATTACCTTTGCATTGCAGGGACAAACACCCGACCAGAAGCAGCTTATGAGAGGAAAGAGTTTATTTCAGGCTTACAGATTCCAGGGGAAGCTTCATCATGGCAGAACAAGCTGGCTCACTTCCATACATTCGGAGCAGAGAGAGAGAAAAAGAGAGAGAAACACCAGCAAGCATGAACAGCCAGAGCTCAAACTGGCTCTCTACACGCCTTAGGTCTGGACTCAAGAACCGCCCCCAGTGCCACGCCTCTGGTAGTGCTTTCTCTACTCGAGACTTAAGTAGAAAGCTTAATCTCACTCAAAAATACCTGAGTTGAGCTGGAGAGATAGCTCAGTGGCTAAGGCATTTGCCTGCAAAGCCTAACAGCCCAAGCTCAATTCCCCCAGTACCCTTGTGAAGCCAGATGCACATTGGCACATGCATCTGGAATTCATTTACAGTGGCTGGAGGCCCTGGCACACCCGTTCTCTACCTCTCTTCTATCTCTCCCTGCTTGTAAATAAATAAATAAATAAATAAGTTTTTTCTTTAAAAAAAAAAAAAGTGAGGCTAGAGAGATGGCTTAGCGGTAAAGGCACTTGCCTGCATAGCCAAAGGACCTAGATTCGATTCCCCAGGACCCACATAAGCCAGATGCACAAGGTGGCACATGTGACTGGAGTTTGTTTGCAGTGGCTGGATGCCCATGCGTGCCCATTCCCTCCCTCCCTCTCCTCCCTCTCTCTCCACTGCCTCTGTCTGACCCTGTCTCTCTCAAATAAATAAATAAAAATAAAATATTTTAAATGCCTGGGTTTATGGGGCCATTTACAGTCAAATCACCACGGTGAGTATGGAGTGGTTGCCAAGCATAGCTGGAGACTTGTCGTGATCTACCAGAGAAAAGTGGGTGTGCTAGTCAGGATTCCATAGAAGAACAGAAACAACAGAATATTACAAAGAAGATTTATTTGATTGGCTTAGGTGACATAGGTAGAGTGGTCCTACAACGGCTGTCTTCAGGCTGAAGAGTTTGAGAACCCAGTAACTTCTGCTCAGTCCACGAGGCTGGAGGCCTCAGCAGTCCCAATCCGGCCCTGAAGACCTGGCGGATTCCTGGAGAGCCGCTGGTCTTCAGTCCACGTGAAAAGGCAGAAGAAGCTGGGTCCTGATGCCCAGTAGGGATGGCAGCAACAGGGTAGATGCCTGCACCAGCAGCTAGGCATTTTCCTAAGACTTCTTTTTTAAAACTTAAAAAAAAAAAAAAAAAAAAACAGTTTACTTTATTGAAAGCAGAGAGGGAGAAAGACTAGGCATGCTGGGGCCTCTTGCCACTGCAAACAAACTCCAGATACATGCACCACTTTGTGCATCTGGCTTTACTTAGGTAATGGGGAATCAAACCTAGGTTGTTAGGTATTGCAGGCAAGTGCCTTAGCTGCTGAGTAATCTCTCCAGCCCCTTAATTTAAAAAAAAAAATTATTGTAAGCAGAGAGAGAAAGAGAAAGAGGCATTCCAGGGCCTCCAGCCACTGCAAACAAACTCCAAATGCATGCACCGCTTTGTACAACCAAATTTACTTGGGTACTAGGGAATTGAAGTTTGGCCATTAGGCTTTGCAGGCAAGCGCCTTAACTGCTGAGCCATCTCACCAGCCCCAAGGTCTTCATAAATAGTCCACCACCAGAAGTGCTGCCCCTTCAGTTACTCGTTCGTGGAAACACCCTCACAGACTCACTCAAGAGGCAGGTGTTACTTAATTCCTGATCTGACCAAGTTGACAACGGAGGTGTAACTGTCGCTGTTAGTGAGGAATCTGGGAAAGACTCCCAGAGGGGGACATTTCAGCCCAACACTGAAGGGCAAGGAGGGTCAGTGGATGAAGAGGGAAAGGATTTCAACTTGGAAGAGGGCTTCTGCAAGTGGCTGGGGGTGGGGGTGGGGGCAGAAACAGTGTCGTTATAAGAATCAGAAGTCAGGGCTGGAGAAATGGCTCACCGGTTAAGGCGCTTGCCTACAAAGTTTAACAACGCTGGGTTCGAGCCCCCAGTGCCCAAGCAAAGCTAGATGTATGCCCATTCTTCTCCCCCACCCTGCCTGTAAGTAAATAAGTAAATATTTAAAATAAAAAATTTTTTAAAAAAGAACCAGAAGTCAGAGGAGCAGGAAAAAAAAGCATGTGCTAGCTGGTGCTACTGAGGTGGGCCAGAGGCAGGGAATCCACTCAAACATGAGTCCAAGAGTGACCCTCACCCGCTAACAGCCCTCAGCGCCTCCCCCACCCTGACACAATCCACAAACTCCAAGCCCCTCACAGTCTGGTGCCACTCACCCTGAGCCCACTTTGCTCATGGAAGACGCTCAACTGAAAGCCCAGGCTCTTGAGAGGTAACCACTTAACCCATGGCCCAACTGCAAGATAGAGAACTCCATCTGTTCTGTTTCCTGCTGTGCCCCCAGAGCCCAGGGTCCCCGGCACAGTGTCAGACAAGGAAGCCATACTTCAGACGTGGTATAGATATGTAAGGGTCTGAGTTCTTCTTCTTATTCTTTTTTTAATCTTAAGGTTTAAGTATGTTTTATTTATTTGCAAGCCAAGGGCGACAGATGGAGAGAATGGGCACACCAGGGCCTCCAGTTGCTTGAAATGGACTCCAGACACATGCACCACTTTGTGCATCTGGCTTTACATAGGCACTAGGGAAATCAAAGCTGGGTTGTTAGGCTTTCCAGGCAAGCGCCATAACTGCTGAGCCATCTCTCCAGCCCAGGGACTGAGTTCTTGACCCTCTCCTTCCCACAGTCCCTGACATGCCAGGAGAGAAGAGAAGAGGGAAGAAAGAAGAAGGGAGAATGGAAGGAGATAAGGTGGCAGAGGAAAGTAAAGAAAGAGAGAGGGAGGAAGATAGAGGGAAGAGGAGAGAAATAGGAGGGTAGGAAGAAAAGAGGGGAGGAGGGAGGGAGGAAGAAGGAGAGGAAGGAAGGGGAAGGGAAGGGCAGGAAGAAGGAAGGAAGGGGAAGGGAAATGTCCAACCTTAGTATGGAATGGGTCATGCCATAAACCATGGACTGTAGCACTCCAATTACAAAAAGACTCCTTCCATCCTAATTATTTCCAGAACTAAGTGTTTTTGAGAGCATAGATCAGACTCTCCTGGCCTGGCCGGGCCGGGTCCATGGGCAACGAGGAGGCCAGACTACACTCCCTGGGTTGGGCCAACTTGGATTCTCCCAGCCAAAAAGCATTTTTGTGGCCTTGGAACCCGTCTGAAAGATCTTGGTGAAACTGACCGGCACCAGGCTCGGGCTCCTGCAGAGAGCATCACTGGAATTCCTCTGTGAAGCCTCATGGGACCAATACAGGCCTCAGTTTTGCCATCTATAAGATAATGTGATGAGATTAAATCATCTTTATTTCATCCCAAACTAGAGTCTTGATCATAATTGCTCTTCTTAGGATCTTTTATCGGCCCATGTCAGTCTTAACATCAGAAATAATTACGATGAATGCAGTTCTTGTTACAGGAGCCGGCACTCGTGGAAGGATTCATTTCTTAATATTTTGTTTATTTACTTATTTATTTAGAGAGAAAGAGAGAATTGGCATGCCTGGGCCTCTAGCCACTGCAAATGAACTCCAGATGCATGTGCCACCTTGTGCATCTGGGTACTAGGGAAGAATCGAATCTCGGTCCTTAGGCTTCGAAGGCAAGCACCTCAACTGCTAAGCCATCTCTCCAGCCCAAAGGATCCATTTTTCACAAGTAATGTTAAAGGTAGATCTGTGATCTCTGTGTGGCATATAAAGGAACAAGTTTAGAGACATTATGTTCCTTGCCTGAGGTAACAAAGCCAGTGAGGGGAGGGAGGAAGCTTGAATCAGGTCCCAAGAGTGTCTGAGCCAAAAATGTCCTCCACTCACAGCTCTAGCAGCTGGTGGCAGGAACCATGTTTGCCACCTCTCTCCAGGTGAAGACGTCCCTCACAGACCTTCATGGTTTTAGGGGATTTTCCTCCCCAACTGTATGTAAGTCTGAAGATCCACCAACCCCACAACCTCCTCCTGTGGGACCAGTCATTGTGGTCCAGGTCACAGGACCCAGGCCTGCACCATCACTAGGTCATCTCTTGGCTACAATGATAGGCTCCAGTACAGAGCATGTGGCCCAAGACAAGCCAATCAGAGCCCTTTTTTTGTGGTCTGGAGCAGATAGGAGGCCGTTGCTGTGGGGTAAAGATAGTGGAGCATCATGGTTTGAGTTGGAAATGTCCCCCACAGGCTCACGTCTTGAACACTTGTTCCCTAGTTGTGGGGCTATTTGAGAAAGTTCTGGAAGCTTTGGGAGGTGGAGCCGGACTGAGGAAATTAGGTCCCTAGGGGTGGGCCTTTGAAGCTTATGTGGGCTCCCAGTATTGTGCAGCTCTCTGCTTCCTGGTCCACTGTGATGTGAACAACCCTGCCCACACAGTCCTACAGCCATGGGCTGAGCTGCTCCGCCACTTTCCCCATCATAGTGGACTGAAGAAGTTTTCACTCTGCCTGGTGTTGTGGTCGCAGTGACACACTTACATTTCCCGCAAGCTTGCCCCAGTGACACCCATGTCCTATGTCAGGGACAGGGAACCGTGGTGGTCAGAGGGTTGGGGAGTGTGGCTCTTTGGGGCGGTCTTGTCCCCAACATGAACACCGTGCCTTGCTGTCTTGCTGAGTCTAAACAGCTGATGTTGGATAGATTCAGATCTCTTCTGTCATAGAAAAGCCTGCATTCTTTAGAGAGTATATTCGGTGGAGGTCAGGGGAGCCTTCTTGGGCTCCCCGCCTGAGCCACAGATGACCGCAGCCTGGGCTATTCCTCATCCGGCCTCCATTGAGACCCTCCTGGCCTATGTGCTGCGTGAGAGGGCATCACCCGTTCTCTTCACGGCTCTTCCCTGACGCAGATGGCTGGTCCACACAGCGCCTATCTACTAATGCATTTTGAATAAATGAATTTTAAAATAGCTTTGAGGCCTAGGGAGTTGGCTCAGTAGTTAAAGCATTTACTTGCAAAGCCTGTCAACCTGGGTTGATCCCCCAGGATCTACATGAAGCCAGACACATGGGGACTGGAGAGATGGCTCAAAGGTTAAAGGCATTGCTTTGCAAAGCCTGATGACCTGGATTCAATTCCCCAGCACCCATGTGAAGCCAGATACGCAAAGTGGTGTGTACATCTGGAGTTCCTTTGCAGTGGCAGGAGTCCCTGGTGCACCCATCCTCCCCCTCTCTCTCTTTCCATGCAAATAAATAAAAATAAAAGAAATATTTAAGAGAAAAGGCCAGATGTACAAAGTGGTATATGAATCTGAAGTTCGTTTGCAGTAGCAAGAGGCCCTGGAGTGCCCATGTGCTCTCGCTCGCTCAGTCTCTCTTTCTGAAGGCCTTGACACTGCCATTCTCCCTCTCTCTCTCTCTCTCTCTCTCTCTCTCTCTCATAAAATAAGTTAATAAAATAGCTTTGAAATTTGATTGGGCAGTGCTCTTGGTTGCCCACCAAAATTAGACGGTAAGACCCTAGTGCTGAAGATAGCTTCTGTTGCAGGCCACTGAGAAAACATGCTGGAGCTGAGCTGGAAGCCTCCTCCCTGCTATGCAGCCTGCTGGGGAAGAAACGTCATCAACAGCCTTAACCAGCAGTGGATTATGAAAGCTGCTCAGCCAACAAGGCGAGATGTGCTCGCTGGTACAACAGCGGCATGGCTGTTATGAGGGTTACCAACTGCTCTACGATTGGACTTGAAGCCCACTCCATGAGGGGAATTCCTACCTGACACTGAAAACCTAGTCAAAAGCCTACGGCTTAGAATGTCGTAGGCCCTCGAAGGGAAGCTACTACTATTGTTTGACTAAATGCATATGTTGTGCTTATCAAATTGCACTCTAAATATTTATGTGTGTGCCCATAGATTAGTGCTGCTCTCACTTTTTGGTCAGAGAAGCTTCTTTAAAAAAAAAAAAAAAAAAAAACAATTTTATTTGAAACCAGAGAGAGAGACATAAAAGAAACAGAAAAAGAATGGGCACACCAGGGCCTCCAGCCACTGTAGACAAACTGCAGAGGCATGCACCATTTTATGCATCTGGCTTACATGCGTACTGGGGAATCAAACCCGGGTGGCTGAGCTTTGCAGGCAAGCACCTTTACCACTGAGCCATCTCTTCAGCTCAGAGAAGCTTCATTTTGCAGAGACTCTAAACTTGTCAAAGTGATGAGAAGTGGCGACTGAATATGCAGGCAGTAAGTGAGACATTTCCGTCACGCCCTCCAAAGGCTCCGGGACCATTACAGAAGAGGAAGAAGAAGAACGGTAGAGCCAGAGGATGGGGAGGAGCGCCTCAAAATGCTGTCTTCAGAACACAAAGTGACTGCTGCACTTGTGACCCCACAGCAACTGTGGGTTACCTGTACAGTGCTGGAGCCGCCGATACACAAAGTGGCGCATGCATCCGGATTTCATATGCAGCAGCTGGAGGCCCTGGTGTGCCCCCCCCCACTCTCACTCTCTCTCCCCTTGCAAATAAATATTTTTTAAAAGACATCAAAATAGAAGATGGACTAATTGGAAAAAAAAAAAAAAGAAGATGGACTAATTGGAAAAAAGAGGGGGCTCAGTGAGGGATGGTGAGGGGGGAACAAAAGAAAGTAATTGGAGGGGATTATGATCAACACGCAGTTATGTAGGGGCTGGAGAGATGGCTCAGCAGATAAGATGCCTACCAGCCAAGTCAAAGGACCCAGGTTCAGTTCTCCAGTGCCCACATAAAGCCAGTGTACAAGGTGGTGCATGTGTCTAGAGTTTATTTGCAGTAGCTGGAGGCTCTGGTGTGCCCATTCTCTCTATCTGCCTCTTTCTCTGTCTCTCTGTCTCTCTCTGTCTCTCTCTTTCAAACAAACAAATAAAATGTGTTTAAAAAAAAACACATTTTGCAGGCTGGAGGGATGGCTTAGTGGTTAAGATGTTTGTCTGCAAAGCCAAAGGACCCAGGTTTGATTTCCCCAGGACCCACGTTAGCCAGATGGACAAGGTGGCACATGTGTCTGGAGTCCATTTGCAGTGGTAGAGGCCCTAGTCTGCCCATTCTCTCTCTCTCTCTCTCTCTGTCAAATAAGTAAATAAAAATTAAATTAAAAAATACATTTCACACATGAATAAAAATTGTCAATCAAAACATTTTTGAAAAAGAAGGGAAGGATTTTTCAGGTAGGGGAAGTCGTGGCACGGCCAAGGCTTGGGTGGGAATGAGGAGAGACATGAGGGGAACCGTGGAGCTCTGCTGAGGAGAAAGCCTGCCAAGACCAGAAGCCACATCCGACCAGGAGGGAGGCTCAAGGTTCATGCTCAACAAACCTTTCCAGAGTCTTAATGGCACTGACATTCTCTGGATGGAAAGGGACCGAGCACAGAACACAGCAAGCACCTGCTCTTGTCCTAAGTACTTCTTTATCTCGGTTCATTTCCTAGCAGGCCTCAGAGGCACGTCTTGTTCCTGCACCCACTTCACACAGACAGAAACTGAGGCTTAAGCATGTTTGGTAGCGTGAGCATAGTCACAAGGCTGGGACGTGGCAGAGCCAAGCTCGTGCCACCCTTCTTGGCAAGGTCACGTCCCACCCTCGTGACTGGCCCCAGCATTTCCTTGGGTGGCCCTGCAGCTCCGGACCGCTTCTTCCTCCTCTGTGCCTGTGTCATCATGAAGTGCTGGCATTCTTCTCCTTGGCCTGGCCGGGGCCGTTACACTGGGGCAGTCCCATGCTTGAGGTGTCTGATAAGGTGCCGGGTGGGAGAGGGTTCAGGGCATTCTGGCCTCTCCAAGGACACAAAGGTGTCTGAATGCATGTGCAGACCTCCAAGGTCTTGTCCTGGGACTTCAACCCCAGGAGAAAATCCAGACACATCACCCTGGACCACAGTCCCACCACCCCGGCCCCGAACACCAGGCTGCCCCTCACCTGCAGCCTTCAGCCACAGGGGACTGCCCTCCAATACTCCGGGCTGCAGCCCACTCTAGGGAATCCCAGGGCCTTTCTAGGAGCCATTCACACTGCCTGGGGATTCCCCCATGGTGACCATTTGCATGTCGCCTAGAGTTCATCTAACTCTAAACTAAACTAGAGCAAGGAGGCTTTAACACTCCTGGAAGGTCCCTGTGTCATCTGTTCTCAGTTCATCTTTCCCCCCGGGGCTCCCATCTCTAGGGAAAATAAAGTGCCACCCTTGAGAAACCCTCCTCTGAATTCTTCCAGGCCCTGTGAGGTCCCCTTCTCCCTCCCTGTTCCCATTCCCAAGTCCCTAAAAGGGGGTTAGGTTGAGGTTCCGCAGGGAGCAGCCAGTCCTGTTCTCAGGAGAACAGTGGAGGCCAGGCCATTTCCTCCCTGCACATAACACACGAGAGACCCACGAGGTCCATGTCTTAACCGGTGCTCAGGATCACAGCCAGCAGAAAGCACTTGCGATTCTGCAGCCTCCCCAGCGGACTGACTCTCTCTCCCGGCCTGAGACCACTGCTCCTGGCACCGGCCCATAACCGCAGCTAAGAGGCTCCACGGTGAGGAACCGGATGGAGGAGGCCCCGATGGTCTGCAGGGACAGAGGAAGGGTCTGTCCTCATTCGTTCCAGAAGTCCTCCTGCTTCTCGAAGTTACGTGTGTGCCCCATAGAGCTACCGTGACTATAAAAACTCAAACATAGAAAGGACAAAAATGTCTCCTTCACCACATCCCCCACCACATCCTTAGCTACCAGTGTGCGATTACAGACATTTGAAGGCTTGTTTTAAATAAGTAAGATTATATGACACATATTATTTTATTACTTCCATATCTCAGTGGAATGTCTCTCTCTCTTCACAGAAATGAGTATAGATACTCACCAAACTTTAAAAAAAAAATCTGGGCTAAAGAGATGGCTTAGCAGTTAAGGTGCTTCTCTGCAAAGCCTAAGGACCCAGGTTCGATTCCCCAGTACCCACATAAGCCAAATGCACAAGGTGATGCATGCATCTGGAGTTTGTTTGCAGTGGCTGGAGGCCCTGGTGTGCCTATTCTCTCTCTCTCTCTTTCTCTCTATTTGCCTCTCTCTCTCAAATCAATAAATAAAGAAAATATTTGTTTAAGTCCCATTTACTCAAATGTTCAGATACATTGTAATTTGTTTACTGTTTCCAGTAACAGTCATTAACGGTTGTTCTCAAGTTTTCAACATTAAACACAGCACAGCAATAAATTTATTTATCTACACAACTTTGAACCCCTGTCCTGCATTCTGTCTGTCTGCTTGTTTTTATTTTTTATTAATTTTTGACAACTTCCATAATTGTAAACAATATCCCATGGTAATTCCCTCCTTCTCCCCACTTTCCCCTTTGAAACTCCGCTCTCCATCATATCCCTCCCCATCTCAATCAGTCTCTCTTTTATTTTGATGTCATGATCTTTTCCTCCTATAGTGATGGTCTTGTGTAGGTAGTGTCAGGTACTGTGAGGTCATGGAAATTCAGGCCATTTTGCGTCTGGAGGAGCACATTGTAAGGAGTCCTAACCTGCCTTTGGCTCTTATGTTCTTTCCTCCACCTCTTCGTAATGGACCCTGAGCCTTGGAAGGTGTGATAGAGATGTTGCAGTGCTGAGCACTCCTGTCACTTCTTTCCAGCACCATGATGCCTTCTGAGTCATCCCAAGGTCACTGCCATCTGAAAAGAGAAGCTTCTCTACCAAAAGTGAGAGTAGCATTAATATAAGGGTATGAACATTAAGAGAAGTGCTTACTGGGCAGTTTGGTGAGCATAGTATATACATTTAGCCAGACAGCAGCAGACATTACACCCCTAGGGCTCATGACTACCCCTGTTGTAGGTTTTCAGTATCAGGGATGTATTCCCTCCCATGGAGCGGGCCTCCAGTCAAATTAGAGGGCAGTTGGATTCCCCCATAACAGATGTGCCACAACTGCACCCTGTTGGCTCATTTGGCCTGGCTGACTAAATATAAGGCTTGTAGTGTCCACTGTTGAGTATCTTCACTGGTGATTTCTCTCTTTCTCCCATCGAACTGCATGCAGCGTGGCTTCTTCCAGCTTTCTGTCAGCTGGTCTACATGGAGGAGGTTTTCAGCTCAGTCCAGCAGGATTTCTCAATGACCTTGCTTATTTTTATTTTTTGAATGAACTCCTAGAATTCTGCTGCTAAGTCAAAACATACACATACACCTAAGGCTCTGGGCACAAATTTTTCATTATTCTAATGAGCACCCAGCAAGCAGTATGGGAACTGCCAACCTTTCCACACAACCTTAGCTGTCGAATCGATGAAGATGCAGCTCCACAGGGTTTGGTTTGTGTGTGTGCACAGGTGTATGTGTGTGAGCATATGTGGATGTGTGTGCACAGGTGGATGTGTGGGGAGCACGTGTGGATGTGTGTGCATAGGCGTATGTGTGTGGGGGCACGTGTGGATGTGTGTGCACAGGCGTGTTGGAGGGCATATGTGGATGTGTGTGCACAAGTGTGTGTGGATGGGTGCACACAGGTGTGTGTGCACAGGTGTGTGTGCACAGGTGTGTGTGAATGCAGAGGACAGAGGTTGGTGACGGGTGTCTTCCTCAGCTGCTTTCAACCTTACTTATTGAGACACGCTCTCTCACTGAACTCAGACATCTGGGGTTTGGTGGCACTGCTGGCCAGCACACCCTTGGTATCCTCCTGTCTCCACCTCCCCAGTGCTGGGGCTTGTAGGTGCACACCACAGTGCCCAGTTTGTGCCTGGGTGCTGGAGATCTGTACTCAGGTCCTTGAACTTGCATATCAAGTGCCTTATCCCCCTCCCAGGCCACCATACCCGGGAGAGAGAGAACAAGGGCACCCCAGGGCCTCCAGCCACTGCAAACGAACTCCAGATGCATGCACCACCTTGTGCATCTGGCTTACTTGGGTGCTAGGGAATCAAACTGGAGTCATTAGGCTTTGCAGGCAAGCCCCTTAACCACTTAGCCATCTCTCCAGACCACCCCTCCCCACTAAACTTTTTTAATTTACATTTTTATCCCTAAATAACTTTAAACTTACAGAAACGTAATACTAGCATGGGAGGCTCCCAACATCCTTTTGACTCAGTTTCCCTTTACCCCGGCATCTTCTGCCATCACACTGCTGTGATGGAGACCAGCAAGGTCACGTGGTACAGAGCCACCAACTCCTGCAGACTCAATTGGATGTCGCAGCCTTTTAAACTCCAGACGCAAATCCAGAGCCCTGCCCATCCATCCTCTAGTGTGTATGACAGCTCATGGCCTATGCCTTTCTGTGACTCTCTTTTGAGAGAACTGGCCAGCAATTTGCCACAACGCTCCTCGCTTTGAATTTCCTGACTTTTCGCCTGTGATGGGGTCAGAGTGGGGCACCATGGGCAAGGACACCCGGCAGTGATGCTGTGCCCTCCCTCCCAGGCCTGTGCCAGGAGGGTCAAGATGCCATCCTGTCTGATGACTGCTTGCTGGTGTCTCCACTGTAAAGTGGCTTCTTGTCTCTGCAGTTGATAAGGGCTGGGGAAGTCAGAGGGTTGCTGAAGCCAGATACACCCCCGTCTCCTCACACTTCTGTCTCAGCAGCCATCCCCAGATCTGGTCTGATGCAGCATCTTTTTCTTTAAATATATGTATTCATACATATATATATGAGAAAAGAGAGAGAGAGAAAGTGTGGATGTGCCAGGGCCTCCAGCTACCGCAAACAAACTCCAGACGCATGTGCCACGTTGTGTATCAGGCTTTACATAGGTACTGGGGAATAGAACTCAGGCCTTCAGGCTTTGCAAGCAAGTGCCTTTTGACCATTGAGCCATCTCTCCAGCCCTGATGCGGCAAGTTTTAAAAATGGAAATAAAAGCCAAATGCTGGGGGTAAACCTTGCCTGGTTAAAGTAAGTAGACGCTCACCCAGAGCAAAAGATGAAACTTCCTGTGTGCTAAGTGGAGCAGGGGGACCCCACCAGAGGGCGATCTGGGCTGGATACATGCCCGCCCCTGCACCGAACACCTCACTGTCTGTAAAATGGAGGTGAGAGCAGGTCTCACCTCAGAGGTCTGTCGGTAGCAGCCAGGATCCATGGCACACAGGAACTGCTCAGATCACGGGAGCAGCCATTGTTATTGTCCACGTGTATCCAGGCTCATGTCTGTCCTGTCTATAGAGCAGTTTTCTCCAAAGTTATCTCTGTGTTACTGAGAGAAACGGAGGACTTGAGAGGAGATGATCGAACAGAAAGGTCCACTCAACCCTTTCCTCTAAGGAGATTTGAGTCTCAGCTTCATTCAAACACACACACACACCACAGTCCCCACTCTCCAACTGTTCGTGTGGAAGGAACAAGGGCCTGACTAGCTCAGGCAAACCTAAGAGAACTTACTGTCTCTGCTAACTAAACAATCCATCAACAGGGCTGGAGAGATGGCTCAGCGGTTAAGGCGCATTCCTGCAAAGCCAAAGGATCCAGGTTCAATTCTCCAGGACCCACGTAAGCCAGATACACAAGGTAGTGCATGTGTCTGGAGTTGGTTTGCAGTGGCTGGAGACCCTGGTGTACCCATTCTCTCTCTTTCTCTCTCACTCCCTCATAAATAAATAAATAAAATTTAAACAATCCATGAACATACAAGCTTCAGGTGGGGCTCATGTGAAGTCATTTGGGTCTCTTTTTCCCACTTTCCCCCTCATCTTGGAATCCTGGTTTTATGCACCCTTGGGGAGATCCTGTCTCTGGCTATAATCTTATCGCCCCGTTCACATCCAACCCCAGCGTTCAGGGCACTCCTGCCAAACAGTGCAGCGAGCCCTTGCGTGGACTCTCGGGAGCCTGGGATGACAAGCTATCATCAGCCAGCCCTGCCTGCTGAAAAGCCCTCAGTGGAAAATCCCTAGACCCTCCAGCAAACGCACAGAATAGAGGAGGACATTGCCCCCGAGCTCAGGTCAAGGCGGGGAGCGGGGGTTCAGAGCTAGGATGTGGCTCCTGAGCCCAGTGGCGATTCCCTGTGTGCAGAAAATTATCACTCCAGGGGCTGGAGAGATGGCTTAGCTGTTAAGGCGCTTGCCTGCGAAACGTAAGGACCCAGGTTGGATTCCTCACTACCTAAGGAAAGCCAGATGTACAAGGTGGCGCATGTGTCTGGAGTTCGTTTTCAGTGGCTAGAGGCCCTGGTGTGCCCATTCCACCCCCAAATAAGTAAATAAATAAATAATAAAATAAGTAAACAAATAAAATATTTTTTAAAAGAAAGAAAATAGCGCTCCAGACATTTTGCATAAAAGGCAGAGGAGGGCTGAAGAGATGGCTTTGCAGTTAGGCACTTGACTGTGAAGCCAAAGGACACAGGTTCGTTTCCCTAGGACCCATGTAATACAGATGCACAAGGTGGCCATGCAAAGGAGTTTGTTTATAGGAGCTGAAGACCCTCACATGCCCATTCTCTCTCTCTCTCTCTCTCTCTCTCTCTCTCTCTCACACACACACACACACACACACACACAAATAAAATTTTTTTAAAAGGCAGAGGAGTCCACTTCTGTGAGCCCCTCCCTCTCCTGAGGCCACCCAGTGGTCGCATGAGCCTCGGTGAGACACACCTTGCTTAGCTTTTTGTTGTTGTTGTTGTTATTTTTATTTATTTACTTGAGAGTGACATACAGAGAGAGAAAGAGGCAGATACAGAGAAAGAGGGAATGGACACGCCAGGGCTTTGAGCCACTGCAAACGAACTCCAGATGCGTGCGCCCCATTGTGCATCTGGCTAATGTGGGTCCTGGGGAATCGAGCCTTGAACCGGGGTCCTTAGGCTTCACAGGCAAGCGCTTAACCATTAAGCCACTTCTCCAGCCCTTGCTTAGCTTTTCACAGTCAGAGCCGGTTGCTCATTTCCACTATGTCCCTGGACTATACACCCAGGGCCCACATGTGTGGCTGGTCTCACAGAGACCAGGGGAGGAGGGTGCTTTGATTGGTCACGTGCTTGCTAAAGAACCAATCAGCGAGGTCAAAGGAGAGAGACTGTGGACTGGTCAAATGCTGGGTGGAGTAGGGAAGTAGATTCATCCAACCTGAGCCATCGGGCCAAAGAGCCGGGCTTTCTGGATGAAAACTAACATGGTGGCTGTTGGAACACAAAAGGAACAGATGTCAGCTCCTCAGCTAGAATAGCCAATTATTAGCCAGCTGAGATGGTGCACACCTGTAATCCCAGCACTCAGAATGCTAAGGCAGGAGGATGATGATTTTGAGACCAGTGTGGGCTATACAGAGCCACTCTGATTCAAAGAAAGAGAAGGGGAAAAAAAGAGAGAAAGAGGGAGGATGGGACTGGAGTGATGGCTCAGTAGTTAAGGCACTTACCTGGGAAGCCTAAGGACCTAGGTTCAATTTCCCAATACCCACATAAGCCAGATGCACAAGGCAGCACATGCAGCTGGGGTTTGTTTACAGTGTCTGGATGCTCCGGTACCCTTTTTCTCCCCGGCCCTCCTCTTTCTTTCTTTCTTTCTCAAATAAATAATATTTTGTATATTTTTTAAAATTTTTATTCATTTTTATTTGAGGGAGAAAGAGGCAGATAGAACCTTCAGCAATTGCAAACGACCTCCAGATGTATGCGCCACCTTGTGCATCTGGCTTAGGTGGGTCCTGGGGAATCGAACCTGGGTCCTTTGGCTTTGCAGGCAAACACCTTAACTGCTAAGCCATCTCTCCAGCTCCAAAAATATTTAAAAAAAAGAGAGGAGAGGAGGGAGGGAGGGGAAGGAGAGAAGGAAGGAAGGATATAAAGAAGCAAAGGAGGGAGGAATGGAGGAAAGAAAAACTAGGAAAGAAGGAAGAAGAAAAGGGGGTAGGAAGGGAGGGAGGAAAGGAGAAGAAGGAAGGGAGGAAAGGAGAGGTCGAGGGAGGAAGGCACGCTGGAGGGTGAGGAAAGGAGGAAGGGAAGGAGGAAGTGGAAAGAAAGACCAGTTATTCTCAAGCACCCTTACTTCCAAAGCCACACTTCAGCACTGTTTGCTCTTTAAATACGGACCAAACAATTTTATCGTTGCCAGGTCCATCGCCTTGGCCAATGCTCAGCTTGTGGAGACAGTCAGCCTTCTTGTTCAGAACAGACTTGCCAACAACCTCAGCCCCCGGGAGACCTGGCCTGAGGCCAACACCGACCTCATCCTTCTGGCCCCTTGGCAGACTGTCCATGACTCTTCACATCTGAACTTTGTGAAAGAGTGCAGTCATTGGTCAGCGCTGTCTGCCCTGGGCGCAGGCAAGGGAAGGAGGCAATGTTGACAATGCAATTACCATCAGGGAATCATCTCCACCTCACCTTCCTGCTGCAACGTATTAAAATCTGCCGCCTTCAGAGGTGATCCCCTGTGATCCCAGCACTGAAGAAGCCGACGGGAGGGTCTCTGGGTCTCAGTAGTCTAGCCGAGTCAGATAAGTTCTGATTTCAGCACAAGACCCTGTCTCAAAAATATAAGGGAAGGGGCTAAAGAGATAGCTTAGTGGTTGAGGCGCTTGCCTACTAGGCCTAAGGGCTCAGGTTCGAGTCCCCAGTACTCATGTAAGCCAGATGCACAAGGTGGTACATGCATCTGGAGTTTGTTTGCAGTGGCTGAAGGTCCTGGAGTGCCCATATTTTCTCTCTCTTTCTCTCAAATAAATAATATACATATATATATGTATATATATATGTGTGTGTGTGTGTGTGTGTGTATATATATATATATATATGAGAGTAATTAAGGAAGACACCCAATTTCGACTTCCAGTCTTCATGGGCACATATATGAGTACACACCCACACTCCAGCATCGCCACTCCTTCACATGGGGAAACCGAGGCCCGGAAGGATAAGTAGCCCATCACTATTTTCTAATGCTTTGTGTAGAGGGTCAAGCCCAGAATGGTGGAAGCCAGCTGGCGCCTGCCTCGCCCACTTCTTGCGTTGCAATGCGGAACCTAGAAAGGGTCTAGAGATGTGCGTGGGATGCGCGGAAGGAAGGGGAAGGGTCTCCCGTGTCTCCAGTCACGCAGCCGCTAGAAGCCGCGAGCCCTGATGGAAGCCAGCGGGCAGCAGGTGAACAGCCGCCCCACCCGTCAGCACGGCTGCGAGCCTTGCACTGCCCGCTTCCTTGTCCCCACTTCCAAAGACCCAGCTCCAGGTGCACCTGCTGACCACGGAACACCATCCAGACAGGAGCCTTGGGTCTCCCCAGCCCGTCCTGGAGGCCCCTGGGGAGAGCAGGTTCCCGGGTTAATATCTACAGCTAATGAAGGGTAGCCGGCGGGAAAGGCGGGGTGTGCTTGATCCGGGCCTTGGAAGGAAGCCAGCGTCTCTCTGGCCATAGATTCTCTTTCCAGGTTCGTGTGCCGAGGAGGGAGATTAAGATGAATAGTCTGCAAATGGGCTAACCTTTTCCAGGCCCCCTTAATGAGGGCTCCTATAATAGAGCCATTTCTCTTTCTTACGTATGTGTACACATTCACACACGTGCACACACTCCTTAACGTGATCCATATGGAATTTAAAAGCTCCCCCCACCAACACACCAGCTCTATTTTTTAAGCAGACTCCATAATGGGCAACACTTTTTTTTTTCCCTTTTTCAAATGAAAATCCATGGTTCACCAACACACATTTCCAGGGAGTTTGGAAGGTGAGTTCAGAGAAGTGGCAAGGCTCCCTCTCAGAACATGCTGGAAGGGCAGTAAAGATGACCTGTGCCAACAGTCCTGGGCACTGTGGGAGTCACACACAGGCTAAAAAAGAAGTCCCCAAGAAGCCTGGTCCACTCCAGGACTCCTGTGCATGAGGTAACATGAGCAAGAGCCTGCTTGAATCCTAGAGAGGAAGCGGTGTGTCCTGTGTCACTAAGACCTCCATGTACATTCCAGCCTCGGAGGACACTGGGTATCTCTGGTTCTGGCATACAGGGAGGGAGGAGAAAACCAGTTCTCACTGAACCTTGTTTTCTCAATGGCTGTCATTCTAATCTACATCAGAGCAGACAGCAGGACCTCCCGCATACACCAGCTGCCCCAACTGTATCCTAGACCTGTATCTTTGTGTCACTGAGACCAAAATGCCTACCAGTAACAATTTAAGAAAAGAAATGTTTCCTTTTTTATTTTAAATATTTTTATTGTTTATATGAGAGAGAGAGAGAGAGAGAGAGAAAGAAAGAAATGGGCACGCAAGGGCCTCTAGCTGCTGCAAACAAACCAGATGCATGTGCTACCTTGTGCATGTGGCTTTACATGGGTACTGGGGACTCAAACTTGGGTCATTAGGTTTTGCAAGCAAGCACCTTAACCACTGAGCCATCTCTCCAGTCCCCAGGGAAGTGTTTATTTTGGCTCAGTCTTGAAAAGAAAACAAAGTGGAGAAGACATGGCAGACTTCGCAGCTGTGGAGGCAAGTGACAGCAGTTCCCTCATCACCGTGGACCAGGAAGCAGGAGCGGGGACAACTCCCAAGGCCCAGCAATGTGTCTTACTCCTTCCAGCAAGCCCCCATCTCCTAACGGCTCCACAGCCTTCAAATAGTGCCCCTCGCTGGGGACCAAGCACTGAAAACAGTGGTCTGTTGGGAACAATTCATATTCAAACCATCACTGGGTCCATCCGATGTCAACCTTCCCAAAGGGTGAGGCCATCCCGGGTTTGTCTCAAGCAAAGGACCTTCTGAACTCAAAATGTCAGGTGAAGAGCTGATGAAAAATAAATTTTCTGGAAGGAGCCGAGGAGATGGCTCAGCCTTTAAAGGCACTTGCTAGCAAAGTCTGATGGCTCCAGTCTGATATCCCAGTACCCATGTAAAGCCAGATGCACAAAGTGGTGCATGTATCTAGACTTTGTTTGCAGTGGTGGGAGGCCCTGGCATGCCTGTCTGTCTGTCTGCCTCTTTCTGTCTCAAGTAAATAAATAAAATATATTGAAATAAGTTTTTTAAAAAAGTGAATTTTCTGACCACAAGATAATAAAATTAGAAGTTACTTTTTAGAACTATTTTTAAAAGCCTTCCAGATCAGCCTGGACTATAATGAGACCCTACCTCATCCCCCCCCCTCAAAAAAAGCAAAATAAAAACCTTGCCTAGGTAGAAATATAAAGGCATTCACACAAATAACTTGAAACCAAAGGAAAATCAAAGCCAGTCATCACAACCAAGAAAACAACAATAATGTGGATGTTGTGTATTTTAAAAATCTCATAGGAAATGCCCAAAGCTGTAATCAGAAGCAAAATCGTAGTATTAAATGCTGCTATGACTATACTTTAAAGAATATAAATAAATGTGTGGGATGCAAACTCAGGAAGTTTGAGAAGAAAGTGAGAGGAACTGTTATCAAAGAGAAAAGAAGAAATGGTGGGCTTGGGTTGTAAATATCCCAAAGAGACAGATAAAAGAGAGCTGAAGTTTTCATCCAAAAAAAAAAAAAAAGCATGATATGCATAATTAGGAGGGAGGGAGGGAGTTGGGAGAATTTCCTCTAAGGTGGAAAAGAGGGAAGAAAATATCAAATTAATTCCATGCAGAAGCCCACGGAACACACACAGGACCCAGGCCATCCCCATTTTCATCATAACACTTTTTCTTCCTATGAAGTAAACTGGCTAATGAATAAGAAGTAAATAAATAAAAGTCCCAGGGTAGAAAACTAGATAAATGACATGAACAGGGAATTCAGAGTAGAAGAAATGTGTCTAGGCAATGACCATATAAGAAAATGCCCAAATATGGAGAACAAAACCAAAGTTGTAAATGTGAAATAATGATGCTGCTATTTTTTTAATTATTATTTTGATGACTTTCACTGTTTATTAATTTTTATGTGATAGTATCAAGTGAAAAAGTGCTTTGGTCTGTGACTGTTCTTGCTGTAAGAATGCACATGGGGGACTGGAGAGATGGCTCACCAGTTAAGTCACCTGCCTGCAAAGCCTAAGGACCCCCAGTTCCTCAGAACCCACATAAACCAGATACACAAGTTGGCATGTGCATCTGGAGTTCGTTTGCAGTGGCTAGAGTCCCTGGCATGCCCATACTTTAACTCTCTCCTCTCTCTCTCTCTCTCTCTCTCTGTCTCTGTCTCCCTTTCTCTCTCTCTCTCTATCTCTATCTCTCCTTGCAAAGAAATAAATTATAAAATTTTTTTTAAAAAGAGTATGTGGTGGCATACACCTTTAATCCCAGCACTTGGGAGGCAGAGGTAGGAGGATCACCATGAGTTTGAGGCCACCCTGAGACTACATAGTGAATTCCAGGTCAGCCTGAGCTAGAGCGATACCCTACCTCAGAAAACCAAAAAAAAAAGGATATGGGAGATGTAAGATTTGAATAATTAAATCACATATCCAGTGTGAAATAGTACAGAGCATATGTGCCATAGAATACACATCCACCAAAAAAAAAAAAAAAAAATGCCTGGAATGTCATAGACCAAAGTGTTTGCAGTGGATGGGGGATCACAGGTGATCAGAGGGAACAAAGGTGTCAGTTGTTCTTGCAAACAACACCGTTTCCAGCAGTCATATGTTGACCCGCAGTTCTAAATGAGTCCAGCGAGGCTGCATGTATCTCCTCACAACAGCGACCGGCCCCCCTGCCCCACCTGTGCCAGGACCCGCATGTTCATCCCACTAAATTCACTCCGTCCTCACAACCACACATAGCAATTGTCATCTCCATTTTCCAGATGAAGAAACAGAGGCACAGAGAGGTGAAGTGATGTGCCCATGATTCGTGAGATAGACAAACGACACTGCCAGTCCCCTGGACCAGACGGTGAGCTTTCATGGCCATGACCTTAACCACTAAACTCTCCTGCCTCTCTATACATGGTCAAATTCACTGACTCCCAAAAGTTTCTCTGAACCCATATGATTTTATGTAATACTGGTTACAAGCATGCACACACACACACACACACACACACACACGGGGGAACACTTGGCTACTCTTCGTGGCTGAGTAGATTACTGGCGTTCTTTCCATCAGAGGTGCTCAGTTTAATAGGACTCAAGACCCCATACCTGACAGGGTGACCCCCCTCTTGTAAATACCCAGGTGAAGATCTCAGATGTCCCACTTTGCTAAGATCCAGGGAGCTGACCCCTTGAGCAGTTGGGCTAAGCAAGCCATTCATATTTTATAAGTTTGTTTAATGGAGTCTTATTTTTTGGGGGTTATGTATTTTTAAAGACCACACAGCTTAGATTGATGAGACACTACTCTGAGTTTCTTCTTACAAGCCAGAGAGCTGGAGGAAGCCCAGCCCTTCTGGGGTCAAGAGGGACAAGGAGAAAGTTGCAAATGGACGAAGCTTCCTAAATGCTCATAGACTGGAACTGGTAAAATAATTTATGTCCCTGTAATGGAGCCTACTCAGCTGTTCATACAATTGAGATAGAACCATGCACACTATCAGGGAAGGGTGTTCAGAATATATCATTAAAGAAAAAAAAGACAAGTGTCAAAGTACTACACATTGTATGATCACACTGGGAATAGAAGATTGTGTGTGCGCACATACACGTACGTGTGTGTGTGTTAATAACTGAGGACTTGATATTGGAACAAACTAGAATCCACATCCCAGCTCCATTAATAACTTAACCAATGTCTTCAAGTGTGTGTGGGCAGGGGGTGTTTAACCCTAATTGCTGTACACGGAGTAAAGGGGAGAGGGAATACTCAGGAACCCACTCCCTCCATAAGGCGACAGAATGCTACTAGAAGTCTGTCTGCATTTTCTTGGCATATGTAAAACACTCAGACAGTGAGTCTTGGCTGGGACACAGGCCCGTCCGTGGTAGGTAAAGCACTTGCCTGGCATGCACAGAGCCCTGGGTTCCATCTCCAGTACCTCAAAACAATGCATCAGTGCTACATGGAAAATTTCACTGGGAACGCTGTGGCAAGATCTCTGGAAAATGACGTTGGAAGAGAGGAGAATTCGTGGTTCACATTTATGCCATACAGACTCATTAAAATACAATTGTTTTCATAGCAGAAGTTGAGTGTTCTCCCTTAAGGAAGAATCTTGGGTTTCCCATGGTCTCGATTCCGGAGAACTGGCAGGATGTGGCCACCCTCCCAGGCTTATCATCCCCAAGGGATGAGCACGCAAGCCAGCTGTCCCTCCAGCCTCCTGGATGGGGATGCGTGAGGTCACCGTCGGACTCCCAACACACACGCACTGGCGATGAAATCCGCCCAAATCTGACGACCCTCGCGTGCCCTTTGTCATGTTCAGCCGGAGAAGGCTACGCAGGTGAAGCTGCGCTGCTCAAGAGCAGTGAGAAGAGACGCGACAGCCAACAACGGTGCTGTCATCCCTAGCGACGCAGGTCGCATGCTGAGCTGGAGAGTCTGAGTCCCTTCATTCCACCCTCTGTAGGAATCCCTTAAGCTAAGCAGTGATTGAACCCTTCCAAAACTAGCTGCGACTGAGGCTCAGAGACGTTAAGATACCTGTTCAAGGACACACAGCTCCCTGCGAAGCCAGAAGTCAATTCCAGTTCCACCTGGCTGCAAAAGGCCAACCTGCCACGGCTGTGCAGTGGCAAACCTGTCTTGGGAGAAGAGACGAATTCTTAACCACAGACAGTTAAATCCATAGATGGGTGCTGCTGTCTGAGTAACACCAAAGGATTGTACAAATTCTTCACATCTGAAATCGTTACATTAGTGTTTCCCAAATTCTTCCTGGTTTGGTCTTGTGTTAGGATGATAAGCATTTTGTAATTTAAGAAAAAAAGATTCTGATAATTTTAGGAAGATTTACATTAAATTAGATTTATTCGTTGGTCTCCTTGGTGCAGGACTTCTCAGAGCTTTTGAAGTTATCAATGAACTTGACTCCCCAAATATGAGTGTGTTGAGTACAATATTGCCCAGGCTCACTTGGTCATGGGAATACTTGCCTATCTAAAATGAAATTAATTCACCAATAAGTAAGCCTTTCTCCTCCTCCTCTCCTCCTCCTCCTCCTCCTCCTTCTTCTTGGTTTTGGTTTTGGTTTTTCAAGGTAAGGTCCCACTCTAGCCTAGGCTGACCTGGAATTCACTCTGTAGTCTCAGGGTGTAGGCCTTCCTTTTTTTAAAAGTTGCCTTTCCAGGGCTGGAAAGATGGCTCAGCAGTTAAGGTGTTTGCGTGCAAAGCCCAGTGACCCAGGTTTGATTTTCCAGTACCCATGTAAAGGCAGAAGCACAAAGTGGTACATGCATCTGGCATTCATTTGTAGCGGCTGGAGGCCCTGGCATGCCCATTCTCTCTGCCTGTCTCTCTTCTCTCTGCCTGCATGCAAATAAAATTTTAAAAAATAATATAAAATTGTCTTCCCAGAACATTTCAGAAGGGTTATTGGGACCTAGGTCAGAGGTATTGACTTGTGACATAAGGGATTTTTGACACAGTCTATTTATACCATCAACCACAAAATGACAGGGGCAGAGGCGGTAGAAACTGTTGAAAAAGGCCAACAGTTCTATACCTTGGAAGGGGTAGGGTGAACCTAAAGCTAGTCTCTCATTACCATGTCATGAGGGGGAAGAAGGGGGCCAAACCCTATAAAATCCCCATCCCCAGACTCCCAGCTCTGAGGCCCCTCCCATCCTAGAGAACTTTTTGCTTGTAATAAAATTTCTTATTTCTGCTTTCACAGTGCTTGAGTCTTTCTTTATTTCTGGAGCTTCCAAATCTTTGCTAGCATCAAGAAATGGACCTGCACCCCCCCCCCCACACACACACACATCAAGGGGAAGGCATTTCCTGCAACACATTCAAAACAGTAGGAAAATGGAAACACATTTAAAATTGAGACTCTGAGAATTTTTTTCCAAGTCTCTCCCCAAACCATCTTTATGTTTTCAGAAGGACAAAAGATCCTGAATAAAAGATGACATTCAGTATAAGATGACCCTACAATTAAACAAACCCACACTTGGGCCAGCTTGAGTTAGAGACCAAATGGAGTACAATGTTAACTTATCATGTATGATTAACACATTGAGTTGGATTATGTTTTTTTAATATTTTATTTTATTTATTTGAGAGAGAAAGAGGGGGAGAGAGAGAGAAAGAAAATGGGCACGCCAGGGCCTCCAGCCACTGCAAATGAACTCCAGATGCATGGACTACCTGTGAATCTGGCTTATGTGGGTCCTGGGGAATCGAACCTGGGTCCTTTGGCTTTATAGGCAAGCACCTTAACCTCTAAGCCATCTCTCCAGCCCATGGATTATGTTTTTAAATGCCATGCCATATAAAAATAGTGTGCTGGTCTAAGAAAATCTACTTTCTCCCACTTTCAATGGTCAGGAAACAATTTGACTCAAATCCTTTGTATGAATCTTTGTCTTAAGAAAGACAAAGATTTGGGGCTGGAGAGATTGCTTAATGGTTAAAGCGCTTGCCTGCCTGCGAAACCTAAGGACCCAGGTTTGATTCCCCAAGACCCAAGTAAGCCAGATGCACAAGGTTTAACTTGGTTCTGGAGTTCAGTTGCAGTGGAGAGAGGCCCTGGTGCTCCCAGTCTATCTGCCTCTTTCTCTCTCCAATAAATAAATAAATAAAATATTAAGAAAAAAGGGGGCTTTTGACATGATCTTGCATTGGTGGAAAGGTAGCCATCTTTAATCCAAATGTCACTGGGAATGATTGTCCACATTGTGAATAACAATACTCCCAGTACAGGTGCACTGGGGACAGCCATATTTGTCCCCTCGCCATTGGACGGGTGTCTAATGTGATCTCTCTCTCTCTCTCTCTCTCTCTCTCTCTCTCTCTCTCTCCAATCTAACTACTCACAGAGTTGTCCATGGGAACAACTTTAAGAAGGCTTGGTGACCTGGCATTAAATGTGACTGCTTGGAATTCCAAGCCACAGCTCCGGGAATCACTGTTAGTTTCCACAGGTGAATGCTAGAAGCTTCCGGAGAATTTGCTTTGATATTGACATTCCCAAATGGCCTTTACTGGCAATGGATTAATTAATTAAAAAGATAGGTACAGAAGTGGCTGCTAATCACAGAGCGTGGGGACCTAAGAATGACGCACCCTTGTTTCTGGTGGGACCCGGGGCGATGCCCCCTTCTTCCTGTGCTTTGGACGGAAGTGGTGTGTTTATACCAGAAAGCATTCCCTGCTCAGGTATCCCCCAGCCAGGAGTGGGTTAAGGCCCAACTTTGCCTTCAAAGCTGAGGAGGGAATCAGATGTGCTGGGGTCTGGGCCTGTCTGCCCAAGGAGGAGGCTGGGAAGAGTGAGGGCAAGAGAGGAAGGTTATTGACCTTCGGGAAAACACATGAGTCAATGGACCATTTATTCCCTAGTCAGAGCAGCTTGAAAAGGTGACTGTCCATCAATCCTTCCTCCTCCTCCTTCCTTCTCCTCCTCCTCCTCCTCCTCCCCCAGCGGCTCCTTGATGAACTGTTCCACCAATGGGCTAATTTAGCTGATGACAGAGGAATCTAAGAGGAATGGGCCGCCAGAGCCTGGGTCCGGGCCAGCAATGCATTAACTCCGCGGTGTCTCCATCACCCCTCCGCTTGGGACCAGATAGGAGCGTCTTATTCCTGAAACCGTGTCCCATCAGACGGGCTCTGGTACGGCTCATCTCCAGCTTATCAGGTGCGAGGTGGAGGACCTCCTGCCAGAGGGCACGGGCTGTTCCGTCCTCCTTGTCCTTGGTGGGGGGAGGGCGCCCCGGGGGAACCAGTGCCAAGCTATTCTGGGCTCTCCTGCCGCACAGCTGCATGGGACGCTCAGCCCTCCAGCACGGAAGACACACAGAGGCCCAAGCCGAAGTGCTGCTCCTCCGCGACACTCCTGACTTTTTCCCCCAGCACCTAACCCAGCACATGGGGGTTAGACACACACATGTGAAACAGAGGAAGAGTTGTGCTAGAAATATCTCTCCCCTCCCTGCAAAACGAATCGCTTGTTTCCTATAACAACTCCCACTGCTTCCGTTTTTTCAAATATTTTTATTTATTTGCAAGCAAAGAGTGATAGAAGAGAGAGAGAGAGAGAGAGAACAAATGAACTCCAGATGCATGCACCACTTTGTGCATCTGGCTGTACATGGGTACTGACTGGAGAATTGAACCTGGATCCTTAGGTTTTGCAGGCAGGCACCTTAACCACTGAGCCTTAACCTCCAGCCCAACTTCCATTTTTAAAATCAGAGTACTTTCCTGTTAACAATGTCCAACTTAAACCGTGGCGTTATTGGCCATTTATGCTTTGGTGTGAATTTGTCTGTCCACTCTATTTAACACTCCTTTTTTTTTTTTTTTCATCTTTTTTTGTTTGTTTGTTTTTTCAAGGTAGGGTTTCGCTGTTGCTCAGACTTACCTGGAACTCATTATGTAGTCTCAGGGTGGCCTTGAACTCATGGCTATCCTCCTACTTCTGCTTCCCATGTGCTGTGATTAAAGGCGTGTGCCACCACGCCCGGCTATCTAACACTCTTGCCAACAGGTCATAGAAGGATGAATTCAGAAGGCTGAAGGTGATCCTGAGGAAATAAGGGTGAAGTATGCCAGAGCAAAAAAAAAAAAAAAAGGCATTTTTTCTTAAAAAATTCTAAGCCCAGACAGGGCACAGCAGATTTCTGTGGCAGAAAAACTAAGTAGCAAACATGTTGCATTCTCATTGTGCGAATCAGCTTCCCTCGCTGTAACAAAATAGCCAAGATAATCCACTTAAAAAGAGGAAAGGCGTGTTTTACTCATAGCTTCGGGGATTTCACTCTAAGGTGGGTTTCCTCTCCTGCTTCAAACATCACACAAGGTGTCCTGGCTGGAGTCTGTAGGGAGTGGATCACCTGCATATCGCAAGGTGGATGGAAAGCAAAGAGAGAGGGAGAGAAGGGATTATAGCACCAGTAACCCCATTCAAGAGCTCACTCCCAATGACCTAACCTGGTTCCACTAGGCCCCATGGGGCTAAGGTTCCACCCCCTCCTAAAAAGACTGGGGACTTCATTCAGGCTGTCCACTTGTAATTCCCCCAAAACGCCACCAGGAGTGCCAAAGTCCCATGTTGCCAGTTTGGGAACCTACCAGAGAATAAGACTTTCCCCGTAGCTTCTGCCTCAGTCCCTGAGCCTATTCTCATTGAATCTATTTATTTCTCACAACCAGCCTTCAGCCCATGGTGAGGGCCCGGGGCTGGAGAGCGTAGATTAGCCACAGCAGGTCAGAAGCCATCTTTGATCTGACCAGCTCCGTCTCACCCCAGATCCATGTGACCTGTGAGTGGACAGGAAAATCTTCCAGATCACCCACAAAAGGGTAGGGTGGAAGACAGTGGACAGGGGAACAGTGATCCCATAAAGAGATTCGCTCAAGGCTGGAGAGATGGCTCAGCGGTTAAGGTGCTTGCCTGAAAAGACAAAAGACACTGGGTTCAAATCCCTAGTACCCACATAAAACCAGATGCACAAGGTGGCACATGTGTCTGGAGTTCAGGAGCAGTAAGTAGAGCCCCTAGCACACTCATTCTCTCCCCCTCCCCCCATAAATAATTAAAAGAGAGAGAGAGAGATTGAGAGAGAGAGAGAAGCTGGGTGTGGTGGTGCACACCTTTAATCCCAGCACTCGGGAGGCAAAGGTAGGAGGATCACCATGAGTTTGAGGCCACTCTGAGAGTACATAGTGAATTCCAGGTCAGCCTGGGCTAGAGTGAGACCCTACCTCGAAAAACCAAAAGAGAGAGAGACAGAGGGAGAAAGAGAGAGAGAGAGACTTGCTCAGTAACATGTTCTGGCTTCTCATGTGGAAAATTACAGAATCCAGCAGGTATAAATAAGGCAGAAGGGGGCTAGAGAGATGGCTTAGAGGTTAAGCACTTGCTTATGAAGCCTAAGGACCCCTGTTCTAGGCTTCGATTCCCAAGTTAGCCAGATGCACAAGGGGACGCATGCATCTGGAGTTCGTTTGCAGTGGCTGGAAGCCCTGGTGTGCCCATTCTCTCTCTCTCTCTCTCTCTCTCTGTCACTCTCAAATAAATAAATAAAATAAACAAAAACTACTGTGTAAAAGAAAGGCAGAAGGAATTTCAGTGGTCTACCTCCTACTGGACTCCCTCTGCCACTACCTGACATCCTAACATCTGCTGACCCTTTGGGATGCCCAGCTGAGCTGGTTTCACAAGGGCACCACCGATGGCCAACAACAGGAGGCTTGGCCTCATAGAAATTGCTTGGGGCTGGGGTCCAAGAAATGACGTCTTTCGGCATCTCAAGGAGTGACCCGTCCCCAAGCTGCGTGAGGCCCTCAGGCCCTCATTCATCTCAGCCCCCACTCACCGGGCAACCAAGAGTAACAAAGAGAAGGCCCTTTGGAATTAGGCTTCACATAGGCCACTCTTTGTGTGACCTGGGCTAGTGACTTGCCCTCTCTGGAGCTCGGTTTCCTCATCCCTAAAGTGGGGTTAAATAACTCAGAGAACTAGTCAACAGAGACAAGACACAAGGAAAGCGAGGTAATGTTCTCTCGTTGTGGACCATCCATGCCAGCATTGGGGGTGGAGAGGAGGCCACGGATTGTGAGTGTTGAAAGCTAAGAGCTATGGTGGGGAACAGGATGAAGTGGAAGACATCGGGCATGCATATGGGTTCAGTTAAGGACTATCAGGGCGAGTCTCATTTAGAAGGAAAGAGTCGTGAGAAGGTGGGCCGTGTTCCTGTCACAGACAATAGCAGGTACAAAAAAAGACACTGAGGCTCCAATGTGGCTGGTATGATCTGTTGCAGCAAGAAAGCCATTGTGGGTGGGGGGGGAGGAATAAGACAGGAGGTGCAAAGACATGAGAGGCTTTTACAAGGACATTAGCATGCGGAGTAGTTGGTACAGCCTGGCCCCTGGAACCCTCACCCCCACCCCCAGGAGGGATGATGATGTGGATGACGTTGGAAGTATACCAAGCAGCATTCCAGAAGCTTGAGGCCAGCTCTGACCCACCCTGCCCCCGCTGGCCCCGAGCTCATATACTAACACAAGCAATTTGCACTTTGAACTCATGCTGAGAAAATGACTCTGTAAACACAGGGTGTTCCCTGCCATCAGCAAGCCTTTATCTTGTGTTTGACACCATTATCACTGCGGGGTCACCAGGTGGCACCCATTAGCGTGGCCGACACTTGTCCTGGAGCCCTGTTAGCTTCCTCTTGATAGCAGAAGAATCGTGCTGGATCCACTTGTCTGCCCAGGGGCAGCGTGCAAGCCTCACCCATGGCCTCTTGCCCAAACCAAGAGGTGGCATGTGGGTCCCCGTCTTCTGGATATTATCCATATCAACTGTCAAGCCTCCTGGCTATCGGTGTGAAGCTCCTCAAAGCAGCCCCCTGCCTCTTGACTCCTGGAGGCTACTTGAAACGTGTGACTAGGCCAGAGAGGCTGGGAGCAGGGAGGCACCGCACGCCACTGAGAACATGTCTTTGTTTATTCAGAAAGCAGCGAGAACCGAGGACAGCCACCATCTACCAACAAGACAAGGATAGGTAGCCGACTCCCCGGCGGGACATGAGCCACGCCTCGCACAGCAGCCAGGACCCAGGTGAAACCACAGAGGACCTGGCAAGACAAGCAAACGCGCTGCTTCCATGACGAGCCTGACAACTTGGGCCAGGGTGATGGAGACAGACACTAAGGAGACTCAGAACACACCGAAGCAGAAATCCAGAAAGCTGCTGAGAACTCAACACTAGAGGCAGACTTAAAACACACCCACCACGGCTCAGGGAAGTTTGCTGAAATTGGGGTGGAAAGATTAGAAGAGCCGTAGGATAGCGGGGGGCAGGGGGCCAGAGACATTGCCCTCCTCACAATGACTGACTGCTGCTCCCACAACTCATAACCTACAACTACGTGGTGAATATCAGCAGTCTCGCTAAGGATGGCCCTCCGTGGAGTCAGGGCAGGGAGGAGGGAAATGATGGTAGCAACGTTGGATGCAGTGTCAGATCTGTTCGTACAAAGTTTCTACTTAAAAAAAAAAAAAAAAAGAAAGTGTAACTAATCTCAAGTGGCCATGACCCCCCCCCCAGGAGGGCCACAGCATGGGGTCTCCAAAGAGGACTTCGCCAGCCAGCTTGTCCAGTGCATGAGCAGGTGTATGCAGTGGTTGAGGGATCTCTTGACGCTATCCCTTACCACCACATCAGAACCCACTAGGTAGGCTCTTTGCGGCACCTAAGCCCAGTTTCCAAAACTCCTGCAATGGGCCGGCTCTTTCTGACTTTGAAGTTTGATGCTGTCAGACTACCTACCCTCTTCCCAGTGCTTTCAGAAAAGCCCAGATTTCTTTAAAAAAAAAAAAGAAAGAAAGAAAAAGAAAAAGCTTAAATTTACTTATTTGAGAGAGAGAGAGAGAAAGAAGGAGAGAAAGGGAGAAATCATGGGCATGCCAGGGCCTCCAGCCACTGCAAACGAACTCCAGACACATGCACCACCTTGTACATCTGGCTTACACGGATCCTGGGGAATCGAACCTGGGTCCTTTGACTTTGCAGGCAAGTGCCTTAACCATTGAGCCATCTCTCCAACCCCCATATGTCTTGAGACAGCAACAGGGCTCTCCATGGCTTACCTTCTTCCACCCTCAGGGGCTGCAATTCCTCTCGACCCCCAGCTGGTCTGAGAACTGGACAGCAAGCCCATGTGCGGATCCCTCAGCCTGGCGCATTCCCGTATGTCCTTCAACGGAGCCTCCCGCCTCCATCTCCCATGGGAATCCTTTGCAGCCTCCAGACCTGGCTGGTAGGTAGCCCCAACAGTGCACACCCTGGGTACCACCCGTCTACACACCTGTGTCCTCATGCATGTTGCGCTGGGCCTCGATGGGTCTGTCTCACTATCTCAATATAGTCTGTCCTTCACCCTTGGGTCTCCATCCCAAATGAAGAGGCCCACTCAGAGCAGAAGCTCATGGAACTATCCGTGCCTTGAGTTTACATGATAGACCATGTGCTGTCTGAGCCTGTTTTCTGTTACTGTAATAAGATACTGGAGGCATGGTGATTTATAAAGAATGGAAGTTTACTTTGCTCACAGGTCTAAAGGCTGGAAGTCCAAGGGCAAGGCATAGCACCTGCTCAGTACGTGGACAGGGCCTTCTTACTGCATCTTAAGCCTGACAGGACCATTCGCGGTTGAAACAGAACACACAAGCTAGAAAGACCTACCGTCCTAACAAAGCCATTCCCACAGTAACCATGCATCCATTAGCCCATGAATGGCTTAACTCACTCATGAGGGCTGACTGAATCACCACATGAGGGACCAAGTTTCCATCACTTGAAATTCAAGGGCACCTTCAGGTTACACCATGTACTGTTCTCACCGTGGTCCCTGAGGCAGACATGGACATACAGCTCCCAGCAAGGGGGGGTTCAGCAAGACCTCAGCTCAGACCTCTACCCCACCTCTTATCAGCGGTTACCTTGGGTAGCCTGACCTTCTCTCCATCTCTAAAGGGAGGTGTCACACAGTGCAGCTGTGGTGAGGATGAAGTCGATCTCCCAAGTGCATATTTGATGCAATGTTAACAGTCATTATGTTTCTGCATTTACCTCATGCACAAAGCTAGGGTTCTTGCCTATTGGTTCCCTGAGGCACCCCTCCCAAACACCACAGGAGTACCCCGCTCTTGAGGCTGAGGAGATGGCTCAGTGGTTAAAGGCACTTGCATGCGAAGCCTACTGGCCTGGGTTTGGTTCCTCAGTACCCACATAAAGCCAGATGTACAGAGTGAGTGGAACATGTGACTAGAGCTTGTTTGCAGTGACAGGAGTCCCTGGCCCACAAGAATGCCTTGCTCTTGGCATTAACTCAGCAAACATTTGTTAAGAAACAAACAGGGGTTAGCCGGGCGTGGTGGCGCACGCCTTTAATCCCAGCACTCGGGAGGCAGAGGTAGGAGGATTGCCATGAGTTCGAGGCCACCCTGAGACTCCATAGTGAATTCCAGGTCAGCCTGGGCTAGAGTGAGACTCTACCTCGAAAAACCAAAAAAAAAAAAAAAAAAAAAGAAACAAACAGGGGGCTGGAGAGATGGCTCAGTGGTTAAGGAGCTTGCTCGCAAAGCCTCACAACTCAGGTTTAAATTCCCCACTACCCATGTAAAGCCAGAAGAACAAAGTGGCGTATGCATCTGGAGTTTGTTTGCAATGGTTGGAGGCCCTGGTACACCCATTATCTATCCCCGCTCCCTCTCTATCTCTCTTCCTCTCTCTCTCTCTCTCTCTCTCTCTCCCTGTGCTTGCAAATAAATAAATAAAAATAATTTTTTAAAAAGAAAGAAACAGGCCAGACATGATGCCACACGCCTTTAATCCCAGTACTGGGGAGGCTGAGGTGGGAGAATTGCCATGAGTTCAAGGCCAGCCTGAGACTGCACAGTGAATTCCAGGTCAGCCTGGGCTAGAGTGAGACCCTACCTGGAAAAAAGAGAGAGAGAGAAACAAACAGACAGACTGGTCTTGGTGGACTTAGAGAAGAGCTCAGTCTGTCTCTGGACTTTAGAGCCAGCTGTCACATTCTCAAGATAAAATTTCCCCATTTTCAGAGACACAGACTTGGCAGGGCTAGGGGTGGAACTCAGAAAACTGCTTTTCAATGGGCTCCCCATGGTCTCTGGGTCCCCTGTCATTTCGAAACCTTGACACCAGGTGACCCAAGTCTCATTAGCTCCCTCTTTTTCTCAGTTCATCTGCCATCCTGTTCACTCCCAGTCATGTGAAGTCCCGTCTCAGGATCGGTAGTGGTCATCGTGCAAGGGCTAATATTATTTCTGTGATGTCCAGAATCCCAGCCAAGGCTTTTAAGTGAATACTTGGTAATGGGACAATCAAGTTAAAAGATCAGTGTGACACCGAGCATGAAATAGGAAAGTCTCACGGCCAATTGATTCAGACCACACTTAACGGGTCTGCGGAATGAATTTCATTTTCTAGAGCAAATGGAAGGCTGGCTTGTAAATCACTACCTCTCGTGGAGATTAATAAAAGAAACAGGCTTGATTAAGAATGCAGAACAGCAGTCTCATTGGAAATTTATAGACCTAGAGGTCTGGCTCAAGATGCCCCACCTGCTAATTGGCATTTAGGAAGATGAGTTCCAAGGCTCCTGGCCCCAGCCTTGCTTGGGGGAAGGTAAGTGGATTCTAGACAACGTGCATAGGTCTCCCAAGGTATTCCCAAGCCACCCTAGTCACGTGGCTTCTGTAGAATTCCTAAAAAAAATTTTCCCTAGATTCTGGGTAGAGAATTTGATTTGAAAATCCTTCTGCAGAGCACAGTTGAGTCAAGATGACAAAGTAAAAACAACATCAACAGGAGAGAAACATGCTTGATGAACTCAAGTAAACATGAGCTATTCCTCATCAGCTCTGATATTTGCCCAACCCCACACACGAACAAAGTAAACGTGGCATCTGGGAGTATCTTTGGCACTCCTAAGGTGGTCTGGGAAGGAGAAAAATGACAGAAAGTGTGTGTGTGTGTGTGAGAGAGAGAGAGAGAGAGAGAGAGAGGGAATTTTGAGAAGCCTTAGGAGAAGGAACAGGAACCCTTCCACAAGTTCCCTTGGATAGACCCAATTTGTACAGTTCAGTAAAATGTCACAATCTGGTACCCAGTATTTGTACAGTTGTGCTATGCAAATAGAAGGTCCTGATGCTTAGCGTTCCACTCTCGTACTGACACTGATGACTTAACATCCAGCCGAAGTTAGAGGTCAGGATGGTGTTAATATTGACCGGAGCAGAATGGAAAGGAGCCCAGAGCAGCTCCGCTTTCTCATGCAGATGGATTCCACTGGCATTTTAGCAAGCTAACACCGAAGACGTTCACTTTTCTTATATTTATGTTGCCATAAAGTTAGACATCGCTAGGGCCTTGGAGAGATGGTTCAGTGGGTAGATACTCACCACTCAAGCCTGAGTGTCTCAGTTCGATCCTCAGATCCAAGCCAAAAGCTGTGGCCAGCTTCTGTAATCCCAGCACACGGACGCTGGGATGGGAGAAGGCAGAGACAGAATTCCCTTGGAAGCTGGCAGCCAACCTAGAAAAAAAAAAAACAGGGGAGAAAACCCTGCCTCAAAGACCCAAAGTTGTCCTCTGATGGCCATACATGTGCCCGTGGCCCATGCACACCCTCACACACATGAACATGTGCACACACAGATACAGTTAGACAGCTCTAAAACAGCACACGATCTTTGGGACACAGGAGTATGTCTGCTTGTTCCACAACATGCAGAGAGATGGCTTAAAAGTGAAAGGGGAAAAAAAAAAAAAAACTCACTGGCCATGGTGACATATGCCTTTCAATCCCAGCACTCGGAAGACAAGAGGTAGGAGGATAGCCACGAGTTCGAGGCCAACCTGAGACTACCATAATGAATTCCAGGTTAGCCTGGGCTACAGCGAGACCCTACCTCAAAAAAGAAAATCAAAACACAGAAGAGTCCATGAGCAAACCTCACGTAGGTCCTATACGCTCTCGTCCAGTCGTTGAACACAGGCAGCCATCCTCCAACGTGCTACTCTGGGAGTCTGACCTGCTTCTGTTTGATTTTCTTGAGAGCCTTTGTCACTATCTATGACTATCATGTAACTTACTGGTTACCCGGCTGCCCCCACACCTCCATAGAATGTCCCAGGAAGGCTTATACCTCACCGGCTCCACCGCGCCCTCCCCAGGACCTAGCGAGCGCTGTACACAGTGAGTACTCCTCGTTTAAGAGAGCAAGGCGGCCTGGGAGAGTAGAGCGCCTGTGCACGCCTTGCCAAGATGCTCGGTCACGTGTCGCTCTCAGCAGTTATTCCTCTGGGGCTCCGGAATCGCAGAAAAGAACAAAATGCGTGGAACCTGCGCGACACCTCCCCACCCCCACCCCAGGAGCTTCAAGTTTAAAAAAGCAATCAAGGGCTGGAGAGATGGCTTAGCAGTTAAGGCGCTTGCCCTCAAAGCCTAAGGACCCAGGTCCGACTCGCCAGATCCCACATAAGCCAGACGCAAAAGTGCGACAAGCTCGAGGTCGCACATGCCCGCTAGGTGGCGTAAGCATCTGGAGTTCAATCACAGTGGCTGAGGCCCTGGAGCACCAATCCTCTCTCTCTCTCCAAAACAAACAAGCAAACAAACAAACAAATAATTAATTAATTAATTAATTTATTTTAATTAGATTTTTAAAAAGCAATCAAGGTGATGGGTGACAGGGCTTGTGAAAGGGAGAAATAAAATCCACCGCAGGTCAGTAAGAACACGAATGAGAGGCACAGAGAAGCTGATGGCTCATGGGGCTCTCTGTGTAAGGGGGAGGCCACCTTGACGTGGCAGCCAGAGTTAAACCACACACTGGCTTCCAATGACCCTAAAGCCCCTTCCCTCAGGAAGCCTGCGGGATTCATCAGAAACCAGTCCTGTTGGTACCTCGATCTTGGACCGCTGGCCTCCAGAGCTATGTGGTAATACATTTCGGTTGGTTAAGATGCCTCATCCATGGTACTTGGCTATGGCATCCCACGCAGGCTAATGCGGCAAGTATATTCTGATTTTGTAGCTTTCAGTTACATGTAGTCGCTGGGAGTCTGCTAATCCTATTGTACCACAAAAGTCTCTATGGGACATTTTTTTATTCACCCAGTGAGAATAATACCATGAACAAATGAGTAAACACCTATATATCCTGCTGGATAGGAGAGGATATTATTGAACATAGTTGGCCCTGTTGAGTTCCTTCTAGATCATTCCTTCATACAACAAACATCTGCTGAGTACCCAGAAAAAAAGCACCACTGTTGTGTCTATCTGTCATTTGCATATCTATTTGCATACCAAGTCCTCCCTGGGGTGGGGGTGGGTCTCCCTAGCTAGCAGGACAGGGAAGACCTGGAGAAAGCACATTGTAGTCACACTCAGAGCCAAGAATGAGATTATGTTAAAAAGTCCCTTCAGGGACTAGAGAGATGGCTCAGCCATTAGGAGGCTTGCCTCCAATGCCTAATGACCCAGGTTCAATTCCCCAGTACCCATGTAAAGTCAGATGCACAAGGTGGTGAATGCATCTAGAGGCCCTGGCACACCCACCCTCTCTTTCTCTCTGTCTCTTTCTCTCTCCCCCTCTCTCTCTCAAATAAATAACTAAAAATCAAGGTTTGATTCCCCAGTGCCCACATAAAGCCAGATGCACAAAGTGGTACATGTGTCTGGAGTTCAGTTGCTGCAGCTGGAGGCCCTGGCATGCCCATTCTCTCTTCTCTACTCTCTCCGCTTCTGCTTTCAAATAAATAAGTAAAACATTTTTTTTTTAGTCCCTTCAGACAAAACCTAGGATTGTCACTGACTTTGGAAGGTGGAGCAGACACTCAGAAGACATTTGCTGCTTGAACAATGTCCTGTCATATACCGTATCACTTTGCCCTCAAGCTGATGTGAGAAGATCAGGGGTCCAGAGCACTGTGGCCCCTGCGTCCCTGCCCCACTTCCCATCAGTCAGTATGGGCTCATTAAAGATCTAGCATACGTGGAAAGGGGAGCTAGCTAGTCTAGTTGGATACAGTGCTATTTGAGACTTTTTCACGTTAACTAATGTTATTCAAACATGGTCCTGGGGCCAGCAGCTATAGGAATGTACTAACTAGGGACAGCTCTAGAAAATTCACTATTTTTTAGCTCATCCTTGGATGAAGGACATTGAAAGGTGAGGACCCAGCACGGCACTACTGCATTCTCTTCCTCATCTTTTTTTTTTTTTTTGGTTTTTTGAGGTAGGGTCTCACTCTAGCTCAGGCTGGCCTGGAATTCACTATGTAGTCTCAGGGTGGCCTGGAAACTCACAGCGATCCTCCTACCTCTGCCTCCCAAGTGCTAGAATTAAAGGTGTGCCCCACCACCCCTGGCTCTTCCTCATCTTTAATCATCATCTGCTCTCTTTAGTGCCTTCAGGGAAACACAGAGACTGTAGGTTGCCTGGACTAAGATTGGAAGGACAGACTTGGCTCTAGCAAGAACTGATCAGTCATTTAGGAAGGCTGAGAGGGAGGAAACTGCAAATGTCTGTTTGCCAGTGTTTGTTCAGAAACCAGAGTGAAGGCCGGGTGTGGTGGCGCACGCCTTTAATCCCAGCACTCGGGAGGCAGAGGTAGGAAGATCACCGTGAGTTCAAAGCCACCCCAAGACTACATAGTGAATTCCAGGTCAGCCTGAGCTACAGTGAAACCCTACCTCAAAAAACCAAAAAGAAAAGAAAAAGAAAAGCCAGAGTTAAGGCCAGAGAGATAGCTCAGCGGCTTAGGGGCTTGTTTGCAAAGTCTAATAGCCCAGGTTCAATTCCCCAGTGCCCACCTAAAACGAGATGCACAAGGTGGCGCATGCGTGTGGAGCTCATTCGCAGTGGCAGGGGTCCCTGGTAGGCTCCTTCTTTCTCTGACTCTCCTTTGTCTGCTTGCAAATAAATACGTAAAAATATTTTTGAAAATCAAACTAAAAAAAAATTTTTTTTAATAGAAAGAAATCAGAGTTAAATAGGGTCAGACTCCCTGAAAGAGAACCAAGACCAGACAGTCTGTACTGAGTCACAACCCATGTGCTGTAATGGGGAGCAGAAGTGAGTGTTCTGTAATGAGCTCTCGTAATGTTCCTCAAAGAGTAGCTATTAGCAGCTCTGGTCACACACTGTTCAGGGCCTCTGGACATTCTGGCCAAGAGTCTGCCTTCCCCAAGGACTTGAACTGTGGACCCTTCTAATCTGACTTATCTTTAGTGTGAAAAAGAGGCCCTAGGACTTTGACCAACCATAGCTGATGACCGGGGGGGGGGGGGGGAGGGGGCGTCATTTGTCCAGAAAATTAAAGCCATTTTACCTACAGAGCCTTAAGTGGGAAAAGGGCGAGTTGTGTTGAAATGGCTTGAACATTCCTGGGTCAAGTTAAATAACGCTGACAAGGGCATAATCTATAATTCAGGAGCCGGACCTGAGCATAGCATCTAAGGAAAAAGCGCACACACACGCAAGACGCGTTCCGTAGCCTGACCGTCTTCTGAAAAATGATTGTGAGCATTCTGCACGGGAAGGAAAAATGTTTCCAAGAATCAATGAAAGGCACTTCTCAGGAAGGTCCATTGGGGTGTCAGCAGCCGGACTGGAAGGGCCTGAGCAGTCACTTCTACCGTGACTCAGTGGTGCTGACGGGACCAATTACTCAGGCAAGTTTCTAAGGTTCGAGTGTCACCCCACAATGGGTACTCCGGCCCCTCCCCTCATACTCAAATCCTTCCATCCTGCCCACCCTCCTAAGCAGACTGAGAGAGAGAAATGGACCACTGGTGAGGGGCTCCCAGAAGTTCAATGGCTGTCCCCTTGACCAGCTCCTCCCCTCACTGGGTGGGCTAAAGATCAATCTGGTATCAATACAAAACTCACCTCCAATGTCACCAGAGTGGAGAACCAAGTCCTAGGCAACATAGGTCCACTTATGAGTCCCACTGAAAGTACCTAGACCAAGATGAGTAAACTTTTTCTGTTATGGGCCACATAGCAAACATTTCAGATGTCCACACATCCTAAGCCTCTGTTGCAGGTACTCAAGTCTGTTTTGAGGCCTAAAAGCAGCCATAGATGATATGTACAACAGTGAGCAAGGGTAGTTCCAATAAAACTTTATTGACAAGAACAAACAGTGGGCCACATTTTATCACAGGCCACGGTATATCAATTCCTGATTGAGACTAATTAAGTCCTGTTTTCTCATCTTATGAGAAAACAAATGGTAAAAACCAAAGCTCAGGTGGGAAAGGACTTCCCCAAAGCCACATGCCTTGGTCAAATCCAAGCTCCAATTAAAAGCCAAAAATGATAGGCTGGAGAGATGGCTCAGCAGTTAAGGTGCTTGCCTATAAAGTCTAACTACCCAGGTTTGATTCTCCAATACCCATGTAAGCCAGTTGCACAAGGTGGTGCATGCATCTAGAGTTAGTTTGTAGGGGATAGAGGCCATGGAGCACCCAATCTCTCTCTCTCTCTCTCTCTCTCTCTCTCTCTCTCTCTCTCTCTCTCTCTTTCTCTCTCTCTCTCTCTCTCTCTCTGTGTGTGTGTGTGTGTGTGTGTGTGTGTGTGTTATCACTATGCTTGCAAATAAATAAATATAGCATTTTTTTAAAGCCAAAAATGTTGACTCTGTCTTCTAAATCTGTGTCCACCACACTGTGTGACCACTCTGTTCTTTTCTTCCCCCTCCTCCCCAGTATCATCTGCTTAACACTGAGAATATGGTACACACACGGACACAAAGCCGGCATCCGCCCCACCTGCAGCCTCATGCAAGACTGGGAAACACTCTCCAAAAATGCTCTCAAAGACTCAACAGAGGAGCTGGGGCAGGGTTGCTCAGTGGGCAACGAGCTTGCAAGTGTGAGGACCAGAGGTCAGATCGCAGCACCCAAGTACATGGCGGGTGGATGTGGTGGCCTGGAGAGGAAGAATCCTTGCACTGGAGAGGTGGAAATAAAGGGTCCCCAGAGTAAGCTAGGCAAGCCAAATCAGCAAGCTCTGGGTTCAAGTGAGAGATCATGCATCAGTAAATAAAGTCAAGGGTGACTGAGGAAGACGCCCTCTGGCACCCTTAGACACACTCGCACAAATGTGTGCCTACACACACACACAGAGAGAGAGAGAGAGAGAGAGAGAGAGAGAGAGAGAGAGAACATAAATGCATGTTCTCTTGTGAATATCAGTACTGTAAAACCACCATGATTAACTTGTGACAGTAACATCACCCTGAGACATGCAACCCCTTGGTAAGGCATTTCCTCTTGGCACAGGCCTGCGATTATCTGTGGAATGAATACGATGAATCATGCTCATTGAACAGAAGAAAAGAAAATAAAGATCAAAGGAGAACATGCCTCTCGTTCCACTACTAAAAGATAACTCCATTAACAATCTGGTATGTTTTCTTTTACTTTTTTTTTTTTCTTTTGTGTTCAGGGTTGGCGAGAAACAGGCTCTTACTATATAACGCGGGCTTCACTTGACTTCCTGAGTATACATCTGCCTTCCTTTTTGTTTCAATATGTTTTTAAATAGGCATCTATATAAGATATAAAGATATATCTTTCCTAAGGATGTATATAAGATATGCCTGAGAGAGAGAGAGAGTGTGTGTGTGTGTTATGCATTGCAGGGGAGGGTAACAAAAATGAGAGCCATGCCCCTTGGCACTGCCATCGTACCACTTCTATGGTAAAATGCATATTGGTGCCATCAACCAACTTACAAAAACACTCTTTTGAAATACAGCCTGTTCGTGACTTGGCATTTCCCTAGATCCTTGGGAACCCCTGAGGTGGAAGATACAGTGAGGGTGCAGGGGTGGCTGGGTGGAGAGTGAACAAATTTCAAGACCGTTTCTGACCTTGTCCCACAGTAGGCAAGGCAAAGGCGGCTAATCCTTAAGTGTTTAATTTTTCCTTTATAAAAAATATTTTTGCCTGGCGTGGTGGCACACGCCTTTAATCCCAGCACTTGGGAGGCAGAGGTAGGAGTATCATTGAGAGTTTGAGGCCACCCTGAGACTACATAGTCAATTCCAGGTCAGCCTGGACCATAGCGAGACCCTACCTTGAAAAACCAATATATATATATTAGGAAACACAGAAAGAGAGAGATAAAATGGGTGGCCAGGTGTGGTGACACACATCTTTAATCCCAACATTCAGGAAGCAAAGGTAGGAGGATCAATGTGAATTTGAAGCCAGCCTGAGACTACATAGTGAATTCCAGGTCAGCCTGGGCTACAGAGAGACTCTACCTTGAGAAAGAAGAGGAAAAAAAAGTGAAAGACAGAGAATGGGTGTACCATGGTCTCTTGAGGCTGCAAATGAACTCCAGACCATGCGCCACTTTGTGCATCTGGCTTTTACATGGGTACTGGGGAATTGAACCCAGGCGGGCAGGCTATAAGCAAGTGTCTTTAACCACTGAACCATCTCTCCAGTTCATGTTTAATTTTTCAACAGATTTGCTTAACAGTCTCTTTAAAAACCATTTATGTACTTCAGAGAGAGATAGAAGAGACAGAGAGAGAGAGAGACAGAGAATGAGCACACCAGGGCCTCTAACCACTGCAAATGAATTGCAGACACATTTATTTATGTGGGTTTGGTGGGCATAACATATCCATTTAGCCAGACAATAGTAGGCATTACACCCACAGGGCTTATGGCCTCCCCTGCCAGAGTCTTTTGACTAGGTTTTCAGTGCCAGGCAGGAATTCCCTGCCATGAAACAGGTGTCAAATCCAATCAGAGAGCGATTAGTTTCTCCCGTAACAGACCTGCCACCATTGCACCCGTTGGTACATTTGGCCTGGCTGAGCAGCCATAAAGCTGGCAGTGCCCACTGCTGTTAAACATTGTTGGTGACTTCCTTCTCCCACGGGGGCTCCATGTAGCATAACTCTTTCCAGATTTCTGACAGCTAGCCAACAGGGAGGAGGCTTCGAGCTCAGCTCCAGCTTGATTTCTCATTGACCTGCAGCCCAAGCATGTGCAGTCTTCAGCAGTAGGGTCTTACCATCTTGTTCTGGTGGGCAATCAGGAGCCTCGGCAATAGTCTTTAATGTTTTGGGGGACTTCAGGAGCCTCCCTGGCCAACAACTCACTGGGAGGTATCCCACACCTGGCACTGAAATTTTTCTATAATAATCCATGGCTTCTGGGTACAGCATTATCCACTCCCACAGAGAACTTCTGCCCAAACTCTCCTTTATTTAACACATATATTACTACAGCTAGCGAAGAATTAGCTTTCCATATGGCTTCTTTATTCATTACCAGGCTTCTCCTTGGTAACTTTTCTCGGCGCTTAACTCAGTTGTTGGTTTTCTGTTTGTCTTCCATCATCAGATGGAGTCTTATGGCAGTAGGAGCCCTATTACCTTTTTCTCTCTAGTATCTCCAGTGGCCAGCATAGCCATAGCACATAGTAGGACCTCTGTCCACATTTGTTTAATGAGTGAACTAGAGGGCTCAGTGGGTACAGTGTTCGCTGCAGAAGCGTGAGGACCCACGCTCGGAGTCCCAGGACTCGTGCAGATGCTGGGTGAGATGGGTACCAGAAACCCAAGTGCTGGGCAGGGGGAGAAACAGAGAGATCTGCAGAGGACATGCTGACTAGCTAGAGGAGCCCCGTGGCAATTATCAGGTGGAGAGAGATATAAGGAGACACCTAATGACAGCCTCTGACCTCCACATGCACACATCCACATACTCACGTTCCCACACACATGTGAACCTGCACACACACACACACACACACACACACACAGCTGCTACAGTGCCAAAGCCCATGGGTGCTAGCTCTGCAGCACCTCATTGGCTACTGACCTTTGACACAGTCATCCCCTCCCCGAGGTCCCGTGCTCCCTCTCCGTCTCGGGTTGTTATCTAGCTGGCTCAGAGGCACTTCCCACTGAACTCCAATTTCATGCGGTTTGGGTAGAGATGATGTTCCCTGAGACTTCCGCCCGCGGCCCTCTGGAGATTTCTTGGAGATAGAAGCGCGGGTTTGGCTCCGCTTGCAACCTGTTTGAACATTCGCTGCGCAGGCTGCAAAACCCGAGACCCTTGGACTTCTCACCCATCTGCTCTTGGCAGAGCACAAGCTTCCTGCTTCTGCAAAGCTAAGCTTTCAAGCTTAGGAGAAAAGGCTTTTTGGACAACAAACAGCCCTTTAAAAACAACATTTTGATGAGTTAAGTGTAAATGAATCAGAAACACATGGATTAAGCTCCTCTTGATGTATACACATGGATTTAATAATTGCCATGGGTAGAGGCGGGGGGAGAAGGGAAATGGGGCTGGAAAAGCCGTGTCTCGGGTTTTATCAAATCTAAAATGTTTGAGAAGTAATTCAAGACATTCCACACGCCCCCAAATGCAGCCAGATTTTCCGATTCCACTTCCAAGGAGCCACACAGGATCTTTCTAGTAACGATGTAGCTTTCTAAAGAGCCAGATTTTGGTGGCTTCTGATTGGCTGGGCAGGGGGCTCTGATTTATGAGGGCCATTCAAAGATTTATATATCGCCATTATAACAAATTCCTTCCAAACTGAACAGTACCCGAATGTAGCCTTATAAATATCTTTCCTCTTTTCTATTCACAAAACTCCCCTTCTTTTCCTTTCCCCTCCCCCAGCCTCCCCCCTTCCCCAAGCCACAGATTCCCCCGACGAGGTCTCAGACCAGTGCAGAGCAAGGGAATTAATTTTACCATGACTGAAACGTGTTTCACTTTGGATTGAGTATTAAATGACTTGGGTCTATATAAGCTGCAGGTCATAAGAAGGTTATAACTAAAGGACTCATAAGTTAGGTGAAGGATGGAAGTGGTGGAATTTTATAAATGCTTATTGCTTTCATAAAAAGAAAAGCGAAGTTGTGTTCGTGCCTAACACGGTCAAACACTCCATACATCAAGGCACTCCGTTTCCTAGAGGAAATGGCCCATCCTGCTTTGGCCGGCTTCTGTCTTCCTCTACTTCCATGACATCATCAGTGTTAGACGTCTGGGTAGGATAAGTAACTTCTTCCACATGTCACCATCCTTGAGTACCTTCCCCCAAATAAATTTGGAGTCATTCGAAAGCTCTGAGGTCCCCTAAATCACTTGGCTTAACAGGCAGCAGAAAAGTGGGGTGAGAGGTGGTTGGGTGAAGGACTTCCTGCCTTAATAACTCATTACCCCATAGGTCTTGTTTGCAGTGAGATTTCAAAAGTCCCACCCATGTGGGATACAAAAGGTATCCAGAGAAGAAAGGGCAGGGTGAAGTCTACATGAGGGCAGACATGTTTGCCAGATTCAAATAGGAGAGCTGTCTCAGCAAACACACACAAAAGTGGTGAACCGACAGCGTCACATATGACAGCCATCACCCTGAGCAACAGAAGCCATCTGCATCAGTCAGCTGCGATGCCATAATGCTGCATAACAAAAGATCCCAAGAGCCATTGCGAGGACAAACTTTTCTCTCACAGCCACAGGTCTTTGAGCTGACTTTAGCCAGCTGAGTTAGGGAAGACTTCAGGCTCCAGGTTCTGGCTTCTAGTCTCTGGACTGTAGACTGTATGCATGTCTGTTTCAGGTACCAGTTATTCTCTGTGGACCAGGGATCATGCTCACAATGAGGTCTCCTTCATAGGTCACAATGTGGCACTTAGATCTGCAGTTCTTAAAAAAAAATTATCTGTTTATTTGCGACAAGGAGAAAGAGAGTGAATGGTGCACCAAGGCCTCTTGCCACGGCAGACGAACATCAGATGCTTGCGTTACTTTGTGCATCTGGCTTCACGTGGTTACTAGAGAATCGAACACAGGCTGCCAGCTTTGCAAAACAAGCGCCTTTAACCTCTGAGCCATCTCCCCAGCTCAGATCTATAGTTCTTCCCCAGATGCAAACACACCTACCATACCAGTCTACTTCTGGCTCTCGGGACCTCTGACTCAAGAACTAAAATACCTAATGTCTGTCACAGATATCCTTGCATCTGGCATGTCACCACAAGGCCATTGGTTCAATGCCATGTGTTGGTAACTATTGCTGTCAGCTCCACATTGCTGGGATGAACATCCAAACCAGACACAGTGTATGGAAAGAAGGGGTTTCTTGCAAGCTTACAGATCCAGGGGAAGTTTTGTCTATGGAGGAAGAAGCTGGTTCCCATTCATAAATCCATGCAGAGAGATGCCACCAAACAGCCAGCACCACAAGCCAGCACAGGCAGTGCTCAAGACCCCCCTGCACATCTTTGGGTTGGAATTCAGATCCACCCCATGACAGGCCCTCCCGTAGCAAGAGTCGGCCTGCAAACTCAATTTTAATAAAACACCTGAGTCTATGGAGGACATACGTTTAGACTACCACATTCAGCACGTCATCACAAGGCCATGGATTCAAGGCCACGTGATAGTAACTGCCAGTTCTTTGTGTGTGTGTGTGTGTGTGTGTGTGTGTGCACGCGCACACACATGTGCTCACACATGCGCTGGGAGTGCAGGTCACTGGAGCACAAGAGCTCAAAGCTGCACATGACATCCCAGTCCTCTGCCGAGGTCACACCTGATTGGGACTAGGCTCCCATTAGCCACCCAAGTCACACAGCCCAGCCCAGAGCCACAGTGTAGAGTAGTCTCAACCCAGTGTGAGGTAGTGCAGGACTTCAACAAGACATAGGAGAGGACCCACTAATTCAATCGACAACTCCCATGTTTCTTGATCCTTCCTTCCTATCCACATCCCCTATCCCCACATCCACCAACCCCTTCTAATTCTGCCCGCTCGTCACACCTTAAGTCCATCTGCATGCCTGCATCCTGCCTCCTCCTCCCTAGTCCAAGACATCAGCATCCCCCAGCATGGACACCATCACCACAGCCTTCCCCCTTGGGGTACCACTCAATGCCATTTCCCACGTTGTGACCTACACGACCTTCCTGAGCACGGCTCTTCTTCCCTTTGCACTCAGAGAAGAGTCCACACCCTGTTCACAGTCCATGAGGTCTGACGTAACCCAGTACCTTCCTCTTGTCTCCTGTTTATTTTGCCTCACTCTGCCTCCGACATGCAGGGTTCCCCTCAAACACATACGCTGCCATCTGCCTGGGAGACCTCTTTGCTTGATGGTCCACAGGGCTCTTCCTACCCTTTCTGTCTCCAGGTAACTCCCTCTTGTTCTGTAGGAGCACCCCATGGCCCCCACATCAAGACAGATGCCAAGCTGTAGAGCCAGCGACACCCTCAACTCAAACAGACAGAAGCCCGACTTCCCAGGAGACTCGCTTCATTGAAGAGGGCATTGGTTCACACAAGCCAAACTATCAAATCCAGGCAGAGGAGTTGAAACAGGGGCCCGGAAGTAGGCATACAGCGGCATCTGCCAGATCTCCATTCTGTCTGTGATGGAAGACATAGGCTTGACCAGTGTCCTCTCACATAGGGACTTCCCTACGAGATCCTGTGGGGCTCCAAGAACCGTCTTCCCATTAGCCACACAGCTCCTCCTACTCTTGAGAAGGAAAGTGGTTCTTCTCTGGGTCTGTCTGTTGGTCTGCCTGTCTGTCAGGGTTTCTTCCTTGCTCCAACTGGTTCCATACTCATCCCTGAGCCAGTGTCTGTGGTCTGAGGAAGGGACCCCACTCATGTAGTGGCACTAGTTGGGCCTGGGAGCTGTAGGTCATCTCAGCTACTGTGAAAAAAACACACCTGACTGAAGTGACTTAAGGGAGGGAGGATGTATTCTAGCACATGGTTTCAGTCTGTCATGGAGGGGAAGGTGTGACAGAGTTTGTGACAGAGGGAGCATGTGTTCCAGAAGCTTCTCGCCTGGCAGGTCAGGAAGCAGAGGGCTCTAGAGTTGAAAGCAGGTATAAACTTCAAAGGTTTGTCCCTCTCCTACACCAACCAGCTAACTTAACTTCTACCACCAAAGGTCCACAGGCTGTACAGCGCCACCAGGCGGGCATTAAGTGTTCGAACACATGAGCCTGTGGGGACAGTCTGCATTCAAAACCATGCCATACCCGTGTTTGGACAGTGCTGCTCACATCGCATGGCTAAGAAGTCACCCCCACAGAGAAGCTCTTGGCAGTGCTAATGGGCACAAGTGGACTGAGTGTTGGCCTACCCACTTCTGACTACCGGCTCACATTTGGTGAGGACGTTTCTGGACTTCTTCCTTGCACGGGGTCCCTATGGTTTTCTGATAAAAGCTGCGCATGGAACAGGCTGAAGTTTATGTGGTTGGTTTCTGACGGCTTCCACCATTTATAGCAGATGGTCACGTACCTGTTCCCTACTCCTTATTCAGCAATGCCATGTTGGTAGCTCTAAGTCAGCCCAGATGGGGGTATTTACACCACAGGGATGGGCAAACTGACATATCAAGACTTATTAAAGTTTGATTGTGTGTGTGTGTGTGGTGTGGTGTGTGCATGCACACGCGGGTGGCAATCACATCGGTCCTTGCCCGTCCACCTCATTTGAAGCAGGGTTTCTTGGCCTGGAGTCTCATTCTGTTATTCCTGGCTGCACTTGCCATGAGCTTCCAAGAAACCCTCCTGTCCCTGCCTCCCATCTCTCCATCCGCAGCGGTATGCTGGAATTACTTCTAGCTTCTTATATCGGGTCTGGGGATCAAACTTGAGTACTCGAGCTTGAATGGCCAGTGATTTATCCACTGAGCCATCTACCCAGACCAGACGCAGAACTTTTGTCTGCACGTGTATGCTGTGAGCGTGTGTGTACACGTATTTGTCATATGTGGGTGGGTGCCCATGCATGTGTGTGCATGAGTATGACGGCCAGAAGACAACCTCGGGTACTATCCTCGGGTGCTCCGTCCTCCTCTTTTTAAGACAGAATCTCTTATTGGCCTGGAGCTCACCAAGTAGTCTAGACTAGCTGACCAGCAAGTTCCAGGGATCTTCCTGTGTCTACCTCCCAAGCACTAGGATGACAGGTACACATCAGCCCACAGGACATTTACATGAGAGCTGAGCATTGGACTCAGGTCCTCATGTCAGTGAGCCGTCTGTCCAACTCCACATCAAGATGTTTCTCAGGGTCCGTTTGGCAAGCACAGGCTGTGCTAGGATCCTCCACATCCCCCGAGGAGAGACTGCTACCCACTGGCAGCCCAGCTTCCCTCCGTCCTGCCTTCAGCACACCGCTGCTGATGGAGCTGGGAGGTGGACACTGGAGAACTTCTTGTGAGCTCATAGCAAATAAAAGCAGCGCAGGAATCCGGAGCAAGAAACCCTGTCTCCTCTGAGGTGGGCCAGCTTTCAGCAAACATGTGGTTAGTCAGCCCACCCCTTCCACATCCTTCCAACGTGCTGTGATTCGAATGTGGAATGTCCCTGACAGGCGCCTGTGTTTGAGCACATGACGTCCAGCTGGTGGCGCTGTCTTGGGAGGTTGCGGAACCCTTGTGACCGGAAGCATGGCTGACGGCAGATGGGTCACTGATAATGGACCTTTGAGAGTTAAGATCCTACTTCCTGTCCCCTTCTCTGCTTCCTGCCTGTGGCAATGTGACCAGCCAACTCCCCCCCCCCCTTTGCAGAGTCCGAAATACTCTGCAGCACCGCCCCTTTCCCATCGTGATGCACTCTATCCCCTGAAACCAGGAGCCAAGATCAATCCTTCCTCCCTTAAGTTGTCTCTGTCACAGCAAAGGGAAAAGCGGCCAGCACCAACCTCTTCCTAGGGCCATCCCCCACCTCGACTCCTCCTCCCCACCTCTGAGACTCTACACCTTGTTTCCTCCTTTGGAACACCCTGCTTCATTTCTCCACTTGAAGGACTCCTACCCCTCCATCAAGACCGAACCCCAAGTATCCTCCACCCCTTCCAGGTAGAGAGGACTAATCTCATCTCTGATTCCCCTACTATTCTATTCGGTTCTAGAATGTGCTACTACGAAATTACTCATATTCTTCTCTGTCACTCATATCCTAGCTGTCAACCCCAAACAACTGCTTGTTTCTCCAGATGCCATGTTCCCGAGGTCTTGCCTCCAGCAGGTAGCAGAAAATACATCCTGGTCGGGCAGAAGAGATGGCTCAGTGTTTAAGGCACTTGCCTGCAAAGCCTGACAGCCCAGGTTCGATACCTCAGTACTCACGTAGAGCCAGTTACACAAAGTGGTATGTGTGTCTGGGGCTTGTTTGCAGCAGCAAGAAGCCCTGGTGTGCCCATTCTCTCTCTCTCTCTCTCTCTCTCTCTCTCTCATTGCAAATAAATATATAAATTTAAAGAACAAAATAAAGGCTGGAAAGATGGCTGAGCAGTTAAGGCAGTTGCCTGTGAAGCCTAATGGCCCAGGTTCAATTCCCTAGTACTCATGCAAGCCAGATGCACAAGATGGAGCATGTGTCTGGAGTTTGTTTGCAGAGGCTGAAGGCCCTGGAGCTCCCATTCTCTCTCTCTCTCTCTCTCTCTCTCTCTCTCTCTCTCTCCCTTCCTCTCTTTCAAATAAATAAATAAAATATTTAAAAGAAAAATAAAGAATAAAATAAATCCTGGAATTAATAAGGAAAAATAACCAAACATGCACTTGGCTTACAACGTGATAGGGGTTAGGACAATGGTCCCTGACCCCAAAGAGCTCAGACTTCACAAGTAAACAAAGGAGATACCGTCACAATCACCCCCGAACCCCTCCTTCTAGCTCTCACTGCATACTGAATATCTAGTTAGGGGCAGAATTGTGGCCCAAACCGTCCCTCGGTTGGTTTGGGCCAGTGAAAGAGCACGTTTGATTCAGCTGTCACACGTAACACAGCGACATCACCAAACACTGGAATCCTCCACGGAGTATAAATACAAAATGAGAGACGGAGACACAGGCCCTGCTGTCTGCGAGCCCACATTACACTGATGACGTCAGCCCCGAGCAAAGCAGAAAGAACAAACAGGCAGAGAAAGAAACTGCTCTGAGACAGAGCGGGTGGCACAGACCGTGACCGGATCAGATCACAGGGACATTGAGTGCCAGGCACCGGGTCCAGCTGCCCTGTCTGGGTGGGACAAAGAACATGAATCAGCACCCCGCCCAAACAACAAGGAGAAATAAAATGATGACTGGCAGAGATATGGGAGGGAGAGGTCATTGTAATAGCAGTCCTCACCGGCTTGTCTTGAGCGCTGGCCACACATCACGCTGGTCACTGTGACTAGTAAGTCACTGGTCCCCACACTTAAGTCTGATGTCCACATTCACATTGTAAGGTTAAACGTTGAGGCTCAGAAAAGTTAAGATGCTTGCCTAAAGTTATACAGCCACTCATAAGAAAGCCGGGATTCCCAGCTTTGATCTGCTGAATCCTGAGTTTGATTCCCCCTACCCCCACCCCAGCATTCTAACTTCCTTAGAGAGGTCAGAAAACCATGCACAGTTTCGTGTGTGACACTGAGGGACGGGCTCACACAGCTACCTCGTCACCACCAAGAAACAGTCTTGTTTTTGTCGCTGTAGGTCCTCACTGTCCTCCACAGTTTCTCTTCTCTTTGCATGTTCGTATGCGTGGTGTGCACGCATGTGTATCTGTGTGTTCGCTTGTGTGAAGGCACATGCGTGTGCAGGTACTCATGGAGGCCAGAGTTTGGTGACCGGTAGTCTTTCTTGATCGTTCTCCATCTTAATATTTTATTTATTTATTTATTTGCAAAAGAGAGGAAGAGGCAGAGAGAGAGAGAGAGAGAGAATGGGCACACCAGGGCCTCTAGCCCCTGCAAACGAACTCAGACACACACGCCACCTTGTGCATCTGGCTTACATGGGCCTTGGGGAACGGAACTGTGGTCCTTTGGCTTTGCAGGCAAGGGCCTTAACCGTTCAGCCATGTCGTCAGCCTTCTTTCTCCCTCTTCTTCATGGAGATCAAGCCTCTCACTTTGAAGCCAGAGCTTGCTGACTGGGTAGTCTAGCTGGCCAGCTCGCTCAGGGGAATCCCTCGTCTCACTCAGCCTTGTGAGCACACAGATTAAAGCGGGCTGCCACACTCAGCCTGTGTTTATGTGGACACTGGGAACCCTAACTCTAGTCCCCAGGCTTGCACGCCAAGCGCTTTTTCCACTGAGCAATCACCCCAGCTCCCTTCCCTAACTTCTTCAGAGCTAATGAAACCAGCCAAGCCAGTGAGGTTGGTATAAATCTCTCCTTTCATTGTTTGACTCTGATCTTCCGAACTTCCTGCAAGTAGCTGGCTGGGAAATTGCACATCCTCATGAGGGGTAATCTTAGTATTTCCCTTCCCTCTCCTCTGCCTCAGCCCCAAATGCCACTGTAATGGTTTCCATCTGCGACTGGAGGTAGGAATGGGGGGGGGGGGGGCAGCAGGCATGGGAGACATGGGCCACGCAGATTCAAGCCTCGTGGCTGGACCAGGATGTTGGACGGTAAGACAAGATAGAATGAATCTAAGTGCCACTTTTTTTTTTTCACCCTGGGTTGGAACAGGGTCTGTATGCAACAATGGCAATCTTTCTAAGAGACAAAAAGAAGACATAGAGAGATGTTTATACTGGAGAGAGGGTCCTTTGACTACAATATATGCCCAGGCTCATGTGTTTGAATACTTGGTTCCCAGTGGGTGGTGCTATTTTAAGAAATCATGAGCCAGGCGTGGTGGCACACGCCTTTAATCCCAGTACTCGGGAGGCAGAGGTAGGAGGATAGTTCAAGGCCACCCTGAGACGACAGTTAATTCCAGGTCAGCCTGGACCAGAGTGAGACCCTACCTCGAAAAAACCAAAAAAAAAAAAAAAAAAAGAAATCATGAACCCTTCAGGAGGTGGGACCTGGCTGGAGGAACTGGGTCGTGGGGGGGGGGGGGGGGAGTGACCTTGATGGTTATAGTCCAGCTCAGTTTCCTGTCTATCCTCTGTTTCCTGATCTTCTGAGATGTGGACAAGCTGTGTCCCAAGGTTCTGCATCAGGAACTGAGCTGTTTCAGCCACCCTACCTTCCTGAACTTGATGGATTGGTTATCTCCTAAAACCACGAGCCCAACAGCCGACATAAATCCTTCCTTCCATATGTTACTTTTATCAAGTATTGTGTCATGGCAACGAGAAAAATAGAGCGGGTAGAAACAGGAGTAAAAGGTCCCCTTTGAGAGCCTGTCACACCTTAATTTCTTAAGTCTAGCCTCTAGAAATGTAAGGAAGCCAATTCCTGCTATTTTAAGCCACCAAGCTTGTTGGTCCAAGAAATGAATGTGCGTGTGATGTAGGTAAGTGGTTTCACGTCTCCCTAAGGAGACTCCGAAACAGCACCCGCCTCTCAGGCAGCAGGAAGAGTGCCAGGTGGGGCTCTGCAAGCCGGTGCTTGTGCTATACTGTGAAGACAGTCAGACGGCCACAGGTGGACCACAGTGTAACTGGAGACAAAGGTCTAGGAGAAGACAGAGGACCAGCAGGATTGACCTCGCAGGCTCTAGACAGCACATTGGAGGTGGCAGACGGGAAGGGCAGGGTGAAACAAAAAAGCCTCCAGACATAAAGATGTGAAGCCAGGCGTGGTGGCTCATGTCTTTAATCCCAGCACTCAGGAGGCAGAGGTAGGAGGATCACCATGAGTTTGAGGCCACTCTGAGACTACAGAGTGAATTCCAGGTCAGCCTGGGCTAGAGCGAGACCCTACCTCTAAAAAAACAAAATTAGGGCTGGAGAGATGGCTTAGCGGTTAAGGCACTTGCCTGCAAAGCCTAAGGATCTAGGTTCAACTCCTCAGAACCCATGTAAGCCAGATACACATGGTAGCGTATGTGTCTGCAGTTCATTTGCAGTGGCTTGAAGCCCTAGCATGTTCTCTCTCTCTCTATCCCCCTCTCAAATGAGTAAACAAATAAATAAGATACTTTAAAAACAAAAAATAAATAATCAAATAAAATAAAGGAGATGTGCAGAGGGGCTGGGGGAGAGAGAGCTCATGCTCCTTTCCGGGTTCACTGTGCCTCTCTCTGAGCTTGTTGAACTTTCTAGAATATGAGAACTGAACCCTTCCCCCCGCCACCTCCAGAGCTAAGAGATAGCTCAGTGGGCAAAATGCTTGCATTGCAGGCATGAGGCTATGAATTTGTTCCCCAGACCCCACGTAAAAGAAAAGCGAGGTGTGGTTGGGGGCACGCTGCTGTAACCCCAGTGCTGAGAGGCGGAGACAGGAGGAACCCCGGAGCTCACAGTCTAACCTAATTGGTGAGCTCCAGGCCAAGGAGAGACCCTGTCTCAAAGAAGGTGGATGATGACTGAGGAATAACCCAGAGACTGCCCTCCTCTGACTTCTCTCTCTCTCTCTCTCTCTCTCACACACACACACACACACACACACGTAGAACCTCCCTTGCAAGGTCCTCCTCAGCATGACCAGAGTTTCCATGTGGAAAAGAGCCGTGCTTGCTGCTTGGTACTTGCTCCCTCCTTCTGTCCACTATTGCTGTCCCCTTCTGTGTGGCAGGCGCAGTGGGTGCTAGGATACGTAAGAAGTGTTTGTAACCGTCCCCATCCCTTTCATTGCTGTTATTCCTGAGGGAACTGGGAGTCTCTGTGCATCACAGGCTCCCTGACACAGCCTCCCTGGGAAAGACGCCCGTGCTGCCCCCTCTCCCTCTCCCTCCCCCCCAGGCAGCTGCATAGGTGCTCCCCAGGGTCTCTCGTGGGACCTCTCTGTCTCTGCCTCCCATCTTGCCATAGGGTTGCTGGGATCGTAGATGCTCACACCACCATGTCTGACTTAACATGAGCTCGGAGGACCCAAAACCAGGTCAGCACACTTGAGCACTAGGTACTGTTTTTACCTGCTGAGCCATCTCACAAGCTCACCCCGCCCTTTTTTTTTTTTTCTTCAAGTAACTATAGGTCTGTTTGATCATCTCATCACACACAATTTATTTTTTCTCTGTAATGGTCAAGCTTACCTGTGTGCCCCTCCAGCTTCAATGTCTTTGCTCCATTAAAGAGGGCTGATGGAGCATCTGCTCACTGTTTGTAAGGAGTGTCAGATAAAAATGCAAGTGAAGGGCTGGAGAGATGGTTTAGCGGTTAAGCACTTGCCTGTGACGCCTAAGGACCCCGGTTCAAGGCTCGATTCCCAGGACCCACGTTAGCCAGATGCACAAGGGGGCGCACGAGTCTGGAGTTCAGCGGCTGGAGGCCCTGGCATGCCCATTCTCTCTCTCTCTCTCTCCCTCTTTCTCTGTCTCTTTCAAATAAATAAAAATAAACAAAAGTAAATTTTTAAAACATGCAAGTGAAGCCAGGTGTGGAAGTGTATGCCTTTAATCCCAGAACTTGGGTGGCAGAGGTAGGAAGAGCATTGTGAGTTAGGCAGAGGTAGGAGGATCACCATGGGTTCAAGGCCAGCCTGGGCTAGAGGGAGACCCTACCTCAAAACAAAAATATAAATGGGGGGCTAGAGGGATGGTTCAATGGTTAATTGTGCTTACTAGCAGTCTGATGGCCTCGGTTCGATCCCCCAGTACCCACATAAAACCAGATGCAAAATTGCACATGCACCTAGAAGTCATTTGTAATGGCAAGAGACCCGGATGTGCCCATTCCCCCCCCCCTCTCTCTCTCTTTCTCTTCTTACAAGTAAATAACAGATTTTAAATATTTTATTTATTATTTACTTATTTGAGAGAGAGAAGCAGATAGAGAGAGAGAGATAGAAAGTATGGGCATGTCAGGACCTCCAGCCACTGTAAATAAACTCCAGACATATGGGCCACCTTGTGCATCTGGCTTACGTGAGTACTAGTGAATAGAACCTGGGTCCTTAGGCTTCTTAGGCAAGTGCCTTAAGCATTAAGCCATCTCTCCAGCCCAAATAATCCACCTTTAAAACTTAAATGAAGTCCTTGTCACAGAACCTGGGCACTGACGGTGCTACTCCAGTCAGCCTGAGCCACGCTTGTCCAGGTGCTTGTCCTGGCACTCCAGCCCTGGCTGGGCAGTGAGCCCTGGGTCAGTGATGAATGGGCTCTCTTCTGCATGTCCCTGTGAAAGCAAGAGCCAGACATAGTCACAAGACAAGGCACTAGGCCATGGTGGCAAGACCTTTCCCAAACATGCTTTGAAACAACAACAACTTATCTGGTGATCTGTTGGCTAATGGCAAGGGGCCATGAACTCAGATCTATGTGGCCACCTGCTCACCCAGGTTACAAGCTGGCACACAGTCTTCTGCTGGAGAAGTTTCTCTCCCTCCCAGCTCCATCCACCGTATCCCAGAGACATGACATCCCCTTTCAGTGGCTTGGCTCCGCTCGCCCAAGGGTAAGAAGAAAACTGCAGCTGAGCGTGTTGGCACACGCCTTGAATCCCAGCACTCAGGAGGCTGAGGTAGGAGAATCGCCATGAGTTTGAGGCCAGCCTAGAGCTTCAGAGTGAGTTCCAGGTCAGCCTAGACTAGAGTGAGACCTTATCTTGAAAATATTTAAAAAGGAAAAAAAAAAGAAGGCAAGGAGAGGAGAGGAAGGGAAAGAAAAGGAGGGAGGGAAAATTGGGTTCATGACTACATTCTACTGAGCATCTATTCTTTGCGTGTTTATACTCATGTTACACACACTTACATACACACACACACACACACACACACACACACACATATTATACCACCTAGGTAATTATCAATTAATTATCCATAGTACTGATTTCTGCTACACCCCCCCCATTTTACAGATAAGTATATTGAGGGTTGTTGAGCCATTTGTCCAACTGTAGAGCCAGGTTTTGAACTCTGGGCTGTAAGATCCTATACTCTCAGACCACTCGGATGGATGCCCATTCCCCCATGCTTTCAGCTCAGGTCTTGGATATAAACCCACCCTCTGCCTTGCATCCTAGAAGTCTTCTGAGATACATTATTCTTCCCTGGGTCAGCGTTGGCAGGCCCGGGCAGGGTCAGGAGACAGGCAGACTAGCGAAGGTGGGTTTCACCACTCATAAATCCTCGGTCCCTGACACACCCCTTAACTGCTCGTCTTTGAAAACCACAACTGGAGAGGAGCTGGGGGTGGGAGGGTGGAGGCCACTTGGGACATCCAGAATCATGTTCCTGACTTTGTGACTGCAGCAATCAGAAGCCCACTGCCCTCCCCCCGCAAAACGGCCTGACCCAGACTCACTCATCTGTCCCCAAGACATCCCTTCTTGCCAGATCCCCTCCTGGCCATTCCCCTGCAGCCATCTTTCACCTCCTGATTCGTTTCAGATGTGTGACTATGGAACAAAAGCTCCAATTTCAAAGCCACTGTGGATAAGTCTTTGGACTTGGTCATTGAGTTCTGCAGCCAGCGGCCTTTCCCATGGATGGGGACTCCATCACAATCCCCACTCTGGCTCCATCGTCCGGGAGGCCTTCATCTTCCTAACACAGTGAATGCCAGGGTTCCCCCACTCCAGAGTGAGGCAGGGAGAGAAAACTTGGGGAAAGGGCAAACTCCTGGCAGCCTGGGGCACACCCTTAAAAAGTACATCTGGGGCTAGAGGGATAGCTTAGTGGTTAAGGTGTTTGGCTGCAAAGCCAAAGGACCCAGGTTCGATTCCCCAGGACCCACATTAGCCAGATGCACAAGGGGGCACACACGTCTAGAGTTCATCTGCAGTAGCTGGAGGCCCTGGCACACCCATTCTGGAGAGTTCACCCCAAAACTAGTGCATATCACATGGGAGAAGCTTCAAATACTTGTCCCAACCATCCCCCTGCAATTTGGGTTTAGTTGACCAAAGTTTGTGTTGTGGAGCTTTTTCCTCCAAACTGAAACATTCCTTGTGGAGAGAGGAGGGAAGCTCATGAGATTCAGCAAGCTAACAGAACTCAAGATTTGCAAGCCCCCCCCCTCCCTGCAAGGCTATAAAAGCAGCCCACAACTGCTGAGAGAGAGAGGACTCTTCAGTAGAGATGCCTGCAAGCTGGGCGGTGACCTCAAGGGATGTAGTTTTTAGCAGTGGCTGCATAGGCAGAGACAGGCTTTGCAGGGGTACAGCTGCCTTTGGGTCACCCACACTTATGTAAGTGACCCCAATAAACTCATTGGTTCAGCAAACATGTCAGTTACTCTCGTGTGGTTGGGACAGAAAGAGTTGATTTTGGCTTATAGTTCCAGAGGGTGGAGTCCATCGTGGCAGAGAAAGTGTGGTGGCAGGAGCAGGAAGCCAGTGTGATGTCATCGAATCAGCAGGGAGGGAGGAGAGAGAGAGAGAGAGAGAGAGAGAGAGAACAGCAAGCAGGGACAGACTGTATGTCGCAGTCATCTTTGCATTGCTGGCACAAAGCACCCAACCAAGAGCAGCTTGCAGGGGGAAAGGGTTTATTTGGGCTTACAGACTCGAGGGGAAGCTCCACGATGGCAGGGGGAAAGGTGGCCTGAGCAGAGGCTGGACATCACCTCCTCACCAACATCAGGTGGAAGACAGCAGCAGGAGGGTGTGCCAAGCACTGGCAAGGGAAAGCTGGCTTCAACACCCATAAGTCCAGCCCCAACAGTACACCACCTCCAGGAGGATCCAATTTCCAAACTGCCACCAACTGGGGACCTAGCATCCTGCACACATGAGTTTATAGGGAATACCTGACTCAAAGCACCACACTGTAACACCTCAAAGCCCATCCCCAGTGATACATTTTCTCCAGCCAGGGTCCACCTCCTAAAGGTTCCACAACCTTCCGGAACAGCTGAGGACCAAGCGTTTGAACACATTAGTCTATGGGGGACATGTTTTCATTTTATAGTTTTTCGAGGTAGGGTCTCACTCTAGCCCAGGCTGACCTGGAATTCGCTATGTGGTCTCAGGGTGGCTTTGAACTCAGGCGATCCTCCTACCTCAACCTCTCAAGTGATGGGATTAAAGGCGTGCACCACCACGCCTGGCTTGTGGGGGACATTTTGCAAACCGCCACATAGGATGCAACTGTTTCTTGGGTCTGTCACTGGTGCACTATCTGGGGTGAAAAGATGTTTGTTCAACTAGCCCCAGGAAAAGTCTCACACAGCTGGTCTTGGACATTGGTAGCTGATATTGGGTTGTTCTCTGCTTATATTTTTAGATAATGAATGAGAAGCAGCTTCCCATTGCGGTTTATCATAGCCCACAAATGTAAGGTTTCAGAGCCAGGCATGGTGAATTCCAGGATGGCCTGGGCTAGAGTGAGACCCTACCTCAAAAAGCCCCCCCCCCAAAAAAAATGTAGGTTTTCATGCAGAACCCACTTCTTATCTCACAGGTTCTTTGGGTGAACGACTCAGTCAAGGTCTCACGAGGCACACTGAAGGTGCCAAACAGGCCTGGGCCCCATCTGAAGGGGACAGATCCAGTGCCGGGCACCTGGGGGTGTTGGACGATTCAAGTCCTGTCTGGCCGGTGGATGGCAGCCCTCCGTGCTCTGCCACATGGTCCTCTGCAGGGTGACAACTTGCTTCAGGCAAGCCAGCAAAGGGAGTCGGCGAGTGAGGGAGAAGCCAGAGTAGCATGACAAGAACACAGATGAGGCCTCCATCGCCTGTGCCATGCTCTGTTGGCCAGAGCGAGTCTCGGATGCCGCGCGCGCGTGTGTGTGTGTGTGTGTGTGTGCGTGTTCCACGGGCGGGACCGGTACCCACGGTGGAAATGGGGGCCATCGCAGCCTGTCTACACAGGGATGCTGACGGGTTAAGGACCCTGCATCTTGCACAGTGATGCTCAGCCCGCCAAGCCAACTTGCACATCCCATGTGGAGGGTGTGTGGACATGACCTGGGAGCTTGGTAAGCGCGGGGCTGGCCACCACCTGACGCTGCATTTCTAAGTGCCAGATGATGCCCATACTATTGGTCTTCAGACAACGCTTGGGAGGGTCAAGAATCTAGGGGCACAGTGGGGACGAGTAGGGTTTTTTTTTGTTGTTGTTTTAATTTATTTATTTGAGAGCGACAGACAGAGTGAGAAAGAGGCAGAAAGAGAGACAGAGAGAGAGAGAATGGGCGCGCCAGGGCCTCCAGCCACTGCAAACGAACTCCAGACGTGTGCGCCCCCTTGTGCATCTGGCTAACGTGGGTCCTGGGGAGTTGAGCCTCGAACCGTGGTCCTTAGGTTTCACAAGCAAGCACTTAACCGCTAAGCCATCTCTCCAGCCCACGAGTAGGTTTCTTAAAGTGTTGCTTCCCGCTCCGCTCCGTTGTCTGCGTCATTGGGATCAAGGTGTGGTCTGTGAATGCGGGAGGGCGTGAGTTCTCCCTGTCAGGACACTGGGCCCATCAGATCTCACATTCAATAGCACATCCCTGAGGAAGTCCCCACTTCCAGCCAATGAGGAGCCACCAAACCCTAGTCACCTGGATTGCAAGCTTTCTTTCATTTTTTCCCTTTTAATTGAAGTAGCTAATATATGGTATGTTGTGTGTGTGTGTGTTTCAGAGAGAGACGTTTGGAAATAAAGAAGCAAAGACCAGGTTCCAAGTACAAGCCCTTTTCAGTTGAAAACTTTGGGTGTTATTTAAAAAACAAACAGAAAAGGAAGAGAAGGTGTTGCAGTCAGGTTCACATTGCTGGTAGAAATCACCCAACCAAGATCAGCTTGTGGGGGAAAAAGAGGTTTATTTTGGCTTACAGACTCGAGGGGAAGCTCCATGATGGCAGGGGGAAATGATGGCATGAGAAGAGGGTGGACATCACCCCCTGGCCCACACCAGGTAGACAACAGCAACAGGAGAGTGTGCCAAACACTGGCAGGGGGACACTGGCTATAACACCCATAAGCCCAACCCCAATAATACACTGACTCTAACAGGCATTAATCCCCAAATCTCCACCAGCTGGGGACCTAGCATTCACAACACCTAAGTTGATGGAGAACACCTGAATCAAACCACGACATTCTGGCCCTGGCCCCCTAAACTGATAACCATCCATGATGTAAAATTCAATGCATTCAGTCCAACTTTAAACTTCCCCATAATTTTCTCATGGAAGCCATCCCCTCTCTCCCACCCCTGTCCCCTGGTAACCACTGATCTCTCCATCTCGCTCCCATTCTGTATGTGGCTTGACCTCTTCCTTAGCTTGGCTTTTTCACTAAGCAACGAGCATTTAACCTGTCTCCGCATCTCTTCGTGGCTGGGTAGCTAACATATATTCATTACTGAATAGTATTTCACTCTGTGGGTATACCACTGATTTTTTTAAAATTACTTTATTTCTTTATTTGAGAGAGGGAGAGAAAGAGAATGGGTGTGTCAGCACCTCCAGCCACTGCAAACAGTCTCCAGATGCATGCACCACCTTGTGCATCTGGCTTTACAAGGGTAGGAGGGAAGCAAACACAGGTCCTTTGGCTTTGTAGACAAGTGCCTTAGCTGGTGAGACATTTCTCACTTCCACAGATGGGCCCAGATATCTCCAAGGAAGTGTGGCAAAGCAGGGCCCCATGTGGAGAGCAGCTGCTGTCAATGCCAAGGAAGGGGGACAGAATGGTCACAGTCAGCCTGTCCCTGACAACCTGTTCCAAAACTCAGACCAGACCATGAGGCTCTGATTGCTGAATGTAGTGTCAATCTGCAATGGCAACGTCAGAGCCAGTGGAAGGCCACAGAGAGAGGGTCACAGCTTCTTTACGTGGGCCAGGCCCTGCTGGGACTCCCTCTGCCATGGAGACCCAGCCGGTAATGCTCTGCCCCGGCACCCCAGGACATAGGGGAGTCACTCCTTAATTCCAAACCTAGGGTTTGGCCGAATTTTAGACCTCAGCTTCTCCCAGACCCTGTCTTAGACTTTACACGGATTCTGCTACTGACGAACCTATGCGTCCCACGTGACCCGTGTGTACGCAGAAAGGCAGAGTGTTAACCCTCTTTCCAAATTAAGATGGCTGTCTTCTTGCTAGCCTCACAGCTCGAAACTGTCTGTCTGTCTGTCTGTCTCTCCTCATTCACCATCATAGAGGCCTAACCCACATGGCCTCACCAACACCAGCTCCATTGTGAGATTTTTGGAGGAAACACATTCAGAATGGCTCACATATGGAATCATATGCCAAAGTTTAGAGCCACCAACTGGTGGGCACTATCCTAGAAGGTTCTGGAAACTTTAGGAGGAGGAGCCACTAACCTAGTAGGAGCAGTAGGTTAAGGGAGGGGAGGATCTTTGGAGATAACTTGCCTGTGGCCTGCTTTGCTGTTCTCTGTCTCTCTCTCTCTCTGTCTGTCTCTCTCTCTCTCTCTCTGTGTCTCTCTCTCTCTCTTTCTCTTTCTCTCTCTCTGTCCCCTGCCTGCCAGGCATAAGGTGAGGAAGTTCCTCTCCCACATGTCCCCACCAACATGATGTTCCACCCAAGCACGTAAGCTGAGCTGAACCCTCTGAGCCCATGAGCCTAAACAAGTCCTTCCTCTCTTAAGTTGTGTGTGCCAGGTACTTTGTCACAGTGATGAAAAAGTAACTTGTAACTTCCAGAACCCCCTTTTACTCATCCCTCTTCCACTCTAGCGGTAGACAGAGGCACCTGTGATGGTCACATGAAAGAAAGAGCACACAGTAAGTTAACAGCTTAGGTGGGACAAGAACTGAAGTCGTTGATGTCAGGTGTGGTGGCGCACGCCTTTAATCCCAGCACTCAGGAGGCTGAGGTAGGGGAATTGTTGTGAGTCTGAGGCCAGCCTGAGACTACAGAGTGAATTCCAGGTCAGCCTGGGCTACAGTGAGATCCTACCAAAAGAAAGAAGAAAAAGAAAAGGAGGAGGAGGGGGAGGAAGAAAAAGGGAGAAGTTTTCCATAAACTCAACCAGCTGAGGAAAAAAAATTGCTCAATCACACCCTCCAAGGCTCAGGGTCTATTGCGGAAGAGGTGGTCAAAAGAATGTGAGAGCCAGGCTGGAGAGAGAGCTTAGTGGTTAAGGCACTTGCCTGCAAAGCCAAAGGACCCAGGTTTGATTCCCCAGAACCCACGTAAACCAGATGCACAAAGGGGGCACAAGCATCTGGAGTTCATTTACAGTGGCTGGAGGCCCTGGAACTCCCATTCTCTTTCTCTGTCTCTCCCCCCCTCCCTCAAATAAATAAAAAAATTTTTTTAAGAATGTAAGAGCCAAAGGAAGGGTAAGACTGCTTACAATGCAACTGTCTAGACAAGAAACTGGTCTTGATATCCATGACCTCGCAGTGCCTAGCACTATCTTCACAAGACCCTCATAATAGGAGGAAAAGATGATGACATCAAAATAAAAGAGAGACTAAGGGAGAGAGGGAGGGGATATGATGGAGAGTGGTGGTTTTGTGAAGGGGAGAGTAGGGGAGGGGAGGGAATTATCATGGCTTATTTTCTATAAGTATGGAAGCTGTCAATAAAAAAGCCCTAAAAATTGCTCAATGAATGCATGAATGATGGTGCTGTATCATTACTCTCAGTCCTATGCTACAAAAGAGGAAACTGAGGCATGGAGAGAGGAAGTATGTAGTCAAAAGACAGCATAGTAAACGCATCTGTTTTAACCCAAAAACAACTGTCCTCTGCAGTGTCTGCTGTTGTTGGGCTTCTTGTGTCCCTTGTGTGTGGAGTCTCTTTGGTGACTTGGCTGACAACTCATCTACTGTCCTCAGGTATTGTCGGGGTTTGGATATGAAGCACCTTCCCCCAAAAGGTCCACGGCTGGTAGAGCCGATCCTTGATGGTGGTGAGACCCTGAGGACTCCGACCCAGTCAATGGATTTAATCCACCCATGGGTGCTTGACAGCATGGCACTGTTGGGAGGGAGTGGAGACCTCAGAGACGGAACCTGGCTGGAGAACTGGGTCAAAGGAAGCGTGCCCTAGACAGATGTCCCGTGTCTCTGACCCCTTCTGAAACTTGCTCTTTCCTTTTTCTTTTTCTTTTTTTGTTTTTCGAGTTAGGGTCTCACTCTAGCCCAGGCTGACCTGGAACAGTCTCAGGGTGGCCTCGAACTCACGGTGATCCTCCTACCTCTGCCTCCCCACACCCAGCTTAAGCTTGCTCTTTGATCCCTGACTCATCTCACCAAGAACAATGGATGGAAACTTGTAAAACCAGGAGCAACTGAAATCCTAGGAACTGAGACCTGGCTCAGGGCCTCTGAAACTGTAAGCCAACATGAATCTTCCTTCTTATTGGATTGTTTCAAGCACTTGTCATGGGACCAAAGAACTTGGGTGCTATGTGTCATCCAGAGGTGACTTAAAGGACACATAGGTGTGTGTAGGTTGTGTGCTAGCGTTCTACCACTTTAAGTCAGGGACCTGAGCCTCTCAGTGGGGTCCTAGAATGGATTCTCTGGGAACACAGCAGGATGGCTGTAATTAAGCACAAGTAGGTTTGACTTAGACAGGGAGAGTGCTTGATGTTAGCCAAATAATCCCTCCTCAGATGCCTCCACACTCAGCCTGCTTGACAAACCCAACCATACTGGGGCCACACGATGGGAAGAGCCCCGGGGCATCTGGCCAACACTTAAAGTGGCCAATGTTAAACTCCCAATGTTAGGGGTTCCTCCTGCTTTAATCCCTGGAATTAGCTTCTGGCTTCAGCGGCTCTGTCCCCTGAATTACTGGAGTTCAAAGGTCAACACATTAAGCAGGGTAGATTAATACCTAGTTGTAAATTCCCAACGTGGCATGTAAGCCTCAGTGATATTTCACTCGGGATCGCCCAGCCATGATGGGCTGGTCTCGGTGTGTGTGTGTGTTTGTGTGTGTGTATGTGCACGCCCCTGGCTGTGTTTATGAGGCTGGACAAGCCCTCCTGGGAAGAGCCCCCACATGCTGCTCTTTGATCATGGAAACCCAATACCTGAGATCTGTATTTTACAGACAAACAAGTCCAGATTAGAGAATTAACCACGATGGATCACAACCTATAAAATGGGCCCTGAGCTCCACCGCAGTGGGGCCCTGGGAATGGACAGAGAAGGGGCAGAAGAGAGGGAAGGATGGATCCAGGGTCCAACCTACTACTGCACGCTTCTCCATCAACCCAGAATGACAGTGAGTACGAAGGCCGAGTATGCACGTGGGGATGTGTGTGCGCACGTGCATGGCAGTCTGTGCATTATTTTAATTTTTAAAAATATTTTTATCTGTTTATTTGCAAGGAGAGAGGGAGAGAATGGGCATGCCAGGGCCTCTGGCAATTGCAAATGAACTCCAGACACATAAGCCACTGTGTGCATCTGGCTTTATATGGGTAATGGGGAATCAAACCCAGGTTGTCTAGCTTTGCAAGCAAACACCTTAACTGCTGAGCCACCTCTCCAGCCCATCTGGCTGCTTTTCAATCTACAGACTCCCCAGTCTTTGTTTTAGTTCTCCCCAAAGCAGACCTGGGCATGAGAATTTGAGTGCAAAGAGCTGATTTTGGAGGTGACCCAGAGAAAAAAATAAGAGACAATAAGAAGGGGCTAATAACCAATGATCAGTTGGGGGGTCAATCTCATGGGGACCCCTGAGATCCTGTGTAACACACACTTCAGACAGAAGGAAAGGAGCCCCTGTCCACCCACCCATCCCACCTTAGCTGAAGGTTTCCTTGGGGGGGGGTTGAGTCTCAAAGCTTCCCCTAGCCCACAGATACAGCCAGTGCCTCTCAGACAGACAGACAGACAGACAGACAAGGAAAGCAACAGTGTGTAGAGTGCTACAGGTGACAGGGGCCATGGCATGGGAGATATGGACAGCAGCACTTTCTTTCTCCTCCTTCTTTTTCTTCAGTGTTGAGGATGCAACCCAGTACACTGCACATGTTAGGCAAGCACTTCACCACAGAGCTGCACCCCCAGACCTATTTTTATTTTATTTTATTTTTATTCTGAGACAGGCCCTCACTAAGTCACCCAGGCTAGCCTTGAACTCACTCTGTAGCCCAAGAAGATCTTGAACCACCAGCCTCCCACCTGGGACTCGTGAGCGGCTGCGATCGCAGGCCTATGCAGTGGAACCACGCCCGGCTCGGTGTTCAATCTGTGTTTCTACAATGTCATGAACGGGGCATGTTTTCATTTCCTGGTCCTGCTGTGACAAGTGACCACAAACCTGGTGGCTTCAAAGAGCACAAAGCTCTCATCTTGCAGTTTGAACACCAGGAATCCCCAGCAGCCTCCCTGGGCCAAATGCAAGTTATCAACAGGCCTGCAGGCTGCTGTGTCTCCAGAGGAGCATTTGTTCTCTTGCCTTTTCCACGTTCTAGGAGCTACTGGCTCCTGCTCTCTTGGTCTTCAAAGGCAGCAGGGTTCCCTCAAGCCTTTCTCACAGGACATTTGACTCTTCTTCCTCGCTCCTTCACTGGTGAGGAATGCGGAGATAATGCTGGAACCACTCTCGTGCTTCCCAGGCAATCGCCCCATTTCAGCTGATTAGCAAGCGGAATTCCACTTGCAGTGCAACGTCACCCTGCCCCGTGACCTCACAGAGGCGCACAGACTCTAGGGATGAGGACGTGGATAGCAACGGGGCTGATTATTCTTGTGTGATTATATGCATATTTGCATGTGTGTGGGTGCACAGTTAATGCGGATGCCCGTGTATATGTGCGTGGGTATGTGTGAAGGCCAGAGGACAACCTTGACTGTCACCATCAGGAACACCAGCCACATTTTTTTTGTTTTTTTTGAGACAGGGTCACTCATTGATTGGCCTAGCATTCACATGTTAGGCTGGCCAGCCAATGAGCCCCAGGGATCTGCCTGCCTCTGCCTTTCCAGTGCTGGGTTGATAAGCACACACCACCAAGCCTGGCATTTTGTTTAAAACATGGGTTCTGGGGATTGAACTCAGGTCCTTATTCTGGACGTCAAGTACTTTACCAATCGTGAGCCATCTCCCAGGCCCCTGATTATTTTTTGGCCAGAATTCCCACATCTGGAATTTCCTGAGGCTCCCTCACAGCATGTCTTCACAGAGCCTCCATCCTGATGTCTCCCTCATCCATGTTCACAGATCACTCCATCCTGCTGTCTCCCTCGTCCATCTTCACAGATCCTCCATCCTGGTGTCTCCCTCATAGCTCGTCTTCACAGATCCCTCCATCCTGGTGTCTCCCTTATCCATCTTCACAGATCCTCCATCCTGGTGTCTCCCTCATCCATCTTCACAGATCCTCCATCCTGGTGTCTCCCTCATAGCTCGTCTTCACAGATCCTCCATCCTGGTGTCTCCCTCATAGCTTGTCTTCACAGATTCCCTCCATCCTGGTGTCTCCCTCATAGCTCGTCTTCACAGATCCCTCCATCCTGATGTCTCCCTCGTCCATCTTCACAGATCCCTCCATCCTAGTGTCTCCCTCATCCATCTTCACAGATCCTCCACCCTGGTGTCTCCCTCATAGCTTGTCTTCACAGATCCCTCCATCCTGGTGTCACCCTCATAGCTCGTCTTCACAGATCCTCCGTCCTGGTGTCTCCTTCATCCATCTTCACAGATCCTCTGTCCTGGTGTCTCCCTCATCCATCTTCACAGATCCTCAATCCTGGTGTCTCCCTCATCCATCTTCACAGATCCTCCATCTTGGTGTCTCCCTCATAGCTTGTCTTCACAGACCCTCCATCCTGGTGTCTCCCTCATCCATCTTCACAGATTCCTCCATCCTGGTGTCTCCCTCGTCCATCTTCACAGATTCCTCCATCCTGGTGTCTCCCTCATCCATCTTCACAGATTCCTCCATCCTGGTGTCTCCCTCATCCATCTTCACAGATCCCACCATCCTGGTGTCTCCCCCATCCATCTTCACAGATCCTCCATCCTGGTGTCTCCCTCATAGCTTGTCTTCACAGATCCCTCCATCCTGGTGTCACCCTCATAGCTCGTCTTCACAGATCCTCCGTCCTGGTGTCTCCTTCATCCATCTTCACAGATCCTCTGTCCTGGTGTCTCCCTCATCCATCTTCACAGATCCTCAATCCTGGTGTCTCCCTCATCCATCTTCACAGATCCTCCATCTTGGTGTCTCCCTCATAGCTTGTCTTCACAGACCCTCCATCCTGGTGTCTCCCTCATCCATCTTCACAGATTCCTCCATCCTGGTGTCTCCCTCGTCCATCTTCACAGATTTCTCCATCCTGGTGTCTCCCTCATCCATCTTCACAGATTCCTCCATCCTGGTGTCTCCCTCGTCCATCTTCACAGACCCTCTATCCTGGTGTCTCCCTCATCCATCTTCACAGATTCCTCCATCCTGGTGTCTCCCTCATCCATCTTCACAGATCCCACCATCCTGGTGTCTCCCCCATCCATCTTCACAGATCCTCCATCCTGGTGTTTCCCTCATAGCTTGTCTTCACAGATCCCTCCATCCTGGTGTCTCCCTTATACATCTTCACAGATCCCTCCATCCTGGTGTCTCCCTCGTGGTGCCATCCTCACTTGTTCTACTGCCCTGTGTATTCTGAAATTGCAGTTGGATGGAGAGACCCCACTCATTAAGGCTCATTTTCCTACTGGCCACACTACATCACAGGTGAGGTGCTGAGTGTCTAGACTGCAAAGACTTCTCATGCCACACATTTGGCACGTTTACACGTGCTAAATGAACTGAGAATTCAGAACTGGCTATAACTGAGCCTTCTGCTATAATTCACCAGATGCCAAGAATTGAACTGAGAGATTTTGTCAAAGAAATGCAACATTGGAAAAATCAAAAATATCGATTTCTTCTGCTTGTCATGCAATGGAAAAAAAAAACAGACCTTCTGTTTCAATGTTTAAGCAAATATATATATATATATGAAAAGCTTTCCAAAATAATTTGTATGATTTAGATTGTGGGAGAACTTTTACAACCAGAAAGCTGGATATGTGCTCCCTCTGGTTAGGGTCTAAAAGCACATTTTATCTGTAATCCAGTTCTTCTCAGCATCCAAGGGGTCCCAGGATCTTATTAAAATGTCCAAATCTGGCAGCCCACAGGAAAAAAGGTCCCTGGAGTCTACTCCGAACAAAAACAATATACAGTTGCCTCTGATTTCCTCACTATTCTGGCCACTGGAAAGCCCTCATCCCCACATTAAGTCAGAGGAAAGTCTGCAGCCAGGGCCATGTGACGAAGTCATTGGAGCCAGTGCAGGAAAAGGACACCCTCTGCCCAGGGCAGGGACTCATTTTTAGTCTCTTCTGTTGTTACCAGCCATGTTTTCAATTTTCTAAAACTGCTTCATTGCTGGCTTTTCAAATGTCAGAAGCCGGTTTCTCACCGTTCAGAGACTCCCAGAACCCTGTCATCACCACCCAGACTGGCCAACAAATGCGCTGCAAACGTTCATCTCTGTCACCAAGGAACGTCACATTCCATGGCAACTGGGCTCTTAAAAGGGAAAAAAGAAAGAGCAAGCTGAGACCACAGGACACGGACTTGGCTAAGGGAGTGGGAAAGTTGCAAACTAGAAGGAGAAAAGATGTTTTTCAAAGTGGTTTTAAGATGAGGAGGAAGAGTTTGGGCTGAAGTCAATTCCAAAACAGAAGACTGGGCAGGACTGGTTGAGGGTATAATGCATGTGGCAGTGTGTAACACAGTAACCACACACAGCGAAGCAGGAAGTATGAAAGCAGGACTCACCGTCGTTCTCTGTGCTAAAGTAGTGTGTCAGGCATGGTGCACACCTGCGATCCCTGCACTGAGGAGGCTGAGGCAGGACGATCATGAGTTTCATAATAGCCTGGGTAGTGAGACCACATCTCAATAGATAGATAGATGTTAGAGATAGATAGATAGATAGATAGATAGATAGATAGATAGATAGATAGATTATAGACAGATGATACATAGATATATAGATAGATGATTGATAGATAATAGATAGACAGATAGGTAGATAGATGATAGATAGATGAAAGATAGATGATTGATAGATGATAGATAGATAGATAGATAGATAGATAGATAGATAGATAGGAGACAGACAATATATCTGGAAATGTTTCCTTGTTAGCTAATTAAAACTATAATTTATCTTTTTATATTTTTATTTACTTGTGAGCAGAGACAGAGAGAAGAGAGACAAAGAGATAGACAGAGATTGGACATGCCAGGGCCTCTAGCCACTGCAAACGAACTCCAGATGCATGTGTCACCATGTGCATCTGGCTTACATGGGTACTGGGGAGTAAAACCTGGGTCCTTAGGCTTTGCAGCAAGTACCTTAACCCCTAAGCCATCTCTCCAGGGCTAAAATTATAAATTTAAAAAAAAAGAGTTTGAACTGTTGTATCCTGCATAGGTGGATAATTCTGCTCCCAGAAACCTTAAGTGATTATAGGAAAATCCCGGTGCCAGAGATGAGATACCTCCCAGTGAGTTGTTGGACAGGGAGGCCCCTGAGGTCCCCCAAACAATACACGCTATTGTTAATGCTCTTGGTTGCCCTCCAAAAGTAGATGGCAAGACCCTACTGCTGAAGACACCACATTGCTTCAGTTGTAGTAACTGAGTAGTCGAGCTAGAATTGAGCTGGAAGCTTCCTCCCTGCTGGACAGCTGTCATAATACTGGAAGTTTCTGGATAAGCTGCTGGGGGAGAAAGGTCATCAACAGTCTTAATTGTGAGCTACACCACTGATCAGCCAGAAAGGAAGTGTCCACTGGTGCAATAGCAGCATAACTGTTATGGGGTTAGTCTACTCTCTGATTGGATTTGAGGCGTTCTCCACGGGAGGGACTTTATGTCTGGTGCTGAGAACCTCATCAAAAGCCTATGGCTGGAGAGGTCATGGGTTTTAAGAGAAAATCTACTGTTATTTGGCTGAATAGATATGTTGTGTACCTATCAAACTGCCCTCTAAATATGCACATATCCATAGATTAGGTCCAGTCCTGCCTTTGGTTAGAGAAGCTTCTCTTTTCAGATGGTGGGAACCACTGAGGAAATTCAAAACTTGTCAAAATCAGGCTGGGGAGAATGCTCAGTGGTTAGGGGTTAAACTCCCAAGTCACCCATGTAAGTCAGACGCAAAAAGCGGTGCGAGTGTCTGCTCTCTGTAGTAGTAAAATAGCCTGGTGCATTTACACACACACACACACACACACACACACACAAATAATAATTAATTTTTTAAAATCTCATCAGCCAGGCATGCTGGTGCATGCTTTTGATCCCAGCACTCAGGAGGCAGAAGTAGGAGGATTACTGTGAGTTCGAGGCCAGCCTGAGACTACATAGTGAATTCCAGGTCAGTCCGGGCTAGAGTGAGACTCTACCTTGAAAAAAGAGTATTTTTCCAGGCATGGTGGCACATGCCTTTAATCCCAGCACTTGGGAGGCAGAGGTAGGAGGATTTCCATGAATTCCAGGCCACCCTGAGACTACATACTGAGTTCCAAGTCAGTCTGGGCCAGAGTGAGACTCTAACTCCAAAAACCAAAAAGAGTATTTTAAGGGGCTGGAAAGATTGCTCAGTGGTTAAGGCACTGACCTGAAAAGACTAACGACCTGGGTTTGATTCCCCAGGACCCACATAAAGCCAGATGCACAAAGTGGCGCATGCATCTGGAGTTCCTTTGCAGTGGCTGGAGGCCCTGGTGTGCCCATTCGCTCTGTCTCTCTTCTCTCCACTTCTCTCTGCTTGCAAACAAATATAAAATAAAAATAAAAGTATTTTAAAACCAATGTATCATTTTGATGCTTCATTTTTATTGCTTCTTCTCATTAAAATATTCCGTGATATAGATATGTATACCTTAGAATATGGAAACGTTTCAAAGTTTATCACATAGAAAATGCACTGGTAACAATCCTGAATATATTATTTTCCAATTCTTCTATGCACACAAATATATAATCATACATGTTTGTGGAGATATAAGAAATGGTAGGGTGGGGTAGTGGTATATGTCTGCCATCCAGCACTAGGGAGGGTGAGAAAAGAAACAAGTACAAAGCCAGCCCGGGCTACATAGAGAGAATCTGTCTCAACCAAACCAGGAGGGAGGCCACTCACAAATATGTTTACAGGGCTGGAGAGATGGCTCAGCGGTTAAGGCGCTTGCCTGCAAAACCTAACAACCTAGGTTTGATTCCCCAATTCCCACATAAATCCAGCTACACAAAGTGGCACACGCATCTGGAGTTTATTTGCAACAGCTAAAAGCCCTAGCATGTCCCTATTCATTCTCTCTCTCTCTCTCTGTCCCTCTCTCTCTCTCCTTGAAAATCAATAAATATAAGTATTTTTAAAAATTAAAAAACAAATATGATTATATACAACATACTTGTGTGCAGCATATACAATAAATTATATTACATTTATATGAAAAAATTCCTTCAAAACAAGACCCCTATAAAACAGATCTTTTTGGGCTGGAGAGATAGCTCAGCAGTTAAGGCACTTGCCTGCAAAACCTACCAACCTGCGTTCAATTCCTCAGTACTCCTGTAAAGCCAGATGCACAAGGTGGTACATGCACCTGTAATCCCATGCCTGTAGGGGGCAGAGACTGGAGAATCATAGGACTATCTGAAGGAAAGAATTAAGAAAAGAAACAGAAAGCAAGCAATGAGAAAAGAAAAAAAAAAACAGTAAAAACAGAAGTTTGGGGCTGAGTGAGAGATTTTGCCTCAAGGAAACAGGCCAATTAATAAAAAAGGGTTTATGGTGTGTTTTCCTCTGGCTCTCACATGTATGTGCACAGGACACACATATCTGTTCACATGCGTGCATATGCTACACACACATCACACCACAAACCACACCACAAAAAATAAAAAGCACATTATCGTCTTGGGTGTGATGGGGTGGGGGGAAGACACTGGGGAATTTCTGTGGCTCCCTGACTGAAAAATAGCAGCTCCAGAGAGATTCCACCTGAAGTCACCAGACACTCTGCATGGGAACACACAGGACACATGCGTGTGCACACAGGCATGCATACGTCATGCACAGATCGCCACATACACATACACACACACACACACACACACACACACACACAGCACATTGCATGGAGAAGAACAAAGAACGTTGCTGGTTTCCTGTTGGAATGATGACAATGTTCTGGAGCCAGGAAGCAGCAGAGCTTCTCAACACTGCAAAGTTACTGGTGTGCCTGTCAGCCCAGCACTGCAGGAAGATCAGAAGTTCAAGGCCATCCTCGACTACAACGTGATCAAGGCCAGCCTGAGCCACATGAGACCCTGTACCAAAAAAAAAGAAGTGGGGAGTCTGAGGAGATAGCTCAACGGTTAAAGATGTTTGCTTCCAAAGCCTGCTGGCCTGAGACCCAGGTTCACTGTCCCAGCACCCATGTAAAACCAGATGTGTGGCTTTATGGTTAAGGTGCTTGCTGGCAAAGCCTAAGGGTTTAGGTTTGATTCCCCAGGACCCACATAAGCCAGATGCACAAGGTGGTTCACACACCTGGAGATTGCTTGCAGTGGCTGGAAGCCCTAGCATGCCCATTTCTCTCTCCTGTCTCTCTCTCTCTCTCTCTCTCTCTCTCTCTCTCTCTCCTTCCTCCTTCTCTCCCTCTCATACGTAATAAATAAAATTTTATAAAACAGATACAAAAAGTGAGGAATGTATCTGGAATTTGTTTGCAGAGGCAAAGGCCCCAGCACACCTTCCCCGGCCCCCACACACACGTGAAAAATTCTTTAATATTTACTTTTTATTTTTATTTATTTATTTGAATGGGAGAGAAAGAGGCAGAGAGAGAAAGAGAAGGAGAGAGAGAATGGGCACACTAGGGTCTCTAGCTGCTGTAAATGAACTCCAAATGCATGAGCCACCTTGTGCATCTGTCTTTACATGGGTCCTGGGGAATCAAACCTGGGTCCTTTGGCTTTGTAATTAAGCATCTTAACCAGTAATCCATCTCTCCGGCCCTACTTTTTTTTTTGGGGGGGGGGAGAAAGGGAAGAAAGGAGGGGGAAGGAGAAAGAAGGAAGGGGGATGGAGGGAGGGGGAAAGGGAAGAAAGGGTGAAGGGGAGAACAGGGAGGGAGGGAGGAGAGAAGGGGGAATAAGGGAGGAAACACTTGTCTCCAATGGGATCAGAAACAATACAGGTCCTCATCCTTGGTCCAAATGTTCTGGAAGAAAGCAATGGCAGTAAGAAGCTTTCTAGGACCTCCCAGGGCTGAAAGAAAGATTATGAATTTAGAGACCCTTTCTGCACCCTGATGACTTCCTCACAGACTTGAGCCCAGGGGACTTTGTTTTCCATTTTGGCTGGGCAAGGGGGTGAAGCTGTGCTCTCAGCACTAGGCTGGGGGATCCCCCAGCGACACGGCTTGAGGCACCATGACTCTGTATGAAACCTTCCAGTTCTGTCTTTCCATGAAGCCTGCACAGGGCTGTCTCTCTTGTCCTGGAATGTTCTCTGTCCGCTATCTGTTCCCTCAGTCACCGCTACCCTGGGCCTAGGCAACTTCCAAACTCACTCAAACACAGGAGTGAATGAATGAATGCGTGAATACAGTTGTGACCATATGAGCAAGCAAATGAAAGGGCAATTGATTGAAGAGTGAATGCACAGATTCGGACGCTCCATTGGGCCCTAGTGTGAGTCCCTCTTACCCGTCTCCTGTTGGTGGTCAGAGGAGGAGGAGGAGGGAGAGGCGTGACTGAGCCTCTAACCAAAGCACCTGGGAAATTCTTGTAAGGGGCACGTGGAGAGGGGTTCCAGGCAGAAGCTGACCCCTGAAGGGCAGCTGTGTCCCTGACCCCTTCTGCCCTCCCTTGCTCTGATCTTTATGGGGCCGGCTGCCTTTTGGCATCAAAGGAGACAGCAGCTCCGTGATTCGTCCCAAAACAGCTCTATAAAAATGTAATTACCCAGTAACCCACTGTCTGCAAAACAAGCCATCTTCCTGTTCCTTCTCCCATAAAAAGCATTTGACAGCCCTGTTCCGTCAGCTTATAAAACATGGAGAGAGCAGGCTTAGCTCTCCCTGAAATGAAAGCCTTCATGGGGGGATCCCGTAAGTGCAGCGGGGGGGGGGGGGGGAGGTGCACGTGCTGGACCCTCCAGGCTGCTGGCCGCAAGGTCGCTGGGGTTTCCAGAGACGGCGGGAGAGGTACTCGTCCTGAAGACACAGCACTAGAGGAAAATGACACCTAGAGAGGGAAGGGACCAAAGAAATGCCAGGAGCCTGCCTAGGGATGTGTCCCCACAGCTTCCAGAACACAAGTTCTTTACTTATTTATCCGACAAACATTCATGCGACACCTCCTTTGTGCTAGACAGCAGGCTAGGTCCCAGAGATTCAACTCAGGTACCGTAGGTGCTGGCCCTCTGCTGTGGTTTGAATGTGACATGTCTTCCACAAGTTCATGCATTTGAACACTTGGTCCCCAGCTGGTGTCACTATTTTGAGAAGGTGTACAACCTTTAGGAGGTGGCACCTATATGACAGAAGTAGGTCATGAGGGGTGGGTCTCTAAAGGTTATATAGCCCAGCCCCTGCCTCCCATCTCATTATCAGCTCTCTGGTCCACCACGATGTGGACAGTCTTCACCACAAGCTCCCGACCCCATGGGCAGGGTTCCTCTGCCATGCCTTCCCACCATGATGGGCCGAGCCTCTGAAACTGTGAGCCAAAATAAATCTTCCTTCCCTTACATTGTTTCTATTGGGTATTTTGGTGACTGTGATGTGAAAGTGACTAATAACATCCTTAAGAAGCTTGGATCTAAACTGTGTCTTCATCAAAAATACTGATGGATCTGAATTTATGTAAATATATGCAACTATACACATTGACACCTCTGCGTGGGTGAGAAAGCATGTTCTAAAACTGTAAGCATGGGACTGGAGAGATGGCTCAGCAATTAAGGCGTTTGCCCATAAAGTCTAATGACCCGAGTTTAAGACCCCAGTACCCATGTAAAAGCCAGATACACAAAGTGGCATATATGTCTAAGTTTGTTTACAGCAGCTGGAAACCCTGGCACACCCATTCTCATTCTCTCTCTCTCTCTCCCCACCCCCCCCCAGGCATAATGGTCCACACCTTTAATCCCAGCACTTGGGAAGCAGAGGTAGAAGGATTGATGTGAGTTCAAGGCCACCCTGACACTACATAGTGAATTCCAGGTAAGCCTGGGCTAAAGTAAGACCCTACCTTGAAAAAAGGAAGAAAGAATGATGATGTGTGAAGAGGGATCTGTGGAGAATCTCATAGACAAGAACACTATTTTTATTGTTAGACCATTGTGATCAGCTATGGACAAACTACTGGGTGTGAATCTAGAGTCTGTTTGCAGCAGCTGGAGGCCCTGGCATACCCATTCTCTCTGTCTGTCTCTCCTTTATCACTCTCTGCTTCCAAATAAATAAAGACAAATACTTTTTTAAAAACCCTGATGACCTGGAGAGATTTCTTAGTGATTTAAGACACTTTCTTGCAAAGTTTAAGGACCCAGGTTCAATTCCCCATTACCCATGTAAGCCAGATGCACAAGGTGATGCATGTGTCTGGAGTTCATTTGCAGTGGCTGGAGGCCCTGGCACACCCATTCTCTTTCTCTATCTGCCTCTCTCTCTCTCCAATAAATAAATAAAATATTTTTTTTTAATCTTGATGCAGCCGGGTGTGGTGGTGCATGCCTGTAATTCCAGCACTTGGGAGGCAGAGGTAGGAGCATCACCGTGAGTTCAAGACCACCCTGAGACTATATAGTAAATTCCAGGTCAGCCTGGGCTAAAGCGAGACCCTACCTCGAAAAACCAAAAAAAAAAAAAAAAAAAAAAATCTTGATGCTATATGGGTGTCTGTAATCTTAGTATGCCATGATGAGAAGGGAAGTAGAGATAGGAGAATTTCTCAGAGGCTCACAAACCAGCTAGCCTAGAGAACGGAGTGGTGACCCTGTTTTGAGCAAGTGTCTTTAACTGCTAAGCCATCTCCTCACAGAGACCCTACTTCACATGAGGTGGAAGGTGAGGACCCACACCCAAAAGTTGTCCTGTGACCTCCACATGCAGACCAGGGCACATGCACGCCCACACTCACGCATATAAAAACACACATGCATGCACGCACACATACACAACAAAAACAAAGAACAAAGGAAGTCACAAATCTGAAAATAAAATGTCTTATGATGACAGGATTACATTTTGGAGAATATATATATATATATATATATATAGGTTTTTTGAAGTAGGGTCTCACTCTAGCCCAGGCTGATCTGGAATTCACTATGTAGTCTCAGGGTGGCCTTGAACTCACGGCTATCCTCCTACCTCTGCCTCCGAAGTTTGGGATTAAAGGCACGTGCCACCACGCTGAGCTGGGTCAAGATTTTGTTTTGTTTTGTTTTGTTTTTTGTTTTGTTTTTCGAGGCAGGGTCTCACTCTGGCCCAGGCTGACCTGGAATTCACTATGTAGTCTCAGGGTGGCCTTGAACTCACTGCAGACCTCCTACCTCTGCCTCCCGAGTGCTGGGATTAAAGGCACGTGCCACCACGCCCGGTTTGCCCTGGATCAAGATTTTTTTAGACAACAAAATTGTGTTGGAATAGGGTCTGGCTCCGCTGGAAGAGGCTGAAAGGCACGAAGATGGCAGACCTGACGGGCTGAACACAGTCATGTGTTGGAGAATGCTGCACTGTGCTCAACATCTGGAACTGAACCCCCGGTGGTTTTCTTGGCTGTTTCCTGGTGATCCTTTCTTTCCACCTCCCAGCCCACCACTCTGAGGGGTCAGATGTCCCTGTCCCCACCAGAACTCCAAGGCTGGGTGTGCAAATGAGATACAGCATATCAGCACGCAAAAGGTTCAGAGCGGTGACCGGTGACCACGACTGACCTCCGTGGGGTCTGGGACCCAGGGCCGCTCTGTTCACAAGCAGCCCCTCTCTCGCATCACAAATTACCATCCGAGCATTCCAAGGTTTCAAAGCCCTGGCCTGCTTCTCGGGGCCAGAAGCACGGCGTGGGAGTCTTAAGTGCTAGTCTTCAGCCCTCGAGACTCCCTGGAACCGTGGTCTGAGGTTCTGGCGGGATCCACCAGGCACTTTCATGCCTCTGAGAACCATGCACGGTGGGTAAATCCAAAGAGAGCTGGTGTGTGGTTCCTGGAAGGAAGCCTTGGTGTGTGCACTTCCACACGCTTGCGTCTGCTCTGAGTTCTCAACAGAACCCCTGTCCTTCATAATCCCCTGCACTGTCACCTTTCAACGGCTGCAGCAAACTCGATAAGCACCGAATGAAAGGTCTTACAGTCTTTCCAGGAAGGGGTCTGGGTCAGAACATCACCCGTAAATATTAGGAACATTTTGCATTTGAAGAACAGGGTTGGAAAAGTTATTTTCTGTGTGTGTGTGTGTGTGTGCATGTGTGTGTATGGTAGTAGTCATTGTTTTCACTGTCGTCATCATAGTAGTGTGCTGTGTGGTGTGTGTGTACAATATGTGCAGGTGTGCGTGTGTGTACAGCAGTAGCATGTGCAGTGTGTGGTACGTTTGTGTACAATACATGCAGGCGTGTGTGCAGATCGTGCACTCTGTACACATGTGCAGAGGCCACAGGAGAGCATGGGCGTGCTCCTGTATGGCTCATCCGCATTGTTTCCTTGAGACAGAGTCTCTCACTGAACCCAGAGCTGTCGTTTTCCATCGGACTCTCTGATCAGTGAGCCCCAGCGACACTCGGGTCTCTGCTTCCCATGGGACCGAGGTTACAGGAATGTGTGGTCATGATCAGCTGCTTATGTGGGCATTGGGAAATCAAGCTCGGGGCAAATCAGACCCTTACCATGTGTCTAGCACTATTACACACTGAGCCATGTCCCCAGCCCCTCCCAGCACCACTTTTAAGAACCGATGATCAGGGCTGGAGAGATTGCTCAAAGGTTAGAGGCGCTTGTTTGCAAAGCCCCATGGCCTGAGTTCAATTCCCCAGTACCCACATGAAGCCAGATGCACAAAGCGGCGCATGCGTCTTTAGTTCATTTATAGTGGCACGATTCTGAGTCTCTGGCTTCCTGGTCTTTCCTTTAAGCTCCCTTGTGTGTATATTGGTGTGTGGGTGTGTGTGTGCGTGCGTGCACATGCATGACGAGGCCAGATGTGGACATTGATGACTTCCTCAGTCACCCTCCACCTTATTCCTTGAGAAAGCATCTCTCAATGAATCCAGAGCTCACTGATTCGGCTAGACCAGCTGACCAGTGCGCCCCAGGGATACCCCTGTCTCCTCCTCCCCAGCCCAGGGATGACAGATGTGCAGCACCACATCTAACGTTTGCACATGGGTGCTGGGAATCCAAACTGGGGTTCTCGTGTGTGCAGCAATCATTTTACCAACGGAGCAATCTCTCCAACTTTGGACCATTCTTCACAGAGGTTCTGGGGGTGGGAAAGCTCAAAAAATAAAAATAAAAAAGACCACAGCATCCATGAGGTTTGTTTCTGTGCAAATCAGGAAGTAGCCACAACCTACACAAGAAGAAATAAACCCAAGACAGCTGCAAAAAAAAAAAATGTTAGCTCAAAACACACAGACAAAAAGCAGCAACAGCAGCGAGGTGTGAAGGCACCTAACTGATGAGATCAGCGACGTCATCTGGAATTGCCTGCTGCTTAGCGGCCTCACTGAACCAAGCCAATCTGAGAAGTTATTTAAGCAGATGCATAAAGCCGTGCATTACGTAGCATTCTGTTTGTACAAGTGATGGAGTGAATACCCAGCCCCACTTGCTCTGAGCCTCACGTTACTTACTGTTGTTTTTTCCGAGTCTCTCTAATGCACAGTCAGCCTCAGGGACCTGGAGTGAGCAGGTAGCTCCTGATCTGCACAGGGTGTGGTGACGAGGAAACCTCTCAAAGGGGAAGACTGCAGCAAGGCCTGGCTCTGCCCATCACCAAAGGAAGTAAAGCACAGACTAATGGAAGAGAAGCCCAAAGTAGGAAGACCAATAGGAGAGGGGCCTGGGGGAAGGCCAATGAGAGAAAGACTCAAGGTGGAGAGACCAATGGGAGAGAGGCCCAAGGTGGAAAGACCAATGGGAGAGGGTCCTGGGGAAGGCCAATGAGAGAAAGACTCAAGGTGCAGAGACCAATGGGAGAGAGGCCCAAGGTAGGAAGTCCACTGGGAGAGAGACCCAGAATGGAAACCGGTCTGAATCAGATGCCCCGCCCCCCATAAGCTCATGTGTCTCCTAATGCATGGTCCCCAGGTGGTGGCATTTGGGAGGCGAGGCCTTGCTGGAGGAGGTGGGTTGCCCAGGGCAGGTTTAGGAGTGTTATAGCCGGCTGTGCCTTGCCAGAGTTCAACTCGTGTTGTCCACCTGCTATGGCAGAGGCGATGTCCAGCCTCTCTGCTCGTGCCATGCTTTCCCCTGCCATCAGGAAGGTTCCCCTCCAGAATGTAAGCTGAAAGAAAAATTTTCCTTCCATCAGCTGCTTCTCGTTGGGTGCTTTGTGCGCCAGCAACGAATGAGAAGGTTACTAAAACAGAGGCCCAAGGTAGGGAGACCACACTTGGCCCAGTCCAGCCAAGATGGACACCCACAAAGTCTCCTCTAAGAACATAGAATGAGAACTTGCTTAAGCTCACAGGGTGATGAATGTCAGTGACCACAAATACAACAGAGGCTACTGTCCCCTTCTGCTCCCCTGATGACAGCGTCTGGTCTAACATGTGAACACCACGTCCCACAACCCTGGGGTGCTCAGAATCTTCGAGAGAGTCACCGCCGCTAGGTGGTGTTACATAAAATATCATCTTATTAGATCATTACTGTCGTGTACATAATAAAACTAATTATGACTACACAGCAGAACCATCACCCTGGGACAAATGCACCACTGCGAAAGTTTGAAATGTTCCCCATAAGCTCGCATTTTAGACAGTTGGTCCCCAACTGGTAGCGCTGTTTAGAGGGGTTCTTTGGGAGGTGGTCACTAGGGGCAGATCTTTTGGGTACAGTTTCCCAGCCTCCCCTTGCTTGGCCCCTGTTTCCAGATTGACCATGAAATGAACAACTCACTCCCACATTCCCGCCTCGCCACCATTGATGCTGTGCCCAGGTGTGTGGGGTCAAGTGACGGATCAAATCTGACAAAACCGTGACTCAAAATAAAATGCTGAGAGCCGGGTGTGGTGGCGCACACCTTTAATCCCAGCACTTAGGAGGCAGAGGTAGGAGGATCGCTATGAGTTCGAGGCCACCCTGAGAGTACATAGTGAATTACAGGTCAGCCTGGGCTAGGGGGAGACCCTACCTGGAAAAAAGAAGAAGGAAGAAGAAGGAAGAAGAAGGAGGGAGAAGGAGGGAGAAGGAGGGAGGGAGAAGGAGGGAGGGGGAGGGGGAGGAGGAGGGAGAGGAGGAGGAGGAAGAGGAGGAGGAAGAGGAAGAAGAAGAAGAAGAAGAAGAAGAAGAAGAAGAAGAAGAAGAAGAAGAAGAAGAGGAAGAAGAAGAAGAAATAAACCACTTAGAGCTGGTGAGATGGTTCGGTGGGTAACATGACTGCCACTCAAGCATAAGGACCTGAGTTCAGATCCCTAGCACCTATCTAAAAGCCTGGCATAGCAACGCACACCTGTAATCCCAGTGCTGGAGAAATGACACACTCATATGGAGTTCATTTGCAGTGGCTGGAGGCCCTGCTGTACCCATTCTCTCTTCCCTACTTGCAAATAAATAATAAATATAAAAAATGATAACATAACCATCCCTCTGTGTCAACCTGTGGTCAGATTCATCCACTTGATTCCTTACTGTGAGTCAGTGTCCCAGCCAGAAGTAGATACGGTCCAGACGGACCATTTCAACTGTCAGGGACGTTTATAAAGGTGTGTGGGAGGGGGACATAGTGGATGGTGGGGGGGGGGGGTCCACAGAGCCACTGCAGCAAGGGCTCAACCCACCCAGAGACCTGGGGCTGCCTGTCCAACCTCTGACCTTACACCCACGCTCCTCCCTCCCTCTGCTCTCTTCCCTGTCCCTGTCCCTGTCCCATTGGCTGACCCCACCAGCAAGCTAGCAGGGGGCACAGGACTTGTCCACGCAGTGGCAGAGGTCTGTCGTGGTTTGAGTCAGGTGTTCCCCGTAAACTTAGGTGCTCTGAATGCTAGGTCCCCAGCTGGTGGCAGTTGGGGGGAATTGGAGAATTGGTGATGCTTTCCCCTGCCATCACGGAGCTTCCCCTCAAGTTTGTAAGTCAAAACAAACCCTTTTCTCCCATAAGGTGCTCTTCTTGGTCGGGTGTTTTCTGCCAGCAATGCAAAGCTGACTGCAACAAGGTCACACCCCAGGGTAGGCGCAGGATGAGAGAGGCAGAAGGTGGGTGGGCAGGGACGTGCGAAAGACAGCAGTGCCTTATCCAGATGATGACCACGCATGGCCGCTCAGGGTCCCCAGGCTTCCACTCGTCCCCAGGTTTGTCACTAACAGTGGCAGTATGGACAAATTCTAGACAAGAGAATGTAAAAGGTGGCATGCACTCACACGTAAGCGGTGTGACGTGCCTGGCCTCGAAGGGCCAGCCGCGTGGGGTCCTGCCCTCCCAGGTCACTGTGGGTATGACAGAGACTCACAGCCAAGGCAACGTTCCCAGGCCGGAACCTACCTGGGATGGGAAGGGAGGGAAGAGAAGAGGCGAGAAGAACGAATGCGGGTTCAGAGGGGCGTGAGAAAAGCTTTCAGAAGCTGCTCTGGCTGGAGCACCGCGCTTGAGGTGAGAGTGGAGAGATGAGGCTGAGTCAGGTCACTCAGGGGCCTCCCAGGCCGTGGATGTGAACTTGGGACACAAACGCAGCAGCCAGAGCAAACCACGGAAGGGTGTGAAGGAGGCGAGTGGCGTGATCTCGGGGTTCACGGTGCCTCAAGCGCGGCGCGTTCAGGACTCCACGTCTAGGGCCCGAGACAGCGCAGCAGGAGGAGCGAGACTGCGCACGTGTGTCGGGAGGGGCAGGGCCTGGCCTGGAACCCAGGAGCAGGGGCGGGGTTGTGTCTGGTATCTGATTTCTGCGGGCATGAGCAGCCCGGGAGAAGCGCATGTGTGCCCTGGCCTTGGAGGAGGTCAGAGTGACCCACGAACAGCTGAACATTCCTGATCGCTCTAGTTCCCATCCAGAGACTTTTCAGAGCTCAGCAAGTTCTCTCCCTCGACAAGGTCTGTTACCTCGCAGACACCCCATCTCACCTTCCCCTCGCCCCACTAAAAGCCCATGCAGCTGCCAAGATGCAGCCGCCGGACAGACACAGACAGGGAGAGACCATGTCAGGACTCCTAAGATGACCCAGGGGTGGGGTTGGGGGGGGGTCAGATAACTCAGAGGACAGAAATGTGATCGGTCTCCTGGCACCAGCGCGATGGGGGGTGCCCAGGAAGCTGCCAGGTGCAATTAAACTAAGCCCCAGCAACAGGCTCCCTGCCCCACTCAAGTCAGCACCTTCTGCAGGCCATCTGCTCTCCGCGCCTGAGCAACAATGGCTTCTTGTAGCTACTGACCTGGACGGGCCTGGGGGCAGGAGCTCCTGCCGTTTGATCCACACACAGCCAGCGTCACTGGCCTGGGAAAACCAGTAACAACAAAAAGTCAATCCTGTATTGTGACTATTAGTCAGGTCAATATTATTGTCAATGACAGTGACAGAAATAATAACAAGGCCAACAATAACAATGACCTCTTTTTTTTGTTTTGTTTTGGTTTGGTTTGGTTTGGTGTTTCGAGGTAGGGTCTCCCTCTAGCCCAGGCTGACCTGGAATTCACTATGTACTCTCAGGGTGGCCTTGAACTCATGGCGATCCTCCTACCTCTGCCTCCCGAGTGCTGGGAGTAAAAGCCCCATGCATATGCACTCAGAGCCACAAAATATCCACGGAACATTCACTAGACAGAAGACACTGAGCTAGACACAATACGAAGTACAGGCAGAGGGCTGGGTATGGTGCCCCATGTCATTAATCCCAGCACTCGGGAGGCTGAAATAAAAGGATTCCCATGAGTTCAAGGCCAGCCTGTACTGCAAAGTTCCAGGTCAGCCAGGGCTAGAATGAGACACTGCCTAGAATAATAAATAATGATGATAATAATAATTTAAAATGCAAGCAAAGATCAAGGTGAATTGGGTCAGTCATGGAGGCAGGAAGTGAGGGTCTCAAGATGGAAAAGGCCAGTGTTCTCAGCTCTGGGATGGAGAACCCACGATTTCCACATCCATCAAAAACATCTCTGAGCCAGGCATGGTGGCGTTCGCCTTTAATCCCAGCACTCTGGAGGCACAGATAGGAGGATCACAGTGAGTTTGAGGCCAGCGTGGGCTAAAGTGAGACCCTACCTTGAAAAACCAAAAAATAAAAAAAAATTAAAAAAATTTTTTAAATAAAAATGAAAAAGAAGCCAAGCATGGTGGCACGTGCCTTTAATCCCAGCACTCAGGAGGCATAGGTAGGAGAATTGCCATGAGTTTGAGGCCACCCTGAGACTACATAGTGAATTCCAGGTTAGCCTGGGCTAGAGCAAAACCTTACCCTGAAAAACCAATAATGATAATAATCATAAATAAAATAAAATAAGAAGCAAACATCCGTGCATCTTTGTTTGGCTCCAACCAGCCTCAAAATGAGAAGTCATTGTCCTCCATGATCTCAGAATTGCCAGGCTGATAAGATCCCTTTGGAGGAAGTCATCCTGCCCCCCCCCCTGCACACACACACACACACACACACACACATGCACATCAAAAGGCCTTGTTTACTCATGAGCCAAGCTCTGGACACCAGCGGCAGACGGACTGGCTCCAGGACATTTAAAAGGTCACTCTGGAAGGCAAATTGTCTGTGACTGAACATCAGGCATTTGGAGACCCAGAGGTTTTCTATATGCACCCATGGTGGGCTTTGTCCCAGGGGTGCCTGTGACCCAGTGCTCATAGGCCACCCTCACTGGGAACTGTTTGCTCTCCCACATGCCCAATGCCAGGTTGGCTGCTGCCTTTAAGAATTTACTTTGACCTTGTGGAAAGCGAGACTATCTTGGGGAAATTCTCTTGGAAAAAAAAATGACTGCCTTGGGAAAACAGAGGCAACGAGACACAAGGGAATTCGTCCAGAGTCCCGAGACGCACAGGGACCTGAAGGTCATTCTTATACCAGCCTAGTGCCACGGTGATGGCGTACACGCAGCAAGAGGAGGTTGCTAAGCTTGCTTGCGTGCAGCCGTGGCTGTCAACATCTTCCATGCATTGTCTTGTCTGACACTAAGAAGGACTCGCATGCCAGGCGAGGCTCAGCCGCCCAGCTGGATGGTGGAGATAGGATCTGAATCCATCTCTCTCAATCCAGCTTGGTCTGGGCTCTGTCGCTGGGAAATGCCGCCCCGCCCACACCGCATCTGGCAACTGCAGAGATATTAAGGTGGCATGCTCCATGGAGTCCAGCCTGGAGGAAAAGGACATGGTTGTTTTTTTCCAGCTACTGCCCCAACAGGCTGAACTGGTCAGACTGGGGGCAATATCATGTTTGACCTAGAGATGAATCACTATGGTTTATAGCTGGTGGAAAATGAAAGAGAGAAACTGGTTGGCTCGTTTCTTCAAGGAACCAATCCCTGTTTTATAGATGTGGAAACAGACATAGCAGGAAGTGTCTGTCCTAGGTATGAATTAGGATTCAGAGTTCCAGCTTCCAGAACACTGCTTTCCAAATAACGAAACGGCAATAAGACAAAGAAAAGCCGACACGTCAATGAATGCCTTCTATGCACCAAGCTCTGTCCCACATATTAAATAGATAGATAGATAAATAGATGAAAGATAGATAGATTATTGATAGATAGATAGATAGATAGATAGTAGATAGATAGACAGATAGTTAGGTAGATAGATAGATGATAAATAGATGATAGATAGATGGTAGATAGATGGTAAACAGATAGATGATAGATAGGTGATAGATAGATAGATAGATAGATAGATAGGCAGATAGATACATAGATGATGAGCTGGGCATGGTGGCACACGCCTTTAAACTCAGCCCTCGAGAGGCTGAGGTAGGAGGATTGCCATGAGTTCAAGGTCAGCCTGGGACTACAGAGTGAATTCCAGGTCAGCCTGGGCTGCAGTAAGACCCTGCCTTGAAAAACAGAAAGAAATTTCCCCCTACCCACAAGAAAAAAAAAAAAAAAACAGAACCCACCCCTCCCGAAAAAATGGACAGATGATGGATGGATGGATGGATGGATGGATGGATGGATCATCTTGTTTACAAGCCTCCCATGGCTAAGTTTTAAAGTTCAGAGAGGTTGAATGAGTTAACTAAATAACAGAGATAAGATTACAAAACTTGGTCTGGAGAGATGGCTTAGTGATTGAGGTGCTTGCCTGCGAGGCATAAAAACCCAGGCTCAACTTTCCAGGTCCCATGTAAGCCAGGTACACATGGTGGTGCACGTGTCTGGAGTTCCTTGCGGTGGCTAGAGGCCCTGGCATGCCCTTTCTCACTCTCTCTCTCCCCTCTCTCTCTGTCTCAAATAAATAAATAAATATAAATCTTTAAAAAAAAAAGATCTTAAAACTTAGCCAGGTGGCTCTAGCCTCTGAACACACGACTTCCAGGCTGTGTGCTTCCCTTCCAGAACAGAATCCACCCAACAAGCTGCTCAGGCATCCACGAGACTGTGGATTAAGGAGATGCGCTCACCCCCAGGAGCTGAACAGTTGTCGGGGTGATAAACACCTCCACTGACAATACTAGCCGGGGCAGATAACAGCGTGAGTTGGAGAAAGACTCTCAGGGATGTGGGTTGAGTTGTGTCCCAAGGGCCATGGTTGGAGATTGGTCAAGTGAAGACAGGAAAAGCACCTCTCCAGAGGAGACACAAAGCGTGGTGGAAGAGCTGGGACTGTCACTGTGCTTCTGGAGAACAAAAGAATCTCGTTGGCTGGATGGAGATGAGGAATGGAAAGACAGGCGGCAAAGACAACATCCAAATGCCTCTGATGGACAAATGGGCTTTTTAAAAAGTTATCTGTTTACAAGCTTATGTGGGTCCTGGGGAATTGAACCTGGGTCCTTAGGCTTCACAGGCAAGCACCTTAACCACTGAGCAATCTCTCCAGCCTCCTCCCTCCCAATGGGCTTTAAAACATTATAGCATCACTCCACCACAAACTAGTCCTCTACAGGAAAGGAAATAGCAGCACGAGCAGTGATGTTGAGAAATCCCAACATTGTTGAGTAGAGGAAACCAGACACACAAGAATACATGGTGTACTTCAGTGAAGTTCTAATGGTTGGGCTGGAGAGATGGCTTAGCAGTTCAGGTGCTTGTCTGCAAAGCCTAAGGACCCAGGTTCAATTCCCCAGTACCCACATAAGTCAGATGCACAAGATGGCACATGTGTCTGGAGTTTGTTTGCAGTGGCTAAAGGCCCTAGCATGCCCATTCTCTCTCTCTCTCTCTCTTTCTTTCTCTCTCTGACTCTCTCTCCCTTTCTATCATAAACAAATAAAACAAATGCTATACATAAATGAAGATGTCAGGCTGGGTGGGTGGCTCAGTGGTAGAGCACCTACCGAGCATGCTCAAAGTCATGGGCTTGATCCTAGTCCTGCAATAAAGAAATTAAACAAAGCGTTCTAAGATTGGGCAGAACTGGCCGTGAGTCCAACTTAGACTTACTTATTCAGCAAGCATTATTGAATATCTTCTTAGTACCAGGCACTGTCCTAGACTTCGGGACACCATTGTCAATGGAATGCATTGTGTTCCCTGCCCACACATATGCCTCTCTGTTGGCAAGACCAGTAGGAAGGGCCAGTACATGCACAGAGTAAAATATAACATTTCCTGCAATATGAATAATGCAGCTCTAGTACAAGCTTACACATGAAATTGAAATTCCATGGTTTATCCCCAAAATAGAATTACTCTTAAATGTTTATTGACAATTCTAGGAACTATTACCTCAGCAGAATGAAGTATCTCCAAATTGAAATTAATTTTTTTTTTTTTTTTTTTTTAGGTTTTTCAAGGTAAGGTCTCACTTTAGCTCAGGCTGACCTGGAATTCTCTATGTAGTCTCAGGGTGGCCTCAAACTCACGGTGATCCTCCTACCTCTACCTCCCAAGTGCTGGGATTAAAGGCGTGCGCCACCACGCCAGGCTGAAATTAATTTTTTAAAATTATGCAATTCTTTCTTTCTTTTTTTTTTTGTTTTTGTTTTTTGAGATAGGGTCTCACTCTAGCCCAGGATGACCTGGAATTCACTCTGTAGTCTCAGGGTGGCCTCGAAAAAACTATGCAATTCTTAATTGAAGTGGTCATTACATAAATATTCATAGCTGTCACATCTCACTGAAATGTTACATTAAGACGATGGGTCTGAGCCGGGCGTGGTGGGGCACGCCTTTAATCCCAGCACTTGAGACGCAGAGGTAGGAGGATCGCCATTAGTTCGAGGTCAGCCTGAGACTACAGAGTGAATTCCAGGTCAGCCTGGGCTAGAGTGAGACCCTACCTTGAAAATTAAAAAAGGAAAGAGAAGAAAAGAAAACAGAAGATGGGTCTGGGGTTGGAAAGTTGGCTCAGCAGTTAAGGTGCTTGCCTACAAAGCCTAAGGACCCAGGTTCAATTCCCCAGTACTCATGTAAGCCAGATGTACAAGGTGACACATGCATCTGAAGTTCATTTACAATGGCTGGAGTCACTAACGTGCCCATTCTCTCTCTCTCTCTCTCTCTCTACCTGCCTCTTTCTTTCTTTTTCTCTGTCCTTTCTCAAATAAATAATTACAATAAAATAAACATGGGTCTGGGGCTGGGACTGGAGAGATTGCTCAATGGTTAAGGCATTTGCCTCCAAAGCCTGGTGACCCAGGTTCAATTCCCCAGTGCCCATGTAAAGCCAGATGCACAGGGTGGCACATGTATCTGGAGTTTGTTTGCAATGGTTAGAGGCCCTGGGATGCCCATTCTCTCTGTCTCTCTTCTCTCTCTCTCTCTCTCTGTCCTTGCAAATAAATAAATAAGTAAAACATGGGTCTGTGTGTCTCTTGCAAATAAATTTATGTGTGTAATAACATTATAATGTCACCATTCCTTGTTGTACTGAAATGAAAACAAGAAAATAAATTCACATGTATGTGCTATGAATGCCTGTGTGTGCATGTTTCTGTGTGTGTGTACATGTGTGTACTGTGTGTACATACATGTGGAGGCCAGAGGACAACCTCAGATGTCATCCTCAGGACAACTGTCCACCTCTTTATGAGACATGTATCTCTGGAGCTCACTAATTAAGCTAGACTGACTAGCCAGCGAGCCCCAACGGTCCTTCTGTCTCTGCCTCCCTGGTCCTGGGATTTCGGGTACCCTCCAACACACCTGGTTTTTACCTAAGTGCTGGGGAGCCAAACTCAGACCCTCATGCTTGCAAGGCGAGCACTTGACCCACTGAGCCATCTCCCTAGTCCAAGAAAATAGAACCTATAGATGTTTGTGAATTACATATGCCTTTCATTTTTAAATTTTTATTTATTTATTTGAAAGAGAGAGAGAGATAGAATGGGCATACAAGGGCCTACAGCTGCTGCAAACAAACTCCAAACACCTGGGGCCACCTTGTGCATCTGGCCTATGTGGGTCCTGGGGAATTGAACCTGGGTCTTTTGGCTTCACAGGCAAGTGCCTTAACTGCTAATCTCCCCAGCCCTATATGCCATTCATTCTCTTGCAATGTCTTGTACAATGAGTAAATTCAGTCATCATTGATATTTCGCTAAACTTCAGTTATAAAAGAAACTACATTGTTACATTTAAATTACTTTTACGTTTGCCAAGAGCAGAGCCCAGGGAGCGCTATATTCAAAAGCATGTTATTTGGGCGATAGATTCAACTGTGAGATGTGCAGTGTGGCTTCGCTGGGTATTCCTGCCCTGGGTGTCACTCTGTGTCCACTAGTAACAATACTGAAAAGAAAAGCCAAACCCATTTCTGCCCTGTCGCACTGTGGGGCTTGGGGCAAGGCCCAATTCCAAGACTCTTTTTCCTCACTTGTAAAATGGACTTGATGACAGAACCTACTTTGCAAAGTTGCTGAGATGCAGGGATCAAGTGATTCCGGGGTTCACTGATACTGGGGTGTGGGGATGAGGGATGCCGGGGTGCAGCAATCCTGGGGTACTAAGATGCTGAGGTCAGGGATGAAGGGATGCCGGGATGAAGGGATGGAGGGATGCCGGGATGAAGGGGTTAAGGGATGCTTCATCTTCATTTTGTATTGATTTCATCCCTCAGAATTGTCTTTCATCAATTTATGTGATGCTGCAGCAAATAGGTTAATATTTCACTTTATTTTATTTTATTTTGGTTCTGCTTTTCAAGTTGGGTTCTCACTCTAGCCCAGACTGACCTGGAATTCACTCTGTAGTCTGAGGGTGACCTAAAATTTACAGTGATCCTCCTTCCTCAGCCTCCCCAGTGCTGGGATTAAAGGCGTGAACCACCATACCTGGCTACCTTTTTAAATCAACATCTACACTGACATCTCTGTGGAGTTGTAATGTAGTGTCCCCATAGCCTCAGGTATTTTTGATGATGTTAAGCTTCCTCTTAGTCTTCAGCAGGCGGAGCCCTGCTGAAGCAGCAGGAGAGTGTGCCAAACACTGACAAGGGGGAACTGCCTATAACAACACCCATATGCGCATCTTCAAGGACACATCATCTCCAGAAGGATCCAATTACCAAAGTTCCACCAGCTGGGGACCTAGAATTCAGAACACATGAGTTTACGGGGTACACCTGATTAAACAACCACACCACCTATGTAATAAATGGGGACACGGAGCTTAGAACAGGGCCTGGCTGCTCTGGAATAGACTAGATGTATCCTGCGTGCCAAGTACTTTTAGCCACTTCTTCAGACAGTTGTAACTCACATTACAGGGACCTCCACATCCCCCACAGACTCTGTCCATCTTAAACAAAATTGTCATTATAATTGCTAATAAATTTTATGATCGAAAGTGCCAATGAAATTTGCAGAATTGCTCCAAGTAGATACGGTGGTGTAATTTTCTTTTTCTCTGTCTCATTCACTGTCATGACCCCAATAACTACAATGGTACCCGGCACACTGTACGCACTGAGGACGTTCCTGTGTGGGGAGGGGGGAGGGGCCAGAAGCAATTGTCCCTGACCCCAGAGGACAATGGTCAGTACGGGGTTGGATTGGCTTTCTGCTAAAGTGCCATTTATTTGCGGGACTGGGTCACGAGAAAGAAAGATGCTTCTTTCCACCGTTTGTTGGTTGTTGTTTTTTTTTTGAGGGGTGTATCTTGGGTGGGGAGTTGTTTGTTTGTTTGTTGCAATTCATACCCTCTTTCCTCCCCAGTCCTTGAGGTATGGATGGGCAGCCTATGCAGCTGGGAGACGTGATTGAAGGCTGAGTATTTCTGTAATGTGCCTCCCCCCCAGGGGATGGGCTTTCACTTGCCCTGTTATTTCCACCAGTGAGTCCTGCACCCACGTCTCGACCTTCACCCCATCCACACGTGCCACCCAGGCTTGTGTGCGACCTCCTCCTGGAAGCTGGCCTCGCTTCCTCCTCAGACTTGGGTTAGATGCTGCTTTGTCAAGGAAGCCTTTCCCAACCCACTGGCTAGATTTTCCTACTCCCCATACTTTAAAGAAAATTGTTTTTTAAATTTTTATTTTTAATCAGAGAGGAGGGGAGAGAGAATTGGTGTGCCAGGGCCTCCAGCCACTGCAGTCGAACTACAGTTGCGTGCGCCACCTAGTGGGCACGTGCGACCTTGCACTTGCCTCACCTTTGTGAGCCTGGCTTACGTGGGATCTGGAGAGTCGAACATGAGTCATTAGTCATTGCTTAACCACTAAGCAATCTCTCCAGCCCTCCTCCCCATACTTTTATTCTCACCATACTGATTGCATCTTACCTGTCTCTTCTCTTTGGACAGCTTCATGAGGATGGAGATCACCTCTATATCTCCAGAGCCCAGTACCATGCCTTACCCACAAGAGGCATGAATGAAGGATGGGCAGATGGGTGAGTGGACGAATGAATTATTGGATGTATGGATGATAGATGGATAAGTGGGTGGATGGATCAATGAGAATGACTGAATGAGCCGGGCATGGTGGTGTACACCTATAATCCCAGCACTCGGAGGCAGAGGTAGGAGGATCACTGTGAATTTGAGGCCAGCCTGAGACTACATAGTGAATTTCAGGTCAGCCTGGGCTAGAGCGAGACCCTACCTCAAAAAAAAAAAAAAAAAAAGACTGAATGAATCAATTCAATTCATAAATTAACCAGTGCTTTGTTTTTTGAGGTAGGCTGACCTGGAATTCACTATGTAGTCTCAGTCTCAGGGGGGCCCTCAGACTCACAGCAATCCTCCCACCTCTGCCTCTGGAGTGCTCAGATTAAAGGTGTGTACCACCATGCCTGGCTGAGATGCTCTTTTATTACTATTCTTCCTAAAACTTCCTAAATTTGAAATGATTTCCAAAGAAAATGATTTGTTTGAGAACTTTGAGGGAAACCTGGAGCCATGTTGTATTATAGGTTTTCACACAATCATTCCATGTCAAAAGCAGCAGGGTGGGCTGGGGAGATGGCTTAGTAGTTAAGGCTCTTGCCTATGAAGCCATGAAGCCGACGGACCCAGGTTCAATTCCCCAGGACCCACATAAGCCAGATGTCCAGGTGATGCATGCATCTGGAGTTCGTTTGCCATGGCTAGAGGCCCTGGTGTGCCCATTCTCTTTCTCCTTCTCTCTCTCTCTCTCTCTCTCTCTCTCTCTCAAATAAATAAAAATAAAATATTGATAAAATCAGCTGGGTAAACATGTTACCCCAGCAGGTGAATATATGTCAGCCTGCTGAGGAGACAAAAATCATTCTTCCTGTGAAAATGTCACTCGCCAACATGACATCCTTTCCCAGGATCCTTCCCAACAGAGACCACCCAGTCACCCAGAGCTGGGCCTCAGGGTGAGAAGATGGTGGATGATACTCCTTCCAGAAACTTTCTCTCTTTTTTAAGAGAGAGAGAGACAGAGAGAGAGAGAGAGAGAGAGAGAGAGAGAGAGAGAGAGAGAGAGACCTGCGCCACCTAGTGGGCATGTGCGACCTTGCACTTGCCTCATCTTTATGCATCTGGCTTACGTGGGATCTGGAGAGTCAGACATGGGTCCTTAGCCTTCACCGCCAAGGAGTCTCTCCAGTCTTCCTTCCAGAAACTTTCTGTTCCAACCAGAGGAGCATATTGAGAGTCTAGCCATTTCCACTGCAGGGTGTTTCAACCCCCAGACCACATAAGTAGACAGTCTTCAAACTGTCGCTCAGTGGGTCATCTCTCCCCACCCAAACTTACTCCTGACTTTTATGTCAGTGAAAACTGGGCTGTGCGCCTGGAAGATTCTAGCAGTCCCATATCTTTGTGTCTGAATACCAGCCTGCTTTCCAACTTGCTCTCTCTTTCCATGCCTCAGTTTCCCCATCTATTAAAAAAAAAAGCACTATACAATCTCCAGGATATTCTGAAAACAGGCTAAGGTAATGACGACGAGCATCTTGTACCCTCTACGGATAAATTATATGATTATTGTGGCCGTGATTATCATCATAACTATCATCTTTTCTCTTTTCCTCCCATGCAATTACCCCGGCTAATGGAGCCCTGTTTCTCTTTAGAAGGTAGAAAGCCGCCTCTGCCCTAAGCATTTCCAGCTTGGGTATTTCATCAGCCCACGGAGCTCTCCTGCCTTGAACTTGAATCCTGCTTGGAGTTTCAAGAGAGCAGTTACATGTCCATTTCCTTCGGTTTTCAGTGAAAGGTTAAGTGCCTTGGCCCTCAGCCCCAGATGCCACCCAGCCCTACCCAGCTCCAGTTTCCATTATGAACAGAGGCAGGGAGCTGGGAGCTATGAGTTCATTCTTTGGCCCTGGCCCTCCAGCTAATAGAACCTCAGCCACTCTCTTGAGCGTTAAAAAAAAAAAAAAAAAAATGCTCTCTGGGCAAAACCAACCAATTTAAGCGGTACTCACGGCTTCTGTCCCTGTAACATGGGCCCCCGAGGCCGAAGCAGAGCCACAGCAATAAAATCTATTAGGTCTCCTTTGTCCCATCTTGTCGTGAACTTCTAAGAAAAAGGCACTAAGAAGATCAGTACCCAGAAAAACCTTCATAATTGTGGCTTTCTACACAGAGATCGAGGACCATTACCAAGGCAACCGGCCCATCGTTCTGGTTAAGGGCAGAAGGAGTTTAGTCAAAAAGAGGCTGTTGCGAACCTCTATTGCTCTATAATCAGAGAGTCACCAACATTTTAAAAGGCCCTTGTGTAAAAACAGGAGGATGGCAGGGGAGGGAAGGAGGAGAGGGAAAGAGGGGGGAGGAATTAATTTCCTCTCATTTCCTGCCTGCTGCACTGATTGTGGGCCAGAGGTAAGAGAGGATGTGTGGTACCCCTGCACCTGGAGCCACACGGCTGCCGGCTGCACAAGTCTGTTGTCTTCTGGGGGGCACGTTTATTTCTCCGTCTTCGCCTCTGGGCCCCGCATCTGCAGCACAGGTCTGCGGAACGACTGGCAAAGGTATCAGTAAAGAGACCACTGAGGTCTCACGCCTTTAGTCCCAGCACTTGGAAGGCAGAGGTAGGAGGATCCCTGTGAGTTCAAGGCAAGCCTGAGACTACATAGTGAATTCCAGGTTAGCCTGGGCTAGAGAGAGACCCTACCCCAAAAAATCATCTTTGAGGACCGGATGGGGCGTCTTCAATAGCCTACACCGCTGTAAGCAACCAATGTTCCTCTTCCTTACTCTCCAGACTCCATCGCCACAGTGTCTGGTCGTGCTGGGTCATTTTGTCACCAAAAATGTTTTGGTCATCAAAAGTCTTCTATGAATTTGTGTTGGGAATTAAGAGTTAACAGTGGGATAAAGGAGTCACTGAGACCCTGGAGGACCCTAAGCTGGGCTGTTATTTTTCCTCTGTGCCCCCCACCCCCCGCCCAGGATTCTGGCTTTAGCCTGAGAAGGCAAGGGTGATGGTGTCTTCTCCCAGGCTAGCCAAGACTCCTGGAAAGGCTGGTTCTTTTTGGTTCTGTGTCTATGGTCCTCACCCTGTTGGCGGCCCCCCGCCACCACGTGGGGGCTCAGCCTTGAGCAACAAAAGCTCTGGAGCTGCCCCAAGGGTAGAGAATGAACAAGACCATCCAGTGAAGTAAAGAAGCCAGCTTGACCTTGAGCGCGTACCCCATCAGGCAACGGGACAGGGGAGCAGCTGCCTACAGTTGACAAAATGCATTTGTTCACTCAACAAGCACACGGCAGGCCCTTTCTTTGATGCTGTGTGCCTTCCATTCGGGAGAAACTGTAATTATAGTTTCACTGACAACGACAAGAGGAACAAAGATGACTGTAGCCATGAGAGTTGCTTAAGGCCAAGCCATCTGTTGTGACCTTTATCCGGGGGATGGGGTGTCCAGGTAACCAGTACCAGATAGCTGGACACCCCCAAGGACTTGACTGAAAGGGTTTCACCAAGGGACTTTTCTCGCAATTGTGGACTCAGTTAAAGGAACCCATATATGAGATTCTGAAACTCCTAGGCCAGCGAGGCGGGGTGCACTGTGATCTTCAATAAAGAACAGAGTTGCAGGGCTGGAAAGATGGCTTAGCAGTTAAGGCAGGTTCGATTCCCCAGGACCCACGTAAGCCAGAGACACATGGTGGTGCATGCGTCTGGAGTTCATTTGTAACGCGTCTGGAGGCCCTGGAGCACCCATTTTCTCTCCCTCTCCCTTTCTCTCTCTCTCTCATAAATAAATAATTAATTAATAATTAATTCAAATATTAAGAATAGTGTTGCTAGAGCCAGGCAAGGCTTGGACCATGAGAGGGGAGTTTCCCAGCCAGTATTGTGGCTGGGAAGGAACATAGCATGTACCCACACCTGGTAGGAGAGCATTGGGGAAATAGACTCTCCTTGTCTTTGCCCTCTCATCTCTTCCCAGTGAGTCCACTGGCCAGGGACAGGAAGTCAGAGTGCACAGAACCTGCCAAGACAGGGCCCCCAAGGCAGCTCCTTGAGGCTTGGAGCAGAGGGAGGAAAATACGGAATGGCTACAGGAGGGGCGCAGGTAGAAGGTGCCAGTGCACCCATTTCACAGACGGAGACACTGAGTCTCTGAGAGGAAAAGCCAGCCAAGGTTGCTTTCCAGCAAGCAACGTGCTGAGAATCCGGGAATTGTTGTGGTTTGAACCTGAAGCATTTCCCCGAAGACCCAGGTGTTAAAGGCTTGGATGACAGCTGATGGGACTTTAGGGAAGTGAATGGATTGAGAGGGCTCTGACCTCATCAGTGAGTCCGTTTATTGATGATGTCATAACTTGATGACATCATTGGGAGATGATGGAACTACAAGGTGGGACCTGATTGAAGGACCTAGGTCATTGTCCCAGGTCCCTTCCTCTCCTCTCCTCTTCTTCCTTTCTGCCCCTCTACCCACTCTTTTCTAACTCCCTGGCTACCAAGAGGTGCATAGCCTCCTGTACCTGACATTCCTGCCATCCATGAGCTGCCTCACCTCAAATCCGCGGCGACGGAGCCAACGGGCCATGGTTGAAAGGCTTTGCTTTCCATGAGCCAGTCGGCTTCTCCTATTTTAAATTGCCTTTCTGGGCTTACGGCGAAGGCCCAGTGAGTGAATTCCTCACGGCACAAACATGAGGATCTGAATGTGGATCCCTGCACCCATGGAAATAAAAGACAAGATGAGGGGGCTGGAGAGATGGCTCAGCACATAAGGCGCTTGCCTGCAAAGCCTAACCACCTGGGTACCCACGTAAAGCCAGATGCACAGAGTGGTGCATGCATCTGGAGTTCATTTGCAGTTACAAGCCCTGGTGCACCCAGTCTCTCTCTCTCTCCCTCTCTCCCTCTCTCCCTCTCTCTCTCTCCCCTTGCAAATAAATAAATAAATAAGGTGGAAGGACCGAAGAGATAGCTCAGTGGATAAGATACTTGCCTACAAAGCCTAATGACACAGGGTTGATTCCTCAGTGCCCACATAAAGCTAGATGCACAAAGTGGCACATACATCTGGAGTTCATTTATAGCACCTGGAGGCCCTGGTGCACCCATTCTATCTGTCTCTCTCCTGATCTCTCTCTCTCTGCTTGCAAATAAATAAAAAAAAATTTTACAAAAATTAAAGTGGAAAGTAATTGAGGAAAACACCAGACATGGACCTCTGGCCCTTGCACACACACATTTCACACACACAAACATATGCACGCACACACACATATACCACACACATAAAGAACACACACACATATCTATACCACACACATACACACATATACATACCACATACACACATACGTACACGCATACGTATGTATGCAGACATGCGCGCACACACATACCACACACACACATCCGTACACGCATACGTATGTGCGCAGACACGCGCGCACACATACCACACACACACATACGTACACGCACACGTATGTGTGCAGACATGCGCGCACACACATATATACGTACACACATACGTATGTATGCAGACACGTGTGCACACACACCACACACACACATACGTACACGCATACATATGTATGCAGACACACACACACACACCCCACACACATACAAACACACATACATATGTATGTATACACACACATACCACACACACACAGTGATTTTGTCACAGTGATGAAAAACTGACCACCACAAACCTGTACCCGCCTGGCACTAAAGCCAATGCTGAGATCTGAGACTCTCAGGTGAACAAGGTGACCCAAGGGGACCAAGGAGCATGTGACAATCTAGGACAAGAGTCACGGCAGAGTTTGTCAAAATGCCAACCACGTCCCAGGGTCTGATTCAGCAGATCAGGGCCAGGGTGTCAGGAACCACATCACGAACAACCCCGCACCACCCCACGGCTTCGGGGCAGGTGGTCTAAGAGCCTCACAGAGAACGATGCTGGTAGCTCTCGTGCACACATGTGGCCGTTTTGCCAAGCACAATCGCATTCAGCCACCACAGTTGGCAGCAAGAATCAACCAGGTGGTAGAAGGGGGCTCACCCCGAGAAGACCAAACCCAGAGAGCTCCAGAACATGCTTGATTTTCAGGCTAACTGAAAAGTCAAGCAGGAAACACCATCAAGGTTTCTCTGGATATTCCTGGATGTCTAAAAGATCCCTTGGGCCCACCAGCAAGCTTATTATAAATATGACTTCAAGCTGGACGTGGTGGCACATGCCTTTAATCTCGGCACTTGGGAGGCAGAGATACGAGGATCACCGTGAGTTCAAGGCCACCCTGAGATGACATAATGAATTCCAGGTCAGCCTGGGCCAGAGTGAGACCCTACCTCAAAAAATAAATAAATAAATAAATAAATATGACTTCAATAGGAAAAAAACAGAGGGAGAGGCTGGGAAGGCTAGGTGCGTGCAAGGCCCAGGACTGCCAACAAGCAAGGACTGTGAACTCATGGACACTGGAGGGCACTTGCCCCATCTACAAGTAATGCGTGACAACTGCTTGGCCCCTCAGTTCACAGTCATGTGGGCCTGACACCATCTAGAGTAACTCAGGGAACAGGACCCAAAACCCCACCACACCAAAGGCCAAACCAAACATGACTGGGGCCACCTGTTTGCTGAAGTCACTGCAGACAAGACTATTGTGAAGTTTCAGAACCTGTGACAAATGTCTGGTCAGGCTCCATTACTGAAAAGGTGGAAGAAAGAAAGTATGTAAAAGCCAAAGGAAGCAGCTGGGCGTGGTGGCGCATGCCTTTAATCCCAGCACTCCGGAGGCAGAGGTAGGAGGATCACCATGAGTTCGAGGCCACCCTGAGATGACATAGTGAATTCTAGGTCAGCCTGGGCTAGAGCGAGACCCTACCTTGAAAAAAAACACAAAACAACAAGACAAACAAACAAAACAAGCCAAAGGAAGAGTAAAACTGCTCACACTGAAATCTTCCAGACACAAAATGGCCTGGATATCCATGATCTCGCAGTGCCTGGCACTACTGCATAACAGGAGGAAGAGATGAAGACATCAAGATAAAAGAGAGAGGCTTCCAGGTGACAGGGTGGCATAGTAGCCACACCAAAGCGACCTGTGGAGGGTTGATGGGGAGGATAAGCAGAAAAATAGCAAAACACTCTTCTACCAAAAAGTGAAGGTGGATAAGGAATTATCAACCTCGGAAGCCAGAGACGGCTTCCACTGCGGTGCTGGCGCCGGTTCACGTGGCTGCCGAGGCTCTGCCTGAGCTGTAGAAGAAGCCAAGTGAAGGGATTTTCCACTCACACCAGCCTCCTCGCAAAGTCAGGAAACCTGAAGGAGAAGACAGAGGGACCAGCTGAGCAGTTCCAGTATAACCCCAGGCACCATCCACAGCCTCCCATCCCCCACCCACCAGTGCAGGTGACCACTAGAGACCTGAGAAAGGGAACTCGGCCACACAGCATCCAGCACAGGTGATCAGAGCAGTGGACCCACTGACCCAGCCAGCCCAGCCAAGCCCAGCCCACAGTGCAGTCAAGAGCAGCATAGGCGAGACCAGAGCTGTGCTAGAAGGTAACAGCGTCTACTAACAGCGGGTCAGTACCCGCCACAAAGCCTGGGACACAGGCCTGCGCTGGAAGTGCTAATCACACCTTCCATGTCAGGGCAGCTTATGTGTTACATTTGATTGACGGTCAACTTTGCCATTCTTACATAAGCTGTATTTTGGGGTTGTCTTTTGTTGTCTCCTGATTATAGTGTATGTTTTCTTCTGTCATTCTTGGCGGCAGGCTCTCACTTGGCCCCAGGCTGACCTGAAATCCTTAACAGACCAGAAAACTCAACCTCCCAGTTGATAGGATAAACGATGTGGGGCAACACGCATCCTTCGTGACTTTGACTTTGTTAGATGATCTGTTTGTTTTAATACCCACTCTTACATAAATACTTTGTGCTGGGTTTCTTTTTTAAATATTTTTATTTATTTATTTGAAAGAGAGAGAGAGAGAGAGAGAGAGAGATAATGGGCACTCCAGGGCCTCCAGCCACTGCAAACGAACTCCAGATGCATGTGCCATCTTGTGCATCTGGATTACATGGGTCCTGGGAAATTGAACCTAGGTCCTTTGACTTTGCAGGCAAATGCCTTAACCATTAAGCCATCTCTCCAGCCCTCTGTGCTGGTTTTGATTGAATGTGTGTATTGCTTAGTTAAAATTTAGAATTTGCCTGTATTTTTCTCCATTGAGCCTCCTAGAATCACCATGAGTTCAAGGCCACCCTGAGACAACATAGTGAATTCCAGGTCAGCCTGAGCTAGAGTGAGACCCTACCTCAAAAAACAAACAAAAAAATGAGAAAGGTCATGGGGCTGGAGAAATGGCTTAGCAGTTAAGCCACTTGCCTGCAAAGCCCAAGGACTCGTGTTCAACTCTCTAGATCCCACATAAGCCAGACACACAAAGGTACGGCAAGCACAAGGTCGCACATGCCCACTAGGTGGCACAAACATCTGGAGCTTGATTGCAGTGGCTTAGGCCCTGGTGCGCCAATTCCCTCTCTCTCTCTCTCTCTCTCTCCCTCAAAATAAAATTTTAGCCAGCCGTGGTGGCACATGCCTTTAATCCCAGCACTCGGGAGGCAGAGGTAGGAGAATCACTGTGAGTTAAAGTTAAATTCCAGGTCAGCCTGAGCTAGAGTGAGACCCTAACTCAAGAAAACAAAAAATAAAAATAAAATTTTAAAAATTAAAAAAAAAGAAATTAGTGCTGAAAAGATGGCTTAGTGGTTAAGGTATTTGCCTGCAAAGCCAAAGGACCTTGATTCAATTCCCCAGGATGCACGTAAGCCAGATGCATGGGGTTAGGGGGTGCATACATCTAGAGTTTGTTTGTTGCTGGAGGCCCTGGTGCACCCATTCTCTCTCTCTCTCTCTCTCTCTCTCTCTCTCTCTCTCTCTTAAATAAATAAATAAATATGTGTTTTTTTTTTAAATAGAAAAGTCACGAGTAAACAACTTAATGCTTCACTTTAAGACCTTGGAAAAAGAAGAACAAGGCAAACCAAAAATCAGAAGATGGGAAGAAATAATAAAGATTAGGGCAGAGGGCTGGAGAGATGCCTTAGTGGTTAAGCACTTGCCTGTGAAGCTTAAAGACCCTGGTTCGAGGTTCCGTTCCCCAGGACCCAGATGCACAAGGGGGCACACGCATCTGGAGTCTGTTTGCAGAGGCTAGAAGGCTCTGGCGTGCCCATTCTCTCTCTCTATTTGCCTCTTTCTCTCTCTCTGTTTGTCGCTCTCAAATAAATAAATAAATAAACATAAAAAAGGTTAGGGCAGAAATTAATGAAATATAAACCAAAAAAGAATACAAAGAATCAATGAAACAGAGTTTATTCTTTGAAAGGATAAACAAGATCGATAAACTCATAGCAAATATGACCAAAAGAAAGAAGAGACACAAATTAATAAAAATAGACATGAAAAGGCACCATTACAACAGATACCAGAGAAATTCATTAAATCATAGGGACATGTTTTAAGAGCATATACTCCACCAAGATTGAAAATCTGAAAGAAATGATGATTTCCTAGATGTATATGACCTATCAAAATCAAGTCAAAATGTGATAAACCATTTAAATAGACCTATAACAAGTATGGAGATCCAAGCAGTTATTAAAAAACAGATCTCTCAACTAGCCAGGCATAGTGCTACATGCCTTTAATCTCAGCACTTGTGGGAGATTGAGGTAGGAGGATTGCCATGAGTTCAAGGCCACCCTGAGACTGCATAGTGAATTCCAGGTCAGCCTGAGCTAGATTGAGACCCTACCTCAAAAAATAATAAGAAGAAAAAAAGTTCAGGTCCAGATGGATTCACTGATGAATTTTAGCAGACCTTCATGGAAGAGCTAACAGCAATGCTTCTCAAACTTTTCCATAAAATAGAAAAGGGACAAATACTATCAAACTCCTTCTATGAAGTCAGCATCATCCTGATACCAAAATCAGACAAAGACAGGACAAAAAGAAATTACAAACCAATCCTCACTCATGAACATAGATGCAAAATTCTCAACAAATTACTGGCAAACAGAATACAAGAATATATCAGAAAGATCATTCACCTCGACCAAGTTGGCTTTATCCCAGAGATGCAGGGATGGTTCAACATATGCAAATTGATAAATGTAATACATTATATAAATGGTCTGAAGGACAAAAATCACATGATCATCTCAATAGATGCAGAAAAGGCATTTGACAAAATCCAACATCTTTTCACAGTAAAAGTCCTAGAGAAACTGGGAATAGAAGGAACATATCTCAACATAATAAAAACCACTTATGACAAACCTACAGCCAACATAATACTACATGAGGAAAAACCTGAAGGTTTTCCACTAAAATCAGAAACAAAATAAGGGTGTCCACTGTCCCCACTTTTATAAAATATAGTAGGAAGCCTTAGCCATAGCAATAAGGCAAGAGACGCACATAAGAGGGATACAGATTAGAGAAGAAGAGATGAAATTATCATTACATGCAGATGATATGATTTGACACATAAAGGACCCTAAAGACTCTACCAGCAAACTGTTAGAGCTGATAAATACTTTAAGCAATGTAACAGGTTACATACAAAATATACACAAAGAAATCAGTAGCCTTCCTATATACCAACAACAAACATCCAAGGAGGCTGTCAATAAAGTCTAAACTTTTTTAAAGAAGAAGAAGAAGGAGGAGGAGGAGGAGGAGGAGGAGGAGGAGGGAGCTCTAACTCTGGAGCTAACCCGAGAGCCAGTTTCGTCTCTTTTGAAGACTTCATCTTCTGGTCAGCTGACCCAAGGGGTCCAGAGTTCACATGATTCCACAGGCTCTTGTATCCGAAGGGAAGCCACTCAACTTCATGACTGAGGACTCTCCCCCACCACCTGTAAGAGCTGCCCTTCCTACTAATACCCACATAATCACCCCCTGTTTTGCATCTGTTTTTATTATTTTTCAACTTCTGTATTTATTTATATAATTTATTTAAAAGAAAGAGAGAAGCCGGGCATGATGGCACACACCTTTAATCCCAGCACTTGGGAGGCAGAGGTGGGAGGATCGCCGTGAGTTCGAGGTCACCCTGAGACTCCATAGTGAATTCCAGGTCAGCCTGGGCTAGAGTGAGACCCTACCTCTAAAAACCAAAAACAAGAGAGAGAGAGAGAGAGAGAGAGAGAGAGAATATGGGCACTCCAGGGCCTCTTGCCACAAATGAACTCCAGACACATATGCCCCTTTGTGCATACGGCTTGACGTGGGTACTAGAGAATGGAACCCGGGCTGGCAGGATTTGCGAGCATGAACTTTTAACCTCTGAGCCATCTCCCAAGCATAGGCTTTACTTTCTTAATGTTCATTTATTGATTTGCAAGCAGAGAAAGACAGAGATCAAATGGGAGCACCAGGGCCTGTAGACACTGCAAGCAGACTCCAGATGCATGTGCCATTTTGTGCATCTGGCTTTATATGGGTAATGAGGAATCAAACTCCAGTCATGAAATTTTGCAGGCAAGTGTTTTAATGGTGAGCCATCTCACCAGCCCAGTTTTTACCCTTTTTAATGTCACTATGTATGTGCCTGTTTGTGTGAGCGGAGGGCTTGAAACTGCACATGTGTACAAGTGAAAGCCAGGGAAGAGAGTGAATGTCATGCCTCAGGAACACTGCTAGCCTTTTCTGTGACAGGTTCACTCATTGGACTGGACCTCAAAAGAAGAGCTACCAATCTGGACAATGAGATCCATGGAGCCTCCAGCATCCTCCACCACAGGATTGGGATCCGAGTCACCTCCATCACCCAGCATTCTCCACCCCAGGGCTGGATTCCAGTCACCTCCATCACCCAGCATTCTCCACCCCAGGACTGCATTCCAGTCACCTCCATCACCCAGCATCCTCCACCCCAGGGCTGGATTCCAGTCACCTCCATCACCCCAGCATCCTCCACCCCAGGGCTGGATTCCAGTCACCTCCATCACCCCCAGCATCCTCCACCCCAGGGCTGGATTCCAGTCACCTCCATCACCCCCAGCATCCTCCACCCCAGGACTGGATTCCAGTCACCTCCATCACCCAGCATCCTCCACCCCAGGGCTGGATTCCAGTCACCTCCATCACCCCCAGCATCCTCCACCCCAGGGCTGGATTCCAGTCACCTCCATCACCCCCAGCATCCTCCACCCCAGGGCTGGATTCCAGTCACCTCCATCACCCAGCATCGTCCACCCCAGGACTGGATTCCAGTCACCTCCATCACCCCAACATCCTCCACCCCAGGGCTGGATTCCAGTCACCTCCATCACCCCCAGCATCCTCCACCCCAGGGCTGGATTCCAGTCACCTCCATCACCCCAGCATCCTCCACCCCAGGGCTGGATTCCAGTCACCTCCATCACCCCCAGCATCCTCCACCCCAGGACTGGATTCCAGTCACCTCCATCACCCCCAACATCCTCCACCCCAGGACTGGATTCCAGTCACCTCCATCACCCAGCATCCTCCACCCCAGGACTGGATTCCAGTCACCTCCATCACCCCAGCATCCTCCACCCCAGGACTGGATGCCAGTCACCTCCATCACCCCCAGCATCCTCCACCCCAGGACTGGATTCCAGTCACCTCCATCACCCCAGCATCCTCCACCCCAGGACTGGATTCCAGTCACCTCCATCACCCAGCATCCTCCACCCCAGGACTGGATTCCAGTCACCTCCATCACCCCCAGCATCCCCCACCCCAGGACTGGATTCCAGTCACCTCCATCACCCATCCCCACCCCAGGACTGGATTCCAGTCACCTCCATCACCCCAGCATCCTCCACCCCAGGACTGGATTCCAGTCCAGCATCCCACCCAGGACTGGATTCCAGTCACCTCCATCACCCCAGCATCCTCCACCCCAGGACTGGATTCCAGTCACCTCCATCACCCCAGCATCCTCCACCCCAGGGCTGGATTCCAGTCACCTCCATCACCCCAACATCCTCCACCCCAGGACTGGATTCCAGTCACCTCCATCACCCCAGCATCCTCCACCCCAGGGCTGGATTCCAGTCACCTCCATCACCCCAGCATCCTCCACCCCAGGGCTGGATTCCAGTCACCTCCATCACCCCCAGCATCCTCCACCCCAGGGCTGGATTCCAGTCACCTCCATCACCCCAACATCCTCCACCCCAGGGCTGGATTCCAGTCACCTCCATCACCCCAGCATCCTCCACCCCAGGGCTGGATTCCAGTCACCTCCATCACCCCAGCATCCTCCACCCCAGGGCTGGATTCCAGTCACCTCCATCACCCCAGCATCCTCCACCCCAGGACTGGATTCCAGTCACCTCCATCACCCCAGCATCCTCCACCCCAGGACTGGATTCCAGTCACCTCCATCACCCAGCATCCTCCACCCCAGGGCTGGATTCCAGTCACCTCCATCACCCCAGCATCCTCCACCCCAGGGCTGGATTCCAGTCACCTCCATCACCCCAGCATCCTCCACCCCAGGACTGGATTCCAGTCACCTCCATCACCCCAGCATCCTCCACCCCAGGGCTGGATTCCAGTCACCTCCATCACCCCAGCATCCTCCACCCCAGGGCTGGATTCCAGTCACCTCCATCACCCCAGCATCCTCCACCCCAGGCTGGATTCCAGTCACCTCCATCACCCCAACATCCTCCACCCCAGGCTGGATTCCAGTCACCTCCATCACCCCAGCATCCTCCACCCCAGGGCTGGATGCCAGTCACCTCCATCACCCCAACATCCTCCACCCCAGGGCTGGATTCCAGTCACCTCCATCACCCCAGCATCCTCCACCCCAGGGCTGGATTCCAGTCACCTCCATCACCCCCAGCACCATCACCCCATGTCATCCTCCACACCACAGGGCTGGATTCCAGTCACCTCCATCACCCCACATCCTCCACCCCAGGACTGGATTCCAGTCACCTCCATCACCAGCATCCTCACCAGGGCGGATCCAGTACCTCATCACCACACCTCCACCCAGGCTGGATTCCAGTCACCTCCATCACCCAGCATCCTCCACCCAGGCTGGATTCCAGTCACCTCCATCACCCAGCATCCTCCACCCCAGGGCTGGATCCAGTCACCTCCATCACCCAGCATCCTCCACCCCAGGGCTGGATTCCAGTCACCTCATCACCCAGCATCCTCCACCCAGGTCTGGATGCCAGTCACCTCCATCACCCAACATCCTCCACCCAGGCTGGATTCCAGTCACCTCCATCACCCCCAGCATCCCCACCCCAGGACTGGATCCAGTCCTCCATCACCCAGCATCCTCCACCCAGGCTGGATTCAGTCACCTCCATCACCCCAGCATCCTCCACCCCAGGACTGGATTCCAGTCACCTCCATCACCCAGCATCCTCCACCCCAGGGCTGGATGCCAGTCACCTCCATCACCCAGCATCCTCCACCCCAGGGCTGGATTCCAGTCACCTCCATCACCCCAACATCCTCCACCCCAGGGCTGGATTCCATTCACCTCCATCACCCCAGCATCCTCCACCCCAGGGCTGGATGCCAGTCACCTCCATCACCCCAACATCCTCCACCCCAGGGCTGGATTCCAGTCACCTCCATCACCCCAACATCCTCCAGCCCAGGACTGGATTCCAGTCACCACCATCACCCAGCATCGTCCACCCCAGGACTGGATTCCAGTCACCTCCATCACCCCAGCATCCTCCACCCCAGGACTGGATTCCAGTCACCTCCATCACCCCAACATCCTCCACCCCAGGACTGGATTCCAGTCACCTCCATCACCCCAGCATCCTCCACTCCAGGACTGGATTCCAGTCACCTCCATCACCCAGCATCCTCCACCCCAGGGCTGGATTCCAGTCACCTCCATCACCCAACATCCTCCACCCCAGGACTGGAATCCAGTCACCTCCATCACCCCAGCATCCTCCACCCCAGGACTGGAATCCAGTCACCTCCATCACCCCAACATCCTCCACCCCAGGGCTGGATCCCAGTCACTTTGTACCTGCTGCTAGAGACTGAACTCAGGTCCCTGCCTAGATGCAAGCACTGACGGCTGGAACTGCTCCCCTCCCTCGCCCTTTTTTATTTGTCTGAAACACCATGCAGATGAATGAAAGGTGGTAAAAACTTTGTCACTGTCAACATCCTAGGACAACAGAGTCCCCAAGGACCCCTTCACCTTTCAGAAAGCTGGAAGCCAAGGAATGTCTGCTGTTTATGCCACTATCTCAGGAGAAGATAAATGAAGGGTTGGGAGCCATGTGGCTCTGTGGTTAATAGCTCTTGCTTGCAAAGCCTGCCAGCCCAGGGTTGATTCCCCAGTAGCCGCATAAAGCCAGATGCACCGTGTCATGCATGCATCTGCAGTTCTTTCGCAATGGCCAGAGGCTCTGGTGAACTCTCTTTTTCTCTCCTTACAAATAAATAAATATTTTTAAAACAAAATAACTGGTCTGGAGAGATGACTCAGCACTTAAGGTGCTTCCTTGCACTGCATAATAACCAGAGTTCGATTCCCCAGTAGTCACATAAAACCAGATGCCCAAAGTGACTCATATGTCTGGAGTTCATGTGCAGTGGCTAGAGGCCCTGGAGCACCCATTCTCCCTCTCTCTCTCTCTCTCTCTCTCTCTCTCTCTCTCTCTGCCCATGCAAATAAATAAATAAAATATTTTCAAAAAACAAGAAAAGTAGCCAGGCATGGTGGCACACGCTTTTAATCCCAGCACTCGGGAGGCAGAGGTAGGAGGATCGCCACGAGTTCAAGGCCACCCTGAGACTACATAGTGAATTCCAGGTCAGCCTGGGCTACAGTAAAACCCTACCTTAAAAATAAAATAAAATAAAATAAAATAAAATAAAATAAAATAAAACAAGCAAACTCTAAAACATCTGCTTTAAGTCTATACCCCATGACTGACTGATCCTGGATTCAGCACATTAGAATCTCACTTGTGCTCATGAGTGATTTTTTCCTCCTCGGGTGGAAGGTGAGAGAAGCCATCTTCATTTAGACAGGGGAGAAAGCACCCCACCTTTGAACTGCACAGGTCCCGGTGGACGAGAACAGCCTCGTACGTACCCGTAAACACAGCTCACTGTGGCAAAGCCCACGCAGCATGACACACCCCGTGCTACCATCTCACAGTGTGCGTCCCACTGGTACGAAGCCCATTCTCAGGGCCATGACTTCCTCACCACTGTCTCCATCACCTCCAAAGGGGCCCTGGTCACTCCATAGGCTCTGCCCCCATGCCCTGCAACTCCACTCCGCCTCCTGACCCTACGCATTTGCCCACTGGAGACACTGCTTTTACAGACAGCCAGGTGTGCCTGACCTTTCCCAGCTCATTTCCTCCCCTCGCATAATGTTTGCCAGGTATGTTGTACCAGGGAATTACATCATTAAAAAAAATGATTTGAGCCAGGCGTGGTGGCGCATGCCTTTAATCCCAGCACTCGGGAGGCAGAGGTAGGAGGATCATTGTTTGTTCGAGGCCACCCTGAGACTATATAGTTAATTCCAGGTCAGCCTGGGCCAGAGTGAGACCCTACCTCGAAACAAACAAACAAAAAAAAAAAAAATTATTTGAGCCAGGCATGGCAGTGCACGCCTTTAATTCCAGCACTGGGGAGGCAGAAGTAGGAGGATCCTTGAGAGTTGGAGGCCACCCTGAGACTGCATAGTGAATTCCAGTTCAGCCTGAGCTAGAGTGAGACCCTACCTACCTCAAGTAAATAAATAAATAAATAAATAAATAAATAAAATTATTTATTTGGAAGCAGAGAGAGAGAGAGAGAGAGAGAATGGGTACACCGGGCCTCTAACCACTGCAAATGAATTCCAGGTGCATGTGCCATTTTGTGCATCCGGCTTTAAGTGGGTACTGGGGAATCAAACCCGGGTCCTTTGGTTTGGCAGACAAGTGCCTTAACCACTGAGTCGTCTCTCCAGCCCCATCATTTATTTTTTAAAGCTGAGTAACTTAATCGTATGGAAGGACCACATTCTCTGGGTCCTCTCATCTGTTGATGAGCATTTGGGGTGCTCCCACCTTTTAGCTGTCATGAATAATCCTGAGATGAACATTGTCTTGTAAGTTGGGAAGTGACTGTGTGTTCCCTTGGGAGACATGTGCCAATGCCTCAGGGCATATGTTTTTTTATTTATTTATTGTGTGTGTGTGCGTGTGTGTGTGTGTGTGTGTGTGTGTGTGTGTGTGTGAGTGAGTGGCGCTGTGGAGGCCAGGTGACAACCTCGGGTGGTGGTCCTGTCTCCCTCACTTGAGACAGGGTCTCCGTGGCGCTCTGTGTTCACCGGCTGGCTGGCCTGAGACCTTCTGGAGTCTGTGTTACCTCTGGCTCTCACCTCGCCACCATGTACAGGGCTTACAGACACACGCTACTGCGTCCCACCTCACACGAGGGCTGGGGGCCGCTCTCAGGCCCTCACCCTTGCGCAGAGAGCGCTTTAGCCACTGAGCCATCTTCCCAGCTTCCCGGGGACACGTTCTGATGGTGACAATTAAGGGAGGTGCTGCTAGTCTCTAACCTATAAACCTTCAGACCTGATATCAACAGCCTCTAGCAGTAGAAGTCCCGGGCCAAGCCTTGTCTCCTCCACCCTCACCAGAGACCAGGGGTTCCCCTAAATTTCAGTCTCCAGAACGCTAGTCCACAGATGCCCTCTCCTCTCCATGTCAGAATTCATGGCCCAAAGGCTGGCGTAGAGACGTGTGACTCTTCCTTAACACCCACCGTTTCCCAGGGGAAAGTCAAAACAAAACCCTTCAAATCAATTGCGGGGGAAAAAAATAAAAGGATATTTCTGATGTTTTCCTAAGCTTTTCATCCTCTTTAAAACACATGGGGGGGGGGGGCTCAAGTGGCAACTGAAGAAATAAAAGGAAGTGTTCAAAAGTGCAGCGGCCCAAAGTCCACAGAAAATCAAAACAAGCCGGCTCTCAGTGTGCGTAATTACGGCTGCAATCGAGTAATGAAAGGTTTATTAGCTTAATGTGATTCCATCAAATACCAAAAAGCGGGAGGGAGTGGGGAGAAAGAAAGAAAATGGATATGAAAGGGGAGGGGAGGGCAGGGAGACATGAAAGAAGAAATCTGAGGCGGAGATGGTGGAATTAAGAGGCATCCTTAATTACAGTGACCGGGTGTTGGGGTCGAAGTTATCCCCAGGGATCCAGAAAGCAGATGTGAACACCTCCAGACCCTGTGTCCCCCGCCGCCTTCGCTGGGACCACGAGCATCGAACAGGGAACATCACAGAGGCAAAGCTCTCCTCCCCCGAAGCGCTTCATGCCGAAGTGAGGGAAAGCAGACATTAAATGAAATAAATTAGCCACATGGAGTGTGGGCAAAATAAAGGAAGACAGGCTGGAGAGATGGCTTAGCAGTTAAGGTGCTTGCCTGCGAAGCCTAAGGACCCAGGTTCCACTCTCCAGATCCCACATTAGCCAGACGCACAAAGGTGAGGCAAGCGCAAGGTCACGCATGCCCACTAGGTGGCGCAAGCATCTGCAGTTCGATTGCAGCGGCTGAAGCCCTGGCGTGCCAATTCTCTCTCTCTCTCTCTAATAAATTAAATAAATTTTAAAAATTAAAAACAAAAGAAAGGAAGGGGGTGTGTTGAGTAGAGGAAGTGCTAGAATGTTAGACCAGGCAGTCAAGGAAGGGATGGCAAAGACCAGGAAGAGGTACAGGAGACAGCCAAGGGCAAAGGCAGAAGGCAGTGCCAATGTTGTGTGGCAGGATCCCCCTGAAGGAGCAGGGAGGATGGGTAGCTGGTGCAGATGGAGCAAGTGGGAGGTGAGGACAGATCCCATGGGGAGATACAGGGTACAAGAAGGTCTTTCAGTGAGAAGGAAAACATGGGAGAGTTCTGGACAGAGGAGGGATATAGGGTCTCTCTACTTGCTGGATAAAAAAGAGAGAGGTGGGCTGGAGAGATGGCTCAGCGGTTATGCGCTTGTCTGCAAAGCCGAAGGACCCAGATTCCCCAGGACCCACATGAGCCAGATGCACAAGGTGGTGTATGTGTCTGGAGTTCGTTTGTAGTGGCTAGAGGCCCTGGTGTGCCCATTCTCTCTCTCCCTCTCTCTATCTCTCTCTCTCTTTCTCTCTCCCTCAAATAAATAAATAAAATATTTTAAAAGAAGAGAGAGGTGTGAGGCTGTAGTAGGGCAAGTCAAAAGAGACATGCACAGGACCAAACCCTCAGTGTGCCGCCTGCTATCCAGGCCCTGCAGTAAAGTTCCAAAGACCCTGCTGGTAAGACCTATGGGGGCCAAAGACACATTGGGGCTGCCTCCTCCAACCATCCTACCCCCACCCCCAGACTCTGAAAATGTATGTTTTGTAGCTCAGGATTAGCAAGACCAGCAGATCTGGCCAGTTGCCATTACAATGGCAATGTATTACACAGAGCTGGGTGGAGGGAGTTTGCTGACCCTTCAGGGCCACTCAGCTGCAGATGCCTCAGAGGTCAGAGCCTGGCTGCTTCTGGAAAGATCAGTCAGGATAGGATGGGAGAAGGGCATGAAGCATGGTCCCAAGAATGTACAGAATCAGGGTGTAAGCTGGCTGAGGAAGACAAAGGAGACCTCCAGCCCACCTCCAGCCTGGGCCTGCACCCCCCAGGGAGGATCTCCTCCCGGAATGCAAATCTGGGCCTCTTGCTCTCTCTCCTCTCCTCTTCTCTCCTCTCCTCTTGCTCTCTCTCCTCTCCTCTTGCTCTCTCTCCTCTCCTCTTCTCTCCTTTCCTCTTGCTCTCTCTCCTCTCCTCTCCTCTTCTCTCCTCTCCTCTTCTCTTCTCTCCTCTCCTCTCCTTTTACCTCTCATGAGGATTACACATAGAGAAAAATACACAAATGGGCCGGATAAATTGCTCCATGGTTAAGGCTCGTGTCTGCAAAGTCTAACGACCAGAGTTCTATTTCCCCAGCACCCATGTAAAGCCAGATACACAAACTGGCACATGCATCTGGAGTTTGTTTGCAGTGGCTAGAGGACATGGTGCACCCATTCTCATTTTCTGTGTCTCTCTCTCCTTGCAAATAAATAAATAAATAATATGTTTTTTTTAAAAAAATGAGCAATTTGGGAGGCAGAGGTAGGAGAATTACCATGAGTTCAAGGCCACCCTGAGACTACATAGCGAATTCCAGGCCAGCCTGATCTAGAGTGAAACCCTACCTTGAAAAAAAAAAAAATTAAACAAGTTGTAAGTATACAAATCAGTAAAATGTTACACAGCAAACACTAGCCCAGAGAAAGAAAACCATCCACAAAGTACTCACCTCCCAAGCCACCACCGACTGCCCTTGGTAACCTTGGTCTAACCTGAGTTGTAATTTTTCTTGAGTCTAGTTTAGTTCTGTTTTGAAATTTTAAAAAAATATTTTTATTTATTTTGAGACAGAAATAGAGATAAAGAGGCAGGTAGAAAGAGACTAGGCATGCCACAGCCTCTGGCCACTGCAAATGAACTCCAGACTCCTGTGCCACCTTGTGCATCTGGCTTATGTGGGTACTGGGGAATCGAACCTGGGTCCTTAGGCTTCACAGGCAAGCACCTTAACCACTAAGCCATCTCTCCAGCCCAAAGAATATTTTTATTTGCAAGAACTGAGAGAGAGAGAGGGAATGGACACACCATGGCCTCCAGCCACTGCAAACAAACTCGTGATGCTTGTGCCACTTCGTGCATCTGGCCTCACATGGGTACTGGGGAATTGAACTCTGGCCATCAGGCTTTGTAAGCAAGTGTTTTTAGCCACTGGGCCATCTCTCCAGCCCCAGTCTATTTTATTTTGGGATTTTATTTTATGTACACCTGCCATAGAGAATACAGAGTATGCATTTTTATCTTGCATATGCAGAAGAGTATATGTGTGTGTACATGCGTGTGTGTGTGTGTGTGTGTGTGTGTGTGTGTAGTGCCAATTTTTCTGGAACTGTATGGCATTTGGGTTTTTTTGTTGTCGTTGTTTCTGTGTAATAGTTCATTACATGATCACAACAGCCCATTTTCCATTCTATTTCAGTAGATATTTGGCTCGTGCTACAAAAGAATCTCTCCCAGTGGCCAGGAGATACATGAAGATGTCCGTTATCATTGCTTGCTGTGGAAACTCCACTGAGAGTGTGGGTGGAAAAGCATCTCAGAGCAGATGGCTGCAACCGATCAGCCACACTAGGGCTGGGGAGGTGCCTCAGCCGTCAAAGGCACTCGCTTGCAAAGCCTGAGGGCCCAGGCTCGATTCCCCAGCACCCACATACAGCCAGATGCACAAAGTGACACATGTGTCTGGAGGTCATTTGCGGTGGCAAGAGGCTCTGGCATGCCCATTCTCTCTCTCTCTCTGTCTCTCTCTCCCCTTGCAAATAAATACATTTTTCTTAAAGCCAAAGTACATTGGTGAGAATGGGGTACAGCCATTTAACCAAATTCCTCTTGCACCAAGCCAAGTTGAGTGTATGCAGTGGCTAGGGGCAAAGTTGACTACGCCCACCCAAATTAAAATAACCCAGGATTGGCAGCTGTTACTGGCAACCTCAGCTCAGCCCACAACCCTTTCAAAGGCACAGACACCAAGCACGTCCCCTGCCCTCCTCGTGCAGCAGTGAACCTCCCCATGATTGAACAGAGGCTTCTGGTCTCTCATGGACTCCAAAGACCGGTGAATAGATGTGTCGTGCCAACATGGGTCCTGAGACCCGGGGGTGCACAGATGACCCTCTTATAGTTTTCACTTGTTGTCTGATTCCAAACTGCATCAAGTTGAGCTCCAGTCTGCTTACAGTTTGATGGGCTTCCTAAAAATAAAAACAGTGGGCTGGAGAGATGGCTTAGCAGTTAAGGCGCTTGCCTGCAAAGCCTAAGGACACAGGTTCAATTCCCCAGGACCCACGTAAGCCAGATGCACAAGGTGGCACATGCGTCTGAAGTTCGGTTGCAGTAGCTGGAAGCCCTGGCGTGCCCATTGATATTCTCTCTGTCTGGTAAATGAATTATGAAAAAAATAAATAAAACAGCCTCACAGGCCACAGGGATGGGTGCTGAAATCCAAGTTCTGAAAACTTTCTGACTACGGCTCTCCAGGTGTCTTGGGGAAGGTTTTTTTCTTCTCCTTTAGTCTAAGTCTTGCTCCAAGACTGAGCTGAGACGGGCATAAATTCTCTCTGCTGTATTTTTACGTCTGTCTGAGATGATTGAACATGACTCATTCACGGTCCTGTTTCCAACCACCGCTGCTCTCTCTTGGCGGCAACATCTGGTTTCTGGCAGCTAAAGGCTCGCTGTGTCTGCCGTTCCCTCTCACTGTTCTCAGGAGAGAGGGTCCTCCCCGAGCCTGGTCCCCGGCCAGCAGCTGCTGTGCAGGATCGGAGTTCCTGATCCCTCTGTGCGAGTGACTGAGGACAAGGTGAACTTGAAGGTCCTCTGGATGGAAACTGCCCCGGCTCCCCACAGTTATGGTTTTCGTTTCAAACAACATTGAAATAAAGCTTTAAGGGTTGGAGAGAGAGTTTAGCAGTTAAGGATCTTGCCTGTGAAGCCTCAGGACCCAGGTTCAATTCCCCAGGACCCACGTTAGCCAGATGCACAAAGGGGCGCACGCATCTGGAGTTTGTTTGCAGTGGCTGGAGGCCCTGGTGCGCCCATTCTCTCTCTCTCCCTTTTCCCTCTCTCTCTCAAATAAATAAATAAATAATTTTTAAATATTTTTTAAAAAGAAATAAAGCTTCCAGAAGGATTTAACTCTCAAAACAACTCCTTCCCTGAAACTCTTGTACAGCATTAGCTCTGTGTGCAATGACGTCTGTAGACCTGTGTGCAGGTCACCTCCATTGTCGACTTGACAGGACCTAGAATCACCTAGGAGACAAACCTCTGAGCATGGCTGTGAGGGAGTTTCTAGTCTGCACTTGTTAAGGTGAGAAGGGTCACCCTAACATCACCTTGGGTCTTGGACTGAATAAAAAGGAGAAAGCGCGGGGCTGGAGAGATGGCTCAGCGGTTAAGGCTTCCCTTCAAAGCCTAGCAACTGGGCTTGATTGCCCAGTACGTAAAGCCAGACGCACCTGGAATTCGTCCGCAGTGGCTGGAGGCCCTGGCGTGCCCATTCTCTCTGTCTGTCTCTCTCTATCGCTCTCTCTGCTTGCAAATAAATAAACTTAAAAAAAAAAAACATTTTTTTTTAAGGCAAAAGCAAGCTGAGCTTTCATCTCTCTGCTTCCCAACTGGATGCAACGAGACCAGCCACCTCCAGTTCCCACGGCTGTGACTCTCCCGTCGTGATGGACTGAAGCTCTCCAGCCCCTTGTTAGTTATTTCTTAAATACACCGGGAAGGTGTGAAACCAACTTATGGATGTCATTTTGTGAGCACTTTCCAAGTGTTTGTGAGGGCTAGGTGCCATTTTTACTAATAGAGATAAGGTAGCGGAGATTAAGAGGGGCCAAGAGCTGGAGAGATTGCTCAGTGGTTAAGGCGCTTACCTGCAAAGCCAAACAACCATGGTTTGAGTCCCCAGGACCCAAGTAAAGCCAAATGCGCAAAGTGGTCTGGAGTTTGTTTGCAGTGGCTAGAGGCCCTGGCATGCCCATTCTCAATCTCTCTCTCTCACTCCTCTCTATCTCCATTCTTTGCAAATAAACAAATAAATAAATAAATAATATTAAAAAGACCCAGACATGGTGGCACAAACCTTTAATCCCAGCACTCAGGAGGCAGAGGTAGGAGGATCGCAGTGAGTTCGAGACCAGCCTGAGACTACATAATGAATTCCAGGTCAGCCTGGGCTGAGACCTGCCCTTGTGGCCTCGTGAAAGGACAGTAAGGTGACAAGCCAGCCCTTTCACCTCCGGCCACCAAAGGGCATGGCAGCATTCCCTCCTCTGTGGAAACTCGGGATCCCCAGAAAGAACTTTAGGCTTGTGGTTACGGAAGTGGGAAATGGTGCCCAGGATAGGAGTTGCTTGGTCAACACCTAGATGTCCTCTGAGTCTTCTTGTATTTGGCCTTGGGACTGTCCCCCCCCCACCCACACAAACACCCATCTATCTGTGATCACCCCACACCCAAGAACCAATTTTCAGCCCTTGGATAGACACCTCTCTCCAGCACACAGGCTAGGCAAGGCCGGGAGTGACAATAAATGGCAGTGACTTTGTGTGTCCTACAGGGAATAGAACTGATCCCTGAGGAGCAGGGGCGGGCGAGGAGGGGGGGAGAGGCCCGGTTAACTAGGTATCCCTCCGGCCTTTTGAATCATCCCCACCTTGGACCTGTTCCAAAGCCCATTCCCAAAACCATGATCACTATTTTACCTCAGGAGTGGAAGAGAACTTACTGATGGCCAAAGTAAAAATAAAACGGACACCACACATGTCAGAATAAAAGGCCATCTTTCTCCACAGCGCAGAGGGACAGCTTTGCACGGGGGTGAGAAGCAAGATGCACCATCATCATTTGTTTTATTCAAATGCAAAAACACCACAAATGAACTTTAAAAAAAATAAATTTTATTTATTTATTTATTTGAGAGAGTGAGAGATAAAGAGGGAGAGAGAGAGAGAGAGAGAGAAAATGGGCATGCCAGGACCTCCAGTCACTGCAAATGAACTCCAGACGCGTACACCACCTTTGTGCATGTGGCTTACGTGGGTCCTGGGGAATTGAACCAAGGTCCTTTGGCTTTGCAGGCAAATGCCTTAACTGCTAAGCCATCTCCCCAGCCCCACAAATGAACATTTTTAATGTATAATTTTATTATTGACAACTTCTATCCTTACAGACAATAAACCATGATAATTCCCTCCCCTCTCCCACTTTCCCCTTCACAACTCCACTCTGCGTCATATCCCCTCCCTCTCTCCGTTAGTCTCTCTTTTATGGTGATGTCATCGTCTTTTCCTCCTATGCCTTTGCTTACACCTAATTGTCGTCCCTGGAGAAAGTCGCTCCTCGGGGAAACCCTTAGGTGGTGTGGCTGAGGGGAAAACTCATCCACTGTGCTCTGAACAACTATGTTCTTCATCGTCTTCCACACATGGCGATCCCCACTACAGCAATCCCTGCAATCCCCACTACTCAGGAGACTGAGGCAGGAGGACTGCCGCCGGTTCAAGGCCAGCCTGGGCTACACAGTAAGAGCTTGTCTCAAAACAAACACAAGGGGCTGGAGAGATGGCTCAGCAATTGAGGCACTTGCCTGCAAAGCCTAACAACCAGGTTCAATTCCCCAGCACCCATGTAAAGCCAGATACACAAGGTGGCGCGTGCATCTGGAATTAGTTTGCAGTGGCTAGAAGCCCTGGTGTGCCCATTGTTTCTCTTTCCCACCCCCACTTCTTTTGGGGTTTGGGATTTTTTTTTTTTTTTGGAGGTAGGGTCTCACTCTAGCCCAGGCTGACCTGGAATTCACTCTGTAGTCTCAGGGTAGCCTTGAACTCATGTTGATCCTCCTACCTCTGCCTCCCGAGCACTGGGATTAAAAGCGTGCGTCACCACAGCCAGCAGCTCTGCTTCTTTCTCTCTGTCAGTATCTCCCTCCGTTTCTCTCTGATTGCAAATAAATAAAATATCTTTAAAATGGGCTGGAGAGATGGCTTAGCAGTTAAGGCACACGCCTGAGAAGCCTAAGAACCCTGGTTCGATTCTCCAGGTCCCACGTTAGCCAGATGCACATGGTGGCACATGTGCCTGGAGTTCATTTGCAGTGGCTAGAGGCCCCGGTGCGCCCATTCTCACTCTCTCTCTCCCTCCCTCTCTCTCTCTCCAATTAATAAATAAATAAAAGTAAAATCTTTAAAATATGCATCTTAAAAATCATGAATGTGAATGTAAGGAACAGTGAAATTAACACCCTCACAATTTTTTTTTTCTTTGTTCTAGCCCAGGCTGAACTGGAATTCACTATGTAGTCTCAGGGTGGCCTTGAACTCATGGAGATCCTTCTATCTCTGCCTCCCCCGGCCCTCATGAATTTTTTTTGGTGGTTTTTTTTTTTTTTTTTTTTTTTTTGGTTTTTCGAGGTAGGGTCTCACTCTAGCTCAGGCTGACCTGGAATTCACTGTGTAGTCTCAGGGTGGCCTCGAACTCTCAACGATCCTCCTACCTCTGCCTCCCGAGTGCTGGGATTAAAGGCGTGCACCACCACGCCCGGCTTCTCTCATGAATTTTTAATCTTGACAATGCTAACCAAAACTAGAAGAATTCAGGAGCTGAGCCTGTAATTTCTAGCTACTTCCTGCTTTTGCCCAGCAAAGCAAAAAACAAAACAAAACAAAACAAAACAAAACACTGGCTACAGGTTCCTGCCTGAATATGTTAAAATGAGTGCACATTTCTTGAATTAATTTATTACCAAAAACATGAAACCAGTTGAGAAAGGTGGGTGATTGACATCCCAGCACTTGCAAGATGGAGGCAGAAGGGTCAGGAGTTCGAGACCAACCTGATCTATAAGAGGCTTTGTCTCAAAAAAAAAAAAAGAAGGTTTCAGGGTCAGAGAGATGGCTCAGTGTTTAAGGTATTTACCTGCAAAGCCCATCAACTGGAGTACCCCCTAAAGCCAGATACACAAAGGGGCTCATGCAAATAGAGTTGGTTTGCAGCAGCTGGAGACCCTGGCACACCCATTCTGTCTCTCTCTGCAAATAAATAAATAAATAAAATAGCCTTTAAAAAAGAAAGAAAAGAGAAAGGGAAGGGGAGAGAAGCGAAGGGGACAGAACTAACCCACGACAAAACGCTGTAAAGACCCCTTAAGGGCCCGGTGCAGCTATATGTAGTAGACGGGACCCAGGTTTGATTCCCCAGGATCCACGTAAGCCAAGGTAGTGCATGCATCTGGAGTTTGTCTGCAAACCGGCTGGAGGCCCTGGTGTGTCCATCCTCTCTCTATTTGCCTTTCTCTCTCTCTCTCTCTCTCTCTCTCTCTCTCTCTCTCTCAAATAAATAAACAAACAAAAACTCCAGGGCTACAGGCAGGGAAGGGGACAGAGTGGCTGGACCCACTTTACCAAGTCTCCAAGGGATGACAGACGACATTATTATAGACGAGGTCCCATGGCATCCGAAGGGGTTGCATCAGGATGCCCTGCAGATCCCCAAATCAATGGATTCCCACATCCCGTTCCATACCATGGTATGGCATTGGCATGGAACCTGTACACGGTCTTTCCACACGCTTCTCTCTCTACCTGACTCACAGCGCCCGTTCACAGGCAAACGCGCAGGAAACAGTTGGTACCGTACATGGGTTAGGGTATAAATGTCAAGGACAAACTGCCTGGCACAGTTGCATTTTTTTTTTTTTTTTTTGGCTTCCTGGTTATTTCTAACCCACAGCTGAATCCACACACTCTCTCCCTCCCTCCCCTGTCTCTAATTAATAAATAAATAAAAGTAAAAATCTTTAAAAAATATATCTTAAAAATCATGAATGTGAATGTAGGGATCAGTTAAATTAACACCCTCACAATTTTTTTTTCTTTGTTCTAGCCCAGGCTGAACTGGAATTCACTATGTAGTCTCAGGGTGGCCTCAAACTCATGGAGGTCCTCCTATCTCTGCCTCCCGAGTGCTGGGATTAAAGGCGTGTACCACCACCCCCAGAGGAGGGGAAGCTGACTGGGTTCCTGGATGAAATGAACGCCCAGTGGTCACGCCAGGCTCTGGCCATGGATAGCCATCTCGCTGGCATGGAGGGGCCTCTCGCAGTTGGAAGAACTATGGTGCAGCTGCCCTCCTGTCTGAAAGCTGACCCGGAACGGGGCTGGGGCTAAATAATCAGGGGCCTCTTGGGAAGTGTTGGTATAGCTACCAGAGGACAATAGCAGGAGTTTTTACACTATGGAAATCAGTATACACACGTACACACATACACACACACACACACACACACACACACAAGCCAATTTGTGCTCTCTTGTCATTTCCCTCCACCTGAGAACTCAGAGCTGCATGTACATTCCTGAATAAGAAGTAAAAGTGGGGCTGGAGAGATGGCTGAGCGGTTAAGCACTTGCCTGTGAAGCCTAAGGACCCCGGTTCGAGGCTTGATTCCCCAGGACCCATGTTAGCCAGATGCACAAGGGGGCGCACGAGTCTGGAGTTCGTTTGCAGTGGCTGGAGGCCCTGGAGCGCCCATTCTCTCTCTATGTGTGTCTCTTTCTCTCTCTCTCTCTGTCATGCTCAAATAAATAAATAAAAATGAACAAAAAAAATTTTAAAACAACAAAAAAGAAGAAATAAAAGTGCTCCAAGATCGAAATCACACAAGTTTGGAGGAAGCCAACAAGCTTGCGGCCATGGTGAGTTATTTTAGCTCCATGGGCCTCAGTTTCTCCATCTGGATGATGGCTCTGTACTGGTGCTGACATCACTAAAGCTTTTGAGCCCCAGGTGGGTGATTTCACCTTTGGGAACCGCCAAAGAAATGGGGACAATTAGGAAAAGGTCCTCTCAGAAGCCAATGGCATCAGGGGACTTCAGCTGCAGCTGCCTGTCTTCATTGCTCAGATGTTCATAAGAAAGTACCAATGAGGGGCTGGAGAGATGGCTTAGCGGCTAAAGCACTTGCCTGTGAAGCCTAAGGACCCAGGTTCGATTCTCCAGATCCCACATAAACCAGATGCCCAAGGTGGCACATGTTTCTGGAGTACGTTTGCAGTAGCTGGAGGTCCTGGCACACCTATTCTCTCTCTCCCCCTCATAAATAAATACAAATAAAATATTTTTTAAAAAAGAAAATACCAGCCAGGTATGGTGGAGCATGCCTTTAATCCCAGCACTCGGGAGGCAGAGGTAAGAGGATCGCCATGAGTTCGAGACCACCCTGAGACTACATAGTGAATTCCAGGTCAGCCTGAGCTAGAGTGAGACCCTACCTCAAAAAAAGAAAGAAAGAGAGAGAGAGAAAGAAAATACCAGCCAGTCATGGTGGCACACGCCTTTAATCCCAGCACTCGGGAGGCAGAGGTAGGACGATCACAGAGAATTCGAGGCCACTCTGAGACTACATAGTGAATTCCAGGTCAGCCTGAGCTAGAGCAAGACTCTATCCCTGAAAAAGAACCAAAAAACGGAAGAAGAAGAAAAAGAAAGAAAGAAAAGACAATACCCTCAAAAGGGCTGGAGAGATGGCTTGGCAGTTAAGGCGCTTGCCTGTGAAGTCTAAGGACCCAAGTTTAAGTTCCCAGAATAAAATAGATAAATGAATAAAAAAATTAAACATATATTTGGGCTGGAGATATGGTTTAGTGGTTAAAGTGCTTGCCTGAAAAGCCAAAGGACCCAGGTTCAATTCCCCAGTCCCCACGTAAGCCAGATGTACATGGTGGTCATGTGTCTGAAGTTCATTTGCAGTGGCTAGAGGCCCTGATGCACCCATTCTCTTTCTCTCTGTGTCTCTTTCCCTCAAATAAATAAATTAAAATACATTTTTAAAGAAAGAAAATATCAATGAGATAGAAAGAGAGAAAGATGCCATCTCGGGGACCCACTCTAGTGACCACACTTAATCCCGCCTGTCTCCCACAGACACCTCTATGGACCCTCCCATGAGGGGCTGGGACTCCCACACCGCCCACAGAGGAGTTCTGAGGACACAGTGCCAGTCATGGTCCCATACTATCCAGCCCCAGCTCTCAAGTCCACCAGGACCTGGCGACCAGCTGGCCCACTCTTCTCATTTGAATCCCAGCCTCCCAAAGAAGCCTCTCGCAAGTCCATCTGCCGGCCTCTCCCAAGCCCTCCCTTCCTCCCCTCCTTAGGCAAGTCACCGGAGTCCTTCAGTGCTCCGCTCAGATGTCCCATCCCTGGGAAGATGTCCCCTTCCTTACGGAGGAAGCCACCTGTGCTCAGGTCAGGAACGTGTGCCCACGGCTGTGTTTTAGGCTCTGGTGGGACAGTTTAGGGTCGGAAGCCACTCTGGGTGATGTCACACAACGTACCGGGCCTCAAAGAACCTTGACTTCTCAAACAGACGGACAGACAGACAGACAGACTGTGCAGCACAGGGCCTAGAGCTCAGCGAGCCGGACAGGCAAAAGCTGCTGTTAGGTGGGGTCGGCAGAGAGCTGGTCTTGCACGGTACAAAAGTCTCAGCACGCGCTCCCCCAGCGAAGATGGCTATTCTACACTTGGCCCTACTATGGACAGGGAACCATTCTGAGCAATGAGTGACTGTAACTTGACTGAAGACAAGGCCACCTTCCACACTTTGACCAACACATACACACACACGCACAGTGCTGAGAAGAGGCCATGAGACCTTTGGCCCCAGGGAGTGTCCAGTGTGTGTTAGCTGGTGAGTGTCTGGTGCCCGGATGTCTCCCTTTTTCTCTCTGGGCCTCAGCTGGGCCATATGTAGAAGGGTGAGCCCTAAGGGTGAGCCTCCTAGGAGTGGGACACTGCTCAGAGACTTCTCCTTTAGTCTCTCTGGCAAGCAAAGCACACTGGGAAAAAATGATGAGAAAGAGGGAAAGCCACGCCCAGACTTCAGCGGAGGTGACTCATAAGGGGGTCTAGTCTTGTCACCAGTCACCACTTGATGATCCCCCAGCCTCGGTTTCCCCCACTGTGATAAACAGAGGATGGTGACAGGCGTGGGTGAGCATTAAATGAACAGTGCTCCAAGCGCCAGCACACAGCAAGTGCTAAAAAACACGACAGCCGCCATCAGTAGCTTCAACATGGTGGCAAAAACACCTTTAGGGACTGTGGTGTCACACGCCTTTAATCCTAGCGCTCAGGAGGATGGCTGTGAGTTCAAAGCCACGCTGAGACTACGTAGTAAATTCCAGGTCAGCCTGGGCTAGAGGGAGACCCTACCTCAAAAAAATAAAACAAAACAAAAACCAGTGAGGACCCTGGACAAGCCCCTTTTTCCTCTCTGGGCCTCAGCTGGGCAATCCGTAGAAGGGACGTATACAGCCCTTTGAGCTATAGCACTCTAAGGCATGGCTCCCAGACGTGCTCGGCATTTGAAATACCCGGGGAAGTTTCTAGAAGTCTTGACGTCTTGGTCCAGTCGCAGGCCAGTTAAATCGGAATGTCTGCCAGTGGAAGTCTTTACCCACCCCACCCACCCAAGGTTTCCCCAAGATTCCAACAGGGAGGAGAAATTTGGGGGTCAACTTCCTGGCTTTCCATGGCATAGCTTTCCATCGTAGAATGAGGGGAGAAAACCAAACATGAAATTAAATTAAACATGATTAAACACGTACAGTGACTGGAGGCGGATTACAGGTGACCAGGGTCCGAGGGAAGAATGGGGTACATATGGTGTTTCCTTGTGGGAAAATACCCGTTTGGGGACAGTAGAGGTGATGGCTACATAACACCAAATGTACTGGATGCTTTCAAATTGTACACTTGATTTAGTTTACTGATTTAAAAAACTTTTTCAGTTGCATTTAAAAATTTTTATTATTAGCATTAATATTGGGGGTTTGGAGAGAGTTTCACCTAGCCTATGCTATCCTCAAACTTGCTGTGTAGCCCAGGCTAGCCTTGAACTCCTGATCCTCCTGCCTCCACCTCCTCCTGAGTGCCTGGATGACTGATTTGTGTCCCTTTAGAATGGAGGCTGGAAATGTACACTTTAAAATTGTGAAATTAATCGTTTCTGTGCTGTATTTTACTTTTTTTTTAAAGAAAAAAAAGGCAAAGATACAAATTACATAAAAACTGGTGTGGAGCCAGGTGTTGTGGTGTAAGCCTTTTAATCCCAACGCTCAGGAGGCCGAGATAGGAGGATCGTTGTGAGTTCGAGGACACCCTGAGACTACATAGTGAATTCCAGGTCAGCCTGGGCTAGAGCGAGATCCTACCTCAAAAAAATAAAAATAAATAAATAAATAAACTGGATGTGATTCTCATAAGGTGGGAACTTTGGGCTTTGAGTAGGGGACTGGACAGGCCAAGGGCTCAGAGCGCCCTGGGTTCAAATCCCCAGTCTGCTCCTTGCTGGCCTGGTGCTGTGGGAAGCCTGAGCAGAAGGCCTGGCTTCTCTGAGGTCGCGGTACCTGAGGCTGGACGGTAAACGGTCCTCCGGAGCCGCGTGGTTCTCACGGGGACCTGGGCGCTCTGGACACATCCCAGGGCTGGCGCGGGCCTGGCGCCGCTCAGCATCCTCCCGCGGCGGCCGCGCGGCTTCCCGGTCTGTGGCGACACCTGCTGGCCGTGTGCGGAAGGACACGAGCTTAGCTGGACTCAAGTGTTTATTTACTGAGCACCTATTATGTGCCATTTAAATCAGGGACTCACGGAGGAGGGAAACAAGGAGTGACGCTGCACCACCTCTCCAACCAGCCAGCAGATCCTCTCAGAGGTGGCGCACAACTTTAATTCCAGCACTGGGGAGGCAGAGAGGTAGGAAGATTGCCCTGAGTTCAGGCCAGCATGAGACTACATAGTGAATTCCAGGTCAGCCTAGAGGGAAACCCTACCTTGAAAAACCAAATTAAAAGAAAAGAAAAGGAATGAATGAATGAAAGAAAGAAAGAAAGAAGAAGAAAGAGGGGAGAGAGAGGGAGGGAGGAAGGAAGGAAGGAAGAAAGGAAAAGAAAGTGAAAGAAAAAAGAAAAAGAGAGAAAGGAAGGAGGGAAGAAAGGAGAAAGGGAGGGAGGGAGGGAGGGAAGGAAAGAAGGAAGGAGGCTGGAGAGGTGGCTTAATGGTTAAGGCACTTGCCTATGAAGCCAAATTCAATTCAAGTTCAATTCCCCAGAACCCACATGAGCCAGATGCACAAGGTGGCGCATGCGTCTGGAGTTTGTTTTCGGTGCCTGGAGGCCCTGGTACACCCATATACTCACTCTCTCTCTGTGTCTCTCTCTGTCTGTCTCTCTCTCTCTCCCTTTCTCTCTATCTACCTCTCTCTCTTAAATAAATAAACAAAAAATATTTTTTTAAAAAAATCAAGAATGAAACATGACAAGCAGCAGAAATTGCATGTACAGGAAGAATAGGACCCCATCAACATGCCACGGATGAGGCGGGAGTTTGTTTGACATGACTGGAGGCGGTGGCATGCCCATTCTCTCTCTCTCTCTCTCTCTCTCTCTCTCTCTCAAATAAATAATAAATAACAAATAAATAAAATATATATTTTAAATGCTTTTGAAAAGTCACTAGAGGGTTGAAGAGATGGCTCAGCTATTAAGGCACTTGCCTGTAAAGCCTAACGACCTGGGTTCGACTCCCCAGTACCCATGTAAAGCCAGATGCACAAAGTGGTGCTTGTATCTTGAGTTCATTTGCAGTGTCTGGAGGCCCTGGTGTGTCCATTCTCTCCCTCTATCTACCTCTGCTTGCAAATAAATAAAATATTTTAAAAGTGTCTTTAAAAAGGCACTAGCTGGGCCTGGAGAGATGGCTTGGCGGTTAAGGGATGCCTGTGAAGCCTAAGGACCCCGGTTAGAGGCTGGATTCCCCAGGACCCACGTTAGCCAGAAGCACAAGGGGGCACACGCGTCTGGAGTTCGTTTGCAGTGGCTAGAGGCCCTGGCTGGCATGCCCATTCTCTGTCTCTCTCTCTATCTGCCTCTTTCTCTCTCTGTCTGTCACTCAACATGAAAATCCCGCACACTATCGGGTAAAGAAGGCAAGTTGCACTGACTGTGTAGGCTTCCTTGTGAAGTGCAGATGACCATGAACTGAGCAAGGTGTGACTATCCGGAGATGAGGACTGGGCGATGGATGGATATGAGAACACCACACAGGACCCTGGCTACGTCCAGAGGCAGGAGGAAGGGATGGAAAAAGTGGGACCTGCCAAAAAATGGGGAGGGGGGATTTTTACTATATTTTCTAAAGATTTCATTTCATCCTCACACCTTTTAGTATATCTGAAACATTTCACAATATGTATATAGATGTATTTTACTGGTTTTTCTTTTCAGGGATCTGCACTGTTATTAAACGTACAAAGGTGCCATCCTTTGATACCATTTCAAAGCCTGTAGATTGCCTAAGCCAAAGGGAACTGCTTGTCTGCCCCAGTCAGGCCTCTTGCCCATGCGTTCCACGTCTGCCCGTCCACAGGTCAAACGTCTCAGAAAAGCAGGTTGTGTCTGTTCCCAATGTTGTCATTATCCCCTAAACCATGAGGTCTAGCAATTATTTGCATAGCATTTGCATTGCATCGGGCATAATAAACCATCTAGAGATTATTTAAATTGTACAGGAGGATGTGTGTACCTTAAAAATTTGCATGGGGGACTTGGGCATCTGTGGTTTGTGAACGCTCCCTCCCACCCCCACCCCGCTCCCCAGATGGCCCAGAGCTGCCTGCACCAAGCTTGTATGTCAAGAGAAAAGTCCGCTGTGTCTTTCTTGTTTGTTAGGACAGCGCCCAAGATCAGCACAGGACCTAATCTTTATATGTTTGCAAGAAAATAAAAGTCTTCACCTTGTAGATGAGGTTCCTGGACCGAGATGGTCTAACAGGGAGGGAGGCCAGGACCAGAAAACCTCTCAGCTCTCCCAGGCCAGGACTTGTCCCCTGCCCTGGTGGGTTCTCAAGTGTGCGGCCCGGACCTGCTCCTTCCTGGCAGGCTCAAACACCCGCCTCCCCCGCACGGCCCCAGGCTATCCATCCCCTACCCTCTCCCATGGTACAGGGCCCAGAGGGATTGAACTCACTTGTTCGCTGTGCAGAGAATACTCTGATAACATCTGCTGGGAAGCCAGTGCCTCTGATCCCCTAGTGAGATATGTGAGTAATGGGGGGGGGGGGCAAACACCACAAAACGCGGATCCCACCTCTATGGCAGTGTCCAGGGCTCAGGAATGGAGTCTGTCCATATACCCTCCCCAACCTGTGAGAGAGTCTACTGTGCTCACACCACCTATCACCCCCAGGAAACCAGCTGCTTGCAAGACCCTGCAGGCAGGCAGAACCCCTAGGCCCGGACCCCTTGGACTTGTCCACAGAGCCACCGCAATCTGCCAGTTCTGAGTGGGGACTGGGCCAAGAGGTTTACGCAGTCAATTCAGGCTCTTGCTTGGGCCTGTGACCAGGGCAGGCAGGATGGCCCTAGGGAAGGGGATGATGACTCCACACCCTGCACATTTGGGTCTCTGTGTGCCACCATACCAACGGGAACAAAAGAGTGTGGGGGAGGAGAGGAATAATTTTCTAGCTATGCTGATTGGCTCTGATTGTCAAGGGCACATTGGGTTGTACCAACCCAAGGGAAGGAAGGAGGAACATTCTGGAGCTAGGGGATCCCCTAGGTGCTCCTGGTACACCTAATAATAATCTGGTTGTGGGGGCATATGCCTTTAATCCCAGCACTTGGGAGGCAGAGGTAGGAGGATCGTATTGAGTTCGAGGCCACCCTGAGACTACAGAGTAAATTTCAGGTCAGCCTGGGCTAGAGCGAGACCCTACCTTGGAAAAATAATAATAATAGCCGGGCATGGTGGCGCGCGCCTTTATCCCCAGCACTTGGGGGACAGAAGTAGGTGGATCACTGTGAATTTGAGGCCACCCTGAGACTACATAGTGATTTCCAGGTCAGCCTGGGCTACACAGTGAGACCCTACCTCAAAATAATAATAATAATAATAATAATAAATAATGACTTTGGGGAAATTGCAACAACCAAAACATACACTAATGGTTAAGACTCAGATCTTTCTGGAATGACTGTTGAGGTCATTCCACCAAGAGCCTCAAATGGCTGAGGTTCTGGCCAAGAGTGGGACAAGGCTGGGAGAAGGGAGCTGTAATGGGAGACCAGGGCCGTGTGGCCGTCATCCCAGAAATGAGCGCGGGAGCAAGCGCTTCGCGTGTTTTCTGTGTCGTATATAGGTGCTGCTTTCACACGCCGGCATCTTTCCTTTCTCGTGTTTACAGCCCAGGCAAGGTTTTGTGGGTGGAAGCAGAGGCAGCCCGAGGGGTCGGCGGGACTGGTGGCTGCTCTCTGCTATCGCTAACGACAAACACTTAAGCCTTTAGGTCACAGGCTATCCGGTGAGGACCAAGAAGCTGAGTGACTTGTCCCCACTCACCCAGCTAGTAAGTGGCAGAGCCAGCATCCAGACGTCAGAAGCGGGCTTCTTAGACACTATCTCATTTGACGGGGTCTGTGGAAAAATGTACGTCAAGTGGTTTTCATGTGATATGTATTGGTCCTGTAGGGGAGAAGATGAGCATGCTGCTCACTCTGATGTGTGTGTGCGTGTGTGTATATGTGCATGTGTGTGTGTACATGTGTGTGCATGTGTGTATTTGTGCATGTGTGTGCATGTGTGTATATGTTTGCGCATGTGTGTGTATATGTGCATGTGTGTGTACATGTGCATGCGTGCATGTGTGTGTGTATGTGTGCGTGTGCATGCGTATGTGTCCCCACAAATCCTTAGGACACTGGTGATGTAGGCATATGAAATTACTCAAGATATGATTGTTGAGGACTGGAGAGATGGCTCAACAGTTAAGGGACCTGCTTACAAAGCCTAAAGAGCCAGGTTCAATTTCCCAGTGCCCACAGAGAGCCAGGTGCACAAGGTGGTGCAAGCATCTGGAGTTTGTTTGCAACAGCTGGAGGCCCTGGTGTACCCATTCTCTCTCTCTCTCCCCTCCCCACCCCCCGGGCAGGGTGTGCACATCTTTAATTCCAACACTTGGGAGGCAGAGGTAGAAAGATCTCTGTGAGTTCAAGGCCAGCCTGAGGGTACATAGTGAATTCCAGGTCATCCTGGGCTAGAGTGAACATGAGGCCAGTTTGGAACCTTGAGGTCAGCCAGTGCAATTTAGTGAAATCCTATCTAAAAATACAAATAGCCAGGTATGGTGGCGCACACCTTTAATCCCAGAACTCGGAAGGTAGAGGTAGGAAGATCACTGTGAGTTCAAGGCCACCCTGAGGCTACATAGTTAATTCCAGGTCAGCTTGGACCAGAGTGAGACCCTACCTTGAAAAACCAAAAAAATAAAAATAAAAATAGGGAAGGAGCAGGAGAGAAGGCTTAGCAGTTATGGCACTTGCCTGCAAATCCTAAGGACCCATGTTCGACTCTCCAGATCCCATATAAGCCAGATGCACAAAGGTGAGGCAAGCACAAGTTCGCCCATGCTCACAAGGTGGTACAAGCATCTGGAGTTCAATTGTAGTGGCTGAGGCCCTGACACAAAAATTCTCTCTCTCTCTCTCTCTCTCTGTCTCTCACTCGTGCTTTCTCTAAAAAAAAAAAAAAATATATATATATATATATAAATTTAAAAAAATTAAATGATTAAAAAAAGAAAGAATAAAGAAAATGGGTCATGGATGTAAACATGGAATGCAAATGCATAACTCCTAGGGAAAAAAAAAACAGGAGAAAACCCAAGTGGCCTTAGGGTTGGGATGACTTTATACACCACACCAAAGACAGAGTCCCTGAAAGGAAGACTTGATCACAGGGACTTCACTAAAATAAGCATTTGTAGTAGGTGGGCTTGCATTACAAACCCCAGCACGCAGGAGGCAGAAGTAGGAGGAGCGCCGTGAGTTCAAGGCCAGCCCTGGCATACCCATTCTCTCTCTCTCTCTCGCTATCTCTCTCATAAATAAATAAATACAATTTTTAAAAAAAGCATAAATTGTTGGGGCTGGGGGTGGGTCAGTCAGTAAAGTGTTTGTTGTGACTCATGAGGACCTGTTTGGATCCTTAGCATTCCCATAAAAGCAGAGTGTGGCAGCGCATGCCTGTAATCCCAACAGTGGGGCTGGGAGACATTCCTGGAGCTCGCTGGCTAGCTAGTGCGGCTGAATTTTCAGTAACAGACCCTGTCTCAAAGCAACTGAAGGGGACACTCCATGCTAACCTCTGGCCTTCACACACACACACACACACACACACACACACACATGCACACACACACCATACACACACCCCCATACATATATACACATACATACACATGCACACACGCACACATACACATGCATATACATACAGTATATGCACACATAAGTACTAAATCAATCAGTCAATCAGAAAGAATCTTCTGGGCTGGAGAGATGGCTCAGCAGTAAAGGCACTTGCCTACGAAGCCTAAGGACCCAGGTTCAATTCCCCAGAACCCATGTAAGCCAGATGCACATGGTGGCACACGCATGTGTCTGGAGTTCGTTTGCAGTGGCTGGAGGCCCTGGCGTGCCCATTCTCTCTTTCTCTTTCTCTCTAATAAATAAATAAATAAGTATTTATAAAAAAAAAAATTCCAGAACCAAACAGAAACAGGTGGTGTGCTGGACTTGGCCACTGGGCGGTGGTTTGCCAGCCCCCTGCTCTGTCCCAGTTGTGGGTCCTGATGACCGAATACCTCAGAGAACTCGTTTAACTTACCAGGGCATGGGGGGAGTGACAGGGCTGTGCATCCTTCCTGTTGAGCTGGCAGTCCCCATAGCCATCAGCCCGTCCTGGGCGGACTGACGGACAGCCCCTGGGGAGACTCCCAGGACCCAACGTGTAACCTCAACCCCAGGATGTCTCGCTGTCCACTGCTGGCTGCCTGGTCCATGGGAGAGAAAGCCACCTTCCGTCACATAGATTCCCTCCAGAGCCCAAGGCCTGGGCCATGCCCACTGGACATTAGGAACCAGAGACCAAGAGCTTGGAGATGGAAGCGGAGAGGTGGAGTGACTGCCAGGCCACCGCGTTCCTCGAGTCCTCTGCTCTCGCTCCCTGCACAGTCCCTTGGTGGCCATCCAGGCTCTACAGCCCCAAGTTGTGATTATATTCCGCAAAGACTTGAAGAGCACGTTGTCATCTGTGCTTGTGGCTTCTGGGAGGGTCCATTAGATCTCGCCTGTTAATTGTTTTCCCATCTCCCACCGTTCTTATTTACTTTCTGTCATGCGTTTCATCTCTCAATTACTGAGAGAGGCATGTTAAAATATTCCACTGTAATTGTGGGGTCTGGGCATGTGTTAAGTGCATACAAGTTTCAAATTATTCTGGCTCCCTTATGAATTAAGTCTTTTAACATCGCGGTGCAAGCCTCTTTATTTCTAAATGTGCTGTTCGTCTTAAAGTCTTTGGGCCTGATAATAACGTGGTTGTTCAAGCTTACTCTTAGCATTTGCCTGGCTTGGATTTCCCGATCGTGTACCTCACATTTTCCTGTGCCCTTAACTGTCTAAGCTGTTTCTTTTATGAGCTGTGTGTCGTCGGTTACTGACTTTTATTTTGGCTTTGAATATGGCAGGACAGGGCTGTTTATTGATATCACGGGTATATTTAGATGTATTATGAGTGCTGACATATCTGGATCTAATTCTGACATCTTAAGTTCTTTGCATCAGTCACCACATTTCATCCTTTTGTGCTAGGTGCCAGGATGACTGGGTTTTCTTAACTTTCTCCTTTGAACTTTCTGGAGGGTCAAGAAGTGATATAGTCTTTTTTTGTTGTTGTTTTGTTTTGTTTTTGTTTTTGAGGCCTCCAACTAGCCCAGGCTGACCTGGAATTCACGATGCAGTCTCAGAGTAGCCTTGAACTTACAGCGATCCCCCTACCTCTGCCTCCCGAGTGCTGAGATTAAAGGCGTGCGCCACCATTACCAGCTAAGAAGTGATATGTGCTGGTGCTAGGTAGTTAGTATTAACATTAAAATTTTTATTTATTTATTTTTTTCTAGTGCTATGTTATTATTATTAACTAGTATTATCATGGACATTTTAATTTTATTTATATATATATATATATATTGTTTTTATTTTTTGAGAGAGGTCTCACTCTAGTCCAGGCTGATCTGGAACTTATTTGGTAGCCCAAAGCTTGCCTTGAACTCCTGGTGATCCTCTTACCTCTGCTTTCTGAGTACTGGGACTAAAGGTTGTGCACCACCGCACCCTGCTTACCCTGACATTTTTAATACATACCCCTGACTTCAAGTTAACTGTGCACAATTGAATCGATATTTTACCTTCCTTTCCATTAGTATAAAAACACTTCAGGGCCAGAGAGATGACTTAGTGGTTAAGGTGCTTGTCTGCAAAGCCCAAGAACCCAGGTTCAATTCCCTAGGACCTACTATGTAAGCCAGATACAGAAGGTGGTGCATGCATCTGGAGTTTATTTGCAGTGGCTGGAGCCCTGGTACACCCATTCTCTATCTCTATTTGCCTATCTCTCTGTCTCTCTCTCTCTGTTTCAAATAAATAAAATATTTAGAAAACACTCCTAGCCAGGCGTGGTGGCGCATGCCTTTAATCCCAGCACTCGGGAGGCAGAGGTAGGAGGATCACCGTGAGTTCAAGGCCACCCTTAGATTACGTAGAGTAGTCCAGGTCAGCCTGGGCTAGAGTGAGACCCTACTTTGAAAAATAAAAATAAAAATAAAAAAACACTCCTAATCAGGTTATTTGTGGCAGTCAGTACTTACATCCACCCAGTTTAGATCCTCACAGACACTCAGGGCTATGATTTCATACAATGTTGTACAGAGGTGAATCGGATTTGTTTTGACCGCTTCTTGGAATTTCTCTGCTTCTTCTGGGATTTGTTTTCCTTATTCCCAAAGTGCATGCAATAGGTGTTGATTCCACATATCAGTTGATGATAAGAGAGTTTCCTTATGTTTATTTGACAATGTATATTTCAGCCCTTTCTTGGATGACCGTTTCACTGGGAAAAGAATTCTGGGCTGTCAGTACTTGTCTTCTCAACATGTGGAAGACAGACAGCTCTGTTGTCTGAGCCATTAGGTCTTTGTGGGTTAACTTTCAGTTGATTAAGATCTTTTTGGTTGCTTATCATATTTTTTTTTAATTTTTAAATCTTTTTATTTGCAAGCAGAGAGAGAGAGAAGACAGACAGAATGCGTGCACCAGGGCCTCCAGCAGCTGCAAATGGACTCCAGATGCATGTGCCACTTTGTGATCTAACGTTATGTGGGAACTGGGGTATTGAACTCAGGTCATTAGGCTCTGCAAACAAGTGCCTTAACCACTGAGCCATCTCTCCAGACCTGCTTATCATATTTTCTTTGGCTTTGGCTTTTATATTCTACAATTACATTACTGCATGGCTTCACTTTTACTTATACCACATGGGAATAGTTATACATCTTGTATCTGAGGATTCATGTCTTTCATTAATTATAAAAGTCCTCTTTGAGGGCTGAAGAGATTGCTTAGTGGTTAGGTGTTTGCTTGCAAAGCCAAAGGACCCAGGTTCAAGTCCCCAGTAAACACATAAACCCAGATGCACAAAGTGGCACATGCATCTGGAGTTTGTTTGCAGCAGCTGGAGGCCCTGGTGCACCCACTCTCTCCCCCTTCCTTCTCTCCCTCTTCCTCTTTCTGATTGCAAGTAAATAATTTAACTTTTTTTTAGGCTGGAAAGCTGGCTCAGTGGCTAAAGGTGCTTGTCTGCAAAGCCTATTGATGTGAGCTCGATCCTCCCCAGCACCTATGTGAAGCCAGGTGCAAAGTGGCACACGTGTCTGTGATCCCAATGTGCCCACAACAACGGAGGTGGAGCCAGGAGAATCTGAAGCTTGGGGCCAGTTCTGTGATGTTCCTCTAGAGCAACAAGAGACCCTGTCTCAAGACAGATGGAAAAACAGCACAGACATATCTGTAAGTTATCCTCTGACCCCTACACATCTACCATGGAACACACGTGCACACACACACAAACATACACACACACACACACACACACTAAATAAAATTTAAAAGTTTGTTTCCCCTCCTTACGTTATATAGAAATACAACAATCTATTTCTTGTTTAATTTTTGAACTTGTTTAATGCATTTAAAGCTGTCACTCTAAGAAAGGATCCTGGGGCTGGAGAGATGGCTCAGTGGTTAAGGCACTTGCTTCAAAGCCTAATGACTAGGGCTTGATTCTTCAGTAACCAGGTAAAGCCAGATGCACAAGGTGGCGCATGCATTTGGAATTTGTTTGCAGTGGCAAGAGGTCCTGGGTCTCTCTCTCTCTCTCTCTCTCTCTCTGTGTGTGTCTTTCCTTGCAAAGAAAGAAAAAAAGAAAGAAAGGAAGAAAGAAAGGCTGGAGAGATGGCTTAGCAGTTAAGGCACTTGCCTGTGAAGCCTAAGGACCCAGGTTCAATTCTCCAGAACCCACATAAACTAGATGCATGTGGTGGCGCATGGGTCTGGAGTTCGTTTGCAGTGGCTGGAGGCCCTGGCACGGCCATTCTTATGTTTCTCTCTCTCTCTCTCTCTCTGTCTCTTTCTCTCTCTCAAATAAATAAATATAAAAATGAAAGAAGATAAGACAGGACCCTGCAGTGTATGCAGACCGCCAGTGAGGTCATGCATGAAGATAGTTGAGACCCTGACCGAACGGGACATTTTTCAAGCATGACGCGGACTTGCAGCGTGTTTAGCAAGCAGCGCCTTTTGGGTTGGCTAGGTCAATATTGCTCGAACAGCAACAATGAACCAAAAAGTGATTGTTGGAGATGCCCATTTGTCCCTGAATTGCCTGACCCCTGAGTTCCCGGGCATACAAAACCCTGTGAACGTGGCCTCCAACTCGACCCCTGATTGAGCAGAACATGGGAGTTGCTGCGGTTTGTACATGATGTGTCTCCTCTGAAGCCCATGATGGACTATAACCCTTATTTTGAAATAGTAAGAGGTGGGAGCCTTAAGAAGTTACCAGGGGCTGGAGAGATGGCTTAGCGGTTAAGGCGCTTGCCTGCAAAGCCTAAGGACCCAGGTTTGATTCCCCAGGACCCATGTAAGCCAGACGCACAAGGTGTCACATGCGCCTGAGGTTTGTTTGCAGTGGCTGGAGGCCCTGGCATGCCCGTTCTCCACCCCCCTTCCCATCTCATAAATAAAAAATAAATTTGAAAAAAAAGTGGCCAGGTTAATCCATTTGTGTGGTTAATAGAGCCACAGGTTGATGGGTATCTGGAAAGTGGGTCTGCCATCACAGCAAGCCAGTCGTCTACCTGTCCCTCTTGCCCACAGTCCACGAAGGCCATTGCTAGATATGACTTCTTGACCTGGAACCTGAACAGATAAGTCTTCCCTGTATACCATGCATTCTCTGTGGTGTTGAACAAGGGATCATCAGACTGGTGTGGGAATTAAATTAGTTGCTTTGTAGAAAGTGCATATCACAATGCTTTGCACACAAGTATTGAGGAGTGATTTCTTTATTTAAAAATTTACTTATTTATTTGAGAAAGAGGGAGCCGGGTGGTGGTGGCGCACGCCTTTAATCCCAGCACTCGGGAGGCAGAGGTAGGAGGATCACTGTGAGTTCGAGGCCACCCTGAGACTACATAGTGAATTCCAGGTCAACCTGGGCTAGAGCAAGACCCTACCTCATAAATAAAATAAAAAAGAAAGAAAGAAAGAGGGAGAGAGAAAGAGGCAGATGAGGGAGAGAGACAATGGGCATGCCAGGGCCTCCAGCCACTGCAAATGAACTCCAAACACATGAGCCACCTTGTGCATCTGGCTTTATGTGGGTAATGGGGAATCAAACTTTGGTCCTTAGACTTTGCAGCAAAATGCTTTAACAACTGAGCTTTCTCTCCAGCCCATGATGGGTGATTTTATTACTCACCCACCACCCCAGAATCTCACCTTCCTGCTGCCCCTTGTCACTCCAACATAACACTTATAACGTATCCTATCTGGAGTTAGTTCACTGATATTAATGCTGTGTGTGTGCATTGCCTCCTTCAAAGATCATGCATCTGGTTCACAGGCAAGGACCTCAGCTACTTTCAGAATGTTACCTACTTAATGTTATTTATTTATTTGTTTATTTATTTGAGAAGGAGAGGGACAGGGAGAGGGAGAGAGAGAGAGAGAAAGAGAGAGGGAGAGAGAGAGAGAATGCGCACACCAGGACTGCCAGCCACTGCAAATGAACTCCAGACTCAAGCAGCACCTTGTTCATGTGGCTTTATATGGGTCCTGGGGAATCAAACTTGGGTCCTTTGGTTTTGCAGGCAAGTGCCTTAACTGCTAAGCCAATCTCTCCAGTCCCAAATTGTTAGCTCCTAATTCAAGCTTTTCACAAACACCATCCATTCCATTCCACCTGGCCATGGCCCCTGCTGAGCCCAAGAGCCACCCATTTTCAAACTCTCCCCCACATTTGGAGGTCTCCTGCCTTTGGAAACGGTCAGTCACTGGCAAACACATAAAGATTATTTGGTGTGTGTCTTCCCGAACACTGTGCTCATCTTCCGAATGATGTCCCAGTGACGGCCTTGTTAAGTGGGCTTCCAACCCACCCCCTCTCTGCTGCCTCACAGGCTTCCCAGAATCCCCTGTGGGGCCATTTCTGACATCAGGACATGGAAGCTTCTTCACATGGGAAGAAAGAAGCCAAAAAGATGTCACTCAATGACCGGCCTTCAAGCCTCAAGTAGCCAGACAGGACTGCTCATCCTGGCTGGGAGGGAAGAGGACAGAGGAGCTAACTTGGTCTTGTTGTCAGCTGTCCCTAAGGCAGCGTCCTTCCATGATGTCCAATTTAGAAATGGCTACAAGAGCCTGGGGGCAGCCTGGAGGCAAACATACACACTGCCCACACCACACTCACACGAATGGTTAACATGGTAAATTGCATACGCTCTGTGTTCTTTTTTGTTTGGTTGGTTTTGGTTTTTTTTTTTTTTTTTTGAGGTTAGGGTGTTGCTCTAGCCCAGGCTAAACTAGGATTCACTATGTATTCTCAGGGTGGCCTTAAACTCATGGCAAGCCTCCTACGTCTGCCTCCTGAGTGCTGGGATTAAAGGGGTGCATGACCACGCCTGACTGCTCTGTGTTTTTACCACAATTAAAAGTACACCTTTAGGGCTGGAGGGATGGCTTAGTGGTTAAGGCACATGCCTATGAAGCCTAAGGACCCAGGTTTGATTTTCCAGGTCCCATCTAGGCCAGATGCAGATGGTGGCAAATGTGTCTGGAGTTCCTTTGCAGTGGCTATAGAGGCCCTGGCATGCCCATTCTCACACTCTCTCCCTCTCTGTCTCTAATAAATAAATAAAAATAATTTTTAGAAAGTACACCTTTAATCATAACCCTCAGGAGGCAAAGCTAAGAGGATCACCATGAGTTCAAGGTCACCCTGAGACTAGAGTGAATTCCAGATCAGCCTGGGCTAGAGTGAGACCCTACCTCAAAAAACCAACAGAAAAAAAAGTGAATATTTAAAATGCACCTGTCTTACATGTGCCCCAACCAACACAAGAACACTCTTCACCCAAGTCCCCTACGTGCCCATTTCCTGTCTGTGATATTTTTAAATGTTTCTTAAATTTTCAATAAATATGAATGATATCCCCTCTTTGCTCAGTTTTCTCAAGCCAGGCTGCTCTGCAAAGCCGCTCTACACCAGGCCCCAACACCCATGCAGGAGCCAGTGCCCTGGAGCTGTCCACTCAAGTGAGAGATGGCCTGGTGGCCTCCTACCAGCCCTTCCGTGAGCTCCTTTCAAACACCCTGCGTTTGCCCCTGAGCATTTATCAGAGAAGGCTGCCCCCTGGTGGAATCCCTGGAGAGCTACATGCACGCTTTTTCGTGGTCGAATGTATTCAAGGCATTGGAGGGATAAATCACTTTTCAATGAAGAAACACACAGGATACCACCTTAACCAAAGGATCAGGGTGATCTTTAGCCACGGCAACTCAGCAACATCATGGACCACGATACCTCACACGACACACAGAGCAGCAGCATGGCCTTTGTGCTGGTTTTGTCTGCGTATGTATGCAATCTAACCATGAGAAAACATGAGGTCAAGCCAAGGGGGACAGGAAAAAAAAAAAAAAAAAAAACAACTGACTGTGGATGGAGAGATGGCGTAGCCATTAAGGTGCTTACCTGTGAAGCCTAAGGATCTAGGTTCGATTCCCCAGTACCCCACATAATTATGGCAGATGCACAAGGTGGCATATCCGTATGGAGTTCATTTGCAGTGGCTAGAGGCCCTCGTATGCCCATTCTAATTAAAAACAAACAAACCAACAACAACAAACACGGAAAGAACTTGGCCCTTGTTTCCACTGTTTCATCCCTTTGCGTGTCATCTGAACTGAATGACTTACGGCCTCTGTGTGCTGTGGCCCTGGCCTGGAACAGACCTCCCACCGCATCTCTGAGTCCCACAGATGACTTGAAAAACCTCCACTTCCCCAAAGGCTTTTTCCCAGATGTGTGAGCTGCACCCACACCTGTCTGTCGAAGTAGTTCTCATGCCAGGCTGGAACTGTGTTTGCCTGGCCTGCCAACCTCACTGAAACCACGTAAAGCTTTGGGGCTTGGGGGTGGGGTCTTTCTTGCAGCATCCTAGTGTCTGGCCAGAGGATCCCTGATTACCTTCGGGATGTAGAATTATTGAGAAACAGGATGTAGTGGGGTGATGGGAGCAGGAAAGACGACATACATTTTGGGAATGATGAAGTGAGTTGGAGGGAAGAGTGAGCTTAGGGCTGTGTCCCAAGTGGCTGTGGATTTCTGGGACAGCTGTCTTGTGGGAACCAGAGAGTCCGCAGCCCGGGGAAGGGAAGGACAGGCTCCACCTGCAAGTAAATGTAGAAGAGCCATCTCACAGTCTCATGTGTTTGTGGCAGACAAATACGGCTAGGTTCTTATACTGTTTGCCAGCCTGACCTGCCCTAGAAAGTTTCTCAAATATGGCCCACTGGGCCCGGATCTGAGTCACCTAGCAGTACTTAATGCAAACCCCCACCAAAGTAAATAAAATAAAATTCTGCCCGGCGTGGTGGCACAGCCCTTTTAATCCTGGCATTCAGCAAGCAGAGGTTGGAGGATCACCTTGAGTTTGAGGCCAGCCTGAGACTACATAGTGAGTTCCAGGTCATCCTGGGCTAGAGTGAAACCCTACCTCGAAAAATATATGTATCAAAAGATAATTTTAGGTGATGGAGAGATTATCTAGTGGTTAAGGCACTTGCCTGCAAAGCCAAAGGACCCAAGTTTCATCCCTTAGTACCCACGTAAAGCCAGATGCACAGGTAGCACATGCAACTAGAGTTCTTTAACAGTGGCCCGGCCTAGTGGACACCTTTAATCCCAGCACTTGGGAGGCAGAGGTGGGATTGCCTGCTGTGAGTTCAAGGCCACCCTGAGACTACATAGTGAATTCCTCGGCTACAGCAAGACCCTACCTCAATAACAAAAAAGATAATTTAAAGCAAAATGTATTGTGCAGAACAAGGAGCCATTCACTCTACAGAGATGAGTTTAGTGACAGATACATCATTAAATCTTCTTGCACCAGTAAGCTAATGCAAAGGGGAGAACAGTAGAGCAACACACCATGGGGATTTTAGCTCCATGGGCTGCCTGTGACCTTCCAATCAGCAAGGTCACAGATACCCTCACAGCACTCCCCAAGACTAGACCTTACACCTGGCCACACCGGTTCACCCATGTGTATAGTCTGAGCACTTTGGTTGTAGTGTGTTTCGAACTAAGCACTAGCTTTTAAACTCTAGTTAAAATGCAAATTAAGGCCAGGCTTGGTGGAGCACACCTTTAATCCCTGCACTGGGAGGCAGAGGCAGGAGTTCGAGGCAACCTTGAAACTACATAGTGAATTCCAGGTAAGCCTGGCCTAGAGTGAGACCCTACCTTAAAAAAAAAAAAAATTACTAGTGACCTTTTGGTCAAGGAGATATAAACAAGAGAAGTGTTTAACCTCAAGATACATGGTGATACAAGAAAACTGCTTCCTGGCAAGACCCTAGCATTGAGGGGGAATTCATAAACCAAAAAAAATGCCCTTGTTAATAGTGACTTCTGGAATGATGTGCAGCAGGGACAGCTTCCAGCACATGGCCCATGAGTCACGTCTTGACAAGGTCTGCTTTTACAAATGTCTAGACAGATGGCAACGTCATAAAGACTTTGACTGTCTCTCTGATTCCATGCCCCATGACTTCCCAAGGAGCAGGAACGGGACGTGAAGTTCTGTGGTCACGTCAGCCAAATGGGTGGATGGGTGGGTTGCAGAACCAGGCAATGCACATGGCTCCCAACATGTCATATCAAACTGATCAGTGTCAAAATATTTAACCGCAAACTAGGCATGGTGGCGCACGCCTTTAATCTCAGCACTTGGGAGGCAGGGGTAGGTGGATCATGGTGAGTTTAAGGCTACTCTGAGACCACATAGTGAATTCCAGGGCAGCCTGGGCTGGACAGTGAGACCCTACCTTTGAGATTCAGGCACAGCTACTGGGTCGGTCCAGTGAGTGGCAGTAAGAAAACCATTCTCCCACTATGAATAAAAGCAAGCGGTAACTTGCAAGCACCACCCGACATGAGCTGAGTGTCGAAGCTGAAAGTGGATGCATGCCTATCCGACCAGGTGACAAGGACTCGGGGGCAAGTGGCTCTTGGATAACGATGGTGTCAACAGTGGTGACCAGTGATTTGCAGGACAGCCTTTTTCCAACAGCACACAGCTTTTCAATTTGCACTTTTATTTATTTGCGAGGGGAGGGGACAGACAGAATGAGCGCACCAGGGCTTCCAGCTGCTGCAAACGACCTCCAGATGCATGTGCCACTTTGTGCATCTGGTCTTACGTGGGTACTGGGGAACTGAACTTGGGCTGTTAGGCTTTGCAGACAACAGCTCTAACCACTGAGTCTTTTCTCCAGCCCAATTTGCACTTCTTATAGAAGATCCCTGAGTCCCCTAGTTAGTAGATGTATATTCAGGCTAACTTCTCTCAACAGGTTGGTCTCCCAACTCAGACTTTCCATGGTGAGTATATTTCTAAATAGATGGTGATTGACAAGCATACTCTTTCAAGCATTCCAGTTGTTTCTGTAAGCACTGTTGTGTATTTCTAGTGAGAGTCGAGCAGGCTGGGCAATGAATAAACCCAGAAGATTCTCTCAGCATGAGTGTTTTTTCCTACTGGATGGACACAAAGAGAAGAACACCAGAGTGGATGGTGTGTAGTGTATGTGTGTGCCAGATGGCAAACTACCGTCAGCTGCTTGGCAATTGGGAGACAGGAAGAGGAATGCTAAGGAGAATCAGAAAGGGAACTAACTGGCTGGCACTGTGAAAGAGAGAGAACACAGAATCAGCACAAAACACCATTAGATGTGACCGACTCATGACAGGATCTAAGCACCAGAGCCTCCAGGGCAGGGCTCTGCGCACGTGTCAGCATCTGAAACAGGACCAGGAAGGACACTGGGATCAGGGACAGCTGCTGAGGTGAACCCACGTCCACCAGACAGACCAAGGCTGGTCAATCTATATAATAAAGGGCTGCATAACCCTCTCAGTAGGTGTTATTACATTGAAAAAACAGGGTGGGATAGAAAAAAACCACTCGAAAGTTTCAGTAATTCAATAATTTATTCCTCTAAAAAAGTGTGTAAAAGTATATAGCTCTCATCCACAAGGTATATATGAATGACATTTAAAATGGAGGCCTTTCGTTATTGTTTCTTTTTATCAAAGTCTTTAGTGTACTGTACCAGCGCTATACTGTAGTTTTGAATGAACCTCACATACTTTTGTATTCTTTCAAATTGTTTGCTATATATAAAAGAAGCTCACTGCAAAATGCTTGAAGGAAAAAGAAACAAAAGAAATTCAGAACTTCCCAGAAATGTACAGCTTTTACATTTAAAAAAGGTTCTGAAATATACATACAAGCATGCCGGACAATCCCTCCTTCTCCCCTCCCCGCTTCTCCCTTTTAGTTCAAACCATGGTTAAAGAGTTCTAATTTCTGCAGAATTTCCAAAATTAAAAATTAAAAAAAAAAATAAAATAACTTCTCACTCTGTAGCAAATCCAGGGCTTGTACATTTCAGATTAATTCTGTAAAAAACTCACAAGTAAAATAATGCATATTTAAGGGAAATATCATACAGGCTTTTCACACAGAAGTACATAATAGGATTTTTTAAAATCTATTGCCATTCATTTATTTTTGCACAAAAAACGTATAAATATGTCACCAGCTTTTCTTAACTTAAAAAACTTAAATAAAAGACACCAGATGAAAACTACCCTTTGCTGCCTTAAAAAAATTTTTTTTGTAGATTTTTTTTTTCTTTTTCTGCTTAGAATTGGGTTTCTAGGGAAGAAAAGCCCCTGCATTAAAAACAGCCCATTAAAAAAAAAATTCAAAGTTCTGATGAATTCTGGGAAAAAGCAACCCCAAAGTGGTAAAAGATTACAAATATGTACTTTACAGTTTGTCTTCTCACCAAGATAACTGTACACAGTTTACAATCTTCATCATCTTATGCTCTTCAAAGGCCTTGAGAATTTCCCTTTCTGATTAAGAAAAAATAGCACTGCGATATTTTTAAAGTCAATTTTACACTGTACACATTAGATACAAATGGTTTGATATATCAGATTTTTTTTAACCTATACATTGCGAAAATCGACCCTTTCCCCTTCAATTGGTGGAACAGAGAACAAAATTACCCATTTACAAGTTATTTCTCTGTTTTCACATTCCCACCACACTTTTTAATATAATGTTTTAAACGTTAGATTATTTCAAGAAAAATACTTTTACAAAATCTTATCAATTATTACATTTTTCCTTTTTTTCCTTTGTTAATAACCAGGACATGGAAGTCTCTTGGAAGAACTTTTAAAATTTGCATGACTCTCCACAAATGATGAAGGCTCAATGCTTGGCCTGGTCAAGTGGCTCCAGGAGGCCGATTCACATCCCCTGCCCCAGACAGAAACAGCAACACAGGGTTAGAAACAGGGTCGCAAAGACAACCCTATGGGCCTGGAATGAGGAGTCATAAAATACTTCAATCAGCCATTAATGCTTTAAAAAGGCATTTTTAAAAAATTCCCACCACAAAGGCTCAACTTCAAGTACTAATTTAATGGTTAAGTTGTAATATTTCTTTGAAATAATATTCCTATGGTCCAGAAAAAATTCACCATATTATAACTGATTTTATGAGAGAACACTTTGGGCTGTGATATGCACATGATATGTACATGAGTCCCTTATGAGCTAGTGAGAGACCTGGCTTTCCACAAGAATTCTCTAGAAAAGGTATTTCCATGTGACTGTGTAGACCTGATTAAGGTGCCTGCCTCCCGGGCTCTGGACTGCCCTTGACTGCCCTCGGTGTAAAGTGTCATCTTTCGGGAACGCTGACCACTCATCATGGCGGTTCTGAATGTATTTGTGTTCACTCCTTTTCCGGCTTCTAGGACAGGACAGAGGTATGTAGTCAGAGAATCCTATGGTGGGTCTGAGTAGGGTTTCAGCTACTGTACCTGGTCCTCAGGAATTAAAAAAAAACAAAAAAAAAAAACTCACAATATGACAAAACAATAAAAAATAAATAAACAAAACGAAACCGTCTCCAGACCACTAGGCCTGATGCACAGTGCAAGTCAAGGGAAGCCCCGCCGGCCAGTGTGGCTGGGAGCCCCGGGTGGCGGAGACCCCAGGACTGAACCATGTTCCTGAGCTGCTTCTTAGTTATCAAAAGTCCCAGGTTATGGAGTTCGGGTCCCCACAGGCCAGCCACCATTAGCTAGAGGACTTCTTCCGAAGGGCTGGGCTGCCTTCACTTTTAGCCAGAGGGTGAGAACACAGACTTGTGCAAAAGGACTGTTTCTTCCGTTTTCCTCTTACGCCACAAACAGCCACCACTCCCTGGGGCCTGGAGGCTGCACACACCACACACTGGGGAAAAGTCACTGCTTATGGAAGTTTCCAGGTCCTGGTGAGAAGTGTCAAGGAGTCACTGTGGTGATGAGCACTGCAGAATGGGTGTGCCTGCTCAGGAGGCGTCACAGTGCTGGGCTGTGGAGAGGGGTCTGAAGAAAAGGACGGGGCATGTGCAGAGTATAGCAGGTTCCTCAGACTGAGGCTGCAGGAGAAGGAACTGAGCCAGAGAAAACAAGTGCTTTTCCAATTAAAGTATATTCATGATGGCATTGTACAATTGAGTAAGCACCACAAAGTGGACAGGAAGGCAGGAAGTGCGGTCCTGGGTGGCCGGATTGCACGTGAGCCAGGACAGGGCGTTGTACTGCTCCAACACAAACCTGCAAGAGAACACACAGGTCAGCGGGCTCAGATCCCAGCACAGTCCACAGCTCAGTGGGCAGAGGGCCTCCAGGTCACTCCTTCACACTGTCCACTGTGGTAGCCACAGAGTGCCATGGCATTGAGCATTGACCTGAAGCAAGCCTGGGCAGAGATCATGTGATGTGTGTAAAAGACACAGTCCAGAGTAAAAGAACCTAAGAGTACTTTGTAATGGGCAGATGTTGAGATGATTTTTGTTGAGCTGAATAGAATATATTATTGAAATGTTCACCAACAATTAACTTCACTAATTTCTTTCTTATTTTATTGTGGCTATTAGGGGAAAAAAATTGAGCTGGGTGTGGTGGTGCCTGCCTCTTTTAATCCTAGCACTTGGGAAGCAGAGGTAGGAGGGTTGCTGTGGGTTTGAGGCCAGCCTGAGACTGCATAGTGAATTCCAGGTCAGCCTGGGCTACAGCAAGACCCTACCCGCCGACCACCCCCCCCCCCCAAAAAAAGAGAGAGAGATAAATTAAGACAGCTGCTCTCCCATGTAGTCTATACTGGCTTGGAGTTTTTCAGCCTCCTGAGTGCTGGGATTACAAGTGTGAGCCACAGCCAGCTTAAATATGCAGGTAGATACAAAGCTCACACTATATTAGCTTCACCATAGGCTCAGGAAACCAGATTCATGCTGGTTAGTTTTTCGCCCAACACTAATTTCCAAATCACTGTACATTACAAAAGCTCATGTTTTCTCAAGAATAAGTTTTATGTGTGTGTTTTAAGACAGGGTATCTCATGTAGCCCAGAGACTAGCCTCAAAGTTGCTGTTGTCAAGGGTGATCTTAACTCCTAATCGTGCTTTTACCTTCCAAGTTCTGGGATGACAGACCTGTGTCATCATACCCATAGGACAAATTTTTATGGCCTGTTAAAAATGGTCCAAGAGCAGAGGAGTGCTCAGCACTGAAATATCTCTATCACACCTTCCAAGGCTCAGGGTCCATTGCGGAAGAGGTGGCGGAAAGAATGTAAAAGCCAAAGGAAGGGTAGGACTCCTTACAACGTGCTCCTCTAGACACAAAATGGCCTGGATATCCATCACTTCACAGTGTCTGACACTACCTACACAAGACCATCATACTAGGAGGAAAAGATCATGACATCAAAATAAAAGAGAGACTGATTGAGAGGGGGAGGGGATATGATGGAGAATGGGGAAAGTGGGAGGAGGAAGGGCATTACCATGGGATGTTGTTTACAATCATGGAAGTTGTTAATAAAAAAATAATAATAAAAAATGGTCCAAGAGGATGAATCTATGCCTTGGTGATGCCTTTCCCAATGCAGAGTTCAAGTCTTGTCAGTTTTATTTATATAATTTATGGTGGGGAAGGTAGAGGAAGGCAGAAGTGTTTTCAATGCAAAGCGCTTTAAGTTGCAGACACTGTTTTCCAACTGTCCTTCAATCTCAGATCTGACCTTTCACCATCATTAAATGCCAATCAGAACAGGAAATGTCTAAGTGAACTAAGTATGCAGTGCTCATGCCAGCACACATGGGCACTACAGCTCTCGAGCTGTTCAGATACTGAAGTTCTGCACAAGCAGCAACATCTTCTCCATGAACATCACACTTGAATTAACACGCACCATAGGAAAAACAAAAATAAGAGTATAGTTCAGGCTGGAGGGATGGCTTAGCAGTTAAGGTGTTTGCCTGCAAAGCCAAAGGACCCGGGTTCAATTCCCCAGGACCCATGCAAGCCAGATGCACAAGGTGGTGCATGCGTCTGGAGTTCATTTGCAGTGGCTCGAGGCCCTGGCGCGCCCATTCTCTCTGCATCTCTCTCTTCCATAAGTACATAAATAAACAAATAATAAAATAAACTAGTGTAAGAGTATATTTCAAGCTGCCCTGCTATGTTGCCTTAGTCAGAATCTACCTCAGAACATCAGATGTGGTCTTGGAGTCCAGAGGGTGTGGAACCCGCTGAGAATTCCTGGCAGGGAGAAGTTCGTCCATCTGTGCTACAGATATGTGGTGATGTAGTGAAGCCTGGTGAGAGAAGAAAGACCATCAGCCTCAGTATGAAGAGCACAGTACAGAAGCGGAGGCGGCCCAGGTCATAGTCTTAAGCTGCTTGGTCACCTTGGGTGTGACACACACAACTCCACATTCTAAAGCTGCCAACAAAGCAAGCTTCCTGTTTCAGCCCTCTCCATTTTGTCTCTACAATCCACCAAGCTGCAACAGTTGCCACCCTGTACTGCGTATCTGCACCCAGGATTATTTTAAAACAAAACTAAATACTGTGTCACGTGCTTGTAATTTGTTAAAAAGCAGTAGTAAGTGTCCTACACAATAAAAGCAGTGGTCCTTCACATCACCAATTGCTGCTCAACCCAGGCAAGTTTCTCCAACTAGCTCAAAATGTCTCCCTCTCTCCCCAGTCCCGAGGAAGACATGCCACAGGTATGAAGACACAGCTTAACAGTCCAGAAAAGAACCTGATCTTATGTTGGTTGTATGTTGGAATGACAATATCTTTATGTTGAGTCAAATTATCAAAATTTTTATCAATAATTAACTTCACCAACTTCTTTTTATTACTTTATTGTGGCTACCAGGAAAAAACAAAACAAAACACTATATCAGGGTCTTGTTATGTGGTCTAGACTGGCCTGTAGCCAGTTAGGACTTGGCTGTGGAAGGCCTCACAGACAGGATATGCTGTGAAACACGTTCTATCTTTCAGACCCCTCCAAATCCATCCTTTGCTCCAGAGGGTTCAAGTAAGAGTGCATTTCTCGGGGAAGGTGGGGCGGGGAGGAATATTGAGTCAGGTTGCATCCAAAGTTCCCTACCCTGTGGAGTAATGAGTGATCCCAGGACACCCATAAGGATGTTCCTCATCAACTGCTACCCAGCGGCCTCAGTGGAGTTTGTTATAAAACTAAGGAAGGTGACATGCAAAGGAGAGCAGTACATTCACACTCCACCTCAACTGACCATGCAGTAACTGGCACTTTAATAGCTTCACAGGCTACTACTGCTGTGTATTTCTGGTCTTTTCAGCACAGCTATGAATCCAGGGAATTATTTCAAACTACACAGATTTTTGTATTACTCTGATTTCATGACAACTGATTAGCGAAAAAATTAATTTGTCTTTATAAGCTTTTTAGCTCTCCCTTGCTTCCTTTCCAGAATATATGCAGATACTGTATTAAGTGTACCTTACAGGTTATCTATCTATACTAATCCACCCTCCACATAGTAAGTGCACAAAGACCCTCACTGTGTGATGGATAACTTGTTCCACTGTATGGGCATAGGAGAGTGGATCTAATTAGCCCACTACTGATGGACATACGTCTTTTTTATTTATTTTTATTTTTTGTTTTTTGAGGTAGGGTCTCACTCCAGCTCAGGCTGACCTAGAATTCACTCTGTAGTCAGGGTGGCCTTGAACTCACAGCGATCCTCCTACCTCTGCCTCCTGAGTGCTGCTGGGATTAAATGCGCCACCACGCCTGGCTTTTTTTTTGTTGTTTTGTTTTGTTTTTTAACTTTGGTTTTTTGAGGTACAGTCTCACTATATATAGCCCAGGCTGACTTGGAATTCATTATGTAATCTTATGGTGGCTTCGAACTCCTACCTCTGTCTAATGTCATCTTTGTTTGTTTGTTTATTTGGAGACAGGGTCTTGCTACACTGTCCAGGCTGGTCTCAAACTCAAGTGATCCTCCCAGCTCGGCCTTCTATGTAGTTGGGAATACAGACATGTGACAACTCAATGTGCCAACATGGCTTCCGGGAGGTAGGTGTGCCATGTCACAGGGAGGCATCCAGGCATTATCCCTCAGCACTACTTCCCTATACCCCTGCCACGACAGAACACTCGCACACCTCTACTTCTTTGCCAACCTGTGGGTGAGACAGGGAATTCATTCGCGGTTCTTTTGTTTTTAATCCTTGAAATCTGGATTAATAGATTTCAAAAAACATACAAGAAGAAACAAGTATAAATGCAATACTTTTTACTTTTTGCCCCATCAAGTGAGGATGGTGACAGTGGCGGCTGGGGAAGAGAACGGCTGGCTGTGAACCGTCATGCCGGCGGCTGGGCCGTCCTGATGGGAATCCGACGTGCAGCCGGACAGACCACGGGGCCGCACTGCTGGCCGCTTCTACAGCTACTCTGTGAGTTAATGGCTATTTATTTCTTTACAACACAGTTTTGCATTTCTCTCCTGAATGCTATCCTGCTATAATTAAAATACCCTCAGAGCATAAGTGGCATGAAACAGTGAAGAGAAAAAGTCTATAGTGCTAATGTAAGAAATTTCTAACCAAAATCAAATTAAAGCATAAAGCACTTATTCCTCACAAATTTGAAATAACATCATCAGCCCACCTTCAGGAAGAGAGGGCACTGGTTCTGTGCCTGGGGACATGATGACCAAAACCACTGGGGGAGGTTCTCAGCTTTGGCAGTTGACACAAAATACCCCAGCGCCAGAGGCTGCTGCTTGAGCTCTTCCGGGGCCTCTCTGGACAGAAGCCGCTCACCCTGGCTCTGAAAAGACAAACCCCCAAAGCACAGTCAGTGTTTACCCCAAAGCTTCAAAGACCCCTTTATCAGTTCACTCCGTGAAACACAAAAGACCCCAGTGACCAAGAAAGGTGACAGGGAGGCACTGTCTTTGTAGCAGAAGAGAACACCTGTTAAGAATGATGGCTCGGTAGAAGGAGCCAGTAATGACTGATGTCATCTGTCAGGTAAGTGGCGATCTATCTGCTCCAATGTGCACTGAACAAAAACTTGCTTTGGAGACAAAGACACAACACTGGAATGGAAAGACTGCAGGCTCAGAGAATGGAGGGCTGTCACAGGCATATGTTCTTTCGTTCAGCAGCAGCCACCAAAAGCCAAGGAGTATGCCTGGCTGTCCACCATCACCTGACCCTGGTTAGGACAAGGTCACATGCTCAGTGTCTGCAGGCACCTCTTTCCTGAGCAGCCAGCAGCAGGGGGATGCTTTGTAGATGTTCTGAGAATCTAGAATCCTTGTGAGGAGTGTGTCCAGGGAAGTGTTACTGTGCCTTTCTTTGGTGGACAGTTTATGAATCTTTATATCTTTCAATAAATATCAAGCATCAAAAATATTTTAGGCAAGGCGTGGTGGTTCACACCTTTAATCCCAGCACTTGGGAGGAAGGTAAGAGAATCGTTGTGAGTTCGAAGCCATCCTGGTCAGCCTGGGCTAGAGCGCGACCCTATCTCCAAAAACAAACAAACAAACAAACAAACAAACAAACAAACAAACAAACAAAAGAATATACATGATCTTAATGCAATCAATAGTTCTGGAAAGCCTTCCATTTAGAGGAAGAAAATGATCCTTACTACATTAAATTGTACTGAGTCTGAGTGGGTTAAAAAATAAAAACCTAAGGGCTGAACAGAGGGCTTAGTGGTTAAGGCATTTGTCTGCAAAGCCAAAGGACCCAAGTTCGATTCCTTAGGACCCACACAAGCCAGATGCACGAAGTGGGGCATGCGTCTGGAGCATGCAGTGGCTAGAGACCCTGGTGCACACATTCTTTCTGTGTGTGCCTTTCTCTGTCTCTCTAAAGTTAAATGTAATTTTATAAAATCTTTAAAAAATTTAAAAGCTGGGCTGGAGAGATGGCTTAGCAGTTAAAGGTGCTTTCTTGTAAAGCCTGATGGCCTGAGTTCAATTCTCCAGTACCCATGTAAAGCCAGATGCACAAAGTGGAGCCTGCATCTGGAGTTCATTTGCACTGACTAGAGGCCCTTTCTCTCTCTACCTCACTCCCTCCTCCCTTGTAATTAAATAAATAAAAATTTTAAAAAAAATTAAGGGAGGGTGAGAACCTAAGATGTATGACTTTTATATTTCAATGCCATCAATTATAGGTGCAAATATTAATTGTGCAAACCTACTGTTAATGAGAACTATTGGTCTCATTGGCCCTAAATGAAGGGCTGATATTTCAAGTTGATGGTTTTATTGTACATTAGTCCACCTTGATCTTTTAAAATTTGCAAGAAACAGACACATGCTATACTTTCTTCTCTCCTTGGCTCCTGCACTGGATGTCTTAACTGATGCTGCTACCTAGCAAGTCACTGTGAAAGAAGACAAGACATTGAAATTCTCCTCCTCCTAGAGGGGAGCTAGGGCAGGCTTGACATGAGGGCAGTCTGAGTGGCCCTTCCCTAGTTCCTCCAGCTTTGTGACTAGGAACATTTTCTCCCTCTTGATCAACCTGCAGTGAGTTCAGCACTTGCAAGAAAGGCAGGTCCTTTAAAAAAATAAAAACTGGAAAACTTGCTGTCAACCTAACCCCTAAGCCTCACACTCAAAAAAAAAAAAAAAAAAAAAAAAGGTTGGGTGTGGTGATGCATGCCCATAGCCTCAACACTTGAGTTGGAGACAGGAGGATAAGGAACTCAAGGTTACCTTTGGCCACACAGCAAGTTCAAGGCCAGTCTGAGCTACATTAACTGTGTCTCAAAATAAAACAATCCTTTGCTGCTACCTTGAACATCCTGGCTTCTCCCACAAAATGTTCTAACCAGAGACCTGAGTGGATTCAATTGTTTAGTCAAAGGAAAGGCTCAAAGCCTCAGTCCCTACTGCAGTTCTCAGCACAGAAAGAAAGACCATGAGAACACTGCTGTTTAAAATGAGGCATTCAGGACTGGGAGATGGCTTAATGGTTAAGGCACTTGCCTACATAGTCAAAGGATCTCAGTTTGCTTCCCCAGGACCCATGTAAGCCAGATGCACAAGGAGGAGCATGCATCTGGAGTTCATTTCCAATAGCTGGAAACCTTAGCAAGCCCATTCTTTCTCTTTCTCTTTCTCACTCTCAAATAAATAAAAGCAGGTAAGTTTTATAAAAATGAGGTTGTCAGGTATGGTGGCGCACACCTCTTAATTCCAGCAGTTGGGAGGCAGGGGTAGGAGGATCACCATTAATTCAACGTCACTCTGAGACTACATAGAGAATTCCAGGTCAGCCTGGGCTAGTGTGAGACCCTACCTCGAAAAAAACAAACTGAAAAAATAAAAGGCACTCAATTAAGACTTCAGGCTTGAGGATCCAAGAAAGGAAAAAGTATAGCAGGTGTCTGTTTCTTGTAAAACTAGCAAGAAAGCCAGGTCCTTTAAGTGCACCTTCATGTCTGAAAAAAATTAGAGTGAACAGGGTTACTTCTGGTTGCTCAGCTGAAGATATCAGACAAAACCATTTTTAATGGCCTAACCCTCAGCTCACAGCATTCACAACACAGTGATGAGGCATGAATCACCAGCAGTGGAAGACTCAGCTTCTGGTCTTCTGGTAATCTGCCTTGCAGATCCCTAGTTGTGGGCACCCTAACCCTTAACACCATAGCATCAACCTGGGACACTTCTATAAAATCTTCCTCCTGATACAACCTGCCACTCCTAGAGGTTGGCAGCAGACAAGACCAGGCCCATGTAAGAGAAGCCATCTAGGCACAGAAAGGGTTCAGCCAGGCTCCTTGCAGAACAAGACACAAGCCATGTGTTCCTAAATTAAGTGCTTGTTGGCTATAAAGGGCTGTTCAACTGGCCTTTCAGCCAAAGGAGGGTTTATGAGGGGCACTATTCTCAGAGATACACTTGTTTAACGCTGCCATCCTTACCCGACTGTGCTGAAAGTGAGAGCCCACGCCAATTCCAGAAGGAGAGCCTGGAGAGGGAACTGGGGAGGAATTGGGAGAGGAGTGCAGGTTCCCAGTCATTAATATGCCAATGTCATTGTCCATATCATCTGGGAACGGAAGGTCAACAAACATATCATCTAGAGGGGAGGAAAAAAACATGAAAGTTAAGATGATAACCCTCAACATAAACTTCATGATGACCCACACCTCATCCTACCCCTCATTTTGTTTTGCTAATCTCTAACTGTTATGGACGTGTACGTGTGTTAACTAAGGGTTAGTGATGTCTAGTGCGGGCAAGTGCGCAGATGTTCTTTCATTCGAGTCTCTCAAGTGATCATCTAGCCAAGTAGTGACATGGTGGAAAAATGAAGAACGAAGAAAACTTCCCACTCTATATAACCTCATACTAACATAAGTAATAATAAAAATATGGCAAAACAAGCTGGGCGTGGTGGTGCAAGCCTTTAATCCCAGCATTTGGGAGGTCGAGGTAGGAAGAGACTATATAGTGAATTCCAGGTCAGTCTGGGCTAGAGCAAGATCCCACTTCAAAAAACCAAAAATATTAATAATAAATAAAAACAGAAAATATGGCAAAACAATAAAAAAAAAGAGAGACTTAATTATGACAGTTCAAGCTGACACTACCCAGCAACACAGCAGACTCCATCTATGTAATCCACTAGAATGTGAAAGACTGGAGGCTGAGTGACTGCATGTTAACAGGTGTGAACTTGCCCTGACTTAGGAGGTCCATTTCAAAAGCAGATCAAAGCACAATGTTTTCAGTAAGGAATTCTCTCCCACACTGGAAACAAGGTGTACTCAGCAGAACACTGTAAAAAGACAAGTAGAAGAGCAAAGCAACGAGCCACAGACCAGTCACCATGAACACTTATGCGAGGATCCCTTCTCTGCTCACATATTGTCATTTTAATGTGGTCATACTATATATGATTTAATACAACTGATGTTAGCTGGTAAAATTTCTTCAAAAACAGTCCCAATGGATGCATAAAACTGAGCATTTTAATGTTTATGAATGATGTTAGCAATTACTATACTAGCTCTGTAGGACTGCCATGAGTTCGAGGCCAGCCTGAGACTACATAGTGAATTCCAGGTTTAAAAAAAAAAAAAAAAAAAAAGGAGTGCTCGCTTCGGCAGCACATATACTAAAATTGGAACGATACAGAGAAGATTAGCATGGCCCCTGCGCAAGGATGACAAGCAAATTCGTGAAGCATTCCATATATTAAAAAAAAAAAAAGGAATAAATATTCAACCAATGTGTAGCACCTTCAGGATTTCCTCCCCGTTGTAGGGAGCTTCCCCCACCCCCGGTTTTTGTTTTTTTCCTTCACTACTCACTGAAACTTTGCTTGTTTGCCACCCTGCTACTATTAACAAAACAAGGGAATCAGCGCTGCAGAGATGGCTTAGCAGCTAAGGTGCTTGTCTGTAAAGCCAAAGAACCCAGGTTGGCTAGAGGACCTGGAGTACCCACCGTCTAGCTGCCTCTTTTTAAAAAAAATTTATTTATTTATTTATTTGAGAGAGAGGCACACACACACAAATAGAGAGAAAGAGAATGGGCATGCCACTGCAAATGAACTCCAGATGCATGCGCACCCTTGTGCATCTGGCTTACGTGGGTGATTCAAACCAGGGTCCTTAAGCTTCACAGGAAAACGCCTTAACTGCTCAACCATTTCCCCAGCCCTATCTGCTCCTTGCTTTCTCTCTCTCTCTCTCTCTCTCTCTCTCTCTCAATAAGTATTTGTTTTTAAGGAAGGGAATCAGATATGGAGCTATTTTAGAGCAAGCTATATATGCTTCATCTTCAAACAGCTGTCTAACCCACATTCAAACCAGAGCAACAACTATTTACTGAAAGAATGGCGCCTATGTGCAGGAGACTACTGGACAATTATTTTTGCCTTGAATGATAAAAGGAAAGTAATCATCCAAAGGAGAAAAGTTAGTCATTTGGTTGTGGTAACTGTCATGACTAAGTTTGAGTATTACCTTGACTGAGTTGAGAAGCATCTAAGAGATGAACAAGGCACACTTCTGAGTGTAGCTGGGAGGGTGTGTCCACAGGGAATTAACTAGGAGGAGAAGACCTGGGCTGGAGAGATGGCTCAGTGGTTGAAAGCACTTGCTTGCAAAGCCTGATGGCCTGGATTCAATTCCCCAGTACCCATGTAAAGGTAGATGCCCAAACTGGCATATGCATCTGGAGTTTATTGGCAGTGGCGAGAGGCCCTGATGTGCCCATTCTTCCCCTCTACAATTGCAAATAAACATTTTTTTAAAGGAGAGAGAGGGAAGAAGTGCCCGGAGTGTAGGTGTCACCACTGCATGGGCTGAAGCCCACATGAAGGAGTGCATGAGCATCTCAGGCATTTTCTTTCTGCCCCTGGCAGCCACGATGGGAGCTGCCCTGCTTTGCCATACCCTGCCCGCCACAATGGACAGAATCCACAAGTTAAGTAAAATATTGATTCCCTTTCACTCAGCTACTAGCACTATACTACTACAGAGCAATTCGAGCTTTAAGGCTGTACGAGACTCAGACATTCAGTCCTTCTCCATGTCTCACGAGCACCTTACAACAGAGAAGACACTGCAGCAGCCTGTGGCTATGTGTTCCTACTCTGCCCAGTTCCACCTCCACTTACCATTGTTGGGGCTGAATCCATCTTCATTGGGATAGTTGGCTGGAGCCACCTGGATGGTTGAGGATGTTGGGAACACCAAGATGTGGGTACAGGAGGCATCTTGAGGGGTGTTTAGCTGGGATGACTGCATGTTCAGTGCAGTACTTCGGCCAAAAACAGAGCCCATTGTGACAGCATCTTTCAAAAGGGAAAAACTCAATTCACCCTATGCAACAGTGAAGAGCCCCAGGATGAGGTAGGCAGAGGACCGGAATGGGAGCAGTGTGCCTCTAATGCAAATGTCATGAAGGCACACATTCACAACTGGGTGCAGTTGGTTAAGTGTCTCTAAAGATTCTGACTCAGAGCCCCAGTGGTGACAGTCTCACCCTCACTTCATATCAGAGATGTTAAGAAAAACGTGGACTCAGTCCACCAAGTATATTTTAGATTACTTACATTAGAAGTACTTCTAAAGCTAGATCCACCACATTCTCTCAACCTAGGCTTCCTCAAAATTTATAAAACACTGTTCTCCTAAAGGGTAACAGTCTATAAAAATGTTACCGTTCAACTGATGTTATAAATAACATGCTGACTACAGGCCAGCCTATGTGCTAAAGTATAGTTTCAATCAGCGACTGAACCATCACAGCCACCTTACATTAGTAACTATTATCCCTTTCAACAGACAGGGGCAGAAGATCAAATCTACGGAGACTAGACTGCACCTTACACCACAACTCCACTGACTTCTTCTAGGAAGGGAATGGAAAGGGTCCAAAGCATTTGGATGGTAAGATTATAAAGAAGTTTTAACTGCTTAGTCACAAAATGAGAAAATGGCTTAGCTGCTGCTTTGGAAAAACTTGGCAGATTTTATAAAATTTCTTCAGCTCATGTCCTAACTCACGGGTACCTGGTACCTACAATGACTGAGAGCTTGCTGGTGTCAGTCTCTGTGCTAAATGCTTTTCTCTTCTTTCCGTCACCATTGATCCTCTACCACATCGGAGACACTAAATATACTTTTGAGGCTGCTTGGAGAGTTGGTCAAATACCTGGTTTCAAAAGTATGCATCTTGCTTAGCGATTAAGGAACTTGCCTGGAAAGTCAAAGGACCCAGGTTTGATTTTACAGGACCCACATAAGCCAGGTGCACACAGTGGCACACGTGTCTGGAGTTCCTTTGCAGAGGCTAGAGGCCCTGGCATGCCCATTCTCTCCTTCCCACCCTCATCTCTGCCTCTCTCTGTCTCTCTCAAATAAATAAATAAAAATATATTTGTTTAAAAAAGTATGTATTTTGGCATCTACTTTAGTTGTGCTTTGGAAAGTAAAGTTGCCATGGTAACAATGAGTTGGGGTTAGGCAAAAGTAAGCAGCTATGGCTTTAAGAGCTTCACTTAACCCAGTACTTTCTCTCTCTCAAGCTACGGTCAACAAAGATAGTAAAATACTTCCTTTGGAAGCAATCAAGTGGATTCCATTAAAAAATAATCAAAACAGGGCTGGAGAGATGGCTTAGTGGTTAAACGCTTGCCTGTGAAGCCTAAGGACTCCGGTTCAAGGCTCAATTCCCCAGGACCCACGTTAGCCAGATGCACAAGGGGGCGCACGCATCTGGAGTTTGTTTGCAGTGGCTAGAAGCCCTGGTGGGCCCATTCTCTCTCTCTCTATCTGCCTCTTTCTCTCTGCCTGTCGCTCTCAAATAAATAAATAAAAATGAACAAAAAAAATTTAAAAAAATAATCAAAATAATCTTCTCTTATGGTGACACAATAATATGTTCTCTACCATCTGTGGATTTAAGTATGAATGGACTGTGAACAGACATAATACCTAATTAATGAAACTGAAAAGAGGAAACTTACCTGGCATCACCACAAAAGACCCCTGGGGCTCCATGGCAACCAGGCAGGCACTAAGGATCGAAGGAGAGTCCGCAGCAGAGATCCCACACATCCGGCACACATCCTTGAGCTGCTTGCTGATTGTCTGCAGTGAGCACTCTCCAAGGAGGATACTCCAATCTGAAGTCGGATATAATCAGTCTTTAGAAATTCAGATGGGTGTGAGGTTTTTGCTACATTTGCTTGGAAATTGAATTTTCATGATTGAACCCTAAAGGGGATACATCTTTCAACATTTAGTTCCTCACTTCACTACATTAAAAAATGTTACTAACTTCTGTTCCACTTCATTACCACAGCAACAAAGGCTTTCTATGCTGTATGGAGTGAGGTTTCAAATGAACTGTGAGGGCCAGCACAGACCCTAGCAGGTTTAGGGACTTAAATTCCTTCTGATGCTTAGGCCAGTAGCGCTGGTTGGTATCACCCTTTCTCCTCCTCCTCCTCCACATCTGACCATTTCACTGGCCCTCAGCCCTTCTGACTTTGCAGATACCAGTTCTGCTTCTTGCTGGAGGGCAGGATTTCCATGAAAGGCAAGCCGCAGGCAGTACACAGGGAAAAGTGAGTTTTTCCACATGATGCCACCCTGAAGGGTCAGGCTGAAAGGGGACAGCACTCCTCTTTCTAGCAGTCAACCAAAGCATTATGTGCAACACAGTACTGCTGACAGAGGCCACTGTCTGCTGTGTGAGCCTCTCTGACCGACACTCAGCAGTCTGCATTCTTCTTGTGCAGCAAACTGCTGTCAGGCCACATCCCACAAGTGGTTTCGTTCCTTTAAGAGCAGATGAAGGGGGAAAAAATGCTTTTATGTTCCTAATGAAACTAAAACTGAAGTATGTATGGGGGAGAAAAACAAGAAGGATGTGTTTTTTTTTTTTTTTTTTGGTTTTTCGAGGTAGGGTTTCACTCTAGCCCAGGCTGACCTGGAATTCACTATGGAGTCTCAGGGTGGCCTCGAACTCACGGCGATCCTCCTACCTCTGCCTCCCGAGTGCTGGGATTAAAGGCGTGCGCCACCACGCCCGGCTAGGATGTGTGTTTTAAAGCTGCCGAAGGGCTGGAGAGACGGCTTAGCGCTTAAGTGCGTGCTTGTGAAGACTAAAGACTCCGGCTCGAGGCTTGATTCCCCAGGACCCATGCAAACCAAATGCGCAAGGTGGCGCATGCATCTGGAGTTCCTTTGTAGTAGTTGGCAGTCCTCGTGCACCTGTTCATTCTCATACTCACACTCTCTCTCAATCTCTCTCTCTCTCTGTCGCTCTCAAATAAATAAATAGAAATAAAAATTTAAAGCTCCAGAAAATCAGATGAATGGGAGTGAGCTCTGCATGTGACACCAAGCTAGAGCACAAAGACACTGTGTAGGACTGGAGAGATGGTTCAGCAGTTAAGGTGCTTGTCTGAGAAGCCTAAGAATCCAGGTTCAATTCTCCAGGTCCCATGTAACCCAGATGCACAAAGTGACATATGGAGTTCGTTTGCAGTGGCTAGAGGCCCTGGCGTGTCCAGTCTCCACCCCCGACCGCGGTTTCTAATAGACATTGTGCGCATCACAAAGTTGGAGATGAAGAACAGAAACCCACCACGCTGATGGTGAAGTCTCAGTGCTCCTTCTGAGACTGTGCTAGAGATATGTGACATTGGACAGACCTCAGCACCCAAAGGAGTGCTGTAGGTTAGTACAGAGATTTCTTGTAAATGCAGTCATTCCTAAAAGCGCATTTCCTCTGTTTTTGGAAGGGATCCTCCAGTTAAACTTCCACTCTCTCCTGTAAGCGATAAGGCCGGAGGGGTGTCCATTCTGACAATCATGAAGGGAGAGGCAGACACCAAGCGCCACACTTTTACCTCTCCTTTTCTATCATGCTCTCACCTTCCGAAGGGTTACAAATAGCTGGCATAAGAAAAAATACTGACTACAAAGCAGACCAGACAGGAAAACAGGAAATCTGAGAGAAATGAAATGATGAATCCTCTAATGTATCAATCTCCAGGCTATTGATACAAGATTCATTTTAAGTGTGATACTCTTTTTAAAAATGAAAAATGCCAGGCATGGTGATGTATGCCTTTAATCCCAGCATTTGGGAGGCAGAGAGGTAGGAGGCTCGCTGTGAATTCAATGCTAGTGTAGGACTACAGAGCTCCTGGTCAGCCTGGGCTAGAGTGAAACCCTACCTAAAAAAAAAAAAAAAAAAAAAAAAAAACTTCTTGTTTATTACAATGAATTTGTATAGATGGCGAGATGTTACAGATCCGACTTGTCACAGAGAAAACAAGCTACACTTAGGCCCTGCCTATAGTGTAAGTTCTATTAGTATCCATAGCTTTATTTTTGGGATTCTGAAAATACCTGTTATCTACTGCCTGTAAGCAAGTAATTTATACATTCCAAAAAGACACTGGCAGAAACTATGGCCTGAGGGCAAATTCTCTCCTCTGCCTGTTTTTTTGTTGTTGATGTTTTGTTTTTCACAGCAGGGTCTCCCTCTAGCCCAGGCTGACCTGGAATTCACTATGTAGTCTCAGGCTGGCCTTGAACTCACAGTGATCCTCCTACCTCTGCTGGGATTAAATGTGCACACTACCACACCTGGCTCATTTCACACAGACACTATCTACGGTGGCTCTGACGCTGAGGCAGCAGAGGGAAAAGCTGCAACAGGGCTGCATGGTCGCAGAGTGGAAACTACTCTGGCCCGTGACAAACACTGCTTCTCAGTGTTTCTGAGTACGAAAACCACCAAGCTAATAAGAAATTAAAATCTGTATGCATACACTAAACTTGTAACTGTGTCATAGTGAGTAAGGGGATAAAACATAAATTTAGAAGCTAGGCATGGTGGCACATGCTTTTAATCCTAGCACTCAGGATGTCGAGGTAGGAGGATCATTGTGAGTCCCAGGTCAGCCTGGGCTACAGTGCTGCTTAGTGTTAAGGCACTGGCCTGCAAAGCCAAAGGACCCAGGCCCGATTCCCCAGGACCCACGTAAGCCAGATGCACAAGGGGGATTGTGCATCTGGAGTTCGTTTGCAGTGGCTAGAGACCCCGGTGCACCCGTTCTCTTTCTCTTTCTGCCCTCTGTCTCTCAAGTAAAAAAAAAAAAAAAAAAAATTTAAAAAAAGAACAAAACAAAACCTCCACTGGTTTGTCCCTTGCACAGAAAGCACTCTGAAACTCCCACTGGTGTCATTCTGCCAGTGCTAAGGTTGTCCCCTCTGCTCAGCTTTGCCTCCACCCCACTGCCTCAGAGATTCCTCACCTTTAAGCTCCCCGTGGCCAAGACGGCCCAGACGACCAATTACCACTCTCCAGGGCAGAGATGTCATTTGGACAATCCCTAGGCACCATTCCCATAGTTTCTGCAGCCCAATCTTGCGGGCAGATACTTTACTCTTTCGTGACCTAATGGAAAGAAATGGGTCCCTACATGAATCAGTTAGCATTTAGCAAGACACACAACAGAATCCCAAAGCACATATCCATGCTGCCCCTATGCATGGAATAGACACACCCTGAAAGAAAGAGACAGCATCAGCCCACACATGTTACAGACATGAAAGGCTTCTCACCTGCTCGGTAAAGCAATATTTACAACACAGGTCTCTAGTAATTCCCCATGGAGGTCAGTGCAGGAAGCCAAGAGCCAGCGCTGGTCATGAGACAGACAATAGCCCACAAAAAGCACATTGTATTTCTGGCTCGCTTCATCAAAGGTCTCTCCCATGTCTGTCTTCTTCTCTTTGATCGGGGCCAATATGAATGGAGGAGAGTAAAGCTGGATTGGGCTGGGCCGCTGCAATCAAAATCAGTCAGTATCAATACAAAGCCACCAAGTCAACACAACCCAGAACAGCACTGAGGGCAAGGGCCACCAACACGGAGTAACGACAATGCACTGCTTCCCAGCCCAGCCTCTCTCAAGAACTAAATATGTAAACTGAAATGAGAACACGGGCAACAAAATTATTATTTAAATGCTGTAAGCTAAGAAATGCAAACAACATGCACTCTGCTCATTAAAAGAAGTTACTACTATAAAAAAATAAATTAAGCCAGAAGCTGGACATGGTGGCACATGCCTTTAATCCCAGCACTCGGGAGGCAGAGGTAGGAGGATCGCCGTAAGTTCGAGGCCACCCTGAGACTATGTAGTAAATTCCAAGTCAGCCTGGGCTAGAGTGAGATCCTACCTTGGGAAGAAGGAAGAAAGAAGAGTGTGAGCCAGGCGTGCTGGCGCACGCCTTTAATCCTAGCACTAGAGAGGCAGAGGTAGGAGGATCGCTGTGAGTTCAAGGCCACCCTGAGACTTCATAGTGAATTCCAGGTCAGCCTGGGCTAGAGTGCGACCCTACCTCGAAAAACCACATAAATAAAATAATACTAATAATTAATTAAACCAGGATTATTAAGCATTAGGAAAGTAGAAACTAAATAGTAGATGTCACTACATTCACCAGAATGTCTAAAACAACAATGGTAAGAGAACAATAGAGCAAGGAGCACACACACAGAGATGTGACACCTAAGGGACAGCGCGAGACACTATCTGCTTATGCTGAACACACACAAGCATGCAGGTTTCTCAGCAACAGGTGTGCTAACAATCACAACAACACTCAGGTTGAAATAATGTAACTATCCACCAACAGTAGACTGAACAATAAACAGTGACACCCATGGGACATTACATAGCAGAGATGAAAGATGGACCACACACAACAGACAAATGGTCTCACAGAGAGAACAGAAGGCATGCGATCCAAATGCAAAGCTCAACAGCAGATGAAGTTATGTTATTAGAAATCTGATCACCACTGGAGTGACAAGACGGGGCATTCACAGGACTTCTGGGAGCTCATCTTGTTTTATTCCCAGGCTTACTATGTGTGCTTTACTTCCCAAGACCTGGTGGCATGGCGCACTTGTGGGGCAGCCTGGGAGTGCTCTCCGGGTGTGCGTGTGTGTGATGTCAGAAGCTAAAGCATCAGCCATTACCAAAGATAAGTGTGTTCAATAAAACTACAAGATTTCACTGCCATCTCTGTTTTACAGCTACCATAAACACCTCAACACTTAAAACAAAAAGAGACTCCAAAACTTCCCATAAAGAACTAGATAGTAAACTAAGAATCATTTTTTACCACGTTGGCCATATAAGTACAAGTAGTAAGCAAAATCTGACCTAGAGTCATAGTTAGGGACCCCTGACCTATACACCATGAGACACAGTAACACCAGAATAACAGAATTTTAGAGCTAAAAGGAACTACAGAAGTACTCTAGCCCAATCCATTCATTTTAGGTGTTGAAAGCTCAGGCCCAGAGATATTTCAAGATTTACTCAAAGTTGTGAAGCTCAATGACATCACTAATCCATTAACTCTCTCTATGACCCAGAAATTCCACTCCTACTTACCGAGCAAACTAAAAAACATATCTTCACAAAAAACTTTATACACAAATGTAACAGTAGTCATATTCACAAAAGAGAAAGTTTCCCAAATGATTATCAGCTAACGAATAGATAAACAAGGTTGTGTTATATACATCCCAAAGAACATTATTTAACAATGAAATGAACTGCTGAAGAAGCAGGGATTCAGAGAAGGGAGAGGAGAAAGAGAAGTGATGGCTGATTGGTATGAAGTTTCCTTCAGGGTTCAGAGTGACGTTCTCAAACCAGCAGTGATGCCACATAATTCTGTGGATATACTTAAGCCACTAAATACTTCAACTTAACTCGATAGTAGACCCCTACTGTGGAAGACTCCACAGGCTTGGGCTGCAGGTCACTGAGAAATCAAGCTGGAGCTAGAATCCTCCTCCCTGTTGTTGTTCAGCTGTCAGAAAGCTAGAAAGAGCTATCCAGAATGCAGCCCTTTGGGAGAGAGAAGTCATCAACAATGTCACACAGCAGTGAGCCCTGCAAAATCCAAGATCAGCCAGCCAGGCCAAATGTGCCAACTGCTAATAGTGGCATGCCTGTTATGGTGGAGACCAGTGGCTCTCTAACTGAACTGGAAACCCACTCTATAGGAAGGAATATGTGCCTGGTACTGAAAACCTAGTCAAAAGCCTATGGCAGGGGAGGTCATGCGCCCCAGGGAAGTAACATGTGCTATTATTTGGCTAAATGCATACATCATCCTCACCAAACTGTTCCGTATGCACTTTTTAAAATGTCGATACCTATATATTAATGCTACTCTCATTTTTTGGTGATAGAAGCTTCTCTTTTCAGAGGGCAGTGACCACTGGGGTGACTCTCACCACAGTGCTGAGAAGTGACAGAGGAGTGTTCAGCACCCAAACATCTCTATCACTCCCTCCAAGGCTCAGGGTTCATTGTGGAAGAGGCAGCAGAAAGAATGTAAGAGACAAAGGAAGGGTAGGACTCCTTACAGCGCAATCTTCCAGACACAAAATGGCCTGGATATCCATGACCTCATAGCGCCTGGTATTACCTACCTAACACCCTCATAATAAGAGGAAAAGATGATGATATCAAAGTAAGAGAGTGACTAATTAATTGGAAGGGCGAGGGATTTGATGGAGGTTGGATTTGAGACAGAGGAATAGAAGTGGAGGGAGGGAATTATCATGGTATTTATGGAAGCTGTCAAAAAGTTTTGTTTTTTTTTAAACGATTTTATACCGTGAGACTTTCTCTAAATAAAGCGGGTTTGGTGGTTTGAATAGAATAGATGGCCCCCAATATATTCAGTTGTTTGTTTGTTTGTAGGTTTGCATCTTTAGCCATCTGGCTGGAGGTAATGCCATTGTGTGGATCTTAAGGTGTGGTGGTGGGTTTGAGATTTCAATCTAAAGATATGCAAAGTGTGCCTAGCTGGAGTTCCTGAAGTGTGCTCTGGCTTTTGACCTTTAGGCTAGTACTGCTCTGTCTCTGCTTGGTCCTGTGAAGGCAGGCCAGTTTCTTCTGCTATTATGGAACTTCCCCTGGATCTGTAAGCTTCAATAAATCCCTTCCTCCAGGTCTGGAAGTTCATCTCAGCAAACCTGAAGCTGTCTGCTACAGCGGGTATGTGAAAGGAGAAAAGGCTAAGCGCGGTTGCCTGGAAATTGTGTGTAAAACGAAAGGTTCATCAGTCAAATCTTTTTGATACAACAGTCTGTGCCAATTCTACAGGTGAAATACAAACCATTTTGTTTTTCTTTTTAGCGGGTCTCGCTCTAGCCCAGATTGACCTGGAATTCACTATGTAGTTTCAGAGTGGCCATGAACTCACGGTGATCCTCCTACCTTTGCCTCCTGTGTGCTGGGATTACAGGCATGTACCACCATGCTCAACTCAAAACTTTAATACTGAATGTTTTTATTGTACTTGGTAAATCACAGCTGTATACATATATCATTTACACTGCTACCCCAGTATATGTGTATAATGATCAGAACAGGCTAACTGGTGTACCCATCACCTCAAACATTTATCAACGTCCAAAATTCTCTCTACTTGTCCCAAGCTATGTTTATGAGATGCTTAGTACCCCATGAAAGACAAGAATGATATCAGCAATAGATTTTCTTACAAACTTGAATGATCCAGGGTGGCAGGGAGATGGTTGAGTACATAAAGCTCATGTCTCCAGCTGGAGTACCAGAGTTCCACCAATCACTAGATCCCACGTACAAGGCTAAGTTTCTGTGATTCCACCACAATGATGGAAAGATGGGAAGTGCTGAAATGGGAGGCAGCGACAGAAGAATTTCCCAGAAGCTGGTGGCAAACGCACCAAAGAACAACAGAACCAGAGTCCAAAGTGAGAAACCCTGCCTCAAATGAGGTTGACCAACCCAAAAGTTGTCCTCTGACCTCCACACGGGTGCTGCGATATCGGTACACCCACACTCACACACGTACACACACATAAATAATGAAACAAGAGGAAGAAGACACGTTCAGTGTAAAGGAACTGGGTGACAAATGCAACCACATGTCTTTCCTGGGTTATAAAGTGCCTGTATGAGGCCTGCCTCAGCCCCGGTCCTGGGAGCAACAGACGGCAGGTGCCACTCGTGGTTCACCCAGCACCCTCAATGCCTGGTGCAGAGCAAGTGATGTCGTCATCCTCACACTTCTTGCTGCGCACAGAAGCAGAAGCAGCACTGGCCACCGCTCCTTTATGCAGTTAAGGAAAGGTGGACGGGAGGGCTAATCAAAATCTAAGAGGATATAAGTAAATCATATGTAATCATACTTTTTTTGACAATGGAACACTCAGGAGCTGTAGATTGTTGCTAGAAAATTTTCAATGCCAGGGATGGAATAACTTCCACTGAGTTGCTGGCCAGGGAGGTCCCTGATGGCCCCAAAACATTATAGGCCATTGCTGAGGCCCTTGGTTTCCCACCAGGAATAGATGGTAAGACCCTATTGCTGAAGACTCCACATACTTGGGCTGCAAGGCCACTGAGAAATCCTGCTGGAACTGAGCTGATAACCTCCTCCATGTAGACCACCTGACAGAAAGCTGGAAGAAGCCATTCTACATGCAGTTCAATGGGAGAAAGAGAAATCACCAGTAAAGATACTCAACAGTGGACACTGCAAGCCTTATATTTGGCCAGCCAGGACAAATGAGCCAACAGGTGCAATAGTGGCACATCTATCAGGGTGGAAACCAACTGCCCTCTAATTGGACTGGAGGCCCGCTCCATGGGAGGGAATACATCCCTGATACTGAAAACTTAAAACAGGGGTAGTCATGAGCCCTATGGGTGTAATGTCTGCTGTTGTCTGGCTAAATGTATATACTATGCTTATCCAACTGCCCAGTAAGCACTTCTGTTAATGTTCACACCCTTATATTAATGCTACTCTCACTTTTGGTAGAGAATCTTCTCTTTTCAGATGGCAGTGACCTTGGGACGACTCAGAAGGTATCATGGTGCTGGAAAGAAGTGACTGCTGTGCTCAGGACTGCAATATCTCTATCACACCTTCCAAGGCTCAGGGTCCATTGCAGAAGAGGTGGCGGAAAGAATGTAAGAGCCAAAGGAAGGGTAGGACTCCTTACAACGTGCTCCCTCCAGACACAAAATGGCCTGGATATCCATGGCCTCACAGTGCCTGACACCACCTGCATAAGACCATCATAAGAGGAGGAAAAGATCATGACATCAAAAGTAAAAGAGAGACTGATTGAGATGGGAAGGGGATATGATGGAGAAGGGAGTGTCAAAGGGGAAAGTGGGGGCAGGAAGGGTATTACCATGGGGCATATTTTATAATCATGGAAGTTGTTAATAAAAAAAAATTTTAAAGCGTGCGGCAAGTGTTTACAGCACACGGCTCTATTTCTCTCTTCCTGCTATACGCAAGGGGTGAGGAGGGGATGGCTACTTGAAGCATTTTTGCCACTTATTTTAACCTAGACCCCACTGTATCTCATGAGCTCCTGGTGGTGTTCTGCCACTGTGTTACCCCTTAAAGACATTCTAAATATTTCAGGACATCTTTGTAGTATGTAGACACCCTTTAATCTCCACTATGAAATACACAATGCTGTTAGCTACCACTTTGAAGTTATGATCACTTCTCAACTAAGGATAAAGAGATAACCGGGGCTGGAGAGATGGCTTAGTGGTTACGGTGAAGCCTAAGGATCCAGGTTCGATTCCCCAGGACCCATGTAAGCCAGCTGTACTAAGTGGCACAGGTATCTGGAGTTAATTTGCAGTAGTTGGAGGCCCTGGCATGCCCAGTCCCTCCCTTTCTCTCTGTTTCTTTCTCTTTCAAATAAATACAATAGAAATCTTACTTAAAAAAAAAAAAAGAAAGCCGGGAGTGGTGGTGCATGCCATTAATCCCAGCACTCAGGAGGCAGAGGTAGGAGGATTGCTGTGAGTTCAAGGCCACCCTGAGACTCCTTAGTGAATTCCATGTCAGCCTGGGCTAGAGTGAGACCCTAACTCGAAACCACCCCCCAAAAAGAAGAAGAAGAAGAAGAAGAAGAGGAGGAGAAGTAGGAGGAGGAGGAACAACCATACCTGACTACAAAAGAAAATTCAAAATTTCTATAGCCCAAGTAACAATAGGGGCACATTTCCTTTTTTTATTATTTATTTATTTTTAAAGTTCATTTATTTAAGAAAGAGAGAGAGAGATAGAGAGAGGAAGAGAGAAAAGCAGATTGGGGGAGGGAGGAGAATGGGCACACCAGGGTCTCCAGCCAGTGCAAACACTTTATGGGGGTCCTGGGAATCGAACCTGGATCCTTAGGCTTTGCAGGCAAGTGCCTTAACCAATAAGGAATTTACCCAGCCCAGCCCTCCTTATCTCCCCCCCCCCCAATCTAGAAAAGGTTACGAGAAAAGATAAATTTCACCAAAGTGAAAAACCCAAATTCCAAAGAAGTCACTATGCTAAAAGTGTCAAAAAAGAAACTATATTAAAACCAGAGTGAAAATAGGCTGTCAGGGGAGCAGTATCTTCTCTCCTTCAGGACTAGGCTGACCCAAATGTTCAAAGCCACAGCACACCAATACTGACTCCTGGCTTTACTCATCACTTCCTAGCATTCCGTATAGCAGAATAAGCACACCATGGTTTTTCCAGAAACATTACCAATTGAAATCTCCAGTGGTTGGTGTCTTTAGAAAGTTCTCTTGAGGTAAAGAGGTGTTTGCTGCTTTTATTAATGGGTACCATTCATGGAAAGCAGTTGTGGGCACTGGTAAAGGCTTTGAAATTTCTGAACACTACCTTGTATAAGCCATTTTCCAGATAAGCTGACTAGAAACAAGGAAAGTATATAAGATGTATATGGCTTTGGTGATCTAAAGTTCTCTTTGAGGTACAGAAAATAGGTCCAAGAAGATGAAGGCAGGAAGGAGCACTTCTTTGCACACACGAGCACCGGGGCATGAACAGAGCACCACGCGCAGACAGAGCGCACAGCACGTGAAGCACCACCCCGGCAGTCACACCACTCTCCTCTCTCGGCTACAAGCAGAAGAGTGAGAAAAATAAATATCTGCTGAAAAGAACTCCAAGTGTCAAGTATCTTACTGGCCTTATGCCCTATGTCGAAAAATAAAGACAAGCTTGCTCGTCTTCTATCACAAAACTCTTACAAGTTCAGAGAAGATATCTTTTCTATTTTAATTTAACAAATAAAGAAAACTACCGATTCTTCTCAGAGAAAATCAGAAGACCAAGCAAGCAACCAATCAACCTCCAGGTTAGATAAAACATGATCTGGTTTGCATCTTAGTATAAAAACTTTCTCTCTGGAAGGTTCTGCCCTCCAAAACTCACTTCCGGGTTCTTGAGGGCCATCTCAATGCTGGCTGCAGGCCCAAATCCTGTTAGGGATTTGATGTGGATCTGTGTAGGCAGAGGTCGTCTGCACTGGCAGTACACTGAAAATGCCATGGATTTCAAGTATTGGATGTAGAGAACTTGTTCATCCTTCATTGTCTGCAGCATGTACTGGCAAGGCACAATCTAGAGACACAAACAGTGGTAATGTTAAAACCTGCAAGTTGTCAGTCGTCTGGAAAAAGAAATGATGCCTCAAGTATGTAAATACAGTAAAATTCAATCCAAGTGCCTTCTAGTGAAATAATATCCTACACCTCAATTGTCCACCAGCAAGTTAAGTAGAAGGATCATTATGTTGCTCTGTCTACACTTTCATTTGAAGCTCTCCTGCTCCCACTGCAGATGTCAGCTCTAAAGGCATTGTTGCCATGGCCTCAACAAATTGAGCTTGCATTTTAGTCTCATTCTCATTTCTGTAAGACAGACACGTAAGTGTGCTGGAGTTACAATCCAACCATGTAGGAAACAACCTTTTAGAACAATGAAAAACTATCAATAATCTCCTTTGAACACCTTAACTTTAACCTTTTCATCCTACCAGCTTTCATTAGTGGATATTAAATGAAATCAAGACACCCAAAAATAAAAAATAATAAAAAAAATAAAAAATAAATAATAAAAAAATTTCACCTAAAAGAAACATCAAAAAAAGTTCAGTCACACAGCTGGAAAAAGGAGCAGGGGTAAACATGTTTGTTCATGACTAAAAGGAAAGAAACAAGCATAATGTTTTTGAAAAGTAATTTGAAGATATCTACCAGTTATCTCTATTCACATAAAAATTTTGTTTATATTTTAGAGAGGGAGGGGAAGGAAGAGGTGGAGAAAGGGAGAGAGAGGGATTTGCGTGCCAGGGCCTCAGCCACTGCAATCAAACTCCAGATGCTTGCACCACCTAGTGGGCATGTGCAACCTTGCACTTGCCTCACTTTTATACATCTGGCTTATGTGGGATCATGGGTCCTTAGGCTTCACAGGCAAGCGCCTTAGCTGCTAAGACATCTCTCCAGCCTTCTATTCACTTTTCAAAAATAATTAATTAATTTATTTATTTGAGAGAGACAGAGAATATGAATGAGAAGGTGTGTCAGAGCTTCGAGCCACAGCAAACAGACTCCAGATATATGTGTTCCTTTGTGCATCTGGCTTTACGTGTGGGTACTGGGGCATCGATTTCGGGTCCTCTGGCTTTGTCACCAAGCACCTTAACCACTAAGCCATCTCTTCAGCCCTCAATTCACTTTTTTTTATTTTTGGTTTTTCAAAATATGGTTTGACTTGAGCCCAGGCTGACCTGGAATTCACTCTGTAGTCTCAAGGCCTTGGACTCATAGCAATTCTCCTACCTCTATCTCCCCAGTGCTGGAAATAAAGGCATGCACCACCATGCCTAGCCTTGATTCACTTTTAAAATTACTTGAAATGTAAAAATTAAACATGCAAACCTGTTTATTAGGACTTCATTTGTAATAGTGAAAAGGTACAAACTGTCTACCCATGAATGGTTAAAACATGTAAGATATAAGATTACTAAAAATGTGATTTATGAGCTAACAGGATGGCTCAGTAGTTAAAGTGCTTGTTTGCAAAGCCTGATGGCCTGGGTTCGATTCCTCTGCACCCACATAAAGCCAGATACACAAAGTGGCGCATGCCCTGGCTGCACTCATACTTTTACTTAGGGCTGGGCATGGTGGTCCACACTTTTAATCCCAGCACTAGGACACTGGGGAAGGAGTATCACTGTGTATTCAAGATCAGCCTGAGGCTAGAGTGAGACCCAACCTCAAAACAAAAGGTGGTATACACTATAAACCCAGAGCTCAGGAGGCTGGGGCAGGTGACTAGGGTGAGAGACCACCCTAGGTTATACAGTGAAACAACATCTCAAAAAAGCAATAAACAAACAAAATCATATAATTTGCGACAATCAAGTAACATGTAGAAAGTGCCCTGAGCAGTGCTAACGAGAAAAGACAACACTGTATTAATGCCTTTATGAGACTGAGGCCCGACCTTGTAAGGATGCAGGGAAGAGCACTACAGTGAAGCGTGATGACAGAATGTGTTTCTGTCTGTTGTGTTTTACGTACATTAATCTAAAATAATCACGAGCCAACCTTTATTGTCATAAACAACACACGTAAAGAATAAGATTGCAAGCAGTAACCTGGAGAATGAAAGAGCTCCTCATATGCTCGGGTAAATTATCCAGCATTTCTGTGTAGCAGCGCATCAGACTCAGCAGCCAGAAGTTTCCGGAGGTGGAGTCCTCCTCTGCAGCGTAGGTGAATGGGTCCACCATGTAAATTACCACAGCTGGAGGGTAGGCTTGGCTGTCTGCAGAGTCAGGCTCTGTAGGGATTCCTATTCTCTCCCTTTCTGTAACACTGGACAGAGAGTCATGTGTGAGGTACAAAAACTAAGCAGTAATTACACAAAACAAACCAATTCTAGAACACATGGACTTCCAAGATCACAAAAACAACATGTCTTATACTTCAAGCAAGTCAGTACTGGGGACAGGGTCAATGCAACCCAAGAGACGTCATGATTTTCAGATGAGGGGTGCTCAGCCACTGGAGCCTGTGCACAAAGACCAAGATTCAAATTCTGCAAAACTTTACTGGAGCTTATGCACACATGCCAAGATTCAAAATCTCAAAAAAATTTGAAATATTTCTGGTCCCAAGTATTTCAGAACAGGGATATTCAATCTGTCTTCCTCTAAAATGGGAGAGCTCTTCTTCCTCTTTCTTTTCTGTGGTAATACAAAGCACAAAGGTTTTATAACAACCATACGCTTAGTAGGTGGATGGCTGAATGTCTTACATGTGGCAGGCAGCCTCTAAGGTGGCTCCCAATGGTCCCATCTGCTGCTGGTCTACCCTGCAGGTGTAGGTGGGCCCTAGTGACTAGCTTCTAAACAAGCAGAACACTGGATGTGATGAGTACGTGAGCTTCTCTCTTGATCCCTTCAACTTGCAGGAGGAGGCCAGCTGCCATGTTGGAAACTGCCCGTATAGCAAGGCTTGAGACAGGCTTCCAGCCAGCCAGCCATGAGGAACTGAGTGGATTTGGAAGCTCCATGCCTACTGGAACCTTGAGCTGAGTGCAGTCCTGGCCTGCAGCCACATGAGGGACCCGGAAGCAGAAGACCCAGCTAAGTCACTGCAGGCAGGTTCCAGACCAACACCATCTATGAGACAGTGTATTTTGTTTTAGGTCAAGTTTGGGTGTACTCTGTTATACAACAATCTATATCTAATAAAGGCAGGTGGCAAAAGCTAAAACAGATGTATGTAAGCTTAATGGGAAATTTGTCACTTAGAAGTTACAAGTTCCCATATCTCTGCATGCACCTGCAGAGCGACAGCTGTCATTTGTATTACAAGAAAGAAGAGCATTCATGAGATTTAGACGTCAGGAGGGTGGAGGAGAACCCAAGAAGAAGCTCCTCCTTTGGGTGAGTGTATCATGGACCCACCTGTCCTGTCCATCCTGTGAAGGCTGGGTGGAGCTCTGCGCAGACTCAGTATCTGTGCCACAGGCCATATTCCCTGGTGTTCTATCCATGGCACTGCCCCCAGTGCTGGGGTTCTGCCCTCCAACACTACCACTGAATCCTGAAGAGGTAGTGCACATCTGAGTGATACCCGGAGCAGAGGTGGTCGATGAGACAGGAGGCCCAGAGGTGGCGGAAGAGGAACTACTTGCTGAAGGGATTGCAGAACTGCTGCTAGAGGTGGGATTGAATGCACTACTAGTGCTCGAAGCTGTGGGCCCTGAATGCGAAGACGAAGGCCCAGCACTCCCGGGCACAGCTTGTCCCTGTGCTGCTGCTGGTGGGCTCTGGTACTTAGGTGGTAGCAGCAGACTGCTGTCGAGCTGCAGAGTGGCTAAATAAGGTGCTGAAAGAATAGAGAACTGATCTCAGTAGTGCTCAGCAAAATCAGACAGAAACCAAAATTTAGAATGAGCACTTAAAAACAATTATGCTTTCAGGATGAAATACTCTGATTATAATATCCTGAGTACCATCAACACACACAAAAATAAGTTTCTTAGCCAGGCGTGGTGGTGCATGTCATTAATCCCAGCACTCAGGAGGCAGAGGTAGGATCACTGTGAGTTCAAGGCCACCCTGAGACTATATAGTAAGTTCCAGGTCAGCCTGGGCTAGAGCAAGACCCTACCTCGGGGGGAAAAAAAAAGTTTCTTGTTTGGCAAACACTGAAGTGTACATGAAACAAATTTATTAATCACTCAGAAAAGGGATATGGGCTGAAGAGATGGCTTAGTGATTAAGCACTTGTCTGTAAAGCCTAAGGATCCTGGTTCAAGGCTCAATTCTCCAGGACCCACGTAAGCCAGATGCACAAGGTGGCACACGCATATGGAGTTCATTTGCAGTAACTGGAGGTCCTGATGCACCCCATTCTCTTTCTTTCTCTCTCCCCCCACCCTCTCTCTTTCTCTTTCTGTCACTCTCAAATAAGTAAATAAATATAAACAGAAAAGGCTTATTAGAAAAGAAACAATCACTCCTACTAGTCTCTTTTTAGATATCTCTGAGAACTGAATCCAAAGCCACCATGATGCAGTACGACCAAGTATGTACATGGCTCTACAAGCTTTGCAGGGTTTTGTCAAATTAAGTTAATACCAAGTAAGTCATGCTGTTAAGTTTTCAATGTGGTGCATGTAAGTACAGCCTTAGGAAACAATTTAAAAATAGTTTTTCAAGACTGTATGTCCCACAAGAATTGGGATTTAACTATCCTAAAACACAAAAACTGGATGCAATTTCAATAATGAAATGTTAACATTACTTGTGAACAAAGAAATATAATGTTGTATCAATAACAGGAAGGAGAGAATTTGCTATTTTACTTTTCAAATTCTACTTTATACATTCCCATTTACCTAGGTGATGACGGCAAACTTGCGCATAAAGTTTGAGTCTGGAATGATTGTCATTCTCCTCACTGCTCCAAGGCTGGTTAAACCACTCGCTCACCAGCTCATCTGTCAGCTTCTGGGCCACGGTCTTTCCCACACGCATGATCCCATCGCGAAGCACTTTGCAGATGGGCTTGTGCTGCCCAAGCCTACACATCTGATACCACAAACAAGAGAGTTACAGTGGCAGCCACTCCTCCAGTCTGCCTCTCCATGCAGTGGAGAGATTCTCTAACACACACGCACGCAGGCATGCACGCGCACATGCACTTCCCTTCCTCTTTGATGTGATCACATGCTATAAAACTAACAACAGCTGGTCCTTTCTAGTAATTATGATGTACTCTGAAATAGCTGTCTCTCTCCAAAATGTGGATGAGATCTCTAAGAAAAATAAGTCTCTTTACCCAAGCCAATTTGTCTTGTACCAGACAAGATGGCTGAGTACTACTACCTGGTTGATAATGGGCAAACAGAGACTTAACTACATTCCTGACCACTAAGGCTGAATGGGACAGATGTCCACTAAAACCTTGTAGTAATCCTCACTCATGTTTTCCCATAAGATAACATTAAAATTTGATGGGCCATCTGTTCCCAACATTTGGACATCATCAATAGCAGAGGCCACTAGAGTAGGATGCATACTGATCACTTTTTAAATAAACAGGTGCTTTAGCTGTAAGTCAATGAGACTCTTCTGCTCATCTCCAGGACACTCAATTAACATAATATACCTCTGAAAAGTGAACCACTATTTCCAGCAGGAGTGCCCATACTGGCATTCCTCCCTAGCGATAAGAGTAAGCCCACAAGACTCCCAGAGCACATCTTCCACAAGCAGGTAGGAATCATTGCCCAACGGCAGTGCTGAAACAGCCATTAAGTGCCCCTTCTAAATAGACCTGGCAGTCCTAGAGGCTTTGTGAACTGGTTTGAAAGCTTCCTTCAAGGGAACAGAGTCACACTGTCTGTGACAGGTTAGCTGTGACTTAGTATTTGTAACCACGTCCAGGCACCAGTCAGAAGTGACCACATCTCACATTGCTACGGAGTGAGTATCACCTCCCTGAAGTCACTCCGAAATGCACTGTCCTTCATGCTTACCCAGAGGTTTATAGACAGCTGATCACCTGTTCTGGAATCTACCCGAAATTCTACTTGGCTTCTTATTTACAAACAACACTTTTGTAATGTTTATAATGTGCCTGTCACAATTCAAGGCCTATTCCTAAATGTTAATGTCACCTGAGTTTGCCAACATGAAGACACCAGAAGCGCAAAGCACAAAGACTTTAGTGCACATGTGGCTCAGCAGAAGCAATACGGTGCTTACTCCTCAGAGACAAACATGGATCAACCTGTCTAAAGCTAACAGAAATTAAGATACTAAAAATGTAAGATTATTCACATTAAAAGGGCTGCCACATCTTTTAATCTGTACCAAAATTTTAGCACTCAGATGAATGTAGTATTAACACACCACACACATGATGCATTCAACTTATCTTTAAATTCAAAACATTCCAAGTTGCACATTCTCATATACTACTTTCAGGAACTCTTCCTCGCCCACCCCACACAGGCAAAACGAAGTGAAAAAGAAGATGCATTTGCTCTTTGTAAAGCTCATCTTCATTGCCACCACTTTCCCCAGGTGAGCTAGCTTTAACTCTGAGCTCATAAACAGTGGAGGGGATTTTAAGGTGTGTGGCAAGGCTGGTAGAGGAAGGCCTTCTCAACCTAGCATTGTGTAAATGCACAAGAGGAGAGCAATTCACTTACAGAAAGAACTTTCAATTTCATCCTACTCCTTATGTTGAGATGGGCTTTACAGAGCTGAACCATAACCAGGAATGGAGGACTCCTGTCATAAAGAACATGCTCCCTCCACAGCCTCCTCACCTCATAGACAGCACTCAAGTCCCTGAAGAAAGTTTTGGCTCCTTCGAGCAAGGCCTCATTTTCTGGACACACCACAATATAGGCAACATCACGGTGGCCCCCATATGGGTCTAAGAGTAGTTTCTCCCAAAAGGGCAAGGAGAATGGAGAGATGGTCAGGAAGTCCTTGTCATAGCCCACTAGCAGAGTGGGGATGGGCAACGGCTCGGGAGATTCTTCTGACCCTGAAACAACATTGTGGTTTAGGTAGTACTATGAGATTCTGAGCTCCACTACCTGGACATTTTAAATTTTTTTATTTATTTCAGAGAGGAGAGAGAGGCACACAGAGAGAGAGAGAAAGGGATGGGGGAGCGGAGTTACGGGTGCACCAAGGCCTCCCACCACTGCAAATGAAGTCCAAATACATGCATGTATCTGGCTTACATGGGTCCTGGGAAACTGAACCTGGATTGTTCTTGTTCGCAGGCAAGCGAAGCCATCTCTCCAAACCCCCACCTAGACATTTTAGATTCTTCTAGTATACTGCCTTCATTTTGGCACCTGGAATGCTATTACCTATACTGACATCATTATCTTTCTCCTTAGATGACCTGAATGAGAGCCTCATGTCAGTCAGAAGTGCTTATGAAGGTTCAAGAAGCCCCACTGCAGAGGGGAGAAGTGAAGGGGATTCAGCGAGCAGCCCAGGCTCACTTAGTTTCAGAGCGGCAGTGTGGTCCTGACCACAGTGGGAAATAGGGAGGGAGCAGAAGCCCAGCAAACAAGTGGGCACACACTGAAGGCAGGAAGAGCAGACTCTAAACCAACATGCTTTTTAGGGACTGGTTTTCTCACCGACCTTGATTATTACAGGGGTGTTTAGGAACTTGACCCCCCCCCCCCAAAGTAACGTTAGGAAACAAAGAGCTTACAGCCATAGCAGTGATAAAGGGAAAGATTTCATGTGAGGAGTGAGGCTAGGACTGGCAGAACCACAGCTGCTCTGAGGGAGGAGCAAGGAAACAAAGGCAGTTTGGAAGGAGTCCAGACTCACCGTAGGTCCCGCGCCCTGCCATCTTATGGAACTGCTGCCAGGTGAGTGGTCCCTGCACGTGCTGGATATTCTCCCAGGTCCTGCCTGTGCGCTTCTTCTGGATGGCATCCTGGAGAAAGGGCTGCAGGGATAGCAGCATGCGCACCACGTCTTGGGAGGAGAGCATGCTGGTGTCCAGCACTGGAGAAATGCAAGGAAGCAGAGAGGACAAGGATGGTTAGAAGTGGCACTCTGCTCTTTGTAGCCATCGTCAGGGTCTCAGTTACAGTCCATGGCAAAGACGTTACTAGAGTCCATGACCTGGAATTTAAGAGAAAAGACTGCAAACTTAAAACAAAATTGATAATTTATAAAGAATCAATAAAAAGGAAATGGATGTGTGATTTTTTTAAATCATATAAACCTGTTTCCAAGGTTTCTCATAAGAAAGAGGGCTACAAAAGTTACTTAAATATTAGTATTACTTTACAAATATCAATGTTCTGGTCATAAGAGAAATGAAAAGCAAGACAAAAAGAAATAAGAAGCCTTCAAAAACCAGTACAATGCTCTTACTAGGAACCATCTTCAGGAAAGGCAAATGCAGAGAGAGAAAGAAGGCCTTTCCAGTGGCGAGACCCAAGGACATGCAGGAGGAAGCGCCACAGGATGCAAGTCACCGCACATAGATGGAGGGAGGGCTCACTGCTAAAGAATAAATACTTCTTCTGCCAAGAGTCCCCAGGAAGGGTACTGTAACCCTAAAATATGCAAACTTCTAAATCCCTACAAAACTTTGTGCATACATGTGCAGATGTGTGCTGCTCCCTGGAGGAAGGAGAGTCGGTCCATAATAATGCTCAGCAGAGTCTCAGAGAGGTCACTGAATAGCTAGTGAAGATTAGGAAGATGGGCAAGAATCCATACTGCTGAAACCTTATTTCTACTGACTATGAAGAGGACTTGCACAGCAATCCAAGATATGTGCTACATGTGACCACAGCTCGCTAGAGCTGAGCAGAGCCAAATGACAGTTATCTTCTTAAGCACTTCTCCTTGGTCCCTACACATTTCCCTGGCCCATGCCCAGGTATGTGCGTGACACAGAAGAAGTATTAATTAATCATTCTTTCTCCTCAAGCTGTGTTTCTTTTATAATTTATAGTCAAGTAACACAGTAAAGTAATTCCTGTACTCAAGCCTCCAAGTGGGAAACGACAGACCAAGAGGCATAGATTCGAGGAACACAGAAACAAGCATGTTTCTTGCACACTGCATGTGTGCACACAAACTGTTTTGAAAGGATACAGTTTAAGGCTTTACTTCTTGCAAGTCTGTCTTCCACCTCATCCACGTACAGTAGTATCCTCTATTTTGAAGCAACTTACATATCCAGACTTGCTCAGCAATAGGATGTGCAATTGCTCACTCAGATCCACAGACTGCTGCTGTGCCACAATCTGCAGGAGCCACCCATGTTGATTCACCAATATTTCTTTACTGGAATGATCACTTTAAATATATACATAATTTTTAAAATTTATTTACAAGCAGAGACACATAGGAGGGAGGGAGAGAGACAGGAAGGGAAGGAAAGAGAGACACTATGAAAGAATGGATGAGTGAATGGAGAATGGGAACATCAGGGCCTCTAGGCACTACCAACAAAGTCCAGATACACGTGCCACTGTACATCTGACTTTATGTGGGTAGCTAGGGAATTGAACCTGGGTCCTCGCACTTTGCAGGCAAGTGCTTTGACTGCTGAGCCATCTCTCCACCCCCTCCCCATTTTTTCCCCCAAGGTAGGGTCTCACTTTACCCAGGCTGACCTGGAATTCACTATGTAGTCTCAGGCTGGCCTTGAACTCAAATTTATCTCCTACCTCAAGCCTCCCAAGTGCTAGTATTAAAGGTGCCACCAAACCTGCCTTTACTTTCACTTCGAAAAAACATATGTAAGCTGGGTGTGGTGGCGCAGGCATTTATTCCCAGCACTCAGGCCACCCTGAGACTACAGAGTGAATTCCAGGTCAGCCTGAGCTAGAGTGAGAACCTACCTCAAAAACAAAACAAACAAACAAAAAAAGACCCCGAAAAATTTATTTACTTATTTATTTGCAGGCAGAGATAGACAGAAAATAAAAAAGAAGGAAGGAGGAAGGGAAGAGAGAGGTAAACAGAGAGAATGGGCATGCCAGGGCATCCGGACCCTGCAAACTCCAGATATATGTGCCACTTTGTGCATCTGGCTTTACGCGGTTCCTGGAGAATCAAACCGGGGTCATTGGGCTTTGCGGGCAACCGCCTTAACAGCTGAGCCATCTTTCCAGCCCCATTTTTTTTTTAACTTTGTAAATTCATCCAGTAGACATTAATTAAGGGCCTGCTAGGCATAGGACTCTGTGAAGCTAAGTAGTTGTAAAAATGATGGGAACCTTGAACATTCCTTTAACAGTTTTTATCTCCAGGAAGCATCTTCTTGCTTGTCCTACTTTGCAAATGCTGGGGTCTCCCTACAATGGATCTGCTACCTCTGCAGAGATTACATTCAAGACAGAGTTGTCCAGAGGGCAGGGTACACACTTATTTCTCATCCCTCCAGTTGGTTCCTCTGCTCTACAGAACCCAGTTCCACTATGCTCAGAAAATGTGCATATATGCCTCACTCTGATTGGTGGCCATTCTTTCTGGATCACTAGGTACATGACTTCCAAGACAGACCTCTTTGTGTATGTTCCCTCTTCCCTCCTGTCAATATGGTGCTCAGCTCTGACCTCAGCTCTCTGAACTCAGTGCCTTGACTGAAGCTATACCTCACATGACAATCCTCTACTCAACACCTTTCCCTATACTATTCATAAGGTATCTTTAAAACTTCTTTTATGGGGGCTGGAGAGACGACTCAATGGTTAAGGTGCTTCCTGTGAAGCCTAAGGTCCCAGGTTTGATTCTCCAGGTCTCACATAAGACAGATGCACAAGGTAGCACATGTGTCTGAAGTTCATTTGCAGTGGCTAGAAGCCCTGGCACATCCGTTCTCTCCCTCTTTCTCTCTCTCTCTCTTTTGCCTCAAATATAAATAAATAAATTAAAATTTAAAAAAATTCTTGGGAGCTGAAGGCATGGCTTAGCAGTTAAGGCATTTGACTGCAAAGCCAAAGGACCCAGGTTTGATTCCCCAGGACCCACAGCAGCCAGATACACAAGGGGGCACATGTGTCTGGAGTTCATTTGCAGTGGCTGGAGGCCTTGGCGTACCCATTCTCTCCCTCTCTCTCTCCTTCCCTCTTTCTCTGTCAAGTAAACAATATCCCATGGTAATTCCCTCCCTCCCCTCACGTTCCCCTTTGAACCTCCACTCTCCATCATACCAACTCCCCCTCTCAATCAGTCTCTCTCTTATTTTGTTGTCATTATCTTTTTCTCGTATTATGATGGTCTTGTGTAGGTAGTGTCAGGCACTGAGAGGTCATGGATATCCAGGCCATTCTGTGTGTGGAGGAGCACGTTGTCAGGAGTCCTACCCTTCCTGTGGCTAAAAAAATTTTTATGAACATTCTCCCCCATATCTGGTCTTTCTCCAAAATGTCAAAAGCTGAATGAGGGGGCTGGAGAGATGGCTTAGCGGTTAAGCGCTTGCCTGTGAAGCTTAAGGGCCCTGGTTCGAGGCTCGATTCCCCAGGACCCATGTAAGCCAGAAGCACAAGGTGGCACATGCGTCTGGAGTTCGCTTGTAGTGGATAGAGGCCCTGGCACACCCATTCTCTCTCAATCAATCTCTTTCTCTGTCTGTTGTGCTTGAATAAATACATAAAAATTTAAAAATTAAAAATATATATGTCTAATTATCCCCTCCCTAAAGTGACTTAAGGTTGGTTTCCTATTTGTTCTCCAGTGTCCCAGATCCATTTCATTCTTGCAATTTTGTAATTCACAACCCACATTATACTCAGACTGCTAATTTTTGTTTGGTTATGTTTCTTTCTGAACTACAAAAATCTAATGCCAATCCCTTTCTAAAATGTCTACTGTGGCTTTTCTGCTGCTTTTTGGAGGAAGACCTCACACCACCTACAGTCTAGCCTTCTTTCAAGTCCATCAGGGCTTTCCCCTTGTCTCTCCACGGCTCCAGAACACAGGGACCCTTTCTATAAGGCCACAAGAAATGTCCATCACCAGATCTCAGAACCACTGCTATTCCTTCTTCAAAGGAGCCTTCCCTAACCTCACAGTATAGGACAAACTCTTTATCCCATCCTTCTACCACTTAAAATATGTTTAAATGATTCTTTTGGTAATTATTTGGTTAATAAGCTAATACCCATTTCTCAAGTTGATTAGAAAATCAGTAAAGCCAGGCGTGGCAGCCCCAGCACTCGGGAGGTGGAGGTAGAAGGATCGCTGCAAATTCAAGGCCACCCTGAGACTACATCATGAAATGCCGGTCAGCCTTACTGACCTAGCGTGAGACCTTACCTTGAAAAAGAAAGAAAAAAAAAAAAAAAAGAAGGTACCTTCTCTCTCTCAGTCACTATTTTATCTTCAGGACACACTGCAGTGTAGAGTGATAAGAAAGAAGCTGGGTGTGGTGGCTCATGCCTTGAATCTCAGCTGGCTGAGGCCAGCCTGGCCAGAAGTGAGACCCTGCCTCAAAAGTAGAGGACTTGAGAGACAGCTCAGTGGTTAAGACACTTATCTGAAAACCTTAACAATGTGGGTTTGATTTTCCAGTGTCCATGTAAAGCCAGATGCACGCATCTAGAGTTTGTTGCCAGTGGCTGGAGGCCCTGGCACACCCATTCATATTCTCTTTCTCTCCTTCCCTCCCCCTCTCTTCTCTCTCTGCTTGCAAATAAATAAATAAGTAAAAATATTTAAAAGGGTGGAGGAACAACTTGCTTGGAGCCCAACTCCACAAATGTTTGCTAACTGAGCTGGAGTTGTTTTCAGCTCCCCAATGCTGGGGATTGACCGTCAGGCCTCAGGTGTGCAAACCACAGCCGTTACCACTGAGCAGGACCTTCGAGCCCAACTGGAGCTTGTGACACTAGAAGGCCTTGCTTGTACTGTTCCGGTAACAAAGGGAAATGCGATCACTGTCTTAAGAGAAGCAACATACTGAGAAACCAGGGAAAGGAGCAAAGATGCAGTGAATGGGCAGAAGGCTCCAAGGAAGAGGCCATGGAAGCGCATGTTGAAGATGAGAGGAGGAGGTGTGCAAGGCCCGCAAATGGTCATTTCACACACTCTTGGTGAATCCTGGCTCTGTGATCACAGGCTGCTAATGTGGGTTGCCTATTTATGATTAATACCGACAAAACATTCCCAGATAACAGTTACTTTTCTCCCAAAGTGTTTGAACAAAAATACTCCCTGAGTTCTCAAAAATGAGATCCTGGCTTTGGTTGCTTTTCCAGTTTTCAGAGATGAAACTCTAACATAGTCAAAAGAAGCTTTTAATTTACTATCACTCTAAAATACTTTTCAATGTAAACTTCCATACTGGGACACCTACCGTTGCTATGAGGCCAACAGTGCACGGTAGCACTTCTCACCAGAGCCTCATCCACCTTCCCACCTGTGGGATTATCCACATATTGCCGTCCTTGCTCCAAAGCATTGAAGCACTCTGTCCAGTAATCGTTATTATCTGCCTGCACCCGGTCATAACTCCAGCTCACACAGGGAAGAGTTTGGCGACTGTTAGAGGAAATGTAGTCCAGGAAACTTAGAGGAGCAAAAGGCTGTGTGTGTTGATTCTGGAGGAGGAGGAGGAGGCTTACAGGTGGTGGCTCTGGAGACTTTTTGGTTCCTTCCACCTGAGGAAGAAGGGGGGACTGACACATCATGAAACGCCTCTCTGCAGCCTGGCCAATGTCAGAATTCTTCCCAAAAATATCCAACTCGTCTTCCAGGAAGAGTCCGGAATTGTAGCCAAGCCTGCGATTCACAATGGCACTAAATCCACAGGTGCAGCGGTACTGGTCCTCATTGGAGGAGTCAGGGATATAAAGCCCAACATCAGCCCCTTTGATGTTCATGTTGCAGGCACAGATGCAACAGCTGTCAAAGTTCCTGTCTTTAAAGATGTTCATCACAGAATCTGAGAGAATCAGGGTAACATAGAGACTGTGGGCCTCAGGAATTGGCTGCATGGTAGCAGGCTCCACAGAATTAAGGGGTCGTGTGGTAGAGGGGGTAGAGGCTGGTGACCCCTGATCAGTGCTGTCATATTTCACAGACCCTTGACCACTGGCAGTACCCCCACCTCTGGGAGTTCTTGGAGTCCTAGGGGTTCGAGGTGTGGGGACAGAGAAGCGAGGGGTTGCTGGAGATGGGAGGACTCCTGCCCCACTGTTGCTGGCTGGGGCCACGCTGTTCAACGTCACCGGCGTGTTCATCTGTGGTGTGTTCAAATAGTCTGGATCTGCTAAGCTCCCGACACTAGGCACATTACTGCAATACACACAAGGCACCAAGTGAGAAGGGAGGCATACCACAGATAACAGAGCCCACACGCCACCACCCTGACCACCGCTAAGCACTAGCATCTGGGATAGGAAGAAGAAGAGATCAAGGGAAGAGGAATACATAGAATTCTTTCCTTCTACTCATTCCACATTTAAACAGTTCTTATCTTAACCTTTCAAGCAAGCAGACATTTCTCCAATCCTATGTAGTTTTATTACAATGAAGCTTTATTATTTTATTTATTTATTCATTCACTCATTGATTTATTATTTGGCTTTTCACGGTAGTGTCTAACTCCAGCCCAGGCTGGCCTGTAATTCACTATGTAGTCTCAGGGTGGCCTCGAATTCATGGTGATCCTTCTACTTTTGCTTCCTGAAAGGTGCCCGCCAATACACCTGGCTCTTTATTTTTATATTTGTAAAGTTTAAAGAGGCTTTTATTAGATTAAGAGAGAAGAGGAGGAACTACGGAGAGCTCCTGCCATGAGGAAGGCGAGAGGGGGTAAACCTTATATGGGAGTAGGGTCTCCTGTAAAGCAGTACATAATCCCACTGCACTTATACTGTATCAAAGAATACAGGTTTTCTAAGCTTAATAATTCTCATATACACTAATACTGTGATTATGATACTCCTCCAATAATCTACATATACTCTCACGTATATTATGAAGGTTGCTATTAAATGTCTTCACAATTTGCTGGAATTTTTAAATATTGATACAACTAGACCAAAAATCCAAATCAAGCACTGTAAAGAGATTTTAAATCCAAAACACAGTAGTACTGTGCATACAGATAAATGACCCAGAAACTTGACTGGTAATTACTATTCTCTCAGTGACTAAAATAATCAGTGTAATAAGTAATGATCTTCATCCTAATTGGACTCCTAATTTTTCACGTTCAACAAAACCATCAAATTACTATGAAGTTCAGATCAAAAAAGGAACTGTAATTACTTACTGAAAATCTAAAGTGCTCCCTTGGTAGTAAAAACAGTTTATCTTATACAACAACCTCATTTTCCCATTCAATAAAAATGAACTCAGCATCAGCTCTGCAATGAGCCAGACATGCAATGGAAAAGTAGCACTGCTGGCTCACCAGCAAGTACAGCAGACAGACCTGGGACAAGTGACTGCAGAGGCACCGTGTGTGACAAGGGTGAGCCCAGGGTAGGAGACTGCAGACCACCACAGGAGTGCTAGAGTCTAGTATACTGCCTCATAAGACAGTGAGATTTAAAGTAATTTAAGGGACTGGAGAGATGCCTTAGCAGTTAAGGCACTTGCCTGCAAAGCCAGAGGACCGATGTTTAATTCCCTAGAACCCGCAAAAGCCAGATGGAAAAGATGGTGCATATATCTGAACTCCTTCATTGATAGTGGCTGGAGGCTCTGGCATGCCCATTCTCCCTCTTTCTATCTGCCTCTTTCTCTCTCAAATAAGGAGGGAAGGTGGGAGAGAGGAAACGTAAGTAACTTAAGTAGAGCTAACAATTCAGTCTTGCTCTCACTAGCCAGAGCTGAAGAAGCTAACAGCTACCACACTAGGCTAGTGGATACCATTTTGGACAGCAAACATAAACAATTCACCCATCACAAGAGTTACATGAACAGTGCTAGTCTATACAGAATTATATGAACAGTGCTAGTCTTTACAGAGAGTCTCTAGATGGAAGCTGTGGCTGGATTACTAACCTCAACAAAATTTTTCAGGGAACCTGTGTGTGTGACAAAGACTACACAGTTGAATGGGTTCCTGAAGCTGCTGCTTCCATACTAACTAGTGGATCCTAGTTTGGGAAGGGTCTAGTGGTGCTGCCCCACCACCTGAAGAGTGAGCAATCACAACAGCACCAGCAAGCAGGCATGCAGCGCAGGCTCCCGAGCACATGCTCTCTTGCACCTGGTGCACATGTATGTCCTCACTTCTCCCAAAATTGTAAGTTGCTGGAGCCTTCCATTAGCTCTGGATGTAAGTCAGAGCAGAATGACTCCATTTTAAAGAGTAAGTAAATTGGCCCTTTAGGGCAAAAGACACACATAAAAGGGATAAAAATTGGAAAGGAAGAGATCAAGGTATCATTATTTGCAGATGACATGATTCTATACATAAAGGACCCTAAAGACTCTACCAGAAAACTGTTAGAGCTGATAAACACCTACAGCCATGTAGCAGGATACAAAATAAACACACAGAAATCAGTAGCCTTCCTATATGCTAACAACAAACAGAGAATCACTCCCATTCACAATTGCATCAAAAACAAATAAATAAATGAAGTACGTTGGAATAAACCTAACCAAGGATCTCTCTACAATGAAAACTTCAAAACACTCAAGTGAGAAATTGCAGAAGACACAAGGCAATGGAAGGAAAGACACCCCTTGTTCTTGGATTGGAAGAAACTATATTGTGAAAATGACATTCTTACCAAAAACAATCTACACATTTAATGCAATCCCCATCAAAATTCCAATGGCATTCTTCAAGGAAATAGAAAAAAAACATCCAAAAATATACACAGAAGCACAAAAAAACCTCGAATATCTAAAACAATACTGAGCAACAAAAATAAGGCGGGTGGTATCCCCATACCTGATTTTAACCTGTACTACAGAGCCATAGTAACAAAACCAGCATGGTACTGGCACAAAAGCAGACATGTGAATCAATGGAACAGAATAGAGGACCCAGATGTAAGTCCGGGTAGCTATAGCCACCTGATCTTTGACAAAAATGCCAAAAATACTCATTGGAGACAAGACAGCCTCTTCAGCAAATGGTGCTGGGAAAACAGGGTATGTATCTGTAGAAGGATGAAAATAGATTCTTCTCTCTCTCCATGCACAAGAATTAAGTTCAAATGGACCAAAGACCTTAACATCAGACCTGAAACTCTGAAACTGCTAGAGGAAAAAGTAGAGGAAACCCTTCAACATATTGGTCTTGGCAAAGACTTTTTGAATATAACCCCAATTGCTCAAGAAATAAAACCACAGATCAACTGCTGGGACCTCATGAAATTACAAAGCTTTTGTACAGCAAAGGACACTATGAATAGAGCAAAGAGGCAACCTACAGAATGGGAGAAAATCTTTGCCAGCTATACATCTGACACAGGATTAATATCTAGGATATGCAAAGAATTCAAAAAACTAAATCAAACAACCCAATTAAAAAATGAGCTATAGCCGGGCGTGGTGGCGCACGCCTTTAATCCCAGCACTCGGGAGGCAGAGGTAGGAGGATCGCAGTGAGTTCAAGGCCACCCTGAGACTCCATAGCGAATTCCAGGTCAGCCTGGGCTAGAGTGAGACCCTACCTCGAAAAACCAAAAGAGCTATGGTACTAAAGAGAGTTCTCAAAATAAGAAATACAGATGGCATATAAACATCTCACTCCTGGCAGACTGGCTACCATCATGAAAACAAATGACCATAAATGCTGGCGAGGAATCAGGAAAAGAGGAACCCTTCTATACTGTTGGTGGGAATGCAATCTGGTCCAGCCATTGTGGAAACCAGCGTGGAGATTCCTGAGATAGCTAAAAATAGATTTGCCGTATGACCCAACTATACCACTCCTAGTCATATATCCTAAGGACTCATCTCACTACCTTAGAGATACTTGCACAACCATGTTTACTGCTGCTCTATTCACAATAGCTAGGAAATGTCCCTCAACTGATGAGTGGATAGTGAAGATATGACACACTTATACAATGGAGTTCTACTCAGCGTAAAGAAAAATGAAATTATGAAATTTGCAGGAAAATGAATGGAGCTGTGAAGGATTATACTAAGTGAGGTAACCCAGGCCTAGAAAGCCAAATATCACATGTTCTATCTCATATGTGGATCCTAACTACAAATGATTGGACTTCTATGTGAATAGAAATAAAACTCAGTAGCAGCGGACAGTAAGCTAGAAAGGAGATATAAAGGGAATAGAAAAGGAGAGAGGGGGGAACTTAGTAGGAGAATATTGTATATATGTTTAAGTAGAAGAACAGATTAATGAGGGTGTAAAGGAATAAGTAAGGTGAGGGGAAGAGATTGAGTGAAGGAAAGGTGGAGGGAGGCTAATCAAAATCTAAAATATAAACAAGTCATATGAAAACCTACTTTTTGTGGACAATGGAACACTCAGAAAATTTTCAGTGCCAGGGATGGGATGCCTTCCAGTGAATTGTTGACCAGGGAGGTCCCTGATGGCCCCAAAACATTACAGGCCATTGCTGAGGCCCTTGGTTTCCCACCAGGAATAGATGGTAAGACCCTATTGCTGAAGATTCCATATATTTGGGCTGCAAGATCACTGAGAAATCCTGCTGGAGCTGAGCTAAAAACCTCCTCCATGTAGACCAGCTGACAGAAAGCTGGAAAAAGCAACGCCACATGCAGTTCAATGGGAGAGAGGGAAATCACCAGTGGAGACACTCAACAGTGGACACTGCAAGCCTTAAATTTGGCCAGCCAGGCCAAATGAACCAACGGGTGCAACAGTGACATGTCTCTCATGGGGGAAACCAACTGCCCTCTAATTGGACTAGAGGCCTACTCCATGGGAGGGAATACATCCCTGATATTGAAAACCTACAACAGGGGTAGTCATGAGCCCTAGGGGTGTAACGTCTGCTGGTGCCTGGCTAAATGGATACACTACATTCACCAACATGCCCAGTAAGAACTTCTCTCAATGTTCATACCCATGTATTAATGCTACCCTCACTTTTGCTTAGAGAATCTTCCATTCAGATGATAGTGACCTTGGGATGACTCAGAAGGCACCATAGTGCTGGGAAGAAGTGACAGAGAGCCAAAGGAAGGGTAGGACTCCTTACAACATGCTGGGGGGGGGGGGGCTTTAGGGTCACACACAAAATTTTTACAAGGTAGGAATTAATGTCCCATGACACTGCAGTACTGCCTTCCTGTGGCTAGGGTCCTTCGGTTACTTTTCCATCATAGTTTCTCTCTGGGACACTGACCTGTGCATGATCAAGTCTCAGCTACAACCTGGCAACAACTTCCTGCTTCTTCCTTAACTCAGGACACTTATATAGGCTGGCCCCTTCTGAGTCAACCCCTTAAGTCCACGAACCAATCAGTTCTCTCTGTACACAGTGAAGTCTAATAATTAGGCTTACCCTAATTGGCTATCCGATCCATATAAAGGAGCCTAATGACATGTGAAAGCCCTCTCTTCCTTATGTTGTTAAGCCTCAACACCAGTGTGCAAGTCTCTTCTCCCTTCCCAGTCTGGCTGGGAAGGAGGGTTACATCCTTCTGCCTGGGTATTTTCCTGCTTACATTCCCACTTTGTTACTCTCCACGTCCTTCACTATTTCTTGGTCTTTTATGTGAAGGAGATTGCTCATTCTTCTGCTTTACCTTCCACATGTGTGTGTGTGCGACTCCTCCAGAGAGTTCTCTGTTCTCTCCATCACCCTTCTCCCTTTTCCGGACAAGGAATAGTAAAAAGGAAACTCTCTACTTCAGGAAAAACTGGCTTGACATTGGCAATACAAGTGCTATTTTTTCTGAACAGAAAGAAATATATCCAAGTAACCATAAACGCCTCCTTTTCTATCCCTACCCTAGTTTTAAAATGTTTCTAAGGGCTGGAGAGATGGCTTAGAGATTAAGGTACTAGCCAGCAAAGCCAATGGACCCAGGTTTGATTCCCCAGTATACTCGCAAGCCAGATGCACAAAATGGTGAATGCATCTGGAGTTTGTTTGCAGTAGCTACAGGTCCTGATGCACCCATTCTCTCTCTCAAATGAATAAAAATATTTTTTTAAATGTCTTTAAGTAACACACTAAAATCACCACCTTACCTAAAGTTCTTACTATACTTACACCAGACAATTATTATCACTTCCAATCAAGTGCTTGAGTACATGGTAGACACTGGTTTCACAATGAATGAGTATTAACACACAGTTCTCTATAGAAATAACCTTAGTTTGTCTAAGTATATGGATTTTCACTTAGAAATAAATGCACATTTTCAACATAAAACAAAGTGCATACAAGCATGGAAGGCTGATGCAGAAAAGTTTCAAATAGTACACTTCTATCTTCACCAGTAACAAATATTTAGTAATGGTAAAAATAGTATGTAAATAGTACGTGTGATTTTTGAGTCATCACAGTGCTGAGAAGTGACAGTGGAGTGTTCAGCAGTGAGGCATTTCTATCACATTTTCCAAGGCTCAGGGTCCATTGCAGAAGAGGTGGTGGAAAGGATGTAAGACCAAAAGGAAGGACAGGACTGTTTACAATGCAATCTTCTAGACACAAATTGTCCAGGATATCCATGACCTCACAGTGGCTGGCACTACCTACACAAGATCTTCATAATAGGAAGAAAAGAGAATGGCATCAAAATAAGAGAGAGACTAAGCTGGGTGTGGTGAGGCGCACCTTTAATCCCAGCACTAGGGAGGCAGAGGTAGGAGGATCTCTGTGAGTTTGAGTCCACCCTGAGACTACAGAATGAATTCCAGGTCAGACTAGAGTGAAACCTTACCTCGAAAAACAAAACAACAACAACAACAAAAGAGAGAGAGATCTCTACAAAATAAAAGAGAGGCAGAGAGGACACGATGGAGAATGGTTTTGTGAGAGGGAAAGTGGGGGTGGGAAGGAAATAATCATATTGTCTATAATGTGGAAGCTGTCAATAAAAATAAATAATAAATAAATAAATGGTGCATGTGGCTGGTAGAGCATGCATACGTACTTGTAGCCATCTCTAATGAAAGTGGCTGCAGGGGGCGCGGGCAGCTGCTCGATTCTAGGAGGAGCTGCCCACGAGGGCCGGAACAGACAGGCATCAGGGGTCTTCAGAGGTAGCAGGCAATGGCTCGGCAGCATCTTCAGCGGAGCAAACATGGATGATCCCACAAAAGGTTGAAAAGGTGGAACTTTGTGCACATATGAAAAGTCCTGTGACAACAATGTGGGGTTGGTGTTAATGCTGCCACACTAGAACATGCCTCAGTTGCTCAGTGTTTCATAATACAGCAATAAAATGATCATGATTCAGGGTGTAGTGAGATAGGTTCAGTGGTTAAAGGGACTTGCTTGCAAAGCGTGTCAGCCCACTAACAATTTCCTGGCACCCACATAAAGCTGGATGAGCATACTTTTACAGTGACAAGAGACCTTGGCTTGACCATACACCTACATACATACACACATGTGTAAATAAATACAGTATTCTTAAAGATAAAGCTGTAAGGGAAGGAGAGATGGCTTAGCAGTTAAAGCGCTTGCCTGTGAAGCCCAAGAACTCATATTGGAATCCCTAGGTTCCACGTAGTCAGATGCATAGTGATACAAGTGTGCAATGTCACACATGCATACAAGGGGGCAAACGCGTCTGGACTTTGTTCGTAGCAGCTAATGTCCTGGCATACCCATTCTCTCTCTCTCTCTCACTCTCTCTCACACACACACACAAAATATTTTTTTTTAATTTTAAAAAAGATAAAGCTATCATAATTTGATAGTTATTTATCAGCTGAAATACATTAATGCCAAGTTTATAATTAACCAAAAGGCACACTATAATGAGTATGTCTAGTGCCTACTAGAATCTGCAGTTCAACTGATTCTTAGAAACTATGTTTTTGTGGAACAGCAATAACATTTTCTTTTAAAAGCTGTACAGCTGGGCATGCCTTTAATCCCAGTTTGTGGGAAACAAGTGGTAGGAGGATGGCTATGAGTTCCAGATCAGCCTGGGATAGAATGAAAGCCTACCTCAGAAAATAATGATAAGAATAATAAATAAAATAAATAAATAAACCACTGGAAAAAAATCCACTTGGAAACCAGTTTGCCTTTGGGAAGTTAGTATAATGACAATCACCTTTATTTCCTCTGGCTTAGGACTTCCTAATCCATCTTCCACTTCCATTCTGAATTCTGTGAGGTGAGTAGAAACCATACCAACCATAGGACTCTCCATCATACCCAAAGCTGTCACCGTCTCCGAACTTATATCTTTATAATTCATCACAGGAGAAAATGCAGGATGCTGTTCCAAAGATGGAGGGGTGGGAAACATCCTTTGCAAGTCTGCAACTGCTAAAAGGAGGAGGAGGGAGAAGGCAGGAGAAAGAAGAGGAGAAAAAGAAAAATATTTTTTTCATCGGCAAGACTTTCAAAAACCATCCTAGTATGTAGTCAGGTACCCAATTAGGCACCAAAAATAATGCTAAGTGAATAGACACATCAGGTACACAATGGGATACTACTAACAGAAGCTTCTTAGTAGAAATTTATACTTTTCTCAGACTTGACTATCATTCTCTTAATGCTTTTTAATTAAGTGAACAAAGTGCAGTCACTGATTCCCTATGTCTAAGAAGATGACTCAGGTAGAAACTGGAGGCAATGAGATGGAGCAACCACAGTGTAAGATCCTTTCTGTTCACAATTATGCACTGCTTAGAACCAGGATGGTGTTGTATTTGATTCCACACTCTGCTTCCAGGTTTATATCAAAATAAAATTCATGATTAGGATTCGTAATCCTACTGAGAACCAAAACATACCATAATGGAAATTGGGGGAGGGGCATATCTTAAGCAATACTCAGTGATCGGGGATGTGGCACTATACAAAAGTGTTTGCAGGGGGCTGGAGAGATGGATTAGCAGTTAAGACATTTGCCTGGAAAGCCAAGGGATCCAAGTTCTATTCCCCAGAACCCAAGTAAGCAAGATTAACAAGGTGGCACAGGCATCTCGAGTTCATTTGCAGTGGCTGGAGGCCCTAGCGTGCCCATTCTCTCTATCTGCCCCCCCTCCCTCTCAAATAAACAAATAAATTAAAAAAAATTACGTGTTTGCAAAGAAGGAAGGAGAAAACTCACATAGCAATTTGCAATTCTTTTTTTTTTTTTTTAAGTTGAATAACCTGGAGTGGTGATGCATGCCTCTAATCCCAGTACTCAGGAGTCAGAGGTAGGAGGATCACTGTGAGTTCAAGGACACCCTGAGACTACATAAAGAATTCCAGGTCAGCCTGGACTACAGTGAAACCCTACCTCAAAGAAAGGGCTCCTCATGATGCACTCCTCCAGACACAAAAATGGCCTGGATATCCATGACCTCACAGTACCTGACACTACCTACACAAGACCATCATAACAGGAGGAAAAGATGACATCAAAATAAAAGAGAGACTAATTGGGAAGGGGAGGAGATATGATGGAGAATGGAATTACAAAGGGGAAAGTGAGGGGGGAATTATCATAGTTTATTGTCTATAGTTATGGATGTTGTCAATTAAAAAATAAACAATTAAATTAAGAACCAAAACAAATCAAAGTTGAATGTACATGGAGCAATCATCACCACTGAGGAGACTCATTAACATTCTTCCTCGAGGTCTGGAGAGATGGCTTAGCAGTTAAGCGCTTGCCTGTGAAGCCTAAGGACCCCGGTTCAAGGCTTGATTCTCCAGGACCCACGTTAGCCAGATGCACAAGGGGGCGCACGCGTCTGGAGTTCGTTTGCAGTGGCTGGAAGCCCTGGCGCGCCCATTCTCTCTCTTTCTCTCTATCTGCCTCTTCTTCTCTCTGTCACTCTCAAATAAATAAAAACGAACAACAAAAAAACTTTTTTTAAAAAAAATTCTTCCTCGAAAGTTAGAATAAAGGGGCTGGAGAGATGGTTCATCAGTTAAAGGTGCTTGCTTGCAAAGCCTAACAGCCTGGGTTTCATTCCTTAGTGCCCATGTAAAGCATGTGTCTGGAGTTTCTTTGCAGTGGCTGGAGACCCTAGCACACAAGAATACCCTGCTCTTAGTAGGCACTCAGAAAACAATTGTCAAGAATCAAACATTCTCTATCTCTTCTTCTTAGTCTCTCACAATAAAAAATATTTTTAAAAAGTGAGCAAGGCATGCTGGTGCATGCCTTTAATCACAGCACTTGGGAGGCAGAGGTAGGAGGATTGCTCTGAATTCAATGTCAGCCAATTCCAGGTCACCTTGGGCTACACTTAGATCCTACCTTGAAAAATCAAAAAAGGAAAGTAAGAGGGCTGGAGAGACAGCTTAGCAATCAAGGCACATGCCTACAAAGCCAAAGGACCCAGGTTCAATTCCCCAGGACCCATGTACGCCAGATGCACAAGGTGGTGCATGTGTCTGGAGTTTGTCTGCAGTTGCTGAAGGCCTTGGCGCACCTATTCTCATTCTCTCTCTCTCTCTCTCTCTCTCTCTCTCTCTCTCAAATAAATAAACAAATAAATAAATAGCCTGGACTAGAGTGAAACCCTACCACGAAAAACCAAACAATAAACAAATAAATAAATAAAAAGAAAGAATATGCCTAATAAAATTCAAGTTGTAGTTTCAGAGTAAGTCCACGAGAGGGAGGCCTGTGCAACACATTTATTAAGTTTGAAGTTGATTTGGAATCACACATGATTTCCTAGTTTCCTATCCTGTTGTCTTTTAGCAACTTCATACAACATCTGAACAGGCAAAGAGTTACCATGGAATATACTACAATCTGATGACTAGCTATTAATCAGAAATTACTACAGCCAGGCGTGGTGGCACATGCCTTTAATCCTAGCCCTCGGCAGAATGATCACTGTGAGTTCGAGGCCACCCTGTGAAAACATAGTGAATCCCAGGTCAGTCTGAGCTACAGTGAGACCCTACATCAAAAAAAAAAAAAAAAAAAAAAAAAAGAAAGAAAGAAAGAAAGAAAGAAAGAAAGAAAGAAAGAAAGAAATGACTATACCATAACTGGCTTGGTTGGCCAAGGCTACAACCTCAGGCAGAATTGTATGAAGAGGACCCAGGGAGCTGAGACCCACCACATGCTCCAGGGAAAGTCCTCTTCAGGGCCTCAGCTCTTTCATTTAGTCAGGAAGTCTCAACAACAGGCTTGCTTGCTCTCCTTTGGGGTGAGGAAGCCTCCAAAAACCTCACTAGTTAAGGTGCTTGCCTGCAGAGTCGAAGAAGCCAGGTTCAGCTCCTCAAGACCCACAAAAGCCAGTTGCACAAGGTGACACATACCCCCAACATGGCACTTGCTTCTGGAGTTCAAATGCAGTGGTTAGAGGCCCTGGCATGTCAATGTTCTCACTCTCTTCCTCATAAATAAAATAAATAATAAAAACATTAAAGTGAAAACCTATGGGTTTATTTACTTATCATGTCTCCTGGCAAACCTAAATGGCCCTAACTCATTCACCATCTCTTGGCATCAGGTGTTATCTGTCAAACAAGGAGAGGGGGATGCAGAATGTTAGGCCTCAACTTTCATGCTCATTAGAGACATCTTTATTTGTCACTAACAGCAGGATTTATATATGCTTTTATCAAGCAGAATGGTGTCTGCTACTGTGGAAAAAATGAACTAAAATCCCCAAGAAGGTACCTGCTTATTATGACAATATGCTATCCAAGAAGCTGAGGAACTGAACAATTCTTAGAACTAGAGATGTAAGTCAAGCATTGCCAAAAAAGAACTATCTGGGCTGGAGAGATGGCTTAGCACTTAAGGTGCTTGCCTGTGAAACATAAGGACCCAGGTTAGATCCTCCCGGTCCCACGTAAGCCAGATGTATATGGTGGAGCATGCATCTGGAGTTGGTTTGCAGTGGCTTGAGGCCCTAGTGTGTCCATTCTCACTTTCTCTCTCTAACAATAAATCAGAAAAAAAAAAAAATCTAAATAAAGAACTACTTAAGTGAGACACGAGATATTTGAGGTGGACAGGTCTCCAGCCAAAAAAAAAAAAAAAAAAAAAAAAAAAAAAAGGTCTCCAGCCAGATCAATAATGACTGTGACACAGATGTAGGTTTCCCCTGAGAAGCACATCCGTTACCTTTAACTTTGCCAAAGCCAAAGACTGCTACTACAAACTTTTACTATAAATGAAACCTCACTACCTTTGCATAACTAACTTAAAAGGTTAAATCACTTGAACTGGAGAGATGGCTTAGCAGTTAAGGCACTTGTCTGTAAAGCCAAAGGATCCAGGTTTGATGCCCCAGGACCCACATAAGCCAGATGCATAAGATGACACATGAGTCAGAGTTCATTTGCAGTGGCTGAAAGCCATACTGCCCCCAATCTCTCTCTCCTGCTCTTTCTTTCTCTCTCTCTCTCAAATAAATAAATAAAAATTTTTGAAATGTAGTTGAGCAAGGTGATGCAAGCCTTTAGTCCAAGCACTTGGGAGGAAGAGATAGGAGTTCAAGGCCACTCTGAGATTACACAGTGAATTACAGGTCAGCCTGAGCTAGAGTGAGACCACACCTCAACAAACAAACAAACAAACAAACAAATAAAAAAGCCAAAACAACAACAACAAAAAGTTAAATCGCTTTATTTAATCTCCTGTAAGAAATATTGTAAGTTTCTAGGCCAGCCTGAGACTACATAGTGAATTCCAGGTCAGCCTGGGCTAGAGTAAGACCAGATACCTCCAAAAATCCAAAAAGCAAAAAAACTCAATTAAGCCAGGCATGGTGGCGCACACCTTTAATGGCAGGACTCCAGAGGCAGAGGTAGGAGGATCACCGTGATATCAAGGTCACCCTGAGAATACATAGTGAATTCCAGGTCAGCATGAGCTAAAGTGAGACCCAGCCTTGAAAAGCCAAACAATAAAAACAAACAAACAAATATGGTAAGTGTATTTGTACTAAGGTTACATGCCTTCCCTGATGATCCTGACAAAGCAATTCATATAAATTTTCAAGCCTTGGGTACCTTGTTAACTTCTGTTACCCTGGGCTAGAGAGATGCACTACCAAAACAAACTTAACCTACTGCAAGTTCTCTTTACAAAGTGGTCGTCTAATTCTTCTTACGAGGTAGGCTAAAGACTCTCAGCCAGTCTAAAGTCTAACTCTGACTCCTCATTCATAAAATGTAGCAACTACCCCAGTGCCCAGAAGTGAAAGCATGCAGGAAGTGATGATGTCAGTACAACCTAAGTCTTTCATGCTTGACTTTAGACTCATCCTTCAAGCAAATGGTTTTGAAGACAAAAATTCATAGCAATGAGACTGTATTCTTGATGGAGTGAACCTCCAGTATTCCATCTCTAATGAAGTATGGCTCTACCCTTCCACCAGAACACAGCACACATCTTCCTGACAGTGGGACTTGATCCAAATGGAATGTGCACCATGTGCAAAATATGTATCTACTCCAGAAAATATCAAAAAAGAAACACCTCAACAACTTTTCAGGGGCTAGAGAGATGTCTTACTGGTTAAAGCCACTTGTTTGCAAAGCCTGCCAGCTTGGGTTCAATTCCCCAGCACCCACATAGACACACAAAATGGTTCATGGATCTGGAGTCAGTCTGCAGTGACAAGAGACCCTAGCGTACCCATACTCACCCTTTCTCTCAAATAACTGAGTAAATATATTTTTTAAAAAAGAACTTTTATTTTTATTTTTATTTATTTGAGAGTGACAGACAGAGAGAAAGAGGCAGACAGAGACAGGGAGAGAGAATGGGCGAGCCAGGGCCTCCAGCCACTGCAAACAAACTCCAGACGCGTGCGCCCCCTTGTGCATCTGGCTAATGTGGGTCCTGGGGAGTCGAGCCTTGAACCGGGGTCCTTAGGCTTCACAGGCAAGTGCTTAACTGCTAAGCCATCTCTCCAGGCCCAAAAAAGAACTTTTTATACTGGTACATGAAAATGATATTTTGGATATATTAATCTCAATAAAAATTTATTAACAATTAATCTTATGGTTTAAAAAAAAGCTGTTTAAACACAGCTATTTCAAATTACACAGCCAGGTATACTGGCACACATCTTTAATCCCAGCACTTGGGAGGGAGAGATAGGAATTTCACCTTGAGTTCGAGGCCACCTGAGACTACATAGTGAATTCCAGGTCAGCCTGGGCTAGAGTGAGACCCTACCTCGAAAAACCAAATAGTATAAAATAAAAACAAAATTTCAAGTGGGCTGCATAGCAGTTAAGGCACTTGCCTGCAAAGTCAAAGGACCCAGGTTTGATTCCCCAGTAGCCATGTAAGCCAGATGTACAAGATGGCACATGCATCTGGAAATTGTTTGCAGAGGCTGAAGGCCCTGGTGCACCCAATCTTTCTCTTGCTATCTGCCTCTCTATCTCAAATAAATTAATAATAAAAATTTTTAAATTACACATGAATAATATTACACGTGAAACTAGCACTTTGTATGTCTACTGAATGGTGTTCCATATGTTTCATTTCCTGGTACATCTGTCTTTTCACCTCGATGTCCACCAGTAAAGCTACAGAGATAAAAATGTCTTGCCAATCTATTTTTACTGTCATTTATAAACAAATACTATCTTGTGTACACACCAAACTTCAATAAACAAACTTGCGCAGACACAAATGTACATATAAGCTTCATTTGGGTCTTTCTGGTTCTATTGTTTCTTTTCTTTATTAACATTTTATTTATTTATTTATTTGAAAGAGTGTGAAAAGGGGTGCACCAAGACCTCTAGCCACTGCAAACGAACTCCAGATGCATGTGCCACCTTGTGCATCTGGCTTAAGTAGATACTGGGGAAGTGAACGTGGGTCCTTAGGCTTTGCAGGCAAGCTCCTTAAGTGCTGCTAAGCCATCTCTCCAGCTCTGGTTCTATTGTTTCTGTACTATATTTTAAATTCATTAATTGTTACAACCTATATGTTAGTATCAAATTTTAACTAGGTTCTTTATGAAATAATTCCTTATGAATAAAAATAAAGGCACATGGTCTACTTCACTGGGCAGTGACACTAACTAGAAGGACGTCTATGAGTGAACAATCCTGCACAAGTCTCCTACTGCTACATGCATTTCAAGTAAAGAAAAGCAAACGACTGACTGAGTCAGTACATGGAAAGCATTATCTTGGACTTATCCCTTGTGTATCTCTATTTCATTTCTCTCTCTCTCTCTCTCTCTCTTTTAATGAGGCAAGCCCAACACATTGGCCTTTATTTTTTTTATGCTGGGGGGGGGGGGTTGGTGCACCAGGACCCCCAGCCACTGCAATTAAACTCCAGATGCATGTGCCCGCTTGTGTGCATGTGTGACATTGCATGCTTGTGTCACTATGAATCTGGCTTACGTGAGCCCTGGAGTGGGAGAGTTGAACATGAATCCTTTGGCTTTACAGGTAAATGCCTTAACCACTAAGCCATCTCTCCAGCCCACTACCATGGACCATGTTTGCAAAATTCTGCAATGCAGGGAAATGAAAGAAAAAAGAAAAATGTTTAATTAAAAGAAAAAACTACAGCAGCTGGCTGGTTACCATTACTCCTTTTCGGCCAAGCCATGCCTGAGAAAGCTTAGCATATTTGAAAAAGAGAGGGATCTACCAAAACTGTCAAAGCCCAACCTCTGCATGCTCCCTCATTCTACACCTAGTAAACCAGTCCCACATTTATGGGTTCATAAAACTTTTGGACTCATCCCTATGACATGGTGGTTTCTCCCCTCAATTTGTTCTCATTCCCACCTGAAGTTCAAGAGACGGTATTAAAGAATGATTTGCAGTGGAATTACATCTCTGCTTCACAGTATCTGCAGGCTCCCCTGACATTCACTTCTCTGACGGAAATATGTGGTGTTTAAGATAAAAGATATATTAGAAGGTACCTCTGTGAGCATACGTAATCAAACCAGTTGTCCCAAAAAGAAACACGAAGCACCAGGATGACTCTTACAGAGAGAGACAGAGATTAAGTATCCGTCACTAGGTTCTTTCAATCTTAATTTATGGGGCTGGAGAGATGGCTTAGAGGTTAAGTGCTTGCCTGTGAAGCCTAAGAACACTAGATGGAGGCTCAAGTCCTCGGGACCCAAGTAAGCCAGATGCACAAGGGGGTGCACGCACATGGAGTTTGTTTGCAGTGGTTGGAGGCCCTGGCGCACCCATTCGCTCTCTCTCTCTCTCTCTGTCGCTCTCAAATAAACAAATGAAAATAAACAAAAAAATCTTAATTTATAAAAATGGAAAATTTTTATATAATTCCTTATGAGGGAATAACACTCTGAAAATCAAATACGCAGCATATGACCTAGTAGAATTAAGTTACTAGAAAAATTAAAAACATGTTTTCCTACGTTACAATATAATAAATCACACAGAATCCTAGTTTTTTGGACAATGGAACACTCAGGAGCCGTAGATTGTTCCTAGAAAATTTTCAGTGCCAGGGATGGGATACCTTCCACTGAGTTGCTGGCCAGGGAGGTCCCTGATGGCCCCAAAACATTATAGGCCATTGCTGAGGCCCTTGGTTTCCCACCAGGAATAGATGGTAAGACCCTATTGCTGAAGACTCCACATACTTGGGCTGCAAGGCCACTGAGAAATCCTGCTGGAACTGAGCTGACAACCTCCTCCATGTAGACCACCTGACAGAAAGCTGGAAGAAGCCATTCTACATGCAGTTCAATGGGAGAAAGAGAAATCACCAGTAAAGATACTCAACAGTGGACACTGCAAGCCTTATATTTGGCCAGCCAGGACAAATGAGCCAACAGGTGCAATAGTGGCACATCTATCAGGGTGGAAACCAACTGCCCTCTAATTGGACTGGAGGCCCGCTCCATGGGAGGGAATGCATCCCTGATACTGAAAACTTAAAACAGGGGCAGTCATGAGCCCTACAGGTGTAACGTCGGCTGATCTCTGGCTAAATGTATATACTATGCTTATCCAACTGCCCAGTAAGCACTTCTGTTAATGTTCACACCCTTATATTAATGCTACTCTCACTTTTGGTAGAGAATCTTCTCTTTTCAGATGGCAGTGACCTTGGGATGACTCAGAAGGTATTATGGTGCTGGAAAGAAGTGACTGCAGTGCTCAGTACTGCAATATCTCTATCACACCTTTCAAGGCTCAGGGTCCATTGCGGAAGAGGTGGCGGAAAGAATGTAAGAGCCAAAGGAAGGGTAGGACTCCATACAACATGCTCCCTCCAGACACAAAATGGCCTGGATATCCATGGCCTCACAGTGCCTGACACTACCTACACAAGACCATCCCAAGAGGAGGAAAAGATCATGACATCAAAATAAAAGAGAGACTGATTGAGAAGGGGAGGGGATATGATGGAGTATGGAGTTTCAAAGGGGAAAGTGGGGGGAGGGAGGGTATTACCAAGGGATATTTTTTATAATCATCGAAGTTGTTAATAAAAATTTTGGGGGAAAAAAGGTCATTGGTGAGGCTAAGTGTGAGTTCAAGGCCAACCTGGGGCTACAGTGAGACCCTGCCTCAGAAAGGGGGGGGGGTGCTGGAGTGATTGATGGCTTAGCAGTTAAAGTGCTCGTCTGGGAAGCCTAAGGACCCAGAATTGATTCCCCAAGACCCAGGTAAGTCAGATGTAAAGGGTGACACATGTGTCTAGAATTCGTTTGTAGTGGCTGGAGTCCTTGGGGCACCCATTCTCTCTCTCTCTCTCTCATAAATAACTAAATGGAATATTTTTTAAAGTCACAGGCAGTGAGCCATAGCTCAGCTGACTCCCTCTACATACTTGGTGGGTAAGGAACAGCAGCTCGTCCATCCTTCCCAAGAGGTCGATCTTCAGTCCCAACAGCAGGCATTTTGGATGAGCGCAGTGCGGGGGAGCCAGCCTAAGAACAGATGATGTGTTATTAAAACAGAGAAGGAAGCACACTAGGAGGGCAGTCCAACACTTCCAAGAGGACACCTAATGACACTGTAAAGGAGAGGCACTTCTGTCCATAGCATTCACCAGGAGAACCTCGACAACTGCCAACAGTGAAGAGATGCTTACAAGCATCTCAAGTAAGAGGAACTGAGCGAATTCTCTGGCCCTGGGAGAGCCTGTGCTATAGGAAGAGAGTGCAGCTCTCAGCAGTGCAGCCCTCCCAGGTCACAGGTGCAGCTTCATGAACAAGGAGTGCATGAGGGTGTTACTTCCAGCAGTAACTAACTGCCTACGAGTCAGGATTCCCTTGCTTACAAGCGTGCACTTAAAAGTACAAGACCTGGGGCTGGAAAGACAGCTTAGTGTTTAAGGCACTTGCTTGCGAAAACTAAGGATCCAAGTTCAACTTCCCAGTACCCACGTAAGCCAGATGAATAAGGTGGTGCATGCGTTTGGAGTTTGTTTGCAGTAGCTAGAGGCCCTGGCACCCATTCTCATTATCATTCTCTCTCTCTCTCTCTCAATAAATTAATATTTTTTAAAAATAATAGGAGACCTCCCAGATGTGGAAATACATGCCTTTAATCCCAGCACTTAGGAGGCAGAGGCAGGAGAAATGCCATGAGTTGGAGGGCAGCCTGAGACTACAGACTGAATTCCAGGTCAACCTGGGCTAGAGCAAAACCTACCTTGAATATCCCAACACAAATAATAAAGCTAAAAATGATTCTAACAAAATAAAATGGCATACCATATAGTTGAAATGACAATTAAATACCATTCCTCAGTTAGATAAATTAACTATAGATTCTAAGGTAAACTACTCATGATTAAATGTTAGCACACAATCAACATAGAAAGACTCATTTCAATGAACTGAAAATTTGGCTGGACATGGCAGCACAGAATCCCAGCACTCAAGAGGCAGTGGTAGGAGGGTTGCTATGAGTTCAAGGTCAGCCTGGGCTAGAGTGAGACCCTACCTCAAGGAAAAAAAAAATCATTTAAAAATGTTCAATCGGAGCCAAGCATGGTGGTACACACCTTTAATCCAATCACTCAGGAGGCAGAGATAGGAGGATTCCTGTGACTTCAAGGCCACCCTGAGACTACATAGTGGATTTCAGGTCAGCCTGGGCTAGAGTGAGACTTACCACAAAATGAGGGAGAGAGGGAAGAAGGAAAAGTTCAATCTCCTGTTTATTTAATATTTAAATATATTAATAAAACTTAATTCTTTATTCATTAAGTCCAATAGAAATGTATGTAACCTACAGAGACTAAAGGTGAGACCACAGGCAGATAACAATCACAGTGAACGGTGGCAGCTGATGCACACAGCCATTGCACAAAGTTTGCTTTGCTCCCCCTTCTTTTTCTACTTCTCTGAGTTGTGATTAATTTCTTTTTAAAAAAAACGTTTTTTATTTATTTATGAGGGCGGGGAATATGTGCACACCAGGGCCTCTACCCACTGCAAATGAACTCAAGATGCATGCACCAGCCTGTGCACCTTACTTAGGTGGGTTCTGGGGAGTCAAACCTAGGTCCTTAGTCTTTGTAGGCAAGTGCCTTAACCGCTCAGCCACTTCTCTAGCCTATGACTGATTTCTTTTGTGACAGACTGTCTTCCTAGTTCGTGTCACTACCAAAGTCCCTCACTGGCCTGGTCCTCGAGATCCTGAAAGCCAATCTGTATCTGGCTTTCAAGAGACCATCAAGTTCAGAGGACCTTCAGTGCCTTGATTGACTGTAAGGAAATGTGTTGTTTCTTCAATCAAATTTCATTTCTCACAAGCACCTATAAGCTGAATTCAGATTCTTTTTTTTTTAACTTTTTTGTTTTTTTTTTTTTTTATTTGAGAGCGACAGAGAGAAGGAGGCAGAGAGAGAGAGAGAGAGAGAGAGAGAATGGGCGCGCCAGTGCTTCCAGCCTCTATAAACGAACTCCAGATGCGTGCGCCCCCTTGTGCATCTGGCTAACGTGGGTCCTGGGAATTGAGCCTCGAACCGGGGTCCTTAGGCTTCATAGGCAAGCGCTTAACCGCTAAGAATCCCAGCCCTGAATCCAGATTCTTGTGTGCCAATTTAACAATAAAACACTTCCATCAGTTCCCTACTCTACAGCGTTCAAAAGAACATACTATTGGTACAATTTTTCTTAATTTTTATGATTTTTGCATATGTATGGTATAGTATGTGTGTGGTATATGCACATGTGTGCAGATGTGCATATACTGTGTGTGCTTACAGAAGCCATAGAAGAAATTCCAATGTCCCCTACATCACATGTCCACATGTTTCCCTGAGACAGAATCTCTCATTCTAAAGCAGTGTCCAGTGACTCTCCTTTCTCCATTTTCTACAGGGCTGGGGTTACAGATTAACATATTTGCATGGGTGCTGGGGAATCACACTTTGTAGTTTCAGCCCCCCTTATGTCCTCATGCTTGTGGGGAAGGACTCTTACATACTGAACCATCTCTCTAGCCCCTACTGGTAGAATCTGAACTACACAGCCATAAGCCTGGCCAAAAACCTCTCAATCCCTATCCACACGTGACATTGTGAAGAAGCGGAGCAGCAGGCTGCTTGTAAGCTCCCAGCATCTATCTGCTCTTTTCTTTCGGTGACCACGGCTTGTTCCACACTCAGACTAACGCCCTGCCCTACCTGCAAATGACTCTGCTCTTTCCATATTTCAAGTTAAGTCTATTCTTCAAGGTCATTATGATCTCATCCTAAGTACTTACAATACTAATGGTGCATCATTTACTTTAAGATAGACCTGGCTCTAGAAATCTGAACACTATGTAACTTGTAAGCCGTAATTTAAACACTGCTCAGGCTAGAGAGATGGCTTAGCAGTTAAAGCACTTCCCTGTGAAGCCAAAAGACCCAGGTTCAATTCCCCAGTACCCATGTAAGCCAGATGCACAAGGTGGCACATGTGTCTGGAGTTTGTATGCAGTGGCTGCAGGCCCTGACACACCCATTCTCTCTCTCTTACTATCTGCTTCTTTCTCCATCTCTTTCTCAAATAAATAAATTTTATAAAAGTAGAATAGAAACAAACACTGCTGTCCTGCCACTTTGTACTTCAATGTCCAACATGCGTAAGCCTTGGTCTGTAACTAAACTCCTGACAACAAGCATACTGCATTTATTTATCTGCTATTTCTCCTGAGGGTTTTGCGTGTCTGGAGCATATGGAATCACTGTGACCTTGAGGATTAGCCTCAGTTATCTGAAGCAACGGAAATGACCACTAAATGGTTTTAAAATGTATATAAATTCTCCCTCTTTTTTTCCTTCTGTCTCTCTTAACTAAGTAAGTTAATTAATTAACTAATTAATTAATTGGCTGTGCATGGAGGTACACGCCCTTAATCCCAGGGAGATAGTGGCAGGAGAATCGCTATAACTTTGAGGCCAGCCTGAGACTACATAGTGAATTCCAGGTCTGCCTGGGCTAGAACGAGACCCTAACTTAAGGGGGCAGAGGGCGGACACCAACAACAAAACAAACCAAAAAGGATGGATATGCAGGCAGATTAAGTGAATAAATGAAAAAAGAATAAACTAATGACTTCTTTGACAAGAAAGAAAACCTGCCTTATTTATCAGCAAATCTCCCAAAATAACAGGTGTTGTCCAAAGGTACAAAGACTAGGAGAATCAGGGCATACATTTCCTGTCTTGGTTCAGATAATCTCCAAAGTATTTTAATTCTTACCTGTCACTGTTATCATATAATGCCATTTATTAAATTATCTGATTTCTATGTGTTTTAGTTCTATTTCCCTACCATAACACCATGGTCCTAACAAGTAGAGAGAGAGAGCATGTATATATTAAAATGCATACTAACCTGTGATTTATTCAATGAATATAAAGTTACGGGCATTATTTTTAAAAACCTAGGGCTGGGGAGATGGCTTAGCGGCTAAGCGCTTGCCTATGAAGCCTAAGGACCCCGGTTCGAGGCTCGATTTCCCCAGGACCCACGTAAGCCAGATGCACAAGGGGGCACATGCGTCTGGAGTTTGTTTGCAGTGGCTGGAGCGCCCATTCTCTCTCTCTCTCTCTCTCTCTCAATCTAACTGCCTCGTTCTCTCTCTGTCACTCTCAAGTAAATAAATAAAAATAACAAAAAAAGTATAAAAAAACTGATCTAACATAGATATTTCCATTAGTGCCATAATATTTGGAAGAATTTAGTAAGATAAATGTGATTTTTAAAAATATTTACAACTGGAGGTTACACTGATGTAAAAATAAAGTATAAGAAACAAGACACTAAGAGGTGTTAGATACTACATTGTTAACTTTTGAATCTTCTCAAAAGTGTAGGAATATTTTTAAAGAATACTCAGAATTTAAAAGTTGATTCAAAAGATCCAACTACAAGAAGACCTAAAATGCTGACAAAGTCCCCACTGCAGACTCACCCCAAGTTCGTCATCATCAGAATTATCAAAGATGTTGTCTAAGTCATGCAAGGAAGGCGCCAAATCTGTCACCTGAGTAAGGCTGCTGGAGCCGGCTCTGCCAGCAGCATTGTCCTGCCGGACGTCTGTAGGGAAGGAGACAAAAGAAACAGACTGAGCAGGACTGAGGCAAGAACATGGGTCTCAATGAACAAGATCTACCTGTCAACTTCTACCTATGGGCTCAGTTAAATTTGGAGACAATTACTCAGAACATGTTTATCAACTTTTGAACTGAACAGAACTATGAGAAACGCAGTAAAGGCGAGAACAATCACTGCTACAGCAATAGGAATGGACTTTAAAGGGAGACGCATCTCCCTGCATCTTATTTTAGCAACAATCCAAGTGAGGCAAATAATCATTGTACACACCTGTTTTAGTAGCAGAACTGAAAATAGACATGGCATTTTTTCCATCAGGCACCGGCGTGGAATGACCTGGTGTAGTGACATCCTTGGTACCAAATCCATCCTCTGACTGTATAATAAATGCAGCCAAACAAAACACATGAACACCAACCCAAAGTGTGGAATATGAGGGAGAACACAAAGAATTAGAGGGCTGAATGGAACCTGTTATGAGCACAGTATGAGAAACCATGGTCTATGCAACCAAAGGAAAAAAAAGGTATGTCCTTGCTCTGGAATTTTAACAGAACCAAGAACTTTCCCACTTTCCCCTCAATCCTCGGGATATTCTGGGTGAATCAGTACTGGTGGTATTTGATTACAGACTGGGCACAGTGTTAAAAGCTGCCTTTACTAACATTTTAGATGTTGAATTATAGATCAAGCTTCTGGGAGTACGCAGATCTCTGCACAAGAATCTGAAGCACACTCGAGGACGCTTAACTGCCATATTCCTCCACTCTCCAGGGTATCTCTTTAAATGGCCCAGCATTTCAGAATGCCTCAAAAGTGAAGGTTAAAGACAGTAGACACAGCCAGTACTCACTTTTATGACAATGGAACTAAAAACAGATGGTGCTGATATTCACTGAGAGAGCATACTGGCACAGCGTTCAGCACAGGGAGCACAGTAAGTGCTCAATAAATAGATACTGACTTCAACAATTTTTTCCTGTGCATTTTAGGTAGTTTGGAAAATATTTTAAAAGAAATAAGTAGGGAGCATAGGCCAACAAGCATTAGCATATGAAAGGGAACATGCAGGTACAAGCTGCGGCCTGGGAAAGATGAGGCTTCCTTTATGCTTGGCTGACTTTGAACAAAGGTGAGCCAGGACATAGGAGGAACACTGCACTGCTCCATAAATAGTACCAAGAGCGTGAGCATGGGGACAGACTACCTCAAAGATCTGCCTCCGAAGTCCTCCCATACGTGTTACACTGACATAGACAGAAACCCACACCATGCTGGTAGGCCTCGCTCTGTGTCAAAGAGTACCTTGCTCTTTTTCAGGGAATCCTTCTCTGTCCCTTGCTTGCATTTCTTATTTGCTGTGAAGATGTATTTTATGTCACCGTCCTCAAAGGTATATGGGTCATTGACTTCTCCCAAACTGTCTCCAGGTTGCTGTGATGGAGGCAATGGGTCGAGGAAGTGGAGTGGCTGCATGTGGGGCTGCTTGTCTTGCCAGATTTTAAACCGTTTGTTAGGTTGTGCTAAGAGTCTAAAAGGGAAAATGAGTGAAAATTTAAATAAGATAAGGTAAAACCATTGTTATATTTTAAGAGCAAGGTTTATGATTTAAAAGAAAAGTTTAACCTCAACTTTAAAACGACTAAGAATTTTCTAATATCATGATTATACTCTTCAAGACTGCAGTGAGGAGGAAATCAAACTTAGCATGGATGGAGGAAGGAAGGGTTCGTGAGGACCCCCCTCGTGGGGCGCTCCTGGCAGTCGCTGATTGCTGGGGCAAGAGCACCACACTCTTCAGGGGAGTGGCACTTGGTACGCTGCCCGTGCTCCAGCAACTCCAGCCCCGCCGTGCTCATGCAGACAACCCCAACTGCGTTCCATGGGAGGGTGGACACACACACACACACGCTGAAAGTGGGATTCTGTGGTAAGGAGGGATTCAGTGGAAATGGAAGGAGGACCAGGGAACATAATGAGGGAGGTGGGTATATTGTGGCCAAGATACAGTATATACATGTACAAAAATTTCCAAAAATTCATTAACTAAAAATAATAAATAAACCAAAAAAATTTGTGGGCTTTAAGAATATGTGTTCATATATTTATGAATATATGTTGGGGCTGGAGGGATGGCTTAGCAGTGAAGGCGTTTGCCTGCAAAGCCAAAGGACCCAAGTTCGATTCCCGAGGACCCATGTTAGCAAGATGCACAAGGGGCCACAAGCACCTGGAGTTCATTTGCAGTGGCTGGAGGCCCTGGCGCAGCCATGCTCTCCCTGTCTCTCACCCTCTTTCTTTGTCAAATAAATAAAAATAAAATATTTTTCAAAATGAAATAAAAAATAAAAGAATATATGTTTTTGTTTCCAATTTCATGGATTCTACTTAAAAGCACAGGCTGGTCAGGCAGTGTAATGCATGCCCATAATCCCAGCACCTGGGAAGCAAAGGTAGCTTAAGATCACCCAGAGTTCCACAGAGTAAGTTCCAGGTCAGCCTGGGCTGCAGTGAAACCCTACCTTGAAAAACAAAAACAAAACAAACAAGGCTGGAAAGGGCTTAGCAGTTACAGCATTTGCCTGTGAAGCCTAAGGACCCAGGTTCGATTCTCCAGGACCCACGTGAGCCAGATGCACAAGGTGGCACATGGTTCTGGAGTTCATTTGCAGTGCCTAGGGGACCTGGAGTGCCCATTCTCTCTTTCTATCTGTCTCTTCTCTCTTTCGCTCTCTCTCTCAGAAAGAAAGAAAGAAAGAAAGAAAGAAAGAAAGGAGGGAGGGAGGGAGGGAGGGAGGGAGGGAGGGAGGGAGGGAGGGAGGGAGGGAAGGAAGGAAGGAAGGAAGGAAAGGGCAAGCAGAGCACAGGTTGTCAGGACCCACAGTCTGGGTTTCCTTCCCTGTGTCATTCACTAAGGACACAGCCCTAGTTTTAGTTGGTAAGTAAAAACATGAGGCCATAGTGAAGATGAAGTGAGATGACGTCTGAAATGTTCAGAAAGATGGGTGGGTGGCTCAAAGGCACTAAAGCTACTCACACAGGACACATGACACACCTGAAAGCAAAAGTGCCAAAACAGCAAGACAGCAATATGAGTAGTCTCATAAAACTGTAATTCACTATGCAGTTCCAGGCTGGCCTTGAACTCACAGTGATCTTCCTACCTCTGCCTCCCAAGTGCTGGGATTAAAGGTGTGTGCACTATGCCTGGCTTCCCGCACTCTTGATTAATAAACAGTAGGCCAAAAAATACATACTGGGTATCATAAAATGCCACAAGCCCTTGATATGTCTCTGTGTTTAAACAACAACATATTACTACATTGCATGCAGAACAAAGTAGTGACACTTTCTAACATTCCCTGTCCACAGCCTAGAACAGTGAGGAAAAGGCTGCATGTATTTTGTCCCTGAAGGGTCAACAGATAGGACAGAGGGGGTTGGACAGGGTTGTCTTACCTCTGCAGGGCAGTGCTCTCTGAGCTCACCTCCACTTTGGCATCACACCTCTCACCCTGGAGCTCTGGAGGTCTGAACTCAGCATCGTCACTAGGTGGAAGACGAAAACTATGCCACCACTTATCTGACGACTCCAGGTGTGAGGGCCTAATCCCACTATATAGGGCTGTCTCACTGACCTCCGCCATCAGAGGCAGTCTTTGGCCAACGAGGACAGTCCTGTCATCCAGAGTGGACAACTGTTGAAGTTCTAGCCCGTTTCCATAGAGGGCTGGATTCACAGGGACAGAAGGAGGGTCCAAATTCTCTGTTTCCTGACCTCGTGGCTGAGGGCTGAGCGTTGGTGGCAGGGGGGAAGTAGGGGAACGGGGTGAATCCATAGGATTCAGATTCATTTGCTTGCTTGTGTTTCTGGAAGGCACGGCCATTTGCTTATCATACTTCCGGCTGCTCGAAACCTCTAAGGAAGAGTCTAACCCTGCCAGCCCTAGCTTGTGTCCCGGCGGGTCTTGCTCCATGCATAACTCTCCGGCCACAGAGGGCCTGTGGTGAAATGGTATCAAGGGTCTCTTCTGCAACTTGTCTCCTTTGTCTTGTCTCTCTGTAGTTTTGTGCTTAGAAGAAGCAGGAGGTGGTAAGGATGAAGATGATGATGGTCCTGCACTGAACCCTGCTTGAGATATTGTGGGAGGTCGATTGGGTCCTACTGCACGTTTTAAAAGCTTATGCCTAAAATGAGAGTTAAAGTGAAGTTAACAAATACACATGTACAACATCACTGCATCATCACAAATGTACCAAAGAAGCATTTCTCACAAACCTATGCATGCTTGTGTGTGTGTGGGTGTGTGGGTGTGTCCCTGCTAAGCCACATATGCTTGCCTGCAGTAAGGCTCATTTGCCAGCAATGGCAGGAGTGGAACATCAAGTAGTCCAGTCTATCAATCTTTTTAGTGTGTCCAGAGCTTGTGAGGCGGTTTTTCTCTAGTCTCATTGCTCCCCTACAAGACAAGGGGCTACAGGCACGTGTGGCCACACCCAGCTGATTTATGTGGGATCGGGAGATATAAACTTAGTCTCACGCCCCTTCAGGCACTCATGCTCACACAGCACTTAACTACTGAGCCATTGTTCCAGCCCAAGGCTGTATCTTTCTGAATACATACTAGATGACTAACACATCTGCAAGAACTCCATGATGTAAAGACTGAAAACACTAATGGAGAGCAAAGACTCAGGCCCATGCAGAGTGATATCCTCCTGGGCTAGCGATGTTACCATTCTGCTGAGGTACAAAGCGGCAGGCACATGAACCTGGATTCCCCTGCAGTGCCTAGAGGCCCTGGTGCACCTATTCTCTCCTCTGTCTCTGCTGGGCATGGTAAAACATGCCTTTAATCTCAGCACTCCGGAGGCAGAGGTGGGATGGTCGCTGAGAGTTTGAGGCTAGACTGAAATTACATAGTGAATTCCAGGCCAGCCTGGGCTAGAGCAAGAACCTACCTTGAAGAACCAAAAAATAAAAAATCCGTCACCCCCAAATATTGGTAATTTAGTGAGGACCACAAATAAGCTACTCACACTGCACTACAAGACCTCCTCCCTGTAGAACAGCTAACAGAAAGCTGGAAAAGGCTATACTGCATGAAGCCCTATAGGAGACAGAAGTCATTAGCAGTGAAAACAGTGAACACTGCAAGCCTCAAGTTTGGCCAATCAGGCCAAAAGACCAAATGGGTGCACTAGTGACACATCTGTTACGGGGGAAACCAACTACTCTCTAATTGGAGTGGAGGCCCACAATATGGGAGGAAATAATATGATTGGTACTGAAAACCTAATCAAAAGTCTATGGTGCCAGGCACACTCCTTTAATCCCAGCACTTGGGAGGCAGAGGTAGGAGGATCACTGTGAGTTCGAGGCCTCCAAGACTACATAGTGAATTCCAGGTCAGCCTGAGCTAGAGTGAAACCCTACCTCGAAAAACTAAAAAACAAACAAAAAGAAGAAGCCTATGGTAAGCATTAGGAGTGGAACACCTACTCTTGTCTCCCTAAATGCCCATATTATGCTAACCAAACTGCCCTGTAAGCACTTCACCCTAACATTCACATACATATATTAACACTACCCTCAGGTTTGGCTAGAGAAGCTTCTCTTTTCAGATGGTGATGACCCCAGAACACCATAGTGCTGAAAAGTGACAGAGGCCAGGTATGGTGACGCACACCTTTAATCCCAGCACTTTGGAGCCAGAAGTGACAGGATAACTATGAGTTCAAGGCCACCCTGAGAACATATAGTAAATTCCAGGTCAGCCTGGACTAGAGTGGAACACTACCTAGAAAAAAACAAAAAATAAAGGAAGTGACATAGGAGATTTCAGCACTGAAACATCTTTACTGCACCCTCTTAAGGTTCAGGGTCCGTTGTGGAAGAGGTGGCAGAAAAAAAGTAAGAGCCAAATGAAGGGGTAGGACTGCTTACAATGCAATTGTCCAGAGAGAAATTGGCCTCAATATCTATGACCTCATAGTGCCTCGCAGTACCTTCACAAGACCCTCATAATAGTAGGAAAAGATGATGCCATCAAAATAAAAAAGAGACTAAGGAAGAGAGGGAGAGGATATGATTTGATGGAGACTGGATTTGTGAAGGGGAAAGTGGGGAATTATCATGGTTAATTTTAAGTATAGGAAGTTGTCTATTAAAAACAAAAGTGCCCCGTGTGGTGGTGTACGTCTTTAATCCCAGCACCTGGGAGTCAGAGGTAGGAGGATCACTGTGAGTTCGAGGCCACCCTGAGATTACATAGTGAATTCCAGGTCAGCCTTAGCCTAGAGTGAAGCCCTACCTCAAAAAACCAAAAAGCGCAAACCAGGCATGGAGGCGCATTCCTTTAATCCCAGCACTTGGGAGGCAGAGGTAGGAGGTTCGTCATAAATTGGAAGCCACCCTGAGACTACACAGTCAGGTCAGCCTGGGCTAGAGTGAGACCCTATCTCGAACCCCACCCTCCTAAAAAAAAGTGCCAGAACAAAGCTACAAGAGGGTATGACCAGAAAAATATTTAACAGTGCTGTTGAAGTAGAGTTAGTAACTCCTATAAGAATGGCTTGTGTGACTTGTAGTGCTATAATTTGGGAATAAAATTACCATAGCCACCTCAGCCCTGAAGTATGGCAGTAAGATAAATAAGGGATAGTCATAGCAACCCTTAACAGGATGAATACACTAAGAACCTCAGCAGCTCCTCTCCCAGGGGAGAAGGGATCCGAGACACGGGGCCTGCAGCCAGCATGTGAGCACACTGAAGGCTCATCTCACTGCAGCACACCACCACAGGCGCACAAGCAGTAGCACCCACTTGCCAAGCAGAGGTCTCAGCAACGCTCAGTGAGGGCCACTGCAGATGCCAAGGTTGAAACTATGCTACAAAGTGCTATGGCAGGTCAGCTGATTGCTCCCAATTATAAATCATTCCTAGGGAGAAACTGTAAGCTCTCCTGTGGTACAGCAGTAACTCTCTGAGGCCACTAGAGTGGCATTAAATTACTGCCACACTGCTGTAAATGATGCCCTGGGGGGGCAGTAAAAAGGATTTGTGTGGCGTAATGGGATGGGTTAGTGGGACATCAGGATGGTCTCCCTGTTCCGTTTGGCCGTTAAATAGTGTGAGGAGTGGACAACTTCATAATGAGTTTGGCAATCCTACAGCAGATAATCTGAAAACACTCTTGCCAAAGTCTTTGGTACCCTAAAAAAGAAAATAACTGCTGATTTTGATGATGTTTTCTATACATGAAGGTCATGGAAAGTACAAGCAAGGTGTTCTACAGCAACAAAGGCAACACACCATGAGAACAGCGAGTATCTCATAAGAAAATGTCTCAACGACATCTTCTAACGGTGCTCGTTAAAAAGCTTTCACATGCCAGTCGTGGCGGCACATTCCTGGCAGAGGTAGGAGGATCACTGTGAGTTCCAGGACAGCCTGGGACTACAGAGTGAGATTCAGGTCAGCCTGGGCTTGAATGAGAAAAGAAAAGCAGAAAATGGAAAGAAAGAAAAATAAAGTTATTAAGTAAGATTCAGGGCTGAGCTGGGTATGGTGGCGCACGCCTTTAATCCCAGCACGCAGGAGGCAGAGGTAGGAAGATCACCGTGAGTTCAAGGCCACCATGAAACTACATAGTGAATTCCAGGTCAGCTGGGCCAGAGTGAAACCCTACCTCAAAGAAAAAAATACATAAATAAAAGATTCAGGCGGCTGAAAAGGGAAACTTCTGTTAAAAATACACAATGACGGTGTGGTCTGAGAGGAAACAGACATATCATTTTAATAAGTATATTTCTTCCTTTCTTTTTTTTTAGTTTTATTTATTTATTTTCAAGGAGAGAGCAAGAGAGAAAGAAAGAATGGGTGTATCACAGCCTCCAGCCGCTGAAAACAAATTGGCTACTTTGTGTGCCTGGCTTTATGTGGTTCCTTGGGGATCAAACCTGGGTCCTTTGGCTTTATGGGCAAGTGCCTTAAAAGCAATGAGCCATCTCTCCAGACCCTGTCCTTTCTTTCTTTTTTTAATATGTTTTAATTTTTATTTTATTTGCAAGCAGAGAGAAACAGAGAGAATGGGCGCAACAGGGCCTCCAGCCACTGCAAACAAACTCCGGACGCATGCACCAAATTGTGCATCTGGCTTACGTGGGTAGAGGGGAATCGAACCTGGGTCCTTTGGCTTCACAGCAAGTGCCTTAACCACTAAGCAATCTCTCCAGCCCCTATTTCTTCCTTTCTGCAGTGCTGGGGGAATCAGAACCTCCCACACACACTGCCCAAGTACAACTTTTGCTTGTTTTCTTTCAGGAGTGTGTGTGACATGTGGGCACATGTGTGCAGATGCGTGTTTGCCCCATATGCACACTTCCAAAGGTCAAAGGATGATGTCAGTTACCCTCTTCTAACACTCTCCCACTGCGTTTTCTTGACACAGGGTCTTTCTTTGAACGCGGAGCTTGCTGTGTTTAGGCTGCGCTGGCTGATCAGTGAGTACCACCTAGCCTCCTTCAGCACTGGGGTTACAGGCATGCCCAGCCACACTCAGCTGTTTACATGGGTGCTGGTAGTCTACCTCAAGTCTTCATACTTGCACAGCAACTGCTCTTAAGTGCTAAGCCATGTTCCCTGTCCCCCAAGCATACCCAGACTACACCACCAAGGTCTGGAGGGGTGGCTTAGCAATTAGGACATTTGCCTGCAAAGCCTAAGGGGCCAAGGTTCAATTCTCCAGAACCAATGTAAGCCAAATGCACTGTAGTTCGTTTGCAGTGGCTAGAGACCCTGGTGTGCCCATTCTCTCGCTCGCTCTCCTTCTCTCGCTCCCTCTCTTTCTCTCACTCCCTCTAATAATTAAATAAAAATAGAACTTAAGAAAACATGAACAGGAAGGTCTTTAGAACTATCCAGGATTTCAAAAAGGTTAAAAAAAAAATTCTCCCTGTGGGGGAATCAACCCTGGGCTAGAGATATGGATCAGTGGTTAAAGGTACTTGCCTGCAGAGCCTGATGGCCCGGGTTAGATTCCCCAGGACCCACGTAATGCTAGATGTGCAAAGTGGGGCATGCATCTAAAGTTTGTTTGCAGAGGCAAGAAACCCCAGCATACCCACTTTTCTTCTTCTTGCAAATAAATAAGTATTTTAAAAAAATTACCCAAGTTGCATAGGCTGGAAAAATTTCTCTTAATAAAGGGTTGCCCATTCAAACAGAGCATGGGCCAACCGTGGTGGCACACAGCTTTAATCCCAGCATTTGCGGTGTGTGTGGGGGGGGGGGGGGTAGAGGTAAGAGGAAGTTGTGAGTTCAAGGCCACCTGAGACTACATAGTGAATTCCAGGTCAACACCGAGGCTAGAGCAAGACCCTACCTAAAAAAAAAAAAAAAAAAAAAAAAATCAGTGGGTAAAGCAGTTGCTAGGAAAACCTGATGGCCCAGGGTTCAATTCCCAAGCCACCCATGTAAGTCAGACACAAAAAGTGGTACAAGTGTCTGACATTTGTTTGCAGTGGCAAGAGGCCTTGGCACAAATGCTTGTGCATGCACATGCACACACACACTCATGCACGTGTGTGTATGTGTGCTCACACATTCAAACAGATAATAAATAATTTTTTAGAAGCCTGGTAAGAGAATCTCCATGGGGAGGGTGTGTCTGAGAAAAAGGAACGGTGAGTGTGTCAGTGTTACTCCATCAGGGCACACCCCTTACCTACCACCAGTCAACTCATTAGTGCCCCACTAAGAACCCCCAAAATAAACTGAATGTTCATCTTCTGAATATATGTATATCTATCTCCAGGGAACTTTGAGCAGCATCAGACTGCAGTGTATAGGGACAGGAGAGATGGCTCTGTGGTTAAGAGATGCTTGCTTGCAAAGCCTCACGGCCAGAGACTGAGTCCCCGGTACCCATGTAGAGCCAGATACACAAAGTGGTACGTATATCTGCAAGAGCCTATGGCACATACATTCTCTTCTCATTCTCTCTCTCAAACAAATGAATGAATAAAAAAGATCACACAGTGTATACCTTAGAAGCAGAGGTATACTCTAGTGGCTGAAGGTGAAAATTCATCAAGGCACATTCTGTATTTGAGAGATGGTCAGAGAGCATGGCATGCCAGGGCCTCTTGCAGCTGCAAGCGATTTCCAAGTGCAAGCACCTCCTGTGTGTCCAGCTTTACAGAGATATTTGGGAATTGATCTCGGGCCAACAAGCATGCGTGCAAGGAAACATCTCAAACCGTTGAGCTATCTCCTAAGGCCCATCAAGTCACATTCTAACAGTCAACTGAGTTAGGAGATAAGATTTTCTTCCCCATAAAAATTTAATTAATGAAACATCATGGCGGCAATATTCTGTACCATCTTATAGCACAATTAGTGCTAAGTCAAAAGATGCAACAGCTGCCAGGTGTGATAGTGCACACCATTAATCCCAACACTCAAGAGGCAAAAATAGGAGGATCACCATGAGTTCGAGACCTGTCTGAGACTACACAGTGAATTCCAGGTCAGCCTAGGCTAGAATGCAACCCTACCTCAAAAAGACAAAACAAAACAAAAAATGCAAAAGTTTTCTACACAAAATAATTTGGGGCCCACACATATGCCTCAAAGAAGATATACAATGACTACAGTAATTGTGGCTTTCGGCAAATGTTACCAAACACGTGTTAGACATCAAAAAGCACTAAGCCTAACAACAGAAAATTTAATGAAGTCTACTTCATCAAAATTCTATTGATTCCAGCCATCCTGTTTTCAGTAACAGAATATTCTGGTTTCATCTACATAACAGAAAGGATTGGTTGTTTTCTTCCCTACTGGAGGTGGTTACCACTCTTGTGACTTTCTCCGTAAGGAGTAGACTACTTCCCCATTACCCCCATAATCCTTCTGCAAGTGTTCCTTGTATATCTACATCTACCCAATGTCACCACTTTAGTCTCATGAATGAACATCATCTGCTGTGCCTACAGCCCCGCTCCCAACATCAGCACCTACCGGCTGGGTTACTTCTCAAGTCATTTCCCTTCTCTGAACCTAGGTGTTTCCATCTCTGTAGATCCCAGGTCAGGAATTACATCCAAGGCAGCAAGGATGGATGGACCACACGTGTCCTACCACCTTCCACGTCACCCTGCTGTCCTTGTTCAAGAACACTTCAGGGAAGTCCTACCAAGCTCTGAATCCTAAACACAGCTGCAGCATCAGTGGCTCCAAGGTTGACCCCAGGGCCCAGCCCAGTCTATCACCCCTCTCCCCATCCACCTTGCTTCCCTACTCCAGGCCCTGCCCCTGCTAAGTCTCACCAGAGTGTTGCCTGCTTCAGAACAAGTGACCACTCCCTTGGATTACTACCTGCCTCTTTTGCTACCAACCTGGAACAGGAACAGTTGACTCTTTGGGTTGGATCCACAAAATCCCAAGCAGCAGGATTGTTAGCAGGTTCTTCTTCTAGAGTTGGAGTTGCAATTTGGTTCCTCCTAGAAAGTTTAAAATATGACTTTTGTACAAACATGAGAGATAATACTCTTGCTCTTCAAGAGAGAAAATGGTTAAAAAGGCAACTACCTTTTACATAGTAATGGTGTCTTGAAGATATATTGGTTCAGAGCGGGAGGGGGGGACAGGGCGGGAGGAAGAACTAAGAGACCGTCTGCCATATGCACTAGAAGCAGGATTCTAAATAATCCTAATGAAGTTTGACATGGATGGCGTATACAGCAATTAAACACCATCAAGTATTACTAGTTACTGCTTTTAAAAGAAAAGCACCCATGCCTAAGCATGTCTGAAGTCTTGGGTTAAATACTGTGCACACAGACATAGACACAAAAGTTTACCTAAATAAAAAAATTACAAGCCAGATGTGGTGGGGCACGCCATTAACACCAGCACTCATTAGGCAGAGGTAGGAGGACTGCCATGAGTTTGAGATAAATTACATAGTGAATTCCAGGTCAGCCTGGGCTACAGCAAGACCGTACCTTGGAAAACGAAAAATTAAAATAAAACTAAATTAAATTTTTTTACAAAGACGGAAGTGATGGTGCATGCTTTTATCCCAGCACTCGGGAGGCAGAGGTAGGAGGTGCACCATGAGTTCAAGGCCAGCTTGAGACTACATAGTAAACTCTAGGTCAGCCTGGGCAACCCCAGAAAAAACAAACAACAAATATATATGTATGTATATGTATGTATATAGATGTACGTATGTGTATATATATGGAAACAGCAAGCTGTGGAGTCAGTGACAGACTCTATCCATATATACAAATATGTATGTGTGTGTGTGTACACACACACACACACACACACACACATACTGCTGGGTGTGGCGGCGTGCGCACACACACGTACATATCAGAGAGTAACGGGAGTCCCTCTTCCATCACGCATCCATATGTTTCTAGGAGATGGATGGAGTCTGTCACTGATTCCACAGCTTGCTGTTTTTATGAGCCCCACTGATTCTCCAGTCTCAGCTCCCACAGAACTGGAATTACGTGTGTGGGGCTGTGCCCCGCTGTCCACACAGGCGGTTTCAGGCCCTCATGTGCGCACAGTAGTCTCACTAGCTGAGCCACCTTTCCAGAGGTAGGAGGACTGCTGTGAGTTTGAGGTCAGCCTGCCTAAAGTAACACCTGACCTCAGGGAGAAAAAATCAAAACCAGACATGAGATACGCTGGTTACGTTTACATAAATCTTGGTAAGGAAAGAGCATTTATTGACTATTTTGTGTCATTATCTTTTAGGCAATTTACATATAATCACCACAGGTCTTTTCTTAGAATTAATCTATTTGCTTCCAAAAATATGTTGAGGAAAGCAGGCAGAAAGGAAAGTGGGAAGAAGAATATGGAAGGAGATTATACTTTCCTGAAACTGACACACAGGAGCGTAGCAGCTAATGTGACTATACCTCTCTTAACTGTCATCAATTCAGATATGCACTGGCAATTAAAACAAAAGGTCGGCCAGGCATGGTGGCGCACGCCTTTAATCCCACCACTTGTGAGGCAGTGGTAGGAGGATCGCCTTGAGCTCAAGGCCACCCTGAGACTACATAGTGAACTGCAGGTCAGCTTGGGCTAGAGTGAGACCCTACCTTGAAAAACCAAGGGGGAAAAAAACAAAACCACAAGGCCAAGGCAGGCGTGGTGGTGCACACCATTAATCCCAGCACTTGGGAAGCAGTGGTAAGAGAATCACTGTGAGTTTAAAGGGAGGGGGGGAAAAAATCCCACAGAAGGCCAACATATAAGAATAACTGTCCGGCTGCAGAAATGGCTTAGCAGTTATGGCGCTTGCCTGCAAAGCCTAAGGACCCATGTTGGACTCTCCCAATCCCACGTAAGCTGGATGCACAAAGGTGAGGCAAGAGCAAGGTCTCACATGCCCAATAGGTGGCATAAGTGTCTGGAGTTTGACTGCAGTGGCTGAGACCCTGGTGCACCAATTCTTTCTCTCTATATATAAAATAAACAAACAAACAAACAAACAAATAAATAAATAAACATAGCAAGAGCGCTGAGTCTCCGGCTGGAAGAAAAAAACTGTCAAAGAAGTTTGATTCCATTTGTCATTGGGAAGCATTGACAACCTGTTCAGAAAGAACAGCCAAGCCCATTGCTTGCCATCCCAACAATCAAGGCCGATCCCCAGTTCATGAAAAATACCACCTTAACACCATGCCAATCCATCCGCAGAAAAGTAAACATATGGATTAGGTTTCAAAGTGTTTTCTACTGAAGACCTCTCAGGCTTGGTCACACACACAGCAGAGAAAAGTGACTACACCTCTTCGTGCAGCAAGAAGATACATACTTGGCCTGGGTTCTGTTGAGGATGCACTCCTTCCAGACTCGATGGACCATGTGATTGTGGAGCTTTGGAGGAATCTTCCCTGCTCTCTTTGGACTGTGCATAGTTGTCACCGCCCCATCTGTGGAGCCCAGGTGACTGGCCACACTCTGCAGACCTCCACTCTCACCTGGACAAAGAGAATTTAGAGTCTCAGAAATTTTTGAAAACTGCTCCCTGGTAACAGAGAGATTGCTGTGGACTTTGATTGCTGAAATTAATATTCACGTAGTTCTATCTTCTGCCCCTTACCAAGAACACTAACTGCAAGTCTGAGTGTACTGTGTCGGCTCTAGTGCCCTCACTGCCCAGCCACCACCATCACACCCAGGATGGAGCACGTCCTGTGCCTTCTCCCCTGGCAGCAGTGTATTTGACCAACACTGACATATGTACCAGCAAAGATCTCTACAGAGGCATTATTACAGCACTGTTATTATTGCATGTTTGAGGTCTGCACGTGTGCAAAGGGGTTAGGGGACAAACTCTGTGATCTTCCTCAGAAACACCTTTCTGAAACAGGTTTTACATTGGCCTGAAGTTCACCTATTAGGCTAATCTGGCCGGGCAGTAATCTTCAGGGATCCTCCTGTCTCTTGCTTCCCTAGGACTGGCATTATAGGTTCACATCACCACACTCAGCTTTTTTTTACATGGGTACTGGGGATCGAACTTGCATGCTCATGCTTGCAACTCAAGAACTTTACCAACTGAGCCATCTCCCCAGCTCTGGATACAACTCATATAGAAGAGCTCATAGTTACAATATTAAAGATGTAAACATGCAGGGCTGGAGACATGGCTTAGCTGTTAAGGCACTTGCCTACAAAGCCGAAGGACCCAGGCTCGATTCCCCAGTCCCCACGTGAGCCAGATGCACAAGGTGGTGTGTGCATCTGGCACTCATTTGCAGTTGCTGGTGACCCATTCTTTCTTGTGCCACCTTCTCTTTCATAAATAAATAGTAAAATTAAAAGATGTAAACATGTGGTGCTTGTTTGGAACTTAACTTTTAAAACCTAATATAAGAAATATGCCTCAAAGGCTGGAGAGATGTCTTGGTGGTTAAGGGGCTTGTTCAATTCCCCAAGACCCATGAAGCCAGATACACAAATTGGAACATGCGTCTGGAGTTCATTTACAGTGGCTGAAGGTCCTAATGAACCCATTCATTTTTTCTCTCTCTAAAATAAATAAATGAAAATATTTAAAAACACAGGAAACGGGCTGGAGAAATGGCTTAGTGGTCAAGGTACTTGCCTGCAAAGACTAAGGAGCCAGGTTCAATTTCCCAATACCCACGTAAGCCTGATGTACAGGGTGGCAGATGCATCTTAAGGTCATCTGCATGACTAGAGACCTTGGCATGCCCATTCCTTCCCTCCCTCCCTCCCTCCCTCAAATAAATAACTAAAAGTTTAAAAGGGGGGGGGGGGCTGGAGAGATGGCTTAGTGGTTAAGCGCTTGCCTGTGAAGCCTAAGGACCCCAGTTTGAGGCTTAATTCCCAGGACCCACGTTGGCCAGATGGACAAGGGAGCACACGCGTCTCCGGTTTGTTTGCAGTGGCTGGAGGCCCTGGTGCACCCATTCTCTCTATTTATCTACCTCTTTCTCTATCTGTGGCTCTCAAATAATAAATGAAAATAAACACAAAACTTAAAAAAGAAAAGCCAGGTGTGGTGGAGCATGCCTTTAATCCCAGCACTTGGGAGGCAGAAGTAGAAGGATCATTGTGAGTTCAAGACCACCTTGAGACTTTATAGTGAATTCCAGGTCAGCCTGGGCTAGAGTGAGACCCTACCTTGAAAAACCAAATTGTGTGTGTGTGTGTGTGTGTGTGTGTATACATACATATATGTGTGTCTGTATATATATCAAAGCAGAAAATGGAGCTTTAGGCTCAGGTGGCTAAGTAGTTATGTAACCATAGCACCAAGCACCAGGACAATAAAAAGAAGTTAACAGCACAAAGCTTTTGAACAAGGTCAAATTTCAATCAAATCTGTGTGTAAAACTATGTAGTCTTGACAGCAGTTATGAAAGCTCAGCACTCAAAAACACAGAAAGATTGGTCTCAATATTTTAAGCCAGAGAAATAAAAACCCTCTGGCTTGTCTCAAGTAAGATCTCTTGGTTTTGCCATCTGCAACTGATAGGTGATCCACTGATTTGGTTACCGGCACAATGATGATACTGGTTACTGAACAACTTGCTACTCTCCTATCTCCTAAAGGACAAGTATTAAGTCAAATTCCATTCACTTCAATTATTTCCATGTATTTGATTTAGTAATTATTTTATAGGTTATATTCTCCACAGGATGAAAGTGTAAACTACCGTGACCACAAGAGTAGAACAGAAAAATAAAGCAGCATTCCTTATAATACAAACTACTCTTTGTGTCACAGACTGGACAAGCTCATCCACCCTCTACCCTTTTTTGTTTTCTTTTTTGGTTTTTCGAGGTAGGGTCTCACTTTGGCCAGCCTGACCTGGAACTCACTCTGTGGTCCCAGGCTGGGATCAAAGCCACCACAACCAACTTTACCTCCATTTGGGAAAGGGAAGGGGAAAAAAAAAAAAAAAAAGGTTTACAATTTAAAGACTTAGTTTTCTTATTCCCGGAAAAGCACTGTCAACATTACAGATGAAACAGAAACCTTGTCTTTCATTGCAAACTTTTATTTTCAATGTTTTCTAACCTAGTTCACCATGGAAAGGAGCTCATTTTGGGCTGCAGAGATGGATTAGCAGTTAAGGCGCTTGGTTGCAAAGCCAAAGGACGTCAGTTCAATTACCCAGTACCCACATAAAGCCAGATGCACAAGGGGGCACATGCATCTGGAGTTCATTTGCAGTGGCTGGAAGTCCTGGTGTGCCCATTCTCTCTCTCTCTTTCTCTTACTCTATCTCTCTCTCTACCTCTTTCCCTCTCTCAAAAAAGAAAAGAGCTCATTTCAACCAGATGTCCATCCTAAAAACTCAAGAAACAAACTGAGGAAGATAACCCCCCACCCCAAGTATCTTCCTGCCCATTTTGTAAAATCATTAATTAGCCTATTATTTTATTTCAGTCTCTTCCACCAGGAATGCCACTGTGTTGCTGAGCTGTTCCTGGCAAGGGCACCATGTGACATTCTGGAGTTTTATCTAGCAGGACATTCTCCACACGTACCTACGACAGCCTGCTCTGGTGAGGTGGGGGGAGTCAGAGGCATCCCACAGTTATTTGGGTCTTTCACACCACCAAGTCCCTGCTGTCCTGCTGGAACATGACCTCCAGCACTGGCTGCACTCTGAGGAACTGGGATGTCATTCTGAGAGATCAGAACAAAAGCTGACGGGTAGACCATCCGAACACCACCTGTAAGGAAGGAGAACAAGAAGAGAGCCAGGCCTGAGAAGGGTCACACAAGACTATCAACTAACTCCACCAATACAGCGATGGATCGTGGGGAAGGCTCAATGGGAAAGCAGTCAGCCCAAAGTGTCACGAGTCATTTTCCACTAATGTGTGTTATAATCTGGTGATAACAGTACTGGGTTCAGTGAGCACTAGTGCTCAGTCAAGACCACTCACCATCTTGAATTTGGATGGTTTTTGCACATTAAGAAAGATAAAGACAGAAGAAAGATTTTGGGTAAAACATTTTCCCTTACCAACAATTACTTCCACTGCCACAGGGAAGTCATCATCGTACCCCAGCTCTCCTCTCTGCTCCTCTCTCTCTCTCAACACCATCGGATAGAAGCACTGCCACTCCTCAATCAGCTTGCGGGTAGCCGGGTCCGACACCTTGTACGCCTGGCCTGTGAGTGTGCCATTTAAGCCATAAGGACTCACCAGTACTACGGGAGGGGAGAAACACGCTGCATGTTAGAGAAATCAATCTTACATCCAGCTCTACCGATCATCTCATACTAACATTGTTTGTGCTGTAGTTTCCTTTTGAAGCAGGGCCTCACTCTAGTTCAGACTGACTAGAATTCACTCTATAGCCCTACGCTGGCCTCAATCCTCCTACCTCACCATCCTGAATGCTGGGCCTAAAGGCATATGCCACCATACCTGGCTTCTAAATGCTTTTAAACTATTGTGTGTGTGTGTGTGTGTTTTTCAAGGTAGGGTCACCTTCTAGCACAGGTTGAATATAATTCACTCTGTAACCCTCAGCTGGCCTCAATCCTCCTACCTCAGCCTCCTGAATGCAAGGCCTAAAGGCATTATTTATTATTATTCATAAGCCTTCTTAAGCATACCAATTTTTAAAAATATTTTTGAACAGCACTTTAAAGATGTTTTTATTTTTATCTATTTAGTTGAGAGAGACAGAGAGAGAGAGAAAGAATGGGCACACCACGGCCTCCAGGCGCTGCGAATGAACTCCAGACTCATGCGCCACCTTGTACATCTAGCTCACGTGGGTCCTGGGGAATTGAACCTAGGTCCTTTGGCTTTACAGGCAAGTGCCTTAACCACTAAGCAATCTTCCCAGTCCACATACCAATTTTTGAAAGGAATAAAAAATGTGTTCTATACACACTAAACTATCTGAAAAGCACATGCAGAGACAGGCATGATGGTACACACCTTTAATCCCAGCACTTAAAAGAGGCAGAGGCAGGAGGATCACCTTGAGTTTGAGGGCAGCCTGAGACTCTATCTTGAAAACTTCAAAGCGTGGGGAGTGGTGGCACATGCCTTTAATCCCAGCACTCAGGAGGCAGAGGTAGAAAGACTGCCATGAGTTCAAGGCCATCCTGAGACTACATAGTGAATTGCAGGTCAGCCTGGGCTAGACTGACCCTACTTTGAAAAACCAAGTAATTAAATAATAATAAGAAGAAGCATATGCATATCTATTTAATAATGCTTATATAACATGAACACCAAATCTTCCACAGTAGAAAAACCATTCAATGTAGATGAGCCCAGACCTGCTTAGAATTTGAATACTACCTGTTCCTAAAACTTCCTAAGTATCTGTAGCAGTCAAAAAATAATATATGAAGGCTGGAGAGATGGCTTAGAGGGTAAGGCATTTGCCTATGAAGTCTAAGGACCCTGGTTGGATTCCCCAGGACCCACATAAGCCAGATGCACAAAGGGGGAGCAAGCATATGGAGTTTGTCTGTGGTGGCTAGAGGTCCTGGTGTGCCCATTCTCTCACTCATAAATAAATAAATAAATAAATAATATTTAAAAAATATATGATAAAATTCCAAACCGCAGGAAGAGGTAGTGTACATAACTTGACACAAAATTCCTACTTAAAATTTTTGTTAAGGTGACTGATTTGGAGGAGTGCTGACGTAACACCTTCATGTAAAGTTTATTTAACTCAAAGTAAGGAACTCAAAGTCATTCTATTTCCTCTCTCCACTTATTTTTACTGTTAGAAACAAAGTTGTACTTAATATGCTACTGTGAATAACCCAAACAGTTCCTTCACTCAGGGTATTTCAACCTTGAAATAATCCTGTTTTTGGAGGGGTGCACCTGAAATAATTATGAAATCAGAAGCTCCCACCTTTGACATTTTGAAATAAAATCTCATACAGTCCAGGCTGGCCTTAAACTTTGTGTAAACAAGGATGACTTTTAAACTTCAAATTTTCTTGTCTCTAAGTCAAAAGTACAGGTATGTGCCACCACATCTGGCTTGAGGTGTCTTGTTTTCTTTTGTTTGTCTATGAGTTCATTTTGTTTTGCTCCAAGTAGTGTCTCCCTCTAGCCGAGCCTGACCTGCAAACTAAGTCTGTACTCCCAGGCTGACTTGAACTCACACCAATTTTGCTACCTCTGCCTCCAAAATGCTGGCATTAAGAGGCATGTACCACCACACCCATTTTTCTTTCTTTCTTTCTTTCTTTCTTTCTTTCTTTCTTTCTTCTTTTTTTGAGGGGGAAGCAACTAAAAAAAATTCTTTTCCAGATGTGGTGGTGAATGCCTGAGGCAGGAGGATCTCCATGAGTTCAAGGCAGGTCAGCCTGGAATAGAGCAAGACCCTACCTCGAAAAACAAGAAAGGAAAAGGAAAAGGGAAAGAGAAACAGAAAGGAAAGGAAGGAAAGAAAAAAATTAAAATTTAAAAATTTCTCTTTTGATGTCTCTAGTATGCAGTGCTGGTGCTCCCAAAGACAGTTTCTTTCAAATGCACAATACATTCTGATTATATTCACTCCCCATTTATGAAACAGCCTGATGGTTCTTCACATCAGTCAAGAGTGCCACAGCTGAAGCCACACTTACTCCTTGGAGTTATGCTCTCACATCAATGTGCATAAAATTATTTGTTCAGAATCATGTAAATCCAGCACCTATGAAGGAGCTGGTCTCAAAGCCGGGTGTGGTGGCACACGCCTTTAATCCCAGCACTCAAGAGGCAGAGGTAGGAGGATCTCCGTGAATTCCAGGCCACCCTGAGACTCCATAGTGAATTCCAGGTCAGCCTGGGCTAGAGTGAGACCCTACCTCGAAGCCCCCCCTGAAAAAAAAAAAAAAAAAGAAAGAGCTGGTCTCGATCCCACAAGAAGCAAGCAGGATGATGTCCCACAGGAAGCTCCTAGGACCTGAGTCAGCAGGAACAACAGCCTGACATTTACAATAATTCGTCTACAAGGTCCTGGTATTCCTAATGTGATCTTTCCCAATATACCAGGGGTGAGAGTGATCTTCCCTCATAGCTTCTTTTTTATCCATAAATTATTTTGAGTGATAAAAATCTAAGATGGTCCTTTTCACTTTCAAACCTGACAATCCACCATAGCACGTGCTATGGAATTCTGAGTGCATAATCTAAGAAGTGAGTAGTTCTGAATTTTATAGTTTTGTGGTAAAATAAAAAGAAATTTAAAAGATGATAAAGTATTGGGGGGAATTCATGCCCCTGCATCTGGTAAATGAGGATTTAATAAAGTTCTCCCCAAAGATCTGTCTTTATTTCTTTTGCTAAATTAATTCAGAAGAGAATATAGAAAACCAGAAAGAACCAGGTGTGGTGGTGCACTCCTTTAGTCCCAGCACTCGGGAGGCAGAAGTAGGAGAATCACCATGAGTTTGATGCTACCCTGAGACCCCATACTGAATTCCAGGTCAGCCTGGGCTAGAGTGGGACCCTACCTCAGGGGGAAAAAAAAAGAAGAGGAGGAAGGAGGAAGAGGGAGGAGGAGGGAATGAGGAGGAGGAAAGAGGAAGGAGAGAGAAAGTAGGAGGAGGGAGGAGTAGGAACAGGAAGGAGGAGGAGGGAGGAAGAGGAAGGAGGAGGAGGGAGGAGGAGGAGGAAGGAGGACGAAGACAAGGGAGGATAAGGAGGAGGAGGAAAAGGAGGGAGGAGGAAGAGGAGAGAGGAAGGAGGAGGAAAGAAGAAGAAGGAAGAGAAGGGGAAGGAGGAGGGGGAAGGGAGGGGAAAGGAGGAGCAAGGAAGAAGTGGAAGGAGAAGGAAGGAGGAGGAGGGAGGGAGGAGGAAGAGGAAGGAGGAAGAGGGTAGGAGGAGAAAAGAGGGAGGAGGAGGGAGGAAGAGGAAGGAGGAGGGAAGGACGAGGGAGGAAGAGGAGGAAGGAAGAAGACGACCACAAAGAGGGGCTAGGGAGATGGCTCAGAAGTTAAAGGTAGTTCCTTGCAAAGCCAGCCAGCCCAGGTCCAATTTCAATTCCCCAGCAACCCATGTAAACCCAGATGGAATTCATTTGGAGTAGCACACCCATACACATAAAAACCAAACAAATTATATTATCTATTTTCTATTTCTGTGTGTATGTGTATTAATTTTGGCTTACAGACTTAAGGGAAAGGTGCATGATGGGAACAGAAAAATGTGACATGAGCTGGACATCACCTCCTAGACAACATCAGGTAGACAACAGCAGCAGGAGAGTGTATCATGTTGCTTATTCTTTTTAATATTTTATTTATCTATGTATCTATTTATTTGAGAGTGAGAGAGACAGAGAGAGAGAGAGAGAATGGGCATGTCAAAGGCCTCCAGCCACTGCAAACAAACTCCAGACGCATGTGCCACCCTGTACATCTGGCTTACATGGGTACTGGGGAATCAAACCTGGATCCTTAGGCTACACAGGCAAGAGGTTTAACTGCTAAAGTCATCTTTCCAGCTCCCACCCACATTGTCTATTTGAAGCAGATGTCTTTAGAAATTATGTATAGACTGAAACAAAGAATTCCAAAATTATTATATTTTAAAACTATTATATATAAAAGCCTGATTATACACACACACACAATTTTTTTTCCTGAATTCCAAAGATAAAATGAATACTCAGTCAACCCAAAAGCATGTGAAATTATTTTGGGATATTTAGGTGGTAAAGATAAGAAATGATAAAGTATGAATGTATTAATTAATCCAACATTGGGAGCAGAGGTAGGAGGATACACTTGAGTTCACAGATACCCCCGGACTACAGAGTTTCAGGTTAACCTGGGCTAGATTGAGACTCTACCTCAAAACAAAACCCCACAAATGATTATTATCCTCAATGCATAATTTCAAAGAAATAATAAAGGCAGTAATATCTTTGAAAAAGTTATATACCATAACTCTAGAACTTTAATTTTGATTCAAATTTCAAGTATCAAGTTGAACAGTACTCGATGGTTATAACATTGTTAAAACCTTTTTTATTTTATTTCCTTTATTAGAGAGAGAGAGAGAGAGAGAGAGAATGGGCACACCAGGGCCTCCAGCCGCTGCAAACGAACTCCAAATGCTTGCTGCATATGATGGTGTACACCTTTAATCCCAGCACTCAGGAGGCAGAGTTCAAGGACAGACTAGAACTACAGAGTGAGTTCCAAGCAAGCCTGGGCTAGAGTGAGACCCGACCTCAAAAAAAAATAACAAAACAAAAGGAAAAGAAAATTCTCTACATCATTAACACAACTTCACTAAGATCATGTTACACAAGTTCCTACTACTTCCTCATGAAATGGCAGCTGTCCTTCCTTCTTCAAAAGCTGGCTCGTGCTCCTGTGAACTATCAAACCTGGCTTGGCCAGGACAGAGATCAGGCATCACCCTTGACTTACCTTGAAATGGTGCAGGAGAAGACTGAGCCATATGGAGGTGCTCCTCGTTGATCAGGTAAATTGGCTGGTGCTGGGCGATCTCCACACTTGTGCACACGTTACTTTCTCCATGGAGAAAGAACGTAAAAGCGCAGGACAAATGCTCACTAGAAAGGACAATGAGAAACTCAGTTATGCACTGTGGTAGGACATGGTTTGAAAGCAGCACCCATGGTCAACTTTGCCATCACCAGAGAAGCTAACTTCCATCACCTGTGGACAAACAAGACTTCCAATTTGATTGTACAGAGAATATAAATGTCAATACTACATTCTGAAATTTTGAAAGCTGCAGTTCAGAATGCCTCCTTTTTTATTGCCTAATACTAACTCCTATGTCAACTTTAGACTCCTAAAAATAGAGATAGGGGAGGCCAACTACATGGCAAACACACAAAACTGTGTTAACTCAGATAAATGAGAGCTGGGCACAGGGTGCACACTTCTAACACTAGCACTAGGGTTAAGGGATAGGATTGAATTCAAGGCCAGCCTGGGTTTCAGAGTGAGTTCCAGGTTAAAAAAAAAAGCGAAACCAGGTCAGGAGTGGTGGCACATACCTTTAATCCCAGCACTGGGGAGGCAGAGTTAGGAGGATCACCACAAATTCAAGGCCACCCTAAGACTACATAGTGAATTCCAAGTCAGCCTACACTAGAAGGAGATACTACGTGGAAGAAAACAAAAAGAGACAGAGAGAGACAGACAGAGAGAGAGAGAACCAAAATTAATAATAACAATGGGAGATGGGGGGGGAGAGGAAGAAGGAAGAAGGAACAGGAAGGAGAAGAAGAGGGGGAGGAGGGAAAAGGGAAAGGAAAAAGAGAGGAGGAAGAGGGGGGAGGAACAGATTACTGGAGAGAGATGGCCCAGTGGATAAAGATGCTTACTTGCAAAGACTGATAGCCTGGGTTTAATTCCCCAGTACTAATGTAAATATAAAGCTAGATGCACAAATTGGTGCATGCATCTGAAGTTTTATTGTAGCGGCAAGAGTTCCTAGCAAATTCTCTCTCTCTCCCTCTCCTAGCAAATAAATAAAGAAAAACGAAAATAAAACTGGGCATGGTGACACATGACTTTAATCCCAACATTCGGCAGGCAGCGGTAGGAGGATCACCATAAATTCCAGGCCACATTGAGACTATAAAGTGAATTCCAGGTCAGCCTGGGCTAGAGTGAGAACCTACCTTAAGAGTTAAAAAAAAAAAAAAAAAAAAAAGAAGAAGAAGAAGAAGAAGAAGAAAAAAAAATTTTAAAAGAAGGAAGGAAGGACGGAAGGAAGGAAGACAGGAAGATAGGAAGGGAGGAAGGGAGGAAGGGAGGGACCAAAATTCAAAAGTTTATTTATTTTGGGGGTTCTTTTTTTCCCAAGGCAGGGTCTCACTCTAGCCCAGGCTCACCTGAAACTCACAGAGATACTCCTACCTCTGCCTCCTTACCTTTGCTGGATTAAAGTAAAATGCAGAAGAGGCAGAGGCAGGAGAATCACAATTTCAAGGACAGCCTGGGCTACACATTAAAATAAAAAAAAATTGAAAATGAGTTTTAAAAGTGAATTATGAATATCCTAACATTGAAATTTTAACTGATTCTAAAAAAAAATGGCAAAAACGTTTTGTGTTTGGTGATGTAACAGTATGTAACATCAACTTACAAGCTTTAAAAGTTTATTCAGAGTTAACCAGATGCACAAGAGTGCACATGTGTCTGGAGTTCCTTTGCAGTATGCTGGAGGCCCTGGCATGCCCATATTCATTCATTCATTCTCTCTCTCTCCCTCCCTCCCTCCCTCCCTCTCTGCCAAATAAATAAATATAAAAATATTTTTTAAAAAACTTTAAGCAGGGGTGGTGGCTCTTGGAATCACAGCACTTGAGAGGTGAAGACAGGAAGATCAAGAGTTCAAGGCCACTGGGCTGGAGAGATGGGTTAGCAGTTACCTCATTTGTCTGAGAAGCCTAAGGACCCAGGTTCAACTTTTTAGAACCCACATAAGCCAGATGTACAAAGTGACTCATGCACACAGGTTGTACATGGGCACCAGATGGCACATGAGTTTAGAGTTCATTTGCACTGGCTAAGGCCCTGACATGCTAATCCCCAGCCCCAATATATTTAAGAAAAAGAAAGAAGCAGCAAGAGTTTTAGGGAAGCTGAGCTTACATGAACCCTTGTGTCAAAAAAAAAAAAAAAAGTAGCAAAAATTAAAAACACAAGTTTTTAACAAAATGGCACATGCATCTGGAGTTGGTTTTGAATGGCAGGAGGTCCTGAAGCAAGCAAACTAACTCGCTCTGTCTGCCTCTTTCACTCAGTATCTCTCTCTCAAATAAATAAAAATACTTTTAAAATATTAAAATTAAGCTGGGCATGGTGGTACACGCCTTTAATCCCAGTACTGGGAAGGCAGAGATAGGAGGACTGAATCTAAGGCCACCCTGAGACTACACAGTTGTCAAGTGATGAGAGAAGTGAGGTTTAGCTGAGTAGTTAAAGATTCAAGTAAAAAATGTGTGTGGGTGAGAAGAAGCAAGAACAGAATGGAGCTGGAAATATTTACCTACTACCTCTCAGACACCACCACATAAAACATCATGCCTCTCTAGCTGTGTTTATGGAGTCCCTTATTTTCACAAAGGTCCAATCCCATTTTACCTACAGAGAATATAAACAAACTAGCTAATGAAAAGAACACTGGATTTCAAGCCTCATCATCTTTTGTAAACAAGAAACAGTAAATGGATGGCAACACTGCTGAACATCTGGTCTTTTTCACCATTGTGGCAATGCCATACAGATATTGATGGCATCCTAATCAAATAACCAGAATGTTGACAGCTTCACATATCAACCAAGAGCCAACAGGACAGGATGAAGTGCATGGTTTCCCCTTGGGCGCTCCTTTAGCTGGGGCCAGCAAGCACACATCTCAAGAACTTGTCAGAAGTACAGACTCCCCTCCTACCCCCGTCCTGAGTCACAGCCTCCAAGGTGCTCAGAGAGACCAGTAAATTGCTGATAAGCAGAGCACCTATGGCCCTGTAAGGTTTCTACTGCAAACTGCTATGTGCCTTGTCTTAATTTTCCCCTTTAATATGAAAATGTCTTTAAAGAAATTAGTATCAAAAAATTACTTCTTCAGCCAGGCATGGTGGCACATGGCTTGAATCCCAGCACTCAGGAGGTAGAGGTAAGAGGGCTGCTACGAGTTCAAGGCCACCTTGAGACTACATAGTGAATTCCAGGTCAGCCTGGGCTAAAGTGAGAACCGACCTCGAAAAAAAAAAAAAAAAAAAAAATCACTTCTTCAGTTCTTACTGTTTTTCACTTGGTACTCTGGTCTTTGTTTTGGGAATATAACAGATGCAAATGCATATGGGCATTTATGTACTAGTTTTTGACAGTCAGCTAACTGACTTAAACCCCTAAATGGGCTCTCTGCTTTTTTTTTTTTTAAACAGCAGGGTGTGTCTCTAGCTCAGGCTGACCTGGAATTTACTATATAGTCTCAGGCTGGCCTTGAACTCAAGTGATGCTCCTACCTCCGCCTCTAACGTACTGGGATTAAAGGTAGGTGCCACCACTCCCAGCTCTTATGACTTATGTCACACCATTTCTATCTATTTATTTATTTTATTTGTGTGTGAGGGGGAGGAGAACGGAGACGGAGGGAAGGAAGGAGACAGAGAAGGAGGCAGAGAATGAATGAGTATGAATGGCACGCCAGGGCCTCTAGCCACTGAAATGAGCCAGACGCACGTGCTACCATGTGCATCTGGCTCATGTAGGTCCTGGGGAATCAAACCTGGATCCTTAGGCTTCAGGCAAGCACCTTAACCACTGAGCAATCTCTCCAGCCCAACACACCATTTTTTAGTTAAGAATTTCTAAACTTTATCCTGCTCTTAACCACATCTACACTTTGCTAAAGTCTTGTGCCCCTCCCTCATTCATTCTCATGTCTGGAAGCATTGTGTCTACACTGTTGGAGTTTTTTTGTTTGTTTCTTTGCTTTTTTTTTTTCAAGGCAGGGGTTTGCTCTAGTCCAGGCTGACCTGGAATTCACTATGTAGTCTCAGGGTGGCCTCGAACTCAAGCTGATCCTCCTACCTCTACCTCTGGAGTGCTGGGATTAATGGTATGCACCACCACGCCTGGTTTGTGCCTGCACTTTGACTTCATTTCTGCTTTCACATCAATCTCTTGCTAGTATAAAAGTTCCTTGTTCATTTCATGTGGTTTTTTTCCACTTAAGTTGACAGTTGATTGAATTAATTCCATGCCCTCTCCCCAAGTGCTGGGATTAAAAGTGTGCGCCTGGCAAAGCTTTATTGAGAGAAATTTTTCCAGGCCTATGCAGCTCAGTTAATCCCAGCACTCCAGAGGCAGAGGTAGGAGGACTGCCATGAGTTCAAGGCCACCCTGAAACTTCATAGTGAATTCCAGGTCAGCCTAGAAGAGAGTGAAACCCGGCCTCAAAAAACCAAAAAGAGGGTATCTCTATAATGTCGAAATACTACTTAATTATATTATTCTGCAAAACTGAGACCTTAACATTTCATATCGCTTCCATTTACAAATTAAACCTGGGGCTGGACAGATGGCTCAGCAATTAAGGTACTTGCCTGAAAAGTCTAGGATCAGTTCTCCAGGACCCACGTAAAGCCAGATGCACAAAATGGCCCATGTATCTAGAGTTTGTTTGCAATGGCTGGAGACCCTGGCATGCCCATTCCACCCTTTCCCCTCCTTGAAAATAAGTTTTTTTGTTTGTTTGTTTGTTTGTTTTTCAAGGTAGGGTCTCATTCTAGCCCAGGCTGACCTGGAATTCACTATGGAGTCTCAGGGTGGCCTCAAACTCATGGTGATCCTCCTACCTCTGCCTCCCGAATGCTGGGATTAAAGGCGTGTGCCACCACGCCCGGCTAAAAATAAGTATTTTTTTTTTTTAAGAGCTGCTCTAGCCAGTGATATTCTGAAAAACCAGAGGCCAACACAAAAACTTGAAAAGGCTTATGAAGGTCACTACTAAAATCTCCCTCTCCCTCAAGGTTACTAAACTGCCAGATTATCTAGTCACAGACTCAGGGCAGCTCTTTTAAGACTCAAATGGAGTCGGCCTGGAAGATTACACAGATTAAAGTGTCATCTGCATTAGGTAACCCACGGTCAGCAAGGCGCTTTTATTGTTCATTTAAGACAGGCTTATATATTTTTTTTCCTAAAAAAAGCATAATATAAAAGCTTTCATCCACTTTTTTGGTTACTTTAAAATATAGGAACTCCAGGCCAATAAAATCATATTGCTTATATCTTAAAAAAAAAGATAGGAACAAAGGGGCAAGAGAAACAGTCTAAGAGAACCAAATAATTTTCTACGAATTTCTTCTCATTACATACAAGATATTATACAGTTCTATGGATAATAAAGAGTCAACAGACAATAAAATAGCTAAGACTTTCTGCCTGAAAGCATAAACTAGCCCATCTCCACTAAACCCCATGGCTAAACTGAGATGCACTATCTTTCTACATTACAAAATTTATTTTTATAGTGTTATCTTGTATTTACTTGTACTTGTGTTTTACAAAAACATCCAACATTATGACAGGTTCTGACCCCCAGGGGGAGTAAGAGTGGCAGATATGGTGGAGTTCTTGCCAACTCCAAAGCAATACAGGGGCAGACTCCGAAATCTTCCTGGATTCCGACAGCCAGCCAAGTGACCTGCAAGAAAGTGTTAGCAGATGGCATCTGCAACATGCTGTTATTCATCAGGTGAGTGTCACCTCCACACTGCAACACAAGAAATGGAGCTGGGCGGCGCTTCCAAAGTACTCATTTCTACACTCTGCTACTGAAGCTGCCAGCTAGGATGGGCATCAGCTCTTTCTATTCCTTCGTCCATACGGCCTCCTATTTCTTCTGCCTCGTATTTTAGAACGATATGAAGCATGAAAACCAGGAGGAGAGGCATTCTCTTCCTTCTCTCCCTTTCCCCTCCCTTCCCATACCACCATTCTGACTGTTCCATTACAGTTTGTCTAGTGGAAGTTGATATACAAATGAACTGATACAATATTACGGATTACTTTCTGTCTCTATTCACACTAATGATTCTCACTATGTTCTTAACAACACTGCCTATAAAAACAATACTAGAAAGGAAATTGCCTTCTGAGATCGCTCAATTTCAGAGCTAGCAGCTGACACTGTGCCTGGTCAAGTACTTTAAAGGCTTTCCACCACCTGGCATTTGCCTCCCAGAGAATAGGGTCCTTCATGCTCAGCACTGTTACTCAATGTCTCACTTGCCAGTACTCAAAGGATGTCACAATTTTCCCAGCAAAGAAAAATAAAATTGAAGTTGACATTTACTTGGTAGAATGCTGTTCCGCTGTTCTTATGCCACAGGGCCACACCAAACACTTGGCTTGCTCTTTAATCAGTCAAAACAGACAAAGCACAGCCTTCAATCAACGGCAGTGGCCATGCATTTCAACTGCCTATCCCTAACATAACCCTAATGGCTAACACCAACAAAGAAATAAACATAGTTTTCTTAGCATGTAAAACATTATGGTGCCAAACACTGTAACATGTTTTGCAATTGTGATACAAATAAAAAAACAGAATAAACTATGACCAACTGGGGTGATGGCTCTTGCTAGCTCAAATTCCCAGAACCCACATGAAGCCCCATGCAAAGTGGCCAATGCATCTGTGATCCCAAATGTCCCTCAACAATGGTAGGTGGAACCAGGAGATTCCAAACATTCCTTTGCAATCAAGCAGTTTGTTTGCAGCAGTAAAAAAAAAACTTTCTTAAAGAAAGTAGAGCACAGACACCCTGACATAGTCTTTGACCTCCAGACATGTGCCATGACATGGGCACCCATGTAATCACACATAATTGATCTATTGATCGTATTTATTTATATGGAGAAAGAATGAATGAGAATGGGCATGGCAAGACCTCTAGCCACTGCAAATGAACTCCAGATACATGAGCCACTTTGTGCATCTGGCTTGATGTGGGTATGCAGGCCATATGGCTTCCCAAGCAAGTGCCTTCAACAGCAGAGTCACCTCTCCAGATGTAGGGGCTCACTCTAGCCCAGATTGGCCTCAAACTCAGGGTGATGCTCCTGCCTCTACCTCCTAAGTGCTAGGATTAAAGGCGAGTGCCATCATGCTGAGCTCTGATTTACCAATTTTTTTTTTTCTAGTCCCCTGATGCTTCCAAAACATTACAGGCCTTTGCCAAGGTACTTGGATGCCCAACAGAACTATATGGTAAGAGCCTGTTGCTGAAGACTCCACATGCTTGGGTTGTGGGTCACTGAAAAATCAAGCTGCACCTGAGCTGAAAACCTCCTTCCTGTTGATTAGCTGTCAGAATGCTGAAAGAGCTATCCTGAATGTAGCTCTTTGGAAGAAGGAAGTTATCAACAGTAGTAAATAGCTCTGGACCCTGCAAGCCCTAAAAGTGGCCAGCCAGACCAGCTGTGCCAAGTGGTACAATAGTGGCATGTCTGTTATGGGGGAAATGAACCACTCTCTAATTGGACTAGAGGCCCACTCCATGGGAGGGAATACATGGCTGGTACTGAAAACCTAGCCACTGTTGCACGCCTTTAGTCCCAGCACTCAGGAGGCAGAGGTAGGAGGATTGCTGTGAGCTGTAGGCCAGTCTGAGACTACAAAGTGAATTCCAGGAGAGCCTGGGCTAGAGTGACACCTTACCTCAAAAATATACAAATAAACAAAAAACAACCTAGTCGAAAAGTCTATGGCTGGAAAGCCAGGCGTAATGGCACACACTTTTAATTTCAGCACTTGGGAAGCAGAGGTAGGAGGATCACCATGGATTCGAGGCCACCCTGAGATTACATCGTGAAGGTCAGCCTGGGCTAGAGTGAATCTCTACCAAAAAAAGTCTATGGCTGGGGGATCATGAGCCCTAGGGATGTTAACGCCTGGTGTTGTCTAGCTAGATGTATATATTATGCCCACCAATCTGCCTGTAAGCACTTCTAAAAATGTTTATAAGCGATGAGAGAAGCTTCTCTTTACAGATGGTGATGATCACCAGAGTGACTCAAAATTCACCATTAAAAAAAAAACTCACCATAGTGCTAAGAAGCGACATTTAATGTTCAGCACTAAGACATCTCTATCACATCCTCCAAGGCTCAGGGTCCATTGCCGAAGAGGTGGCAGAAAGAATGTAAGAGTCAAAAGGACAGTAGGACTACTTACAATACAATTTTCCAAATACAAAATGACCTCACAGTGCCTGACACACCCTACACAAGACCATCATAGGAAGAAAAGATGACATCTAAATAAAGGAGACTACTTAGCAGGGAGGGGGGTTCAATTGAGGGTAGATTTGAGAGGGGGAAATGGGGGTGGAGGAAGAGAATTATCACTGTTTTATTGTCTCTATTTATGGAAGCTGTCAATAAAATTTAAAAAGCCGGACACTCAAAAAACAACAACTAAAAAAAGTTTTTTTAAAAAAAAGATAGGACCGGAAAGATGGCTTAGCAGTTAAGGTGCTTGCCTGGAAAGCCAAAGGACCCAGGTTTGATTTGCTAGGACCTACATAAGCCAGATGCAAAACGTGGCGCATGAGTCTGGAGACCATTTGCAGTGGCTGGAGACCCTGGTATGCCCATTCTCCCTTTCTCTATCTGCTCCCCCAATAAGTAAATAAAAATAAAAAGATGAGATGGGAGAGATGGCTTAGCAGTTAAGGCGCTTGCCTGTGAAGTCTAAGGACCTGAGTTCAATTCCTCAGTACCCTCGTAAAGCCAGATGCACAAGGTGGTGCATGCATTTGGAGTTCATTGCCAGTGGCTAGACGCTCTGGCATGCCCATTCTCTCTCTCTCTCTGCCTCTTTCTCTCTTGCAAATAAATAAGTAAATAAGAATTTTAAAGGGGGGCTGGAGAGATAGCTTGGCAGTTAAGGCACTTGCCTGCAAATCCAAAGGACCCAGGTTTAATTGCCAAGGACCCACATAAGCCAGATGCACAAGGTGGAGCATGCATCTGGAGGTCATTTGCTGAATGAAGGCCCTGGAGTGCCCATTCTCTCCACCCCCCGCCAAAATAAATAAAACATAAAATAAAACAAATTAAAAAAAAATTTTACATGATGGAAATCAGGCCATAGTAATGATAAGAGTGAAATGGAGTTGGCAAGATGCTATACACTGGAATGTCTCAAAATGATGTTTGTAAATGAAGCCTGCAATAAACATGTTATCACTGAAACTGAATAAACAGCCTATTCTTTCAAGGACGCATCACCTTTCTTCCAAATGAAAACTGGGTATTGTTATTTTAAACAGGTAAATTTTGCAGTCACACTCACAAAAAGTACCAAGTGCAAGACAATGAGAATGTCTTCCTGAGATTTTTAAAGTATTAAGTTTTGTTTTGTTTTTCTGAGGTAGGGTTATGCTCTAGCCCAGGCTGACTTGGAATTCACTATGTAATCTCAGGCTGGCCTTGACCTCACAGTGATCCTCCTACCTCCACCTCCAGAGTGCTGGGATTAAAGGTGTGTGCCACCATGCCTGGCCTTAAAGTATTAAATTTGAAGTAACTGCTTAAATGAAACTCTTGCTTTTCAAGATGTAAGCCAGATGCACATAGTGGTGCATAGTGATGCATCTGGAGTTTGTTTGCAGTGGCAAAAGACCCTGGTGGGCCCATTCTAACCCCTCAGACTTTTTCTCAAAATAAATAATGAAAAAAAATTAAAGACAAAAAGCAAAAAGATTTCAACTGCAGGTTTAAGTGTAGAACTTCTCAAAGAACAACTATCAAAGAGGCAAATGTGTCCCCAGAGGCCTGAGGTGAGCAACACTAGAGTGTCCAGGGGACCAGTCCTGGGGCAGAGGCAGGATCTTAGAATGCTCACCTGAAGGTACTTTTCAATTCTGTCTTCCCATCAATCCAGTTCTCCAAAGGAATTACAACTGTTAGCTGATGTCCAACTTGAACAATTTCCTCACAAAATGAGAAATTTTTTTTGTTTCTTTGTTTTCTGAGATAGGGTCTCACTCTAGCCTAGGCTGGCCACCTGGAATACACTATGTAGTCTCAAGACTGGCCTTGGACTCACATGATCCTACTACCTCAGCCTCCTGAGTGCAGGGATTAAAGGCTTGAGAACTTTTAAATTCACATTCAGTGGCATTTATCATCTGTGCCTCAGGTCATGACTGATAAGTGACCCTACAAACATTTATTCTAGGATATTTTTCCAGCAGCCCTGGAAGAAAGAGAGCACCTTAAAACTCAGGGTGGTTCTATCCTCTATCCTCCTGAATCATTACCAAGGGAACCTCCTCTGCATTAATTAAGCACACACTGAAGTGCAGTACATAAAGCCACAATAAACAATACTGAGAAAAAGTTTAAGCCATGAAAAATGTATTAATTTATTCTACTCAATGCACTTGTAATTCTTCCACTTCCACTTCCAGTCAAGATCACAGTACAGCTTAACAGGCTGGTTCAGGGACCAATTAACCCTTTTCTATTTAAATCAATCACTGACTCCTCTCAGCATCTACATACTGCCTCCCATTGGATATCTTTGGGAAACAGCACAGCTAATACTATGTGGCACATTAATCACATTGGTAACAGAGAGAGATGCATTATCAGAGAAATCTAATACAGAAAGTAGAGCATGTCTGAAATATCTTAGTTTAATCACTCTGCCACACAAGCAAAGCTTTATCCTTTCACGTCACAACTCGTCACCTAATTAATAGGGTGATTCCATGCGGCAGTATTCACATGCACTCTCAAGATTACCACTGCTTGCAAAGCACATGCCCATGTTTTAAGGATATTTTCTCTCAACAAATGTGTCAGGAAGGCACTGAGTTCACGTGACCGAGAATGACCACAGTGTACATATATGACTTCTGTCTCTACTTCAGTGGAGACTGGGTCTTAATCACCAAAGGTCTTTGTGCACCATGGATTACAAGAGCATAATTTGGCTTCAGAAATTCGAACCAAACATAAGCATTTTTTTTAAATGGTCCACAAGTAAGTGTTTTACTTAAAAGAAAATTAACTCGAGTTTTTGAGTGAATTTCACTGAAAACAGGATTATCTGAATCTAAGCATCACTCAGATGAACTGCTGACTCAGGAGCTCTGCTGGTTCAAACAATCCCAAGGAAGCACACTGAACGTTAGCTCTGTGCCCATCTCAAACCAACAAGGGGAAATTAAACTGTCAGAGAGCAGCTCTGTGATACTCATGAGAATAAGAAAGCAAAAGAGGGGCTGGAGAGATGGCTTAGCAATTAAGGTGCACACCTGAGAAGCCTAAGGACCCAGCTTTGAGTCTTCAGGTCCCATGTAAGCCAGATGCACATGGTAACGCATGTGTCTGGAGTTCATTTGCAGTGGCTACAGGACCTGACATGCCCATTCCTCTGTCTCTTTCTCCCTCTCTCTCTAACAAATAAAATTTAAGAAAAAGAATGCAAAAGAGGTCATGCTAGTCCCATCTCTTAAGAACCCACAGCCTGATTAGACTGTTACACCGAGGGAATATTTCTCTGTGACAACCACTGAGAATCTGGCAGACAACTATAACAAACTTAGGTGCAAAAATACTAAGTATCATTCGTCACTAATCGGTCCCCCCCAAAGAGTCCCATCAAAGAAACACTTAGAAAGTACCCAAATATTTTGTCTATTTTGTCGGAATAGTGCAGAGCACTAGTAAAGATTAGACAAATAAAGCCAATCCCAACACTGGGATTACCCCCCCCCCATCTCTAGAAAATGAAATAACAACAGCTAAGAAGCAGCATCAACAAGAGGAGCTCTGTGTGGCTATCATGGTAACTAGACTGTGGGTGGGGATGTGCTCCTAAGAGGAAACATGCTCCTCTGCCTAGCTTCCCTTGAGAAGCGGCATCAAATGTTACATATGCAGGGTTAGAAGGGCCAGGTGGCAACACACAGGTGGTACAAGGAGCAAGGGCTTCAACATCATTAACAGACAGGATTCTCTCTTTAGATCCCTTGTGGACGTGTGACTCATATCCACTGTCTATGGAGAGTCAATACTGAAAACTGTGCTGTGACCCAAAGAGTCACAGCATGACCGGTTTCTGCTCTGAATCTCATCCTTAACAACATTTGATGAATATCAAAAGACCCGAATCTCCAAATAAGTAACACTATAAGCATTACAACAACCAGAGGATCAGATTTAAAGTTATTGTTGTACTAGCAGTCCACTTTAGGCAAGGTACACAAAAGAATATAGTGAGCTGACATATTATATTCACTTATGAAGTATATCCCCCCACCCCCATAGGGTTTCGTTCTAGGCAAGGCTGACCTGGAATTCACTATGTAGTCCCAGCTGGCCTCGAACTCACAGCAATCCTCCTACCTCTGCCTCCCAAGTGCTGGGATTAAAGGTGTGCAACACCATGCCTGGCTAGAATTCTTATTATGTTATTTTTAAATATAAAGTAATTATGAATAATGGAGATGAAAAATGTGAAAAAACAAAAACAAAGGCTCTGGACAACATCATGAAAGGTATGGGAACAATATTCCATTAAGCCAATAAAGGACAAGTTAAAGAAGAAAAAGTAATGCAAGGAGTGCTAAATTCAAAGCAAAAATGAATATAAATAATTCTACATTCTAAAATTGCATTAGGGATGTCCTTTTAAAAGAAATTTGGGGAACTGGGTGTAGTGGTGGCACACGCCTTTAATCACAGCACTTGGGAGGCAGAGGTAGGAGGATCACAGTAATTTTAAGGCCACCCTGGGTCCACATAGTGAATTCCTAGTCAGCCTGGGTTAGAGTGAGACCCTTCCTCAAAAATCCCAAAACGCCAGGACCGCTGTGAATTTGAGGCCAGCCTGGGACTACATACTGAATTCCAGGTCAGCCTTGGCTAGAACGAAACCCTATGGGGGCCCTGGAGGGATGGCTTAGCAGTTAAGGCACTTGCCTGCAAAGCCAAAGGATCCAGGTTTGATTTTCTAGGACCTACATAAGCCAGATGCACAAAGGTGGTGAACACACATTTGGAGTGCAGTGGCTGGAGGCCCTGGTGTGCCCATTTTCTCTATCTCTCTCTGTCTGAAATAAATAAAAAACATTAAAAAAAAGCAACAAACAAACAAACAAAAGATATTTCTAATCCTTTTGTTTTTTATTCAATTACATTCTTTGTTAGCTAGAAATAATTCAACACTCACCAAATGTAACTCTACCAGGGCTTTGTATATACTAGAACATCTTAGAACTTATAACATGTCATAAACCATGACAATACGTTTAAACAAACATATCTGTTTTAATTCATAAAGGAAATTGCTTGTAATGAAATCGTATGTATGTATGTATGTATGTATGTATGTATGTATGTATGTATGTATTTGGAGAGGGAGAAATGAGAGAGAAGGGGCACGCCAGGACCTCTTCCTCACTCCAACCCAGGCTGGCCTTGAAGGCACAGTGATCTTCCTACCTCTGCCACTCCAGTGCGGGGATTAAGAGTGTGCACCTCCATGCCCAGCTTTGTAGTAAATTTTATAGGGAGGTAGGGCTATTTTTAAAGTAGAATCTCACTTAAGCCCAGGCTGACCTGGACCACGTCACTTTTTTGTTTGTTTGTTTGTTTGTGTATTTTTTATTTATTTGAGAGTGACAGACAGAGAGAAAAAAGAGGCAGACAGAGAGGGAATGGGTGTGCCAGGGCCTCCAGCCACTGCAAATGAACTCCAGATGCATGTGCACTTTGTGCATCTGGCTTATGTGGGTCCTGAGGAATCAAGCCTCAAATCGGGGTCCTCAAATCGGGCTTCACAGGCAAGCACTTAACCGCTAAGCCATCTCTCCAGCCCACATCACTTTTTTAATTAAATTCGAGACAGAGAGAGAGAGAGGGACAGGGAGAGAGAGAGAGAGAATGGGCACCCCAGGGCCTCTAGCCACTGCAAACAAACTCCAGATACATGCGCCATCATGTGCATGTGGTTTACCTGGGACCCGGAGAATCAAACCTAGGTCCTTAGGCTTCACAGGCAAGTGCCTTCACAGTTAAGCCATCTCTCCAGCCCACTTTTTTTTTGGTTGTTGTTCTCACTCAAGCCCAGGCTGCTCAAGGGATCCTCCTACCTCAGCCTCCAGAGTGCTAGGATTAAAGATACATGCCACCGTATGTGGCTTAATCTTTCTACTTTTAAATATTTGAGGGAAGGTGGGAGAAAATAGGAATGAACATGAATGGAAGCACCAGGGCTTCCTGCCTCTGCAAACCAACTCCAGAAGCATGTGCCACCTTGTGTATCTGGCTTTGGTGGCTGGGAACCCAATCAAACACCTTCAACCACTGAGACATCTCTCTAGCCTCTGATTTCTTTCTCTCCTCCCCACTCCCCCAGGTTGAATCTTGCTCTAGCCCAGGCTGACTTGGAATTCACTATGTTGTTTGAGGGTGGCCTTGAACTCACAGGATCCTCCTACCTGGGATTAAAGGCATATACCAACACACCTAGCTGATTTTTTTTTTTTTTTTTTTTTTTTTTTTTTTTTTTTTTTGGTTTTCCGAGGTAGGGTCTCACTCTAGTCCAGGCTGACCTGGAACTCACTATGGAGTCTCAGGGTGACCTCGAACTCAAGGCAATCCACCTATCTCTACCTCCCGAGTGCTGGGATTAAAGGCATGCGCCACCACGCTCGGCTGATTTCTATTCTTTAAATCAGTGCTTTTCTATTCTATTTTATAACTCAAGAAAAACAACTGATACTATACTATTCTTGTGCTGGTTCCACTCAAAGCCTGTTCCCAAGGAAACAGATAATGTCTCAGTTTCAGACCCTGTGCACTCACTGACTACAAAGGAAGCATAGTACAATGAGACTTTTATACGTTAGCGAAAATGAAAATGAAAATGACCAGCTTGTTGTTTGTCTTAATATCAAGCAGAAGTCCCTGGTTTTCATACAGACATAAGCATTTCCTACTACACAGAGAGGAACAAGTCACATGACTGGCATGGTTTCATATGCAGAATGTTACAAATGACAGTGGCATTCTATTCTAAGTTGAAACAAAGAGCTGAAACCACATTTATCTTTAGGCTAGATTGGCCTCCCTTCTGGAAGAGTTCAGCTGTGAGGTCACATACTACCATTATAGGTAACCCATTTCCTTGATCAAAAGAAATTAAGAAACCAGAGGTAGTGGCCCACACCTTTAATCCCAGCACTTGGGAGGCAGAGATAGGAGGATCTCTGTGAGTTCAAGGCAACCCGGAAACTACATAGTGAATTCCAGGTCAGCCTGGGCTAGAAAGTGAGACCTTACCTCCAAAAACAAAACAAAAAAACAAAACAAACAAACAAAAAAAACCAACTGAGTAAAGGAAAGGTGGAGGGAGGGCTAATTAAAATCTAAGAGGATATAAATAAGTCATATGAAAACCTACTGTTTTGGACAATGAAGCACACAGGAGCCACAGATTGTTACTAGAAAATTTTCAGTGCCAGGGATGGCATACCTTCCAGTGAGTTGTTGGCCAGGGAGGTCCCTGATGGGCCCAAAACATTACAGGCCATTGCTGAGGCCCTTGGTTTCCCAAAATGAATATATGGTAAGACCCTATTGCTAAAGACTCCACATACTTGGGCTGCAAGGCCACTGAGAAATCCTGCTGGCGCTGAGCTAAAAACCTCCTCCATATAGACCAGCTGACAGAAAGCGGGAAGAAGCCATTCTGCATGCAGTTCAATGGGAGAGAGAGATATCACCAGTGAAGATACTCAACAGTGGACACTACAAGCCTTATTTTTGCAGCCAAGCCAAATGAGCCAACGGGTAAAATAGTGGCAAGTCTGTTATGAGGGAAACCAACCACTCTCTAATTTGACTGGAGGCCTGCTCCATGGGAGCGAATACATCCCTGATACAGAAAACCTCCAATAGGGGTAATCATGAGTCCTAGGGGTATAACGCCTGCTGCTGCTGTCTGGCTAAATGTATATACTATGCTCATCAAACTGCCCAGTAAGCACTTCTCTTAATGTTCACACCCTTATATTAATGCTACTCTCACTTTTGGTAGAGAATCTTCTCTTTTCAGATGGTAGTGACGTTGGGATGACTCAGAAGGCATCATGGTGCTGAGAAGACATGACAGAGAAGTGCTCAGCACTGAAATAACTCAATCACACCTTCCATGGCTCAGGGTTCATTGAGGCCCAAATAGGAGGATCTCGAAGTTTGAGGCCACCTTGAGGCTACATAGTCAATCATAGAGGTTAGCCTGGGCTAGAGTGAGTCCTTACCTCAAAAAAATAAACCAACAAGGGCTTTTCGACCCTCTCTTTCCTCCCTGGGTGAGAGCTCCACCTTGCATCCTTCTCTTATGTTCTAGGCTTAAGTCTCCCTTCTCTTCCTCCTAAAGTTTGATGCTATAATAAAATCTTTTTGGAACCCTAAAACAAATGAACAAACAAATAAAGGAATGAACAAAACATGTACTGTTAGAACCCATATCATAGTTCACAATTTCGAGGGCACAACTCCATGGAAGCTGAAATTATGACTCTGGGAAAATTAAGCCTGACATACCCCGAAGTATAGTACAGCTTTCCCACAAAGGAATCTCTACCAAGTTCAGACAGTGTATGCACTTACAAAACAACGGGAAAAACACTTCTAAAAAATCTACAAGTAGGAATGACAAGTGCATCAAAACAAAATTAGGCATGTCTGCATAATATAAAATTTCACTCCAACTCTGTAAACTGGAAGCATCTATGGAATTTGAAACCACCAACTAGCAACTGAGACACTAGTAACCAGCGATAGCATGCCACACCTGGCCAGCGCCAAGACAGTGAAACCCACTCTCTCCCTTAATCATGAGGAAGTACCTGCTCAGAAGAGGATGGGGACTGTTGTGGGCCATGTAAGCTCCACTTTTAGATAGTAAGAGTCACTTACTGAAATTTATACTTCAAGAAATTTAGTCTTTTGTTCTTACTTTTAATTTTAATTTTATTTTATCATTTGCTTTTTTTTCAAGTAGGGTCTCACTCTAGCACAGGCTGAACTGGAATTCATTATGTATTGAAAGGCTGGCCTCAAACTCATGGGGATCCTCCTACCTCTGCCTCCCAAATGCTGGGATTGAAGGTGTGTGTGGCCACACCCAGTTACAAGTGCTTACTAATTAAATATTTAACAATATACTTCAAAATGTGTATTGGAGAAAACCATATGTATAAAATATACATACCTACATTAAGAAACCAAAGTTTTATAGTCAAATACTAAGGAGATAGATTGGAGATTCTCCTGCATAATAATACAATAATTCCCACAGAATTGGAACATTAAAGAAGGCTGGAGAAATGGCTTAGTGGTTAAGGCACTTGCCTGCAAAGCTTTCTAAAGACTCAGGTTGGATTATCCAGTACCCAAGTAACGTAGATGCACAAGGTGGTACATGTGTCTAGAGTTCATTTGCAGTGGCTAGAGGCCCTGTTGTGCCCATATATTCCCCTCCCCCAGGCATGCTCTCTCTAATACTCTAATAAATAAATAAATAATTTAAATATTTTATTTTTATTTATTTGAGAGAAGATAGAACAGGTATACCAGGGCCTCCAGCAACTGCAAACAAACTCCAGGTACATGTGCCACCTTGTGCATCTGGCTTATGTGGGCCCTAAGGAATCAAACCTAAGTCCTTTGGCTTTGCAGGCAAGCACCTTAACTGGCAAGCCAGCTGTGGTGGCACATGCCTTTAATCAGAGCACTGGGGAGGCAGAGGTAGGAGGATCGCCATGAAGTCCAGGCCAACCTGAGATTGCATAGTGAATTCCAGATCAGTCTGGGCTAGAGTGAGACCCTACCTCAAAAATAAATAAATAAATAACAAAGAATATTAAATAACTCTTTAAAGAGGAAGTTTTTTTTTTTTTTTGGGGGGGGGGCATTGCTAGAGACTGAACCTAAGGCCCTGAGCTTGCTAGGCAGGGACTCTACCACTAAGCTAAATCTCTTACACATAAACAGTCACAGTTTGCTAAGAAGAAATAATAACAAACAGGCAGTAATCTCTCTTAAGGTCCAGTTGAAAATTTAATTCTAATTATCCTTTATATAAAAGTTGACTACAGGATTATGCAAAGAACAATAAAAAGAGATAGATGGCCACCTGGGGAACTAGTGATTGATACTGGGGCAAGAGATATGTTGAAACAATAACTTTCTCACATTTAGCTCAGCAGCTAAGGCATTTGCCTGCAAAGCCTAACTACTGGGTTTGATTCCCTAATGCCCATATAAAGCCAGATACACGGGTGGCACTTGAGTCTGAAGTTCATTTGCAATGGCTGGAGGCCCTGGATCCCTGTGAGTTCAAGGCCAGCCTGAGAGTACAGAGTAAATTCAAGGTCAGCCCAGTAGAAAGAGATGCTACCTCAGGGGGAGAAGAGGAAGGAGAAGCGAGGCGAAGAGAAGAAAAGAGGAGAAAAGAAAAGAGGAGAAAAGAGGAGAAAAGGAAAGAAAAGGAAAGAAGAGAAAAGAAGAGAAAAAACATGCCCAAAGGTCTCATATTCTAGGTTGCTTCTGCTGTGTGTTTTTTCAACGTAGGGTCTCAGTCTAGCTCAGGCTGACCTGGAATTCACTATGTAGTCTCACGGTGACCTCGAACTCATAGCAATCCTCCTGCCTCTACCTCCTGAGTGATGGGATTAAAAGCGTGCGCCACCACTCCTGGCTAAGTTGCTTTTGTTCTTAACAGCAACAGTGCTAACCAAGCAGTATTCTGTTCATATGTGTTTGGAAGGAAGAAAAGCAGAGTAACGCTATGATTCCAAGACCTTTCGCACAGGTGAAGGAAGCATCAGAGGGCAAGAATTAGAATTCAAAGGCAGGAGTGATCCATTCTTTGTCAGCTGGGAGACGGTCAATTACGTGCTTGACGCAATTCACCTAGGCAAAGCAAGGACCAGAGATGTTGCCAGGCCAAACTTGAATTGTTGTTTTGTTTTTGTTTTTCAAGGGAGGGTCTTGCTCTAGCCCAGGCTGATCTGGAATTCACTATGTAGTCTCAAGGTAGCCTTGAACTCACTGCCATCCTCCTACCTTTGCCTGGCTCCAAATGTTAATTTTTTTATATTTTATTTATTTATGTGTGTGTGGAGAGAGAGAGAGAGAATGAGAATGGGTGTGCCAGGGCCTGTTGCAAACAAACTCCAGATGCATGTGCCACTTTGTTCACCTGGCTTTACATGGGTACTGGGGAATAGAGCCCAGGTCAAAAGGCTTTGCATTCAAGAGCCTTAACAGCTGAGCATTCTCCCTAGCCCCCAATCACTGGTTATCATATGGGAGTCTTTAGGACAAAAAAAAAAAAAAATCGAATATGACTTTAGCAACTGTTTTAACGTGCACAGAACCCGAAAGCACTAACTAGTGGGAAAACTTCTATATGTAGAAGTTAATTCTTCAAAATACACTGAGAAGCATGTGTTGGTATCATTTGGAAAGGGTGTTAAATGCACTGTGGTGTATGTGAGGAAAAAAAGCTAGAAAGCATCACTCCCTCGTAAATGTCAGCCAGCTAAGACCAACAATCTCTGATCCTGTGCTAGGCTGTGCTCTGGCTTTACTTGACATGGTTTTGACAGGTCACCATTCCATTCTTGCTTTGCTTAAGCTGACATCACAACCTGCTTGTGTACTGGGTGTGGTGGTTTGATTCAGGTGTCCCCCATAAACTTAGGTGTTCTGAATGCTAAGTTCCCAGCTGATGGAGATTTGGGAATTTTGTTGGGGGCGGGCTAATGGGTGTTATAGCCAGTTTCCCCAAGTCAGTGCTTGGCACACTCTCCTGTTGCTATTGTCCACCTTAGGTTGGCCAGGGGGTGATGTCTACCCTTTGCTCATGCCATCGTTTTCCCCTGCCATTGTGGAGCTTCCCCTCGAGCCTGTAAGCCAAAATAAATCTCTTTTTCCCAGAAGCTGCTCTTGGTTGGGTGATTTTTATCAGCAATGTGAACCAGACTGCAACAGTGGGTCTCTAAAACATACTCAAAGATGGAAGATGAAGCACTGGACACAGAAGCTGACCAGATAGGAAAACCTAACAAGGAGGAATGGTCAAAAATAATCTGGGCTGGAGAGATGGCTTAGCAGCTAAGGCACTTGCCTGGGAATCCTAAGGACCCAGGTTTGACTCCCCAGAACCCACATAAATGTGATGCACAACGTGGTGCACATGTCTGGAATTCGATTCCAAAGGCTACACAGAGAGGCCCTACCATGCCAATTCTCTCTCACACAAAATAAACAATAGTCTATACACAAAAAACTGAGTGTTTAAAGTATTTTGACTAAGGAGGCCAAATATATTTCAATAAAAGTGACAGTAAAGACAATAATGTCTATATAAGGCAACCTTCATCATAGGCATCTTGCAAAAGCACTGAGTAACCCTAAGACAGTTTAAGGAAATAAGCTATAACTCATCAATCAACTTATTATGCAAATAACTTTCTAAAATATTTGCATATTTTTTATTTTTAATATTTTATTTTTATTTACTTATTTGAGAGAAAGAGGGAGGGAGACAGAGAGAGAAAAAGTGGGTACACCAGGGCATCCAGACACTGCAAACGAACTCCGGATGCATGTGCCACCCTCTGCATCTGGCTTACGTGGGTCTCAGGGAATCAAACCTGGTTCCTCTGCCTTTGCAGGCAAGCGCCTGAGCCTCTAAGCCATCTCTCCAGCCCTAAAGTATTTTTTCTCTGTGTCATTCACTACATAAGCACTCATGACAACTGCAGTACAATGGAAAAGAGCTCCTTGTTACTGAGTAACTTCTAGGTTCATGACTAGGAAGCTAACACTGATCCCATCTTTAAGGACAACATACAAAACCAGTCCAGAGATGAGATTAGCAGAAGGCACAGATAGATGCCGGAGAGTAAGCTAAGGCTTCTGCAACTTGTGGGGAGAGATCATCTGCCTGTGAGAATCAAGCTTTGTGCAGTTAGGAATAGAGGTCTGAAGGAATTTTGAATTCTAATGTGATACTGGAAGCAGAGAATGGAAACATTCCAGGAAACACAACACAAGTAGTACCTAACAGGTCTTGAGGGGTTTTTTGTTTGTTTGTTTTTCAAAGTAGGATCTCACTCTAGCTCAGGCTAACCTAGAACTCACTTGTAGTCCCAGACTGGCCTCAAACTCATGATGATCCTCCAAGGAAGGCATTTTGTTATTACACCTTTGAAGCAAGAAAAAAACAAAGACACAGAAAGTTGAAGGAACATGCCTGTAAGATGAAGTCACGTTTCAAAGCCAAATCTGTGTGGCAGAGGATCCTTCACTCTAAAAAGAACTTTACAAGCTGACTGCAGTGGCAGGTGTGGTGGAGCATACCTTCAATCCCAGCACAAGGGGAGGATGCTGAGTATCACTGTGAGACCCTACCTCTGTTGAGATGACAGTAAAAGCTCAAAGAGTTCACTGAGGCAAGGGCAGAACTGAATCAAACCTCACTTTCAGTCCACAGTGTGCATCACAGCATCAATATCTGCTATGGTGGAGAATGGCTGTTGGCAAACAGTACACCATGAAGCCCACCACAAGAAGAGGGCCATACCTACCCTCCGGCTCCATTTCTACAGAAATTGGATTCATTCTGTCAAAGGCTTCATGGGGGGTAGGGTATTCAAAAGCCTGCATAAGCACTGTAGACACTTAGGGGTCTAGTTGCACTTTCCTTACTTCCTTTCCAGACAGGAAACACTGTATCCCAAGTATTATTCGAGCTGTGTGTCTCTTGGCCCAAGTACACTACAGCTCAATTAAACAGTCATATGCAGAATAAAATCCTAATGTATAAAGATAACCAAGTAACTTCAGTGCAGCTCCTCAATATCCCCTACCACTCACTTGCATACTGTCAGTCAGCCTTCTACTACTGTATGAAATACCTCAGAAAAATCTTAGAAAGGTTTTGGGGGGGCTTGGCCCAGTAGCTTTGGGCCTGTGGTAGGTGTATCCTATCATGTTGGTAGAGAGGGCCTATTCACATCCTGGCAGTTAGGAAGAGAAAGAGGAAATGTCCAACACCTCAATATATCTTTCTTGCTTGCTTATTTATTTATTTTTGGTTTTTCAAGGTAGGGTCTCGCTCTAGCCCTGCAGCTGTGATTAAAGTGTGCACCACCAAGCTTGACTATATGCTTAAAGGGAATGCCTGCAAGTAGCTTTACTTCCTTTTCTACTAAGCTTCACCTCTCAAAGACGCCACTACCTCCCAATGTCATGGGAGGCAGTGATCAAGCCTTTGCCCTAGCACCTTACATGAGCAGACCGTGATGTGATGTTTCTAGGTATGCAATCGATTAAGTAATTTTCTTTTGAACATGGAGCTATAATTACCCCCATTTCAAGCGTGAGAAAATAGTTTTTTGTTTTTGTTTTTGCTTTTGTTTTTTGTTTTTCAAGGTAGGGTCTCACTCTGGCTCAGGTTGACCTGGAATTCACTCTGTAGTCTCAGGGTGGCCTCGAACTCTCGGCGATCCTCCTACCTCTGCCTCCCAAGTGCTGGGATTAAAGGCGTGCGCCACCACGACCAGCTCAGAAAATAGTATTTTTAAATAATTAATAATAACTAGATACTTAACCTATAGTGATTCCAACAATCAAGCTGAATCCATTTTAAAGTGGCACAGCATCAGTAAAAGGTTCATGGGCACCAAAATGGCTAAAATAAGGCATGAGTCGCCAAGAATGAAGGACAGTAAGCTTTCCTACACTGTGGGAAGGAGTCTGAATTGATAGGGCCACTTTGGAAAGCTACTTAGCAGTACTCATTAGACAAGTATGTGTCTACTACTCTATTATTCCCTTGCATAGAACCACTAGAAACCTGTGCAACGATGTTCTCAGCAGGATTACTCACAAGAGTTACAAAGTGCAACATTAAGCAAGAATAGAATACAAAACTGAATTGTTCATAATTGTATATGAAGAAGAAAGAAACAGATTGCAAGTACATGCACATGGATGGGATCGCATAAGTGTAATGACAAGAGAAAGAAGCTAGACAAAGAAGTGAAGAAACTGTACTAGTATATCTCAAAGATGTTCACCAGCAGGCATAACTGCAGAGTCTAAAACTTTACTGGAACAGTGCTTTCTTTGAGGGGCAGTGGTGACCAGGAGGAGGTACAAAAGAGCCTCGATCACATTGGCAATTTTTGTTCCTCCACCTATATGGGCCAGCAACAAAAACAATGAAGACTTTGTCTCACAAAGAAGGTGAAGCCAGGCTTGGTAATGCACACCTTTAATCCTAGCACTCTGGAGGCTAAGGTAGGAGGATCACAGTGAATGCTAGGTCAGCCTGGAATTACAGAGCAAGTTGCAGGTCAAAATGGGTTAGAGGGAGATCCTGCCTGCCTTAAAATAAATAAATAAATCAATCAATAAATAAATAAAGGCAAAAGGAGAGAACAGATAGACAAACACACCAAGGTTGTCTTCTAACCTCCAAACATGCACCATGACAGGCCACTCCAACATATATCATACATATACATATAAAAACTAGTTTTCAACTGTTAATATAAGCCCAAGGTACTGTGAATGTTACATAAGTGCTCTACTGTTCAGCTACATCCTTTGCAAAAAATTATTTCTTATCTAATCACAAATGATTACACAGTTATAAGATAAAAATTACTATCTTGGGCACTACAAATTCTTCTTTTTTTCAGGCTGGAGAGCTGGCTCAGCAGCTAAGGCACTTGTCTGCAAAGCCAAAGGACCCAGATTCAATTCCCCAGGACCCACGTAAGCCAGATAAGGTGGCGCATGCATCTGGAGTTCTTTTGCAGTGGCTAGAGGCCCTGGCATGCACAGTCTCTCTGTCTCTTTCTCTCATAAATAAATATATAATATTTTTAGAAAAGAAAAATAAGTTTAGACTTATATGTGAATTTCAGTAAAAATCAGTAACAGAGGCCAGTAAGCTAGAAAGAGGCCACAAGGGAGGGAGGACAGGGGAGGACCCAAGGATAGGGTATTGAATATGTGTAAATAAATGAACAGATTAAATGGAGTCAAGGGGAGAGATTGAGTAAAGAAAGGGTGGGAGAAGGGTTAATCAAAACTTAAGATGTTATGGATAAGCTGAATGAAAACCTACTTTATTAGATTGATGGCACATCCAGAAGCCATACACTAAAATTTCAGTGCCAAGGATGGATTCTTTCCACTAAGTTGTTGGCTAGGGAGGTCATTGATGGCCCCAAAACACTATGGGCCATTGCCAAAGCTCTTGGTTTCCCACCCACTAAGAAATAAATTATAAGACCCTATTACTGAAGATTCCACATGCATGGGCTGCAGTTCACTGAGAAATCAAGCTGCAGCTCAAATGAAAACCTCCTCCCTGTAGACCAGCTGACTGAAAGCTGGAAGAAGCTATGCTGCATGCAGCCCTGTGGGAGAAAGAAGTTATCAACAGCGATAAACAACAGTGGACACTGCAAGCTTTAAATCTGGCCAGCCAGGCCAAATGAGCCAACAGGTGCTATTGTGGCATGTCTGCTATGGGGGAACCAACCACCCTCTAATTGGACTGGAGGCCCGCTCCATGGAAAACCTAGGTGATGGGCTAGAGAGATGGCTTAGCAGTTAAGGTACTTGACTGCAAAGCCAAAGGACCCAGGTAAGATTCACCAGGACCCACGTAAAGCAGATACACAGATGGTGCATGCGTCTAAAGTTTGTTTGCAGTGGCTAAAAGCCCTGGCATGCCCATTCTCTCTCCCTCTATCTGTTTCTTTCCCACTCTAACAAATAAATTAAAAAAAAAAAATAGTCAAAAGTTTATGGCAGGGGAGGCCATGAGCCCTAAAGGAGTAATGTCTGGCAAAATGCATGTATTATGCTCACCAAACTACCCTGTAAGCACTCTTCTTATACCCATACATTAATGCTACTCTCACTTTTGGTTAAAGAAGCTTCACTTTTCAGATATGGTGGTAACAACTGGAATGACTCAAAAGTCACTATAGTGATGACAAGAAGTAACAGTGGAGTGTTCACACTATCATCTCTATCACACATTCCAAGGCTCAGGGTCCACTGCAGAAGAGGGGGTGAAAAGAATGTAAGAGCCAAAGGAAGTGTAAGACTGCTTACAATGCAACCTTTCAGACACAAAATGGCCTGGATATCCATGACCTCGCAGTGCCTGGCACTATCTAGACAAGACCCTCATAACAGGAGCAAAAAATGATGACATCAAGATAAAAGAGAAATGGGCTGGGAAGATGGCTCAGCAGTTAAGGTATTTGCCTGCAAAGCCAAAGAACCCAGGTTCAATTCCCCAGGACCCACGTAAACCAGATGCACAAGGTGGCAAATGCATCTGGAGTTTGTATGCAGTGGCTAAAGGCCCTGGCCTGCCTGCATGCCCACCCTCCTTCCCTCCCCCCCCCCCCTGCCTCTTTCTTTCCTCAAATAAAAATAGAGCAGGGGTGTGGTGGTACATGCCTTTAATCCCAGCACTTGAGAGGCAGAAGTAGGAGGAATGCCATGCATTCAAGGCCAACCTGAGACTACATAGTGAATTCCAAATCAGCCTGAGCTAGAGCAAGACCCTACCTTGAAAAACCAAAATAAATTAATATATATATATATGTGTGTGTGTGTGTGTGTGTGTGTGTGTGTGTGTGTATGTATGTATGTATGTATATATATATATATAGTGAATTACAGGTCAGCCAGGGCTAGAGTGGAAAAAAAAAAGTTTAAAAAAAGATAAATTTTTGTTCTGGTGTGTGATTTTTTTTCATTTCTTACCTTAAAATATTTTTGTGGGGGTGGGGGGTGTTCGAGGTAGGGTTTCACTCTAGTCCAGGCTGACCTGTAATTCACTATGTAGTCTCAGGGTAGCCTGGAACTCACAGTGATCTCCTACCTCTGCCCACCAAGTACTGGAATTAAAGGCGTGCACTGCCACACCCAGCTCTCTTAACTTAAAATTTAACAGACTGCTTAATGTGTCTAACACAACAGATTTACTAAGCTCTACAATACATTGCAGCTGCTTCCATATTCTTGGTTATTGTATTTTCTCCAGAATGGTCTGGAGTTCATTAGCAGCTGGAGGCCCTGACGTGCCCATTCTCTATTTTCCTCTCTCTCAAATAAATTAAAAGTAAAGGCTATTTTCACTCATGGCCTCAAAGACCCTCACACTGCACAGAGTTCTACAATTCTCAGTACTGAAGGATACCTCAGGGGAGAAACATCATGAGAAAAACAAGAGGCTCTGGCAAGATTTTAGTGATGTTTTTTCTTCCCACTCCAAGACAAGGTTTCGATCTAGCCCAGGATGATGGAATTCACTATTCAGGCTGGGCTCAAACCCATGGTGGCAATCCCCCTACGTCTGCCTCCCACATGCTTGAATTAAATGCTTGCACCATTATAGCAGGCTTTTTTTTTTTTAAAGTGATGTCTTAGGGGCAAGGAAGATGGCTCAGCAATTGAAGGTGCTTGCTAGCAAAGCCTGAAGTCAGAGTTCAATTCCCATGTTACCCATGTAAGCCAGACACAAAAAGTAACAAGTGTCTGGAATTCATTTTCAGCAGCAGAAGATTCTGGCACACTCATACACATTAAGGAGGGCATTTCCAGAGCCTGACTGAGTGAATGGAACAGAGAACTACTTGGGGAAGACATGCAAGGAAAAGTGCACAGAAACACATACAAAGCAAATGAGCCTCCTGCAGGACCAGACTGCCAAGAGAGCAGATCGCCTCCTTCAGGCTCTTCCACCAGACACATCCCACACGGGCACTGCTCCGCACCTCATCTTACCAGTGCTATCTACTGCTCTTTGGTATACTGAGCACACTATATACAGTACAGTAGCCTCTATAATTCCAGGACAGCCTGGACTGGAGTGGAACCCTACCTCGAAAACCAAAAAGAGTATGCGTGCACATACATAAACGAACATTTCCTGAAATACATCTGTTTTTATGCTGACATGGGACTCACTGTAGTCCCAGGAGGATGGTCTTGAACACACAGCAATCCTCTTACCTCTGCCTCCCAAATGTGTTAAAGGTATGTGACACCAAACCCAGCATGTTGTATGTTCTTAAATTACACACATGTATGCTGAGTGTAATAAATCAGTGGCAACAAAGAACAAACTCACTTGCTGCTTCACTTACATCATTACAATGTCATACTGATGCATTTTTACAATGCAACCAGAAGATAATAAAATTTAAAAAGTATGTTAAATAATGGATGTCACATTAATAATTTTTTCTGGCAGGCAAGATTACACACAGAACAGTTACAATTATTTCTGACGATATCTGGGTGTTGCTTGTCAAGAGTCTAAGACGCCAAGACAGCACGATTATGATGCTGCAGGAGCTTCTTCCACATTCTGGCAACACATCAAGAGCCACGTCCCAGCAGGCCTCACACTGCATGGTCAGCCAAGAGGAAAAGCAAAAGGAGTCTTCTACTTTGCTGCTCCTTTGAAAAGGGAATCACATTAGGCCATTAAGTAGTCAGGTACATTATTTTATTGCTTGCAAAACCCTTGGGTAATAAAGTGTGAGTACAAATTGCCACAGGCAGTTTGGGAAGAAAAAGAACTGAGCAAAACAAGGAAGGCTGCAGTGCTGCGGCAGCAGGCCACGTGGAAGGAAGGAAGGAAGGAAGGAAGGAAGGAAGGAAGGAAGGAAGGAAGGAAGGAAGGCTCTCTGCACAAGAAGCTAACTACAGGCACACAGTACTGCAGAAGCTGCTCACAAATGGCAAACGCACAAGTAGGAGAAAGGTGACAGGAGAGGAAGGATGACGCGTTTGTGAAAGCTACCTCAAGACAGATTCGGTCTCTCCCTCCCACAAGCACACTCACACATTTTCACCCTTTTCTAGGAAGATGAGACAGCAACACTAAAACCCAAGTGCCCCTTGGAAACACAGAAAGAAAAAAGAGAAACAGTTTCTAGTGAGAAGCACATTGATACTGTTCATTAAAAATATTAAAGTGAGAGCTGGACAGATAGCTCAGTAGTTGGTGCTTGCCTGCAAAGCCTAATGACCCAGGTTCTATTCACCGCAACCCACGTAAAGCCAGATGTACAAAGTGACACATACATCTGGAGTTCGTATGCAGAGCCTAGAAGCCCTGGAGCATGGATTCAGTCTTTCTCTCCTTGAAAATAAATACAACAAAATTTATCTTTAAAATATAGTAAAGTGAAAGGACATTTCTTTTTTTTTCCTCTATTATTTTGGGGGGGGGTGTGTGTGAGAGAGAGAGAGACAGAGAGAAACAGAGAGAGGTGGGGGGGAGGGTGTCACGCCAGGGCCACCAGCCACTGCAAACAAACTTCAGATGCATGAGCCACCTTGTGCATCTGTCTTACGTGGGTCCTGGGGAATCAAACCTGGGTCCTTTGGCTTTACAGGCAAGCACCTTAACTGCTAAGCCATCCCTCCAACCCCCATTTTTTTTCCCTCCCAAGGTAGGATCTCACTTAGCCCAGGCTGATCTGGAACTCTAGTTTCAGGTTGGCCTCAAACTCAAGGAAATCCTCCTACCTCTAACTCCTGAGTGCTGGGATAAAAAGCATTTGCCACCACACCAGGCTAAAAGGATTTTTTTTTTTTGGCAGTGGGGGGGGATTTCAAGGTAGGGTTTCATTCTAGCCCAGGCTGACCTGGAATGCACTATGTAGTCTCAAGGTGGCCTCAACTCACAGTGATCCTCCTAACTCTGCCTCAGGGCTAGAACTAAAAGCATATGCCACCACACCCAGCAAAAAGGATTTTCTTTAACACATGTATTTGCACCTTGGACAGGTGAGTGGTGCACTCTCATGGGATCCAGACAACTAAACTGGACTCACATTTCTTTTTTCTTTTTGGTTTTTCGAAGTAGGGTTTCTCACTCTAGCCCAGGCTGACCTAAAATTCACTATGTAGTCTCAGGGCGGCCTTGACCTCACAGCAATCCTCCTACCTCTGCCTCACGAGTGCTGGGATTAAAGGTGTGCACGACCACGCCTGGCTATCAGTTGGACTTTTTGGTCCATGAGTCTGGAGTTCATCTGCAGCAGCTGGAGGCCCTGACACACACATTCTCTTTCTATCTGCCTCTTCCTCTCCCTATCTCAAATAAATAGTCAAAATAATAATAATAATAATAAAAGAAATGCCCTAAGTCAAAGACTGTCAACTCTACTGGATACCAACAGAGGGCATGTGTGGTGGCAGGCAGCAGCTCCAGCATCTTGCCATTTCATAACATGAATTCTGCAAGGAGGTGCTTAATCCTTTCAAGTTCTAATGATAGCAGACCCTAACGTAATTAACAATATCGAAACAAATAAAACACGAACACAGATTACATATCATTTTTAACAAAAGATAATTAGAAATGATGAATATTTATTTGGTGGAAATAATTGTGGAGGGCAAAATGAACACTTGGAACAACAGTATATAACCAATAGTAATCAATAAGCAATGAGTAAATTTGAAAGATGGAAATGCAGTTCAGTGTAAGGATAAGTATTAGTGGGTATTACAGTTATTACTGGTCTAATTATGTTCATTTTAAACAGGGTCATGATGCTACAGAGAATGATGCTGCCCCCAAAGCTAACAAGAATGCAACACTATCACAATCAGCAGGGAGGTCACATAGGTCTCTGAAGATCATCAGGCAGCATCTCAAGCTCAACAATTCTATATGGACCAACAGGTTATTGATGCCTTAAAAAAAGCACGTGATTCAGCAAGGCTACACCTGGTCACTTAGATAGTGGGAGGTTTTGATTACACACTGCTTTCTAGAAATTAATAAATAAAAGCTGGACATGGTGGCACACACCTTTAATCCCAGCACTCACGAAGCAGAGGTAGGAGGATCGCCCTGAGTTTGAGGCCACCCTGATACTACATAGCGAATTCCAGGTCAGCCTGGCTAAAGCGAGACCCTACCTTGATAAACAGAACAGAAAATAAGCACAAAACTTTAATACTTGTATATTAATCTTTTCCTGTTTTCTACATGTACCTATTTCACTAGAGCTAAGAAATCAATAGCTGTAGAAGCACTATCATTTTAATCACTGAAAATGAAACATAAAAGCATATAATCTATGTAAGAAAACACCAAAATGTGAGATGTTTAATATGTGTGTTGACAAGGCCAACTAAGTACAGAGAAGGGCACCACAGTAGAAAATGTAATGCCAGCACGAGGGAGGAGGTTGAGGTAAGAGGAGTTGATTTTGAAGACAGCCTAAGCTATACAGTGAAACAATAAATAAATAAATAAACTAACTTACTTTAAACAGTAAAAGTGAGTGGGGCAGATGAACAGAGATAGACCAAATAAGCACAACTCTCTGAAACCCTCATTGGAATTTAAGATGAAAGAAAAATGCTATGAGGTAACAGATCTCAATAAATGCTCCTTAAGAAGCGGCTGCTTACCTCCGGTTACATGTGCCATACATCTTGTGAGCATAATTTGTAATGAACTTAGCAAGGGAAGGGAAAAGGAAATAAGCATTTCTCCTATTACTCAGGACAAGGCTGCAACAGGGGACAGGCATGGAGTATGGATTCAGATCAACTTGTATCTGTAGCATGGCTAGACCATTTATTATTAAAACAACCTGCGATGGTTGACTATCAACTTGACTAGACTTATAGTTACCACACAGCTGTGGGCATGTGTGTGAGAGTATGTCCAGAGAAATTTAACTGAGGAGGGAGTCTCTATCCAGAATGTGAGTGACACTATGCCACAGGCTAGGTCCCAGCATTCATCTCTCTGCTACCTGACTGCAGACGCAATATGACCAGCTAGAGCTGTACCTTCTGCCATGTCTCCCCCACCTTAAGAGACTGGACCCTCCAACTATGAACCACAATAAAGCCTTCTTACATTAGTTGTTTTTATCAGATACTTTGTCACAGCAAGGAAAATAGAGAATATGCCACCAGGCATTTCATTATCCCCATCTGTAAAACAAGATGTGAGACTGAAGTACTTAATGCCTACAAAACATATTCCAAAAACTCAACACAGCAAGGCAAGAGGCAACAAAGGCTTATTTCATTGTGAAATTACTTTACAGCTAGTTGTTAGATAGCAAGATGATATGAAAAGTGATTTATACTCTTCGTCATTACGTCACTTTTATTTTTTTTAATTTTTTTGTTGTTTATTTTTATTTATTTATTTATTTGAGAGAGACAGACAGAGAGAAGGAGAGAGAGAGAGAGAGAGAGAATGGGCGGGCCAGGGCTTCCAGCCACTGCAAACGAACTCCAGACGCGTGCGCCCCCTTGTGCATCTGGCTAATGTGGGTCCTGGGGAATCCAGCCTCGAACCGGGATCCTTAGGTTTCACAGGCAAGTGCTTAACCGCTAAGCCATCTCTCCAGACCCATTACGTCACTTTTAGATACTGAAGTTGCCGATTCGAATACTCTCTGCATTAACCTTCAGAACAGGGTCCATTTTTTTTTTTAATGTGCGTTTGTTTATTTATTTACAAGCAGAGAGAGGAGAGAGACAGATGGAGAATGGGCACAAGGGGGCCTGTAGCCACTGCAAATGGGCTCCAGGTGCATGCGTCACTTTGTGCATCTGGCCCTACATGAGTCCTGGGGAATAGAATTCAGGTTGCCAGCTTCTGCAGGCAAGCACCCTAACCACTGAGCGATATCTCCAGCCCCACAAGATCCATTTTTTGCCTATAAATTTAAGTGAATATAAATATAGAAAATATACCCAAAATGCTGGCTTCTAACATGATGTTTGGGGTGGTAGGTTTTTTTTGTTTTATTTATCTATGTACCTATCTATCCATCTATGTATCTATGTATCTATGTATCTATATATCTATTTATCTATGTATCTATGTATCTATTTATCTATGTATCTATCTATCTATCTTTGGAGGTGAGCTTAGCCTGACCTGGATCTCACTCTGTTGTCTCAGGCAGGCCTTGAGCTCACAGCAATTCTTCTATCTCTGCTTCCTGAGTGCTGGGATTAAAGGTGGGGGCCACCATGCCAGGCTTAGATTTTGTTACTCTTGCACTGGAAAATTCTCTGAGCCTTCTCTGTAATCAGCTTAAGTGTGCATGACAAAATTCTCCTGCACTAAAAGCAATAAGCAAGTTTGACCAAACGCAGATGGGACAACTCACCAGAGAAGGGCGTGGGGAGGGCCAGCAAGCCATCACAAGAGAACTGTGGGGTAATCAGGAAATAGGGAGCAGCAATGGGGAAGTCTTCATCCCTCTCTGAGGGGAAGATGTGTGTTTGTGCCCCCCATATGTCTAAATACTGACATTACAGAGCAACGAAGCACAATGTCAATAACTGATAGAAGCATGACTAAAACAGCAAGCTCATTAAAAGTTGACCATAAGATTTTAAACCAAAGGCCAATTTAGGTCAAAATGCATTCATGAACTGAATTTAAGATTCTATTCGATTACCATTCATCAGGCACTAATACTTCTCAAACACTGTGAGACTTTGTTTAGGATTTCTAAAAAGAAAAAGAATTCAACCTGAGGGACTCGAGAGATGGCTCAGCAGTTAAGGAACTTGCCTGCAAAGCCTAACCACCAGAAACCGATTCCCCAGAACCCAGGTAAAGCCAAATGCATGCACCTGGAGTTTGTTTGCAGCAGCTAGAGACCCTGGTATATTCATTCATTTTCCCTCTCTCTCTCTCTCTCTCTCGTAAGTAAATCAATAAATTCTCTAAAAAATAATTTAAAAAAATTTTTTTAAAAAGATTACTTTTGTTTTGTCTTACCAGTAAAATAAACATTCAGGAAAAAAAATACCATTTAGATGATTATTTACTCAAAAGGCAAATACACTTCCAGTCTATCAACATGGATTGTTCGCCCAAACCAAGGTCAAAATCAAAGGTCCACATCAGCCAAGACATGGCAAAGGGCACAGGTACAAAAGTGGCCGTGGAGGCAGCTCTTCCCCTTCCTTTCTGTCTCCTTTCACCGGCAAACGCTGGCAGGGTCACACAGGGTTCAGGATTTCTAACATCAGACCTCATGAGTCATTTGGTATTCTTTTATTTTACTCTAATTTATAGAGCCAATAAGACCATGTCTACAGTAACAATATGTCATTTTGACTGGTAAATTTTATCAGTGAGCTGACAAACAGCAGTCCTAATACTGTGCCAAATCAGTATCACAAACAGTTTGGGGAATGGTTCCTTACACCTTAGGCAATTTAACTTGCAAAAAGTTTTCTGCTTCCACAGTTATTTATTTAATGTCTCCAGCCAGCCCTGGTTTTCATTTACACTCTGATGATGTCCTAAGTGAGCCTCTCAACTTGCTACTCCAAGAAAAAGCAGGCCTGCTATTCTGCAGCGAAAGGAAGGGTAGGACTCCTTACAAAGTGCAACTCCAGACACAAAATGGCCTGGATATCCGTGACCTCACAGTGCCTGACACTACTGACACAAGACCATCATAAAAGGAGGAAAAGATCATGACATATCAAAATAAAACAGAGACTGAGAGGCAGAGGGGATATGATAGAGAGTGGATTTTCAAAGGAGAAGGTGGGGGGAAGGAGGGAATTACCATGGGATATTGTTTACAATCATGGACATTGTCAATTAAAAAATAAATAAAAACAGAAAAAAGAAAAAGCAGACCTGCTCTTCTGCAGATACTCCTGTAAGGGTCCTGTTTCATGCCAAGTTAAACATGGCCAGCAATGAAACCAGGCAGTGATTCTTTAATGAACTTAGGAAGAAAAAAAAATCTTTTCTTATACTTGTGATGGGTAAAATTAATAAAAAAAGAAAACACCATTTTACTCCATAACTCTGTTCAGTTAAAATGTTGCAAATTTATCTGTCCTCCCACACAAATCATGCAAAGCAATCGTACTAGTGAGCACCAGTCCCTGAAGAACTAAGCAAACTAGTCCAGGTCTCTGTTCCTTTGGCTGAGAAATTCAAACTGGGGATGCCTAACAGTTTCTAGGAAGACATAGACCATGTGACCACCACAGGGAGCCCTGGACAGAGTAGCCTTGGTTTAGCCCCTCAGGGCAAGTACTCTTGGCCTATTAATTGAGAGAAGATGGAAGGGTGGGCACCTCTTTCTTCCTCCTAAGTATGCATTTAAATACCCTGCTAGGGGCTGTATTGTGCAAGCAAGCTTTAGAAAAGAAAGGCATGATTAGGGTCTCCTCCCAAGCCTTAAAGGGGGCTATCTAGGCAGACATCCCTTTGTGTCTGTCACCAAGTTTTCCCATTGTTTGCAGTGAAACTTTCTAACCCAGCAGCTAAGTAAACCATCAGTTTGCTTCTTCTTGAATTATTTCACACTCAATATTAAGATTTTATGAGTTTCTTTTTCTCACTTGCTGGAGAAAGAGAACATTTGTCATTTGTTAGGATGAGGGCATGAACCTTGGACTCACAATGCTCTAGCTGTCACTTCCTACAATGTGGCCTTGAACAAGTTACTTGCCCTCTGTACCTCAATTCGCCCAAGTTACTGTGAGCAGTACGGGGACTCAAAGCACTGCAAAAGTTTTTACAAGCACGTCCTGCTTTCAGCTTTAATTTTTTTTTTTTGTTTTAGTTTTTCAAGGCAGGGTCTTACTCTACTAGCTCAGGCTGACCTGAAGTTCACTGAATAGTCTCAGGTTGGCCTTGAACTAACAGTGATCCTCTTACCTTTGCCTCCCTGGAGATTAAAGGTGTGTACCACCAGGCCCAGCCTGCCCTAGACTTTAACTTTAAATGCAGTCAACAATCGAGCAAATGAGTGCCTGCAGGTGGAAATATTCACACCAGGTACTTAATACAGTATCTGAACAAATGCCAGTGAGAACACAGAAATACCAGCTCTTCTCCACACGGAGAGCTGTGCACACAGTACCCCAACTTTTTGTGGCTGGTGTCTTCCTTCTGATAGATGCTACAACATACAAAGCTACAATGGCACCAGAAAGTACTACTGCAAAGAAATAACCTCACAGTCACCGTCAGATTTAGGTAGCTCCAGCCTCAAGACTAACAAGTGACACAGGAAACTAGATGGGCCGTGCTGGCAGCCTTGGTAGCAGATAAAACAAGACAAGAACAACTGGGGAAAGTCACACATGAGTCCCTGCATTATTAGTGATAGGTCTAAAAACGACCCTCAAAAGAAGTTTTCTTTGGTTTACCCTAAAGATTCTGTAAATCTTTAAACTCAAGACCACACTGATCAGTGGCTGTGGAATTATGCAACTCTTAATTTGGGGAAGGGCTTCATGTAGCCCAGGCTGGTCTCAAACTCCTGCAGAGGATAACCTTGAGGGCTAGAGAGATGGCTTAGTGGTTAAAGCACTTGGCTGCAAAGCCAAAAGACCTAGGTTAGATTCCTACATAAGCCAGATGTACGAGGTGACGCATGTGTCTCGAGTTTGTTTGCAATGGCTAGAGGCCTGGCATGCACATTCTCTTTCTCTCTCTCTCTAATAAATAAAATATTTTAAAACTAAAAATAAAAAAAAAAAAAGAAGATAATCTGAACTTCCGATCCTCCTGCCTCTGCCTCCTGAGTGCTGGGATTAACCCACCATGCCCTTCTAATTGCTTAAGTGTTCACATATCAAGTTCCTGAAATTAAGCTCCTTGGCAGAACTTTGTGAAGTTACTTTACTGAGGTCCACTAAATGCCAAGGCAAATTTTTTCCCATGTGAGCAACAACTACAAAACTACTTCCAGAAACGGTACTCAGTGACTACAGACAATAATATAAACACATTCTAAAAGTAGATGTGGAGGAGCAAGTGTTCAGAATGAATATGAACTATTCTTTACCTTAAGCACAGTTGACAGGCCTGCCTATGTCAATATATGTAAACTAATTTTAAGACAATTTATCACTATTAAGTAAAATAAAGCAATGAAACAGTGTGTACCATTGTGGTATACTATCAGTATATGTACATGTCATTGGCATATGTGCTATTTAATTTCTTGAATCATAAAGAGAAGCTGGTGATGGGGAGAACTGGACAGTTAAGTGTAAAAGACTGATTTTCACCATGTTGTACTGCTGAAATCTGGTGCCATGTGTTTTCTAGTTCTAAGTATTAATTTAGGTAAGATTACATTGTTACTTAGCCTGTTTATTGAAAGAAAAAACTTTTCATTGAGTTAATTAACCCGCATGTGTTGGCATGTGTTTGTAATGTCAACTCAGAGGCTAAGGCAAGAAGACAGCAACTTTGATGGCAACCTAGGTCAAAACTTTGCTTGAAAAAACCTACTAGAGGACCAGGCACGGTGGTGTGGTACACGCCTTTAATGCCAGAACTCTGGAGGCAGATGTAGAAGGATCACCATGAGTTCAAGGCCAGCCTCACACTAGAGTGAGTTCCAGGTCAGCCTGGGGACCATATCTTGGTGGGAGGGAGAGGAACGGCAGAGGGCTAGGAGGAATGGATGGTAAGACCCTATGCTGAAGACGCCACATACTTGGGCTGCACGGCCACTGAGAAATCCTGCTGGAGCTGAGCTGAAAACCTCCTCCATGTAGACCAGCTGACAGAAAGCTGGAAGAAGCCATTCTACATGTAGTTCAATGGGAGAAAGAGAAATCACCAGTGAAGATGCTCAACAGTGGACACTGCAAGCCTTATAATTGGCCAGACAGACCAAATGAGCCAACGGGTGCAATAGTGGCACGTCTGTCATGGTAGAAACCAACTGCCCTCCAATTGGACTGGAGAGCCGCTCCATTGGGGGGCGGGGGGGAGTACATCCCTGATTCTGAAAACTTGAAACAGGGGTAGTCATGAGCACTAGGGGTGTAACATCTGCTGATGTCTGGCTACATGTATATACCATGCTTATCAAACTGCCCAGTAAGCACTTCTCTTAATATGTATACCCTTATATTAGCGCTACTCTCACTTTGGGTAGAGAATCTTCTCTTTTCATATGGCAGTGACCTTGGGACGACTCAGAAGGTATCATAGTGCTGGAAAGAAGTGACTGGAGTACTGAGTAACAGCTCGATCACACCTTCCAAGGCTCAGGGTCTAATGCGGAAGAGGTGGCGGAAAGAATGTAAGAGCCAAAGGAAGGGTGGGACTCCTTAAAACGTGCTCCCTCCAGACATAAAATGGCCTGGATATCCATGACCTCATAGTGCCTGACACTACCTACACAAGACCATAATAATAGGAGGAAAAGGTCATGACATCAAAATAAAGGAGAGACTGATTGAGAAGGGAGGGGTATGATGGAGAATGGAGTTTCAAAGGGGAAAGTGGGAGGAGGGAGGGTATTACCATGGGATATTTTTTATAATCATAGAAAATGTTAATAAAAATTGAGGAAAAAAAAAGAATACTACAAACCCAGCACTTGGGAAGTTGGGACAATATCACAAGTTTGAGGCTAGTCTGAGCTACCTGGCAAGATGCTAACTCTGATGATGATGACGAAGATGGCAGCTGCGGTGGCGGTGATGGGTTTAAAATGCACTACTTTGCTGGGTATGGTGGTACTGCCCTAGATTCAATTCTAATTCAGACCCCCAGCAATGATAGCTGTTCCAAAAAATATCTGACTTGTTGAAAGGAGTTAAGATGGTACTGTATTCCTCCTTCAAAGATCAGAAAAGAAACCTGTTCTTATGGAAAGATTCTCCACGATGTACTCAGACCTCCAAAACTTGGAAAGGCTTTAATGAATCAAACAAAGCACAAGTGCAGCATTCTGGGCTCTACCTCGCCTACGCAGCACACATATCTAATTGCACTTCTAACAAACGTCATCCTTTACTCCAAGATCTTCTGGTTCGAAAGCCCAGCTACAACCAGAAGTGCATGTTTCTATTGATTAATTGAGGCAAGGTCTCGCTCTAGTCCAGGCCGACCTGGAATTCACTGTGTAGTCTCAGGGTGGCCTTGAACTCATAGTAATCCTCCTCTCTCTGCCTCCCGGGATTGAAGGTACTTTATAGAGTGGGAAAGTGGCAGGTGGCAGGAGACAGCTAAGAAAGGGAAAGTGTCATTGTGTTGTTTTGGGTACGGCGCTATCCTGGTATTTCACTACTGTTTCAACACAAAAGCCTCACCCACTGGGATAAGATGTTACACTATGTAAGCCACACTGTACTGCAGTGTACTGTATTTTTATTTACTGAGAGATAGAAAGAAGAAAGGGGGATGGGCACACCAGGGCCTCCAACTATTGCCAATGAATTCCAGACACACGCATCTCCTTGCGCACCTGGCTTATGTGGTCCTTTGGCTTTGCAGGCAAGTGCCTTAACCACTAAGCCATCTCGCCAGCCCTACATCTCCTAATTTCTAAGAAGCATACTTAAAAGCTTTAATTTTATAATGTCCATTAACCCTCAAAAATTGCTATCAGCCAAATTATTAAAATGGACATTATATGCTCTCAAATTTTTCCCACTGACTCCATGTAATGTTGGCAAAAGAATTACAATGTCAATAAACACCACAAAATTTCACACATACATGATACTAAGTGATTTCAAATATTTAATAAAATCTCCCTTTCATAAACAAGGCATAATTTTCAATTTAAAAAAATTTATTTATTTATTTATTTATATGAGGGAGGGAGGGAGGGAGGGAGGGAGGGAGGGAGGGAGGGAGGGAGGGAATGAACCTGTGCAAGCGGGTGCATCAGGCAGGAACTTTAGCATTGGAAATGAACTCCAGATACATCCACCACCTTGTGCATCTCTGGCTTTATGTGAGTACTGGGGAAACCAACTTAGGTCCTTTGGCTTTGCAGGCAAGTGCCCCAACCACTAAGCCATCTCTGTGGGTTTTATTTTATTTGTTTGTTTGTTTGAGAGAAAGAAACTGATAAAGAATGGATACACCAGGGCCTCTAGAACTGCAAACAAATTCCAGATGCATATGCCACCTTGTGCGGGGAATCAAACCTCGGTCCTTTGGCTTTGCAGGCAAGCACCTTAAACTTTAAGAGATCTATCTGGCCTATTTTATTTTGTTTTGTTTTTTTCTTTTAGGTAGGGCTTCACTCTAGTCCATGTTGACCTAGAATTCACTATGTGATCTCAGAATGGCCTCTAATTCATGGAGAGCCTCCTACCTCTGCCTCCCAAATACTGAGATTAAAGGCCTGTGCCACCACATCTGGATCCTGGCTACACATTTTTAAACATTATTAATATTCACACATTTTGAGAATAATTAACAATGAAGGGCTACAACATGTTGCAGCAGTTAAAGGCACTTGCTTGCAAAGCCTGCTGACCTGGGTTCAATTCCCTAGAACCCACATGAAGCCAGATACACAAAATGGTGCATGTTCATTTCCAGTGGCAAGAGGTCCTGGTATACCCATATGTTCTCTCTGTCATGAATAAATATTTTATTTATTTATTTGAGAAAGAGAGAATGAATGGGTATGCCAGGGCCTCCAGCCACTGCAAACGAACTCCAGACACATGTGCCACCTTTGTATCAGGCTTTATATGGGTACTGGGGAATTGAACCTAGGTCGTTAGGATTCATAGGCAAGCTCCTTCCTGAACTGCTAAGCCATCTCTCCAGCCTCTAAATAGTAAATTGCTAAGAATAATTGAGGGCTGGAGAGATGGCTTAGCAGTTAAGGCGCTTGCCTGCAAAGTCTAAGGACCCAGGTCTGATTACCCAGTTTCCACGTGAGCCAGATGCACAAGGTAGTGCATGAGGGTGGAGATGGTTTGCAGTGACTCAGAGGCCCTGGAGCACCCATTCATTCTCTCAATCTCTCTGAGAAAAAAAAAAAAAATTTTATATATGTGTGTGTGTATGTGTATATATATATATATATATATACATATATATATGTATATATATATATATATATATATACACATACACACACACACATATATATATACACACAAATATATAAAATACATTTTTATGTATATATACCAGAGGTACTATATATATATAAAAAATAACATTTTAAAAATGCTACTTTCTTTAAAAAAGTCCAAAACATACCCGGGTGTAGTGGTGCACACCTTTAATCTCAGCACTCAGGAGGCAAGGTAGGAGTACTGCCGTGAGTTTGAGGCCACCCTGAGACTCCACAGTGAATTCCCGGTCACCCTGAGCCACAGTGAGACCCTACCTCGGAAAAAAAAAAAAAAAAAAATTCCAAAACAAACGTGAAGTACAGTGTTTAATAAATTAGGAAAAATCCACATGTTACTCAAATATTGGAATTACTGAGAAAATAGTCATTTCTTTAATTAGTTAAGTGAAGTATTCATGTGGAAGTCTCCCACCAAAAAGTGATCCAGCCAACCAATTTTGTGGCAGCAGACAATTTAAGTCTAAGTGAATAGGAAGATGACAAGGCAAGTGAAGCTGGTGTCCTAAAATACTCATTAGATTACACTTTCAGTAGTGACAAAGTAGTTTCTTCCAGATCATTTTCCTACCCCTTCCCCACAACGTGGAAAAATAAAATCAGGAAGGGGTTAGGGAAATGGCTTAGCATGTAGTCCCAGGCTCAATTCCCCAGGTAATCACATAAAGTTGGGTGCAAAAAGTAGCACCTGAGACACATACACACATGTAAAATTAATCAATATTTTGAAAATCAGCAAGAGGAGCTGAAGAAAATTTGCATAAATAAAAATAAATAGCCGAGTGCAGGCAGAAACCTACAGAAAGGAGCAACTGGGTGAGTGCAGTTTCCCACCCATGTCCTCATACCCTTTCCAGTTTTATAAAGCAGCCTTTAGCATGCAGACAGAATAAAACACATCAGGTAGCTACAAGTGATAGAAACTGAGGATTTTACTGGCCTAAAGAACTAGAGGACTGAGTTCAAATGGAACGACCATGACTGCTGAAGATGAGAAGGGAAATCCTAGAAGAAGACAGTCAGAAACATAAGCTTAGTCCAAATCCCTGGCCGACCATAAACTGTGTACACAAGTGAGACTGCCCAAAAGCCTTGCTTAGGAAAAGGCACTACTTTTATTTTAGGCTGAAGTCAGACTGGAGAGTTCAGGAGACTCAAACATACTAAAAACTTGTAAATCACTTTTTGGGGGGAGGGGGATTCAAGGTAGGGTCTTGCTCTAGTGCAGACTAACCTGGAATTCACTGTGTACTGTCAGGGTGGCCTCTAAGTCATGGTGATCCTCCTACCTCTGCCTCCCGAATACTGGAACTAAAGGCATGCACCACCATGCCCGACTATTGATTACATTTTTCTCCATATTTTCAGTTTGAATTTTAGTTTCATATACTATGTTACATAGGTTTCTGATCTCATAAACAAAAATTTTATTCAAAGCAGGGTCTCACTCTAGCCCAGGCTGACCTGGAATGCACTATGTAGTCTCAGGGTGGCCTCAAACTCAAAGGGATCCTCCCACCTCTCCTCCCCAAGTGCTGGGATTAAAGGTGTGTGCCACCATGTCCGGCCAGCCTCTGATCTATCTATCTGTCTGTCTGTCTGTCTGTCTATCTGTCTGTCTGTCTATCTATCTATCTACATACCTACCTACCTACCTACCCAACTACCTATCTATCTTATTGTTATTCAAGGTAGGGTTTCACTCTGGCCCAGGCTGACCTGGAATTCACTATGTAATCTCAGGGTGGCCTCGAACTCACAGCAATGCTTCTACCTCTGCCTCCTGCTGAGGAGCATCTGGCGATATCTACAGATGTTTTGGGCTGTCATGATGGATGCAGGCAGGTGCTACTGGCACAGGAACATAGAAGCCAAGGATGCTCATCCAGCGATCCCACCACACAAACATTATCTAACCCATGACCGGGGGGGGGGGGTCATAATCAAAATACATTATGTAAAAAAATTATAGAAAAAGGTGTAGCTTTGGAGTTAGGTCGACAAAATATGTTGTCATTTTCTGCTAGTTTGATAGAATTAGATATGATAAAAGGTAACATGTATTCTGCCAGTTGAACATACTGTGTGAGAAGAGGGATGCAGGAAACAATGACAGAATGGATAGAGAAAAGTATTATTACCTAAGTAGACCAGTCAACTAAGTGAGAACCAAGAGATCTGGTGTCACTCAAATCTTTGAGGTTCATTGTGGTGGCACACGCCTTTATCACAGCACTCAGGAGGCAGAGGTACAAGCACTGCTTTGAGTTCAAGGTCAGCCTGTGCCTACATAGTGAATTCCAGGTCAGCCTAGGCTAGAGTGAGACCCTACCTTAAAAAGCCAAAAAGTTAAAAAAAGGTATTACATAGCAATTGCAAGCTTTTAGAATTCACCTTTCGTTTAATTTTTTTTCTGTTAATCAAATACCAAAAGTCATATTCCAAGTATTTATTTGTATGAACAGAATCATTCTCATACACACCCATGTACGCTGCTACTTTTGTAAAAGCATTATACTTTCCAGGAACTATCTGAAGTGAATAACCTAAGTTTGATGGAAGTTGTCTATTTAAATAAATTTTTAAAAAATCCAAACCAGGTGTGGTGGCATACACCTTTAATCCCAGCACTAGGGAGGCTGAGTCTACATAGGGAATTCCAGGCCAGCCTGAGCTAGAGCAAGACCCTACCTTGGAAAAATAAAATAATAAAAATCTGAAGCACATTAAATGTTCAAAAAAGGGGGGAATATGCTGGGGAGATAGCTCAGTTGTCAAAGTTCAGTGTCAGAGTTCAATTCCCTAGCATCTATGCAAAGTCTAGTAAACTGGTGCACACACCTGTGATCCCAATGTGCCTGCATCAGTGTGAGGCAGAGGCAGCAGGAGACTCTGAAGCTTGCAGGACCAATTAGGCTGGCATTCTTTTGCAAAGGCAAGAGATAGCATCTTTTCAGAAGGTGGACTGAAAACATAGATGCCCATACATTCACACACACAAATACATAAATAATAAAAATTTTTTAATTTTATTTGTTTATTTATTTATTTGAGAGTGACAGAGAGAAGGAGGGAGGGAGGGAGAGAGAGAGGGAGGGAGGGAGGGAGGGAGGGAGGGGGAGAGAATGGGCGCACCAGAGCTTCCAGCCTCTGTAAATGAACTCCAGATGCGTGCACCCCCTTGTGCATCTGGCTAATGTGGGTCCTGGGGAATTGAGCCTCAAACCGGGGTCCTTAGGCTTCACAGGCAAGCGCTTAACCACTAAGCCATCTCTCCAGCCCATAATTAATAAAATTTAAAAAGGACAGGAATAGTTCAAAGAAATTCATGTTGATTTGGCAAAGAATATTGTCACTTCTCAATTTATCTCACATGAAAACCAAGTCTAAGTTGTCATAAATTAAATGTGGCTAATAGGGAGATTCCATAATAACATTACTATAGCTGGGGAGAAAGCTACTAACACTCTGTGAATAAAGGTCAGAGAGTAAAAGTTCCAACAAAGCCTGATGCTGTTAACTGAGACTCTCACACTCAGCACAGATCTCATTCTAAGGCTCTTACACAAAGCCTCTGAGAGCTCTAACCTGCAGCCAACAAGTAAGCCCTCCTCCAAGGAGAAGAAACTAAAGAGAAAGACTGGGAGCCCTGATCTTCAAAACGGAAGTACATTCTACCAATCTGGGGCACCTCACAAACCTGTGCTGCTATAAATTTTTGACAGCTTTTCACTCCAAGCTGACTGAATTACTTAGGATAAAGGACTACATTAAACCCATGCATCGTCACACACAATGGCTAAAGACAAAGGCCCAGGATTATTTACAGAAATTATTTACAATCTTGCTTTTGTGATCAAGCATATGTTAACTAAGCTACATTAAAGAGCACTAGTCAACGTTATACACATTTTCACTACTTGATTCTCTTTGACAATTTTTTCAAAAAGTTAAGCAAATCACATTTGAGGAAGACAGAATAGGAAAGGTAATAAAAATAACAGTATAAAATGCATCAATTCTATACAATGTAGTAATGAGAACCTTACAATGAATATGCTAAAAATCATTTTATTTTGAGAGATAAGGGGGAGAAGAGGCAGACAGAGAGAGAGAATGGGCACACCAGGGCCTCTACCCACTGCAAACAAAGTCCAGATGCATGCACCACTTTGTGCATCTGGCTTAAGTGGGTACTAGGGAATCAAACGTGGATCTCTAGACTTTACAGGCAACAGCCTTAACTACTAAGTCATTTCTATAACCCTTTAAAAACAAACACACAGACATTTTTGGCTTTTTTTTTTTTTTTTTTTTTTTTTTTTTGAGGTAGGGTCTCAGTCTAGCCCAGGCTGACCTAGAATTCATTATGTAGTCTCAGGGTGGACTCAAACTCATGGCGATCCTCCTAACTCTGCTTTCCTAGTGCTGGGATTAAAGGTGTACACCGTGGCACCCAGCTTGTTTGTTTGTTTGTTTGTTTGTTTGTTTTTGGAGGTAGGGTCTCACTCTAGCTCAGGCTGACCTGGATTTTACTATGTAGACTCAGAGTGGCCTCGAATGAGTGCTGGGATTAAAGGCATGCACCACCACACCTGGCTTCCCAGGTAGGTCAATTTTTGTTGTTTTTGAGGTAGGGTCTCACTATAGGCCAGGCTATCTTATCTGTACTCAGGCTGGCCTCAAACTGACAGTGATCTTACCTCTATTGGATAAATTTTTTAAGGTTTTATTTCTTTAAGTTTTATTTATTTGAGAGAGTCAGAGAGAGAGAGAGAGACAGAGAGAGAGACAGAGACACAGACACAGAGGATAGACGCACCAGAGCTGCCAGACACTGCAAATGAACTCCAGAGGCATGTTCCACCTCGTGCATCTGGCTAACGTAGGTCCTGGAGAATTGAACCTGGGTCCTTTAGCTTTGCAGGCAAACGCCTTAACCACAAAGCCATCCCTCCAGCCCTTGGCTAAAATTTTAATATTCAACAAAAATAACTCAATATTTAATAGCACAGGGATTGTGACATATGTTTGTGCATGCAAACTACTAAAGTATTAAGAAACAAATAAATACTGATTTCCACTTACCCCAAAGATGGCAGTAGTCCAGAAAAATAAAAAGCCAAGAGACTCACCTTTTGTTAACTGGCTTTTCATCCTTTTCATAGGGTCTGACAAACCATTTCCCAATTCTAACGAAGTTCTTATCCATTAGGCACCTACAATAAGCACATCAAAATGATTTTTTATAGATTCAGTAACAAATTAGCATATCACTGAGTCAATAATCCCAGAAGAGATATACCAATGAAAATAAAGATACCACCAAACTGTTTTCTTACATGAAAAATAATGAAAAAAACTCTCTAACTCATCACTTATTTTTTAAATTAATTTATTTACTTGAGAGACAGAGACAGAGGAGGGGGGGATGGGAGCGCCAGGGCCTCGTGCCAAAATAAACAAAGTCCAGACACAAGTACCACTTTGTGTTTTATGTAGGTACTGGGGAATCAAACCCAGGCTGTCAGGCTTTGCAAGGAAGCACGTTTAGCCACTGAACAATCTCTCCATCCCTAGTTAGTAGATTTTTATGTCTATGGGAAAAAAGACAATAAAAATAATATTGGTTAAATTTTCCTAAAACTTCTTATACTTTGAAATTACTTCAAATCACGTTTTTGCATGATTTTTGGAGGGGAGTGAGGGTTTTGAGGTATGGTTTCACTCTAGCTCAGGCCTGACCTGGAATTCACCATGTAGTCTCAGGGTGGCCTCGAATTCATGGCAATCCTCCTTCCTCTGCATCCCAAGTGCTGGGATCAAAAATGTGCTCAAGAAGTTTTTTTCTTGTTTAAGGTTTACAGAAAGGCACTTCATTATATTAAAAAGAAGGAGGGGACAAGCGTTGTGGCGTACATCTTTAAACCCAACATTCAGGAGGCAGAGATAGGAGGATTGCTTGGAGTTCGAGGCCACCCTGAAACTACATAGTGAATTCCAGGTCAGCCAGGGCTAGAGTGAGACCCTAACTTGGGGGGGAAAAATGGAGAAGAAAGCAAGAAGGAGGAAGAAGGAAGGAAGAGGAGGGGCTGGAAAGATGGCTTAGCGGTTAAGGTGCTTGCCTGCGAAGCCTAAGGAACCAGGTTTGATTCCCCGAGTACTCATATGCACAAGGTGGCACGTGTCTTGTGTTCATTTACAGTGGATAGAGGTCCTGGAGTACCTATTCATATTCATTCACTCATTCATTCTCATTCTCTCTCTCTCTCTCTCTCTCCACCCCCCCCCCCGCCTCCCTCCCTCCCAGTCTGTCTATCTCTCAAACAAAAATAAAAAAGAAATGTTCTTTTATTTAAAAAAAAAAAAAAAAGGAAAAAGTGCAGAAAGCCCTTGTCATGTGGAAGTTAATGGGGGACTCTCCACTCATCCCAGCCCACCTGGGGAAAAGCTTACCAGAACATCAAAATTCAGAAACCAGCCAAGAGAGCTTTCGTATTTATAACCTATGGTGGTGGGCACTACCTTCTGGCTCAGGAGAGCCAAAGACACAGCTGACTGGTCTGGACTAGAGGCTGGATTAGGAAGAGGCCCCCCATGACGCCAAATTCTGGAATCAAAGCTTGACCAACCACAATGCCAGGAGTCAGTTTGAACTGTAGGAAAGTAGACCGCAGAGACTTCAACTTTTTTTGTTCTCCATGATGTTTTACTTGTTTATGGGGGGGGGGGGGGCGCAGATAGAATGGTAGTGCCAGGGCCTCTAATGAACTCCAGATGCATGGGCCACCTTGTGCCTCTGTCCTTACTTGGGTGCTGGAGAACTGAACCTAGGTCGTTTGGATGTGCAGGCAAGTGCCTTAGCCATGTGCCATGTCTCCAGCCCTAGAACAGCAGCACTTCTGAACAACTCAGAGATGCAGTTCCAAGTCATTAAAGCACATCTGGCAAGATGAGGTGCTAGCTGGGTGGCTGGTTTAATTATTTATTTAGCTTGGGGCAGGTTATCCTTTAGTAAGTATCCTAACAGCAAAGACCTAACACTCCTGCATCATCTGCTCAGACTTTAATTTTTGAAGGCACAGTAACACTTTATAAGAAAATAAGGGCCTTCGGTCATGTCTTCAACAATGAATCTTGGATTCACTCAAATTTTAGTTGTTTCCATGTCATTAATGTGTGTTTCAGTGTCAAATCATATTCTTCTGAAGACAGGTTAAACTGTCACTGTGCCCTACTCATATGTAACTCACACAATTCAAGTGAACTCACAAGACAGTTGTGAACACATTCACTCATGTGCACACAAATGACAACTACATCATAACTGTCATTGACTCACTTGATCTGATGCATTAGACTGCAAGGAATAACCTTAACTTTATTTTTTAAATATTTATTTGCCCTATTGCTGAAGATTCCACATAGTTGGGCTGCAAGGTCACTGAGAAATCCTGCTGGAGCTGAGCTGAAAACCTCCTCCATGTAGACCAGCTGACAGAAAGCTGGATAAAACCATGCTGCATGCAGGAAAATGGGAGAGAGAGAAATCACCAGTGAAGATACCCAACACTGGACACTACAAGCCTTATGTTTGGCCTGGCAGGCCAAATGAGGCAATGGGGGCAACAGTGGCACATCTGTTACAGGGGAAACCAACCCGCTCTCTAATTTAACTGGAGGCCCACTCCATGGGAGGGAATACATCCCTGACGCTGAAAACCTACAACAGGGGTAGTCATGAGCCCTAGGGGAGTAACATCTGCTGTAGTGTGGTTAAATGTATATACTATGTTCATCAAACTGCCCAGTAAGCACTTCTCTTAATGTTCATACCCATAAATTAATGGTACTCTCACTTTTGGTTAGAGAAGCTTCTCTATTCAGATGGCAGTGACCTTGGGATGACTCAGAAGGCATCATGGTGCTGGGAAGAAGTGACAGGAATGCTCAGCACTGCAATATCTCTATCACACCTTCCAAGGCTCAGGGTCCATTGCGGAAGAGGTGGCGGAAAGAATGTAAGAGCCAAAGCAAGGGTAGGACTCCTTACAATGTGTTCCCCTCAGACACAAAATGGCCTGGATATCCATGTCCTCACAGCACCTGACACTACTTCCACAAGACCATCATAATAGGAGGAAAAGATCATGACATCAAAGTAAGAGAGAGACTGAGAAGGGGAGGGGATATGATGGAGAATGGAGTTTCAAAGGGGAAAGTGGGGGGAGGGAGGGCATTAACACGGGATATTTTTTATAATCATGGAAGTTGTTAATAAATAAAAAGAGTGACTGATTGAGAGGAGGAGGGGATATGATGGAGAGTGGAGTTTCCAAGGGGAAAGTGGGGGGAGGGAGGGAATTATCATGAGAGATTGTTTACAATCATGGAAGTTATCAATAAAAAGAAATTTATTTATTTGTGAGGAAGGGAGAGGAAAAAGATGGGAGCATCATGGCGTCCTGCAACTGCAGATCATCTCCAGATGTATCACTTTCTGCATCTGGCTGGGCCACCTCTCCAGCCCTAATTTTATATAAATGTACAGGTACATGCATCCATACCTGAAATGTAGAGGAAAACGTGCACTTTAAACTAGTGTACTACAACAATCTCTTAACCTCCCTGCAAGAAACGATGCATGTTTTGTAAGGAAAGCTGACAGAACACGGAAGGCTGCAGGCGGTTCGACACCAGGTTTTACTACCAAGCAACCACACGGCAGTGCTTGCTTTATTCAATACTCAGACAGTTCTGCACTTGGCTTTGGCTCTAATGCCCACACCGTCAAGGAAGGTGGAAACAAGTCAAGCTATCTCCCAACTCATTGCAGCTTAAGTGGGTTAGTAAATGGCAGCAGTTTTGTCCATAATGTAACTCCCTTTGGCCAGACAACTTGGAGCACAGTTACATCAAATGTCACAGGTTTCAAGCGTATTTACGTGCTTTTAATATTTTATTTATTTATGAGAGACAGAAAGAAGGAAAGGGAGGAAGGAAGGGAAGATGACAATGACAATGAGAGTGGCCATGCCAGGGCCTTTAGCCACTGCAGAAGAACTCCAGATGCATGTTCTACTTGTGCATCTGGCTTACAAGAGTACTGGGGAATTGAACCTGGTCCTTGGACTTCATGGGCAAGCCCCTTAACCACTAAACAAGACAGGATTTTCATTCTGAAAGTGAACAATCTTCATTGTTCACAATGAGGAAAATCATTTTCAAATAACAATCTAAGGTTATATACTAAAAAAGCATACTTTCCTAAGGTTATATACTAAAAAACATACTTCTTACTGTCAAGGACTATATAATAAGTCCCATTAACATTAGAATACAGTGGGCTGGAGGGACAGCTTAGCGGTTAAGGCGTTTGCCTACAAAGCCAGACGGCCCAGGTTCGATTCCCCAGGACCCACATTAGCCAGATGCACAAGGGGGCACATGCATCTGGAGTTTGTTTCCAGTGGCTGGAGGCCCTGGTATGCCCATTCTGTCTCTCTCTCTCCGTTTCTCTGTCAAATAAACAAATAAAATATATATTTTTAAACTAGAATACAGGGCTGTACAAGCAGCTCAGTTAAAGCACTTGCCTGCAAAACCTAAGGACCTGAGTATGATTCCACAGTACCCACATAAAGCCAGATGCACAAGGTGATACAGGCGTCTGGAGTTTGCCAGTGGAGGCCCTGGCACACCCATTCTCGCTCTATTGGCCTCTTTCTCTCACACAGTCCTTCTCAAATAAAATTAGAATAGAAAATATGGACTGCCAACCCAAGGAACATACAAAAAGGTACACAAAGAAGTAAAACTGAAGAAGAAGAAAAAGAAAAATCTCTTGAGCCTTTTTAGCCATAGGTTGTTACAGGAAAATCTCAGTGCCAGAAAAGGAAAACCTCCCAGTGAATGGTTGGTTGGACCCATGAAGCTCACAAAACAATGCAGGCAATTGTCAGTGCTCTTGGTTCCCCACCAGATATAGGAACACAACATGCACTGAGAAATCAAGCCATTACTCAGCTGGAAGCCTCTCTGCTGGTGAGCTATCATAGTGCTGCAAAGTCATCAATAGTCTTAATCAGCAGTAGCTCCAAAACTATATAACTGACCAGCCAGGAACAATGAACCCATTGGTACAATAGTGTCATATTTGTTAAGACAGTAACCAACTGGTTTGGTTGGATTTGAAGTCCACTCCATGGGGGGGAATTTATGCCTCGTACTGAAAACCTAGACAAAAGCCTATGGTTTTACAGGTCCTAAGGAAGAAGCTACTATTACTGTCTGACTAAATGTCTGCCCTCTGAGCGTCTGCCGATGCTCATAGAGCAGTGCTGCTCTTACTTTTGATCAGGAGCTTCTTTTCCCATAGGGGAATCTCATCAAGTGACGAAAAGAAGTGACATTTAAACACTCAGCACTAAATGAGAAATCTCAATCATACCCGCCAAGGCTTAGGAACACTGTGGAAGAGGTGATAGCCAGTAATAAGGTTTTTCAAAATCCAAAGCTTTGGAAAATAAACAGATAAAATATCTGTGCATAGGGCTGGAGAGACGGATTGATTGGCAGTTAAGGTACATGCCTGCAAAACCAAAGGACCCAGGTTCAATACCCCAGGACTCACATAAGCCAAGTGCACACAGTGCAGGCATCTGGAGTTTTGTGTCCGGATGCCCAGGCATGCACATTCATTTTCTCTGTCTCGTAAATAAAATATCTTGGAAAAAATCTGTGCATAATAAAGGACCATGTATCAAAGTGATTTCTAGATTTGTGTCCTTCTACAAAGTAAAACTCACAAATTCTGTTTTGGTTGTTCAAGGTAGGGTCTCACTCTAGCCCAGGCTGACCGGGAATTCACTATGTAGTCTCAGGATGGCCTTGAACTCATGGTGATCCTCCTACCTCTGCCTCCGGAGTGCTGGGATTAAAGGCATGTGCCACCATGCCCAGCTATCCCTCTTATTTTTATCATGCAAGGGAGACTCTTCCCTGGTCTGTCCCTCTCCTCTTTTGTTTTTTCTTCTCTCGTATTTCCCCCTCCCCTTAACATATTCTCTTCTAACTTAAAACCAAACCAATATGGGAGCAAGGTATTGCCAAGATTACTCAGTGACAAAAGCAAAATGCAAAAGACTAATGGCATTGCTGAGAATCCACCTCCTGGAGTACCCACTGATCATAATTTCAACAAAAGGTTATTACCACTAATATACAAAGCAGCCACAGAAACTACAGACCCTTCCCAGTCTGAACTGCATCCAAAAGTCAAAATGACTTACTTGATTTTTCAATTGCTAATCAGTTCAATAAGCAATTTCCTCCACAGGGAAAGAAAATACTAGAACACAGAAGTGCATTGGAGGACGGAGTATTTTCACTTGATTCTTTAAGGACTAGAAGAGAGTTGACAGGGTTCCACACAACACTTCCAAGGTTAGACAGAATAGAAATTACTTTGCCATGGAATGACATGAAAGAGAAAGGGGTGTGTCCTCACTAGAGAAGACAGTACTACTATCACATTGGTATCTGGGAACATGCTGACTCAAAAGCAAATCACAGTAGTGCTTGGCAATATTTGGATGGCCATAAATCTACATTAAAAAAAAATTTTTTTAAGCCGTAAAGGGAGCTGTGGAAATGGCTCACTGGTTAAGGAAACTTGCTTGCAAAGCCTGACAACCTCGGTTTGATTTCCCCGGTACCCACATAAAGCCAGATGCACAGAGTAGCACATGAATCTGCAGTACACTTGCAGTGGCAAGAGGCCCAGGTGCACCCATTCTCATATTCATTCATTCTCACACTATCTCCCTGCCCCTTCCCTGCCGCTGGCAACAAGCTGGAGAAGGCTATACCGCATGCAGCCCTGTGGGAAAGAAAAATCATCAACAGTGATAAAGAGCAGTGGACATTCCAAGCCTTAAGATTGGCCAGCCAGGCCAAATGAGCCAACTGGTAAAACAATGCCAGGTCTGTTATGGGGGAAACCAACAGCTCTAATTAGACTGGAGGCCAGCTCCACAGGAGGGAATACATGCCTGGTACTGAAAACCTAGGCAAAAGCCTATGGCAGGTGAGGTCATGATCTCTAAGGGGAGTAACACCTGTTGTTCTCTGGCTAAATGCATATATATATTGTGCTCACCAAACTGCCCTGTAAGCACTTTTCTTAATGTTCATACCCATATATTTAAAATATTTTCATTTTCATTTATTTATTTAACAGAGGAAAAGAGGGGGGGAGAATGGTCATACCAGAGCCTCCAGCCACTGCAAATGAACTCCAGACACGTGTGCCCCCTTGTGCATCTGGCTAACGTGGGTCCTGGGGAATCAAACCTGGGTCCTTTGGCTTTGCAGGCAAATGCCTTAACTGCTAAGCCATCCCCTCCAGCCCCATTCCCACATATTAATGCTACTCTCACTTTTGGTTAGAGAAGATTCTCTTTTCAGATGGCAGTGATCACTGGGAACACCCAAAAGACACCACAGTGCTGAGAACTGAAAGGGGAGTGTTTGGCACTGAAACATATCTATCACACCTTCCAAGGCTCAGGGTCCGTTGCAGAAGAGGTGGAAAATAGAATCTAAGAACCAAACGACACAAAATGACGTGGATAACCATGACCTTGCAGTGCCTGGCCCTACCCACACAAGACCCTCTTATAGGAGGAAAAGATGATGACATCAAAATAACAAAGACTAAATTAGAAGGGGGGAGAGGAATGATGGAAGGTGGATTTGTCAGAGGGAAAGAGGGGAGGGAAGAGCATTATCATGGTTTAGTGTATATAATTATGGAAGCTGTCAATAAACAGAGGGTGGGGGGATATATTCAGCACTTAAAGGTACTTTTGTGCAAAGCTCGCCAACCTGGGTTCAAATCCCTGAAACAAAGTAATGTGGAGTTTCTTTGCAGAAACAAGAGACCTTGGTGTGCCCATACAAACCCACACCCACACACACTTATATTCTGGAAGATCAAAACACTGCATCCAATTATATGAGGTTTCTCAACTCTAAAGCAGATCCCAGGTCAAGAATTCCCATAGCAAACACTGCCCTAATGTCCCTAACCCTAGAAACCCTTCATATTCTCATTCTGACCTTCCTCCCCAACTTGAAATTCTAGCTGTCTTTCCGGTCCTAGATCAAGGCAGTGAGATTCAATTATAGCAGTAAATCAGCACCTCCACCACTCAGGTGTGATGATTCACTTCCATGGCTCAATCATTCACTGGGAATATCCAAACAATATTTAAATACCTATGATACCATATACTTTATATACACGGCTAGATGATCAATAAAGATCTACACATCAATAAATATCTATAAATGGATGTCACACATGTCACAGACTTTTTCTGTTCCTACTATAAAGCATTCTTGCTCACAGGAACTAATCACATGTTTTTTTCATATTTGAATTTTTCTTTTGTGATATGTCCTCCTCATTGGGACATACTCACTGCTTATTTCATTTGTTCATAGCCCATCACTTCCACTTCAGACTAATATCACAAGACACTGAACAAGGAAGAAATCACAGAGATGGCCAGATGTGGTGGGGAACGCCTTTAGTTCCAGCACTCTGGAGGCAGAGGTAGGAGGATCATCGTGAGTTCAAGACCACCTTGAGACTTCATAGTGAATTTAGCCTGGCATGGTGGCACACGCCTTTAATCCCAGCATTTGGGAGGCAGAGGTAGGAGGATCACCATGGGTTCGAGGTCACCCTGAGACTACAGAGTGAATTCCAGGTCGGCCTGGGCCAGTGAGACCCTACCTGGGGGGGGGGGGGGGGCAGAGCTGCTAGAATGTTTCAGAAGACTAGCACTAGTACCAAAATATTTTAATTCTATCTGAAAAACATAATTAAGCATGTGTCTAAAGAAAGATAGTCCTAGTGCATGACAGCTAAAGTTTTATCAATTTGTCTTCATAACTAACCCTAATGGACACGCTGCATACACAGTGCTAAGTATGCATCGTCGGTAACTGTCCATGCAGCGATCTCAGCAGCCACTGGCGTTTTCAACATCGCCTGTGACGCAGCTCAGGGTTATTTGCATAGGCAACTATGTGAAGCCAGACTTATGCAAAATGTTTTTTGTCTTGTTTGTTTGTCTTTTGAGGTGAGGTCTCCCTCTAGCTCAGGCTGATCTAGAATTCACTATGTAGTCTCAGGTTGGCCTGGAACTCACAGCAATTTTCCTACCTCTGCCTTCTGAGTGCTGGGAAAAAAGGCATGTGCAACCGCATCCAGCAAAGAATGCACATTTCATATTAATTTTTAATATTAATTTTAACAGGTTATTCTCTTCAATCCCCTCGCCCCAGCTCCTGTTACCCTGGAGACCCTCCTCAATGGGGTTATGGCATTCACTGTAGGGTCATGAAGGTCTCAGTCAGTCCCTGTGGAGTAGCAAAAGATAAAAAAAAAAAAAAAAGCTTCAAATTTGCATGCCCCCCCTTTAACTCAAGATGCTCTCACTCTTGTTTGAAGAATCTGCTTTCTTTTACAGGTGGCAGAGAAAGAAAAAGAAAACCAAGATTCATCTATAAGACAAGAAGTGAGCTGACTGCCACTATGAGATGTGCCACCTCTATCTACCATATCTGTCAGGGCCCAGGAGAAAATTGCAGGGGAAGTGAGACATGAACACTGCTCTTACTGCTAGCCTGACAACCAGCCCCAGGTTGATGGTGACAGACACGGTGATCAATCAAAACCCTATCAAAACAGAAATCCAGAAGCTACAGATGATTCAACACCAAATCAGATGGCCAACAGGCCTGCTATGGCTCAAGGAACACTGTGGAAGAGGAGGCGGGAAGATTATAAGAGCCTCAGAGTGGGTAGGAAGATCCTGAGGCACAGTCCCCTACTATCCTACAGGGACTGACTGAGAATCCATTTTTTAATCAACTATAAAGGCTTGTCTGTGCTGATCTCTGCTCTCTCTGTGTGTCCCGTGATCTCTGTTTGTACATGTGTAAGTCTACCTTTCTCCTAGCCAGCCTGGAGCAGTGTTTCTTGGCATGGGTAGTTTTCTGCTTTAACCTCTGAGTCTACCATATAGGTGTTTCCTCTAAACTTGGGTAACTATATGGTGTAACTCTCTTTACTACCCATTTCTGGTCTCTGCTTTGGTATTTCTCCTTTACTGTTCTTCCTTACATCTCTGCTTGCTCTATTAACTTTCTTCCATGGTGAGGCTCAGGGAGGATGCTTTCCACACGTGTTTTTCTTCCACATCTCCCTATAAGCTCCTAGGTCCTATCTTTCACATACTTGTGGCTCTACTCCAGTCTTTTCTGAGGCCCAGTTTCCCCTAAACAAACCCTCCAACTTGTGTTCTGAGTCTGTTTTTCTCAATTCTCTGTTAAGCAGAAGGACCCAAATTTGGGGTTCATAAATTTCCTGAACTCCAAAAACCTGAATCATTACCAAAGCACAGAGGTCAATGTTTCATAAAAACACAGAAGGACTACTGAAAAATGAAAGTGACATCAAGCTGAACACATATGATGCATCTCTTGTGTGTGTCTGCATGTGCACCTATGTGCCCCTAAGCCTTAATGCTCTGAATAACTAGCTAAAATATACACTCTGGTTCCAAAATTGGGAAGTCTCAATTTCTAATCCCAAAGCCATGCAGACTTGAGGTACAAGTGCCACAGCAGCAGCCCAGCCTTCCCAGAGCAGACAACTGGACAGTCTGGAAGGAAGCCCTCCGAGACTTCTTAGCCGTTCTGATAGACAAACATTCAGCCCAAAACTGAAAACCACCCACAGTGTTTATCTACCCTACCTTTAACCAAACTGCATCCCAGTACCTCCATCTAGTTTCTAAGCTGTTCTACTAGAGAGGATTTTATGTACCCTCACACCAAACTTCCTCACCAATGTCAACCCTTACCTAGCCACTGGAACCTCTATCAAAAGCAAATGGAGGTGTGGCATGGTGGTGCACGCCTTTAACCCCAGCACTCAAGAGGCAGAGGTAGGAGGATCACCATGAGTTCGAGGCCACCCAGAGACTACAGAGTGAATTCCAGGTCAGCCCGGACTTGAGCGAGACCCAACTCGAAAAACCAAACCACACACACACACACACACACACACACACAGAAGCAAATGGAGGGCTGGATAGCTTAAAGGTTAAGTGCTTGCCTATGAAGCCTAAGGACCCCGATTTGAGGCTCAATTCCCCCGTGCCAGATGCATGAAGGGGCGCACGTGGTGGCTGGAGGCACTGGCACACCCATTATCTCTCTCTTTCTCTATCTCTCTCTCTCTGAGTTCAAGGACATCCTGAGACTTCATAGTGAATTCCAGGTCAGTCTAAACTAAAGCAAGACCCTCACGGCCCCCTTCTCTCTCTCTTTCTCTCTCTCACACACACACACACACAAATGGAACAAGTCTCTTCCTAGAAACTGTGACACTCCCAGTTCCAGCCAAGTAACAGAACTCCCATTCACAATTAGCTATATTCTCTTAGTCACTTGTGAAGATAATGTTTATACGTTATCTCCCATTGAAGACTATGTCTCCTAATTTTTCATTTTATTTCTTTTTTTTTTTAATTGTTTTGTTAGGTAGGGTGTAATCCCAGCACTCAGGAGACAGGAAGGTCACCATGAGTTTAAGGCCAGCCTACGGTAGAGCAAGACTCTTACCTTGAAACCCACCGACCCTCCCCCAAAAAGTCCTTTTCCATTATTGAAGAATATAAGATAATCTTTTAGAAAAACCAGTAAATACAGAACAAAACTTCCTGAATTCACAAGACTAAAGAATAGCAATCTGAATGGACCAGTCTTAGAAAGCAGAAGAGGTCTTCTTTGCTCTATTCACAGCGTCCTTTGCTGTACAAAAGTTTTGTAATTTCATGAGGTCCTTTCCAAGCTAAGGGTCCTTTGCAGAGGAAAAGATGATGACATCAAAAATAAAAGACTGATTGAAAGGAGGAGGGGAAATAATAATGAGTGGAGTTGAGAAGAGGAAGTGTGGGGGAGGTATTTACCATGGTTTGTTGTCTATAATTATGGAAGTTGTCAATAAAAAAATAAACTTACAAAAAAAAGAAAAACAATTCTGGGCATTCTACCAAAAAGAAATAATTGCCCTTATAAACACTGGGAAGCCTTTCTCACAAGCAACGGAAGAGGCATGCCTGCATGACCTCCAGTGATAGGGTTTAGAATGGAGGATCTCAAATAAATAAATAAATAAAATTTTAAAAAAATTAAGCAGCCGGACATGATGGCACACACCTTTAATCCCAGCACTCGGGGAGGCAGAGGTAGGAGGATCTCTGTGACTTCGAGGCCACCCTGAGACTACATAGTGAATTCTAGGTCAGCCTGAGCTAGAGTGAGACCCTACCTCAAAAGTCTATTACCTTGGACTTATAGTATTTTACAGCATCAGTATGGCCACATCTCAGCATCAAGCAGCAGTGCTGACTGGAATGTGGTAGGCCCACACCACAGGCTCAGGGGTGAACATGCGTCTCAGGTGGTGGAGATGTTTGGACAGGCTATGGGCCTATAGGAGGTGAAGCTTTGCTGAAGGAACTGAGTCACTGGGGGTGGGCCTTGAGGTTTATACCCGCTTTCTGTTCATCCCCTGCCTCCTGGCTGCACCTCTACTCCTACCCCGTGCCCCGCCCAGGATGGTAAGCTGCTGCAGAAGGAAAAACTAACCCTTTCCTTCCTTAGGCTGCTTCTCCTCAGATATCTGGTCACAGCAACAAGTAAACAATACAGTCACCCAAAGTGAATGATCTCAATGAATCCTGCAGTGACCTGTATACATTACCAATCAAAACCTATTATAAAGATCAACTCAATGACTTTCAGAGCTCTGATAACTTTTTAAAGTATTAAATGAACTGCTTTTTGACTGAATGACTCCTTACACTTAAAAAATAAAATAATTATTTATGTAAGTAAGCACTGTTAACATGCATACTAAATTAAAACACAATTTCCAGGCACTGATGGTGCAATCTTTAATCCCAGCACCTGGGAGACATAGAGGTATGGGGATCACTGTGAGTTTGAGGTCAGCCTAAGACTACATAGTCAATTCCAGGTTAGCCTGGGCTATAAGGAGATACTACTTCAAAAAATAATAATAATAACTTAAGACACACATAAATCTTCCAACTGACCCAGGTCCTTGAGGTTGTGTTTCAATATTCTCAATGCTGATTTTCATACAAAAAGCTCAGAATACCCACACTAGAAAACCAAGCTGATCTTATCTGAGTAGAGACAGAAATGTATAAAAGAGAATCTCTGGAAAAAGATGACAAACTGTCTCAAGAGCTTAGGCTGTAGGTAGATAAAAGAGTTAAAAGCTAATGATATAAACTACAGAGAGAGAAGAAGAGAAGAGAAGAGAAGAGAAGAGAAGAGAAGAGAAGAGAAGAGAAGAGAAGAGAAGAGAAGAGAAGAGAAGGGGAGGCAGAAGGGGAGGCAGAAGGGGAGGCAGAAGGGGAGGCAGAAGGGGAGGCAGAAGGGGAGGCAGAAGGGGAAAAGGGAGGGAAGGAAAAAGGGAAGGGAAGGAAAAAGGGAAGGAAAGAGAAGGAGAAAGGGAAGGGAACGAAGAAGCGAAGGGAAAAAGGAAAGAAAGGAAAAAGGGAAGAGAAGGGAAAAGGGAAGGGAAAAGGGAAGGGAAAGGAAGGGAAGGAAAAAGAGAAGAGAAAACGGAAGGGTAGGGAAAAGGGAAGGGGGAAGGAAGAAGGGAAGGGTAGGGGAAAAGGCAAGTATGAGTTCTACTTTTCAGTTTACACATACAATGAAAAAGAAGCTGCCACCACCATTTAAAATGCTTTCCTGGGCTTAGCGGTTAAGCACTTGCCTGTCAAGCCTAAGGACCCCGGTTCGAGGCTCAACTCCCCAGGACCCACGTTAGCCAGCTGCACAAGGGGGCGCACGCGTCTGGAGTTCGTTTGCAGTGGCTGGGTGCGCCCATTCTCTCTGTGTCTCTCTCTCTGACTCTTTCTCACTCTGTCTGTTGCTCTCAAATAAATAAATAAATAAATAAACAAACAAACAAGCAAACAACCAAAAAAAGTTTTAAATGATTTCCTATCTCATGAAAAGGGAGTTGGTTTTCATTCACAGAGCAGTCAATGAAAGTTTCATAAAAAGAGGAAATCACTACTTTAGAGGACAAAAGATTAGCACAACTTTTCAAGAGAACCTTACACTATGTACATGAGAATATTTTTCTAAGATAAAGCTGTTTCAAAAGTCTCAAAATAAATTCCCATAATAGTACTGAAACAGACTACTCAAGGACTACATTAATGAAGCTTTGAATAATGCAACTCAAATAAAGAAAAATATTATTTTAAACCATTTTAAAAAAATTTAATTTAAGCTGGGCGTGGTGGTGCACGCATTTAATCCCATCACTCTGGAGGCAGAGGTAGGAGGATTGCTGTGAGTTCCAGGGCAGCCTAAGACTTCATAGGGAATTCCAGGTCAGCCTGGGCTAGACCAAGGCCCTACCATGAAGAAGAAGAAAGAAAAAAAAAAAAAAAAAAAAGATGATCATCAAGAAAGACAGTGCCACAATACAGGCACTTGTTTACAAAACCTGCAGCATGAGTTTGATTCTTTACTATCCACATAAAACCAGATGCTCAGATTATTTTAGATATTCAAGGTTTTTTGCGATTCCAAATGAATTTTTGGATTGTTTTTTCTATTTCCATGAAGAATGCCTTTGGAATTTTGATGGGGATTGCATTAAATGTGTAGATTGCTTTTGGTAAGATTGCCATTTTCACAATATTGATTCTTCCAATCCAGGAACAAGGGATGTTTTTCCACTTCCTAGTGTCTTCTGCAATTTCTCGCTTGAGTGTTTTAAAGTTCTCATTGTGGAGATTCTTTACATCCTTAGTTAGGTTTATTCCAAGGTACTTTATTTTTTTTTTATGCAATTGTGAATGGGAGTGATTCTCTGATCTCATCCTCTGTGTGTTTGTTGAGGCATATATGAAGGCTACTGATTTCTGTGTATTTATTTTGTATCCTGCTACATGACTGTAGGTTTTTATCAGCTCTAACGGTTTGCTAGTAGAGTCTTTAGGGTTCTTTATATATAGAATCATGTCATCTGCAAATAATGATAACTTGACCTCTTCCTTTCCAATTTGTATCCCTTTTATGCATGTCTCTTGCCTTATTGTTATGGCTAAGACTTCCAGAACTATATTAAATAAAAGAGGGGACAGTGGACACCCTTGTCTTGTTCCTGATATTAGTGGAAAAGCTTCCAGTTTTTCCCCATTTAGTATTATGTTGGCTGTAGGCTTATCATAAATAGCCTTTATTATACTGAGATATGTTCCTTCTGCTCCCAGTCTCTGTAGGACTTTTATCATGAAGGGATGTTGGATTTTGTCGAATGCTTTCTCTGCGTCTAATGAGATGATCATGTGATTTTTGTCCTTCAACCCATTTATATAATGTATAACATTTATAGATTTGCGTATGTTGAACCATCCCTGCATCTCTGGGATCAAGCCAACTTGGTCGAGGTGAATGATCTTTCTGATATATTCTTGTATTCTGTTTGCCAGTAATTTGTTGAGAATTTTGCATCTATGTTCATGAGCGAGGATTGGTTTGTAATTTTTTTTGTCCTGTCTTTGTCTGATTTTGGTATCAGGATGATGCTGACTTCATAGAAGGAGTTTGATAGTATTTGTCCCTTTTCTATTTTATGGAATATCTAAAATAATACTGAGCAACAAAAATAAGGCTGGTGGTATCACCATACCTGATTTTAACCTATACTACAGAGCCATAGTAACAAAAACAGCATGGTACTGGCACAAAAGCAGACTTCTAGATCAATGGAACGGAATAGAGGACCCAAATGTAACCCCATGTAGCTATAGCCACCTGATATTCGATAAAAATGCCAAAAATACTCATTGGAGAAAAGACAGCCTCTTCAACAAATGGTGTTGGGAAAACTGGATATATATCTGTAGCAGGATGAAAATAGATTCTTCTCTTTCTCCATGCACAAGAATTAAGTCCAAATGGATTAAAGACCTTAACATCAGACCTGAAACTCTGAAACTGCTAGAGGAAAACGTAGGGGAAACCCTTCAACATATTGGTCTTGGCAAAGACTTTCTGAATACAACCCCAATTGCTCAGGCAATAAAAGCCACAGATTAACCACTGGGACCTCATGAAAATACAAATATTTTGCACTGCAAAGGACATGGTGAAGAAAGCAAAGAGGCAACCTACAGAATGGGAAAAAATGTTCGCCAGCTATATATCTGATAGAGGATTAATATTTAGGATATACAAAGAACTCAAGAAGTTAAATAATAAGGAATCAAACAAACCAATCAAAAAATGGGCAATGGAGCTAAATAGAGAATTCTCAAAGGAAGAAATACGAATGGCATATACGCATCTAAAAAAATGTTCTACGTCCCTAGTCATCAGGGAAATGCAGATTAAAACTACATTGAGATTCCATCTAACTCCTGTCAGATTGGCTACCATCATGAAAACAAATGATCATAAATGTTGGCGGGGATGTGGAAAAAGGGGAACCCTTCTACACTGTTGGTGGGAATGCAATCTGGTCCAGCCATTGTGGAAATCAGTGTGGAGGTTCCTAAAACAGCTAAAGATTGATCTACCATATGACCCAGCTATAGCACTCCTAGGCATATATCCTAAGGATTCATCTCATTTCCTTAGAAGTACGTGCTCAACCATGTTTATTGCTGCTCAATTTATAATAGCTGGGAAATGGAACCAGCCTAGATGTCCCTCAACTGATGAGTGGATAATGAAGATATGGCACATTTATACAATGGAGTTTTACTCAGCGGTAAAGAAAAATGAAGTTATGAAATTTGCAGAAAAGTGGATGGATCTGGAAAGAATTATAGTAAGTGAGGTAACCCAGGCCCAGAAAGCCAAACGCCACATGTTCTCCCTCATATGTGGATCTTAGCTACAAATGATTGGGCTTCTGTGCAAGAAGGAAAAAACTCAGTAGCAGAGGCCAGTAAGTTAAAAAAAAGACATAGAAAGGGAAGATAAAGAAAGGGAGGAGGGCTTTTATTAGGTTGGTATTGTATATATGTCAGTAGAAAGATTGAGATGGGGAGGGGATATGATGGAGAATGGAATTTCAAAGGGGAAAGGGGGGAGGGTAATACCATGGGATATTTTTTGTAATCATGGAAAATATTAATAAAAATTGAGAAAAAAAAAACCAGATGCACAAAGTGGTACATGTGTGTTTATAGCTGCTTGAGGCCCTAGCATGCCCATATTCCTTACTCCCTTCCACCCTTCCTCTCAAACAAACAAAACAGTAAACATTTCTGGGAGGGGTGGCATATACCTTTACTCCCAGCACTTGGGAGGCAGAGGTAGGAGGATTGCTGAGAGTTTGAGGCCACCCTACACTACATATTGAATTCCAGGTCAGCCTGGGTTAGAGGGAGAGACCCTACCTCAAAAAGCAAAAACAATTAAAAAAACCAAACATGATAGCCTGGAATATACTGCTATGTCAGAAATTTAGGGGCTATTTCAATAAAGACAGGGGCATATCAAAGGGATGATGTGACAGTGGCTTTCTCAGTCAAGTCCAGAAGAATGTGAGTGTCAAGTTAATTGTCAGCCACGAAATCTAAACCACCGAATTCCATAGGAACACTGGAATCCAAATGTATGTTGGTTTCTTTGCTTTGGCCTTGAATTTGTAACTCCTGCCTATGTCTTAAGACCTGGGTTTGTTGGTGTGCACTACCATGCCCAGCTAATGAGTTCATTTTTCTATGTGTGCATGTGTGAGGAGAAAGAGGCCAGGTAGGGTGCTGCACGTCTTTAATCCCAGCACTTACGAAGCTGAGGTAGATTGCTATAAATTCAAGGACAGCCTGGGCTACACTGAGCTTAAGGTCAGCCTGGACTAGAATGAGACCTTCCCTCAACAAGACAAAACAAAAGGGAGGAGAGAAGAAAGAAAGAGGGAGGGATAGAAGGAAGAGACAAAATCCTCCTTCTTACAATAGATTGACAGCTAATGGGAACATATATTACAGTAATAAAAGATTCAGGCAAGGATTATCATTACACGCTAAAACAATTATTAGAAAATTTTGATAAACTGGGCATGGTGACACACGGCTTTAATCCCAGCAGAGGATGGAGGATCACTTTGAGTTTGCGGACAGTCTGAGACTATAGAGTGAGTTCCAGGTTAGTCTCAGCCAGAGTGAGACCCTATCTTGAAAGAAAGAAAAAAAAATTTTTTAACAAGATGGATAATTACACAACCCCATAGAATCTGAGCACAAATCACTTATACAATGACAAAAAATCATAGCAAAATACTAACTTATAAGCCAGGCATGGTGGCATATGCCTTTAATCCCAGCACTCAGGAGGCAGAGGTAGGAGGATCGCCATGAGTTTGAGGCCACCCTGAGACTACATAGTGAAATCCAGGTCAGCCTGAGCTAAAGTGAGATCCTACCTCGAAAAAAAAAAAATGTGTGTGTGTGTGTGTGTGTGTGTGTGTGTGTATGTGTGTATACATACACACATACACACACATACACACACTAACTTATGATGAAGAAACCAGATAAAATATCAGCTCAAACACATAACATTTGTCACCTACTGTGATACACTGAGTAAGACACAGCATCCCTTCTATATCATTCCAACTAATAAGCATAACTACAATATAATCTTAAGGAATTAAAGACCAAGACAGGTAAAAAGAACTGTCAAGATTTACAGAAATAAAAACTGAAGGAAGTATCAGCACAGGTTGGATGATTTCACAACATTACTGCAATAACAGAGAGCACCAGGCAAACAGCCTGGTGGGACAAAACACACTTCGTTTCCATACTGAGCCTGTGCTTGTATGAGGAGACCCCTGGCCTGAAGACATACCCCTACATGCTCATGGAGGAAACAATAGTAATCTGTAGTCATGAATGATTTGGGGAATAAATTCAAAAAACAAGAAAGAGATCCAAAGTGGGTGAAGGGAAGCATGTGGAAGTTCTATAAATTATTCCTAGAACTTTTCTAAGTTTGAAATTATATCAACATAAAAAGAAATTCTATTTCTGTAATTTAACAGTCATCCTAGAAATACAATCAAGGTACATAAACTCAAGCAGCTGGCTATATTCCCCAGAGTTCCAAAACCTCTGCCACGGTATTTTTCTTACCTTTCTAACAGATTGTGGATCGCTTTGAAGAGCAGCGTCCTACATTCATAGGAAAGGCCATTTTCCCAGAGTCCTTCTTCAACAACTGAAAAGAAAAAAGAAAAAAGGGAAAAAAAAAAAAAAAAGAACCAGTAAAAAGGACATCCAAATAAAAAGAAACGTTCATCAAGCAAAGTTAACAGGCTAATTCAAATGATTTCATCTTAATCTCACCCTGAAACAATTACAAACAGCAGACTTAAGTACCACTTTGCATCTGCATTTACATGGGTGGCCAAAGAATTTATCCCAGGCTGGCAGACTTTCTAAGGAAGTACATCTCACCAGCCTCTGGTTTGTTTTTGGTTGTTGTTCTGCAGTCTTTGAAATATGGGTCACTATGCAGTGTCTTTCCATCCTGCTTCTTCAAAGATTGAAGTAATTTTTGAAAATGTCAAAATAACATCATGAATTGATGAGGTTATATGTATCTTGAAAAGCAAAACCAAGGGAAAAGTTCTAAAAATATCTGAATTATATACCTTTCTTTAAATATTCTGAAAAAAGAAAAAATCTGAAAAGATTTTAAAGACATAACTTTAGGAAGACTAGAAATTCTTCCTAGAGTATTAAATGTGTTTCCTGTACTTTAACTTTATAAACAGCATTACATCTTGGGAACTATCATAGTTGCTTTGAAATATGTTTACAATTGACTCACAAGTAACTGACACCAAGAGAACAAAAGACTGACAGCGCCCACACTGCTTTAAACCACTTCTCTGTTCAGAACTACATGAGCAGTTAAAGTACCCCAAAAGGAAATTTCCTTTAGTTCAATTCATGAGAGCAAAAAATTAGAAATGTGGAAATAGTTGGACAAAACAAACACCTCCTCTTCTTGTTATTTGCTGCCTTGTCAAAAACACTCACCAAAGAAAATTCTGAGAATAAAACACACATCAAATTCATAATGAATTTGTGTGTGCATGCACACATGAATATCATGCATGAGGCAGCCAGAGGACACACAGCCTTGGGCGTTATTCCACAGATGTGAACAACCTCTCTTTTTTTGTTCGTTTTTTGTTTTGTTTTGTTTTGTTTTCCTGAGGTAGGGTCTTGCTCTAGCCCAGGCTGACCTGGAATTCACTATGTAGTCTCAGGGTGGCCTCACACTCATGGCCATTCTATTTCTGCTTCTCACCAGTAGAACTAGCCAATAAGCCTAGACTGGCTGCTCAGTGAGCCCCATGTACCTGTCTATCTCTGTCCCTGGGTGCTGGGAGTGTGAGCACCCCACTACAGCCAGCATTTATTTGTGGGTTCTGGTGACCAAAGGAAGCACTTTCCTGACTGGAGCTAGCACCCCAACTCCCAAAATGAAATTTTCATGCTTTTGCCATACCAATACAAGTACTAAAATGCATCCCAACATCCTCCAACTGTCCATGCCTGTATTTTTTATCATTATAAATCTAGGGAAGCATGTCAATTTTGTAAATTCTCAGCCTATGTGGTTAATGCTAATTTCCCAATCAACCAACCCTTCCCTGAAATGTTCAACTGTTGTGCAGATCTAGAGAAACTGTGAGAGGAGAAAACATGGTCGTTAAACTATAACTTTTAACCTTACAGGTGCTTAGATTACTACTGTGAATATAATAAATGGAAAATAAATTAGCTGAAAAATCCTAACTAGATAAATATGCTCTGTTTAAAAAATCTTTTATTTTATTTTTTTGGCCAGGCGTGGTGGCACACACTTTTAATCCCAACTCTCAGGAGGAAGAGGTAGGAGGATTGCCATGAGTTCAAGGCCACCCTGAGACTACATAGTGAATTTCAGGTCTGCCTGAGCTACAGTGAGATCCTACCTCATAAAACCAAGAAAAGAGAGAAGAAAAGATAAAAATCTTTCTTTTTTTACTTTTTTTGGAGGGAGCAGAGAGAGAAAAGGAGAGAATGCTCATGCTAGGACTTGTCACAGTACACAAACTCCAGGTGCATGTCCCACTTTGTGCATTTGTACAGACCTGGGGAAATGACCCAGGCCAGAAGGTGTGGCAAGCAAGCACCTTTAGCCACTGAACCATCTCTCAGTCCGCCAAGATCAATAGTCTCAATTCAACTCTTGCCAATCCCTCTTCTCCTACTAAGGGAGTGCCAGGGTACCTCGTAGAGAGCACTGGTGCCACAAAACTGGCCAAGTACTAACCTCTTTTCAGGATTTTCCTTCAACGTGGTGATACTTATTCGGCACATTTTTAAAAAATCTCAAGAGAGGGAGGAGAGGGGAGGACTTAAGGGGGATGGTATTATATATGTGTAAGTAGAAAAAGATTACTTGGGGTGGAAAACCCTAAGTGAGATCAGGGGAAGAGACTGAAAAAGGAAGGGTCAGGAGGGTTAATCAAAATCTAAGAGGGTATGAATAAGTCATAAGAAAACCTACTTTTTTGGACAATGGCGTATCCAAAAGCCATAAATTGTTACTAGAAAATTTTCAGTGCCAGGGATAGGACACCTTCTAGTAAGTTGTTGGCCAGGGAGGTCCCTGACGACCCCCAAAACATTACAAGGCTACTGCTGAAGACTCAACATACTTGGGCTGCAAGGTCACTGAGAAATCTTGCTAGAAGTGCTTCCCTGAAAAGCCTACGAACCCAGGTTCCATTCTTCAGGTTTTACCTAAGCCAGATGCACAAGGTGGCGCATGCATCTGGAGTTCATTTGCAGTGGTTAGAGGCCCTGGTGCACCCAACGCCCCACCCCAAATAAAGTAAATAAAGGGCTGGAGAGATAGCTTAGTGGTTAACCACTTGCCTGTGAAGCCTAAGGACCCCGGTTCGAGGCTCAATTCCCCAGGACCCACGTAAACCAGATGCACAAGGCAGCACATGGATCTGGAGTTCATTTACAGTAGCTGGAGGCCCTGGCATGCCCATTCTACCTATCTGCCCCTTTCTCTCTGTCACTCTGAAATAAATAAAAATAAAAAAAATTTTTTTGAATATACTGCTGGGCTGGAGAGATGGCTTAGCGGTTAAGGTGCTTGCCTGCAAAGCCTAAGGACCCAGGTTCAATTCTTCAGGACCCATTTAAGGCCAGAAGCACAAGGTGACACATGTGTCTGGAGTTTGTTTGCAGCGGCTAGAGGCCCTGCTGGGCCCCATTCTCTCTTTCTATTGGCCTTTTTCTCTCTCCTTCACACAGATAAATGAAAAAGAGCACTCAGAAAATAGCAGCGATAAGGAAAACTAATACATACATACACACACACACACACACACACACACACACACACTGCTAAAGACACCATAAGCAGTTGACACGTAGCATGGAGTGACATGGCTGGAAGCTGGAAGAAAGTCAGTCTCCAGACAGTCAGTGCATCTAGTGCCAGAGGTGCTACATGGGCAACTGGGGGAATATGACCAATATCTGTCCAAGCAACTCATGGTCTAACCTACTTGGCAGCAAATATCCTGTTGTAATGCTCACACAAGTGCAATAATGGCGCACAGCCCCAGTGGAAAACCAACTGCTCTTGATTTGGCTAACTGATCCACTCAGTGGAACAGAACCCATAGCTGGAGCTTTGGAAAACAAGTCAGAACCATATACAAAATGAGCCCGCTCTCCAGTATCAAGCTACCACCAATCATGGGCTATACAAGAGGGCTTACACCAATTTAATTCTTTCTTTAAAAAAAAAGGGGGGGGTTATCCCATTTATCTGGTGCGAACGTTACTCTCTGTTGGAGAATCTGCTTCTCTTTTTCAGATAGACGCAGATCCTAAGGAGAGAACCACCCCATCATACCTCAAAAGGGTGCTGTTTTCTTGGTGAACCTAGTACCAGCACAAGGGTAAAGGAGATCGACACACAGAACAATTAACTCCTACCAAACCAGATAACCAGAGACACAGAGGCTCCCAAGACCACATCACTGAAGCAGACCTAAATGAACCCAACATGGCTCAGGGAAATTTTGAGGAAGAGGGGGCGGAAAGAATGTCAGAGCCACACGCTGGGTCATGATCTGCAGAGACATTTCCTCCTACCCATAACTGAGGGCTAACTCCACAATGCATGACCCATATACCTCAACAAGGAGGAGCCAGGGGGAGGTCAGGGAGGAGGCTATAATGGTACTAACTTGAGTGTATTCACGGAGTACAAAACTAACTAATAAAAAATAATTTTAAAAAATTAAAATAAAACATAAGCGAATACAGCCAAGTGTGGTAGTGCACAGCTTTAATCCCAGCACTTGGGAGGAAGAGGTAGGAGGGTTTCCTTGAGTTCAAGGCAATCCTGAGACTACACAGTGAATTCCAGGTCAGCCCAGGCTAGAGAGAGACCCTACCTCAAAAAGGAGAGAGACTGATTGAGAGGGAGAGAGGATATGATAGAGAGTGGAGTTGTGAAGGGGAAAAGGGGGGGGGGGTTATTATCATGGTTTATTGTCCATAATTACGGAAGTTGTCACAATAAAAAAAATAATATTTAAAAAGTTTTTACATCTCTTCATAGTATAAACATCAAATATAAGAATAACAATTCCCAATGAATTCCTAACCACAATAAGCAGCAATCCAGCATCTGTTTCAGCTCTCCTGTTTGTCTTTAGCTTTCTACCCTTTCTCTCGTTCTCCCATTACTAAAGGGGGACGCATTCTGAGAAACATGAATGGAAAAAAGTACATGCAAAGATATTATAACACCATTAGTCATTCAAGGAGATAGCAACCACCAGGCTGGCTAAAATGAAGAAAGGACACTGCACTGGCAGTGCTGATGTACGGAGAGTAGCTGGACTGCCATGTACTGCTGGTGGAAATGCACAATAAACAGCCACTTAGGAAGTACTTTACCAGGGGAAGAGTTCACTTGTCATATAGCCCAACATTATTCCTCTGTAATATTGGGAAATACATATCTGGTCTTTGTGCAATTGTACACTAAGAGAGATGAGACGACTTGGTGGCATCCTACATTATCTCAGCGTAAGGGCTGGTTGCCAGGTGGAACAAACCGTGTGCTCAGAGGGAGAATTTTTAGTACCGCTCCCTCCATCCTCACCCCCCCTCTAGAGGAGAAAAGGACTCAAGGATAAGCTGATAAACCAATGTCCAATGACTTAAATCAATCATGCCTAAGAACTCCCAGATAGCTGTGCACACAGAGGGGGTAAAGGGTGACTTGTCACAAGAAAGCATGCAAGGCCTGTGACCCTTCTCACAACCTTGCTCTAAACTTCTCTTCTGTCTCAATGTTCCCTGCTTCCTTTGTAGCAAATATAAACTGTTTCCTTGTGACCTGCTTTAGCAAATTAATCAAAGGAAAAGGCTGAGTGAACCCCTGATTTATAGACAACAAGAATACTAGACTAGAGACCTGGGCATCGAACTGGCATCTGAGATATAAAGAAAGGGTTCTGTGGAAATAAGCCTTCGATCTAGGGGATCTGAAGCAATCCTCAAGGTAGACAGTGTCAGAATAAAAATGAATTAAGAGCCCTCCCGTTGGAGTCCACTGCAGAACTGCCTACCCATGTGATTCAGGGGAAATAGCCCATACATACACCTGCTGCAGCATCAGAGGAGAAACGGGTTTTCCCAACTATAACCTGACACAGTCTACACACATATTCACAAGAGAATAAGAACTCACATGAAAAAGTATAACAAATGTTTGTATTTGTTTTATTCACAGTGGCCACAAACTGTGAACCAACCAAACATCCACAACCAGGGAAGAACTAACAGTGTAACATGGAATACTAATCAGAAAGAAAACTTCCAACCAAGCCAGGAGGGATGCCCCCCCCCCCCGCTTTTAATCATAGCACTGGGGAGGTAGAGATAGGAGGATCAATCGCCATAAATTTGAGGGGAAGAGGGAGGGGTAGAGAATAAAGGGAGGGAGAGAGGAGGAGGAAGGGAGGGAGAGGGAGGGGGAAGGGAGAAGGGGAAGAGAGGGGGGGAGGAAGAGGGTTGAGGAGGGAGAGAAGGAAATGAAGGGAGGGCCCAGTACAGTTTAATTTTTTTAATTTATTTAATTTCAAGGAGAGAGAGAGGAGACAAGCACCTTAACCACTGCACCATCTCTCCAGGCCCCAGTATACTTTTTAAGTATTTCACATTAACTTCTGTAAATAAGGCAAATATCGTCTTTATTAGGCACAAAAGTAGGAGAAATACGGGAATGAACTTGTAATACAAAATAAATGATATATCAAGTTCTTTTTTTAAGGGGTATGTCTATGTGACAAAACACACACACACACACACACACACACACACAAAGTTAAAGTTTGACTAAATAGCCAGGTGTGGTGGCATGCACCTTTAATCCCAGCAGAGATAGGAAGCTTGCTGTGAGTTCGAGGCTAGCCTGGGATGACAGAGTGAGTTCCAGGTCAGCCTGGGTTAGAGTGAGACCCTACCTCAAAAAGTAAAAATAGGGCTGGACAGATGGCTTAGCAGTTAAGCGCTTTCCTGTGAAGCCTAAGGACCCCAAGTTCTAGGCTCAATTCCCCAGGACCCACGTTAGCCAGATGCACAAGGGGGCGCACGCATCTGGAGTTCGTTTACAGAGGCTGGAAGCTCTGGCGCGCCCATTCTCTCTCTCTCTCTCTCTCTCTCTCTCTCTCTCTCTCTCTCTGTCTCTCTCCCCCCTCTCCCTCCTTCTCTCTCAGATAAATAAACAAATAAAAAAAGTAAAAATAAAGAAATAAACAAATAAAGATTAAGAAAGTAACAGAGGGCTGGGAATGTAGCTTCATGACAGAATACTTGCATAGCACGCACAATGTCCTGGGTCTGAACCCCAGCAATCAATGCACATCATTTTATTTATTTATTTGAGAGAGAGATAGAGTGAAAGAGGCAGAAAGAAAGGGGGAAGTATGGGCACACCAGGGTCTCCAGCCACTGCGGATAACCTTCAGATGCATGCGCCACTTTGTGCATCTGGCTTTACATGATACCAGGGAACTGAACCTGGGCAAGCTAGCATCTTTAACCAATGAGCCATTTCTGCAGCCCATTGTTTGGATTTTTATATGAACTTTATTTACATATCCTCAGTCTTATAGCTTGTACTGAAGATTCAAGACCCTTCAATAAATTGACACAAAGCAGTAAATGTGATAAAGGATTGGCTACACTAATGCTATCAATTCAACTATAAACTTAAGGGTAATGTATTAGTTTGCTTGTTCTCTTACTTTCCATATCAAATATATTCATCAAGAAGAACATAAATCAGATCAGTATTCCTTTCAAAAAAAATTATTTATCCGCAAGCAGAGAGACAGACAGAGGGAGAGGGAGGGAAGGCATACCAGGAACTCCAGCTGCTGCAACCAAACTCCAGATGCACGTGCCACGTTGTGCATCTGGCTTATGTGGGTCCTAGGGAGTCAAACCTAGGTTCTTTAGCTTTGCAGGCAAGTGCCTTAACTGCTAAGCCATCTCTCCAGGCCCTAAAATTACATATTTTAAAAACCTAAAGCTTAAAATTCTTAAGAAGCTTGCCCAAAATTAAAAAACTAATAAATCCAAGAATATCAATTCTAATTTGGGTGTAATCAGTAGCTTAAAAGGAACAAATGTACTTTTATATAAGTAATATATTGATTATTCCATTATGGAACATCTAATGGGAAAGAAATTTATTTCCATAGCTGCTGAGACTAAACTTTTCAGCCAGGCATAATCACGTGCTGACAGGATACTGTACAGGCATGCTTTACAATACCTAAGTTAAAAAAAATAGCTTTAATCTAAAATCTCTTAAAGTATATATATTTAAGATGGGATTCAAGCAGAACATAGTGGTGCACACCTTTAATCCCAGCACTTGGAGGAAGGCAGAGGCAGGAGGACCACTATAAGTTCAAGGCCAGCCTGAGCCTACACAGTGAATTCTAGGTCAGACTGGGCTAGAGGGAGACCTTACCTTCCTTACCTTGAAAAACAAAACAAAACAAAAAAATAAAATAAATAAAATAAATAAATAAATAAAACAAAAATAAAACCCAAGATGGGATTTAAACTAAATTCTGACTCAAATAACCACCTGTTTTGCAGCATACCACAGGTTAGGGTTAATCATGCCCATCCACCCATCCCTTCTATTCGTAGCTAGAACTAGAGCTTCATGTTAGGCCCCAAGGTTTGATCCTGATGTTTCCTATACAGGTGCAGGGAACATTCTCATAGCTGAGGAAGAAAATAAAAAGAATCCTTTCCTTTCAGCCTTCTTAATTTATGAGAGATACTCACAGGGCCAATAAATTTTGAGTCAACAATTCATTTACTTGATGCTGAGATTTTGGTGGGGGTACTCTGAGGGCAGCTGAACATTTAGCACTCTCTCTCCCTGCTTACAAATAAATTATTATTATTATTATTATTATTATTATTATTATTATTATTAGAGTGTCCCACTCTAGCCCAGGCATACCTGTAATTCACTATGCAGTCACAGGGTGACCTCAAACTCATAGCCATCCTCCGGAGTGCTGGGATTAAAGGCTTCTCGTAAGTTTCCATAAATGAGGTGTGCTTACAGTCTAAATTCTCAAGTTCGACAAACTACGTCTATAAATTTCCGAGAGCTTTTCTGTTCTTAGAATAGAAAGGCACCATGAGATTTAGTAGCTGATGCACAACAGTGAGCAGCAAGGTCAATGCAAACATCCTACTGATGTTTCACTGTGACGGCCAGATGACAGGAAAAGCAGAGGACTACCACAGCTGCCTGTCACCGGAGACAAACTCTCCGATGCTAGAGTCGGCTCAATAATTGTAAAAACTAGAATCAGAATGTTTACATTGTTATTCAACCTTCTAAAATACTGTTAATTCTCAATCAGATATTTAAAATGTGTACTACTGAATATTTTGTTATTTTTAAGTAGCAATAATTACTGTAAAGCGTTCAAATTTTTTTCAAAATCTTTACAATTTGTAACTTCTTTAAACTTTTAAATCATCACTCCTTGATGAATCACTATGCTTCTATAAAATAAAAACAATTATTAAAAAAGTTTCAGGGTGAGCTGGAGAGATGGCTTAGTGGTTAAGGACACCTCAGTTCCATTCCCCAGGCCCCACGTAAGCCAGATGCACAAGGTGGCACATTCATCTGGAGTTCATTTACAGTGTCTGGAACCCCTGGCGTGCCCATTCTCATATTCATATTCTCTCTCTCTCTCTCTCTCTCTCTCCTCTCCTCTTCTCTCCTTCTCTCAAATAAATAAATAAAATATTATTTAAAAACCTTCAGGGTGATGAGGTGTCAATATGGCAAAATATCAAAGCAGCACACACTCCAGCGATGTGGTGTTTCCCAACAGAGATTATCCTTCTCATTCCACAAGGAAATGACACTGACAGGCTTTCCAGGATGGGAAAATATGCGGGAAGGAGAGTGGAGTAGGAAAGGGAGGAGAGAAGACTGTGAAAGCTTGAAGAAATTCACGCTCATGCTTTTAGGTTTCAGGTCACTGACTCACGCAGTTTAAAGAATAACTTTCAAAGAACACACCTCTCCTCTGAACTGTGATACATAGCTCCTTTTTTTTTTTTTTTTTCTTTCTTTTTTGGTTTTTTTGAGATAGGGTCTCACTCTAGCTCAGGCTGACCTGGAATTCATTCTGCATTCTCAGGGTGGCCTCGAACTCACAGCGATCCTCCTACCTCTGCCTCCCGAGTGCTGGGATTAAAGGCGTGCGCCACCACGCCCGGCTCATAGCTCCTTTTAATGTAGCACATTGCTGCAACAGCTGAAACGAACCTCTAGGCATCAAAACTAATGAAACCTATTATCCAGAAAACTAAGTCCAGCAAGCACACTGCTCACTGAAAAAATTAAAGGGGGGGGAGGGGAGCACTGTGGGAAATGATAGTCCTTATTCAGGTATTAAAACTACTAAGAAAATGAAATTTCCCCCCTAAACCCCAGAAATAGAAATGGACTAAAGAAAGGTACATGAGACAAGGAATTTATTTCCTTGCTAGATTTTCAGTGACACACTGGTGAAGGTGACAGGGCTCTAAGGCAGGGTATGTAAGTTATTTATTCCCTTGTTTTCAACAACTATCTTCAGTAGTTGTTTCAACGTAAAACTGTAGTTAAAAAAGAAAATTTTCAAATTATAGTATTTTTCCCTAAGAACTATAATAAGCAGAAATTCTAAGACATTGATAATTTTAATGGACTGTATTAAATAAGATAATACTTAAGAAATTTTGATGCATGTGATTTCTTAAAAAATTGACATATCAACCAGGCATGGTGGCATGTGACTTTTATCCCAGTACTTGGGTGGCAGAGGTAGGAGCATCACTGTGAGTTCGAGGCCAGCCTGAGAACTACATAGTGGCTTCTAGGTCATCCTGGGCTAGAGCGAGACCCTACCTTGAAACTTCCCCCAACTCCACTCCAGTCCAAAAAACTGACTTAACAAAAAAAAAAAAAAAAAAAAAAAAAAAAAAAAAAAAAAAAAAAACCTCATAAACAAAGTAGCATAATATCATGTTAATTCTGAAATACTACATCAAACCCATAAAAATTCAATTACATACAATATCATTGATTAGTCATTGTTATGCTGTCATTGACTGCCTTGTAAGAGCTACTTGAAGTCATTAATATCTAAATGGATTTATTTATAGCAAACTCAACCCACTTAGAGCTCTGATTTATTGAACTGTTCATACATATAGAATGTTTGGGGATATTTAACAAATCCATGCTAGAAATGGATTTTAATCTCCCCACTGTCAATTTATCAATCAAGTAAGGACCAGGGCAAACAATATTAGGAATAAAAGACACTTAAAAATGCTCCATTTGTTTTGACCTGTTCACTGCTTTAAATACTGTTAACATTTATCAGGCAGGATCACAACTGTGATTTGAGCAGTCTAACATCTTCCTGTAGAATCTTCAGAAGCACAGGTCGTCCACCACTTGTGGGATAACCACAGTTTTAATGATGATTCCTGCACAGAACTGCAGTAGTGGCGACATGACCCATGTTAGCATTTCAATGAATCACAGAAATACCCAGAATGCCAGTACTCTCTCAACTGAAGGCCAAGCAGCAGCACAAAATCAAATTTCTAGATACACTGACCAAGATGTTCAAGAGACAACTGCTACAGGAAACAGCCTCGGATGTTGCTTTACTAGGTACATACTGAAAATGAATTTTTGCACAATGCTTCCACTGACTTCTAAACACCAGATTTGCCCCCTCACTACCCTTTCCAAAGATTTTTTTCAGTTTCACCTTTTAAAACTATAATTATGCTCTTAGTTAATGTGCTCATAATGCATAAAGCAGTAAGGGTCAAGAAGAGCCATCACCAACCCTGAAATGATCACAGTTGCTGGAATAATTATTTTCTTTTTCACCTCTTCACATACTTTCCAGACTTCTACCAGTGAGCATGCATTTTAAAAAATATTTTCATTTATTCATTTGCAAGCAGAGAGAGATAGATGAGAGACAGAAAAGAGGCTTCCAGCCACTGCAGACTCCAGATGCATGCACTACTTTGTGCATCTGGCTTTTGTGGGTAATGAGGAATTGAGCCCAGGGGCTGTTAGGCTTTACCAGCAAGCACCTTAACCACTGAGTTGTCTCTGCAGCCCAAGCATGCAGTTTTACAATCATGCTAACTTAAAATAAGAGAATGAATAAGGCCAGTGTATATTATACATTTTTAAAAGCTACATGCTTAGGAATTACAAAGAAGGTAAACATTGTTATGACAGAAATCATCATAAGACAAGATTAAGTGATTTGTTTTATTTTGTTTTGTTTTGAGAAAGGGTCTAGCTTGTTGTGGTGGCTCTTGCCCACAGTCCCAACACTCAGGCTGCTGGTAAGACGATCACAGTGACTGTAAGGTCTGCCTGGGCTACTAAGTAAGTTCCAGGAAAACATAGGCTCTAGCCTATGGTGAGACCCCACCTCAAAATAAAAGAATGTAAGAAGGGTCTCAACACACTACGGCCAGACTAAAACTCACTCTATAGCCCAGGCTGGCCTTGAGCTCATGACAACCTTCATGCCTCGGCCTCCTAAGTACTGGGATTACAAGCATGAGCCATCAGACATGGTGACAAGAAAAAAAAATTAAATCTTGAGAAGGAAAATCATGCAATTCAGTTACAACATTATCATTTAAATCCGTCAATGTTAGAAATAAACTTCGTCTAGGAGAATGTTAGTCATGATGATTCAGTTCTTAGATTTCAACATTGCTTCAACTGAACAGGAGAAATTAAAAATGCTTCCATTCTTTAGACACAATCTGACTTGAAATAAGAAGATGTGAAGAACATGAATCCACACATACATACACACCAGCTTGCTGCCATAATTCTGACAGGGCAAGTCCCCAAATTGCCTTTTATACACAAGCTCAAACAGCTGTCTGTCACTGCTATTACAGTGAGTAATCCTTGCAGCTGTAACTGTTTGGAATGCAGCTGTCTCCTTGGCATTCTCTCCCCACCCCCACTCATCCAGCATTTCTGTTCTTGCTACAATAATGTTAAAGAGCATTTTACACGAGGCTTAGCCCTGGCTGAGGGCACTCAGTGGCGTGACCAAGAGAACATGGAAACACGATTCATTAGACACGCCTGGAGTGGTAACAATGGTGCTGCACTGCCTACTGCCTTTCATTCCGTACATCAGGCTGAAACTGATGCATTCCTGGTACACAAGAAGCACATTAAGAGACAGGGAAAAACTGTAATCACCTTGATTAAGAGGCAGCATATTTCCTATATAGCTGCCAGCCATACTGACATAGCAATTATTATTTTTTTTTTTTTTTTTTGGTTTTCCGGTTTTTCAAGGTAGGGTCTCACTCTAGCCCAGGCTGACCTCGAATTCACTATGGAGTCTCAGGGTGGCCTCGAACACACGGCGATCCTCCTACCTCTGCCTCCCGAGTGCTGGGATTAAAGGCGTGCACCACCACGCCCGGCTAGCAATTAATTTTTAACTGGCAGGTTAAAATGCCAAATGTAACAAAAACGAGAGCGAAGGAGGGAGAGAGGGTGGGAGGGAGGCTAAATTCTTGGTGCACAAGGATGTCCTTAGACTATGCTCTGTGCTGTCACCTTGAGATCAGACAGCCATGCTACAGGACAGGTAATGACCAACAGACAAGAGTTTTAGTATATAACTACAACCTATGTATTCATGCATGGGGTTGTAGATAAAACCGACAAAGTGTTTTGTCGTGAACTGTAACTGTCCTAACTTCCTTGCTTCTGTCACCAAAAGATTATGACATTCAATAGCAATATTCTTTTTTTCCTTTCTCTTACTTTTACTTTAAAATAATCTGTTCAGGGAGGCAGAGGCAGGAAGACTGTCGTGAGTTCAAGGCAAACCTGAGACTACATAGTGAATTACAGGTCAGCCCAGACTTGAGTGAGCCCTTACCTTGAACCCACCCCCCCCCCAAAAAAAAAACCACAAAATCTGTTCACTTTGCTCTTTATGATATCTAGCTTTACTATAAAGTAGCTTGTTTTCCTTTATGTGAAATGCTACACCAAGACAGAAACCTGTTCTCTAATTTAACAGAGTTATTTTAGTTCCTTCCTCCCCCCCGCCCCCACTCCCAGGTAGGGTCTCACTCTAGCCCAGGCTGACCCGGAATTCACTATGTAATCTCAGGGTGGCCTCCAACTCACAGTGATCTCCTGTCTCTGCCTCCTGAGTGCTGGAATTAAAGGTGTGCGCCACCACGCCTGGATTGTTTTTCTTTTGTTTTTTAATGTACTTGTGATGAAAAACAGGAACATAGGACACCAGTTCCTCCCTTGGCCTGTTAATCACTGGTAAAGGCTCCAACTACAAATATAGAAGCCCTAATTTAAGGTAGAAAAAAGTAACCAGCCACATTATACTGAAAATGTGCACTGCCATCTTGTTTGGGGATTTTAAAAATTGAATCTCTCTACAAACAGAATCACAGCCTTTGTTGAGATTATACATGTGTGCCCCTGGACTAAAGTTGGTATATAAAGTTTGGTAGTTAACATGAAAAGGTATTTGCCAGGTGCTAAGAGAGTAGTTGAAATACTATAAAGTACATTTTGAAGGCTAGCAAACTTTATATAATTATGTGTTTGTTTGAGTTTTTTGAAGTCTCCTTTTTAAACTTTCTGTTACACTGTGTTACACTGGCATTATGAGTATGCTATAATGCTAACAAGACAATTTATATATGGAAGAAACACAGTAAACATGGAAAAAGAAGTTGCCTTACAGATGATGTTATTAAGACAAGAAACAAAAAATAAATAGAAAGGGCTTCAAGACAATTTGAAAAATGGCTGGGCAAAAGCTAGGTGGTAGAGTACTAGCATAGCAGGCAAGAAACCTTGGGTTCCATCTTCAATGCTGTGCTCCTCCCACACCCCAAAATCTTGCATGTATAGAAAAATCAATTTTTGTAAGGCAGCAAAATGCCTGAGCAATTTTACACGACTTGATTTTGTTCTTAACTCATGACCCACACCGAGTCAGAAATGAACTCATCTGCAGCTACCTCTGACATGCCTATAAATGGAACACTCAACCCTAACGTGCATCACTGCTATGCAACAGACATCAATGTGTGCCACACCAAATGAGAATTACCCAAGTTCAATTTTTTTATTATCCAGAAAAAACACGTCTTATTAGAGGCTGACATTTATATAGTTTCTACTGTCTTTTGGTCACCCTTTGTACTGTGTATCAGCATGACTCCCCCAAAGCTAATGAGATCATTTTCACAGATGCTCCCTGCCTTATATTTGAAAAGATTTTGATAGGCAACCCTTAGAATCCATACATCATTTTAAACAGGTGTGCATGGAGAAAAAAAATGTGTTTAGCAAATAATTTAACTCATTACTTTTGAAGTGACTGATATAAATTGTCAATTAGGTTCAGGCAGAGTAATTTCTATTTCCACAATTTCAAAGCTATTATAAATAAAGTGCAACAAACAAAAGGTACTGCAATAGCACTGACTATAGGGAACAAGAGTGGCAAGCTGCTCAGGAACTTTTTGGGTTATCTATAGTACTCAGGATAGGCTACATAAGGTTGCAAAATAATTCATCTATTTTGCATGCAATTTTGTTTGCTATCACTCACAATTTTAAACTTTATCCAGGTATGCTTCAAAAACAAAAACAAAAAACCCTGAATATTACTGTGACTTTAATCATTCACTTTTTTATGTGATATGGATAAATACAAAATATATTTATAAACATATAGTATGATTCCAAGTCTAATGACCCACAGTCAAGCATTTGTAACAAAATGGACAATGCTGTAAGCTCTTACAACAGTTTTTATGCTAAAATTTAAATACTGTATAGCTACTCACTGTAACGTGCCCACATTCCACGCAGCCTCTCACTGGGAATGCTCGGTGATGCCGAGAAAGGAAAGGAAGAAGTGCGCTGCGTTGAGCAGATTGAGCAGGGCAAGCAGGGAGCAGGCGTGGCTGGAGACATAGCACACCAGCACTCTCTACAGGACAGACATCAGGACTATTCTTTTACAATTCACATTCACATAGAAGGAAAGTTTGTGAACCTGCACTGGTGTATCTATCCTCACTCAAGGTACCCTATGCCCTTTCTCTTTGAGAGTCAATGTGATCTTTTCAGAACTGAGGAGGCTCCCAAGTTCATCCATCCCATTTTCCACTTTTTACCAGTTTCAATGGCATTACCCTTCCGTGAATTTTGCCACTAATATAATCTGAAGGCTTCTGCTTTTCCTTTATAGGTTTCTGACTGGCTCATCCACAGTTAGCCTCCGCCACAAGGCTTTCCCTGCCTAACCCTTTGTCTAAAGTAGCCCTATCCCAGCCACTCACTTTTTCATCAGTTGCTTTGGAGCATACAACCACAAAAAAATGTGCATTAGTTATTACCTGTCTTCCCACACACCCCCACACACATATACACCCACATATATATACACCTACATACAGTGACAACGTTCTGCACAGAATCTTCAAAAATAAACACTGGGAATTAATGCATCCTCCCCAGAAAAGCTAATTTAAATCTTACTACTTGGCCTGTAGAACAAGAACATGGCAGCAGAGTGTAATACAGTTCTAAGGATCTCTGTATTATGTAAGACAGACACTTTTGTAAAAGGCTTAGCTTGTTTTTTCTACTCTTACCTTTCTTTTTATTGTTTTGTTTATAATTTTCTGAGGTAGTGTTCCACTCTAGCCCTGGCTGACCTGGAATTCAATATGTAGTCTTAAGGCTGACCTTGAATGCACAGTGATATGTCTACCTCAGCCTCCCTGAGTTCTGGGATTAAAGGTACACACCACCATACCTGGCTGTTTTTTCTACTGATGAGTTAAGAAAAGGTATATACATTATTGGCTGTAATGTTATGTTATTTCAATGAAAACCAAAGAGTCATAATTAAAGCATAAAGACATTTCTGTAGAAATAAATACCTGAAAGTATGATAAATGTAAGATTCTAATTGAACCACTGGTAACGAGGAAGATAAGAACAATTGATGCCAAGCACTGCTGAAGAAAACCAAGAAAGCACGCATTCCAATGAAGACACAGGCTGAATGTGCCATGGCACAGCTGAATGCTAGCAGCAGGGACAGAGAGGCCAAAAGATCTGAGAGTGAGGCCAGCCTAAGCTACCTTAGTGAAAACCTGACTCCAATAAACAAAGAAACAAAATAATGGCAGTAAGTTATAGAACTTGAAACAGTTACTGTCAAAGTGAAGCTCCCCAAAAGGTTAGTGCGTAAAAAGCAGACCATTTTGAATTTTGAAATTTCTAGTCCAAGAAGAAACTTCCAGAAACAGTATCAATGCTTCATTGTCTTTCCCATGCATAACTGATTCTAGTTATCAACTCTATCAATAATGACGATTGACTGATGAGGCACTTTATCACTATAAACTCACAATGTCTTATCAATCATGTTCATACTTGGAATAATGAAATGAAGTTACTAAAGACAGTAATAATGAAATGATGTATTCTGATTCATATTATATGCTGATAAAACCAAATAAGAGTAAAAACAGTATACATCTTTCATGCTTGTTCCATCCTATCAGGCTCTTACAACCTTTTATTTTCCCTTTGGGGAGGAGACACTACAAAAGGACAACACGGGGGCAGGAGAGATGACTTAACGGTTAAGGCGCATGCCTGCAAAGCCTGATGGCCTGGGTTTGGTTCCCTGGTACCCATATAAAGCCAGATGCACAAAGTAGTGCACAGGAAAACACTGTAGAACCATGTTTTTTATATTTATTTATATATATGTATATATACATATATATATATATATGAGAGAGAAATAAAAAAAAAGCATGTGCACATGCATGAGAATGGGGGTGCCAGGGCCTCTCTAGCCACTGCAAACCAATTCCAGACACATGTGTCACCTTCAGCATCTGGTTTTCGTGGGTAAGTTTAAAATAGTCATACACTTTCCTGTCTAATGTTATCTTTATTTTGTCTTTTTTTTTTTTTTTTTTTTTTTTGAAGTAGGGTTTCACTCTAACTCAGGCTGACCTGGAATTCACTATGTAGTCTCAGGGTGGCCTTGAACTCATGGCGATCCTCCCACCTCTGCCTCCCTCCTGAGTGCTGGGATTAAAGGCATGTGCCACCAAAACAGGCTCAGTTTGTCATTTTTATTTAAAAAAAAAAAAAGTATTTATTTGAATGAGCTGAGGGGCACACACATTTAATTCCAGCACTTGGGAGGCTGAGATAGAATGTTTGAGTTCAATACCAGCTTGAGGCTACATAGTGAATTCCAGGTCAGCCTGCGGCTAGAGCAAGACCCTACCTTGAAAAAAAAAATGTATTTATTTACAAGCAGGTGGGGACGAAAATGAGAATGAGAGTGAGAATGAGAATGAATGGGCATATAAGGGCCTCTAGCTATTGCAAATGAAATCCACATGCATGAGCCACTTTGTCCATCTGGCTTTACAGGGTACTGGGGAATAAAACCTGGGTCATTAGGCTTTGCAAGGAAGTACCTTTAACTGCTGAGCCGTCTCTCCAGCCCTTTTGCCTTTCTGAAGGTAAACTCAAATCACAGACACATAATATACAGACTACAGAAACTCTTGAAGGAGAATCCACCCAAACAAGAGATTATGCCTTGCCAAGGGACTATCTCTGCTTAAGTCAGAGAACTGACAAAAGAAAAGGATATCTATCTGTCCATCTACCCTTGGAGTAGCCACCAATATTTCACAGTCCCATTAAGCACAATATTGTGGCTTTTGTCAGTAATAACACATATCTATGACTTTCCAGACAGTCATCAGGGTTCTTAAATTCACTCAAGCTGCCTAACTTATTATAAGAATCACAACCTTCTTCTCCAAAAGTGATCTTATTAATATGAACTTAAAGGACTCTCTGGCACATCACTCACTTTGCTTTAGTGCAGGTAAGAATGACCATTTTAAAAATAAAGAGTCTCCAGGCAGTTCCAGTTTTCCACTGCTCATTTTCTACAACAATCTGACCAAGATTTTTCTGGGGATAGGAGAGGGTTGATATCCTGAAACTTCATTGGCCTGTCTATTTTTTCTGAAAATACTAATAAGCAGGTAATGTCATAGACTGAAAGACCACTTTAGAAATGAGCAAGTCAAGCTTGTCAAAAGGCCAGGAAGGACTTTCTGGAAGGATGATAAGCACCTTGGAATCTCACCACTTCTCTAACACACTGAGCTGCAGTCTGCAACCGTCTCCCTGTGAGCAATGCACTTGAGGAGTGTGAGAACAGATGGATCACTCTATCTGCCAGCTTCCTGGGATGTACTATATGGGGACTGATGATTTAGTGACTACACAAATCCTGCAACAGATAATGCAAGCAATACTGGCATTCAGTGAATAGCTGCACCCAGGCCCAAGAGAGGCTGAAGCTGCTGAATATATGTAGGTAACTGTACAATACAAGCTCTCGACAAGTAGCTAAGTCACTTTAAAAAAATGAAAATTAAGCCAGGCATGGTGGTGCATACCTTTAATCACAGCACTCAGGAGGCAAGAGTTCGGAGAACCACCATGCGTTCAAGGCCAGCCTGGGCTACAGTGAGACCTTAACACAATGCAGAGTTTGAGAACTTATGATGCAAGTGTCATCACCTCCAGCTGTAGTGTTGTGGCTGAGCTGTGAGTGTTTTTCTGAGGCAGAGTGAAGCTTACAGTTCCTTATTGGCTAGTGGAAGCTGCTTTTCCAGCTCCTACAGCCAGGAAGTGTGTTCACTGACTCTTTCGCTTAGTCTTTCTTTTTTAAAGTAGTAAGTGCTTAACTGGTGCACACTATACAATTATGTGTATGAATAGTTTCCATAAGCAAACACTCCTAGTCATTCCTCTTAAGCCACAATAAGCAACAGGATTCGGGGACTAGAACTTTTAGGCTGATATCCATCCTCCAGTTGCTTGTAGGGGGAATTTGTCTTCCAGGGAATTACGGCAGTGTCTAGAGACAGGACGCAGTTGGCACTTAGTACCTAGAGTCAGTATACTGCTACATGTCCAACAATGCACAAGACAGCTCCCGAAGACATATCATTTGGCCATGAAAGCCAGACAGAAAGAATGGGTGCACCAGGGCCTCAGGCCACTGCAAATGAACTCCAGAAGCATGTACCACTTTATTCTTCTGGGATTACAATGGGTACTGGGGAAATTGAACCTGGGTCTTCAGGATTTGCAGGCATGCACCTTAACAACTGAGCCATCTCTCTGGCCCCTAATTATGAACTTTTATAGATGCTTTAAAGTGCTGATTTTAATATAAATGGGTGTATGTGTGTGGGTTCATTCAAAATCCCAGTGACGTTTCAGGAGGATGAAAACAAACATGGTCATAATGCCCATCAACACACGGCTAGTGCATGTAGGCTCACTCATGTGGGGAGAGGAATAATTCACTCTTTCTCTCTGTATTTATTTATTTGGGGGGAGAGGGAGGGAGGGAGGGAGGGAGGGAGGGAGGGAGGGAATGGGTATGTCAGGGCCTCCAGCCACTGCAAAGGAACTCCAGATACATGTGCCGCTTTATGCGGTACTGGAGAATTGAACCTAGGTCCTGAGGCTTCACAGCAAGCTCCTTAACCACTAAGCCATCTCTCCGGCCATTTGCTGCTGCTGCTGCTGCTGCTGTTGTTGTTGTTGTTGTTTTACAATGATTTGCTTATTGTATTTCAAGGTTGTAGCCCCAAAGCCCAGATAATTTCCCAAAGCACAATAAGCATTCAATGAGCATCTTTAAAATCCATTCTCAGGGTTTGGTGCTGATGCCACTTCTCTATAAATGGCCTCAGAGCTCTAAGCATAGAGTGATACATGACTATCATGTTATGATATTATGATAGACGGGTAGACAAATAGATGGACCCAAAACTGTTTTATCCCTCATGATGTTGCTCTGAGATACATTATGACAGCTACCTGAAAAACAGCATGTTTGTGATAGCAAACCATCACATTCAAGCCTGACCTAACCACAAAAAGACTCCGAAAAAGAATTACAAAAAGCAGCTGGGCATGGTGGTGCACGCCTTTAAACCCAGCACTTGGGAGGCAGAGGTAGAAGGATCATTGTGAGTTCAAGGCCACCCTGAGACTCCATAGTGAATTCCAGGTCAGCCTTGGCTAGAGTGAGATGCTACCTCGAAAAACCAAAAATAAAAAAAATTAAAAAAAAAGAATTACAAAAAGCAGTCTGAAAACATAACCTTCAGGATCAAGGTCATGGAAGAAGTAAACCTCTCATGGAGCAACAGGAAACTAGTTCTACACTGACTTAAATGCTATCAGATCACTGACACCACGTCCTGCAACAACTGAAGTGCTTTCAGGCAGATTTCTAGCTAGCTAGAGTCCTTCATATCAGCAGGAAAAGAAGCTGAAGTCACATAGTCACCACATTTTAATCTAATTAACTTTTAGATGTTTATCTGCCTTGTTAGACCATAAAATCCTCATTTACAGGAATAGTTGTTTCGGCTTTCCTGTCCATTTCTTTTCATCTGCTAATTATTTCATAATTTACTATATGTTGCTTTAAATCTGTCCTCTTCCCATAAGAACATAACAATTATCAATGGTAACAGAAAGCCAAAAGAGTCATCACAACCAAGAAGTATTTGCTGAATTTTATTTAATACTGAGATCAAAATGGCAATAAAATTAATCTGCAATCTACAACCTTATGTCTACACAATTCAATTATCATGTTAAATATCCATACCAGGAGCCTAATGTGATGGCAATCAAATAAACCTCAATTAATCTGCTAACATTTTTATATTCAAAACAATATTAAAACTGTGTACAAAACCAGCTGTAATGATATAAATGAAAGGATATAAACATTAGGTGGCAGTAGTACACTGTATCATACTTCTGAAACCAGTATTTTTTCATACATAGAAATCGGAACAATAAATAGGCTTACACAGCTTTACAAATAAAATATATAAATAGCATGATACAATAGTAAAATCTACAAATAAAATTATATGCTGATATCCAGGTTTTTCAGGCTATTAATTCTGTTAAAAACAGTAACTAGTCGGGCATGGTGGCGCACACCTTTAATCCCCGCGCTCAGGAGGCAGAGTAGGTGGATCACCGTGAGTTCAAGGCCACCCAGAGACTAACTAGTGAATTCCAGGTCAGCCTGAGCTAGACCGAGACCCTACCCTCAAAAAAAAAAAAAAAAAAAAAAAAAAAGTAACTAGTTTTATAGTTGCCTATCAAGTGAAAAGACTACATTAAAAAGCTCAGAACAGGGGTGGAGAGATGGCTCAAGGTTACAACACTAGCCTGCAAAGCCTAAAGATCCAGGTTTGATTCTCCAGTACCCACATAAAGAGTTGCATGCACCCAGAATTGTGCCCACAGGCTTAAAGCACTCATTCTCATTCTTTCTCTCCCTCCCCTCCCTCCTTGGAAATAAATATTTTTAAAAAGAAAAAAAGCCAGGCGTGGTGGCACATGCCTTTAATCCCAGCACTTGGTAGGTGGATTGCTCTGAATTTGAGCCCACCCTGAGATAACATAATGAATTCCAGGTCAGCCTGAGCTAGAGTGAGACCCTACCTTGAAAATTCAAAAAAAAAAAAAAAAAAGAGGGGGCGGCTCAGAAAGGAGAGGGAGGGTCCAAGGGGAGGAGTGCAAAGAGAAAGGAAACACTACTTGAAAACACCATAATGAAAATCTAATTCTTTACATGGTAATAAATACATTAAAAATATAAACTCAAGCCCGGCTTGGTGGCACATGTCTTTAATCCCAGCACTTGGGAGGCAGAAGTAGGAGGATCACTGTGAGTTCAAGGGCAGCCTGAGATTACAAAGTGAATTCCAGGTCAGCCTGGGCTACAGTGAGGCCCTACCAGGAAAAAACAAAACAAAACAAAAAGATAAACTCAAGGCTAGACAGACATGGTGATGCAATGCAAGCACTCAGAGGCTAAATAAAGCAGGAGGATTATGAGTTCGAGAGCAGCCTGGGCTATACACGAAAAACTTACCTTTAAAACAAAACTACAACTAACTAGGTTTTACTATTATTGATTTGTTCCTTTTGTATGTTCAAGTATGCACAGGTCATACAGGAGTACGAACGTTTACACACACAATGACAAGTTTATAATGTATACTTTATTGTGTGGTAGAGTCTCTCAAATACAAGTTGATCTAGAACACTGTCTATAGTCCCAGGCTAGCCTCGAACTCACAGTGCTAATGATTCTCCTACCTCTGCCTTCTGAGTGCTGGGATTATAGTATATACTTTTTTTAATGTGTGTGCCACAATGCCCAAGGTTTTGTTTATTTGCAAGCAGAGAGAACAAAGGGAAAGGGCCCACCTTTCAGCTACTGCAAATGAACTCCAGATACAAGTGCTACTTTGTGCATCTGGGCTTACGTGGGCACCAGGAAAAAGGAATCAGAGTGGTCAGTTTTGCAGGCAAGCATCGTAACCGCTGAACCATCTCCCTAGCCCCCCAAATATATACTTTCTACAGCAATGTTGTTGGAGAAGTAGCTCAGCTGGTAAAGTGCTGACCTAGCATGCAAAGCACGGGGATCCATTTCTAGCACCACATACAACCAAGCACGGAGGCAAACACCAGTAACCCAACAGAGGCAGAGAGCCTTAGCTCATAGCAAGTTGGCAGCCAGTTTAGGGTACAGGAAAGCCTATCTCAAAATTAATTAATTAGCTAATGTTGACTTAAGGTCCATATGTTAGAATGATTATTATAATGATGTTAGGATACCTTACTTTTTCAAATAACAACAATTTCTACAGCATCATTATTTAAGTGCAAGCAACTGAACTTTTCCTCAAACAGGTGAATTCAAAAATCACTTCTTCACCTGATCTTATCAGCTGACAGGCGCCCTGCTGGCTTCAGGAAGAATTCTAGGTTTGTTCTTAGTGAACTGACTCTGCTTGGTGATGATTGTTTAATTCAGAATTATACCAGAAGCTAACCCCTGAATATGAAATGCCCAAAGCAGTCTATTCTGTTTACTGTAAACATATTGTAGAATAAACGCTTGGGCCAGAAGAACCTTAAGAAGTTTTCCAAATAGAGTACACCCCTGAAATTTCCACAAGTGCTGGAAGAAAATTAGTGTTATAGCTAACCTAAAAAACTCAGAAGCACTTGGCACGTGTGAGGACACTATACCTATTGCTTCTTTTTTGGTTTGGTTTGGTTTGGTTTGGTTTTTCGAGGTAGGGTCTCACTCTGGCCCAGGCTGACCTGGAACTCACTATGTAGTCTCAGGGTGGCCTCAAACTCATGGCAATCCTCCTACCTCTGCCTCCCAAGTGTTGGGATTAAAGGCTTGTGCCACCACACCCAACTTTCTTCCTCATTTTCTTTTCCAGTTTTTCCACGGTAGGGTCTCACTCTAGCCCAGGCTAACCTGGAATTCACTATGTAGTCTTAGGCTATCCACGAACTCAAGGCAATCCTCCTACCTCTGCCTCCCAACTGCCAGCCCCTATTGCTTCTTAATTGTAAAATATAATCAAAAGCACCCTTTTTTGTTTGTTTGTTTGTTTGTTTTGTTTTGTTTTGTTTTTCGAGGTAGGGTCTTGCTCTAGCTCAGGTGGACCAGGAATTCACAATGGAGTCTCAGGGTGGCCTTGAACTTACAGCCATCCTCCTACCTCTGCCTCCCAGGTGCCTGGATTAAAGGCATATGCCACCACAGCCAGTTCAGAAGCATCTCGACATAGTGCACTTGTGTATGTTCCAAAGAAAACATCACAAAATTGCTTGGAGGTTATGTTTCATTTTTAAGCCTGGGTCCCATGTAGCCCTGAATGAGCTCATCCTCTCTATGTAGCGGAAGATGACCTTAAACTGTGCTCTTCCTTCCTTCACCCACCTCTCAGTACTGGGTTTACAAGGGCACACCACCAAGCCCAGTTTCTGAAGTGCTGGGATAAATCTTATGCATGCAAGTCAAGCACTCTACAAACTGAATTACATCTCCAGCCCCAAAGAAGGTTTTTTGAAGTTTGCATTTGGTTTTGGTTTATCATGAAAGCTTTGAAAAGAAATTAAGAGTTTAACAAATGAAGCTTTTCTTCCTGTCTTGGTGTCAAACTGACCTGTGCTAATTTGCCACAGCAATGTGCACAGAAAAGAGTCATCATCATGCATGCTTCAGTTTATGACGCATAACAAATGTTAAACAATACAAAATTGTTTCTTGGTCACCAGTTAATTACATTAATAATGATTAAATTGATAATGATCACCAGAACCATAGACTTGTAGGCATAGCCCCAGCTTTCTGAGGGACTGCTTCAAGAGGCTGAAGTGAGAATGGGTCACACTCCAAGTCACTGACTCAGAACTGGAATATTTGCTCTCTTACAGAAACAACACAAAATACATCAGTTAGGTTCTTAGTGTATACATAACAGCTGACATGAACTTATTTTACACTTCCTCTTAGGGCTCCATGATTCTGTGGGACACGTTCCTCTAAAATATTTCAACCATATTGGGCACTAACTGATTTTTATAGCCTAGATTCATAATCGTTTTAAAAACCTGTTCCTATGAAAACAAACTTATAGAGAAAGGCAAGGAAAAAAAAAACAGAAGAATTTTTGTTCATTTCTCTAGAGGGCTGACCTACTGAGTTGTTCACATCCATGCAGTATATATCCAAAGTTTAAAAATACTAAATCAGGAGTTGAAGACATGGCTTTGCAGTTAAAGCGCTTGCTTGCAACGCCTAAGGACCAAGGTTCAAATCCCCAAAACCCACTTAAGACAGACGCACAAGGTGACACATGCACACAAGGAGGCACACACATCTGGAGTTTGATTGCAGTGGGTAGAGGCCATAGCGTGGCAATTCATACCCCCCCCCAAAAAAGAACTTAAACAATGCTAAAGCCGGGTGTGGTGGTGCATACGTTTAATCCCAGCACTCAGGAGGCAGATGTAGGAGAATTGCTGTGAGTCTGAGGCCACCCTGAGACAACATAGTGAATTCCAGGTCAACCTGAGCTAGAGTGAGACCCAGCCTCCAAAATAAATAAATAAAATAAAATAAAATAAAATAAAATAAAATAAAATAAAATAAAATAAAAAATAAAACTAAACCAGTGCTAGGGAGATGGCAATTTAAATCATCTGTGTTAATGATCAATTTGGCTAATTTGACCCATAGCTCACTTACTGTATTTTTCACTATGAAAGCATAGTACAATGGTTCCCTTTATTATAAGGAATACATCTGGGCTTGAGGGATGGCTTAGTGGTTAAGGTGTTTGCCTGCAAAGCCAAAGGACCCAGATTCAATTCCCCAGGACCCACGTTAGCCAGATGCACAAGGGGGCACACGTGTCTGGAGTTCATCTGCAGTGGCTAGAGACCTTGGTGTGCCCATTCTCTTAATCTCTCTCCCTCTTTCTCTGTCCAATAAATAATAAATTAAATTATTTTTTAAAGAAGGAACACATCGTGTGATCATCAGAGATAGCTGTAACTTCGGAGGTGTGTGTTTGTGTGTCTAAATATGGGACACAGATTTAACAATAAGCAATCCAGGTTGAGTATCCTATATCTGGGATGCTTGGGAATAGAAGTGTTTCCTATTCCTGAACTGTTTGTTTGTTTGCTTATTTGTTTGTTTGTTTGTTTATTTATTTATTTATTTGGGTTTTTCAGGGTAGGGACTCACTCTAGCCCAGGCAGGCCTGGAACTCACTATGTAGTCTCAGGATGGCCTCAAAATCACAGAGATCCTCCTATTTCTGCCCCCTGAGTACTGGGATTAAAGGCGTGCACCACCATGCCCCATTTTTCAATTTCTAAATTTTATAGATTTTGAATAGTTGCACAGACTTTACAACTGTACATCTCTAGGATTTTTCGTATTAGAGATGCTTAACTTATAATAAACTAAACAAATGTTACACTTCTTAGGGCCATTATCACTTGAAAACACGTACTTCAACATGTTGCAGAGTTGACAAGAACGCAGAGAACCTCCTATGTAAGTGACTGGCAGGAAGTGCAGATACAGTGCAGGCACGCTGCAAAGAGGGACAACTGACACCTGGGCAGTGGAAAGGCAGAGCAAGATCTTCGCATGCTACTCAGGACATTAGATTTAAAGCCAGGAATTGGTTATTTGAAATTTTTCAATTAGTATTTTCAGATTGTTAGCCAAGTATAACTGGAACCTCAAAACATGAAACTGAAAAGATGAGGGGAGTGGGGTGTGGTGGCGCACGCCTTTAATCCCAGCACTCGGGAGGCAGAGGTAGGAGCATCATTGTGATTTGGAGGCCACCCTGAGACTACATAATGAATTCCAGGTCAGCCTGGGACAGAGTGAGACCCTACCTCGAAAAACCAAAGACGGGACAGCTGAAATGAATGTACTCTGAAGCTCCAAGGCTCCGAGAACTTTATAAGATTTTTAAAGGGTTAAACTGACATAATAAGTAACAGCACTTAAAACTGTCTCTAGCAGACAGTAGGCCATAACAGCTTGTGTGTTTTGATTTTCTTAATCTAAGTAGTCTATGCCCTGAGCCTGCAACAATCTCTCTCTGCTATGTGCTAATATATCCAAAGGATTTAATCATTTACTACCAAATAATCAGCATCTATGCTAAACTGCATTTCACAGCATGGCCACTGTGTTTCTCCCCTGTGACTGTTCCACTTATTTCATCCCACTTTCTAAGGGTATTACACATGTCTAAGCATCCAATAAAACAAAAATGCAAAGCACGTAATTCTGTTATCTGTACACTAACTTTATAATATCCTATTTTCATTTTTTGGCCATTTCAATAAAACTGGCTAATCAGCATCATCTCTAGCAGATTAACAAACTACGATCAGCCTTAAAGCAAATGGGGTACCAGTGTGTGTGTGCGTGTGTGCGCACACGTGCACGCGTGCACACACGCACACACACACACTGCAGGGTCATGCACATTATGACCTTGTTTAAGACAGGCTCTCCTGTTTGCCTACATATATGCCAAGCCTCTGAGCTTCTGGAGACTGTCTTGTCTCTACCTCCCATCTCCCCCAAAAGTATTGGGATTACAGACACACACTACTGTGTCCAGTTTTACACGGGTTCTGGGGACCCAAACTCATATCCACACAGCAAGCACTTGACCCACTGAGCCATATCCCCAGGGCCCTGGTAGGCAGACTTCTAGAAGACTGACAGTTTAAAGGTAGGAAATTTAGTTTGACAAGAGAATGTTAATGTCATCTCATCCATGGCAGCAATAAACTGTGGACACACCTAACAAGGAACCCTACAAAGGACTCCTAAAGGCACAGATAAGAGTCCTCATTCAGGACAGGTGGATGCTTGGCTGTCTCATCTTTAGACTCTGCGATCTAAGGAGCTCTGCGGCTGCTCAACACTGTATGGCTAGAACAGGAAATGGCAACAAAGCAGCTCCTGAGCACACTGTGAGGCACGCCTACTGAAGCTAAAAATAACCACTCCTGGGTGTGAGACAGCGGTAGGAGGATCACCATGAGTTCATGGACAACCTGAGACTACATAGTGAATTCCAGGTCAGCCTGAAGTAGAGTGAGACCCTACCTAGGGAAAAGAAAAGGGGGAGGGGAGGGGAGGGGAAGCTAAGCCAAGGCTGTAGAGATGGCTCAGTGGTTAAGGGTGGATACATACTTGCAAAGCCTCCAAACCACCCACATATGCCAGACACAAAAGTGACCAAACGTCTGGCCTCCATTTGAGGCGGCAAAAGACAAGGTTACACATACAACTGCATGCATGCACATGTACACACATGTGCAAATAAATAACATTTACAAAAAAGAATAATCAATCCTAAATAAGAAGGAAGAACTAACTATTTTCTATATCCAACAAGAAAGGATTAAGAGTTGGCTAGCAATAAAAGTTTAAATTTTGGGGCTCAACTGTTAAAAGTGCTTGCAAAGCATGACGGCCCGAGTTCGATTCCCCAACTACCAACACAGCCAGATGCACAAAGTGACACGTGTCTGGAGTTTGTTTGCAGTGGCAAAAGGCCCTCATTCACCCATTCTCTCTCTCTCTGTTTGCAAATAAATAAAAGAAAAAATGAAAATTCTCAAAAATAGCCTCCACATAGGAAAACAAAAATGAAAACCAGAAAAAAAAAGTAGTGTGTGTGTGTGTGTGTGTGTGTGTGTGTGTGTGTCTTTTTTTTCTTCTTCTTTTTCTGTCAGGTCCTCCAGTGGCTGCAATGGAACTCCAGATGCATGCGCCACCTTTTGCATCTGGCTTATGTGAGTCCTGGGAAGTTGATTCTGGGTCCTTTGGCTTTACAGGCTAGCAACTTAAACACTAAGCCATCTCTCCAACACAAAAAAAGTATTTATAACACAGACAACTTTAAAAATTTATACTAGCACTACCATTTAAGAAGATATGTAATGGGGACATGAGAATAATGGATATAGTCCAGGATCCCGAGGCTTCAGAAAAGACATCTGTATCAATACATCTGAGCATTCAAACAACTTCAAATGGAAAACAGAAAACAGGGCTAGGGAAATGTCCTAGTGGTTAAGGCGTTTGCCTTCAAAGCCGAAGGACCCTGGTTTGATTCCCCAGGACCCATGTATGCCAGATGCACAAAGGGGCGCATGCGTATGGAGTTCATTTGCAGGGGCTAGAGGCTCTGGAGTGCCCATTCATATTCTCATTCTCTCTCTGCCTCTTCCTGTCTCTCAATTAAATTAATTAATTAAATTTTAAAAAATAGAAAACAGACAAGCTTTTCTTACCATTACTATGTAAATGATAAGGAATAACCACTCACAGCATTTACTTTGCATTAGGTATTGTAAGTCATCTAGAAATGGTTTGCCAAATGTGCAAAGGGTTATGCAAAGATGACATTATTTTATATCAGATCTGAGCATCCTTAAGTTTTAGTATCCAAGGGGGGTCTCCTGGAATCAATACCCTGCAAATATCAAGGGACATTTACATAGCCATTTAACCAGTATTCAACCAATATATTCTGTGCAAATTCTGTGCCTGTCAGGAGTCGCTAATCCAGTGTACTACCACTAGGCTATAACAAAAACTAAGCAAAGATAGTCATAATAAAATTACTGAAAGTGGTTTCTTTCCTATTCCAAAGGAAAAGGCCACTTTCTGAACACGGACATCACTTCTCACTTTAATAGTAAAAAAGTAATACTAAAAAAGTACATGACTTGCTATGCTTGGCAACATTAGACTTGGTGATAATATTCACCCTGAAAATCTTATTAGATAGCATGTTGAGTCTGAAACCTAAAGAAGGTACCAAATCATCAGACTCTTCACGGCACAGCATTGATGAGTAGCAATAAAAAGCCGAGGCCCTTGGTTTCCCACCAGGAATAGATGGTAAGACCCTATTGCTGAAGACTCCACATACTTGGGCTGCAAGGCCACTGAGAAATCCTGCTGGAGCTGAGCTGAAAACCTTCTCCTTGTAAACCAGCTGACAGAAAGCTGGAAGAAGCCATTCTGCATGCAGTTCAATGGGAGAGAGAGAAATCACCAGTGAAGATACTCAACAGTGGACACTGCAAGCCTTATATTTGGCCAGCCAGGCCAAATAAGCCAATGGGTGCAACAGTGGCACATCTGTCATGGTGGAAACCAACTGCCCTCTAATTGGACTGGAGACCCGCTCCATGGGAGGGAATACATCGTTGATAATGAAAACTTAAATCAGGGGTAGTCATGAACCGTAGGGGTGTAACATCTGCAGCTAAAGTATATACTATGCTTATCAAACTGCCCAGTAAGCACTTCTCTTAATGTTCATACCCTTATATTAATATTTGTAGAGAAGCTTCTGTTTTCAGATGGCAGTGACCTTGGGATGACTCACAAGGCATCAGGGTGCTAGAAAGAAGTGACAGGAGTGCTCAGTACTGCAATATCTCTATCATACCTTCCAAGGCTCAGGGTTTACTGCAGAAGAGCTGACGAATGATGTACAGTGTAACGGTGTGTGTCATTGGTCCTAGCACTTGGGAAGCAGAGGTGGGAGGATCGCTGTGAGTTAGAGGCTGAGAATTCCAGGGAAGCCTGGGCTAAAGTGAGACCCTACTGCGAAAACAAATGGTAAAATATCTTACCTACAAACATGCCCACAGGGCATGGCATAGTTATGGCACCTTGGAGAAGGCAATGGTGTGTAGGCAACTCTGCTACTGCACCCCTGATAGCAGCGTATATAATTACTAACAAGAACTCATCCTTAAAAACCAAATCATGCAGGGTGGGGTGGCAAACGCCTTTAATCCCAGCACTTGGAAGGCAGAGGTAGGAGGATCGCCATGAGTGCAAGGCAACCCTGAGACTACATAGTGAATTCCACATCAGCCTGGGATAGTCTGAAACCATGCCTCGAAAAACTTAAAAAGAAAAAATCATAACTTTGTTACAAGACTAGTAAGATAGAGACTTATACTTCTTATAATACTCATTTTTGAGCTGTGCAAATACTTTTAAACAATGAGCAAGTGCTAATTCTGTAGTCATAAAAAATAAATATGGGGCAGGAGAGATTGCTTAGCGGTTAAGGCACTTGCCTGAGAAGCCTAAGAACCCAGGTTCGATACCCCAGTACCCATGTAAGCTAGATGCACAAGGTGGCACATGTGTCTAGAGTTCATTTGCAGTGACTAAGAGGCACTGACATGCCCATTCTCATTCATTCATCCTCTCTCTGAAATAATAATTAAGTAAAATTAAAAAATAAATACATAAATAATTGATTCTTTAGTACACTGTCTAATTATTAGTAGCAGTTTAGGATAATACTATTAACGATGGCCTTACTTCCAAGCAGCTAACAATGATATCAATGCTAAGTCACCCATTTCCATTCATTCATTAGCACTATGAACTGTTGGCAGGGACACACACACACATTCATTCATATGAATGTCCAGAAAGAGCAAGCATTAGTGGAATACAAGTATTTCTTTTTCCCAAGTAATTCTTTAAAAAAAAAAAAAAAAAACATTTATTTGCTAGTAGAGGAAAAGTGAATGGGCATACCAGCTCCTCTAGCCTCTGCAAACAAACTGTAGATGCATGTGCCATTTTCTGCATCTAGCTTTCCGTGGTTACTGGGTAATCAAACCCAAGTCCTTAGGCTTTGCAGGCAAGTGCCTGCAAAGTGCCTTAACCACTGAGCCACCTTTCCAGCCTCCAAGTTATTCTTTTTTAAAAAATATTTATTTATTTGAGAGAGAGAGAATGGGTGTGCCAGGGCCTCTAGCCACTGCAAACGAACTCCAGATGCAAGCACCTCCTTGGGCATCTAGCTTATGTGGGTCCTAGGGAAAGTCTTTTGGCTTTGCAGACAAATATTGTAACTGCTAAGCCATCTTCTCTAGCCCTATTCTTGAATTTCTAACTCAGTGTGAAAATAATTCTTAGTCCTCCCTGCTAAATACATGGTTATAGAGGTCCATGGAATCATATCTAAGTTCATTACATAATTAATGCTGGCAAGGGCTTAACAACTGTGAATTCTATTTCCTTGCTACAAAATGAAGAGAGGGCTGGAGAGATGGCTTAGTGGTTAAGGCATTTGCCAAAGGACCTGGGACCCACATAAGCCAGATGCACAAGGTGGTGCACATGTGTCTGGAGTTCGTTTGTGGTGGCTGGAGGCTCTGGCATGCCCATTATCACTCTATCTCATCCTATCTCTCTCTCGATCTCTCAAACAAATAGGGGAGAGGGAGAGAATGACCATGGGAGATTGTTTACAATTATGGAAGTTATCACTAAAAATTAAAATAAAATTTTTTAGAAAGGAAAATGAAGAGAAATAAGCAAGTGGTTCAAAACAATCAAGAGGAATAACGACTGAAAACACATTTAGGTCAACACATTTAGTGTACAGTAACCACCAAGAATAAACAATAAACTGACCACAGAAGTTGGCAATCTATGTTGAAAATGCTTACTTATTAATGTCTGAAAAACACACTTGACTTTGATCTTATTATTTTGAGGAAGAGGAACAATACAAGAGCAGTGTGGGCAACTGTATTACACTTCCCGTGTGTGTGTGTGTGTGTGTGTGTGTGTGTGTGTGTGTGTGTGTGTGTTGCTCTGAGCTCTCATCCTGACATACTCTGAACTACACTCTCTATCCTTGTCTTTGCTGGTACACTGTGTGTAGGCACCTGACAGCTGACCCTCATATCTTGGTAACTATTATTTACCCTACTAGATGTAAAGCTCAGATGAAGGATGGCCTGGAGTCCCACACCGTGCTCTATTCATAAATACGCCGACAGACCTAGAACTGTTGCATTCAGTAACTATGAGACACGCTTCGCACAAATTGGTCTCTGTAACATTTTTTAGTTTTTTTATTCTTATTTGACAATGAGGGCTGGGCTTCACAAAGCCTGAGCTATGTTGAAAAGGTCAGTTTATGAGTGAACAAGCACGTATTTATATTATGTATTTATGTTAGAAGCTTGAAACACTTCATCTAAATGCCAAATCCTCCAGGAACATTAAATAAAACCTTGAAAAAGCCGGGCATGGTGGCACACGCCTTTAATCCCAGCACTTGGGAGGCAGAGAGAGGTAGGAGGATCACCGTGAGTTCAAGGCTACCCTGAGAATGCATAGTGAATTCCAGGTCAGCCTGAGCTACAGTGAAACCCTACCTTGGGGGAAAAAAAAATCTTGAAAGTTATTATTTAAAAGAGGGAAAGGAAGAAAAGATATTATTTAAAAGAGGGACGCTGATAGATGCCTCAAAAGCACTGAGACTGCTTTGGCTGGGGATGAGTGAGCAGGAAACGATTTCCTTTCCTATGTTCCCATAGTATCTAGAGCTAGTTGGCAATCAATGATAAAACAACATAAAAAGAAAGGGGTGGGCTGGAGAGAGGGCTCAGTGGTTAAGGAGCTTGCCTGGGAGGGCTAAGGATCCAGGTTCAATTCCCCAGAACCCATGTAAGCCAAATGCACAAGGTGGTGTATGAGTGTGGAGTTTGTTTGCAATGGCTGGAGGACCTGGCACGCCCATTCTCTGTCTTCCTTTCTCTCAAATAATAAATAAATAATTTTTTTTAAAAAGAGTCGGGCGTGGTGGCGCACGCTTTTAATCCCAGCACTCAGGAGGCAGAGGTAGGAGGTTCACCGTGAGTTCGACTGAGAAGACATAGTGAATTCCAAGTCAGCCTGGACCACAGTGAGAAACAAACAGAAAAAAAGAAAGAAGAAACAGAAGGAAGAGGTAGGAAGTGAAAGAGGATGGAAAAATACGGAGAGAAGAGTAACATTTCTTTGACTTTTTTAAAATTTTAATGTTTTTATTGACAACTTCCATTAATTACAGACAATAAACAACGGTAATACCCGACCCCGACCCCCCAACCCCCTTCCACCTCTTTCACCTTCACAACTCCACTCTCCATCATATCCCCTCCCCCCTCCATTAGCCCCTCTTTTACTTTGATATCATCATCTTTTCCTCCTATTATGAGGGTCTTGTGAAGGTATTGCTAGGCAATGTGAGGTCATGGATATTGAGGCCAATTTGTGTCTGAACAATTGCATTATAAGCTGTTTTACCCTTCCTTTGTCTCTTACATTCTTTCTTCCACCTCTTCTGCAACAGACCCTAAGCCTTGGAAAGGTGAGATAGTGATGTTTCAGTGCTGAGCGCTCCTCTGTCACTTCTTCTCAGCACTGTGGTGCCTTCTGAGTCATCCCAAGGCCACTACTATCTGAAAAGAGAAGCTTCTTGGACTCGGAAAAATGGCTCAGAGGTTAAAGGCGCTTGCTTACAATGCCTGACAGTCTAAATTTGATTTTCCCAGTACCCACATAAAGCCAGATATACAAAGTGCTGCATGCATTCATCTTGAGTAAATTTGCAGTGGCAAGAGGCCCTACCAGTGCACTCATTCTCATTCTCTCCCCTTCCTTGGAAATAATTTTTAAAAAGATATTCATTTATTTGTGAGCCAAAAGAGAAGAGGGGAGGACATGTGTGCATGTTAAGTTCTCTTGCCATTACAAATGAACTCCCGATGCATGTGCCTCTTTGTGCATCTGACTTTATGTGTGTAGTGGAAAATAGAACCTGGACCATAGAAGTAAGCACTTTTGACCACTGACTTCACCAGCCCCATTTCGTTGATTTTCTGGGATTCTTTTTAAAATACATTGACTATAAAAGTGATATAAATGGATGAATTAATTTTCCTTGAATTAGGTCATATACAAAAATAAGAACCCTCCAGGTGTGGTGGTGCACAGCTTTAATCCCAGCACTTGGGAAGCAGAGGTAGGAGGATCGCTGTGAGTTCGAGGCCACCCTGAGACTCCATAGTGAATTCCAGGTCAGCCTGAGCCACAGCAAGACCCTAATAAGAAATAAGAAAGAGTCCAAGGAGACACATTTAAGAAGGGCACACAGAGAGACTTGGCTGTCAAAGAACAGCTCTGCTACAAGAACCTCAGTAAAGGCCTAACTGGAATCAGTGCTGACACGGAGATCTCAGTGATACCAATATGGCCCTAAGCCAAATCTCTTTTCTGGCTGACCATGCAGGCTATGTCAGTGGACATTAACTTCACACAACATGCAACAGGCCACAGTGTGTCCAGCCCTCTTCTGTCTGCCTTAGGCCACAGCATGCCTTCCTTACAGCAGAGCCAGTGTATCAACACACTCACACTTCTTTATAACAGAATCTTGGGAAGCAAATCCATGAAGGCAAGAAAGATGTCATTTCTAGCCTTCGTTCTATGTTAACATCTAGATCTTTGTCACCATGTTAGCCAGTTGTATTCCTAGAAGAAATAGGGTGGCACAGGCTTCATTGCTCCAGATTGGCATTCCCAAACTTCCACAACTGAGCTTTCACCTAGTCTCCTGACTCCTCTCAAATGCACCTCCATGCTGTGCTAATGGTATCTGCTACTCCCACCCAAGCTCTGGTCAGGTGGCTACTTAGTTTCTGTGACCTCCCAAAGAACTCAGGCACACCATTCTTACTTTTGGTATTCTAAACCTGTATCATTTTTTGCTTCAACACTCTATGCCAGAACATTGTGAAAAATAATTGTAACTGCTTGGTTTTCTAGAATTTGAGAAAGATGCAAGCAATTTTTGAAATGTCTAGATGTCAAAACATGAGTCCCAGCTGTGTGGCCTGAGCTTCTGTGTTCTGTGCCTGAGATACCCCTATAAACTCCGGGAATGGAAGCTAGCACATGCAAATCACTGAGCACTGCACCCCACAGCAGGGACCCTACACACGCTTGGGATTATCATTAACCTTTATCCCCTCTGCCCTATGCTACACAGGTTCATCCCATCGTCTTGTTATCAAGGGAAAACTAAGGTTACATAGAATAAAGTAGGACCATGTTTATTTATTTATTTATTTTTTTTTTCATGGCAGGGGCTCCCTCTAGCCCAGGCTGACCTGGAATTCACTATGGAGTCTCAGGGTGGTCTCCAACTCACAGCGATCCTCCTACTTCTGCTTCCCAGGTGCTGGGATTAAAGGCATGCGCCACCATGTCAGGCTCCATATTTAAATTTCTTAACCAGATTTGCAGCAACCAAAGGTTCTTAAGGGAAAATATTCAGTTTTGACAGTCTGTTACTAAAATGAGACCCTGCCTCAAACAAGGTGGGAGGCAAAGACAGACACCCAAAGTTGTCCTATGACCTCCACATGCATGCCTCCAATCAGACACATAAAAATACACACACATACATACATATAAAAAAATCCCAGAGCAGGGTGTGGTGGCACACACCTTTAATCCCAGCATTCAGGAGGCAGAGGTAGGAGGATCACACTGAGTTCGAGGCCAGCCTGAGACTACACAGTGAATTCCAGGTCAGCCTGGACTAGAATGAGACCCTACCTCAAAAAAATAAAAAATAAAAAATAAAAAAGCAATGCTAGCAAGGGGTGGTGGTGCATGCCTTTAATCCTATTTACGGTCTTCATGGTGAAGTCAATTTTTCATAAATATTTGTTTAAGAGATCAAAGATGTCTTAAGTTGTTTTTTCAAATGCTTTAAGTGAAAGGTTCTTCATGTCCTGTCCTATCTTTAAATTGCTTCCTCAATGAAGCATTTTCAAAGGCATGAAGAAATTCCATTAGCAAAGGATTAGAACAGAAATTTAGTAACAAGTATGTATAGTGGAACTCCTTTGTTCCACTGATTTCAAAACACAGCAGTGCCATCTGTGTTGCGGATAGCCAGCTGAAACGAACAATCACCTTGCAATTGGCTCAACTTCAGTAGTAAGTCTACAGGAAGTTTTGGAAAATCAGAAATAACCATCATTTTCAGAAAGTAAAGTGATGCTATCTGCCTGTGCTGGTTAGGGAATCATGCAAGCCAATGTGAACCTTATGGGCAAAATGACTAAGTAAATGAAGAGATATGGAAGCAAAGTAAAACAACCCTTCATAATTTAAAAGTATTCAAATATATTAGCATGTAACTTCTAATCTCTATCTTTCCTCATCCTTTGTATTTCTATCTTCTTTGGCTTGTTCAAGATACCCAAATGCCAACTCTATGGCAAATCCTCCTGCATACCTGGACCACTCAGCTACCATCTCTTCCAGGCCCATCTCAAGGACGCATCAGCAGGACTGACAGGTTCCACTTATGGAGATTGAGTTGCTTCCTACAGAACCTCCCTGCCTCCCTTCCTTCCTTTCTCTCTCTCTCTCTCTCCCCTCCCCCACCCCCCACAGGATTAAAAAACTCCCTATTAGCCAGGCTTGGTGGTGCATGCCTTTAATCCCAGCACTCACAGGAGATAGAGGTAGGAGGATTCCTGTGAGTTTGAGGCAACCATGAGAATAGAGGAATACAAATTCCAGGTCAGCCTGAGCTAGAGTGAGACCCGACCTTGGGGGGGGGGGGGACGGGGGATGAGACACACTCCCTCCCTATTGCTGAACATGGTGGTACACACCTTTAATCCCAGTACTTGGGAGGCAGAGGAAGGAGGAACACTACAAATTAAGAGGTTAGCCTGAGACTACATAGTGAATTCTAGGTCAACCTGGACTACAACTAGTCCATACCTTATAAAAACAAAAAACAAAAAACAACAACAACAACAAAAAACAAACAAAAAAAAAAAAAACCTCCCTATAGACAGGACTACCCTGCGAACTCCTAAACATTTATGAAGAGTAAACATTATTCAGTAAACACCTACTGCATGAAAGTAATTTTGGAAAAGTCTGAAATTATTTTAATATAATTATGGTACAGCACAATTATGTTGCTGTTTCAGTTTCTAAACAAACTTTAAAGCAGCAATGTTTCATATCCTGCTAACAAGAGATAATAAAAAGACATTATTCTTAGTGTTGCTTTGCTTAGAGATAGGCAAAGTGTCAAATTTTTCTGCAGATAATGTTTCCACTTCAAGCCCATCTCTTCCACTCAAAGGATATGAACTACAATTTGGTATACTTTATACGGTGCCTGGGGATTCCTACTTACATTCCCCCCCAGCCCTTTCTGCCACCTTTCCTGCTTTGACTCCTAAGAACACAGTAAAATAATGGGCAGGATTTTGGAGTTACAAGATACAGTATTTCTAAAATCCAGTGAACAGGGTGCAAATTTATAACCCCAGCACTTGGGAGGAGTGAAGATCAGGAGCTTAGCTTTTTTGTGAGTTCAAGGCACAAGGTGGCACATGCATCGGGAGTTTGTTTGCAGTGGCTAAAGTTCTTAGCACACCCATTCTCTCCCGCCTACCCTCTCTATCTCTTTCTTTCTCTGTCAAATAATTAAAATTAATGTAAAAAAACAAGAAAATATAGCAAAATATTAACTGCTGAATGTATATAGAGTGGTGTAATATATCTGGTAAGAGCTTTTATTTGAAACAACAACAACAAAAAAAAAAAAAACATTCAGCCAGGTGTGGTGGTGCACGCCTTTAATTCCAGCACTCGAGAGGCAGAGGTAGGAGGATAGCATGAGTTCGAGGCCACTCTGAGATTACATAGTGAATCCAGGACAACATAGACTAGAGTGAAACTCTACCTCAAAAAACGAAAAAGAAAAAATAGAGGGAAAAAACCATTCACTTATGGGTGTACATGCACAAGAGCACACACACACCAGGGTCTCTTGCTATTGCAAATGAGCGTCTGTCCAGTTTTACATGGGTTTACATGGTGAGGAATTGAACCTGTGCCAGGAGGCTTTGCAAGCAAGCATCATTAACCACTGAGCATTCTCTCCAGAATCCGTACAGGGTTTTTATATATTTGACATTTTTCATAAAAGAAGTTTAAAAGAATGGCAAGCATTCTGAGTCTGTGAAACCTGTACTATATGAGCATAGACAAGTCTCTCTGAGCCTTGTTGTTCTTTTTTTAAATACTGACAGTACAAGCTCAAAGACCTCTCAATGATTAAATAAGCATGTAACATAATTAGGACAGTGACATCACACAGTATGTTCGCTATCATTATTAACTTGATTAAATAGTTTGACTTTCTCTGGTCCCTGGAACACAAGGAGGGAGGGGCCACTTCCCTATAACAACAGAGGCTTCACAACCTATGATTGGCCCAGAGACTACAGAAGTAGCTACAAGCCACATGTGAGCAAAAGGAGGCCAGAGTGCACTCCATTGGCAGTGACCCATGCAGATCACATGCAGACTGGCAGCCACACAAACTGCAACCATAAGGATCACTGCCACCATCTCAAACAACTGCCAAAGAGACAAACAGGAATGAATCAATCTCAACCAGAGCAATAACGCAATATGCTATTAACAACAGTAAATCAGTTGCTGCAACACACAATGAAGGCTTGAGTGATATAACACAAAAGACCAAAAGCAAGTTAAATTCATACTTCTAGAGGAAATGAGAGCCAATATTCCCATGGCATAGCAAGCAAGTAACTCCTCTCTTCCTGAACAAAGCAGACAGGACACAAATACATACACATCTGCTTCTATTTAAGTGTTCCCCTCAGTGCAGCAAATTTTGTAACCAAACAGAAAATTCTTCTATCTTTAATATGCAAAGAGAATAAACCATTTTAATTTTTCCTTTTGAGCTTGGGGTGTATTTCTCCTTAAGCACACTGAAAATTTAAGTTCCTTTTCATTCCCAAGTTAACACCATTCACATAAAAAGAAGGCACAAATAACTTTCACTAAAAACCAGAAAATAGGGGCTTCAGGGCTGGAGGAAGCTCAGTGGTTAAGGCACTTGCCTACAAAGCCTAAAGACCAGAGTTTGATTCCCCAGCACCCAAATAAAGCCAGGTACACAAGATAGTGCATGCATCCGAAGTTCGCTTAAAGGGGTTAAGAATCCCTGGTGTGCCCGTTCTTGCTGTCTGTCTTCTCTCTCTATTTGAAAACAAAGAAACAAAACAAACAAATACTTAGAAAATAGGGGCTGCAGAGATGGCTCAGGTATTAAGGTACTTGCCTGCAAAGCCTAAGGATCCAGGTTCAATTTCCCAGTACACACATAAAGCCAGATGAATACGGTAGCACACGCGTCTGAAGTTTGCTTGCAGTGGTTAGTAGAAGCCTTGGTGCACTCATATTCATTCTCTCTCATAAATAAATAAACATAAATAATTTTTTAAGTTAGAAAATCGCAAATAAAGGACCTATCAGACATATCAAGAGTCCAGTCTGATGGGGAGGGCGGAATGGGAGCATGTAGTGGCCAGTAGACCTAACAACGGAACTCCTTGCTGCCTGAAACATTACTCTTTAATGATGGCATTAACAGCATCTTTATACTTACTGAATTTTCTATAAGCTGAGTGTTCTGCTAAGTGATTTCCATGTGTTAACTCATGCAATCCTTATACTCAATGTAGTACTGAGATTTTAATTCTCCACTTGCAGATAAAGAAAATAAAGTGCAGCAGTTGGTCAAAATAGAACTCATTACCCAGGAAAGCAAGTATAGTATCCAAAGTCTCGCTCCAAAGACTATGCTGCTACTCCTGAAGTGGATGTCCCACACCTTTAGTAAGCTTTGGGTCTTTCATGTTGTTCTATTCCCCCCACACACACCCATATAAGTAATGTAAATATTACTGTTATTCCCCAATTTTTTGTTTGTTTTCCTCTTTCTTTCTTTCTTTCTTTCTTTCTTTCTTTCTTTCTTTCTTTCTTTCTTTGAGAGAAAGAGGTAGAGAGAGAATGGGCAAGCCACTGCAAAGGAATTCCAGATGCATGTGCCCCCTTGTGCATCTGGCTTACATGGATAACTGGGGAATTGAACCTGAGTCCTTAAACTTCAAAGGCAAGTGCCTTAACCACTAAGCCATCTCTGCAGCACAGGTCCAAATGCGTGGCACCATGAAAGCTTACCTAATGAGAAGGAGGCTGTTTGCCCTCAGACTCTGCAGAAGGACAGAAAGAGAAACATGGGCAGTTTCATCTTGTTTAAGCTCTAGTAGTTTAGACTTGTATCACTGAAGCCAAGTAGAGCCTACAAATCCAGATAGCAAAGCTTCAACACTTGCCACTAAAATAAGTATCAAAGATTTTTTTCATCATAGTACTTCCATGCCTAAATGCTCTTTTCATTAACCAACCTATCCTTCACATTTCATAATATTCACTATACCAATAATTATTGACTTAATAACTGTATTTCCCAAGAGATAAGCTGTGTGAGGACATGTTCAGACACACCCCTAACCCAGCACAGTGTTGACTGCACTGAGAAAACACATCAAAATGATATGCATATCGTACTGCACTCCAGCCCTAGGCAGCTGTGTTAAGCTGTGGCTTCCTCAAGCTCTTATAGGAACTCTGCCTGTCCCATACACAATTCCATCAGTAATACAAAACTCTCCTGCATAGGACTCAACTCCCAGAGCACAGGAATGCCCACAGCCTTGGTTAATGCTACAGTGATCACACAAACAAAGGTACACCAATCTGGGTTTCCCCACACTCCCTAGTCCTTCAGTGCCAACAAATTAGGATGGCACCTTCTCAGTTCCCACAGACCACCTTTTATATGCTCTTCAGACATCAAAAAAGAGTAAAACACCCTCTGTGTTCTGAAAGACATGGTGTTAACACTGAGCCCTGAATGCACAAGCATTGGGCCAGAAGAGAAGCTAAGAAGCAAGTTAGTATGACACAGGGGACAGAAATAAACGGCAGCATTAGAAAACTGTTTACAGAGCGTGCTGTTGAGAAGAGTGCAGGGAAGGAGCAGGGAAAGAGGAGGTTAGATGTGAGCTGTGGGATCCCAAGTCCATTGGTCAGAGCTGCACAATTCAGAGAAGAAATCTGGATGTGTATCATCCGACATACTGTACCCAAAGCACGAACTTACCTGAAAAGCTATGCTGACATAAGCATAAAGTGAGGGGAGGTAAAGGGGCAGGGGCTGGAAGAACATTTGACATTTAGTTCAACATTACCAGAAATGAGATAATTTTTAGAATTCTAACTTAAGAGCATTCCTTCGGAATACAAATACAACAAAACTGTTCTGTATGAAAAGCCCAATATTTAAACTCAGATCCCTCTTTCAACAGACAGTGACAGGATGTGTCCACAGAAGCAATGGGAACATGTTTCCAAGGGAATAATAAGGGGAAGGGAAGAGAAGGGGGAAGGGGAGGGGAGGGGAGGGGAGGGGAGGGGAGGGGAGGGGAGGGGAGGGGAGGGGAGGGGAGGGGAGGGGAGGGGAGGGGAGGGGAGGGGAAGAGAAGGAAGGGGAGAAGAGGGGAGGGGAGGGGAGGGGAGGGGAGGGGAGGGGAGGGGAGGGGAGGGGAGGGGAGGGGAGGGGAAGAGAAGGAAGGGGAGAAGAGGGGAGGGGAGGGGAGGGGAGGGGAGGGGAGGGGAGGGGAAGAGAAGGAAGGGGAGAAGAGGGGAGGGGACAGGAAGGGCAGGAAGACAGAGAGACAAGATGGAGGATATGGTGCACTGGATGAAAACACGCAGAGGCTTAGGGTTAGAAATACAAAGGAAGGAGCACCTCATACCCCCAAAAGACATACATTAAGGATGACATGGAGTAGAAAGAGCTCAAAGAAATAACCCAGAATTAATGTTTGTGTGACTAGCATTTTGATAATTATATCAACAACTAACAGCTTCTAGAATGTACTATATCAGTCACTTTAAAAATATTACCCCAGCCGGGTGTGGTTGCATACGCCTTTAATCCCTGCACTTCGGAGGCAGAGGTAAGAGGATCGCCAAGAGTTTGAGGCCACTCTGAGACTACATAGTGAATTCCAGGTCAGCCTGAGCTACCATGAGGCCCTAACTCAGAAAACCAAAGAAAGGGAAAGGGAAAGAAAAGAAATAAATAAAATTATCCTATTTGATTTGTTCTAAATCTTTAAGAAAGGTACTATAAGGATGAGAGTGCCATCTGGCTACGTCTACCACCCACTGATCCCCAACTTTGCTTCAGCTCATTTAGCTGGAAAGGCAGGTGCACTCCACAAGACTGATGGAGAGAGGAAGGGGTTATGATTGAGTGTGGATTTGTGAAGAGGAAAGTGGATGAGGAGAGGGAATTATCATGGTTTATTGTCTGTAAGTGTGAAAGTTGTCAATAGAAAAAAAAATTTAAGGGCTGGAGAGATGGCTTAGTGGTTAAGCTCTTGCCCGGCTCGAGGCTCGAGTTCCTAGTACCTACATAAGCCAGATGCACAAGGTGGCACATGCATGTGGAGTTCATTTGCAATGACTGAAGGCCCTGGCATGCCCATTCTCCACCCGCCCCTCTCTCCCTCTCTCTCTTTCACTCTCTGTCTGTCGCTCCCAAATAAATAATAAATAAAAAAAATTTTTTAATTAACTCTGGAGTTAGTTGGCAGCAGCTGGAGGCTGGTGGGCCCATTCCGTCTCTGTCTTTCTCTCTCTTTCTCTCTCCTATCTCTCTGCTTGCAAATAAATAATATTTAAAATAAAAAAAGAAAAGAAATGTACTGCCAGGCTTGGTGGTGCATGCCTTTAATCCCAGTACTTGAGAGGCAGAGGTAGGATAATCATTGTAAGTTCAAGGCCACACAGATTTCCAACTGAATTCCAGGTCAGCCTGGGCTAGAGTGAAACCCTACCTCAAATAACCTTTAAAAAAAAAAAGGCTGGAGGGATGGCTTAGCGGTTAAGGTATCTGCCTGCAAAGCCAAAGGACCCAGGTTCAATTCTCCAGGACCCACGTCAGCCAGATGCACAACAGGGTGCACGTGTCTGGAGTTCGTTTCTGTTGTCTGGAGGCCCTGGTGCACCCATTCTCATTCTCTCTCTCTCAAATATATATATAATTTTTTTTAAGTGCCACAAAGCACTGTTAAAAGAAAAAGAAAAACAAGCCGGGCGTGGTGGTGCACGCCTTTAATCCCAGCACTTGGGAGGCAGAGGAAGGAGGATCACCATGAGTTTTAGGCCACCCTGAGACTACACAGTAAATTCCAGATCAGCCTGGACCAGAGTGAGACTCTACCTCGAGAAACTAAACTAAAACTATAAAAAACATACTAGCAATTATTCTCCATTTCACAGAAGAGAATATGGAGACAGATTAAGCTAAGAAGAGAATGGGTGGTAAGTAAGAGATTTACTTGTATATTTAAACATTTTCCTTTTCTGTACCAATCTCAGAAATTCAATCACATTCAACTGTGAACTAACAGTTCTTAGCATCTTACATCTATTAGGGAAACAAAAACACACATGAATTTTACCTTCCTGAAACAACAATAAAACAGTAACAGAAAAAGCCACTAATTTAATATTGTGCCCTAACACAATAGATTGTCCCCTAAACACTATAAGCTATTGCCGAGGCTCTTGGTTGCTAACCAGAACTAGATGGTAAGACTCTATTGCTGAAGACTCCACATGCTTGGGCTGCAGGTCACTAAGAAATCAAGCTGGAGCTGAGGTGGAAGCCACCTTCCAATTGACTGTCAAGAGCTATACAGCCTGCAGGGGGAGAAAAGTCAACAGTCTTAACCAGCAGTGAATCCTGCAAGCTTTATGGTAGGCCAGTCAGATCTAATGTGCCAACTGGTGCAATGGTGTCTTATCTGTTATGGGGGTCGGGCGGGGGGGGAGGTGAGATCCAATTGCTCTCGGACTGGATTTGAGGCTCACTCTATGGGAGGGAATCCCTACCTGGTACTCAAAACCTAGTCAAAAGCCTATGACTGGGGCTGGAAAGATGGCTTAGTGGTTAAGGCACTTGTCTGTAACGCCAAAGGACTCAGGTTCAATTCCCCAGGACCCACATCAGCCAGATGCAAAAGGTGGCACATGAGTATGGAGTTTGTTTGCAGCATCTGCAACCAAATTCATTCATTCATTCATTCATTCATTCATTTATCCCCCCCCTAGGAAATAAGTAATAAAATAACATTGAAAAAAAAAAAAAAGCCTAGCTGGGTGTGGTGGCGCACACCTTTAATCCCAGCACTCGGGAGGCAGAGGTAGGAGGATCGCTGTGAGTTCGAGGCCACCCTGAGACTCCATAGTGAATTCCAGGTCAGCCTGGGCTAGAGTGAGACCCTACCTCGAAAAACCAAAAAAAGCCTACGACTAGGGAGCTCATAAGCCCTAGAGGGGAGCCACTACCATTTGTTGTCTGGCTAAATGGATATAGCATGCCCACCATACTGCCTTCTAAACATTCATGCTTATGTGCCCATATATTAATGCTATTCTCACTTTTAGTTAGAGAAGCTTTTCCTTTTGGCTGAACTAAGACCTGCACAAGAGGAGTGGAAAAAATGATGGCATCAAAATAAAAGAGACTAGTCAGAAAGGGGTTCAGAGGAGGGAGGTTTGGGAGGAGGAAAGGAGAAGATGATGGGAGATGGAAGGGGATTATGATCTTGTTATACTATCTATATGTATGGAAGTTTCCAATAAAAAGTTTAAAAATAAATTTAAAAATACCATAATTTTCTATAAAAAGATTTTCTTCATTGAGCTTTTTCAAGATTTTAAAAGAAACAACAATGTAACTTACTTAGAAGCATGCGAACATAAATGATAAATTCTCTCCTCTTCATCATCAAACACCACGGGTTAAAGGAGAGGCTCAAAGACTACAAAGATCCCAATCTCAGCGCTTATGGAGACATCACAATGCCATTTCAATGGAAGCATGCACTTTAGAACTGGCTGTCTGCCCAGAGCATGCCAGAATTTATTTCAACCAAATGGAATAAGAAACAGGATGGATTTGAACTCTATTTTAAATCTACTATGACCAAAATAACAATTTTCTCTCTCATTGCTTCTACATAAAATAAGACTAGGAAGGTAAGCAGACATTGTTTAAAAATTCCTATAATTCATTTTTTGACACTTTAAGGTTTATAATCCTGTGTATTTACCACTTAAAACATTTTAATTTTGGAGATGTTAAGGAAAGGCACTAAGACACCAGCACTGATATACTGTTTTGTAAGGTGGAACCTGAGGAAAGCCTATAGTACTGAATGAGTATATTTAAGTTTCTGAAAAGAATTAGGAAGGTGGTATTATGTGGTGAACTACTTATAGAACATGTAAGTAACATCTATAGATTTAATTCCACAAGAGAACAGCTTCTTCACCTTTCTGATTTAAAAAAAAAAAGAGAGAGAGAGAGAGAATCAGAAATGTGGCACATCTTGCTCACTCTTTCAAAGCAGCCTGACAAAGATACAGCCAGTGCAGTGCTAACCATTACACACATTCCTCCAAGATTCCGTCTCCTTGTCCACAGAAGGACTAGATGCATGCTTCTGGCCAGATGGAATCAGTTATTCAGACTCTATTCCTTCTCCAGGAACATTACTCACCACTTGTACTCAGACACAAAAATAATAAAAAGAAATAATTACCTGAGATTTCCAATAATCTTACAGTCCAAATAATCAACATATTACCAAGTCAAATCACATTCCAAACAAAAATATTAAATTTATCAAAAGGACTTTAGAAGTCCCAAGTAAGTGTTTATTATGTCAAAATTGTAAATTTAAACTAGTAGCTAACTGTCTTCAACTGCTCTGCTTTCTCTCCACACATCAATACTTCTGAATGAGCAGACTTAGTCATGTGAGCCAGGGTGCCTCATAGCAGTGGCTCGACCATCTCTCACCAAATACATTGGCAATGGCCACCCCATCATAGACACAGCCTCACAGCAAACAATGCAGAGCAAAGCAGAGGAGACCCAGATTGGCTTCTCCTTTTCCCACCTGGTATTGTAAAACTGAAGGACACGTTAGGTTCTTTGGACACTGCCTCCCATCTGTAGGAGGAGACTGTAAGAGGAGATCCTTTATTTGTGTGAGTGTGCGTGTGTGTGGTGCACGCACGTGTCCATGTCCTTGTGGCACCCCATGTGTGCTCCCAGCAGTGGCCAAAGCAAAAAGCTGGGTGTCCCGCTCCATCAGTCTAAGAAGGCCCCTCTTGTGTGAGTTGGAATCTTACTGAGCCTGGAGCATGCTGGGCTCCCCAGACCTCTTTTCCCCAGGCTCCAGTAATCCTCCTATGGGACTAAGGTTACAGATGTGCCTGGCCATACCCAACTCTGTATATGGGTTTTGGAGACTTGAACTCAAGCAGTCTTAGGCCCTTCAATCCTTCGTGCACACTTAAGTGCTGAGCCATCTCTGCAGCCCATTCACTGGCAAGCGTTTAAGGCAAATCCTACCTACAATAAAACCTCTAGAATAAAATGGAGAAAGGGGGTTGGAGAGATGGCTCAATGGTTAAAAACACTTACATGGAACATCTGATGGCCTGGGTTGGATCCCCAATACACAAAAGCACGGCATGCATCTGGAGTTCATTGGAGTGCCAGGAGGCCTTGGCATACTCATTCTCTCAGATGGATTGGAGAGTGAGTGGATAGGTGGGCGGATGGATAGGTGAATACGTAGACAAGCAGATGGATAGAAATAAAGAAAATTAAATAAGATAAAATAAAAAGAGGTGGATTTGGATGTCTCTCTCCACAAGCAGCTCCTGAAGAACCTGAGAGCACTCAGACATTGGCGAGTACTTTGGAAACCATCACAAGGAAACAAGCCCCCAAATTCTTTGTGCTTTGACTAAATTAACATTTCTATTCCTTCAAATATCAACTGAAAAGTAAACTAAAGTTAAAAAAAAGTAAAAGTAAACTAAATCCCACCGTTCACTGAGTGCTGATTAGATGCGGGAGCCTGAGCAGGAAGCCTACAACAAACTGTCAGGAGACTCACAGGCTGCAAGCGAGGACTACAGGTATGTCAGCAAAAAGACATAAAAACGAACGACTCACACACACAGTTCAAGGGCTACATGACAATATTCTAACCTGAGCAAAGTCACTGACTTTTCCAACTGCTCACATGCTGTCTCCTTCCTCACCAGTCTATATATACGAATCATCAGTGTCCTCAGAACAGCTGACTGTCAACACCCATGTGAATGTCACATATGAAAAGGAAAACCAATCTTTCAAGTATTAAACAAAATGGAGTCATTCCTGCTAAGTGCCATATAAAAAAATGAAATTGCAGACAAAAACTGAGGGTGGTGGGAGGTGATTATAATCATGCTATATTTTATGTATGGAAGTTGTCAATAAAATGATTTTTTTAAAAAATGAAACTGCATTCTCCATCATATTCCCTCCCCATCTCAATCAGTCTCTCTTTTATTTTGATGTCATGATCTTTTCCTCCTCTTATGATGGTCTTGCATAGGTAGTGTCAGGCACTGTGAGGTCATGGATATCCAGGCCATTTTGTGACTGGGGGGAGCACGTTGCAAGGAGTCCTACCTTTCCTTTGGCTGCAGAATAGCAGGTGGGCTTTTTCTTGGAGTAGCAAGATGAGAGGCACACTTAGGACATCATCAGAGTGTAAATGGAGTTTCAAAGTGGAAAGTGGAGGGAGGCAGGGTATTACCATGGGATATTTTTTATAATCAGGGTTGTTAATAAAAGTTTGAAACAAAATTTAACTGTGGGTTGGACAGATGACTTAGCAGTTAAGGCATTTGCTCGCAAAGCCAAAGGACCTCGGTTCAACTACCCAGGACCCACATAAGCCAGATGCACAAGGTTGTACATGGAGTTTCTCTGCAGTGGCTAGAGGCCCTGACATACCCATTCTCTGTACCTACCTCCCTCCCTCCCTCTCTCTAATAAATAAATAAATAAACTGTAAGGAAACTGATAATGTCAAAATGAATAGCCTTTCCTGAAAACACAACACTCTAGTCTCTACGAGTCAAGGTAATAATAAGAACCCCAGTCTGCTTTCACGGAGAAGCCTGATGTCAGCCAAGCAGCGTTTTCCCACTGTGCCATTTCCTGGCACAATGTTCTTACAAAGCTCACTGTTCTTCCCCCACACAGTGGGAGCTCTCATTCTCTACTGGAAAATGGAGGAGGTCCCAACTCACCAGTCATGAATAAAAGACAATTAGATCTATATCCAAACTGTGTGCATGTATACAGCCACTCAGATTGCGTCCTCTCCTTCCACCCTCCCAAAGGGGGGCCAGAGTGGACATGGTCACATGGGCATGTGTCACCACAGTGGATTCCTATTGAGGGTTCAGGCCATTTTATGCTCAGTATCTTTTACCCAAAGACAAAATGTTCAGTGCTATCATATACTTTCAACTTGACCTATAAATTGTTTAATCAATATTTTAAAAAGAAGCAAGTCAGTACATGTGACCATTAGCATATTTCAGCAACCTTTTCTAAGTCCCAAATTACTCATTTATAAAATAACATATTAAGTTGATGATTCCCCTACCCCCACTACTGTGGATTGAACCCAGGACCTTGTAAATGCTAAGCATATACTGTCCAAGCTATACCCCTAGCATAAATTTCATTAATTTTGTACATGTAATTCCTTATGAATTGTACTTTGGGGCCAATTAAATTCTATTCTATTTTTACTCATTAATTATACATTAATATGGTAAAGAACAACAACAACAAAAAGTTCAGCCAGGCATGATGGCACAAATCCCAGCACTTGGGAGGCAAAGGTAGGAGGATCACTATGAGTTCAAGGCCACCCTGAGAATACATAGTGAATTCCAGGTCAGCCTGGGCTAGAGTGAAACCCTATCTCCAACACTCCCCCAAAGTGAATAAAGTTTAAATATTCATTAAATTATTAATAAATAAAGTTCTTTTTGTTTGTTGTATTGATTTCAAGGAAGGATTTCACTCTAGATCAGGCTGACTTGGAATTCACTCATGGTACTCTACCTACCTATGCCTCCAAGTGCTGGAATTAAAGGTGTTGTGCCAAGACATTTTTTTTTTGGGGGGGGGGGGTTCAAGGTAGTGTCTCACTGTAGTCCAGGCTAACCTGGAATTCACTAAGTAGTCTCAGGGTCACCTTGAAGTCATGGCGAACCACCTACCTCTGCCTCAAGGGTGCTGGGATTCAAACACCACACACCACTAAACCATGACCTTTAACACATATATAAATTTTTTTTCATTTTTTTATGACTTGGGGCAATGCTAAAACTGTTGTTTGTTTTTGCAAGCTATTTCTTCTCGGTTAACAGAATATCAACAAGATTGCCTCATATGCTTGTAAAAAAAAAAAACAGGTTAATATACAAAAGAAGAAGCAGATATAACCTATTTTAAATAACCTTATTAAATAATCAAGCCCAAGACATTAGTTCCTAAATCTCGCCATAATAAAAGTTTGCAAATAATTCCATATATATAGTAGAAGGTGGAGCTGTGAAGATGGTTTAATGGATAAAGCACTTGCTTGTAAAGCCTAACGGCCCAGGGTTCAATTCCTCAGCAACCATGTAAAGCGGTGAGTGTATCTGGTGTTCATTTGCACAGGCAAGACCCTAGCATGCCCCCCCACACACGTGTGCGCACACACAGGAAAGCACACATGCTTGCAAATAAATTTTGCAGAATTTTAAGTGTTTGCTAAAGTAGAAGGTTTGGGGACTAGTCTTTACAAACCTTCTCAGTAAAGTTCTTCTAAATAGAATTGAGCCATGATTATATTCCCTAATATAAACTGAGCCTCTAGAAATATGTCTGGAGTTCGTTTGCAGTGGCTAGAGGCTCTGGTGCATCCATTTTCTCTCTTACCTCTCCCTTTCTCAAATAAATAAAAATAAATTAATAAACAATTTTTTAAAGTATTCAGTGATTTCAAATCATTAACTCCTGAGATGACCACACTTGCCAGTGAACAACTAATTTTCCTCAAACTACTATATGTGGGAAAGAAAGCCAACAACATAAAGGAGATTTACTAATACAGCAATGAAACATGAAGAAGAACCACTTGCGAATGGTGTGACACGAGCTGCACATTTAAGAACAGACACTTCAAGCAGATAGCTACTTGAAGGAAGGCCTCAGCATCGTCTCCCACACTCAACACACTTGCCCCAGGAAAGGGCACCCGGCTGCTGCAGCTTTGGTACACACACAACCACAGATTTCTGACACAGAGTGCAAACCAGTGCCTCTCACCTTTCTCTCTTAAGACCACTGCTGTCTATAAAGACAGCACCAAGAAGTAGAATGTAGATGAGGTACAGAGTTAATGTTAAATGCCTGAAATGTAGGTGACAGCTACCATGTAAATCTAGGAACTTCTCAGTATTAACAAATATTCCAGGTCATGTTTCTTTTAGTCATTTGTTCATGTCAAAAATTTCCACTGCTGAAGTAATAACTAACAAAATGTGTAGCTGGAGAAACCAACAAAAGCTCGGCTTATGAAAGTATTCAAAATTGGTCTTCTGCACATCACAATGCAAAGTTAAGAATATTAAGCTTTCAGATCTGGGAAGATGGCTGAGTCAGTAAAGTGCTTGCAACACAAGCATGAGAACATGAGTTCACATCCCTTGCACCCATGTAAAAGCAAGGGGCAATAAGGCATGCCAGTGTTGGGAAAGAAGACACAGAGAAAACCTAGGGTCTTGCTGGCTACCTAGTCTAGCTGAATCAGTGAGCTCAAGGTTCAAAAAGAGATCCTGCCTTAAAAAGTAAGATGGAGCCGGGCGTGGTGGCGCACGCCTTTAATCCCAGCACTCGGGAGGCAGAGGTAGGAGGATCGCCGTGAGTTCGAGGCCACCCTGAGACTCCATAGTGAATTCCAGGTCAGCCTGGGCTAGAGTGAGACCCTACCTCAAAAAAATCAAAAAACCAAAAAAAAAAAAAAGTAAGATGGTGGGCTGAGGAAATGGCTTAGCGGTTAAGGCATTTGCCTGCGAAGCCTAGGGACCCAAGTAAGCCAAATGCACAAGGAGGCGCATGCATCTGGAATTCATTTGCAGTGGCTAGAGACTCTGGTGTGCCCATTCTGTCTCTCTCTCTATATCTGCTTCTCTCTCTCTCTCTCAAGTAAAATATTAAAAACAAGCAAAAGATGGGGAACCGGGCGTGGTGGCACACACCTTAAATCCCAGCACTCAGGAGGCAGAGGTAGGATGATCGCCATGAGTTCGAGGCCACCCTGAGAATACAAAGTGAATTCTAGGTCAGCCTGGGATAGAGTGAGACCCTACCTGGAAAAAATAATAAGATGGGGCTTGGGGAGGTGGCTCAGTAGTTAAAGGTGCTTGCTTGCAAAGCCTGCCAGGTCAGAATCATTCCCCAGTACACAGTAAAACTGAATCCAGGGTGTTGTGTACATAAGCAATGGGAGATGGAACCAAGAAAATCTGAAGTTTGAGGGTGTTACATTTGCAGTCAGAACACGCGCACCCCAAAGCCATCCTCTGACATGACACATGCCCACACACATACAGTCAGACTAGTGATTGCTGGACATAGAGGCATATGGAGACTACACAGTGAATTCCAGGTCAGCCTGATATAGAAGTGAAACCCTACCTCAAATAAAATTGTTGTTTATGAGATCAGAAACCTATGTAACATAGTATAAGAAACTAAAATTCCAACTGAAAAAAAAACATGCAGAAAAAGCTAATCAAGAGCCGGCGTGGTGGTGCATTATCTTTAATCCCAGCACTCAGGAGGCAGAGGTAGGAGGATCACTGTGAGTTTGAGGCCACCCTGACACTACATAATGAATTCCAGGTCAGCCTGGACTAGACCAAAACCCTACCTTGAAAATCCAAACAAAGAATGATTGAGGGAGGGAGACACCCAGCATTACCTTCGGCCTCTACATGCATGTATATGTGCCCTCACATATAAAAACATGCACAAAAACCCTACACAAGTGCATAAAACTACTACTACCCTGCCTTTGGATTGTAAATCAGTGTGAAACAACCTTCACACTCCTGTCTCAAAAGCATGCTAGACCCTGTCTCTCAGAAAAGGAAGAGGAACAACCACTCAGGGCTGCACAGGCTGGGGAAGGACTTAGAGCAGAGAGATCATCTTCATTTCTTTGGAGTACTGGAAAAACATTCAGATCAGAGTGCCTATATCTACTTTGGGCCACATCATTATGTGGCACCATTTGCACACTGCCAGGCAACTCCAACATGCATCCTGTGGACAGCAGAAAGGTGGCTATGAATGAACCCCAGCACAAAAACATGACAAGTTTTTCTTTTTTGGTAACTCAGCTGCATGGTCCTAGAGCTGTTGTGAAACTTATAGATCACAACACTGTGTTTCAACATTCCAAGGTTGGACACACACTGGACTGTTACAGGCACACCAAGCCCATCCACCTCACTGCTCCCACTTCCTGTCCTTAAGATACAGACCATGTCTTGCTCATGCAAGGAAGGCCATCTGTACCTTGGCTACGGTCTTCAATCCCACCAGCCTCAGATCAGGCTCACCTGATGCCACTCCCAAACACCCTTTCCACTAGAGCCGCAAGGCCTTCCTTCACTCCTAAAATTTGCTGTCGCCTGCCAACAAAGACTGCAAGCATTTCTGCCATACATACTGTCACTTATTCTACTTCAACTCTATCCTACTCTTCAAATAACAGTTGATTGTGTGTTTGGCATATGTAAGCTCCTTGGGTTCAATCCTCAACAACAAAATTCAAAATAAAACAAAACAAAAAACTTCAGCTCAATCACCTCGTCCTCAAAATAAACTGCTTCTCTGGCACCCACTTATTAAGCTGAATTCCCATACTGTACACTGCACCAGGCACTTACGATTGTACTTATTTATACTTTCATTTATTTCTGATTTTATTATTGTCTGGTGCCAACCTAAATTACAGCACAACAAAAATTCCCTATTTTCATTCAAAGTAAATGGTACACAAAGAACACTTAAGGGATCAATTTTTCATCCAGTGACTTCAATCATGAAAATAAAATTCTTTCTACATGACCCAATGAATTCATCACAAAAATCGTACAGTATTCTAGACAAGTCTTTTGAAAAAACTAGACTATGTTTTAAAGTGATATGGATTAAAGATGGGTTTGCAAAGATTTTAAAAAATGGATCTAAAGGGATATTACAGGCCATTGCCAAGGCTCTTGTTTTCCCACCAAAAACAGATGGTAAGACCCTATTGCTAAAGACTCCATGTGCTTGGGCTGCAAGGTCACTGAGAAACCAGGTGAGAGCTGAGCTAAAAACCTTGACCCTGTGGACCAGCTGAAAAAAGCTGGGCCATATGCAGCCCTAGGAGAGAGAAGTCATCCACGGTGATAAACAGCATGGATATCACAAGCCTTAAGTATGGCCAGCCAGGTCAAATGAGCCAATGGTACAATGGTGGCAAGTATGCTATGGGTGAAACTAACCACTCTAATTGGACAGAAGGCCCACTCTACAGGAGGGACTACATGCCTGGGAACTGAATACCTAGTCAAAAGCCTACAATAGGGGTGGTCATGAGCCCTAGGCGTGTAACGCCTGCTGCTGACATGCTCACCAAGCTGCCCTATAAGCATTTTTCTTACCATTCATACCCATTTATTAATGCTATTCTCACTTTTACTTTGAGAAGCTTCTCTTTCAGATGGTAGTGACACTGGAATGAACCAAAAGGCGCCATAGTGCTGAGAAAAAGTGACAGGAATCCTCAGCACTGAGACATCTCTATCACATCTTCCAAGGCTCAGGATTCTTTGAGAAAGAGGCGGCAGAAAGAAAGTAAGAGGCAAAGAAAGGGTAGGGCTGCTTACAATGCAATCTTCCAGACACAAACTGGCCTCAATATCCATGACCATGCAGTGCCTACACAAGACCTTCACAATAGAAGGAAAAGATGACATCAAAATAAAAGACAAACCAATTGAGACGGTGAATGGATATAACAGAGCGTGGGTTTTTGAAGGGGAAAGTAGGGGTTTATTGTCTGTAATTCTGGAAGTTGTCAACAAAAGAAAAGTTAAAGAACAAAAAGGGCATTTGGACAGTAGAGAAACTCTACTGAAATTACTGTACACCTTACTCCCAGCACTCAGGAGGCAGAGGTAGGAGGATCCCTGTGAGTTCAAGGCCAGCCTGGGCTAGAGTAAGGTTCCAACAATAAATAAATAAATAAATAAATAATAATAAAATAAAATGGGGAAGCAGCAGATTTGAAGCAGCCCATCAGGCCAGCACATATAACATAATATTTATTTATTTTGGTTATATACAATTATAAAAACTTAAGGATTTAGAAGTCCAATTTTCCCCATAATATTTGCACTTAAGCAATCTTCTCTTTTTAAATAAGAACCATCACTTAAAAGGACTTGTTTCGTGTAGTAATTACTTACAGGTGTGCAGAGATGACCCTGAGCACAATATGAAATGATAGCCATTTAAAGTGGACTACTGGGAAGACACTGGGTTACTCTCACATAAAAATTCCAATGTAATCTTAAGATTTTTATTTTTACCTTTTTTTTAAACATTTTATTGATAACATTTTCTTTTGACATGCATTGATTAAACTAGTGGCTATTAATACTGACTTTCATGTCTGGAACTGATAGACTATATTTTATAAAAATCAATATAAATTGGCAAACAAATTTATTAAATGTTTACTCAAAGGGACGATATATTCTGGAGAGCACTTTTCACTATATTTGAAATATTTAGGGTAAATGGTGGTTTATAAAACACACTTTGTACTGGGTTTGTAAAGAGATTAAGAATATGCATGCATATATATTATAACTTAATGTATAATGTTTTTATTATAATGTAATTTTCATTTTTAAAATCCTATGTTAAAAAAAAAAAACACAACGTAGGGCTGGAGAGATGGCTTAGTGGTTAAAGTGCTTCTTTGCAAAGCCTGAGGACCTAGGTTTGATTCTCCAGTACCCACGTAAGCCAAATGCACAAGGTGGCACATGCGTCAAGTTGCTTTGCAGTGGCTAGAGGCCCTGGTGTGCCCATTGTCTCTGTTCTTCTCTCTTCTATCTCTGTTTACAAATATATATAAAAATAAACTTTAAAAATCCTACAGAAACAAACCTACTGTCCTACCTCATTTAAGTTCCATTTGCCAATTCTATTAGCATCATCTATTCAATTGCTCTAACCTTAAGCTCTTGTGTTGGAAGCATAAAGCAAGCCATATGCAAATGCCACTTTCAAGGCTCAAAATGAGAAACAGGAAGTTAAGGGTATGCGTAAAAGAAACACAGCTCCTGAGATACAACATAGCATTGGGCTGGGCATGTGGCTTCCTAACTGAACTAACAAATTGTACAAACCTCTTGTGATGAGAGGTGCCTAGGCTTTCTGTCCACACCACCCCAGTCTCCAGTGTGGGAAATATGAGTGGCTTAGTAGCATACAGAATCCAACAAATTCTGCAAGTGCAATTACTGCAACCTGCCAGATAATTCTTGGAAGTTTTCCACTATTATAAACGTTTAATGTCTTGGGGGGAGCACAATGGTTTATATAGCGTACACAGGCTGTAAAATAAAAATTATTTTTTCCAGCACCCCTAGAAAGTCAATCAGGTTTTGAGGAATCCAGCAATGGTCATATGAGTAAGGAAAAAAGCAGGCATATAATATATCTCTTAAACAGTTGCTGAAAGAGCATCACTGAAAGGCAAACCATATCAGATATTATGGAGAAAACGAAGTGCCCTCTGAGAAAACAGTCAAGAAGCTGCAACGAGAGGAGTAAAGACTGAAGTACCTTTCAAAGGTGACAGAACTAAGACTCCTAGTGCAGACAATGAAACAGAAACCAGTACTAAAGCTGGGCTTGGTGGCATTCCAGCACTTTGGGAGGCAGGGGGATCTCTGTGAGTTCAAGGGTAGCCTGGGCAAGAATTAGACACAATCTCAAAAAAAAAGCAAAAAAGTGAAACAAAAAGTACTAGAATGGATTGTATATAGCTGGTCTAAGACAATATGACTTCCAGTGATCAGCTTTTAGAAGGAATTACAAGGGAGTTTTGCCAAGGCATTAAAAATGGCTAAAAGGGGCTGGAGAGATGGCTTAGTGGTTAAGCGCTTGCCTGTGAAGCCTGAGGACCCCGGTTCGAGGCTCGATTCCCCAGGACCCATGTTAGCCAGATGCACAAGGGGGCGCACGCATCTGGAGTTTGTTTGCAGTGGCTGGAAGCCCTGGCGCGCCCATTCTCTCTCTCTGTATCTGCTTCTCTCTCTCTCTGTGTCTGTTGCTCTCAAATAAATAAAAATAAACAAAAAATTTTTAAAAAAATGGCTAAAAGACTGGGCATAGTGGCACACACATACACCTACAAAGATTGGACATAGTTTCTAGTTATTTAAGTCAATTAAAAATATTTCTAAATTTAAAATATCTTATTTGAACCAGGCGTGGTAGCACATGCCTTTAATCCCAGCACTCAGGAAGCAGAAGTAGGAGGATTGCCGTGAGTTCGAGACCACCCCAAGACTACATAGTGAGTTACAGGTCAGCCTAAAGCAAGACCCTACCTCCAAAAACAAACAAAACAAAACAAAATTTAAAAAAGGCCGAAATAAGGGTAGGACTGCTTATGATGCAATCTTCCAGATGCAAAATGGCTTTGATAGTCATGATCTCACAGTGCCTGTCCAAGATCTTCACAATAGAAGGAAAAGATGATGACAGCAAAATAAAAAAGACTAATTGGAAAGAAAGAATTGAATGGAGGGTGGATTTGAGAAGGGTATATATTCTTTTGAAAGCTGTCAATAGATAGTATTTTTCATATTAAAATATTGCAAACAGCCCGCCTTTAATCCCAGTACTTGGGAGGCAGAGGTCAGAGGATTGCCATGAGTTCAAGACTACCCTGAGACTACATAGTGAATTCCAGGTCAGCCTGAGCTAGAACGAGAATGTTCCTCAAAAAAGTAAAAAAAAAAGAACAAGGGTTGGAGAGAAAATACTTTTCCACCCTAAAACCATGGACTCAGGGGTCTGGGACTTTGGCTCGGTGGATAAAATGCCATGCAAGCAAGAGTGTGGGAGTCTGGGTCCCAAGCACCCCTATGTCAAGACGGAAGATGAAGAGAGGGATGTGGGCCAGCTAGTGAATCCAACAGCAGAGACCCTGTCCACACAAGTTAGACAGCAGGACCAACACTCAATGCTGTCCAAACACATGGCTTACAACGCACTTCCCCTAGTAGAGTATAAGGGAAATATTTGTTAATGTCAGTTGAAATAATTAAAATGGAATTAATTATGAGTCAAACTTTGCCTGTAAATGCTTTTTGAGGGAGTGTCCGAAGCAATTATATCAACACTGTCAGGGTTTTACTATTATTTATTAACTTGCTCGCTTATTCATTCATTCATTCATGAAACGATGTCTTGTGTTAAGTTTTCACTTGGTCCCATAGACATCTTTCACATTAACTCTGAAAACTCCAGAAGCTAAATTTATATTATATTCAGACAGGCATTGTGACTAAGAGACAACAATCCCACTGAAGATGCCTCATAGAGATATTAAGCTAAACCTGGATTAGAAAAATGGACTTGGTCACTACTGGGTGAAACTTTGTGAGCAGATAGGGAGAGAGAGAGGGGGGAAGAAAGAGGGAGAGAGAATGTGCACGCCAAAGTCTTCTACCACTGCAAATGAACTCCAGATGCATGTGTCAATTTGTGCATCTGGTCTTGCATGGTGTGGTGGTTTGATTCAAGTGACCTGCGTGAATTTATGTGTTCTGAATGGAGGACCCCAGCTGGTGATTTCAGAAGTGGAGCATTCTGGATTCAGTGTATTGTTGGAGATGGGCCTACGAGTGTTAAAGCCAGCTTCCTCTTGCCACTCTCTCCTGCTGCTACTGTCCACCTCATGTTGGCCAAGAGGTGATGTCCACCCTCTGCTCATGCCACCATTTTTCCTGCCATCACGGACCTGCTCCTGGAGTCTACAAGCCAAAATAAGCACTTCTTCCAATAAACTGCTTTTGGTCGGGTACTTACTGCTAGCACCGAGAAGCTGACTGAAACACATGAGCACTGGGAAACTGAACCTATGTTGTCAGGCAATGCAAGCAAGCACCTTTAACCACTGAATCATCTCCTCAGCCCCTATCTGAGACTTTTGATAAAGGTATAATCACTCTACAGTGGAAACACGCAATGAGTTCTTAAGGAAATTAATTCTGACTAAAAAAGACTATTCTAAAATATGTTAAAACAACAAAAATAAAGAGCCTGAAGTATCTAAATACAGCAAGAGAAAAACTTAAAAGCATTCTACTTGCCAGGCAAGCTGGCACACACCTGTAATCCCAACACTTGGGAGGAGCAGGCACGAAGATCAGGTCAATGCCAGCCTCAAGTATATGACACTGGGCCTCAAAGAAACAGCCAGGAAAGGTACTCTGAAGACTTTGCACTTCCCCTAAATGTAATTGGATTTTAACCAGAGCGGGGGTGGGGGTGGGGAGATACTCAAGAAAGTTGAGAGCAACAAAAGACTATTTAAAAAATGGAAGGTAGGGGCTTAGTATTTTAAGGCACATGCCTGGGAAACCCAAGGACCCAGGTTTGATTCGATTCTCCAGGTCCCATAGAAGCCAGATACACATGGTGGCACATGCATCTGGAGTTCATTTGCAGTGGTTAGAGGCCCTGGCGTGCCCATTCTCACTCCCTCTCATAAATAAATAGAAATAAAATCTTTTTATAAGAAAAGGCTATTTAAAAAATGGAAGGTAGGTCTCATGACCCTAGGACAGGGTCTTTGGGTCACTTCTTTGAGTCTGGTGGACATCAGGAGGGTTATTGGTGAAGAAAGTAAGATAGTAATGAGGGCTGGGGAGATGGCTCAGTGGTTAAAGGCACCTGGTTGCAAAGCCTGACACCTGGGTTTGATTCTCAAGTACCCCGAAAAGCAGGATACACAAAATGGCACATGTGTCTAGAGTTCGTATGCAATGGCAGGAGGTCCTGACAAGCCCATTCTCTCTCTCTCTCTCTCTCTCTCTCCCTATCTCTCTCTCTCTCTCTCTCTCTCTGTGTGTGTGTGTGTGTGTGTGTGTGTGTGTGCTTGCAAATAAATAAATAAATAATTTCTTAGAGTTGTTCCAGCAGGCATCATGGCACAAGCCTTCAATCACAGCCCTCAGAAGGCAGAGGTAGGAGGGACACGGTGAGTTCAAGGCCACCCTGAGACTACACAGTGAATTCCAGGTCAGCCTGGACTAAAGAAACACCCTACCTCAAAAAAACAGAAACAAAAGGTTCGTCCAATCATACTTAAAAAGCTACCGAAGATGGGCGTATGCGTGTGCATGCATGTGTGTGTACAAATTATAAAGAGGGTATGTTAGTGTCAAGAAGTATAAGAGGGCTGGAGAGATGGCTTAGCGGTTAAGCGCTTGCCTGTGAAGCCTAAGGACCCCAGTTTGAGGCTTAATTCCCCAGGACGCACATTAGCCAGATGCACAAGGGGGCGCACGCGTCTGGAGTTCATGTGCAGTGACTGGAAGCCCTGGGACGCCCATAATCTCTCTCCCACCCTCCCTCCCCCCTCTCTCTCTGTTGTTCTCAAACAAATAAATAAAAATATTTTTAAAAAAGAAGTGTAAGAGATCACTTTTTGACTTCTAACTCGTTGCAATGCAGAATCTGAATCAAAACTGGTTCTGCCTATATTGAAACTCAGAGACATGGTACAAACACAATAAAAATGGGCCTCAAGTCAAACAGTGGTGTCAGGTACTGGGAAGAAAACAATGTTTTTAAAATGATACATAAGAGAATGAAGAATGGGAGGAGAAGCCCAGGAGATGAGAGAAAAGACTGGACAGTAACCTGGGATGGATGAGGCTGGTCACCTCATTACCTTGTATATTACCAGTGGCTTCACCAGAAAAGCCTGGCTATATTCTGAGTCTGTGGCCACAGCTAACAACAAGAGCCGGCATGGTGGTACACACCTTTAATCCCAGCACTTGAGAGACAGAGGTAGGAGGATCACCATGAGTTCGAAGCCACCCTAAGACTCCATAGTGAATTCCAGGTCAGCCTGGGCACCTTGTAAGATGCTGCTCACATCTCAGAAAGATTTATTCTCTTTAAGTTATCTAAGAGGGGAGGAGGAGGAGGGAGAGGAGGGGACAAGACACAAGGCCATGAAAGGCTTAAGAGAAGGCAGGCAGGAAACTTTTCTGGGGGAGGGGAGGTTATATATATATTTAATTAGACATGTCCAAAGTCAAGCCTAAAAGAACGAGAATGTGTGTTTTGATTTGTTCAAGGTAACTGTGCCTAAAGAAAGATATTATGTACAAAATAATTTTGTAAGACAACAGTATACTACATGTAAGATGCTGTACTTTACTGGACCAAGAGAACTGTCTCTTGACCAATTAACATAAACCCATCAATGACCTCCAGGGGTCATCTGGAAAATGTTAGGGACACTGTTCATTGGTGAGGCTTGGGGCAAAGTCACTATCTTAGTGGCATATGGTGGTAGAAGCTAAACATCCTGCACTGCAAAGGACAGCCCAGGAAGAAAGAGCCAGCTCCACTGTCAGTGGTGCCCAGAAGATGAGCCGTCCTCCCATAGGCTCTCCCTCTCCCAGCAATTCTCACTCCTCACTACGCCGTGTACCTGCAGGGTTAACCAAAGCGGCAGCAGCTCTTCTCACGATGTAACACACATTGCTTTTTATGTGTAAGCATTTCCTGAAGAATCTGAAGGTGAGTCCTTTCTTAAACAGCACTCCCTTGAAGTCCTATAACACACATCACTTAAATCCAACTTCAAACAATAAACTATTCTCTTAGTAAAGCCACGCTTGCACTCCCACTGCACACCAGCCAATAGGACTTTTCGGGCAACTAAACAGGTCATAAAACTTTTCTTTAAAGTGAACTAAGTTAAACTAGAGTATATTTATGTTTGTGAGATGGAACGAAATGTGAAATCTCAAGATTGTATTTCATCAGAACCTGGTATTTCAAATGGAACACTAGAAGCCTCTCTCCAACAAGATGCAGGCATGTACACACACAAACACAGCTAATCTGTGTCTGTACCAGGTTATCTATGCAGCTACAAAGGGAACACAAACTGAAACAAGCACCCCTGAAAAAGCACCACTTAGATGGGCCATTACCATCACAGAGAATGCAATCACATCACCACACCCTTTAGCCACTCTCCTACACAACACCTCTGAGACACCTCTTCCTTGATCTTGGCTCTCAACTGATGACCTTGATGTTTCAATGACACTGAAAAAAAATTCCACTCCACATATGCCACCTAACATCAATTGGTCTTAGACTCCGCCTTCTCCTCTACAGTACCAGAGGAATGTAAAGGAGAGCCCGCACTTCTGCATCTATTACCCACACTATTTCTTTTTTTGTTGTTGTTAGTTTTGGTTTTTTCTAAGATTTATTTATTTCCTTATTTGAGAGAGACAGAGAGAGTGGGCATGCCAGGTTATCTAGCCACTGCAAACAAACTCCAGACACTTGTGCCACCATGTACATCTAGCTTACGTGGGACCTAGAGAATCAAACCTGGGTACTTGGGCTTCGTAGGCATGCAACTTAACCTCTAAGCCATCTCTCCAGCCCTTGTTCTGGTTTTTTGAGGTAGGGTTTCACTCTAGCCCAGGCTGACCTGGAATTCACTATGTAGTCTCAGGGTGGCCTCCAACTCATGCTGATGTTCCTACCTCTGCCTCCTGAGTGCTGAGATTAAAGGTGTGTGCCACCACACCTGGCTTACACTAATTTTTTTTTATGTCAAATATTCACACATGAAAAAAAATCAACAAAAGCCATTATTTTGATTTAAATCATATATCTCCCAAAAGCACTAGCTAGTTATCACTTGAATTGGCATTCTCATTTTACAAGAGAACTAAAAGTCACTTCCATTAACTTTCAATACTATACAAGGCTTATTTGACAATCATTAGCATATGGCAAAAAAATGTGTATGGTGTTGAGGTTTTTGACAACAATACAATGTTTGATTCTTCAAAATAAAACATTTAGAAATGTCCGCACAGGAAGCATCTCTGGTAAGCCCCTAAAAGATGCAGCACAACTCATGGCACTAGAGAACAGCTCCCCAACCCACCAGGCCATGCACAACCATTTAAGAAGAAAAAGGAGAGTCGGGCATGGTGGCGCACACCTTTAATCCCAGCACTCGGGCGGCAGAGGTAGCAGGGTGGCAGGGAGTTTGAGGCCACCCAGAGACTACATAGTGAATTCCAGGTCAGCCTGAGTTACAGCAGAACCCTACCTCAGAAAAAACAAAAAAGAAAAAGAAAGCATGCATTTGCACAGGGTGTGCACATCTGCACATACATACATACATACATATACCTTCACACACACATATAATGCTTCTAGTAGTAATGGTGAGGCCAAGGACAAACTTATTGGCAAGACTTTTTTTATTTTTATTAATTTTTTCAGGGGAAGAGTCTCACTGTAGCCAGGCTGAGGTAGAAGTTACTCTGTAGCTCCAGGCTGGCCTTGAACTCACACTGTTCCTCCTACCTCAATGGCAAGACAATTCTAACCTTTTTTATTCTTTCGTATTGTTTTGTTTTTCAAGGTAGATTCTTGATGTAGCCCAGGCTAACCTGAGATTCATGATGGCCTCAAACTCATAGGGATCCTCCTATCTCTGCCTCCCAAGTGCTGGGATTAAAGACATGTGCCACCACACCCAGCAAGGAAGAGAGGGGGGAAAGATGGTAAGAGACAGAAGAAGACAAGGAGTGATGTTGAACACTCTCTTCTGGACCATACAGGGGCTATTATTACCAACTTAAGCCTCACACAAAGTTAAGGCCATCACAAAAAAATAATTCCTGGGAGAGTGGGAAGCCATCAAAGCAAAGAAGACTGCATGGAAAGAAAGGGGGCACAAAGACAAAAGAAGGTAATAGGAAAGGGTTATGTTAAAAATATATTACATACATGTATGAAAATTGCCCAAAAGGTTTTTTCAAAAGCTATCAAAATGAAATAGAAGAAATTAATCTTTTCTTTAAAAATGATAGAGAAAAAGGAAAAAAAAGAAAGCAATGCTATTGGATAAACAACACCTTGCTTCATAAATACTTCCTGTGTCTGCCTCCCAGGTGCTGGCATTAAAGGTGTAAACAACCATACCTCATTCTTGCTCCTTTTCAAAACGTACAGAGCAACTATATGAGAATTGACATGTGAATGCAAGACTCATTTGACCACTGCAATACATATTCACTCCTTTGTTGACATGGGATTTCTCATACAAACTTCACAAGATTATTTCAAAACTAAGAGAGCATAAACACAACGAAAACCTTTAAAATGCATCTCTTCTAGTTCTAACACTCTGATTGCTCTTTGCTATTCCCCTAAGCAATGTAGAAAATGTGTTTCAGGCCCACACTTTTCGATTCTAGATTCTCTCCTAAGTCATCCAGCCTTTCTACGGCTCACCCACATGCTGTAGTGGCTTGAATCAGGTGTCCCCCACAGCCTGATGTGCTCTGAATGTTTGGTTTCTAGATGGTGGCAATCTGGAAGGTGCAGCCTCAATGGAGGTGTGTTGCCGGGGATGCATAGGCTTTGAGGTTTTATAGCACAGCTTTTCCCTTGCCAGAGTTCAGTTCACTCTCTTGTTGCTTTCTGCCAGCTACTATCGTAGCCTCTGCTCTGCCAGGCTTTCCCTACCATGATGATGCTTTCCCTTGAGATTATAAACCAAAGTAAGTACTTCTCTGCCATCAGCTGCTTTGGGTCAGGTGGTGTGTCCCAGAGCCACAACAGCTGTCTTTAGAGCCCAGCAGCTGCTCCTGTGCAGCCTGGGGCATGTGTGAAATGAAATGTTAGGGAAGATACTGTTCTGATACACCCTTGGGCACCATGCTCCAGCAGACCAGAACTGAACCAGACCACGGCAGCCACTCATGCTAACAGAGCCATATAGGCAAACTGTATTCTGAAACAAGACCAGTTTTTTGCTTATTTGTTTGTTTGGTTTTGGTTTTCTTTTGATCAAGATATTCACAACAACCAATTAACAGGAAACCAGTTTACCTAAGCAGGCATACTAATAGATCCTGTTTTAGCCCTGTAACTAATCAACCTTTTGTTATGTTATTTCTGCTTTTCTCAGCCCTTTTCTATCTACAAAGCCAATCTCCCTACTCAGCTCACTGAATTATGCATTCACTTTTACAGAATGAAGTGTTGTTGGGTTCTACAATACCAACTAAAGCCAGTTAGGATCTTTAAACATATCACAGCTCTATCTTCTGATGTGGGCTTATATTATATAACCATGCTTTGTGCAGCAGCTACTGCAAGCCTACCCACACGGGTTCTCCTTCACTGCTCGAGAGGGTCCAGGCAAACTGTCTAATGACTCTGGAGCACAAATGCTGGCCTATAAACTTAAACTTTAGCACTTAACACACACGTGTTCTTACTTTCTCTGTAAGTCAATATAAAACAGTTGTTAAGACCTTACTCCTCTGATAAGAGCCAGGAGTCTTCCCTTCCACTCAAGCATACTTTGGATTGGGAGACTCCTTAAGCACTTCCAAGCTTCTATGTCTACATCTATAAATGGGAAATCACAGTAGCACATAAAGCACACTCCAAAGCTGGTCACTATCACTGTCACTTCTTCCAGTCAGTTTGATTTCCTCAATACACTGAAGTATTCCACAATATGAAGCATAAATTGTTCTATTTCCATTATATTTCAGTCATATACCTTTTCATTCTTTTTTATGAGAGAGAGAGAGAGAGAGAGAGAGAATGAGAGAATGAGAGTGAGAGAGTGAGAGAGTGAGAGTGAGAGAGTGAGAGTTGCCATGCCAGGACCTCCAGCCACTGCAAACTCCAAACACATGTGCCACCTTGTGTGCATGCACAACCTTACCTATGCATCATCTTGTGCATCTGGATTATGTGGGATCTGGAAAGTCAAACGTGGGTCCTTAGGCATCGCAGGCAAGAGCCTTATCGCTAAGCCATCTCTCCAGCCCCCCTTTGTATTATTTTTTAAAGATTTATTTTATTTTATTTATTTATGAGAGAGAGAAAGGGAAAGAGGCAGAGAGAATAGGCATGCCCAGGGTTTCTTGCTGCTGCAAACAAAATCCAGACACATGTGCCACATTAAGCATCTGGCTTATGTGGGTCCTAGGGATTTTTTTAAGGGCTGGAGAGATGGCTTGGCGGTTACACTGCTAGCTGGCAAAGCCAAAGGACCCAGATTCCATTCCCCAGGACCCACGTAAGCCAAGATGCACAAAGTGGTGCATGTATCTGGAGTTCATTTGCAGTAGCTTGGGGCCCTGGCATTCCTACTCTTTCCACCACTTTCTCAAATAAATAGTTTTTTAAAATATTTTTAGCCAGGTGTGATGGTACACGCCTTAAGTCCCAGCATTTGGGAGGCAGAGATAGGAGGATCACCATAAAATCGAGGCCAACCTGAGACTACATAGTGAACTTCAGGACACCCTGGGCTAGAGTAAGACCTTACCTTGAAATCTAACCCCCCTCCGTGCCCCCCCAAAATTTTTTTTTAATTTTCCAGGTTTTATCTAGAGCGATGCTGTTATTGTTATCATGTAAATGTGTATCCTAAAATTATATCTCTAAGGCACAGAAAAATAACACTGCTAATCATAAGAGAGCTACAAAGCTGATGGTCTGCCCCATTAAACCTGAGCTGTGGGGCCGATCCGACTGTGCCATTTCAACAAACACCGTGCAAACTATTATAGTTCCTTCTGACTTTACAGCCAATTTCCCAAAGAAAGAGCAATTCACTGCTGAAAGATCTTAATAATCCACGGGGCCTGGTGAGTACTGCCCTTTTTTCTTTCTCTTTTTTAAGTTAAAAAGGGTTTTTCCTCTCAACAGAAATCAATGAAAAGCCTCTTGAACACAGCAAGAATATAGGGTTGATTTTAGCTACAATGTAGGTCCCTGTAGAATTTCAGAGTGACAACAATAGTGTCACTTTTCTCACTCATTCACTGAATTTATTCCTGTTTCTCAAGACTACAATAATCTGTGCAATACTGGCTCCTCACTACTATGATACTTTATATAACATTATTAACAAATTATACAAGGGCCCAGCTACTATGATTAATCCTAAGTAGGAATGGTAAACATGTAGAAATTGATTATACTATGGCCAACAAGACCAATTCTACATCTCTGGAAGCGGGTCTTGGAGTAGTCTGATGACAGTGAAGAATTCAGAACAGCACTCTCCTTTAATCCCAGCACAGGGGAGGCTAGGGTACAAGGACCACAGTGACCTTGAGGTTAGCTTGAGGCTACAGAGTGAGTTCCAGGTCAGTATGGCTAGAGTAAGACCATGCTTTTAAAAGGGGGGGAGGGGGGCTGCAGAGACAGCAGTTACGGCGCTTGCCTGCGAAGCAAAAGGACCCAAGTTCAATTCCCCAGTACGCACATAGGCCAGATGCACAAGTGGCCAGATGCCCTGGCGTGTCCCTTCTGTGTCTCTCCCTCTCTCTCAAATAAGTAAATAATTTAAAATCAAAAAGAAGTAATGGGAAAGCAAGGCATGATAATGTATACTTATAATTGCTGGAGAGGCGGAGGCAAGAGGACCTGAATTCAAGGCCACTCGGAGCTACATAACACGACCTTGTTTCAAAACAAAATGGTGGAAAAGGGTAATACAGGGAAAAACTCTAGGCCTACTAAAAGCTACATTGTTCAAAGGTCCTCAATCTTCACAATTTAGTTCAGAAATAGCAAAATACAGTGATACCAAACAGCTAAGTAAAATAGAAAATGAGCCACTACCTAGTAAAAGGCAAAGTTACTCACTGAACTTTTTATTCCACTATGATTCCTGTGCAGTTGCACACCACGGTGCTTAAGGATCTCGTGCACATTTTCTTGGCCCTCGCTGCTGGCTGCCTGCACAATCGTGCACAGTGCCACAACCAGGATACCTACACTGACACAGCAACGGCCAGGCAGCCAACAACAAGATCCCTCTTTCAGAACACCACCAGCTTCCTCCCTCTGCTACCACTTAAACCCTCCCAGCCAATGCCCTCTTCCCAGTGCCTAGTGTTCATTTCAAAACTGTTACAAAGATGGAATCATACAGGATAGGAACTCTGAGGCTCGATCTTGCACTCTGCACAATTCCTTGGAGATAATTTATCCAAGTTACTTTGCCTATCAAAAGTTTATTATTTCATGCCAGGCATGGTGGCACACACCTTTAATCCCAGAACTTGGGTGGCAGAGGTAGGTGGATCACTATAAATTCAAGGCCACCCTGAGACCACATAGTGAACGTGAGGTCAGCCTGGGTAGAGGGAGACCCTACCTGGGTGGGGTGGGGGGTGGGGGGAATGAACAAAAAAATAAAGTTTGTTCAATTTTTCAGTTTCACTAACCAGTATTATCTCATGTATGGAAATACAGTTTATTTTGGTCTTTACCTGCTAAAGGACATTCATATTGATTGATAAACTGAGTTTTCAAGGGAAAAAGAAAAAGCTTGTTACACAGTGATCCTTTTGTGTGAATATGCATTCATTTTTCTAGGATACATACCAAGGAATACAGCTGCTAGCTGTATCAGATGAAATTGTCAAACTTTTCTAGAACGAGGAAACCATATTACAGTTCTTCCACCCTCATATAAATGGTAGTCAGGCTTCTCTACATTCTCTTCTGTATTTGACGCTGTTAGTACCATACTGTGAGCTCCCTTGACGGGTGTGAAGATTTGGACTTGGTTCTCCTAGAGGCTTTTTATGCACTTGTATGCCTATCTTCATCATTTTTGCACATTTTCTCCCTTTTTTTGTTTTTCAAGATAGGGTCTCATAGCCCAGGCTGACCTGGAATTCACTATGTAGTCTCAGAGAGACTTCCGATTAAGATGGCGGCTTAGGAACCACACCAAAGCAGCCTAGGGGAGAAAAAGCCAAAGAATACCCAGCAAAATACACACTTTTACTAAAAAGTGAAGTGTATAAGAAATTAAAACGGCAGCAGAGAAGTAGGAGAGATCCAGGGCATCCAGAGCCCACACAGGAAGGCCTAAGCACCTCCTGCAGCGGCTGCTCCAGCAGCGGCAGCGGAAGCGGCGGCGGCGGCTCCGGCTCCGGCAGCAGCAGATCCAGCAGCAGCGGCGGCAGCAGCAGCAGCAGGGACTCCAGCAACGGCGGTGCCAGGTCTGTGGGGCCACAGCTGCCAGGCTCGGCTTGCCCCACAGGAAAAGCCAGTGCCCAGCTCCAGAAAACAGAACAGTGGTCCCGCGATCCAGCCAGCCTACTTAAACCCACAGGGCACCAAAGAGGAACACGTAACTGAGACCAAAATCATCCAAAAATGTAACTGGGATTGCACCAGGGAAGGGTCTCACATGGTCACAAGCTCACTTCGAACCCTCAACAGACCAGATCTGGTTGTTATAGTCTCAGGCTGGCCTCTAACTCACCGTGAGCCTCCTCTGCCTCCCGAGGGATTAAAGGTGTGCACCACCATACCCAGCTTCTGTTTGTTTGTTTGTTTGTTTGCTTGTTTGTTTTTAGAGGTAGGGTCTCCATCTAACCCAAGCTGACCTGGAATTCACTAGGCAGTCTCAGGGTGGCCCCAAACTCATGGCAATCCTCCTTCCTCAGTCTCCTGAGTGTTGAGATTAAGGGTGTGTACAATGATGCCTGGATCCAGCTTCAATATTTTATTTCTGATACACTTCAATTTATCTTTCAAAGTGCTAATCTCTTGATATCAAGCCTAAAATCTCTGCCTGGTGCTGGAGAGTTGGCTTAGCAGTTAAAGCATCTTCCTGCTAAGCGTAATGACTGGAGTGTGATTTCCCAGTCACCTATGCAAAGCCATTGCATAAAGTGGTTCATTTGCAGCCACCGAAGGTCCTGGCACACCCAATCTGCCTCTCTCTCTTCTATATTTGCAATTAGATAATTAATTCAAAAAGGAAACAAAAAAATTCTACCCGATCTTGAATTATAACAACTTTCCTTTTTCAGGAGGAGGGGTGTAAACTCATGACAATTCTCCTACATGTGCCACCATGCCCAGACTGTTGTTGGTTTTTGATAGGAACTTGCGGAGCTCTGGCTGGTCTCAAACTCATTACATAGCCAAGGAAGGCTTTGAACTCCTTTCCTCCTGGCTCCAATTCTCAAGTGCTTTACAGGCATCATCAGACTTGGATCTGTGTTTTGAACTGAATTTTGTAGAAGGTGTAAGACTTAGGTAAACAGCATTTCTCTAAGGCTATCTGGAAAGAACTAAAAATTTTCTGCATGGTACCTCTACATGTTTTGTTTTCAACCAATGAGAGGTGGTGTTATAGTTTTAATTCTGATATGCATGTAGTCATGGCTAGTAAATACTAGTTTTTGTATATTTATCTTGTAAACTGTGACATTGTGTGTGTGTTTTTAAGTAGATTTCACTGGTATCTACCTAATCATCACATTGTAAGTTTAGCATAATTTTATTTATTTCTGAACTGTAGGTCTATTTTGTTTGTTTTTGAGGCAGGGTTTTCAACCTGTTTCAACTTGTCCATTTTTTATATGTAAACACAGAAAAAGAGCTCTATATACCAAAATGAATTAAAGTACAATCATCTTTATTTTAGAACACATGCTGCACATCAATAATAGCAACTTCTATTTATTCAGGACAATCCGAAGCAAAATAATTTAGGGACATTTTCAAATAAGATACTCCTGATTTCTCAAAACACCTTTGCATTCCAGCTGTTTAAAATTAATTTGTTTTAAATAAAGCATAAATTGTGAGATGTCATGTTTTTAAACCTGTGACAATAACAGTAAAAACTGACCTTGTCAATGAAAATATGGAGAATTTCCTGTAGCTTTATGGGTTCTATTCTAAAAAGTATAGCTTGATATTGTTAAGAAAGTAATTAGACAATGCCTCAAACAAAATGCCATCCACTAACAATGACTTACCTAAAACTTACAAAGTACACTGGTACTCTCAAAAGTCAATTTCTGTCAGGCCCAGGTTACTTTTCCAATATCCATGTAAAGCAGTGGCAAGAGGACCTAGCATGCCTATTCCCTTTCTTCCTCATTCTCCCTACTTGCAAAAATAAAATAAAAATAAATAAAATAAAAAAATAAAAATAAATTAATTAAAGGCGGGCGTGTTGGCACACTCCTTTAATACCAGTACTCGGGAGGCAGAGGTAGGAGGATCGCTTAGAGTTCAAAGCCACCCTGAGAATACATAGTGAATTCCAGGTCACCCTGGCTAGAGTGAGACCCTACCTCGGAAAAAAAAAAAAAAAAAACAAATAAATGAATAAATTAGAAATTAATTCTTTAAAAAACTGAGCTATCCTGGGAAAATGAATTAGCGATTAAAGCACTTGCCTGCAAAGCCTAAAGACCCAGGTTCGATTCTCCAGGTCCCGCATACACCACGTGCACATGGCTCAAGGGCCTGGCACAACCATTCTCACTCTCTCAGTCTCAAACAAACAAATAAATAAATATCAGAAAAAAATTTGAATCAACTATAAATATAAAAATAAGTAAAAGAAGTTAATGTGACTTGAACATGCTTTGAAATTTGAATGAAAAGTCCTATTTTTTCTGACTTCATAGGATTTATTCTATGAATGCAAGACTATTCTTTTTTGTTGTTGTTGTTGTTGAGGTAGGGTCTCACTTTAGCTCAGACTGACCTGGAATTCACTATGTCGTCTGTCTCATGGCGGCCTTGAACTCTGGGCAATCCTCCTACCTCTGCCTCCTGAATGCTGGGATTAAAGGCATGCACCACCACGCCCGGCAAAGACTATTCTTAAATCACATGACAAACAATATGGACATGAATGCCTCAAAGTATAAACCTAATAAGGGAAGTTAGAAAGTTCAAGATCTTTGCATTTCCAGGACAATGACAAAAGAAAATTTAAGAGCCTATGAAGAACTGACTTATTTTTAAAATTATTTGACAGGGAGGGAAGGAGGGAAGGAGAGAGAGAAAGAGAGAATGGGCACGCCAGGGCCTCCAGCCACTGCAAATGAACTCCAGATGCATGTGCCCCCTTGTGCATCTGGCTAACATGGGTCCTGGGGAACCAAACCTGGGTCCTTTGGCTTCACAGGCAAACGCCTTAACTGGTAAGCCATTTCCCCAGCCCCTGACTTATTTTTATACTTCAAAGTTCAAAAAGGATTTTTAGCTTGTTTGCTTTTTAAAAATATCATACTTTTTCAATGTAATATAAAGTACATTGTGGGGGCCAAGCATGATGGCACCCATCATTAATCCCAGCACTCAGGAGGCAGAGGTAGGAAGATCACTGTGAGTCTGAGGCTAGCCTGAGACTACATAGAATGAATTCCAAGTCAGCCCAGACTAGAGCAAGACCTACCTTGAAAGACAAAGAAAAAATATGCAGCAAGCAGAAGTAAAACAAAACTAGGTAGGCATGATAAACATTAGCTGACAAGCTAGAAACTTTTGATCTTAAAATTGTTTAAATAAACAGAAAGTAATGAAAATAAATGATGATGATGGGATAGAGAGATGGCTTATCAGTTAAGGCACCTCCTGCAAAGCCAAAGGATCCAGGTTCAATTCCCCAGAACCCACATGATACAGATGCACAAAGTGGCGCCTGTGCCTGGAGTTGGTTTGCAGTTGCTGGAGGGTGCACCCATTCATTCACTCTCATTCTCATCATCATTCTCTCCCTAACTCACTCTCAAATAAATAAAGCTTTAAAAAAATTTAAAGAGTGGGATAAAGGCTACTCTATAAAGATTGAAAAACAATCCAAGAACTGGAAGACATCAATGAAGAGTTCAACCAAGAAACTGAAAGCAGTTTTTCAAGCCCCATAATATGGAGGTAAGTAAAAACATTCTGTAGCAGAAGCCCCAAGAAGAGAAGAGCCTTGTATGAGATAAGGACTTACATTCAGATAAACTATAGGAACCGTGAAGAAAATCTGGTGCAAAGGAATAATTCTAATGCGAAATCTAAATTTCACAGGCAAGGAAAGAAAAACACTAGCTTAACTCATTTAACATAGTTTTCTAATTATATGCTTTAAATGTTTTTTAAAATGACCCTGTCTTTGTTCAGCCTGTGCACTACCCAGAAACAGTGGGGCGGTCTTCTGCGTATTTCCACAGAGGAGAAGTGAAGACCAGCATTAACGTGTGATTTGAAGACAATGGTGGAGAGTCTACCTGGGCAGGTCTTCAGATATCAAAATTGCTTAAAATCCATTTTCTAAACACAGAGTTAAAATAAGGCACAAAAGTGTACTAATAACAAAATGTGTGATTGGGGTAAAAAAAAAAAAAAGAGTAGTGGTATGGAATATTACATAACCAAATCACCCAATTTCCAGCGAAGAATAAAAGTTCTTATCAACGATATTATCCCAATAAAAACAACTATCACGACCTAGGTATGGTGGTAAATGCATATGATTCCAATCACTCAGGAAAGGGAGATAGGAGGATTGCGAATTTGAGACCTGCCTGGGCTAAACAGTGAGACCTGCCTCACAAAGCTAGAGAGAAGGCTCAGTGGTTAAGATGAATGCCTGCAAAACCAAAGGACCCAGGTTCAATCACCAGGGCCCACATAAAGCCAGATGCATAAAGTGGCACATGCATCTGGAGTTCGTTTGCAATGGCTAGAGGCCCTAGTGCAACCATTTGATCCCAGCACTGGGGAGGCAAAGGTAAGAGGATCCCTGTGAATTGAGGGCCAACCTGGAAATACAGAGTGAGTTCCAGGTCAGCCTGAGCTGGAATGGAAACAACAACTCAACAAAACAAAACAAAACAGAAGCAGAAGCAGAAGCAGAAGCAAACAAACAAAAAGCTATCTATTATGCTTGCCTTCCTAAATTCAAAAAAAGGAAAATGCAATTGTAATTCTTTGATGTTTCAGCTATATTCTATGGTTTAAAACATAATGGTTGAATCTGAACTGGTTCATATAGACATGTCTGATGGCATGGCCCACCTTATGTTGGCCAGGAGGTGATGTCGACCCTCTGCTCATGCCATCGTTTTCCCCTGCCATTATGGACCTTCCCCTTGAGCCTGTAAACCAAAATAAACTTTTTTTCCCCACAAGCTGCTCTTGGTTGGTTGCTTTCTACCAGCAATGTGAACCTAACTGCAACAATAAAGTGGTACCAAGGAGTGGGGTTGCTGCTAGACACCTGTGTGGATTTGGCCTTTTGGAGCTGATTTTCAAGAGAAATGTGGAAGGATTTGGAAACCTTGGCCTAAGAAATGCCTTCCAGTGCTGTAAGTACAGCTTGGAGGACTATTCTGGTCAGAGTTGAAAGATCTAGATGCAGTAATAACTATGGACTGTGAGGTCTTGCTTATGAGGGTGCTTGGTTGGGCTAGCAGTTTTTGTGAGAAGCTTGCTGTTAGGCCCGTGTCCTGAGAAGTTGTGCAGGGTTGCTTTGTGTAGAAATGAACTGGTGTGAGCAGAGGGATATGGCACAGAAAAAATGAAATCTTTGAGTGAACTGCTGCCTGTTTGGCTGCAATTGAGAGATTAAAACCTTTGAGACTGGGCCAGCTGACCAGCACTGGGGAACAGGAAGAATGTAGACCCTTTTGAAGGGTCCTGAGTGCTCAAGGAGTGTCCTATTCTTCAAAGTCTGCTTTTATTCCCCCCCTCCCCCCCCCCGCATTAAGAAACTGGAACCCTATCTGTTATTGTAGAGAATAAGAAATGCAGGAAAGAGAGGGTCATTGAGTTTGCAGCATGGTCTTGTGTTTTGGAAATGACCATGGGCAGTGTGAATGAAGCAGGTTTGCTGGATGCCTGCATGGAGACCCCATGGGGCCATGAGGACGAACTGTGGATTGCAGTGGAGACCCAGTGGAGATGCCGGGACCACGAGATGGCTGCAAAGGAAAGCTGCCAGGCCCAATGAAGTTTTCCAGGACTGTGAGTAAGCCTAGCTAGAGGGGCAGAATTTGAACTCAAGAGACTTGTTGCTGGTTAGAATTATCGGACTTGGAGATTTGTCACTGACTAGAGTTGTTGGACTTGAAGCTAGAGTTTGATGTTTGCCCTGGTTGTTATAAATCTTGTATTGGTTGCATAATTCTTTGCTATGCACAATGCCATCATTTGTAGTGTGAATGTTCATTCTGTGCCATTATGGGTTTTTTGTGGTTATTTTTTGGTATTATGGCTCAGTTAAAAGATCTTGGATTATGGGGATGTATGAACATCATTGGAATTGATAAAAAAAAAAAAACTATGGGGACTTTTAAGGTTGGATGAATGTATTGCATTTTACATCATGTATGGTTATCAGAACATGAGGGCCAGGGGCGGAATGTGGTGGTTGGATTCAGGTGTCCCCCATAAACTTGGGTATTCTGAATGCTAGGTTCCCAGCTGATGGAGATTTGGGAATTAACACCTCCAGGAAGTATTATTGTTGGGGGGTGGGCTTATGGGTGTCATAGCCAGTGTCCCCGTGCCAGTGTTTGGCACACTCTCCTGTTGCTATGATCCACCTTATGTTGGCCAGGGGATAATATACACCCTCTGCTCATGTCTTCCATTTCTCCTGCCATCGTGGAGCTTTCCTTGAGCCTATAAGCCAAAATAAACCTCTTTTTCCCCACATTAAAAGGGGAGGAGGGCAGGAAGATGGCTTAGAGGTTAAGGCGCATGCCTGTGAAGCCTAAGGACCCAGGTTCAATTCCCCAGGACCCATGTAAGCCAAGGTGCAAAAGGTGGCACAAGCATCTGGAGTTGGTTTGCAGAGGCTGAAGACTTGGCACGCCCATTCTGTCTTTCTTGCCTTTCTCTCAAATAAATAAATAAAACATTAAAAAAAAATGTTTGTTTAAAAAAAAAAACTTGTCAGTTGTCTGTGTCAGTACAGACATAGCCTGACATTTAAAGGCAGTGGCTGGGCTGCAGTGGTGGACACACATGCCTTTTACTTCCTTGTGAAATGACCCGGAGTGCATTTTACTTCCTTGCCTCCAAGAGGGATTCAACCATCGTTAAAAGTATTGAATTCACCAGCTTTTTGCAGAACTTTCACAAATCAGTGAAAACAACCAGTTTTCTCTGAGCCCTGAAAGATTCTTGAGCCTATCTTTTCACACTGAAACTTACTGTGAGATGAACTATCCAGAATGTCAGTCACTGTTGCTATAATAACATAAGCTTTTCATTCTTTCTTTCTTGGTCTCTATTACCCTACTCTCAACATCTCTCATAGACCAAGAATTCCTTAAAGTAATTACAGGACTCAAGAAACTTCTTTGATTTACAGCTCTTTCTCTTGTCCTGCTGAGTAATTAAAAACTGAGTAGGTGGACACTTTATGGAAATTAGTACAATGAATTCAAGCTCTGGGTCAAGATGTAGACCATAAGAAAATGAATAAATCACACAATTATACTTAGTGTGGTAACCCAGGCCCAGAAAGCACCACATGTTCTCTCTCATAGGTGGATCCTAGCTAGAAATGTTTGGACTTGTATGTGACTTGGAATAAAACTTGGCAGCAGAGGCTAGAAAGCTAAAACGGAGCCATAAGAGAAGGAAGAGTGGGGTGGACTTAAGGGGTACTGTATGTAAGTAAGCAGAACAGATTACTGGGGGGGTGGAAAGCCCTAAGTGAGGTCTCAAGAAGAGATTGAGTAAAGGAAGGGTTGGGGGAGAGTCAATCAAAATCTAAGAAAGAGCCAGGCATACCCTGAGTTTGAGGCCACCCTGAGACTACATAGTGAATTCCAGGTCAGCCTGAGCTAGAATGAGACCCTACCTCGAAAACCAAATATAAATAAATAATCTAAGAGGGTATGAATAAGTCATAGGGAAACCTATTTTTCTGGACAACGATGCACCCAGAAGCCACAGTCTGTTAGTAGAAAATCTCCAGCACCAGGGATGGGATACCTTCCAGTGAGTTGTTGGCCAGGGAGGTCCCTGATGCCCCCAAAACATTACAGGCTATTACCGAGACTCTTGGTTTCCCATTCTATTGCTGAAGACTCCACATGCTTGGGCTGCAAGGTCACTGAAAAATCCTGCTGGAGCTGAGCTGAAAACCTCCTCCTCTGTGTAGACAGTACGATGGAAAAAAACTAAACTGCATGCAGCTCCATTGGAGAGAGAAAAATCACCAGTGAAAATAAACAACAGTGGACACTACAAGCCAATGGGTGCAATAGTGGCACATCTGTTATGGGGGAAACCAACCGCTAATTGGACTGGAGGTCCACTCCACAGGAGGGAATACATCCCTGATACTGAAAAGCCTATGATGGGAGAAGTCATGAGCCCTAGGGGTGTTAACACCTGCTGGTGTCTGGCTAAAGGCATGTTACCAAACTGCCAGGTAAGCACTTCCCTTAATGTTCATACTCATATATTAATTCTACTCTCATTTTCGGCTAGAGATGCTTCTCTTTTCAGATGGCAGTGACCTCTGAGATGAGTAAAAGGCGCAACAGTGCTGAGAAATGACAGGAGTGCTCAGCACTGAAACATCTCTATCACACCTTCCAAGGCTCAGGGTCCATTGCAAAAGAGGTGGCGATGAAAGCCAAAGGAAGGATAGAACTCCTTACAATGCACTCTTCCAGACACAAAATGGCCTGGATATCCATGACCTCGCCATGCCTAGCACTACCTACACAAGACCATCATAACAGGAGAAAAAGGGGCTAGCGAGATGGCTTAGCAGTTAATGTGTTTGCCTGCAAGGCCAACAGACCTCAGTTCAACTCCCCAGGACACAGGTAAGTCAGATGCACAAGGTGGTGCATGCATCTGGAGTTCGTTTGCAGTACTTAGAGGCCCTGGAACACCCATATTAATTAATTAATTCTCTCTCGTAAACAAATTTTTAAAAATTAACTATCATTTTAAAAAACTGGAGGAAAAGATGATGACATCAAAAATAAAAGAGAGACTAATTGAGAGGGGGAGGGGATATGATGGATAGTGGAATTATGACGGGGAAAGTGAGGAAGAGGACATTATCATTGTTTACTGTATAACTGTGGAAGTTGTCAATAATAAAAAATGTTTATTTTATTTTTTTTAAAGGCCCAATACCCAGCCCAACCTTGCCCTAGGAACCACTGAAGTTTAGGTCCACAGCTTTGACACACTGATAAGGAACTCTAACTCTAAAATCTACTGTCTGGTCCATTCAGACAAAAAGTGACCAACTAGGCTGGGCGTGGTGGCGCACACATTTAATCTGAGCACTCGGGAAGCAGAGGTAGGAGGACTGCGTGAGTTCAATGCCACCCTGAGACTCCACAGTTAATTCCAGGTTAGCCTGGGCTAGAGTGAAACCCTACCTCAAAAAAAAAAAAAAAAAAAAAAGCAACCAACTATCAAAAACTATTATCCTTCACCTAGCACCCCAGAACACTTATCACATTTGGAACACTGAGAAACTAATCAATTAAACTAATATCTTTATTTGATAAAGAACATCAATTGGAAGAGATTTGTTCCAAAAATAATTTCTAATTCATGTTTATACAAACTTTTATGGTGGATTTTATTTCCCAGGTAGTATGTTTGTTATGAGACAAAATATTTTGTCATTATTGAAATAAAGAAGGGAAAAGAAAACATGTTTTAAGTACTCTATTTTTTAAAAAAAAAAAAAAAAAGGACATGTGATTAAATTCAATTACCAATATAACAATAAAGTCTCTCATTTCTTTCTTAGACTAGGAAAATGGATACATGGTAGGATTCTAGTATTTTCTAAGCAATCTTATACTTTTAACAATTTAGTATCACAGACTAGTTAGTGATGCTTGTCTTCAATCCTTTGAGAGGTAGAGGCAGAAGGATCAGGCATTCAAGGGCAGTCTTAGCTACATAGTAAGCTCTAGGACAGCTTGGGCTACATATGACCCACGTTTCAAAATAAGAAGCCAAAAGGGAAGTGGGGGAGGTTGAGGAGAGAAGGTAGAAGAGTAAAGGAAAGAGAGTGGGACAAGGTATACTGTACCCATCTTTCTGTTCACATTTTGCATTAACGATACTAAGTCAAGATAATAATTGCATCTGCAATACATTGTAATATTTGTTTTCCAAATAATCTATATATTTATTTATATTCTTACTAATTTATCTAATATATATGACATAATTTATTCAAATAATAATCGTTCAAAAATCATCAAGAAAACAGGTAATGAAAAAGAATTCTACTGGGTCTAAATTCTAAATCTCATGGGAACTCAATCAAGTAACACTTGTGCCACAATGCTCTTATGTTAGGCCCTTCTTAACAGTGCTAAGAGCAAAATATATGGATGAGCCTCCAAGCCAAAAGGATGGAATGAAACATACTAGGCACAGTAACTTCTACCATAACACAACTGAGTCTATATGAAGCCAACTTCCCCATCAATTTTTCAATCAGCAAACTTGAATTGCATTAAGGATCACAGATTAACTGCTGAAATAAGAGAGCATGAGTCAACAAATACAGGGTTTTGTTTGTTTGTTTGTTTGTTTTTAATGTTAGGATAGAGATTACCATAAAACCTCTAGTCAGTTACCTATGGTGGTTATCCACATTATAACTTAAAAAATTAAGAGGGAAAAAAAAAATTAAGAGGGGCACCAGGCGTGGTGGTGCACACCTTTAATCCCAGCACTCAGGAAGCAGGAGGAGGAGGATTGCTGTGAACTCAAGACCACCCTGAGACTACATAGTGAATTCCAGGTCAGCATGAGCTAGAGTGAGACCCTGCCTCAAAAAACCAAAAAAGTTAAGAGGGCTGGGGAGATGGTTCGGCAGTTAAGGTGCTTGCCTGAAAAGCCTAAAGACCCGAGTTCAATTTCCTGGGACCCACATAAAACCCTATGTACAAGGTGGCACATGTCATGTGTCCGGAGTTTGTTTGTAGTTGCTAAAGGCCCTGGTAAGCCCATTCTCTATCTGCTTATTTCTCCCTCTCAAATAAATAAAATATATATTTTTAAATTATGAGAAGGACAAATCCTCTCATCTTCTGAGACTCCCTACAAATCAGAACACAGAATTAGCTATTCTGAAGATTACTTCATAAACATCAAGGCTAGCCTTCACCACAGGCACGACTCCAGACTCCAAATATAATACATGTTCAGTGCTATGATAATCCCCGTGGGTTATTACTGAAGAATATCTATCTACTGCAACCAAAGTCCATTTTCTTTTAAGTACTCAATCCCAAATTGAAATGTTATATCCAAAAAGCAAGTTCACATAAGGTATTCATGTGTGCTATAATATCACAGAAATTACCAAAACAATTGTGCTAATAAATGTATTCAAGTAAGCATGTGGTAAGACAGATACATTTCCTTGGCTTAAAAAAAAAAATCTAGCAATAAGGAAAGAAGTAAAATAGTAAAACAGAAAGTAATTCCTATCTTTCTTAATTTCAGAACAAGTTTTAATAGTGATCCAAATAATCTGTAAATCTAAAGGCTCTATATAAAGGAAGGCAGTACAGAGCTAATGAATTCAACAAACGGCACAAGGGAGATCTTCCTCCTATGACTTCAAAGCAGCTGTAGGAGTGTGGGCATGAGTGCTCTGGTTCTGCAGATCTCCTAATGGATGAGTGACCTAAAAAATTCAAGAGGCACTTATCCAAGACTGCGGGTTTCCAACATTCCTAATATACTTTTCCCTGAAATGAACAATACAATAAAAATATGAGTTAAAGAAGCAAATATGTTAAGAACAAGGTTAAAGTGAACTATCAACAAACTGCAAGAAAATATTTTTATGGCATAACAGACACATACTTTCTTCTATTTGTAAAATAAAAGTTCAAAACTCTAAAGTCCTAGGAAACTCAGCTAGCTTTACAAAAAAAAAAAAAAAAATGTTGCTTGCCTATGCCATTTAATCAATTCAAGTCACATTCCTAGAAGACAATATAGCCATCTGATGATTTCAGCATTGATGGAATGAGCCAAATTCACATAACAGCATTTTACAAAAATAATCAGTGGTTTAAAGCAGGGCATGTGCAAAATTCCAGAAATAACACATACATAATTCACTGCCAAACTCAGATCAATTCAGAATCAGCAGAGGCAACATCATTATTATGGCACTGAAATCCATATTCAGTAAGACTATATTGAAAAAGTTTTATCTCAACTTCAAGAAAATAAAGGACTGGAAAAGCTCAATAATGGCTTTGGCAGCTATAAGTACCCTTCGTTCAAAACAGAATCATTTACAGGGCTCAAGAAATTTTAAGATAATGAAAAACATCAATTTATGTAGGACTTAAATCTTGAATATAAGGATGAAATTATCATCCATCTGAAAAATCTAACACTATCTTCTCAAGTATGGTACCAGACAACACTAAAAGAGAAGGAATGCAACAGAACAGTTTAGAAAAGCAGAGCCTTATTAAAGAGCAAGCTACAGTTCCAACTCTGCACTCATAAGCTGCACGGCTGTGAATGAGTCACTCACCATTCAGAGATTTAGTTTATCATTTCAAAATCACCTATGGCCATGAGGTACAGAACCACCTTGTCTGTCTAATAACCACCCTAATAATCTCAAGGTGTCAGCATCTACCCACAGATTTGCTCAATACGTCCTCAGTAAAGCAACTATAATGCTTCATGAAAACTAAAAGTTTCTTCTAGCAAAAGGTTTGGGTGTAAACGCAAAGCTAGGAGGTTCTCTAAAATTTAAGAAAATCTAGCAGCAGGAAGAGATGAAAGTGAAATTTTATAAAAGTGTTCCTGCTCTTGGCAAGACCCAAAACTAAGTATCTGGAAAGTAGGTCAATGGGCTTTGCTAAACTTTTTCAAATTTATTTCAAGATTGTTCTCCATTTTTAAGCAGGACCCCTAAGGTTTCCTCCCATGCAAAACCTGGAGGGACTGAATTAACTCAAACTGTCCCCTCTAACTCCAAGTCTGTGGATGCACTTCACCTCAGCACAAATTTCTTCATGCCATCATCAAGCATGGCAACGGTTTTACTGCTTTCTACAGCAGTGTTCAATCAAAAATTTGCTTTCGCCGGGCGTGGTGGCACACACCTTTAATCCCAGCACCGTGAGTTCAAGGCCACCCTGAGACTATATCATAGTGAATTCCAGGTCAGCTTGGGCTAGAGTGAGACCCTACCTCAAAAAACCAAAAAAAAAAAAAAAATTGCTTTTGTGGGCTGGAGAGATGGCGTAGCAGTTAAGGCACTTGCCTGTGAAGCCTAAAGATCCAGGTCTGAAAGCCGGGCGTGGTGGCGCACGCCTTTAATCCCAGCACTCGGGAGGCAGAGGTAGGAGGATCACTGAGAGTTCGAGGCCACCCTGAAACTACATAGTGAATTCCAGGTCAGCCTGAACCAAAAAAGTGAGACCCTACCTCGAAAAACTTAAAAAAAAAAAAAAAAAAAAAAAGATCCAGGTTTGATTCTCTAGGTCCCACATAAGTAAGCCAGATGCACAGAGTGATGCACGCACCTGGAGTTCTGCAGTAGCTAGAGGCCCTGGTGTGCCCATTCCTTCCCTCTCTCCCTCCCTCCTTCCCCCGCTCTCTCTGTCTCTAATAAATAAATAAAATCTTTTTAAAAAATGGCTTTCAGGCTGGAGATGGCTTAGAGGTGCGGGCGTTTGCCTGCAAGGCCAAAGAACCCAGGTAATTCCCCAGCACCCACATAAACCAGATGCACAAGGGAGCGCACACACCTGGAGTTCATTTGCAGTGGCTGGAGGCCACGGAGTGCCCATTTTTTCCCCACCCCCCTCTCCCCCGCCCCCCCGGCCTGTTTATCTCCCTCAAATAAATAAATGAAATTTAAAAATTTGCTTTCACAAATTCTGCTTACTGAGGATGAAACTTAGTTCTAGAGCACTTGCCTAACATATGTAAGGCCCATGTAACAGCGACAACAATGGGTTGCACACAAAGCCCCAACTGTCTGTACTGATCACTTTGAACTCAAGTTTATCAGTCTAATGGGAAATGCTTCACAATAAGTTGCTGTTCAGGACATATGAAGACAGTCTCCATCTAATATTGTAAGACACTGTCAGGGCATGTGGCTCACACCTGTAATCTCAGCTGAGACAGGAGGTATCCTTCCTTCAAGCAGAACACAAGAGATACACCTGGCATTACTGTGCAAATCCCATCATGGCATTGTGTTTCCTACAGATGTCAATTAAAAGTCTCAACACCACTCAAAGAGAGGCTAAAATAAAAACACACTTCTTTACTAAATGTTAAAACTGTTATTGAAGTGGTGACGCGTGTCTTTAATCACAGCACTCAGGAGGCCCTGCTGCACCCTCTCTCTCTCTCCCCCTGCCTATTTATCTCTCTCTCAAATCAATAAAGAAAAAAAAATGTTTTTTTTTTAAAAAAAAGAATTTAACAGCAGAAGTTAAAGGACCCAGGAGGACTGATAATCTTAGTATTTTCTAAACACAGGTCATTTTTTACTTTGTAAAAATTCTGACTCAATTCACTCACAAAATATATAATTAAGCCGGGCATGGTGGTGCACGCCTTTAATCCCAGCACTTGGGAGGCAGAGGTAAGAGGATCGCCGTGAGTTTGAGGACACCCTAAGACTCCATAGTGAATTGCAGGTCAGCCTGAGCTAGAGTGAGACCCTACCTCGAAAAACCAAAATATACATATACATATATATATATATATATATATGTGTGTGTGTGTGTGTGTGTGTGTGTGTGTGTGTGTATTAAATAAATAAAATTAACATTGTAGATTTCAGACTTCTTTCACATCAAGAATTTTTTTTTTAATTTTAGAGAGAGAGAAAATTGGGGCACCAGAGCCTCAGCCACTGCAATGGAACTCCTGATGCTGGCAGCACCTAGTGGGTATGTGCGACCTTGTGCTTGCCTCACCTTTGTGTGCATTTGGCTTACATGGGATCTGGAGAGTCAAATATGGGTCCTTAGGCTTCGCAAGCAAGCACCTTTACTGCTAAAGCCATCTCTCCAGCCCAACATCAAGAATTTTTAACTATACAACAAAAAATGCCAGATCCATAGGGCATGGTGGAACACATCTTTAATCCCAGCATTAGGGAGGCAGAAGTAGGAGGATTGCCATGAGTTCGAGACTACTCTGAGACTACATAATGAATTCCAGGTCAGCCAGGGATAGAGTGAGACCGTACCTCCAAAAAAAAAAAAAACCCAAAAATTACTAGATCTATGTAAATATGCTTCTGAAATGTAATGCTAAGACTGGAGTACATGTCCTCAAAGACAATAGAAAAGATTCACTATACTTTTAAAGGTATGAACCCCACCAAAAAAAAAAAAAACAAAAAACAAAAACCCTGCTGTTTAATAAAAGGTCCAATCATCTAATTTTCTTACTTCTATGGGCAACAAATTAAATTCATTTTACTAACTGACATTGTGAAGAATGGTGATGGCAAGTTGGAAAGGCACAGGCAAGAGAATGGATCATGAACCTAGCAACAGCTTTGTGGACTTATAAACTGGTGACATTTTCAAATAAAAACTATTTGGGCTACATCCCAGAGGCATCGGAGTGCTCAAGCAGTATGAAATATGAGCAGAATGTCAGAGAACTAAGCCAATCCATTTGTCCGAAGAATTAAATGATTACTTTAAACAAAGGTAAAAAAAGAAAATCACACCAGAACTATCCGAGTAAGATGCAGACACACTGGACGGTTCTCTTACCCTCCCTCTAAGAACTTTACTTACATGTTTACAAAGAATACCTGGAGAGAAATCATTACTAAAGTTGGTAGAGGGTGAGCATCCCTAATCTGAAAATCCAAAACCCAAAACTTTTTGAGTGTCATCACATACCAATGAAGTCTATGGAATTATTTTAACTTCCAAAACCTCCAAAATCTGAAATGCTCAGGTCCCAAGCATTTCTGATAAAGGAGACTCAAACTCCACTTGCTTTTTAAATTATTTCATTTCTATGTCATTTGCAGGGGGGAATGGAGCCATGACCATGCCATGTTACAGGAGCTGTTCTTACTCCTGTTCTTACTCCAGCTTCTTTGAGACAGGGTGTCTTGCTGCTAGGAAGGAGTGTGGCCCTTGAGCACTACCCCCCATTGCGATAGAATATGGGAACTGGGATCACAAAGGCATATGCCACTCTGTGTCCGGCTTTACAAGGGCACTGGGGAATTCAACCCTGAGCAGGCAGGCTTTGTAAACAAGCAGCTTCAACCACTGAGTCATCTCCCTACACCCTCAAACCATATTTACAAATAAATTACTTAAAATTTCTTCCCACAAATCCACATATAAAAGAAGGACACTCCTTGACAATGACAGTCCCACCACAGAGGACCACAAACGTGGAATACTTTCAATTTTGCAGAGTTTGAAAATGAATTGCTAGCACTGTGAGGGTAGCTTCCTCTTTGTAAGCAAGCACACATTTGGGATGATTTTTGTAGTTACATGATTTTGCTTTTCGTTTCTCTCTACTTAAGGCTTGTTTTTAATTAAAAGTATGAAACTAATGATTACTGAGATCTCTGAAGTGAAAATTTTAACTGTACACTTAGAAACATGAGGAAAGTGTACATACATTTTTTTGAGTGGGATGGATACTCAGAGTCAAATTGTACCATATGGAGAAAAATCGTGTCTAGATAGTATGTACAAAAGTGAGTATTCTGGGACACTTCCAGATAAATCTCTTCCAAATGGCAAGCTATATCACAATAATCTAGTGTTCTGCTTCCAAAAGTCAACCTAATTCAAGTTCCTACACACAAACAGATTAAGATTTTGTGAACCATAATCTAAGAATCTGTGTACATTGAGGGAGAGTATTACAGAACCTAACATGGTGATTTAGACCAGCTGGACAGAGGGCGAGTGGCCAGGCAGAGTGGAAAGCTGCATCTGAGACTGTCCTATGTCATCTGGAGCCAACTACTGACTCAGAAGGCCCTGAAAGAACATGCCTAGCCAGGTCCCACCCACTCACTACAGCTGGCTGAGGTCTGTTCGAGAACAGGACAGTCCTCATTTTTACTATTTGTGGACGTTCTGATTTCTACCCTAACCCTTGAACAACTGCCCTGCTCTAGAATAGAAGTGGGGTTAACTGCTCCCTGCTCAATCCCCACCACGAGGAACTTTAGCCACTACCTGTGTCTACTGTACCTCATCCTCAACTGGGAGGCTGGCTGTGCTCAACCTCGATTCTGTTCTGACAGAGGTATTCCCCAGGCCTAATTCCTGCCCTAAATTTTATGCCTTCCTTGACTGCTGTGAATGTCAGTTGGTTATCCTACTTCATAAGCTAGCCCTGCCAGAGTGTGGACCAGGCAAAGAATAGATAAAGAAGAGCACAATGATATATATCACAGCTGAGAAATCACAGTATTATGTTATTTAGTGGTGATCCCAGCTGGCACTTACAAATAACAACTCTTGACCTTCTCCCATGGCTCCCTTGGAAACTAATCCATTAGTGGAAGTGCACACCCTTTCCTTCCAACTACATACAGCCTTCCTTCCAGGAACCACAGGTTTATTCTCATTGATGCCAATGCTTAACAAGAAATTAGGAAACAGCAATAGACACAGCAAGTACATATGTGGTAAAGTGTAGAAGGACTGAACTGTAACTGCCCCTTGGTTGTATAGTTCTGATCTTGGGAGCCACTTCAAAACCCCAATAAGACCTAAGGTCCAATAATGTAGACATTGGACTGGCTCCTCAAAGAGATGCAAGACTGATGGGAGTAGCATAACATGCAGAGGTAGGAGGATCACTGTGAGTTCAAGGCCAGCCTGAGAATACTTCTAAATCAGCCTGGGCTCATGAGACCCGACCTCAAAAAATAAACAATTGGTATGATAAAAAAAAAAAATTCTAAGTAACTATTCCCCCCTTAACTTCTTTTCAACAAGTGACACTCAAACAGAATGAGTGATAATCTTTATGGATACTTGAGGGCATACAAATAAATTCCTTCCTACTATATTCCAACCATTGTCAGCGGCCATAAAAGAAAGCACATATGCCCACTCATCACCCACCCAAAAAGAATCTCCTTCCCCACTGCTCTGCCACACACACACACACACACACACAAACACACACACACAAAGTTCTGTAAGAAACCTTTAAAAGCACACACGACTTTGGGGTGTTTTATATCCAGCCATAACAGCATACTGTGGTAGATGGTCAGCAACCTAATCCATATCTGCTTAACCATAAATACTTGACTAGTCCTCACATCCATCTTCTGTCATTCCCACTTGAAGGAAATGAAAAGCAAAGCCTCATCAGTCTCAAGAACGAACTCCCAGCAGTGATGGATGCATAAAACGTACAGAAAAAAAAAAAAAATTCTGTGAAGCTGTTGAGGGATGGCAACTAATACCTCCGTGTCTGACTTCTATGTGTCTTCTGTGTGTCTCTCTCTGTCTCTATCTCTGTCTCAACCAGTTTATTATTAAATATTCCCAGCATCTACACCTGAAGAAAAATTTTGGGAACATTGAGTTTACAAACTATGTATCTATCCCTACTTAAATATCTTAAAAAGAAGCTGGGCGTGGTGGCGCACGCCTTTAATTCCAGCACTAGGGAAGCAGAGGTAGGAGGATCACCATGAGTTTGAGGCCAGCCTGAGACTGCATAGTGAATTCCAGGTCAGCCTGGACTAGAGTGAGATCCTGCCTCCAAAAACAAGTAAGAAAGCAAAGGAAGGAAGAGAACGGGAGGGGAGGGGAGGGGAGGGGAGGGGAGGGGAGGGGAGGGGAGGGGAGGGGAGGGGAGGGGAGAAGAAGAAAAGGAAGAATTAGGGGGAAGAAGAGGCTTACATGGGTTCTAGGGAATTGAACCTAGGGCCTTTGGCTTTGCAGGCAAGCTCCTTAACCACTAAGCCCCCTCTCAGCCCATGTTCATACCCTTATATTAATTCTACTCTCGCTTTTGGTTAGAGAAGCTTCTCTTTTCACATGGCAGTGACCTTGGGATGACTCAGAAGGCATCATGGTGCTGGAAAGAAGTGACAGGAGTGCTCAGCACTCTATCACACCTTTCATCTCTATCACACCTTTCAAGGCTCAGGGTCTATTGAGGAAGAGATGGCAGAAAAGAATGTAAGAGCCAAAGGAAGGGTAGGACTCCTTACAACGTGCTCCCTCCAGACATAAAATGGCCATGATATCCATGACCTCACAGTGCCTGACACTACCTACACAAGACCATCATAATAGGAGGAAAAGACCACGCCATCAAAGAGAGACTGAGTGGGGGAGGGGATACCCTGACCTCACAGTGCCTGACACTACCTACACAAGACCATCATAATAGGAGGAAATGACCACGCCATCAAAGAGAGACTGAGTGGGGGAGGGGATACGATGAAGAATGGAGTTTCAAAGAGGAAAGTAGGGGTAGGGGGGGCATTAACATGGGATATTTTTTATGATCATGAAAGTTGTTAATAAAAAAATTTGAAAAGAAAAACAAACTAAAGGTACTTTGCATAAGACAATCCATTACATAGGGAGAAGACTATATTAATGGTGAACAGATTATAAACATTCTTAACCTTCACTTTATCACTGTGTACACAATTAATTTCAATACAAAAATACATTTTTTCAATTTTTATCTATTTTTTAAAATCAAGCCAGTTCTGCTGCATAATGCACTAAAACTACAGGGTATTATCCCACCACAATACCCTGGCAACCAGTTCGCAGTCTAGTTATACTATCACACATTAAAAAAAGAACTAATTGTATGATCATGTGGATAACAAGCAGAAGCCCTTTAGTCCCATCCCAACCAGGCCTCAAGAGGGTAATGCTTATTCTGTTGAGCACACTGCCAAATCACAATATGAAAGAGCCAGGATCAAAACAAGATCCAATTATACAAAGAGTGCATTTTATCAATGTCGGGTTTATAAAAAATAGGTATGTGGCCCGGTACTTGTGGAAAATTGTTCAAAAATATTTACAAAGATGGGGCTTTAAAGAAAATTATCAAACACTTACTAGCCGTAATGATAGTCAATGAGAATCTCTTCAGGTAGCAACAGGATGGCAGCTCAGTCATGAAATGCTTAAAGCAACAGAATCCAATTTTATGATTCTATAGTGCTTAAAATAGATTTCTAAGATAACTGAATCTTTACAAGGGAAAAGCAGTAGTTATGTATCTACCATTAAGATTATTTTTTAAGCCGGACATGGTGGTGCACGCCTTTAATCCCAGCACTCGGGAGGCAGTGGTAAGAGGATCGCATTGAGTTTGAGGCCACCTTGAGACTACATAGAGAATTCCAGATCAGCCTGACACAGAGTGAGACCCTTCCTTTAAAAAAAAAAAAAAGAAAAAAAAAAGGTATTTTTTAAACCTTAGTTCCATGAGCTGAAGAGATGGTGCAGTAAAGTCATTCCCTTTGCGAGTATGCCGATAAGAATTCCAATCCCCTTAGCCCGGCGAGGTGGCGCACGCCTTTAATCCCAGCACTCGGGAGGCAGAGGTAGGAGGATCTCTGTGAGTTCAAGGCCACCCTGAGACTCCACAGTGAATTCCAGGTCAGCCTGGGCTAGAGTGAGACCCTACCTCAAAAAAGAAAAAAAAGAAAGAAAGAAAGAAAGAAAGAAAGAAAGAAAGAAAAGAGTTCCGATCCCCATAGCACCCATGCAAAGCGGCATGACACAGTGGTGCACATGTCTGTGACCAATGCGCCTACCACAATGAGCAAGGGAGAGCCAGGAGAATCCAAAGCTTTGGGCCAGAGGCAGCTAGTCACACCTTCCCAGCAGCAAACAACATGAGACACTCAGTGTCAAACAAGGTGAAAAGAGAAGACACAGACCTCTGACCTCTACAAGCACAACACTGCATGCACACACACACGCGCACCATACAGACACAAAATAATAACCCAACAAATAAAACTCTGGTTCCTAGTCATTTTCACAGCTGAGTATATTAATTTCTAGTTTCCAACTGCATTATCATCATGAGACAAAAATCAAATGGAATTTGCATTTATACTTTTTCTCTCAATTACTGAAAGTTCAGCATAGGAATCGTAATTCAGTTGCATCTACTTCACTTTAAACAGGCCTAGAGACCACGTAACAATCCAAGGCAGCCTAGTAACCACCGAGTGCTTCGCCCATTAATACCCATTCCTTTTAATAAAGCTGACTTTTGAGTATCTGGGCATATGACAATAAATCTTTAAAGAAAGAAGCTAAGAAAGACTTCTAACATCAACAGACAGGACAGGTGCTAAAGTCTTGATTACCTCATTAAAATATTTTATACAAGCAGCTGCTAACTCCTATCAAATCTAAGTAGCCATGGCGGGGTGTGGTAGCGCATGGCTAAATTTAATCTCAGGTAGGAGGATCACCAGGAGTTCGAGGCCAGACTGAGACTACATAGTGAATTCTAGGCAGGCTGAGCTAGAGCAAGACCCTTCCTTGGGGAAAAAAAAAAAATCTAAGTAGTCAAATGTTATATAATCATGTCAAGCTTTTATGAACACAAATCTATTTCATTTATCTCATTTTAATTCTTCTGTTATCAAGTTGGCATATACTCAGTTGAGAGGATTTCAACTAACTGCATGATCAGCTGCCATCTGAAGCAACTTAAACCACATGTCACAGAGGTCATTTGAAACCAAAAAGGTCCTATGTCAATAATTATAATGGTTGCATTTTAAAAGTTAGAAAACAGTAGTAAGGCATGGGGGCACAAGCCTTTAATCCCAGTACTTGGGAGGCAGAGGTAGATGGACTGCCATGAGTTTGAGGTTACCCTAGACTACATAGTGAATTCTAGGTCAGCCAGGGCTACAACGAGACACCACCTCAAGGAAAAAAAAAGTTAGAAAACAGGTTCAGATGACAGTGCTCCTAGTGACACAACCAAATGCACCATAAATTCTTCTAAACTTCAGTTTGCCATTTTGTAGGTCAAGTTCAAAGTAACAGTGGAAGATGACATCCACAAGGGAACCTTGTATGTGGACTATGCTCACCCATAAGAACTATTCTCCTTCCTTCCTTCACCCCAGTTTTATCTCCTATGCTATACTGTCTAACAGTAAGGTGAGGCTATGTCATTTCAACATGTCAGCAATGAATTTGCTGCTTATAAAGCAATAGCTGTTACTCTCTATGTAACTTGTATCTCTAAGACTTTCAAATTTAGTGTTCAAGTAATTCTTTCTTGAATCAGGCCTTTCAGTCTATTATCACCTATAAACTTTTCCATGCAAGTTTTTTAATACTTTTATTTATTTGTTTGGGAGAGGAGAAAACAGAGAGAGAATGGACACACCAGGGCCTCTAGCCACTGCAAATGAACTCCAGATACATGCACCACCATGTGCATCTGGCTTACATGGGATCTGGAGGATTGAAACTGGGTCCATAGGCTTCGCAGGCAAGTGCTTAATGGCTAAGCCATCTCTCCAGCCACACACTCAAGAGTTTTAATCAGCCTCCCTGAACAACAGCTACAACAAAGAAACTACTTACTGGGCAAAGAAATCTTTATTATACTTTAATGTGCAGCAAGCAGCCTGTTCTAGTCCTTAACCTTTCCTATTTGAGGACAAAATCTGAAGTAAAACATACAAGCCAGTGACAGCGAGAGAGATCAAATATGACTGACTATCCACTGGGGCTGGACGAATCGCTCAGTGGTTAAAGCATTTGCCTGCAAAGCCATAGGACCCAAGTCCGATTTCCCAGGACCCATGTTAACCAGATGCACAAGGGGGCACATGCATCTGGCGTTCATATGCAGTGGGTGGGGACCCTGGCGCTCCCATTATCTCCCCCCCCCCGTCTCTGTCAAATAAATAAAAATAAATAATTTAATAAAATGCTGTGCCGAATACTTTGCCAGTCATATACATTCAGCCCTAAATCACTGACATTTAAAAAGACTCATATGCCAGATGAACACAATGAATTCCAGTTGAGCCATAGCTAGCATGAGACCCTACCCAGAATGAATGAATCAATGAAACAATGAATCAATCAAAATATTCACATACCAAGTAACAATTTTCTTAGTTTTAAGTCAACTTTCAATTTGTTCTATGGCAACTAATACTTCATTAAAAGATTTTTATTCTATATAAATAGGAACCTTATATCAATGCAAAAGTTTAGCTTTTTTTTTTTTCGGTTTTTCGAGGTAGGGTCTCACTCTAGTTCAGGCTGAAGTTTAGCTTTTATTATTAACATATACCTAAATCAGCCCATCATTAGATATAACATTTCCCTAAGGCAACAATCTTTGTAATTTTTGCCAATTGTTTAATATTCCTGTCAGTAGAGCATCAACCCTCCTTTACATCCACTCCACCATCATTTCAGCAAAAATGTCTCACTTTTCATTAAGATAATGGAATTACATGGTTCAGTAAGTTGCCTGTGGTCACATTAAAAAGTTAGACTTGGGGGCTGGAAAGATGGCTTAGCAGTCAAAGCATTTATCTGCCTGTGACGCCTAAGGACCCGGACCCATGTTCTACTCTCCAGATTCCATGTAAGCCAGATGCACAAAGGTGAGACAAGCTCAAGATCACACATACCCACTAGGTGGTGGAAGCATCTGGAGTTCAACTGCAGTAGCTGAGGCCCTAACGCACCAAATCTCTCTCTCCCTCACTTGCTCTCAATTAAAAAAAAAAAAAAGCGCAAGGTGTATTGGTACACTTCTTTAATCTCAGCACTCGGGAGGTAGAGGTGGGAGGATCACCATGAGCTGGAGATTGCTATTGAGTTCGAGGACACCCTGAGACTACACAATCAATTCCAGGTCAGCCTGAATCCCTACCTCAGGAAAACAAAACAAAAAATGTTAGACTTGGGCTGGAGAGCTGACATAGCACTTAAGGCACTTGCCTCCAAAGCCTAAGAACCCAGGATCGATTCCCCAGGACACACATAAGCCAGATGCACAAGGTGGCACATGTGTGTTGAGTTCATCTGTAGCAGCTAAAAGTTCTGGCAAGTCCATTCTGCCCCCCCCCCACTTTATCTCTCAAATAATAAAATAAATAATATATATATATATATATATAATTTTTTTTTTAAATAAAGACTTCAATTTGTTCTCTCAACTGCAAGCACACTGAGTTTAAGTCTACCTCACTCACTGGGTCTTTCTTTTTCTATTTTTCATATGAAAGAATTCTGATGCCAATTTTATCTTACCGTGATTTTAAAATATGAATTTATTACTCATTAAAGTCTCAGTAAGTATTATCTTTTAAGGGATATATTTAATAATTTTGGGGGTTTTTTTGTTTTATGAGGTAGGGTCTCACTGTAGCTCAGACTGTCCTATAATTCACTATGTAATCTCAGGATGGCCTTGAACTCTCAGAGATCCTCCTACCTCTGCCTCCCGAGTGCTGGGATTAAACCATGCCCGGCTAATAAGTAAATTCTTTACACTTGCATAATCATATTATCATCATACAATGAGTTTGCAGCCAACTTGAGAGTATATAGTGAATTCCAGGTCAGCCTGGGCTAGAAAGAGACCCTAATGTGGGGGGGGGGGGGACCCGCAGGAGAGAGAGTAACTGGAAATGATTCAATCGACTTTAGATTGAGGAGGAGAAAGTGGAATGTGGTGGGAGGAGATTATCATGGTTTACTGTCTGTCTGTTCTTACAGAAGTTGTCAATAAGGTTCTTTTTTAAAAAATGTATTGTTCTGTTACTCAGAAAATAAATATAAAAGGCAAAGCAAACTTTTCTTTTAAGATATGCATTTAAATCTTAGTAATTTTAAAATAAATGTTAACACACAAGCTAATGCAAATTGTGGGGTATTGTGGAACACGCATTTAATCCCAGCACTCAGGAGGCAGAGGTAAGAGACATCGCCAGGAGTTCAAGGCCAGCCTGATACTACATAATGAGTTCCAGGTCAACCTGGGCTAGAGCACCTGCCACCAAAAAAAAAAAAAAAAAAAAGAGTAAGTCATAGGGAAGCCTACTTTTTTGGACAATGATGTACCCAGAAACCATAGATTGTTACTAGAAAATCTTCAGTGCCAGGGGATGGGATACCTTCTAGTGATTTGCTGGCCGGGGAAATCCCTAATGCCACCAAAACATTACAGACCACTGCCGAGGCTCTTGGTTTCCCACCCTATTGCTGAGGGCTCCACATGCTTGGGCTGCAAGGTCACTGAAAAAATCCTGCTGGAGCTGAGCTGAAAACCTCCTCTGTGCAGACCAACTGACAGAACGACAAAAAAAACTACACTGCATGCAGCTCCACAGGAGAGAGAGAAATCACCAGTGGAGATAAACAACAGTGGACACTGCAAGCCTTAAATCTGGCCAGCTAGGCCAAATGAGCCAATGGGTACAATAGTGGCATTTCTGTTATGGGGAAAACCAACCACTCTCTAATTAGACTGGAGGCCCACTCCAGAAGAGGGAATACATGCCTGATACTGAAAACCTATGATGGGGGAAGTCATCAGCCCTAGGGTGTATAACATCTGCTGTTTTCTGGTTAAATGTATACATTGTGCTCACCAAAGTGCCCGGTAAGCACTTCTGTTAATGTTAATACCTACATATTAATACTACATATATTAATGCACTTTTGGTTAGAGAAGTTTCTCTTTTCACATGGCAGTGACCTTGGGATGACTCTGAAGGCATCATGGTGCTGGAAAGAAGTGACAGGAGTGCTCAGCACTGCAATATCTCTATCACACCTTTCAAGGCTCAGGGTCTATTGAGGAAGAGATGGCAGAAAAGAATGTAAGAGCCAAAGGAAGGGTAGGACTCCTTACAACGTGCTCCCTCCAGACACAAAATGGCCTGGATGGCATAACCTCACAGTGTCTGACACTACATACACAAGACCATCATAACAGGAAGAAAAGATGGTGACATCAAAATAAGAGACTGATTAAGAGGAGGAAGGGGCATGATGGAGACTAGAGTTGGAAAGTGGAAAATAATGATGGGAGGGATTATCATGGTTTACTGTCTATGATTATGAAAGCTGAGAGCAAAAAAAAACTTAAAAAATAAAAATAAAATCACCCCAAAAAATTTTTTAAACTACTTTATTACAATAGGAGAGCTGGAAAGATGCTCAGTGTTTGCCTACAAAGTCAAAGGACCACAGTTCGATTCCCCTGTACCTACATAAAGCCACATGCATGAAATGGAGAATGTGTCTGGAATTTGTTTACAGCTGCTAGAGGCCCTAGTGCACCCATTCTCTCTATCTGCCTGCTTGTCTCTCAAATAAATAAAATATATATAATTATAAAAGGAAAGACTCTAACCTGAAAAAGACTGACAGGCACCACCTGCAATAAGTTACTCAAACCATTCCCATATTGATGGTACTATAAGGAACATGACTCTTTTGTGATTCTATAGAATCTATTTAGTATTCCTGCCAAAAATGTTTCGTAGGACTTTCATCATGAGAAAATAATTGGACATTTTCAAAATATGGCCAATTTTATAGGTTATGCCACCACTATGATGGGGAACAACAGACTACCATCCTAACAAAGTAGCTCCCCGTTCCTGTCTCTCAGCCTTCCTATACCCCTATTAAAATGACCACTTTTTTCCAGTAGCTTCCCATTTGTTTAGCATAAACAACAGTAGTAATTTTGTAAATATTTTTATTTATTTATTTGCAATAAGAGAGAGAGAGAGAATTAGAATGAATGAATATGGTTATGCCAGGGGCCTCCTACCACTGTAAACCACCTCCAGATACATAGGCCACTTTGTGCATCTGTTTTTACATGGGTCCTGAGGTATGGATTCAAGTCATCACACTTCAGAAGCAAGTGCCTTTAACCACTTAGTAATCTCTCCAGTCCAAGTATTAGTGTTTTAGACTACCTCTCATTGGTCATTCTGCATAGCTCTACAATGGCTCATACACCTAAAGTAGGTGGCAGCATTCTTAAAGAGCAACAAAGGCAAATGCCAAGAGTTACGATACTGCTCTTGGGACAGTCATTGTGAGCAGTGCATGTCTGTGCTCTTGCTGCAATGTATACTCATCTATCTATGTGAATCAGGAAAGAAAAGAAGAAACTATATGCTGAATTTTAAATTTACAGGTACTCCATATTTAGTGCTTTTTTTTGCAGGAAAGCATGAGGAAAATTAGATTTCAGCTTTTGTTCTTTTCTGTTTCTGGAGATAGGGCCTCACAATATGATCCAGATCAGGCTTAAAGTCACTACATTCTGCATATGAGATCCATGCTAGGCTACAACCACATAAAACAAGGCTCACTGATTCAGCAAACATTCTCGAACCTATAATAAGCTGTACTTGATACTCATACACTGTGAGTCTTAATAATCTGGAATAAGAATCTCCATTCCCCAGGTCAATTCTAGGCTTCTCCATCATCTACCTACCCTTTGTTCCCTAAGGCTACTTTGATGCTTCTGCAGGATCCCACCACGTCATCATTTATATCACTTTCCCCTTTGCATCAGATTATTGGGGCTGGGGGATTTCACTCAGATATAGAGAGCTTGCCAAGTATACATAACCCTGGGTTAGAACGCCATCACAGGGGATGAGGAAATCACATATTACTTAAGATTACTTAGTAAATTCTGTAATAATAAAACTCAATTCACACCAGGCATGGTGGCGTACGCCTTTAATGCCAGCACTTGGGAGGCAGAGGCAGGAGGATGGCTGTGAGTTCAAGGTCCCCTGAGACTACATGGTGAATAGCCTGGACTATAGCCAAACCTTACCTAAAAAAAAACTCAATTTACATATGCAGACCCACTCCCAATGCCCAATGTCAGAGAATGAATAAATGGAACAGGCCACAACGGGCTCACATTGCTCCTGTGGTGAGTGTATGCTTTGAGAACCCTGAGGGCACGAGTGTTCTGACACAGTCTGCTATTTAGAAAGCAGCCAATCGCCTATGTCTCTAACATCCTTAGAGTCCTGTATGCTCGCCACATGCCCTTTTCAAGACTATAAACTGAACAATGACATGGATTCCATCCAAAACCTATAACTGGACCCACAGACAAGCTTTCATATTGCCAAAGAAATGGATAAACACCCACATTCCGTATGTGACCTACTTGGACACTATTATGGACTTTGACAGGGGTTACAACTCTATCTTATAGGGGTACAGCAAATCTTAAAATACTGATCTCTTCATAATACAATTTGTGGTTTGCTAGGAAAATCCAGACTAGTTTCCTATAAGAAGGTTATCTTCACTACTGTAGTGTTCTGTTATTCCTAATTTATAGCACCAAAACATTCAAACTAGAAAATATGATTACTTCAAACTAAAGATGCACTCAAACAGTATCTAACAGACATTAGCAAGCATTAATATGTCACAGAATACAGTCAAATATCTAGAAAACAACAAAACTCTGTAGTTTGGATGTGTGGACTCAGTGCTGCAGCACAGTGACAACAGACATGAACGCGCAAGCTAACTGCTGTGCGCTGCTCTAAGGGCTTTAACTTTAGCCTCTGAATCCGATTCACAGAGAGGAAGCTGAGACAACCGTCAGTTAAATAAACTGACTAAAGATACACACTTACTAAATGACAGTGTGGGCATTCAAACCCAAGCAACCCAGAGCCACAGAATACAACAGTAAGACCTCAGACAAGAGCCCAAGTGCTGGGAACTGGGGAGATGCTCAGCAATTAAAGATGCTTGCTTGCTTACAAAGGTTGCTGGCCTGGGGTTCAATTTCCCACCACCCACGTGGAACAGATGCAAAAGGTGGCACAAGCATTTGGCATCTGTGACACACACACAAATAATAATATTTTTAAGTACCAAGTTGTTTCTCAGAGTGACAAGAAAAAGTATAAATATATTACCATCGTTTCTCAATGTTTCACAGGTGACTTAGGCATTTTTAATTGTAATATTAAAATATTACACTTGTATATCCTGCAGGATTAGTCTTATTTATGATATCTTATGCTTTTAAATATAAGATGGTGGCTTTGGTATTGTATTTTACTATGATGTTTGTTAGCAGTATGCTGCTTTGGGTATATAATAACAACAAAAGGGAATTCCAAAACATAACTTAAATCATTTTAAAGAATATTTAAATGCCCCATCAAAAGATGTTATAAATAATGGGGCCACTGTGTTTAATACATTCACCAACAGGATTCTGCTAAACCTTATTTTATCCACGATGAAATGACTTGAACATACTGAAAATGAAGTTCATTCCTGAATAACTTCAGTTACATGCTAACCAGTGAAAACACTCCCTTTATAGCCTTCACTTTTCCATGATGGTTCTACATGTCATATTCCCCTCCTCTGAAACAAAGTTGACATTATGCCACTCATTGTTGTAATTAAGTTTCAAATGCTTCCTAGTACGAGGCAGAGCTATATCTTACCCTTTATAAACATTTTTACATACAGTAGTGGGCACTTGATGTGATGGCTCTAACTTTATCAAAATCCTCCATATTGAAGGGAAGAGGCACAGCACATTCCCGGTGGCGCAGTTTTCAAACTCAAAAGGACAGAAAACAAGAGTGAGAAGTAACTATTCCCACTGGAAATATTTACAGCATGTTGGAGAGTGCTGTGAACCAGCACCATACCAATTCCATTAAACGGAAAAACATCAACTATCCAAACACTCATTTATACTTCAGCACCCTTTCCTTGTCTTCTGCCTGTTGTATGGTTGTTTTCCTAGTATTCTAATTAAATGTAGTGTTTCTGTAATTAATTTAAAAATGAATTAATTTTTTTTTTTTTTTGATTTTTCGAGGTAGTGTCTCACTCTAGCTCAGGCTGACCTGGAATTGACTATGTTGTCTCAAGGTAGCCTCGAACTCATGGTGATCCTCCTACCTCTGCCTCCCGAGTGCTAAAAATGAATTAATCTTTCCTTAATTCTACACCCAAAATTACCATGAACCTGCACATGTGATCCATAGCAATCAGAAGACATTTAAACTCAGTAACAAAGCCATGAGAAACAATAGTAACCTGAGGTATCTCTCAGAACAATGTTAACCTCCTTCAGTCATATACAAAAGCAAACCTAACAAACAGGTTTCCTTCACCTTACAAAACAATGGCTTGTGTTGTTAAACAAATAAATACAAAGTAGAGAAGGATGAATAAGGGAAAGATACAGAAGAAGGTATATGCCCAGAATAGCCACCAAAAATACAGGGGTCATTATTAACAAACAGAAAGTAAAACTATATTCCTCTCTACATGTGAAAAAAAATTTAACGAAAAACATGTTTTGATATTTATATGAACACAAATTTCTAAGTATCATCTTATCTCAAAAATTTGGAAAAACACAATATAGACATTCTAAAACTGTTATTTTCCCTAAGTTACCTAAGTACATGAATAAAACTGCTGAAATTTTACTGATTTATCAGCTAAGCAAGCGATCTCACCTTGAAAAAGTGTTTATTTTTATACAGCAAATACCCTAAAACATACACCTATCATGAGAAAAGTTTAAGTTGAACAAATGGACCATAAGGTAAACACCTTGAATAGTCGCTGTGGTTTACCGCCCCCTGGCTGCAGTGGCAGGAGATATCACTAACAAAAAAAAAAAAAAAAAAAGGGGCTGCCAAGTATCAAGAATTCAGCAGTACTTAGGCAAATTTAGAACCATTAGAACAGACCACAAACACATACTAGTTCATTTTACTCTCTCAAAAACAAAAAAATAGGAACATGAGCTAAAGCATTTCAAACATTGCCTGAAATTTTTCAAGGACAAATTAACAGAGTGATGGTTCTAGAAGACCAACTCAGAAAGAGTTAACACTTTTCATCAAAGATCTGAATGAGCCAGGCATGGTGACATGTGCCTGTGCCACCAGTACTCAAGAGGCTGAGGCTGAGGCAGAGGATGAGTTCTGTACCAGCCTAAGCAGACCTGGACTCAAAAATAAATAACTAAAATAAATCAAAACAAAATTAACTTGGAATTTGTCTTGATTTAGAATAGGAACTATTGAATAAAGAGGTAAAACTTTTACCAGAAACTCAAAACTACTTATAAAATTATCTCCTTTATTGCCTTTAATCCCAACACTTGGAAGGCAGAGTAGGAGGATTGCCATAAATTCAAGGCCACCCTGAGACTGGGCAAGAGTAAGACCCTACTGGGGCGGGGGTGGAATCTCCTTTACGTATGGTAGATAAAAAATCAGTATTTCACAGATATTAGATGCAATCTGAAGTGAAAAATTAGTCAACAAGGGGCTGGAGAGAGAGCTTAGCAGTTAAGGCGTTGCCTAGAAAGCCAAAGGACCTCAGTTCGATTCCCCAGGCCACACATAAGCCAAATGCACAAGGTGATGCATGAATGTGCAGTTTGTTTGCTATTGCTGGAGGCCCTGGCGTGCCCATTCTCTCCCTCTCCCCGGCCCCCCTCAAATAAATTAATTAAATTTTAAAAATTAGCCAACAAGGCTGGGTGTGGTGGCACACACCTTTAATCCCAGCACTTGGGAGGCAGAGGCAGGAGGATCACAGTGAGTTCAAAGCCACCCTGAGACTACACAGCCTGGGCTGGAGTAAAACCCTACCTCGAAAAAAAGAAAGAAAAAAAATTGAGTCAACAATGGAGCTAGTATTTCCTGGAATCATTTATATAACACAGAGGAACAAAGCAGGAAGAGATGTGTTGAGGTCTTTTAGAGATAGAAATCTTTCTCCAAAACATCACCCAAAGTCATCTCATAATTTTATCCAAGAAAGGTGCATTAAATTTCTGTATTACTTTTCAATTTTCCACCAAAGAGTTCAGCTGGCAATGAACCCCAATAGCCAAATTCCAAGTTTTTTATTTTTTCTGTTCATTTCACACTTACTAATTACAATTCACTACTAGTTTAAATAGTGGGTCCTATCCATGTTTCCCCTCCAATATACCAAGGCTACATAAAATTTTCCTTTAACAATAGTGGGTTTAGTGGCCACACAGGGTGACACACACCTGTACTCCTAGCATTTAGGAAGCTAAGAAAAGAGATTTGTCTCAACTTTGAGACCAACCTGAGGAAAGGACAAGGGAATCTACGGGACTGGGAGGGAGAATGAGGATGTTTCTTTCAACAAACACCCTGTACTGAACACTTGGGATCTCTTTTGTTAAGAAAGCCTTAAGCTTTTCAGTATTTCTTATTGTTATATGATGCAAATAATATTTAAGAAAAAGAAAAGTCCTTACCCTGTAGTTCATGATGTATCACACCCACTAGGTTGGGCTCGTCTCCCCACCAGAATATCCATAACTCTTTGCAATCCGGTTTGACATCACGACGCCACACACACAGCAGGTTGGCTTGCAGACAGCGGATGAAACTTAACAGGATTGGATCATCTTGGGCTGGGGCTGAAATTATGGGTCCGCAGTCCCCGTGCCCTCCAAAATTGTACCTACGCCATTTGATTCCCGTGAGTTCAGCCTGGAAAAAAGGTAAAAACATTGTGATAAACTTAAATTTTCTTTTGACTCATAGACCACTAAAAACCACCTTCCACTAAGATTATTCCTAGTCGTAATGCATGTCAGCCTTTCTCAATCTGGGAATTTAGGAGTGTGGAATTCATTTCTGTCAGTATTTCTACAGTTTTTTTTTTAACTTTTTTTTTTTGAGAAAAGAGAGGGAGGAAGAATATGAATGGACACACCAGGTCCTCCAACCACTGCAAACAAACTCTAGACACATGAGTTACCTTGTGCATCTAGCTTTACATGGGTACTGGGGAATCGAACTCAGATCCTTAGGCTTTGTAGACAAGTGCCTTAACTTCTGAGCCTTTTCTCCAGCCCCTCTACATAGTTCTTTAGAGTGAATAAACAAGTTGATAACTAGTATTCACTGCTGAAACACTTATTTATCTTGCCTAAATAACTACAAAGTTCCTTTATTTAAAAAAAAAACTTTTCTATATTTGTATTCCTTATTCAATTCAAATAACATTTCAAAAACAAACGGAGTTTAAAAGTTAAGTGCGCTTACACAAAAATATCTAAAATGTCTCAAAATCTTGGAAGCAATTCACATTAAACTTAGGGATGCTGAGGTAGTAAAGTGGATGCCAACAGTCCAAAATCTGAAAAACTAAAATTTCACACACACTGGTCACAAGCACTTCAGATAGGGAATTTCCAACCTGAAGAAGAAATTCTTTCAAAGAATTTTCCCAATTTCATCCCATTCAAAAAGCTACAGGTGAAATCTTTCCTAGTTGGGAAAGCAGCTTAGCATGCAGCATCATAGGGATTCTTCATGAATGTCAAAAGGCTATTTAGGAAAAGCTGCTAACAAAACTGATGCAGTTATCAGCAATTTATTTATTCATGTTACTTAACATGCAACGCACAGAAAACCCTTGCTTCTATAACAATTCCCTAATGTAATTTGGTCTTTTGTTTTTTTAAAACATGGGAACTTTAAACAAGCAGAGAACAGAAGCTTTAGCATTGCTTCATCACATATATTTCTATTTTTAAGATTTCTTAAAGCTGAGGTTTAAGGAACTAAACTTCAAAGCTGTTGCAACACAAAGGAAAGCAGAGCTCCTTACTTGAGCAGCTGTAATGTACCGATGCACGGGAACCAGGAGAAAAGCTGACTCATAATTCTGAATCAAATAGTCCATAGGTCCCTGGAGTTCCATCCTTACTCATTCATCTCCTTCCCACAAAGTCAATCATTGTTATCAACAAATTCTTTTTCAAAAAGGAAGTACCACAAGGCAGAAAAGTAAGCATTTGTTCTAAAATCAATTTAAAGTGCTAAAACAAGCAGGGCGTGGTGTCTTTAATCCCAGCACAGAGGTAGGAGGAACGCCATGAGTTCGAGGCCACCCTGAGATCACATAGTGAATTCCAGGTCAGTCTGGACTAGAATGAAACCCTACCACAAAAAATAAATAAATAAATAAAGTGCTAGCAGTCACTCACCACAATGGTCATATTTAAGAGGGGAAAACTCAAATTTCTTCAACCCCAAAGGCAGTTTCAGATCAAAAGAAATATCCAAAAACAATACCTGAACATAAGTCTAAAATTCAGTAATGTGTCTGCTATACTACGATATATGCACATCCCGTCTTCTATTAATATTCTTCCCAAGAGCTGGCATGGCACCAGTGAGGCTTTCATTATATGCAACTTGGTTTCCTCTGAGCAGAAAAGTCCTATATAACTAGTGCTAGGGCAGATGTAGTGGTAGAGCATTTGCCCTAAAATTCACAAGGCCCTGGCTTAATTCCTGGCACTGGTTTTTAAAGAGTTCTAGAGCTGGGGAGGCTTGCAAGCATGAGGTCCTAAATTTGACCTCCAGAAACCACATTTGGGGGGTGGAAGATCAGTGTCAGCATTAAGTGTTAGCGTTAGACACTTGCCGGCAAAGTCAAAGGACCCAGGTTTGATTCCCCAGAACCCTGGTAAGCCAGATGCACACAGTGGCACATGCGTCTGGAGTTCGTGTACTGTGCCCAAAGGCCCTGGAATGCTCAATCTCTCTATCTGCCTGAGGCTCCCTCTCTCGTAAATAAAATTGGGGGGGGGGGGGCTGGAGAGATGGCTTAGCGGTTGAAGTGCTTGCCTGTGAAGCCTAAGGAGCCAGGTTCAATTCTCCAGGTCCCACGTAAGCCAGATGGCACAATGGTAGTACATGCATCTGGAGTTCGTTTGCAGTGGCTAGAGGCCCTGGCATGCCCATTCTCTCTCCCCCTTTCTGCCTCAAATAAATAAATAAATAAATAAAAATAAAATCTTAAAAAAAATTTTTTAAGCTCTAATTTGAGGTGCTGGGAGAGGTGGCTTAGTGGTTAAGGCACTTGCCTGGATAGCCTAATAACCCTGGTTTGATTGCCCAGTACCCACCCATGTAAAACCAGATGCACAGTGTTACATGCATCTGTTGTTCATTTGCAGCATCTGAAGACCCTGGAGTGCTCATTCTTTCTTTCTTTCTTTCTCTCTCTCTCTCTCTCTCTCTCTCTCTCTCTCTCTCTCTCCCTCCCTCCCTCCCTCCCTCCCTCCCTCCCTCCCTCCCTCCCTCCCTCCCTCCCTCCCCTGTCTCTGCTTGCAAATAAATAAATAAGTATTTAAAAAAATAAAAATAAAAATAAATGTTGGTGGGCTAGAGAGATGGCATGGCAGTTAAGGCGCTTGATTCCCCAGTACCAGATGCACAAGACGGCGCATGAATCTGGAGTTTGTTTGCAGTGACCAGAGGCCCTGGTGTGTACATTCTCTATCTGCCTCTTTCTCTCTTTCCCCTCTCCCTCAAATAAATATATTAAAAAAAAAAAAAACTGTTGGGGCTGGAACAATGGCTTAGTGTTTAAGGCACTTGCCTGTGAAGACTAAGGACTAAAGTTTACTTCCCCAACACCTACATAAGTCAGACACACAAGGTGGCACATGTTTCTGGACGGTCGTTTGCAGTGGTTTAGAGGCCCTGGTGGGCCCATTCTCTCACGCTCTCTCTCAAATAAACACATATATATTTTAATAGTGTGGCGCACACCTTTAATTGCAGCACTTGGGAGGCAGAGGTAGGAGGACTGCTGTGAGTTGGAGGCCAGCCTGAGACTATATAGTGAATTCCAGGTCAGCCTGGGATGAGTGAGACCCTACTTCGAACCCCCCCCCCAAAAAAAATGTTATCGCCAGGAGTGGTGGTACGTGCCTGCAATCCCAGCACTTGGAAAGTAGAGGTAGGAAGATTGTTGTTAGTTCAAGGCTACCCTGATGCTACATAATGAATTCCTAGTCAGACTGAGCTAAAGTGAGACCCTTCCTCAAAAAAACAAATAAAAATAAAAAATAAGGGCTGGAGTGATGGCTTAGCAGTTCAGGTGCTTACAAAGCCAAAGGACTCAGGTTCAAATGCACAGGACCCACGTAAACCAGATGCTCAAGGTGGTACATGAATCCAGAGTTCACTTGCTGTGCCTGGAGACCCTGGCATACCTATTCACTTTCTCTCAAATAAATTAATTTAAAAATAAGAAAATGGTTAGGCGTTGTGGCACACTCCTTTAATCCCAGCACTTCAGACGTGAAGCTATGAGGATCACTTTGAGTTTGAGACCAGCCTGAGACTACACAGCAAATTCTAGGTCAGTCTGGGCTAAAATGAGACCCTACCTCAAAAAACAAAAAAGAAAAAAGAGAGAGAGAGAGAGAAGAAGAGGAAGAAGAAAATGTATTCTTAAAAAATAAAGTGTTATCATATATGTATGTACTCAAAAGTTTAATTTAGGGCCAACTTTCCTATATTTGAATTCCAGCTCTCTTTGCTTACTATCTATAAGTAGCAAGTTACTTAGCCTCTGACCTTCAGTTGGCTGGCCTGTAAAATGAGGATAACAGTATTCACACACTGAATCACTGATTGACTTAGGCTATCTGTATCTACGCTTCCACATACCTGGACTCAACCTACAACACTTTGAATATTTTGATGAAAAAAGTGCCTATACTAAATATGGACATTTATATTTCATTATTCCATAAGCAATATAGTATTCTAACTATTTACATAGCATTTAAATGCCACAGGTGACATATACAGTCTACAGGAAAAAGCACGTAAGAGGATATATGCAAATATTGCATTTATACACAGATTTGGGGAGCTGAGGATATGGCTTACATTGGTAGAGTGCTTGCCCAGTGTGCACCAAGCACTGGATGTGATTCCTAGCACCAAATAAACCAGGTGTGGTGACTCATGTCTGTTAACCCAGCACTCAGGAGACGGAGACAGGAGGATCAAAAATTCAAGGTCATCCTCAGCTACCAGCCTGGGCTACATGAGACCCTGCCTCAAAATAAACTGACAATAAACAGACAAACAGAGATTTGGATATCTGAGGAGAGGTCTTAGAACCAATCCTTAAGACAGTGAAAAAGAACTATATACATAAAGCTCTTAAGGTGACAGTGTCTTTCACATAGTCAAAATATAAATGATATGATCACCACACTAGTAATGAAACTACTTCAACATGTCCATACCCTTGTCTATTTCTCCATCAAAGGTTTTTTGTTTCTTCACATGAAAGTAATGTCTATGTGTTTTATCTGAAAGCCAAACACTGAATTTTAGTTAAGTGTCAAAAAAGAAAACTAGGACTACAGACATGATGACTCAACAGTTACAGGTGCTTACTTGCATTGACTGCTGGTCCTGGGTTTAGTTTCCCAATACCCATGAAAAGTCAGATACTAAGTGGTGCATGGACCTGGAATTCATTTGCAGTGGCAAGAGGTCCTGGAGTACCATGTTCTCTCCTTCTGCCACTCTGTATCTGTCTCTCTCTCAGATATGTAAATAAAAATATTTTTAAAACTAATAAAAACAGGGCCGGGCGTGGTGGTGCACACCTTTAATAGCAGCACTTGGGGTGGGGGGGAGGCAGAGGTAGAAGGACTGCCATGAGTTCGAGGCCACCCTGAGACTACATAGTGAATTCCAGGTCTGCCTGAGCTAGAGTGACACCCTACCTCGAAAAAACAAAAGAAAAATTAATAAATAAATAAAAACAGGGCTGGAGAGATGGCTTAGCAATTAAGGAGTTTGCCTGCAAAGCAAAAGGACCCAGGTTTGGCTCATCAGGACCCACACAAGCCAGATGCACAATGTGACACTTGCATCTGGAGTTCATTTGGTTTTTGCATCACCTGAATGTCCTGACTGGCCAATTCTCTCTCTCTCTCTCTCTTTTGAATTTATTGATTATTTATATTTTGGTTTTTTGAGGTAGGGTCTCCCTCTAGCCCAGGCTGACCTGAAATTCACTCTAGTCTCAGGGCAGCCTAGAACTCATAGCGATCCTCCTACCTCTGCCTCCTGAGGGCTGGGATCAAAGGCGTGTGCCAGCACGCCCAGCTTTCTCTACCTTTCTCCCACCCTCCCTCCCTTTCTCTCTCTCTCTTTTTCTAAATAAATAAGTAATTTAATAGTATTTTAAAAAATAAAAATAAAATAAAGAAACTAAATTAAAACAAAATTGGTAATTCGAATGAGAAAAGCTACGTAGAAGACAGAATCACTTTTAGCTTTAAAGCATTCTATGCCTAAGGACCTTGGGCAGAAGAGGGAAACAAAGCACAAGGATAAATACCTATATCACTAACAGCGCCACTGACATACTTAAAGGGTTAAAACAGTAAGACATAGCAGATATTTAAGCATGAGATCAGCCAGTCCCAAAGAAAAACCTATGCAGACCAATTCACTCACTAAAACACTTTCACCTGAAGCACGCAGCACAGTTCAGCAGACAAGGTATTTGGCTTTGATTCAGAATGATCACCTATCCCTGGCACTTCCACTAACTGCCTACTGATGCTCGGTGCTCTTGGCAGCAAAGGGAAGCTGATGCCACCTGCTCTATGGTCCTCACAAAGTTGTCCAAGCAAGCAGTGTTATAAATGTAAGAACAGAACAGCAAGGAAACAGTTTAATCATTTTAGAACTGAAAAAACTGTCCAATTATTTTAAAAGAATTCAGTTAAATCGGGCATGGTGGCGCACGCCTTTAATCCCAGCAGAGGTAGGAGAATCACAGTAAATTCAAGGCCACCCAAGACTACATAGTGAATTCCAGGTCAACCTGCGCTAGAGACCCTACCTCGAAAAAAAAAAAAAAAAAGAATTCAGTTAAATACCATACTGGGCTTCACTGAAAAACATAACAATGAAGCAATAATCTCATCTGACAGATACTGGGGTATAAAATGAATATTCAAAGATTTTTGAATTAGTGTTTGATAAGAGGAAAAGCAAGTTAATAGTACTGAAATAGCTCATTCAAGAAAAAAATTCCTATCACAGACTCTTCTCTGCATCCCAAGTGCCATGAAGTAACCAGCCATGTTCGCCTGCCCTCCTCACAGGGTGTTCTTCCTCACCTCAGGCCACAGCAAAGTAGACATATGCCCAAGGCCCAAAGACTGAACTCTAACACTGGGCCAAATAGGGCTGGAAAGATGGCTTAGCAGTTATAAACGCTTGCCTGGGAGGCCTAAGGACCCTGGCTCGATTCAGATGCCAAGGATGCCAGATGCACAAGGTGGCGCTAACATCTGGAGTTCATTCTCAGTGGCTGGAGGTCCTGACATACCCATTCTCTCTCTCTCTCTCTCTCTCTCTCTCTCTCTCTCCCCCCCCCACCTCCTCGCTCGCTCTCTCTCAAATAAATGAATAAAAATAAACAAACAATTTTAAATAAGTAAAATAACAAAAACCTCTCATCACAAACAAATGTTCACATGTAATGCTTATGTCTACTCACAACTCAAGGATGGGTGTTGGTGGGCAGGCTCTGAGAGGCTGGACACTGCCTCTACATGAGGACGCTGGAATTAAAGCAGGCAAAGCGTGCTGGCTTGACCTCAGAGTGCAGGCTGTCTTCGGCCCTAGACTGACAAGACACCACCCCTGAGCTGGCTACATTCTCACAACCGATACCACCGTGTATGACCATGTCTGGGAACTGGTGTCAGAGCTAATGCTGCAAGGGGGTCAAGAAACGCCACAGAGAGAACACAAGGAGCCACTTCCGTACTCAGGCAAACAGCACTGAAGGATGAGCCCATCTCAATACCAGGGGACCTTCACCAGGTGTCAGAAGAGCATTGCCCCGAGCTCCTTTCCACCGTTGCCTCCTCTGCTGCACATCTCATTCTGAAGACTAGCACCTCTACCACTACCGGACGTCTTTGTGGGTAAATGCTCGGAAAGCTAGCCTTGCCTTCACCCACTGTGCTATGCTGGCAGGCGCAACCTACTACACCCTGGACCAGCGCTACCATGTGAAATTCCTGCTGATTTCCCATAAAGTGGGTATCTAGGAAAGGCAAGAAGCATGGAAACTGGTATGCAGACTGGATGGGGAAATGAATGAGCTCTTTTGCTACTGGGCTTCAGGGAGTACTGGGAATCCTGCCTTGCCACAACCTAGCCTGGCTCACACCTGAGAGCCTGCAGCCATGGGCAGGGAGCTGTGGGTCCAGGCAGCACAGGAACTGCATCCCAGCACAATCCAAAGGCCTGACCCTTTCTGCAGCTGAGTGCTCACACCAGACCGAGTCAGTCACTACACAATGAAATAGACAAGAGACACTCTGGGCAAGGCTTCCAGTGGGGGGGGGGGGGGGGTCACACCATTCTTAGCAACCAGGACGAGACAGGCATGAGTGGTAGCGCACACCTTTAATCCCAGCACTCGGGAGGCAGAGACAGGGAGAGCACCGTGAGTTTGAGGGCACCCTTAGACTACACAGTGAATTCCAGGTCAGCCTGGGCTACAGCAAGACCCTGTCTGGGGGAAGGGGGACTTAGAAAAAAAACACCAGAAACAGCTCTGGAGGTAAAAGTAGGTATGAAGATCTCAGTTCAATCACCAGCACCACAAAAAATAAAGACATTTACAAAGAACTCAAAAAAATTAAATATTAGGAAATCAAACAACTCAATTAAAAAATGGGCAATGGAACTAAACAGAAGTTCTCAAAAGAAGAAATACAGATGACATATAAACATCTAAAAAATGTTCTAGCCAGGCGTGGTGGCGCACACCTTTAATCCCAGCACTTGGGAGGCAGAGGTAGGAGGATCGCCATGAGTTTCAGACCATCCTGATAATACAGAGTGAATTCCAGGTCAGCCTGGGCTAGAGTGAGACTCTACCCCGCGTGAGGGGTGGGGGGAAGTTCTACATCCCTAGACATCAGGGAAATACAGATTAAACCTTCACTGAGATTCCATCTCACTCCTGTCGATTGGCTACTATCATGAAAATAAATGACCATAAATGCTGACGAGGATGCTAAAAACGAGGAACCCTTCTACACAGTTGGGGGGAATGCAATCTGGTCCAGCCATTGTGGAAATCAGTGTGGAGGTTGCTGAGACAGCTAAAAGTAGATTTACCATATGACCCAGCTACAGCACTCCTAGGCATATATCCCAAGGACTTGTCTCACTTCCTTAGAGATACTTGCTCAACCATGTTGACTGCCACTCTACTCACAATAGCTGGGAAATGGAACCAGCCTAGATGTCCCTCAACTGATGAGTGGATAATGAAGATGTGGCACATTTACACAATGGACTTCTACTTAGCAGTAAATAAAAATGAAATTATTAAATTTGCAGGAAGATGGATGGACCTGGAAAGGATTATACTTAGTAAGGTAACCCAGGCCCAGAAAACCAAACATCACATGTTCTCTCTCATATGTTAGCTACAAATGATTGGACTTCTATGTGAATAGAAAGAAAACTCAGTAGCAGAGGCCAGTAAGCTAAAAAGGAGATAAAAAATGGAGCAGAAAGGGAGGAGGGACTTAATAGGATGGTATTGTATATATGTAAGTAGAAGGACAGATTAACGGGGTTGGAAAGACCTAAGGGGAAAGAGTCAGGGGAAGAGAGTAAGTAAAGGAAAGGTAGAGGGAGGGTAATCAAAATCTAAAATATAAATAAGTCATATGAAAACCTACTCTTTTTGGACAATGGGACACTCAGGAGCCATAGATTGTTACTAGAAAATTTTCAGTGCCAGGGATGAGATACCTTCCAGTGAGTTGTTGGCCAGGGAGTCCCTGATGCCTCCAAAACATTACAGGTCATTGCCAAAGTCCTTAAATTTTAGGCCAAATAAGCCAACAGGTGCAACAGTGGCATGTCTATCATGGGAGAAACCAAACACTCTAATTGGACTAGAGGCCTGCACCATGGGAGTGAATACATCCCTGATACTGAAAACCTACAACCGGGGTAGTCATGTGCCCCAGGGGTGTAACATCTGCTGCTGATATTATGCTCACCAAACTGCCCAGGAAGCACTTCTCTTAATGTTCATACCCATATATTAATGCTACTCTCACTTTTGGTTAGAGAAGCTTCTCTTTTCAGGTGGCAATGACCTTGGGATGACTCAGTAGGCACCATGGTGCTGAGAAGAAATGACAGGAGTGCTCAGCACTGAAATATCTGTATCACATCTTCCAAGGCTCAGGGTCCATTGCAGAAGAGGTAGAGGAAAAAATATAAGAGCCAAAGGAAGGGTAGGACTCCTTACAATGTGCTCCCCCCAGACATAAAATGGCCTGGATATCCATGATCTCACAGTGCCTGGCACTACCTACACAAGACCATCATAATAGGAGGAAAATATCATGACATCAAAATAAAAGAGAAATTGATTGAGAGGAGAAGGGGATATGATGGAGAGTGGAGTTTCAAAGGGGAAAGTAGGGGAAGGGAGGGAATTACCATGGGACATTGTTTACAATTATGGAAGTTGTCAAAAAAAAAGTGAAAAGCAAAGGGAATGAAATGGCCTAAGTTAACAATTATGAAAGTATACAGGGAAGGTAGAAGGACATGCTACTTAAATAGCAGGTTATTCAACATCTGAATGTCCTACACACCACTGTTAATTCGACATTCTCTACCAATGGACCAGAGTTGAGGTTTAAGTAATGGGGTCATAGTCAGAAAATGCCCTGCATCAGAGACATATGGTTATTCCATCCAAAGTATTCAGGAGGGACAATCACATTTGGCCTTTATATGACTTAAACTCCTCTTCTGAATAACTTTGGGTTTTCTTTCTTATTTTTTTTCCCCTCCAAGGTAAGGTCTCACAATAGCCCAAGGTGACCTGGAACTGACTCTCCAGTACCATCATGCCCAGCTTCAACTATGTTTTTTATTTTATTTTTTTACTATAATCTTATGTGTTTGGAGCAGAGAACATATGAACCGAAATAGTTATTACCAATACCTGGTTAAGATTTCATAAATATTATATAATAAATATATACGAATAAAAAATAAATATTTATTCTAAAAAATAAAGACTTAAAAATTTTTTAAACTGAAGTAAATCCAAAAGATCTAGACTCATATTTTCCCAAATACACATGTCAAAAGGATGAACAAATGCATAATTACATTTTGGTTTCATAAACTACACGGTTTTAAAAATATATAGTCAGGGCCAGAGAGATGGCTTAGCAGTTAAGACGCTTGCCTGTAAAGGCAAAGGAACCAGGTTCAACTCCCCAGTAACCACGTAAGCCAGATGCACAAGGGGGCGCATGCGACTGGAGTTTATTTGTAGTGGCTAGAGGCCCTGGTGCACCCATTCTCTCTGTGTCAATCTCTTCTCTTTTCTCTTCTCCCCCCCCCCTTTCTTTCTCTCCCTCTCTCTCCCTCTCTCTCCTCTCCTCTCCTCTCCTCTCCTCTCCCTCTCGGTAATTGCAAATAAAATATAAAAATAAGGATATAAAATAGCCAGGCATGGTGGCGTGCACTTTTTATTCCAGTGCTTGGGAGACAGAGGTAGTAGGAAGACTGCTGTGATTTCGAAGCCAACTGGGGACTACAGAGTGAGTTCCAGGTCAGCTTGGGCTAATGTGAGAGCCTGCCTCAAAAAATAAAATACTAATAACTAAAATAAGAAAAATGAAAAATCCAACAAATGAAATTGCAACACAAAAGAAGCAGCACTGTACACATGTGGCTAACAACAGCCAACCCCATCATCATTTATTAAGCACCCAAGTCATACCAGGCACCACACTAGCGTCATCCAACAGTGCTTCTGGTTACAGGTTAGAACCTCCCCAATGGCAGGTTCCAGATAAAAGTGGATTCAAACCCTAACTGAACTGAAAACTTAAACCCATGGCTTGCCATCCTGTACTCTCCTTGCTAGGCTTAATGCTGACAAGGATACTGGAGGCTACAGAAAACAGTCCAATGACTGTCATTTACTCACCAAACAATGACTAGAGCTCATGGCTGTACTTCCAAATTTCAGAAAGTTCATTCATCCTTTTTAGTCTTCCTTAGAAAGAAGAAAAACTAGCTCCAGTGTCCATACACCATCCCAGTAATCAAAGAGACTTTATTTCACTCAGATAATTATAGACCTCTACATGTTATCACTGTAAGGCAGTAGCTAGACAAACTAGTTCTTAGAGGGTATGTATAACCAACCAAGAAAATAACTATGCTAACAAGAGGAGAGGGAAGTACATTTGCTTTGCAACAGCTGGGATCTGTTCTACATGCAGTCCAGGTTCTCTGACAATGGAACTACTATAAAGACTGCTGACACAGAGAAGGCCAGTCCAGGCAATAATCAGTTTAGAAAGGTTTCATTCAACAGACTGCAACAGAATCAGGGCAAGTAAATTTTCTAATAATATAAATGTGATTTCAAGTTAACTTTTTACATTGATTTGCAGAGTTTTATTCTTTAGATGTGATATGTAGGAAATAACCCAATAAATTCATCTCTAAGAAATATTTTTCCAGTAACTTATCACTAGATGCCTAATAATCAACTACATATATATATATATATATATAGAGAGAGAGAGAGAGAGAGAGAGAGAGAGAGAGAGAGATTTTCCACAACATGGCACACCGCAGTTAAAATTAACTGGTTTTGTAACAGGATAAAACAGGTATGGAGAGTAAGAACCTATAGCAAAAAAATTTTAAAACAAGAAGGCATGTTCACATGAAGAAACCCAAGGTGTAGTATCTCACAAGTAACATTGGCTGCAGAACAGGAGACAGAAACTGCGGGCCTAGTTTTTCAGCAATTACCTCTATGAAGTTGGATAAGCCACTCCATCTCAGGATGCTCAGCTTCAGGAGCTATAAAGTGATGGGATTGACCTAGATACTATAAATGAGTTCAAGTCTCCTGGCCCAATCTAATTAGATCCCACTCACAGAGGCAACTTGTAAATGAGACAAAAACCTCATTAGATATCTTAGCATGATCAGTAAGAAAAACTTCCAGACAATATTCAACATTTCCAGCTAGGCTGGGCTGGGCTCAGCTGGGTTGGGGGTTGTAGGCCAGCCTAGTATGTCCAAGGCCCTGGGTTCCCCTCTCCCCAGTGGGGAGAAGTGCCTAAGCCCTCTACCTCCTAAAACAGATAGCTTTACTACTCTAGTAGACTAAAAACTACAGTAAGCATATCAAGTCACCTCTCAACAAAAACACATATAATGGAAAACTTGTTAAAACACAACTAATCAACTCCATGTAAAGATGGCAGAGTAGGCAACGCACATATCTGCTGGTGCTTCTTTAAACTTTACTTTGTTGTTTTATGGAGACAGGGTCTCACTCTAGTTCAGGCTGGCCTGGAACTCACACTGTAGCCCCAGGCTGGCCTCAAACTCATGTGTCACTGTACCTGGCTGTTCTGCTTCTTTTGAATCACTCTAGAGCTGGGGGAGATGGCTCAGTGGTTAAACGCACTTGCTTGCAAAACCTGTGAGCCCAGGTTCAATTCCCTGGCACCTACAATCAAGCCAAATGCACAAAGTGGAAATTACATCTGGAATACCTTTGCAACAGCAAGAGGCCCAGGTGAGCCAATATTCTCTCATAAAGAAATAAATACCTTTAAAATAAATAAATAAATCCTGGGCTGGAGAAACGACTCAGCGGTTAAGGCACTTGCCTGCAAAGCCTAACAACCCAGGTTCAATACTCCAGTACCCACGTAAAGTCAGATGCACAAGGTGGTATGCACATCTAGAGATATAAATAAATAAGGGCTGGAGAGATGGCTTAGCAGTTAAACCACTTGCCTATGAAGCCTAAGGACCCGGTTCGAGGATCGATTTCCCAGGACCCAGGTAAGCCAGATGCACAAGGTGGCGCAGGCATCTGGAGTTCGTTTGCAGTGGCTGGAAGCCCTGGCGTGCCCATTCTCTCTCTATCTGCCTCTTTCTCTGTCACTCTCAAATAAATAAATAAAAATAAACAAAAAAATAAGAAATAAATAAATCAAAGTAGTCGGAGTTCTATCTGAGGAAGATCTAAGCCCAGAAATGAAAACAAACCAGGTCTGTGCTTCAAAAAGTTAAATAAATGAATTGTCCAAAGCATCACTGGAGAAATTTATTTCTTAGGGTCCCCCTTTAATTATAATATCACAATGATAGATCGGAAAGTGGGGAACAAAGTATCCAAATTTTGAAGTCTAAATGCAAGTGTTCAAGAAGTAAAGACGCTGGGTATAGTGGCACGTGCCTTTAATCCCAACACTCGGGAGGCAGAGTGGGAAGATCACCTTAAGTCTGAGGCAGCTTGAGACTACATAGTGAATTTCAGGTCAGCCTGGGCTAGCTAGCGTGAGACCCTACCTTGAAAAAGCAAGAAAAAATAACAAAAGAAGTAAGGAAACTTATAGAACTAAGTAAGCCAAATCCTACACATGGAGAAAGTAGAAACACAACCCAACTGGCACAAAGTCTCCTTTGGAAGGAGGGTTGAGGAGAAAAGAGATACACAAGAAAATTGGCTGAAGGCCTGTTTAACAGGCACTGGGATGCTCAGACACCCTCCAACCACATACAGAGCGGAACTGCTGCTCTGCATCTCATCTGGAGGTAGAGAGCCAGAAACAGACAGCAGGGAAGCAAGGTGCAAATGGGATTAGGTGAACGCGTTGGCAGTGCAAGCCAAGAGGCCACTCCTGCCACCCTCCTGGCCAGCAGCCAGCCTGGAAAAGCTGGGCCCATCTTACAGCCACAAAGACGACAACAGAAGTACTCCAAAGAAGAGCACACCCAGATCAGTAAAGTGCACAGAGAGCACAGCACTCACACTTAGAACTTGTAAGTGGATTACTAGTACATCATTCCTAAACAAGGTCAACAGCTACTACACAGGAAAACCACTGAGCGACTAGAGACAAAAAAACAAGAGAGAGAGAAAAGGAAAGACTAAGTTGTGAGACAAAACTTCTAGAACATCTGTCATTAATAATCTCAGAAATAAAACAGTATAACCATAAAAAAGCTAGAGAAATGGCTTAGTGGTTGAGGCACTTGCCTGCAAAGCTAAAGGACCCAGGTTCTATTCCCAGTACTCACATAAGATGTACACAGATGACGCATGCATCTGGAGTTCATTTGTAGCAGCTGGAGGCTGATGCACCCATTTTCTCTCTATCTGCCTCTTTCTCTTTCCCTCACTTTTTCAAATAAATAAATAAAATATTTTTTAAAAAAGACATTGAGCCAGGCAGACTGGCACATGCCTTTAATCCCAGCACTTGGGAGGCAGAGGTAGGAGGTGGATCACCGTGAGTTCGAGACCACCCTGAGACTACATAGTGAAGTCCAGGCCAGCCTGGGCTAGAGTGAGACCCTACCTCAAAAAACAAAACAAAACAAAAAAATGGTACCATTGAGGGCTGGAGAGATGGTGAAGCACTTGCCTGTGAAGCCTAAGGATTGATTTTTTTTTTTTAAGAAACTTTTCTTTGGTGTCAGTACTGATAAAACTTCAGGAAAATCTCACAGAAAAAGATAAGCAAACAAAAATGGAAGGTGGGCGGGGGGGAAACCAATCCAAATATTAGAATATAAACTCTATCAAGAACTCACTGGTTGAGCACTTGCCTAGAATGCACCAAGCTCTGGGTTCTATTCCAGGCACCACAGAAATTAAAAAGCTATCAGAAATAAAACAGTGAGGAACTAAATAGTAAAATAATGAAAACTGCCCACAAAAAAAAAAAAAAAAACTGTGAATTTCTAGACTGAAAAGCACCCAAACCAGAAGTAAGCATAATGCATGCAAGGTGTTTCTGGCAGCCCTTGCCCACACTGCATCATGTGATCTCATTGCCGCCTTGGTTCTGCACACACAACATGCCTACTTCACACTGTATACAACATCACACCTCACAGTACCAATGAATGCTGCCTGGAACACTGTGGCTCAGGTGTGGGGTGACTTTGTTATAAACTGCAGTGTTTTCACTATGAATACAGTTCTATGCTCTTTTAGACATATAATGGTTAAATTACAGAAAAGAGACTTTTTTCTGACCATCATTCCTCCACGTGTAAATATCGTATCAGTGTTCCTCCAAACTGTACTGTATTAAGAGTGTTTGGTTTTGAAAAGTGTTAAATCAGGGGCTCAGGAGACAGTTCATTGGATGAAGTTCTCACCATTCAAGCTGCGTAACATAAAAAGCAGGAGCCATGGCGGCTTCTAAACCCCTAGCACAGAAAGCATGGTGGAGACAAAAGAATTTCCACAAAGCAATTAATTGCAGCAAAGAAAAGCAGTAGAGAAGCCGGGCGTGGTGGCGCACGCCTTTAATCCCAGCACTCGGGAGGCAGAGGTAGGAGGATCGCCGTGAGTTCGAGGCCACCCTGAGACTCCCTAGTGAATTCCAGGTCAGCCTGGGCTAGAGTGAGACCCTACCTTGAAAAACAAAAAACAAAAACAAAAAACAAAAAAAAGAAAAGCAGTAGAGGGAGATCTAGGGAGAAAAACCCTGCCTCAAATCAGGTAAAAGATAAGGACTGACCCAAAAGTTGTCCTATGACCTCCACCCACATGGGGGCATGACACACATGGGTCCCATTTAGAGGCATACATACATACAAAATAATGTTTAATTATCCTATCAGATTTTTGTTTTTTCTGTTCTGTTTTTCAAAGTAGGGGCTTGCTATAGGCCAGGCTGGCCTGGAATTCACCATGTAGACTCAGGCTGGCTTTGAACTCACAGTGATCCTCCTACTTCTGCCTCCTGAGTGTTTGGCATTAAAGGTGGCTCAAATCAAAATTTTGACTAGAAATTAAGAATTTCCAACGATTTCTAAGATGACCCTAAATACATTTCTGCCATTTTGGAGCATGTATTTACACAAAGGAGCATTATCAGAACTGAGAATTCTTCTGGGCATGGTAATGCATGCCTTTAATCCCAGCATTTAGGAAGTAGAGGTAGGAGGAACACTGTGAGTTCAAGGCCACCCTGAGACTACATAGTGAATTCCAGGTCAGCCTGGGCTAGGTAGGTAGAGGAGACCCTACCTGAAAAACAAACAAACAGAACTGAGAATTCTAAAATCAAAATACTGATGACCTCTGAAGAATGTTGTCGGATGCTCTACTGGTTGGCAATATCAAATATCCAGCCAAGATCAAGTTCTCGTACAAAAAGAAACGTACAACCCAGCTCATTACTATAAAATTTTTTTCCATCTTTAGGAAAAAAAAATGATATGCATACCAAAGAACTGTTTTAAAATAAAGTTATGAGTTATTATCAGTAAGTGTTTGCTTTGTATACCTACACACCCCGGATCCCATATAAATTTCTTGGGCAAAAAAAAGGTTTAGGAATGGAAAAAGTTTAAGAAGCCCTTGGTTAAGATATACAGAGACAGTTCAAACAACAAAAGAAAACAGGGCTGGGGAAATGGCTCCAAAATTAGCAGTAATTGCTGTAATTGCAAGCATGAGGGAGGGCCTGAGACAGAAGGAGTAGTTAGATTCCCCAGGACCCATGTAAACAGCTGGGTGTGGCCAACACACACCTGGAACCCAGCCCTGTGGTGAGCAGAGACCACAGAATTGCTGGGTCTCATGAAAACCAGATGAGAAATAGACGAGGATACCCAACATTCTCCTCTGGCTTCCATAGACACACAAGCATATCTGCACATGCACCTGCATACACCACACACACTACAGTGATACAGAAAAGGGAATCAGAGCTTAGTGAATGGTTCAGTTGTGCATTATTACCAAGGCCAAAATACAAACACTGACTGCTAAGCTAACCAAAACTACTATGTGACCATTTCTCCAAAGATGGAGAATAAAAGAGTGAATTTGCTTATTAGATAGAGAATATAAACAGTAGTGATTAGCTTAGTACTTAAAACAAGAAAGAACCAAGACACAAGTCTTTGGGGAAAAAAATCAAAAAGTGCCATTAGTGGGCAATAATATTCTTATAAACCTTATACAACTATTTCTTTTTTTTTTTTTTTCTTTTTTGGCAGTCATAGGAATTGAACCTAAATTCTCACAGACGCTGCCCAAGCCCCTATCAATGAACTACATTGAAACAAGATCTCACTTCCTGCCTCAATCTCTCAAGTAGCTGCGCCACAGCTTGATTCTCTATGTGAAAATTTAACTCTGCCTAGAGGGAAACAAAAAAGAAAAAGGAAAAAAAACTGAAACAAAAGTAATCCCAAAGCAAGGCATGGTGGTGCACACCTTTAATCCCAGCACTCAGTAGGCAGAAGTAGGAGGATCACAGTGAGTACGAGGCCTCCCTGAGACTACATAGTTAATTCCAGGTCAGCCTGGACCAGAGTGAGACCCTAGCTCGAGAAAACAAAACAGAAACTAATCACACCCATTCTCTCTTTCTAATAGCTAAATAAACAAATATTTTTTACAGCCAAAAAAGTTATTAATTTGTTTCTTTTTTGCTTTTCAAGACATGATATCAGTCTGCGGCCCAAGCTGGCCTTGAATTCTCAGCTGGGTCTATAGGCATGAGCTGCTACTCCTGGTTCCATAGGGCATTTGTCATGTGTTAAAAGAGCATCTTGTTATTGTCTACAATTATGGAAGTTGTCAACAACAAAAAATTTAGTAAATAGTATTAAAAAAAAAAAGAACATCTTGGCCAGACTTAATGGTACATGCCTTTAATCCCAGCATTTAGGAGGCCGACATAGGAAGATTGCTGTGAGTTCGAGGCCAGCCTGAGACTACATAGTGAATTCCAGGTCAGTCTGAACTAGAATTCCTGCCTTGAAAAAAAAAGGAAAAGAAAGAAAAATCTTACTGCTGTCTGTTCTCTTCTGCAATTTATACTTTAAAACTCCAGGCAGGCAGAAGAGGTAGGTACATTTCTAAGTTGCATGCAACCTTCCATTTGGCTCTGCTCAAACTCCTGCTAGCTATCCTTTGCTGTTGGCCGGGATGCTCTCTGCAGAGGCCCACTTAGCAGATACAGAGATGCCCATCTGACTGGTTATTTCCATGATGAGAGAGAGAGTAGAATCCTTATGTATAATAGGGTTGTCTAGGAAAGACTTCTACATGCACAACTGTTGATTCCTAACTTTCTTCATCAAGTGTCATTATTAAGTACTATCTCAAAATCCTCAAAATCAAGATTAAAAAAGGAAGAGTTACAAACTTATTTTAGACAAAGTCCGAAGCTTAAAAACAATTTTGTGTCCCACAAATTGGGCCATGAAAGCCAAAGCATTAACTTATTTGTTTAGGATTTAGAGTGGGGAGTTGGGACAGGGTCTCACATAGCACAACTCCAACTATCCTCAAACTCACTATGACCTTGAACTTCTGATCCTCTCCAGTGCTGTGATTACAGCACTACAACTGTTGTTGTTGGTTTGTTTGTTTTTTTTTTGGGGGGGGGGGAGACACGACGACAGGCTCTCACTCTAGCCCAGGGTGGCCTTGAATTAGAAGCAGTAGAAGTATGAGGAACAGGGTTCAGAGGTGTGCTTTGTCCATCAAGTTTCACACAAGACCTGTGAAATAGGTCCATTAGAAAACCTGCCATCCTAAACTACAGTTATAAAAGTACAACATCCACATTTGATTCAACAGTTCTACCTACCAACCTACCTATCATTATAGTTGTACTGTATACTTTGAAATGGAACAAATTAACAACTGAAGGGCTAACAACTGAGGAGATCTAAACATTGCATGTGGCTAGAGACTATCTGGTCCAATGTGCAATTCTTTCAACCAAATTAACATAAAACAATAATGAAAGAATAAATTATGATTTTTAAAAAACAGCTGAATGAACTTAATAAGTACTTTAAGATTCTGAAGTTATTTAAGTCTTCTATTATATGAAAGGCTGATGTGGAAGATTAATTAGGTTTGCTAGCCATCATCCCAAGTGGTACCAGCAAAACCAAATGGAAAAAACTGATTGAACAACAGCCAGAGCTTCAACAGAGAATCAACCACAAAGAAGCAGATTAATGTAAGACTCCAACACTGTAGAACAGCTTCACAGAAGGGGCTAGTTATAGTTCGACACGGCATATACGGCTGTTCTTGGACTGGAAATGTGCATCTGAGACTCTTTCCAACAACAAGTTTTCGTAATTCTTGTGTCATTTGTATTACAGACAACATTCTCAATTGCTTTTGTTTTTTGGTGTTTTCAAGGTGATCCTATCTCTGCCTCCTGAGTGTTGGGACGGAAGGTGTGCACCAATACCCCTGCCCATAATGAAGTTTGTTTTTTAGTACACAAGTATGTCCATGTATTTATATATCACTGGTGGCTGCCTTAGAATTAGTGTTGTGAGCCGGGCGTGGTGGCGCACGCCTTTAATCCCAGCACTCGGGAGGCAGAGGTAGGAGGATCGCTGAGAGTTCGAGGCCACCCTGAGACTACAGAGTGAATTCCAGGTCAGCCTGAGCTAGAGTGAGACCCTACCTCGAAAAACCAAAAAAAAAAAAAGAATTAGTGTTGTAACTGAAAACAAATAGGCTGTAGCCTAAAATAATTACACTCAGGTTTTGTTGCCCTTTGAAGTAGAGTAACATCCACAGGCAAATGAGACGTTTAAAATACAAACAAGTGCCTGGAGGGATGGCGTAGGGGTTAAGGCACTTGCCTGAAAAGCCAGAGGACCTAGGTTCGATTCCCCAGGACCCACGTAAACTAGATGCACAAGGTGGTGCATATATCAGGAATTTGTTTGCAGTGGCTGGAGGCCCTGGTGCGCCCATTCTCTATTTCCCTCCCTCTCTCTCTACTCCTTTCTCTCAGTCTCAAATAAATAAAATAAAATAATAAACCAGAACCATTTGAACTGTCTCCCCATCATAAATAAAACTGTCTCAGGAGTTAGACAACAGACAGCACAAAGCTAAACCCCCGCAGGAAGGACAGAAACGAAGCTGGCTCTATGAACACAGAGGCAGCTGCAACGTGTGCAGCTGATACCCAGAAAAAAAACAAGTGTGTCGGGAAAGCCCAAAAGATCTACTAGCTAAGCTGCACATTGAAATAGTGAAACATCAACAAGGTCAGGCAAAAAGATAACTGGAGAGCCAGGTGTGGTGGCACTAGCCCTAGCATAAAAACTACAGTAACCTAACCCTAAAAATCAAGCCTACAAAAATGGCAATAATAATAATAAGGTGATCTTAACTGCCAGTAACAATTACCAACCAACACAAAATTCTACTGTTCTAAGAAAAGAAATAAAAACTCAGACTTGCAACAAGACATTCACAATATCCAGTAACCAATTAAAACAGAGAGCCATTGAAAGAAAAAAAAATAAGACCTATTACTAGGAGAAAAACAACTGGGCAGAAACAAATCCAAAAATGAAAATGGAATTAACACAGAATACTTTAAAGGAGCTATTATAAATATGGTCACAGAATTATAAAAAAATGTAATAGGACATAAATGGAAAATATTTTTTAAAAAACTAAATAAATGTCTAGAGTTCCAATACCCAAATGCTGAAATAAGAAATGAACAGAGAGCCATGTGGCGTGGTGGCGCACACCTTTAATCCCAGCAAAGGGTTCTCAGTAGACTGGGGGCAGGGAAAAGGGGATAAAGAGGACATGTTGGAAACATGACCAAATTACAGTGTTCATATATTAAAATTCCCAACAAAAAAAAAAGAAAAAAGCAGAACAAATGAGGAAGAAACCTCTAGTCTCATACATATGCACACAGAGATTCACATGTCACACACAAAAGAAAACCCAACTCTAAATCACCTATAAGAAAAAACTGGTCTTTATATATAACTTTTAACTTAGTTAGGTTTAAAGTAAAATGACAGAAAAAGATACCCTGCCAGGTGTGGTGGTACATCTTTAATCTCAGGACTTCTGAGGCCAACCTGAGACTATGGAGTGATTTCCAAGTCAGCCTGGGCTACAATGAGACCCTACCTTGACAAAAAAGAAAATCTCAAATGAGTAGGCATTTCTAACAATAGCTTCAAAATACATGAAACAAAAACTGATATATGTAACAGTAGAAACAGACAAAACCAGAATTACAACTGAAAATTCTAATAGTCTTCCTCTCAGCAATAGAAACAGACAGAAAATCAATAAGGATACAGAAAACCTGAGCAACGCTGTCAACCAACAAAGTCAAACTGACATTTATAAACATCACACCAACAACAGCACAATAAACTGATCCCAATGTACATAAAGGATCCACCAAGAAAAATCATATGCTGAGCTGTGAAACAAACACCAATGTATTTTTAAGAATTAAAATCTCTGGGGCTGGAGAGATAGCTCAGCAGTTAAGGCACTTGCCTGCAAAACTTAATGACACAAGTTCCTTTCCCCAGTACCCATGTAAAGCCAGATGCACAAGGTGGCAGATGGGTCTGGAGTTTGTTTACAGTGGCAAGCGGCCCTGGTGCACCCACACATTCATTCAGTCACATCCCCCCCCCTCCATGCCTCTTTTTATCACTCTCAAATAAATGTTTTAAATACCTATACTAAATGGGCATAAAACCATCACTCTAAGCTTCTACCATTAGGAACGATGTAAGAATAATTTAAGTCAAGAGCAAATAGAAGGAAATAATGTAGAAAACAGAATAAGCAAAATATAAAAAACAGACTAAAGAAAATCAATAAGGCAAAAAGTTATTTTTAAAGATTAACTGCTGGGCATGGTGGTGCACACCTTTATTCCCAGCAGTAAGAGGATCACTGTGAGTTCGAGTCCAGCCTAGAACTAGAGTGAGCTCCAGGTCAGCCTGAGCTAGAATCAGACACTGCCTCAAAAAACCAAAACAAAGAATAAACCTAACAATCTCACCAAAGTAAATCATGAGAAAGAAAAGAAACTACCAATATCAAGAAGAAGAAGGATTGCTGCACATGTAAAATCTACATGGCCCTACACTTTAGGAACACAGATGAAAAATATACTAGGGGGCTAGATAGATTGCTTAGTGGTTAGGGTGCTTGCCAGCCAAGCCCAAGGACTCGGGTTCAATTCCCCAGTACCATATAGAGCCAGATGTATAGGGTGGTGACACATTCATCTGGAGTTCATTTGCAGTAGCAGAGGCCTGGAATGCCCATATTCTTTATTTCTGTCTCTCAAATAAATAAAATATAAAAAAATAAAAATTTTAAAAAGTAGGGCTGGAGATATGGCTTAGCAGTTAAGGTGTTTCCCTGCAAAGCCGAAGGATCCCGGTTCGATTCTCCAGGACCCATGTAATGCACAAGGGGGCACATGCACTTGGAGTTCTTTTGCAGTGGCTAGAAGCCCTGACCCGCCCATTCTCTCCCTCTCTCTTCCCCTTTCTATCAATTAAATAAATGAAATATATTTTAAAATTTTTTTAAAGTAAAAAAATATTTTTAGGGCTGGAGAGATGGCTTAGCAGTTAAGCACTTGCCTGTGAAGCCTAAGGACCCCGGTTCAAGGTTCAATTACCCAGGACCCACGTTAGCCAGATGCACAAGGGGGCGCACACGTCTGGAGTTCATTTATAGTGGCTGGAAGCCCTGGGGCGCGCGCCCGCCCACCCACTCGCGCGCTCTCTCTCTCTCTCTGCCTCTTTGTCTGTTGCTCTCAAATAAATAAATAAATAAATAAATAAATAATATATATTTTTTAAAGCTCTTCATTTTGACAGACATGGTGGCACATGCCTTTAATCCCAGAACTCAGGAGGCAGAGGTAGGAGGATCACTGTGAACTCGAGGACACCCTGAGACGACATAGTGAATTCCAGGTCAGCCTGGACTAAAGTGAAAGCCTACCTTAAAAAAAACCTTCATTTTCACATTTAAGCTATTTCTCTATTTTTAAAAAGTACAAGAATGTGTTGCTTAATTTTTTTTTTGTTTTTCAAGGTAGGACCTTGCTCTAACCCAGGCTGACCTGGAATTCACTAGGTCGTCTCAGGGTGGGATCCTCCCACCTCTGCCTCCCAAGTGCTGGGATTAAAGGCGTGTGCCACCATGACCAGCTTAAAATAAATCATTTTTTTATACAAGTACCTGAATAACTTTACTTCTAAAAAAACTAAGACTCTTGGTAAGATGGTTTTGCCTTCTTCAGTCATCAATAAAAGCAGTAAGCTATACTAACTTTTCACCTTCTAAATTATTTTTTCAATTTACAATAAAGTAGTCTAAGAAAAAAACTACTACCCTATCAGTATGAAGAAATCTTAAACTGCATTATTCCTCCATTAATCTCTGATGAAACTTTAAAAAATGTAAACTGTATTATCACTCCATTAATCTCAAGGAAATTTATATGCTCCAGTGACTTCTACCTTCATGCTTGTACTAAATTATATGGTCTACAACTGTTAATTTTTAAAAGGCTCAGAAAGAAAGAGACCAATAATGTCTGGGATCACTAGTTTTCACTGAAGTCCTAAAAAGGACTGAGGAGAGCCAGACATGGTGGCGCACACCTTTGATCCCAGCACTCGGGAGGCAGAGATAGGAGGATTACCGTTAGTTCAATGCCACACTGAGACTACACAGTGAATTCCAGGTCAGCCTGGAGTTAAGTTAAGGTACCTGACTCCTATGTGACCTTGCACAAGTTACTTAGACTTCTTGCTTTGGTATTCTGAGAACAGGAGTAGCTCATACCACCTGTGGGTATAACATGAGACATGGCTAACCAATACCAGGCCTGAAGCACAGTTCTTTTCTGCAATAGCAAAAGCTCTGGGGGAAGAATGTGAGCACCAGAAATTTAGAAAAGACTTTTATTTTGGTTTTTCAAGGCATGGTCTCACTGGTCCAGGCTGACCTGGAATTAACTATGTAGTCTCAGGATAGCCTCGAACACACAGTGATCCTCCTACCTCTGCCTCCCTAGTGCTGGGATTAAAGGCATGTGCCACCACGCCCGGCTAAAAAAGAAAATTCTTCTTAGAGATTAACACTTTTTGTTCAGGATGGCCTGGATTCCACTGTGATCCTCCTACCTCTGTCTCCAGAGTGCTGGAATTAAAGAGATTTATACTTTTGAAAAATAAGAAAACTCAGAAGAAATCTTTACTCCTATACAAATGTTTTTAAAAAAAAGTTCCTGGGTGTAGCGGCACATGCCTTTAGTCTCAGCACTCAGGAGGCAGAGAGAGGTAGGACTGCCATGAGTTAGAGGCCAGCCTGAGCCTACATAGTGAATTTCAGGTAAGCCTGGGCAAGATCCTCCCTTCAAAAACCAAAAAGAAAATCATAGTATCACTAGAAATCAAAATGAAAAATCAAAAGACAGATATGGGGCTGGGAGATGGTTCAATGGCTAAAGTGCATGCTGTACAGGTGAGAGTCCAGGTCCCTAAAATCCACATCAAAAGCCTGGTGCTCTAGCAGGTGTCTGTAATCCTAGCAGACCTAGGATAGCAAGATGGAAGGCTGAGACAGGAAGAGTCCCATGGAAGACCATATGGGCCTGCCGGCCTGACCAAAGCAACAGTGAATAAGAAAAGATTCTGCCTAAAAGTGGAAGGCAAGTACACACTCAAAATATCCCGACCTCCACATATCCATATTCATGCACTCAAAGATACATTGCATTTAAAACAGTGAAGAACAAGTTCCAGAGTGCTGCAGAAATGGCTTAGCAGTTAAGGCGTTTGCCTGCAAAGCCAAAGGACCCCAGGTTTAATTCCCCAGGACCCACATAAGCCAGATGCACAAGGTGCACATGCATCTAGAGTTCCTTTGCAGTGGCTATAGGCCCTGGTGTGCCCATTCTCTTCCTCCCCCCCCCCCCCTGCTTGAAAATAAATAATATTTTAAAAAACTAAGTAAGTTCCAGGGCTCGAGAGATGGCTTAGTGGTTAAGGTGCTTGCCTGTGAAGCCTAAGGACTCATGTTAGACTCTCCAGGTCCCACGTAAGTCAGATACACAGTGATGCAAGCACACAATGGTCACACATGTGCACAAGGAGGCACACACATCTGGAATTCGACTGTAGTGGCTGAAGGCCCTGGTGACCCAATTCACTCCCTCCCCTCACTCTCTCTCATAAATAAGGAAGGAAGGAAGGAAGGAAGGAAGGAAGGAAGGAAGGAAGGAAGGAAGGAAGGAGAATGAACGAAGGAAAAAGAAAATGTCCCAATATCTGCAAGAATAGAAAAATAGGAATTGCATATTACCCAGAGAAATGTAAACAATCATATCTTTTTAAAGATTTTATAGCTATAACTATAAAAATTTGCTGCATAGCTAGTATTCAAGCAAAAGAAGTTGAAAAAATCTTAATGTTCCTTATCGTAGATGGTTAAGCAAACAAAAGTACATATAACTTAGGAAAATGGATGTACCTGTTGACAAAAATAGGAAGGAAAGAAGAATGTCTAAATCGTCTCCCATGAGAATATTCCAGGAGTGTTAAGTATAAACCGGGCATTGTGGTGCACACCTTTAATCCCAGCACTTGGGAGGCTGAGGTAGTTTTGACATGAGTTCCAGGCCATCCTGAGACTAAATAGTGAATTGCAGGTCAGCCTGGACTACAGTGAAACTCAACCTCAAAAAAAAAAGTGTTAGGTGCAAAAAGCATGCTGCAGGAGGTGGACACTCACCCTTCCCCCATAGTTTCTAAAGCTACAAATCTGTCCATCTTCAATGCCAGTGCCATGAGTGAATTACAACTACATTTACCTGCAACACGATTCTAAACTAAAACAAAAAAAAAAAAAGCAACCTTGCACAAGAACACAGCATTTCTATTTATTAAAAAAAAAAATCAAATTTGGACTCAAGGGATGGTTTAGTGGTTAAGGCGTTTGCCTACAAAGCCAAAGGATCCAGGTTCAATTCCCCAGGACCCACATTAGCTAGATGCACAAAGGAGCACACGCATCTGGAGTTCATTTGCAGTAGCTGGAGTCTCTGGCACGCCCATTCTCATTCTCTCTCTCTCTCTCTCCTTCTCTGTCAAATAAATAAAAATAAACTATTAAGAAAATGACACCTGTCAAATGGTGTCTGGCCTACATTTAAAAAAAAAAATCAAATTCACCTGGTGTTGTGGCACACACCTTTAACCCCAACATTCAGGAGACAGGTGTAGGAAGATGGCTAAAGTGAGACACTACCTCAAAAAAGCAAAAAGGAAAAAAAAAAAAAAATCAAGCCAGGCATGATGTGGTGCATGCATTTAATCTCAGCACTCAAGAGACAGAGGGAGGAGGATTGGTGTGAGTTAAAGTCAACCCTAAGACTACATAGTGAATTCCAGGTCAGCCTGAGCTACAGTGAGACACTACCTCAAAAAAAAAAAATCAAATTCATACAAAGCTATACAAAAACGTCTCTCTATCTCTGTGTGTGTGTGTGTGTGTGTGTGTGTGTGTGTGTGTTTTGTTTTTCCGAGGTAGGCTTTCACTCTAGCCCAGGCTGACCTGGAATTCACTATGTAGTCTCAGAGTAGCCTCGAACTCATGGCGATCCTCCTATCTCTGAAGGGATTAAAGAGGTGCACTTTTTTTTTTTTGGATGAACAATTTTTTAAAAATATTTTATTTTTATTGATTTATTTGAGAGAGAGAGATATATACAGAAATAGGCAGGTAGACAGAGAGAATGGGCACCTCAGGGCTTCCAGCCACTGCAAACAAACTCCAGACGTGTGCGCCCCCTTGTGCATCAAGCTAACGTGGATCCTGAACAATTTTTTTAATTTATTTTTTATTTATTTATGACAGAGAATGAATGGGCACACCAGGGCCTCTAGGAACTACAAATGAACTCCAGACACATGTGCTACCAGGTGCATCTGGCTTACGTGAGACCTGGAAAATTGTACCTGGGTCCTTACTTTGCAGGCAAGTGTCTTAACTGCTAAGCCATCTCTCCAGCCCCTGGCTCATTTGTGATAATACATGTATCCATAATGAATTCATCTCACTTTATCCTCTATGTCCGTATCACTCACACTAAACTTCCTCTAATTTCCCCTCCTTAATTTCACGTGCTTTTTGTATGTGTGCCAATGTGACCCAGAGTTTAACTGGGGCCGTTTGGAAGAGCACGAATGGGCAGGAAGGCTATCTACTGGAGCATGGGCAACTTACCAGTAGCTAAACCACTGTGAGACCATGAGTTCCTCCTCCCCAGTGTGTTTCATCTCAAAGTAACAATACAGCACTCCTTTAAACACAGGACATCTCTGTTTTTTTTTTTTTTTTTCTTTTTCCAGGTAGGGTCTCACTCTAGCCCAGGCTGACCTGGAATTCACTATGGAGTCTCAGGGTGGCCTCAAACTCACGGCAATCCTCCTACTTCTGCCTCCCGAGTGCTGGGATTAAAGGCGTGCGCCACCACGCCCGGCATAAACACAGGACATCTCTGAAGACCAAGTATAAAACAGAAGTGAAGCACCTTTTAGCTGCCCGTCAGATGTATGGCCAAGTTCTCACATACAGGACCAAGAAGATGGTTAAGCTGTGTGAACTCCTGGGGTACCTTCCTTCACAAAGCTCTTTGTTAAAATATTTTATTTTTATTTATGAGAGAGAGAAAACCAGTGCACCAGGGGATCTAGCCACTGCAGAGAATTCCAGATGCATGCACCACCATGTGTATCTGGTTTATGCAGGTAATGGGGACTTGAACCTTAATCATTTGGCTTCACAGATAAATGCCTTAACAGCTAAAGCCATCTCTCCAGCCCACAAAACGCTCCTTAAATACCACAAAATGTAGCTGGGGAAATGGCTCAGCAGTTGAAGGCACTTGTTTGCAGAGCCTGCCTGCCAGGGTTCAAGTCCCTAGCACCCATGAAAAGCCAAATGCAGAAAATGGACCTTATGACACAACAGCAGCGCATCTGACTCCAAAGGAGGAAAGTGGCACAAGCAACTGGTATTGTTTACAGAAGCAAGAGATCATGGTGTAGCCCCCAAAAATATGTGCAAATACATACATACTTTTTATCTAGGAAATGATAAACATAAAATTCAGGGGCAAGTTAGCTTTAGCTCTGAAGGGGTGGGAAGAACAGAGATAAGAGCATACATGCCAAGAGTTCTTTTTCTGAAGTCGGATGTTAAGATACATAAGTGCTCAGGGCATTATGATTTTTTAGTATTTTATTTTTTATTTATGTGCTTGAGAGAGAGAGACAGAGCACATGAGCCAGGGCCTCCAGCCACTGCAAATGAACTCCAGACGTGTGCGCCCCCTTGTGCATCTGGCTAAAGTGGGTCCAGGGGAATCGAACCTGGGTCCTTTGGCTTTGCAGGCAAACACCTTAACTGCTAAGCCATCCACCAGCCCCTGCACTGTGATTCTTTATCTTGTGTGTGTTGATATATACTAGTTTTATATATTCAACATCTAATAAAACAATTTTGGGTTTTTTTTTGTTGTTTTTTTAATTTTTTTTGTTTATTTTTATTTGAGAGCAACAGACAGAGAGAGAAAGAGGCAGATAGAGAGAGAGAATGGGCGCGCCAGGGCCTCCAGCCACTGCAAATGAACTCCAGACACGTGCGCCCCCTTGTGCATCTGGCTAACGCGGGTCCTGGGGAATCGAGCCTCGAACCGTGGTCCTTAGGCTTCACAGGCAAGTGCTTAACCACTAAGCAATCTCTCCAGCCCCTAATAAAACAATTTTGAAGCTGTATGTATAGGCACACAGAGATATGTGTAAGGAAAATACTGGAATAATACAAACTAAAACTACTGGTGGTTACCTTCCCGTGTTTTATGTCAGACACTTCCATATTGCTTTAATCTGAGACTAATTACATAATGTCTTATTTAATTTATAAAAGAAATAACTGTCCTTTAAAATTATTATGAAAATTGTAACCACATGGAAACTACATATATAAGTACAGCTGAATAAGGAATTCTATTTTCGAGCCAGGCGTGGTGTAGCACGCCTTTAATCCCATCACTCTAATCCCAGCACTTGGGAGGCACAGCTAGGAGCATCGCCATGAGATCAAGGCCACTCTGAGACTATATAGTGAGTGCCAGGTCAGTCTGAGCTAGAGTGAGGCCCTACCTCCAAAAAAAAAAAAAAAAAAAAAATTCTATTCACAATGTAATTCCATCTCTGTACCAAAGTAACCACTCACGAGTACAGAAGGGTGGTGAATGTGATATAATGGGCTAGCTAAAATGGTTAATGTTCTATAGTTTCAGTTCCTTGGAAGTGTTTTTTTGTTGTTGTTTTCTTTTTTTGTTTTTTTTTTTTTTTTCCAAAGTAGGGTCTCCCTCTAGCCCACACTTACTTGGAATTCACTATGTAGTTAAGTCTCAGGGTGGCCTCGAACTGATGGTAATCCTCCTACCTCTGCCTCCCAAATGCTGGGATTAAAGGCGTACGCCAGCCACCACGTCCAGCTGGAAGTTTTATTTCATGAAAATACTTTGTATATCATTCATACTGCCTCACCTGGAAAGCAGTTCAACAGGACAAGTACAGGAAAGCCTGCCCCAGCTGCAGAATAGTCACGTGAAACATCTGCCCACCTGGGAAGGTTGAATGAATTTTATAGCCTACCAACAATGGACAGCACACGCTGGGCCCCTAAGTGCACTCGAAACCATGGCAGAGGGTCCCCACCACACCACAGAGATTACACAAGTCCTGAAATGCATATGTACATTAGGTGCTTGACTGAGACAAAAGTCAAAAAAACGTCAAAGCCCAGGGTCCGGAAACATGCTGAAAAGAGAGATGGATGGGAGGGAAGAAGGAAAGCTGTCCCAGGTTGCAAGGCAAAAATGGCCTGTGAAGCCCAGCATGGTGGTGCATACCTTTAATCCCAGCACTGGAGAGGCAGAAGCAGGAGGATCACTTAATTTGGGCCCAGCCTAGGGCTAGTGACTGAGTTCCTGGTCAGCCTGGGATAGAAAAAAAAAAAAAAAATGACCTGGCAAAATGACTACCGATAACTACAACCCTGTAGTACAATCAGAACACTGGGTGCTAAAGGAGCAAAGAGCACGTGGTAGGAGTGACGATGGGAAAGAACCCAAATCAGAATGGGCTTCCTTGCAAAACTGTCTGTGGTCCTAACAAATACCACGTCTCTTCACCAGTGTCCCACAACCCATTCCTACAAAGGCAAAGTTCCTTAAACCCCTCAGACTTCCGCTTGGCACACATAATTAACTTCCAGCTTCTTCATGTAATCCAGTCTGGCCTCAAGTGTCACCTTTTAGTCTGATCTCCCAACTAGTGAAGAATGGCTTTTACACAAAAGTAAGAAAATTATTTCCAATGAGGCCTAGAAATGCTATTTCAAATCTATTGGTATATTATTTATACACTTATGCAAACAATAAATGTGTCCATCCCAATAATACAGTATTATCAACAAATCAAATGTTTATACAACACAACAGCTAAAAGAAAGCTACATCCAGTCCAGGTGTGGTAGCATGGTGGCAGCATGGTGGCGCATGCCTTTGGGAGGCAGAGGTGGGAGGATCACCATGAGTTCAAGGACACCCTGAGACTACACAGTAAATTCCAGGTCAGCCTGGACTAGAGTGAAAACCCTACCTAAACAAAGAAAAAAGAAAAAAGAAAAAAAAGAAAGCTACATCCACAGAACATTGACACTATGTAGGCTGTTTAAAATATTTCCATTCTGGGCTGGAAAGATGGGTTAGTGGTTAAGATGCTTGCCTGTGAAGCCTATAGACACAGGTACAATTCCCCAGATCCCACCACATAAGCCATATGCACTAGGGGTGCATATGTCCGGAATTTGTTTGCAGTCGCTGGAGGCCCTAGCATGCCCATTCTCAATCTCTCTCTCTCTAATAAATAAAATATTTCAAAAGTTGGGTATGGTGACATATACCTTTAATCCCAGCACTTAGAAGGCAGAGGTAGGATTGCCATGAATTCAAGGCCACCCTGAGACTACACAGGGAATTCCAGGTCAGCCTGGGCTAGAATGAAACCCTAAAATAAAGTAAAATATTTTAGTTCCAATCCAGGTATGGTGACTCACACTTTTAATCCCAGCACGCAGGAAGCAGAAGTACTAGAAGTGTCATGAGTTTGTCAAGGCCACCCTGAGACTACATAGTGAATTCCAGGTCAGCCTGGGCTAGAGCAAGATGAGACCCCACCTCAAAAAAAAAATAAAAAATAAAATATTTCAGTTCCAGTAAAATATTTTTGAAGTATTTCAGTTTCAACACTAAAACATAAAGTGGGTCACAATAAATCTAAAGCAATTGCTGTTTTCTAAAATAGATATAACATTTATCACTTCATTTCTCAGAGCTTCCTAGATGTAGTCAAAGTCAACTCTTCGGAATCTTAACAGTACATAACACCTATTATATAAAAAAGCTTGGCAGGGCTAAAGAAATGGCTCAGTGGTTAAGGCGCTGCCTATAAAGCCTAAACACCCAGGTTCAATTCCCCAGTACCCACGTAAGCACAAGGTGGCACATGTGTCTGGAATTCATTTGCAGTGGCTGGAGGACCTGGCACATCCATTCTCTCTACCTGCTTCCTGTCCACTCCCCCCTCCCCAAATAAGTAAGTAAATAACTAATTCTTTTTTAAATTTGGCAAAAAAGTAAATCCAGGGGATTGAAGAGATAGATGGCTTAGTAGCTAAGGCACTTGCCTGCAAATCCTAAAGACCCATGTTCGAATCTTCAGATCCCATGTAAGCCAGATTCACAAGATGACGCAAGCACACAAGGTCACACATGCGCATAGGGAGTCACACGTGTCTGAAGTTCTAAGACCATTCTTATTCTGTATCTCTTCTATCTTTCTATCTCTCTCTGCTTATAAATAAATAATTTTTAAACAATTTTTAAAAATCCATTACATTAGGGCTGGAGGGATGGCTTAGCAGTTAAGGCGTTTGCCTGCAAAGTCAAAGGACCCAGGTTTGATTCCCCAGGACCCACGTTAGCCAGATGCACAAGGGGCACACGTGTCTGGAGTTTGTCTGCAGCGGCTGGAGGCCCTGGCGTGCCCATATCTCTCTCTCTCTCTCTCTCTCTCTCTCTCTCTCTCTCTCTTTCTCTGTCAAATGAATATATAAATAAATAAAAATATTTCTTAAAAATCCACTAGATGATAAATGACTACCTTAGTGAATCCTACTCATTTTTTCAATGTAGATTATTCCTTGAGGTTATCACACACACTACCACACAAGCTATTCATCTTGTTAGATTCATTAGAAAAATTTCCTAATACAAGTAAATGTTTCTACTTCAAATTAAATTTAAAAATTTTACTAAAGAAGCCAGTTTATTAGCTTACACATTCAAAGTATGGGTTCTCATGAGAATCATTCCACTATTTAATTAAATGTTAAAAGATCTTGTAGACAGATTTGAAAACTGGCACCATCTGTCTGGGTAGCAAAGCTCAGTTCCACCACCATACCTCCAAATACCAAGGAAATAAACTTGAATTCATATCTCTCAAGTAATTTATAGACAACTAATGAACTGGGTCCTTCTGGGATCTTGACACTTGATTCAATCTGTGTAAACAGATATACTTTGAAAGACTGTGTCCTGAGTAATTTAAGCTTTCACTTAAGAACGTGTAGCTTAGAATGGTAGGATAAATATTTATATTCCTTAGTAGATAACATGTAGGTTTGTGCTCTGGCATAAATTCTAAATGCTAAACTGCTCAGGTGTTACAGAAATCTGAATTTTTAAAAAAATATTTACTCCTACTTGTTTACAGTAATTATTAACATAACTGATTTTTCATAAAACATTTATTATCCTAGGATTATATACAAAATATTTTGGGGGCTGGAGGGATTGTTCAGCAGTTAAGGTGCTTGCCTACAAAGACTAACGACCCAAGTACAATTCCCCAGTGCCCATGTAAAGCCAGATGCACAAAGTGGCACATGCATCTGGAGTTCATTTACAACAGCTGGAGGCCCTAGTGCACCCATTCTGTCTCTCTTCTCCTCTCTCTGCTTATAAAAGAAGAAAAAAGAGCCGGGTGTGGTGGCACACGCACTTTGGAGGCAGAGGTAGAATCACCATGCATTCGAGGCCATCCTGAGACTGCATAGTAAATTCCAGGTCAGCCTAGGAGTGAGACCCTACCTCAAAACCAACCCCCAAATTTAAAAAAAAAGAATTCTTTTAGCCGAGTATGGTCGCGCATGCCTTTAATCCCAACACTCAGGAGGCAGAGGTAGGAGTATCGCCTTGAGTTTGGGCCACCCTGAAACTACATAGTGAATTCCATGCCTGGGATAAAACAAGATCCTACCTCAAAAAACCAAAAAAAAAAAAAAAGAGAGAGAGAGAGAGAGAGAGAGAGAGAAAGAAAGAAAACAAGACAGATAGACAGATAGATTTTTATAGGATTCCAATCCCTCCCCCACTTTTTTCGAGGCAGGGTCTCACTCTATCCAGGCTGACCTCAGAGTCATTCCAAGGCTGGCCTAGAACTCAAGGAGCTCCTCCTGCCATAGCCTGAGTGCTAAGACCTTCGGGACATAAAGGTGTGCACCATCACACCCAGTGCCAATTCCCTTTTTCAATATGAAAATTACAAAAAAAAATCTATACATAAAACTGTCTACACAATGCTCGGGTGTGGTGGCACATGGCTTTAATCCAGCAGAAGTAGGAGGATCGCCATGAGCTTGAGGCCACCCTGAGACTACATAGTGACTTGCAGGTCAGCCTGGACTAGAATGAGACCCTACCTCAAAACAAACAAAACTGTCTATATAGAGCTGGGCATGGTGGCACACACCTTTAATCCTAGAACTTGGGAGGATAGCCATGAATTTGAGACCACCCTGAGACTACATAATGAATTCCAGGTCAGTCTAGGCAAGCCTCATCTATCTGCCACACCTTACCTCTCCTGGTTTAAGTGCACAATTGTCCTTGAAAATTCCCAATTATTTCTTTTGCTTACTTTTATATGGGAGAAAGCAATTTATATTATCTTTCAATCACATGTACCATATACATTCATGAACAGTGGCAGGTTTGCTCCATAAGAAATAATCATAACTAAGCCGGGCGTGGTGGCGCACGCCTTTAATCCCAGCACTCGGAGGCAGAGGTAGGATTGCTGTGAGTTCGAGGCCACCCTGAGGCTACATAGTTAATTCCAAGTCAGCCTGAGCTAGAGTGAGACCCTACCTCAAAAAAAAAAAAAAGAAAGAAAGAAAGAAAGAATCATAACTAATCCTTACTTGTTTTGAATATACAGAATGTGAAGTATGAAGGGTTGTAGGCTGTCTATGGAAGAGAGCAGTCCTAGAAAGACACATTTATGAGATGTGACACCATTTAACACACTTGCTTTTCCTCAGTTCATATCTCATAAGAGTTTCTATATCATCTTGGATTATCTCCCACTTCAGTTTCATTTCCCATCTGCTCGTTTAAGATTCACGTCTGTCCAGTTTCTGAAATATTTGTCACCTTAGTTATTAGCATTTTGTGCAATATAGCACTGTTTCCTTAAAGTTCAGAACTGAATTATTTTAGAAAGCTGGATATTATTTGAACATCTCCATTTCTTAATCTAACTTAGCCTGCCCACACTTCAAATTTTCCACCTAATAAAAATTCTATTTCAGTGAATTTTGGTACGTTTTAAAAGAAAGCCAAGAATAAGGACCAGCAGTTAAAATTCTACATACCACCTTAGCAAAGAAGTCTTAAGAAAACTCAGCTGTCAACTGAACTTCCAAAGAATGCCCTTCTCACTCCCTCTCCTCACATCCACTCCTTCAAGATGAGCTTTTAAACCCCCTGCTGGTCTTTCTCTAGCTATGCGGCATTATGCAGTCCATGTATCTCTCCCTCTGGACGTGACATATAGCATCTCAGAAATTAAATTGTACATGTAGGTCTTCTCCCCACACATCAGCTCCTTAGCCTTTGATAAGCACAAGCTAGATTTTAATCATTTCTGATGTACATTACTCCTAAATGAATTATACATGTCCTAAACTTCTCAAACACATCATGCAAGAAATTAACATTGCTAAATATTAGTTTATTGGTTATCCCGTCCAATCTTACCCCCAAACCCCTCTTTCATCTCCTTGGGCCTCAGAAGTCCTCATTTACCACATAAAAGAGCAAACAGAAAGCCTGTCTCTCGGGGATGTGAGAAGAGAAAAGGAAGAGCTAAAAGGGAAATAAACACAAAACCGTTCTCCTGATGGCATCACAGAACCTGCCACTGTTCTCAACATGTTAATGAGAGGGAATCAGCCAAGAGAACTGAAGTGGGGAGGAGAGGGCCTGTCTCCGTCATCACTGTGGAAATGCTGCTCAGCAAGAGGAGCATCTTTGTACTGTCTGTGCAAGCTGCTTTCAGATTGACTGGGGGGCAGACACAGCTCAGTTCTCTCACTGCCAGGCAGGGAAGCAAGGTCAGGTGTGCCAGCTGACTGACCAGCTGCAGGTGAAGGGAAGGTGGTACTGGCATGTTCAGTAAACAGCCTCCACACAGACCAGTCTGAATGCTCCAAGCACATCACCAAGTACAGTGCAAGTGCAAATGGACTAGCCATCATGTGCGCAACACAAGATAAGGAGGACGCTCTATGAAAGGAACACTACAAATTAACCTTTTCTAACATTACCGAGATCACCTATGTGTAACATTCAAAACTTCTGGATAAATATCTACCATTCATAGCCAACACGACTTAATAAAAATTTTTTTTAAAAATCTAAAAAACGTCAGATCTGTGGGAGGGCTTTCCTTCCTTCAACAAGGACTAAATATTTTTAGATACTGCTGTGTTATTACATGCAAAAAAGAATTACCCAATAGTTAACTCCTCGCTGTTCAAAACAATAAGAGTTGGAACACACACACACACACACACACACACACACACCAAAATGTGATTTGGTCTTTAGAAGAAAAATATATTTATCAGGTACTATTTCTGACAATCTAAGACAAATCCCAAAATGTTAATAGAACTGCTATTTAAAGGTCAAAGAGCTCTCTGGAGTAATGTGGAATTAACAGTATAAACTCCACAGTTAAGTTCTAGTCTCAGCCACTTATAACAGAGTTGCTACAGCAGACTCTCCCACACGTTAAAGACATACTACACAACCAGAAATCACAGACACATGGAAAGCAGCACTCGGGACTGGAGAGAGATGGCTTGGTGGTTAAAGGTACTTGCTTGAAAAGTAACACTTGCATGGCATGGTGGTGCACGCCTTTAATCCCAGCACTTCAGAGACAGAGGTAGGAGGATCACTGTGAGTTCGAGGCTAGCCTGAAAACTACATAGTGAATTCTAGGTAGACCTGAGCTAGAGCAAGACCCTACCTGGGGGGAAAAAAAAGGTAACACTTAAAAAATGAATTTGTGCATCAAAATAAAAGAGAGACTGATTGAGATGGGGAGGGGACATGACGGAGAATGGAATTTAAAAAGGGAAAGTGGGGGGAGAAAGGGTATTACCATGGGATATTTTTTATAATCATGGAAAATGTTAATAAAAACTGAGAAAAAAAAAAGAATGTAAGAGCCAAAGGAAGGGTAGGACTCCTTACAACATGCTCCCTCCAGTCACAAAATGGCCTGGATATCCATGACCTCACAGTGCCTGACACTACCTACACAAGACCATCACAAGAGGAGGAAAAGATCATGACATCAAACTAAGAGAGAGACTGATGGGGGGGGGGGGAGATATGATGGGGAGTGGAGATTCAAAGGGGAAAGTAGGGGGGAGGGTATTACCATAGGACATTTTTTATAATCATGGAAGATGTTAATAAAAATGTGGGGGAAAAAATGAATTTGTAGACTTTCCTTCTCGGTCATGGTTGATGTATGAGAAATATCCCCCAAAACAAGAGGAAAATATAATCTTGTACTTTCTCAAAACACACAAAGTATACTTTTAACTGCTACACTTAAAACAACTCACTTTACCATTCCAACTTCCTGCTTAACTATAAGTTGTAATTTACTCAAGGTCCTTTCCTAGAAAAGAACTTTAGTCATCCAAATTGCTTTCCTTAAATGGCACTCAAGATGATTTTTTACATCACCTGCCTTTTATATTCCACTAAATTCAAAGAAACTGAGGTACAAATTTATATATCCAGGCTGATTTGCCTAGTTACTAGAAAGAAACTTTAAATACAAGTTTCCCTGCTACCAGTTCAATGCCTACAACTCATAGAAAGTAATCTTGTATTTGACAGTTGAGTGAAAGTCCTCATGTTCAGCTTACAGGATGAAAGTGAAGGAATTCTGGTTCAAAGTTTAACAAGCATAGAAAATCTAGTATGAGAGAAATTCCCACACCCATGAGATATAATGAGAACACATCTCATCAAAGGTCTCTCTTCCACCACTTAAGAGTTCAACCAAACATTACCAAGCCATGGTACATCAGCCTGGATAATACATATTGAGAACACAGAGCTAAACATCCAAAAAAAATAAAATAAAATAAATCATACTTATAGGCTGGAGGGATGGCTTAGCAGTTAAGGTGTTTGCCTGCAAAGCCAAAGGACCCCAGTTCAATTGCCCAGGACCCACATTAGCCAGATGAACAAGGGGGCACATGAGTCTGGAGTTCGTTTGCAGTGGCTAGAGGCCCTGGTGTGCCCATTTTCTCTCTCCCCCCTTTTCTCTCTGTCAAATAAATAAAAATTGTACTTATAATCAGAGCCCCAATAAGCACTGAGAACTCCCTTGCAGAGAAGAGAACAGTCAACCACTTAACTAACAGAATGAGAGTCTATCTGTGGTGAGTGTGCAAAGATGATTTTGACAGGGTCACTGCCCTACTGAAGCTCATCTGCTTCTCCAAGGTACATGAAAGGAGGGATTTTATTTATTCATCAAGAGCATGAGCAACTAGTTTTGCCTGTGGGCATCAGGGAAAGCTTCACAGAGCAGGTGTCACTTGAGCTTGTTTTTAAAATAAGCAAGCCTGGCATGGTGGCACACATCTATAATGCCAGCACTACTGAGGCTGAGGCAGGAGGACTGCTTCAAGGCCAGCCTGGTCTACATAGCAAGTTCCAGGCCAGTCCTAGCTACATAGTACAACTCTGTCTCAAAATAAATAAATAAATAAAAACTAGCTGGGCATGGTGGTGCCCACCTTTAATCCCAGCAAGGGAAGTAGAGGTAGGCCACCCTGAGACTACATAATTAATTCCAGGACAGCCTGAGCTAGAGTGAAACCCTACCTCGAAAAAAAAAATAAAACTTTCATAAGGTTTAATAACCCCATTATATTATCATTTTTAAATTCCCAGTCAGCAATGTTGAGAATTCAGTTCATAATTAAATATTTGAAACAAATGTTTTCCTCTAATATCAAACAAAAGTCAAATGTCAAATTAATGCAGGGATTTTATTAGTACAAATTGAGAATGTATTATAATAGCCAAAAGAATCTAATGATGCCAGACGTAGTGGTGCACGCCTTTAATCCCAGCACTCAGGAGGGCAAAGGTAGGAGGATCACTGTGAGTTCAAGGCCACCGTGAGACTACATAGTGAATTCCAGGTCAGCCTGGGCTACAGTGAGATCATACCAAGAAAGAAAAGAGGAAAGGAAAGGGAAAGGAAAAGAATCTAATGAAGATTTTTTTTTTTTTTTTTTTTGAGGTAGGGTCTCACTCTAGCCCAGGCAGACCTGGAATTCACTATGTAGTCTCTCAGGGTGGCCTTGAACTCACAGTGATCCTCTTACCTCTGCCTCCCTGAGTGCTGGTATTAAAGGCGTGCACCACCACGCCCAGCTCTAATGAAGATTTTAAAACGAAGAAATATGAGCTGGGCATACATAGTTGCTCACATCTATAATTCCAATACTCAAGAGGCTGAGGCAGGAGAAGTAGGTCAAGTGTGAATTCCAAGCAAGCTTCTATTAAAAGGGTGGGGAGAGCCCGGCATGGTGGCGCACGCCTTTAATCCCAGCACTCGGGAGGCAGAGGTAGGAGGATCACCGAAAGTTCAAGGTCACCCTGAGACTCCATAGTGAATTCCAGGTCAGCCTGGGTTAGAGTGAGACCCTACCTCAAAAAACCAAAAAAAGAAAAAGAAAAAAGGGTGGGGGAAGCTGGACAGAGAACTCAGCAGTTAAGGCGCTTACCTGTGAAGCCTAAGGACCCAGGTTTGATTCCCCAGGATCTGTGTAAACCAGACGCACAAGGTAGCACATGTATCTGGAGTTTGTTTGCAGCAGCTAGAGACCCTGGCATGCCCATTCTCCTTTCTCTCTCTCTTTCTCTAATAATTTTTTTTTTATTTAAAAAGGGAGTAGTGGGGGGATGGAAAGCAGGGAGGAAGATTATTTATCTAAAAGTTTCTTTACCTTGCTCTACTTGTTAACTTACATCAATCATTTAAGCTGTACAAAATATACAAATAAGGGGTGGAGAGATGGCTTAGCGGTTAAGCGCTTGCCTGTGAAGCCTAAGGACCCTGTTCGAGACTAGATTGCCCAGTACCCACGTTAGCCAGATGCACAAGGGGGCGCACACGTCTGGAGTTCGTTTGCAGTGGCTAGAGGCCCTGGTGCGCCCATTCTCTATCTGCCTTTCTCGCTCTGTCACTCTCAAATAAATAAATAATGAGCAAAAAAAAAAAAATTTAAATACACAAATAAAATCCTAATATAATCAACAGAGGAGGTTCCTTTCATAGTAATGGAATTTCACTATCCTGAAAGCAGTACAGAATGTAGAAAGCTGACAGCCAAGACTCTGTGCTTTTTCATAGTAGTGGAATTACAGTTTTAATAAGATTCTACCACAACTCCTCTACTACGAGAAAAATAAACATTTAGACATACATAATAAACCAGCATAATAAAGTAGAGCATAGAGACGCCAATGAAATGATGTTTTCAGTGAACATAATTGATCCTCCTAATTTTCATGTAGGAAGAAAAATGTCATCTTTCTTATTTTTTTAGATTAGAATCCAAACATACTCTAAAAGGCAATTTATTAGCTTAAAAAGGAAACCCTTACTTCAACAAACATAATGCATGCTAATATAAAGACAAGTAAGATAAAGTTTCCAAAAGAAGGGCTCTTACAGAAACTTAACGGATATACACTCTTAAATTTAAATAGCAAAACTATGTAGTTCAGGAGGGGACCTGTCTGTCTCTCCGAAATGAAAGTCAATCACATTTTAACAAACCCTCAGAACTATTTTATATGAATTCTACCAAGGCTAAAAAACTATGCTGATGTACATAACTGACTATACTAAACAAAAATTGGGCAAGCTTACATATTTCATTCATGCTAATGAGACTGAGTTTCTAATTCCTCATTTATGTTAATATTTACCAAGATTAATGGAATATCATCTCCCCTATGTAATGAAGTGAATTCCCCAAACAGAACAAAGCTAATATCTTCAAATCTTTCAAATAAACAATGAAGGCATATACTATAATAGAAAATTATCTGAATAGGATCAGAAAAACATTAAATATTACCACGGAGGGGGCAGAAGAAAGTCCTAAAACAAATTACAAATACTGATTCACTAAATCTAAAACTCAAAGCAAGTCCTATGAAACAAACACGTGTCAGTCTGTTTTATCTGGGGTGGAGTGGGGTGGGTGTGTGTATGTGTGTCTGTCTATACCCCACAAGCACATTTTTAAGCTATTTATCTCACTTTGCAATCCCTTGAACATAATTTCTTACAACAGAAATGTGTATAAAATGACAAAATAGCAATTTGGGTAACCACGCCACCCAACACAGTCTGTAAAGTAGATTTGCACACAATGCGTCCTAAATGACACTAACAGCAATGTTACTGAAATCTCTCTCCATTTCTAGTAAATGGTGTGATGTACAACTCACTAGTTAGACCCAATTAATGATCCATATTACTAATTTTCATAAGTTTTATCTAATCTTTCACTACCTGGCTCCTACAAAATCAATGTATCCTCTCACAAAAACACAAATCTGTATCTTTGAAATAAAAGAATAACATTATCCTGTCTTCTCTTGAAATCAGAGGCTTCAAAAGAATCTGTTTGAATCAACCTTTAATAGCTGAATCCACTATTCAGAAAAAAATTCAGATAATCAATACATTACCATTTACACTGAAATAGAGTTTTATCTCAATTTTCTCTACTTTATTACTCTCAGGGTAGAGAAGAACTCCAAAAGCGCCTAATGAATTAGCTAACAATTAACTAGGCTACATTAACCAGCAAACAAAAAAGATCCATCAATTTCCCACACTAATTAATACACGCCATGATTATAACTTAATGACATTTTAAAAGAATGCTGTAAGAAATTTTTTTCAAAGTAAATTATTTAATCTATTCATGAAAAGTGGCCAGAGCATCCCAAAGACAATAAGCCTTACAAGCACCTGGTACCCACTCAGAAGAGTCTCCCAGTCCTAACTGCACCTCCCATTCTTCTCACAGAGGAAAAGACACGAATCCAGGCCTAACTTCCCCCAAGGAGCATGGCACAGTGGTAACAGCAGAACATCTGGAGCACACAGGTCTCAGGTACATTATTTCTCTTGAAAATTATGAACTCATCACACGTACAAACAGCTCTTTAAAATGGTCCAGTAAACTGCTACACTGTGCTTTAAATTGCTGTCTATTATGTACTTAAAAATATTTACTAGCAATTGGAGGTTAATATGACAACTATTAGCGGGTGGCAATTATTGCTATTAAAATATATAAATACTGTAATACTGTGCTACCAACAAATGCTAGACAGAAAACACATTAGCAAATTGTGAATATTTTCATTAAAGAAAATGAACTGTTCTAAAATGCTTTAAATATAAATTTATTTTAAATAGCAAGATTGCAAACTGAAGTGAAAAAATGTATGTAGTGTTGCAGCACTTTGAAATTTGGAGAAATGGTTCACTTATCCTCATTTTTAGCTGACAGCACTTCCTATATGGTGCTAAGTTTTCAACATCTCAAATTTTCAACATTTACAATTAACTTTTCTTTTTTGGAAAAAAAAATTGTAAGGCAAAATAAATTAGGTCAATAACAGATTACCTTAAAAACTTCAAATATAAGATTAATGGTCCTCAGCAGGAAATAAGTACTAATGTGTGTACAAGTGTTTTAACTCAGTGAGAATCTGAGATCATTACCCAATTATCTACAGTCAGGAAGATTCTAGGCAAATGAAAGAGGAATGTGGTACAAACATCTAAGAATTAGAATGGCTCCCTCAAGTCAGAGTGCATTACTTACATCTAGCTAAAGGGCACAAAATCACTTTCTCCACATTATGTCACAGAAAAACAAAAATAAAGAAACACTTACATCTGGAAATTATCATGCATCTTCCCACAACACAAGGGTAAATGCATACAGCATACGCTATGCTTTCTAAACAGGGGGTTTAACACTTGACTAAATTACAAGCGAGTGAATACATAACAAAAATGTGTCACCTGGAAATGTGATAGACAGCATGAAACACAGTTTAGAGTCACAAAGGCACAGCCAGGCATGGATTTAATGCAATGGCTTCAAATCCTACAGCAGAGAGAGTAAGGAACACAGTAACTTACCACATACACACTTGGCATTTGTCACAGGTTAGGAAAAGGGGGTGGAGGTTGAAAAGAAAATATGGGAAATTTGATGCTATGCAGTGTCAGAAAACAAGACTAGAAAAAAATCTTAAAGTTCCTAATTGCTCAACCTCAACCAACTTTGCTCAGCCATACTGACCAACTCCAATGTAAGAAAGTGAGTGATCACTGTGATACACAAAACTAATCTCTTAACTTATATTTCAATCTGCAATATGACTGTAGTTGAATTTTCTAGAAACGCTACTTTGCTCAAAAAACAAACTACAGTAAACAATTGTATAATTTATATACACATTATCATGAGATTACCGAGTACCTACAGAGTTCTTACATAAGACATACTTTATTTTGAATTCCTTTAGAACTATTCTACACAACGTACTAAAATATTTTCAATATTTTAGGATGCTGCTTTGTATGGTTTTTAGGAAAATTTCTCAATTTGGAATGAAAGAAAGCATAATAGCAATTTGATTTTAAAACTTTTAAATAGCACCTGCCCACCTTTATGTATTAGGGAATATTAACATTCTATAGTCCTTAAAAAAAAATAAAAATCAATCTGATGCCATGCCGGTCATGGTGGCACACGCCTTTAATCCCAGCCCTCTGTAGATAGAGGTAGGAGGATTGTGGTGCGTTAGAGGCCAGCCTGAGACTACATAGTTAATTCCAGGTCAGCCTGGGCTAGAGTGAGACCCTACCTCAAAAAACAAAACCAAAAAACCTGACCATTTCTGCATTTCAAAATTTTGGTACCTAAAAAGTCAACTATATTTAAATATCTATTCAAAAATCAATTACTTGTTTAAAAGAGGTTTAGGAGAACCTTTAGTAAATCAAAGTACAGAATCTTTCACAGAACTGTCCACAAAGGAATTTCAAACATCTTATCTCTATAGCACTATCATCCCACTAAGTTTTAAAAGATAACAAAGTGATCCTGAAGATTCTTTCATTTTCTCACAAAATTTACTGTACATAAATTACATACACACACACCATCCCTAGTCAGCATGATATGGTAATGTGTGAACTCTCCTCACTAACATGGGTTGACTTGGTTATTTTAATTACCTGTAAAAGTGTCAATGTGGTCACCAGCCACCAAACAAAACCATTGTAAATATCCCTTAATCAATACGTTTGCTGAGCTATGAAGATCCCTGAACCTAATACTAAATGACAGGCTGGGAGAGAAAAAAGGAGAGTCAAAGGAGTTTTCTCCTCACTTATCAGAAGATCAAGGGAAAGTTATCACAGTACTGAGAGGAAGAATCTCAACTTATAATTGAATTTCAAAACCAAGTATCTGGACTGAAATGCTGGAGGGGAAAAAAAAAAAATCACTCTCATGTTACAGTAGTGGAAGGAAGCAAGGATACTATGTCACTCAGTCTTTGTAGGTCACAGTCCTGGATTGATTTCATCTGCATAAATAATTTTTTTAGGAAAATCACACTTCCACTTTATAAAGTTGGCAAGAATTTGTATTTCTCCGCTAGTCTCAAAGGGATCCATGCCACCCATAATTAAATGTAACTAATTACAAACTGAACGCTAAATTATTTATCCAGTGTAAACAAGGATTAAGCCGGAAGAATGCTTCTTCTACTTCAGGGGTTACAGAAAACAATTTGCAAAACGCAGGGTCTCAAAAAGGCAGTGCTTTCCTCCCACTCACCCCCCAAAAAATAGGTACACAACTTAAAATAAGTTGGGATTTTTCTTTTAAGACTAAATTAAATAAATCGTTCAGCCAATTTTCCAATTATATTCTACGCTGGAAACATAATTGCCTTACATCTATTTACAAATCTTTGCTCAATATTTAAACAAATTCGTACTCTCCCGGGCTGGCACATAACTCTACGTCCAGTAACTCAAGCACAAAGCACTTATTTAAAGACCGCGCTCTCCAATTATTAGCCTAAACGCCAGGTTTAACAACGTGAATGTTTTCAGAGCTAGGTAATACGACCCAATAAAAAGCAAGGATGGCATTTACCACCAAATGTCACTGCCGCCGCCAGGAAGAAGAAAAAGAAAAAAAAGAGTTTGCTGGAGCCCTATGCATTTTTAATTTCGATGAATCTAGTCGCCGCCGTAGTCGTCGGGTGCCAGGCTTCCACGAGAACAATTGACACCCTAAATGCTTCAAGATGAAGGCAGGCAGGCGATGCAAATCCGAAGGAAAAGTTGTCAATTATCAGAGAGGAGCGGGAGGGGAAGGCAGATAAAAGCGATTATTACCAAGCCGCCCAGCTTGTTGCACTGTTGTGTGTGTGTCTGTGTGTGTGTGGATTTCGTCGGCAGGACGGAGAAAACAGTTTCTAAAAAACCAGAGGAGGAGAGAAGAACAGGCTCTCCACCTCCCGTCGGCTCCACGCTATGGCTTTTCCGGGGACAGGCAGGCGGCGGCTGGCTGTCCCCGTGGACAATCGCGGGAGCCTCGGGTGCAAGAAGTCCTTGGCTCACACAATCGCACTCAATCAAGTGTTTTCGGGCGAGACTGCAGGTGTCATTATGGAATTTATAACCAACGGGGGGGGGGGGGGGGAGAAAAAGAAAAATTCAAAAAGGCGAGGCGGGCCGAGCGGCCGATCCGACAAGGGTTGGACCAGCCAGGCGGACGCGGGCAGCACAAGGAAAAGCCTTGCACGTTATTATTTTTCCCCCTTAGGGAAAGAAGGATTAAAAAAAAAAAAAAGGCAAGAAAGCAAGGGGGAAGGGGAAGAGAAGAGGGGCGTGATGGCAACAGAGGGTGGGCGTTCGAAGTGTGCGACCCCGAATCTGCAGCTCCGAGACTTCCACATGCAAATTCCACGCCGAGCAGCGCCGCCGCCGCCGCGGCTCACAAATGATTTTTTTTTTTTTTTAAAGAGCCAAATAAACACTGGACGGGATCCAAGGCGAGGGCGAGACGATCCAAACCCGGGGAGGAGGTGGAGGAGGTGGGGTGGGGGAGGAGGAGGAGGAGGACCCGACGGGGAGCGGCGAGGGAGGGGCGACGTCCCGGCGGCGGGAGGAGAAAGTTGGTCGGCGGCGGAGGTCGGGGACACCCCCCTTCTTCTTCTTCTCTCCTTCCCTCTCTAGCGCCCGCCCCGGCATACCGGTCGGCTCTTCCCCCCCCCCCATACACACATACACACTACCGCGGCCGTCCGGCTCCCCCCTAAGCCCCCCCGCAGCGACCCCCCCCCCTCCAACCACCCACCCTCCGCCGTTTACTCACCAGCGAGAAGAGGTTGGAGTGACAATCCTCCAGGCTCGCCCCGTTCGCCACCCAGTTCGCTGCGGCAGTCATGATCCTCCGCGAGCCCGGCCGCCAGAGCGGGGCATGTCGGAACGAGGCGTCCGAGGCGAGGCGAAGCGAGGGCCGAGCCGGGCCGGGCCAGGCCGGGCGGCGGCAGCGGCGGCGGCGGCGCCTCTTCGCCGGGGGTGGGGGGTGGTGGTGGAGGGGAGTGGGGGGGTGAGAGGGGGGAGCGCGTGAGGCCGCCGCCGCAGCAGCAGCAACAGCAGCAGCAGCAGGAGGAGGAGGAGAAGGAGAGCGCGAGGGCCGGCGGGAGGCGCCGAAGCGACGCCGAGCCGGAGGGACGGCGGGCCCGGGCCGAAGAAGAGGGAGGGAGGGAGGGAAGGAGGGAGGGGGGAGGAGAGGAGGAGGTGGTCCGAGACGGACGGACGGCCGCGCGGCGGCGGCGGCGGCGGCGGCTCCTTCCTGCTCCGCTCGGGGCGGCGGCGGCGGCGGCGGCTGGGGGCGCTGTCCCCGCCTCTTCACAGGGCCGCCGCTGCCTCTCGGGCTGGCGCTGCGGGGCCGGCCGCCGCCTCCTCCTCCTCCTCCTCCTCTTCTTCTTCTTCTTCCTCCTCCTCCTCCGCCTTCGCTGTTCCCTCAGCCGCCGCTGCTGCTGCCGCCGCCGCCGCCGCCTTGTTTATCTCCAGCCACCGACTCTTCCCCCCCCCTCCGGGGGCCCCCGCGCGCGAGGAGAGCAGGAGAGGCGAGCCTCCGAGCCGCCGTCGTCGCCGCCGTGGAGCGCGAACTCGCGAAGGGGGGGGGGATGTGCGGACGAAGCCCAGCGGGCGACCCTGGCAGCCGAGCGACGTCCCCTCCTTCCTCTTCCTCCCCCACCCCCCCCCTCCTCCTTCTCCTCCTCCTCCTCCTCCTCCTCCCCAGTCAGCCTCGCTTCTCTCCTCCCTCCCCGGGCTCGTTCGCTCGCTCTGACAGCAATGGCGGCCGCCGACCGCGGCTCGACCCCGCCATTGGTTGGCGGCGCGTCACGTGACGGGCGCCGGCTGCGCGGGGGGGGGGGGCGGGCGCAGGCGCGCGGGGGAGGGGCCGCGGGCGGCTACGGCGGCGGCGATGGGTCGCGGGAGGCGCTGCTGAGCCGAAGCGCGGCCGGATCCTCAGGCCCGGGAAGAGGGAGAGAAGGAGGCGCGCGCCTGAGAGAGAGAGAAAAAGAAAGAAGTACGGGCGGTGGGGATCGCTGGCTCCCGCGGCTGTATGGATGCATCGCATCATTCACCCGGGTCATAGATCTCCTGCCCGGCCATGGCGCCCGCGAGCTCCCTGCCGGCACCGCGAGGGTGACGGGACTCGGGACTCCGATGGCTGCTCTACACATCATCCAGGCCGGTCGGTCGGTGCTCGCCGTGGGCCCGGGCAACGTGTACCGAGAGCTCCAGGGAGGAGTGTCTCGTCAAAGCCTCACGCCACCGGGTTGAGGAGGGGCGGGGGACTGAAGCACAAAGACGTGAAGTCACTTGCTCGAGATCGCGGGATTCGAACCCGTGCACGGCGAAGCCAATTTCCAGGGATTGATAACACGCTCCACTGGAGGAGCGCCTTACTGTGTTGTCCCAAGAGCTTTGCAACTTAACACGGACATGCTTCTTGAGCCCGCTCCCCCTCCCCTCCCCCGGTTTGAATGAATATTCATTCATTCGTTGCAGAAATGTTTCCTGCATCTTTTGCTCTTGTCAGGATCTAGCGTGGGATTGACCGCCAGGCACCGTGCTAGGTGGCTCTGTGAGGAGCACAGCTTCTTCCCTCGTGGCTCCATTCAGTAACCAACATTTCCTGTGAGTGAGTCTGGAGAAGAGCTGATACGAGGGAAGGCTACCCAGCCCTCTAGGCGTTTGCTGCCTGAAAAGGGAAAACTTCCACTTAAACAGAGGAATAGCCGGGCGTGGGGCACACATCTTCAATCCCAGCACTGGGGTGGCAGAGTTAGGATCACCAAGAGTTCGAGGCCACCCAGAGACTACATAGTAAAATTCCAGGTGAGCCTGGACTAGAGCTAGACCCTACCTTGAAAATCCAAAACAATAAAACAACGATGTGTTGCAAACTGGGTGTGGTGGCTCATGCCTGTAATTCCAGCACTGAGGAGGCTGATTTAAGATAGTCATGAGTTTGAGGCAGGCCTGGGATGCAGAGTCAATTCCAGATCAACTCAAGGCCCTGCCACAAAAAAAAAAAAAAAAAAAAAAAAGCCGGTCGTGGTACCACGCCTTTAATCCCAGCACTCGGGATTTTGAAAAAGAAAAAATAAATAAAAATAATGTTAGTGTTGTACTAATAGAGAATAACTTTATTATTTAATTTATTATTTGGGGGTTGTTTGTTTTGTTTTGTTTTTCAAGGCAGGGTCTCACTAGCCCCGGCTGACCAGGAATTCACTATGTAGTCTCAGGGTGGCCTGGAACTCACAGCAATCCTCCTACCACTGCCTCCTGAGTGCTGGGATTAAAGGCATGCACACCACACCCGGCTTTATTTTGGTGTTTTGAAGTAGTGTATTGCTATAGCCCAGGCTGACCTTGAACTAGCAGCATTCCTCCCACCTCTGCCTCTGAAGTGTTGGGATTAAAGGTGTTTGCAACCCCTCCCAGACTCTGTTTGCATTTTTTCTTTTTTTTTCCCCGTTTGCATTTTTAATGCTTTTTAAAACTATCATGGGCATATATTCCCTCTTCCATGGAATAAGTGCTGAACAACAAAAATCAATCTATACATAAAATTAAAGGCAGAGCAATCAAATGACACCATAAAAGTCAATTAGCCAAGGGTGATAGATCATGCCTTTAATCCCAGCATTTGGGAAGCTGAGGCTGGAGAATCACCACCATGAGAACAAGGCCTGCCCAGGCTACAGAGTGAGTTCCACATCAGCTACCTGGATTAGAGCGAGAGCCTACTGAAAAAAAGAAAAAGAGAAAGAGGATGGAGGAAGAGGGAAGGAAGGAAGGAAGGTAGAAAAAAAAGAACCAGGCATACTGGCACACGCCTTTAATCCCAGCACTCCAGGAGGCAGAGGTGGGGGGATTGCCTTGAGTTAGAGACTACCTGAGACTATATATTGAATTCCAGGTTAGCCTGGGCTAGAGAGAAACTCTACCTCGGAAAGAAAGAAAAAGAAAAAAAAAGTAAAGCTGAGCATTGTGGCATGCCCCTATAATCCCTGCACTCTGGAGTTGAGGCAGGAAGATCATGAGTTCAGGACCAGCTTGGGTGCAAAACTGTCACAAAAAAAAAAAGGGGGGGGGGGAAGGGAGGGAGGGAGGGAGAAAGAGCAGAGGAGGAAACGAGGAAAGAAAAGAGAACAAAAAAAAAAAAGGCGTGGTAGTGCACGCCTTTAATCCCAGCACTCAGGAGGCAGAGGTAGGAGGATCACTGTGAGTTTGAGGTTACCCTAACTACAGAGTGATTTCCAGGTCAGCCAGGTCAGCCTAGGCTAGAGAGTGAGACCCTCCATCGAAAAACCAAAAAAGAAAGAAAAATCCAAAAAGAGTTCCTTGACCAAAGTGGAAAAGGCTAGAAGTGTGGGAGTGATCGGCACCAGGTACACAGAAAGAGAAGTGTGGGTTCTGTCCTCAAGTGCACTACTGAATATCGTATGTCTTTTTGACAAGTTACTAGAGCCTCAGTTTCCCGGAAAACTGAGATGGGATGACCTTCAGGTCATTTCTAGCAAGGAACTCCTTCGCCTCTGAACTGTTGAGATTACTGATAAATTCTTGCTCAACAGGGAAAGCAAAGGGAGTTGATGGCAAACCTCAAGAGATAAGATTAACAGGAAGCAAAACAAGACTCCTGGGATGTAGCAGGGCAACAGTGCCAGGATTCTCCATTCCATTTCCCTGTGTGCAGGACTCGGGACTCAGTTTCCCCAGTTAGGAAACTGCCTGCTGTTCAGGCAGGAAACAAAGATCCACCACCTTAATCTCAAAACGAACCTCAGGTCTCATTTTTAGAATGACGGGTTAGTTCCCTTTCCTGGTTACCAAATGTAATGGCACAGAGAAAATGGAAGCAAAAACATGACGCGGGGCGGAACCGACCGGTGTACTGCAAGGGTGGGAACACTTTGTAAGAGTGAGCCCCACGCCCCTGGGTTCCAATCCCCACTCCAGGCAGCCCTGAGCAGGTCCTTTAACCCTGTGACCCTGCATTTGTTCAAGTGCATTCCCCTCCCACAGTGATAACTCTGCAAAGTTCTTCCCATCCTGCTTCCCCCCAAAGGCAAAAATTGATAACTTACACCACCAGCCACTTGTCCATCTGGGACCAGGGAAGATGGCATCCAGTCTTAGAACAGAAAGAGGTCTTTTTTTTTTTTTTTAATGGAAAACTTAAATAAACAATATCCCATGGTAACTCTCTCCCTCCCCCCACTTTCCCCTATGAAACTCCACTGTCCATCATATCCCCTCCCCCTCTCAATCAGTCTCTCTTTTATTTTGATGTTATCGTCTTTTTCCCCTATTTTGATGATCTTGTGTAGGTAGTGTCAGGCACTGTGGGGGGATATCTAGGCCATTTTGTGTCTGAAGGAGCATGTTATAAGGAGTCCTCCATTCCTTTGGCTCTTACATTCCTTTCCACCACCTCTTCCATAATGGACCCTGAGCCTTGGAAGATGTGATAGAGATATTTCAGATCTGAGCACCCCTCTGTCACTTCTTCTCAGCACCATGGTGCCTTCTGAGTCATCCCAAGGCCACTGCCATCTGAAAAAAGAAGGCTCTCTAACCAAAAGTGAGAGTAGCATTAATATATGGGTATGAACATTAAGAGAAGTGCTTCCTGGGCAATTTGGTGAGCATAGTATATGCATTTAGCCAGACACCAGCAGATGCTGTACCCCTACGGCTCATGGCTACTCCTGTTGTAGGTTTTCAGTATCAGGGATGTATTCCCTCCCATAGAGCGGCCTCCAGTCCAATTAGAGAGCAGTTGGTTTCCCCCAAACAGACATGCCACTATTGTACCCGTTGGCTCATTTGACCTGGCTGGCCAAATATAAGGCTTGCAGTGTCTGCTGTTGGGTGTCTTCACTGGTGATTTCTCCCTCTCCCATTGAACTACATGCAGCATAGCTTTTTCCAGCTTTCTGTCAGCTGGTCTACATGGAGGAGGTTTTCAGCTCAGCTCCAGCAGGATTTCTCAGTGACCTTGCAGCCCACGAATGTGGAGTCCAGAAAGATGTCTTTACTGTAACTTCGTTAGGTTTACTTCAGGTGGAAAAGGGACCAGATCCGGAGAGTAGAGCAGTACAAAAGCATATACCACCCCCCAAAAAAGTGAATACTAATCTCTGAACCCCAACCAAAACTAACACCTTTCATGCTCAGACCAAACAACCCAAGTTAAAGACACATTTCTAAGACTTTTGAAAAAGAGTTCTCATTTTGTCATTATTATTGTTTTGTTTTGTAAGTACATTTTTTATTTATTTATTTATTTGCAAGCTGAGAAAGAAAGAGAATGGGCATGCCAGGGCGTCTAACTGCTACAAAGGAACTCCAGATGCATGTGCCACCTTGTGCATCTGGCTTTACGTAGGTACTGGGGAATTGAACCTGGGTCCTTTGGCTTTACAGGCAAGCACTTTAACTGCTGAGTAATCTCTCCAGGCCTTGTTTGTTTTTTGACATAGGGTCTCACTCTAGCCCAGGTTGACCTGGAAGTCACTATGTAGTCTCAGGCTAGCCTCGAACTCACAGTGATCCCCCTACCTCTGCCTCCTGAATGCTGGGATTAAAGGCATGCACCACCATGCCCAGCTTTTTTTTTTACATATGTATATAAAATGAGATCATGTCACATATATAACTTTGCAATCTGTTTCTTTTACTTAATCATTTATCACAAATATACCTCAAGGCCCATATATCTGCATCTAACTCATTGTTTTATGCTTCATAGAACACCTGGGCCATAATTTATCCAATTATTCCCTTATTCCTGAACATTCAGGTGGTTTCCAGCTTTCTCCTACCCCAAAGAAGAAAGCCATAAATATCCTTACCATATATCCTTATGAACTGACACTTTTATTTCTGTAGAATAAAGTCCCCAAAAGAGAATTATTCTTTTGTTGTTAATAAATGTGTATTTTATTGTTAATAAGTACAGCAAAGAGGCTAGGGGGTGTAGCTTGGTAGTTGAGTACTTGCTTAGTATGTGCAAGGTCCTTGGTTCTGTCCCCAGCAGCACACACACACACACACACAAAAATCCACACCTTTAATCCCAGCACTCAGGAGGCAGAGGTAGGAGGATCGCTGTGAGTTCAAGGCCACCCTGAGACTATGTAGTGAATTCCAGGTCAGCCTGGGTTGGAGTAAAACCCTACCTTGAAATACAAAAAGAAAAGAAGAAGAAGAAAGAAAAGAGAAATAAAAAAATAGACTCAGCCAGATGACTTCCCCCCAGAGGTTACAGCAATTCACATGCCCTGGCACAAGACAGGGAAAGTGTACCCTTCCTCACTGTTGTGCCAGTGTTTGGAGATGCCAATTTCTTTTAATTTTTGCCAAGCTGATGGGTAGAAAATGGCATCATTGTTGTTCTTTCCCGGAACCCTAGCCAGGCTGCTTTTCTCTCTCCACTTCTTTTGACCATTCATAGCTTTCCTTCAGTTTGTGCTCTGAAAGGCAGCAGCTTAGAACAAAAGACTCAACTGGCTTACTGATTAAGGCACTTGCCTACAAAGCCTAAGGACCCAGGTTCAATTCCCCAGGTCCCATGTAAAGCCAAATGTGCAAGATGTAAGCATCTGGAGTTCTTTTGCAGTGACTGGAGGCCCTGGGGCACCCATTCTCTCTCTATCTTCCTCTTCCTTTCTCTCAAATAAATCAACAATAAATAAATAAAATATTTTTTAAAGTTTTTTTAAGACAGATGCACAAAATGGGGCATGCATCTGGAGTTCATTTGCAAGACACCCTAGCATGTCCATTCTCTTTCTCACTCTCTCTCAAATAAATAAAAAATGGTCAAAAGACTCAACCTTACCAATAAGAAGCTTTGTACTGTGACACTGGCTAGACTTTGGCCACAGTCACCTGACGTAGACCAGATAATTTACCTCCATAACTCCATAAAGATTTTCTGAAGCCGGGCATGGTGGCACATGCCTTTAATCCCAGCACTCGGGAGGCAGAGGTAGGAGGATCGCTGTGAGTTCGAGGCCACCCTGAGACTACATAGTAAATTCCAGGTCAGCCTCAGCTAGAGTGAAACCCTACCTCAAGAAAAAAAAAAAAAAAAAAAAAGACTAAGGGCTGGAGAGATGGCTTAGTGGTTAAGGCACTTGCCTTAGAAGCCTAATAACCCAGGTTTAATTCCCCAGAACCCATGTAAGCTAGATACACATGGTAGCACATGCTTCTGGAGTTCGTTTGAAGTGGCTAGATGCCCTGGAGCACCCATTCTCTCTCTCTCTCTATTGCTCTAATAATAAATTTAAAAAAACTTTACAAAAAGCCTGAGACACAGACAGGTTAGTCCATTCAGGCTTAGGTGGGTAGTAAGAGGCTAAACTGTATGGCACCAGGACATTCAGGGGATGAAGAAGGTGGGATACTCTGAACAACGGTGAGTATTTCTGATGCTTGAGGTGGGGGAGGGATCTATATTCTCATCTCAATACAAAAGTAGTCATGGCCAGAGTTCAAATCCTGCCTTGTACTTCCTTACTGTGTGACCTTCGTCAAGTTATTTTAGCTCTCTAAGCATCAGCTTAGTTGTGACGATTAAAATTGCTCTAGCAACCTCTTCAAAAGGGGATGGTAATACAGTCAGGACACACATAACAGTGTGTGTGGCTGAGACTGTATTTTGTTTTATTTATTTGTTTGACAGAGAGAGAGAGAGAGAGAGAGAGAGAAAGAAAGAGAGAGAATAGGCGCATCAGGGCCTCCAGCCACTACAAATGAACTCCAGGCATATGTTCCACCTTGTGCATCTGGATTTATGTGGGTACTGGGAAATTGAACCCAGGTCCTTAGGCTTTGCAGGCAAGCGCCTTAACCGCTGAGGCATTTCTCCAGTTGTATTTTGGCTGGCTAGATCTGCCAGGAAATGAGAGGAAAAACCTTTTCTCTATAGGAATTCTGAGAAATGACTGATCAGGTTATGATGACTAATCTCATCAGGGACACACAGACTGCATAAACAGTGACCTCCTCCTAACAGCACGAGAAGGGCTCCCTAAATGTTTTGAGTTACTGTGTGGTTAACATGAAATAAAGTCCGCTTGCTGGGAAATTATTTTAAGGATCCACTTTCCTAAGTAGGGGGAATATTTACCGAGTGCGTGTGTGATATAAAGGCGGCTTCTCTGCTCCGTAACCACTGTGAAACTCCAACAGCAAATCCCACCAGCTCGCTAGCATTTACAGAAGCCACAGCGATAAAGTGGGAGGCAAGCTACTGAAAATCTACAACAAGAAGTCAGCAAAGTGCGATCAAGAGACTGTAAAGTAAACGATATGTAGAGAATGAAATGTAATTTATTTCCTGGGGGAAGCGATCGGAACCGACAGCAGCCACCGTGAAGCTGTCCGCGCACTCCATTTTCACCCGTGAGAGACTATTGCAGTCAGCGCATTTGAAGATGGAGAAATTGGGCACGCGATTTACAAGACCAATTGATTATAACTCACTGGTGGCCTCAGAGATCAACAGTCCATTTGAGAAGGAAAAACCGAGACCTAAGTAGGACAGAGTTACTTGCCTCCACCCCCAGCCCTACCCCCTGCCATGCCCCAACTGAGAACTTATACAGCCCAGGTGGCTGGCAAAATCCAATGAACCTGTCACCCAGGCCAAGTGGAGACTAAAGGATGACTTGAGTTTCACATGTGGTTTTTACTGCCTCCAAATTGTTGCCTGAGTAAGGCCCGGGTTCCATCCAAGGGTAGCTTTGAAATCAAATGATCTGTCACAGAAAGCAAGATCTGGCCCCATGGCCAGGTGTGGTGGCGCACCCCTTTAATCCAAGCACTCAGGAGGCAGAGGTAAGAGGATCGCTATGAGTTTGAGGCCAGCCTGAGACTACATAGTGAATTCCAAGTAGCCTGTGCTACAGCAAACCCTACCTAAAAAAAAAGGCTGGGAAGATGGCTTAGTGGTTAAGGTGCTTGCCTGAAAAGGACCCAGGTTCAATTTTCCGGGACCCATGTAAGCCAGATGCATAAGGTGGCATATGCATCTGGAGTTTGTTTGCAAGGACTAGAGGCCCTGGCATGCCCATTATCTCTCTCTCTCCGTGTGTGTGTGTGTGTGTGTGTGTGTGTGTGTGTATTTGTCCCCCCTCTTTCTTTAATAAATGAAAATAAAAAATATATAAAACAAAACAACAACAACAAAAAGATCTGGCCCCAGCCATGGGGATAGAGCACACCTATACTTAGGAACAGGAACAGGTCTTTTCAGGCCTAGGCACTTAAAGTCCCGGACATTTTGGAGGGACACGATGCGGTCCCTGGAGGATGGAGGCTTTTGTCTCACATGCAAAGACCTGGATGGCAGCTCTCTCTCATCAGCAGAATCGCTCAGCTGAGGTGGTTAGATCGGTTACCTCCTCACCTGTCCAGACCTCGGCTGAAGCCCTGATTTCGGGCAGCGGTGAAAAGACGCTTGTCTTCCTTACAAAATCCCTTCCAGGAGCCTGGCCACTTTGGCCGGGAACACAGAAAACAGAAAAGGTGAGGTGTGCTGGCAGGGTTGCGGGAGCAGTTGGCATCTCTCCTCCCTGAGTGCTGCCTGGCCTTGGGCCACTTGGGCGGGCCTTTTCCCCGTTCTTTCCTGAGCCTTGAATTCACACTTGCATGATCTTGACAGGAAAAGTTTTAGATTGACCCATGAATTCTCTCTCTCTCTGTGTCATTTTTAAAGAATATTCTATTTATTCATTTGAGAGAGATAAAGAGGCAGATAGAAAGAGAGAAAATAGGCATGCCAGGGCCTCTATATACTGCAAACTCAAGATGCATGTGCCACCTTGTACATCTGGTGTTACATGGGTACTGGGGAATCGAACTCCAGTCCTTAGACTTTGCAGGCAAGTGTCTTAACTGGTCAGTCATCTCTCTAGCCACCCCCCCCCTTTTTTTTTAAGATTTTTATTTATTTATTTATTTATTAGAGACAGAGAGAGGGAGGGAGAGAGAGAGAGAATGGGCATGCCAGGGCCTCTAGCCACTGCAAACGAACTCCAGATGCATGCGCCACCATGTGCATCTGGCTTATGTGGGACCTGGAGAATCAAACCAGGGTCCTTAGGCTTAGCAGGCATGCACCTTAACCGCTAAGCCATATCTCTAGCCTTTTTTTTTTTTTGGTTTTTTGAGGTAGGGTCTCCCTCTAGCCCAGGCTGACCTGGAATTCACTATGTAGTCTCAGGGTGGCCTTGAACTCACAGTGATCCTCTTACCTCTGCCTCCCTAGAGGGCTACACATGTGTGTATGTGTGTGTGTGTGTGTGTACCAAGGTCTCCTGCTGCTGCAATTGAATGCCAGATACTTGTGCCACTTTTTGCATCTGGCTTTATTTATTTATTATTTATTTTTAGACTCAATGTCTCACTCTAGCCCAGACTGACCTGGAATTCATTTTGTAGTTGCAGGCTGGCCTCGCACTCACAGCCATCCACCTACCTCTGCCTCCTATGTGCTGGGATTAAAGGCATGTGCCACCACACCTGACTGCATGTGGCGAATAGAATCCGGGCAGCAGGCTTTGCAACCTAGTGCCTTTGACTGCTGAGCCATCTCCCTAGCACCCCTTCTCATTTATTTATTTTTTTGGCTTTTTTATATATTTTTTTTCGAGGTAGGGTCTCACTTTAGCCCAGGCTGACCTAGAATTCACTCTGTAGTCCCAGGCTGGCCTCGACCTCATAGTGATCTTCCTACTTCTGCTTCCTGAGTGCTGGGATTAAAGGCGTGTGCCACTATGTCTGGCTTTGTTTTTTTCTTTCAAGGTAGGGTCTTGCTCTCCTATGTCTGGCTTTTTAAAAAAGCATTTTACTTATTGATTAGAGAGAGAGAAAGAGGCAAAGAGGGCTGGGGTGATGGCTCATTGGTAAAGATACTAACATAAAAAGTCTGCTCACCTCCCAGTTCAGTTCCCAAGTCACCCATGTGAAGCCAGATGCACAATGTGGCAATGCGTCTGGATTTTATTTACGGCAGTGTTCATTCACTCCCTTCTCTCCAACAAATAATAATAATGTAATAATAAATAATTAAAAAAAAAAAAGAGGCAGAGACAGATTGAAAGAGAGAAAGAGAATGGTCATGCCAGAGCCTCCAGCCACTGCAAATGAATTCCAGATGCATGTGCCACCTGGTGCATCCGGCTTAAGTGGGGACTGGGGAATCGAAATCAGGTCCTTAGGCATTGCAGGCAAGTGCAACGGCTGAGCCATCTCTCCAGCCCTACCCCCTTTTTAAAGTTTTTCTTTACTCGAAAAAAGCTCACGTTGGCCATTGCGCAGTGAAGCTGTCCAGTTGTGTGCTGTGTGTGTGTGTGTGTATCCATTGGACACAGCACTTAGCTCTAGCTGGAGCATTTGGCCGCCTGCTGTGGCTGAGGCTTACAATATGTAGGGACTGAAAGAAGGAGGCTGAAGGAAATGATCCACATGGTCACCATTCTTTGGCCAGACCCCAGCATATTCAAAGAAGGACCTTATTATCGGTTATGTGAAAGCAACTCGTTTTGAGTTAGTAAAGTCAGCATCACCGAGGAGTTTTGGGTGGAGCCCAGTGGTGGAGCATGTGCTTAGCGTGATAGGCTGTGGGTTTCATCTGCGCAACAAAAAGAACAAAAGGAAGCAGCCGGAGGACGTGGTGGAGCACACCTTTAATCCCAGCGCTCAGGAGGCAGAGGTGGGAAGATCACCTCCCCAGGGAAAGGAGCAAACACTTGGCTTTGGCTTGTAAGGCTCAGTGGAAACTGATGCACCTCCTGAGCCAGATCTCTCATTTCTCAGCCATTCGTGCGTGTTCTGTTCACAGAGTGCTGGCCAGGTCTGATCAGTGCTGAGCTGCCTTTGCCCCAGGGAATACAGACCACTGGCTCTCGCGTTCCCCTGGGCTGTATGTCATGCTCCAGAAAGAAGCCCTTACCATGCACCTAAGTTACCATGTCCTTCCCTCCCACACCTCCCACCCTATTTACTGTCCTCTCCACATATGAAGTCACCTGTCATGGCATGGATTTATTTATATGTATATCTGTATTTTTAAAATATTTTATTTATGAGACAAAGAGAGAGAGAATGGGCACACCAGGGCCTCTAGCCATAGGGAATGAACTCCAGACGCATGTGCCACCTTGTGCATCTGGCTTACATGGGTCCTGGGGAATCGAGCCTCAAACCAGAGTCCTTAGGCTTTGCAGGCAAGCGCCTTAACTGCTAAGCTATCTCTCCAGCCCTGTATTTTTATTTTATGACAGGGTCCTATGTAGCTCAGGCTGACATTAAGCCTGTTATATAGTTTAGGCTGGCCTTGAACTCCCAATCTTCTCACTCCTTCCTCCCAAGTGCTGAGATTATAGATAAACATTGCCACCATACCAGCTCATGGTTTTTACTTATATTTACAAGGAGAGAGGGAAGAGGGAGAGAATGGGTGTGCCAAGGCCTCCTGCCCCTGAAAACAGACTGCAGACACATGCACCACCTGCATCTGGCTTGGAAACACCTTTGACCACTAAGCCATCTCTCCAATCCCCAGGGGGTTTTTTTTGGTTTTGGTTTTTCTGTTTTTGTTTATTTTTTGAGGTAGGGTTTCACTCTAGCCCAGGCTGACCTAGAATTCACTATGGAGTCTCAGAGTGGCCTTGAACTCATGGCGATACTCCTGCCTCTGCCTCCCGAGTGCTGGGATTAAAGGCATGTGCCACCAGGCCCGGCTGTTTTCTTTCTTTATTTTTCAAGTAGGGTATTGCTCTAGCCCAGGCTGACCTGGAATTCACTATGTAGTCTCAGGCTGGCCTCGAACTCACAATGATCCTCCTATCTGTACCTTCCAAGTGCTGGGATTAAAGGTGTGCATCACCACGCCAGGCTCCCCAGCTAATGATTTTATCACCACCGACAAGCTTCTTGGAGCATAAATCCCACGAGGGTAGGGTTTTGGATTATTTCTGTTTCCTGAGTTATCTCTAGTACTTGGAACATTGTTGGTATTGAACAAACATGCATTGGAGAAAGGAATACAAAATAATACAAGAGTAAAAAGACTGACACCAAGTGTCAGTCATTGTAGGAAGACACAGGCCCTTGCCAGCTCCAAGCCTCACTCCACCCCTCCACAAATATCAGATCCCTGGAGCCTGCAGGACCAGCAGAACTCCCCCCCCCCCACCCCCGTGCCAGCAATGGGTGGGAGTCTCAGGCCCCAGAGGAGCAGGGGGTCCCTACACTACTCTGCAGAGGGATTTTTGGAGTCAGGAAGGGACAAGTGCTGAATCAACCAGACTTAGGGCCATTTATAGCCTAAGTGTCTCTCAGAAGAACTGTGTGCTTTCTCAGCATCTGCCCAGCACTGGGGGGTTAAATTTTGTAGAATAATCTGATTTCTCCCTCTAATTTTGAAAGATCTAAGCATCAAACAAATGCATACTTTACAAAATAAAACACCCCTTTGTGCCCAACCTAGATAACTTTTGTTAGCAATTTGGCATATGGATATTCATCTTTTTTTTTTTTTTTTTGGTTTTTTGAGGTAGGGTCTCACTCTAGCTCACACTGACCTGGAATTCACTATGGAGTCCTCAGGGTGGCCTCGAACTCATGGTGATCCTCCTACCTCTGCCTCCCGAGTGTTGGGATTAAAGGCGTGCGCTACCACGCCTGGCTTTTTTTTTTTTTTTTTTTTTTTTTTTTTGAGGTAGGGTTTCACTCTAGCTCAGGCTGACTTGGAATTCACTCTGTAGTCTTAGGGTGGCCTTGAACTCATGGTGGTCCTCCTACCTCTGCCTCCCGAGAGCTGGGATTAAAGGCGTGTGCCGCCACGCCCGGCTAAGATCTATCTTTTCTGGTGTGTGTGTGTGTAGTATGAGTGGTGTGGTGTGGTTGGTATAAGCACATGTGTGTGCAGTTGTGAATGCTCTGTGCACACGCATGCACCAGCCAGAGGAGGATGTCACAAGCTCTCCTTGTTTCACTCATCTGCCTGTCTCCTTGAGGAATCTCTCACTCAACCAAGAGCTGCCATTTTCCCCCGCCGTCTCAGGCCCCCTCAGACAGTAAGTAACGCTTGTGCAGCTAATGCTCCTAACTGCTGAGCAACGGTCACAGCCCACATATACATATATATTCGAATGTAGAGGTCCGTGACTTTGAAAGACATCTACCATCAAGTAACAATCACCACAACCGAGTTTAGGGCAATTCCATCAACATGTCCCAACCTGAAAATTCTCTCCTTGCTCCCCCTGCCCTTTTTGTTTTGTTTTGTTTTGTTTTTCAAGGTAGGGTCTCTCTCTAGCCCAGGCTAATCTGGAATTCACTATGCGGTCTCAGGGTATCCTCCTACCTCTGTCTCAGGATTGCTGGAATTAAAGGCGTGCACCACCATGCCCAGATCTTTGCACTTTTAAATTTTTTCCTTGAACTTTAATTTTTTTTTTTTTTTTTGGCCAGGCATGGTGGCTCACACACCTTTAATCCCAGCACTTGGGAGGCAGAAGTAGGAAGATCGCCATGAGTTCAAGGTCACCCAGAGACTACATACGTGAATTCCAGGTCAGCCTGAGCTAGAGCGAGACCCTACTTTGAAAAAACAGAAAAAAAAAAAAAAAAAAGAAAGAAAGAAAAGAAAAGAAACCTGGATTAATTTCAGACATTACATAATTAAGGTAATGTTTCGGTGGTTTCATAAATTCTTTAAAGTTTTATTTATTAATTTTTTTATTTGAGAGAGAGGAAGATAGTGAGAGGGAATGGGCATACCAAGGCCTTCAGCTACTGCAAATGAGCTCCAGAAACATGTGCCACTTTGTGTATCTGGCTTACATGGGTCCTAGGGAATTGAACATGGGTCCTTTGGTTTTGCAGGCAAGTGATTTAACTGCTAAGCCATCCCTCCAGCCCTATTTATTTTCAAGAAGAGAGAGAGAGGAAAAAAAAAAAATAGGTACACTAAGTTCTCTAGCCACTGCAAATGAACTCCAGATGCATGCACTACTTTATGCATCTGGCTTCCCTGGGTCCTAGGGAATCAAACCAGGATATTAGGCATTTCAGGCATATGCCTTAACCACTGAGTGATCTCTTCAGCCCTCCTTTCCCTTTTGTAAACAATCCCTTCTTTCAACTTCTACCTCCTGGCTATGACTAATCTATTCTCTGTTGCTATAATTTTTTTTTTCTTTCCAAAATGTCATATAAATGAGCTCATTAGGCACATAGCTCTTTGAATCTAGTTTCTTTGGCTTGGAGTGGTGATGCACACCTTTAATCCCAGCACTCAGGAGTCAGAGGTAGAAGGATCGCTTGTGAGTTCAAGGCCACCCTGAGACTACATAGTGAATTCCAGGTCAGCCTGGGCTAGTGCCAGACCCTATGTCAAAAAATAAAAGAATAGCCAGGCGTGGTGGCACACGCCTTTAATCCCAGCACTCGGGAGGCAGAGGTAGGAGGATCGCTGTGAGTTTGAGGCCATCCTGAGACTACACAGTGAATTCCAGGTCAGCCTGAGCTAGAGTGAGACCCTACCTCAAAAAAAGCAAAATAAATAAATAAAATAAAATAAAAATAAATAAATAAATAAAAACCATTTCCTTTGTTCTCTAATGCACCTTCTCTGCCCACCGTGGTACCTGCCACCTAGCAGGTGCTCGAAACTGCGTGTTGGATGAATCGGCCTCCCAGACCCTCCTTCCACACACACTTGTAGACCCATGCCATTAATCTATGTCATGTCTTCTGTTGTGTGGGTGTCCTTCCCTTTCCCACACTCCTCCTGGGTGCCCCTTGCTACTCCCCAGTCTGGCCCTGTTACAGACAAGGCTCCAGATTGACCTGCAAACTGGATTGAGGTGTTTTTGCTTTTCTGCCCCCCCCCCCAAGATAAGGTCTCAGGATGACCTGAAATTCACTTAATTTACAGCAATCCTCCTATCTTGACCTCCCTCCGGAGGGCTGGGATTAAAGGTGTTCACCACCACACCCAGGCAGATGGTGTGAGTAAGCTATTTGTTTATTTATTTGAGAGAGAAAGAGGAAGATATAGATAGGATGGGCTGCCAGGGCCTCAAGCTACTGCAAATGAACTCCAGACGCATGTGCCACCATGTGCATTTGGCTTACGTGGGTACTGCAGAATCGAACTTGGGTCCTTAGGCTTCCCAGGCAAGTGCCTTAACCACTAAGGCATCTCTCTAGCCCAGTGAGTTTTTTGTTGTTGTTATTGTTGTTTGTTTTGGTTCGGTTTTTCGAGATAGTGTCTCATTCTAGCTCAGGCTGACCTGGAATCCACTATGTAGTCTCAGGGTGGCCTCGAACTCACAGTGATCCTCCGATCTCTGCCTCCCGAGTCCAGGGAGTTTTTTTTTTTTTTTTTTTTTTTTTTGTCAAAACAAATTCCTAGTAGTCGATTAGCTGGTTCAGAGGACGGCAGATTTTCTCAAAGGCTGATAGTGATTTCTGTCGGTACCAGTGGAGGAGAGTAAGATCCCCAGCTCCACCAGGGGCCGGTGCCTGCACTGGACATTATCAATGGGGATAAATATCAGCCCCCCACTTCTGGGGGCTTCAGGGTTAGCAAATCACCCATCTTCAGATTTTATACATTGGCACAATCTCTAGAGAGAACTATAGAGGCTGACAGGGATCACTGACCTCCCCCCTGCCACTTTCTTTGGATAAGTAAGGACCAAAAATCAAACTAAAAGCAAATCTCCTATCTCTAATCCTATCATTGAGAAATAAGAGGACATTTTACACCACTGAAAACCTAGAAAGGCAAACCGATGGGAATAAAACAGATCTCACCACAATACATTTGGACGTTTTATTATGATTGTTTCACAGTGAAGAATGCTGTATGGGCCTTCTGCAGGGCAGGCTTGGACAGGAGCCTGGCGGCTACCAGCAGGCCTGCATAGGTGACCCTACAAGGGCTCTAAATGAGAACAAAGGGTAGTTGGGGAGGAAAAAAAAAATGCAGCTGAACAGAGGGAAGAAATGAAAGTGTTACAATTAGCTAATTGGGCCCTGTTCTTCTGGTTGGGGTTTTATCTCCCCCACTGTGCACAGAGCTCTTCTCTACATCAAAGACCCCTGCATGCCCTGAGATTTGGAAGCGATGTTTATGGAGGGCTTTGAAGATGTAAAGTACTGTTTAAATGCTAAGTATTATTATTATTACCTTAAATTTTAAATAATCTTTTTTTTTTAGTGGGAATTTTTAATGTGTTTACAATTTGTATTTAATGGGCGAACCAGCGAGCTTGAACTGGGATGAAGTAAGACACCCCTACTGTACCCCCCAACCCCCCTAGTACCTTGGGAACAGGGAGCCTGGCTCTCATCACCTTGCCCTCTTAGATTGTATTCTCAGGGAAGATGAGCGCTGTCAATCAAGGGCTGTCAGTTTATGTAAGAACATGTCTCGGGATCTAATTGAAATACAGTATCTTTGCAGGCAGAGTTGATGGAGTTACCACATTACAGATTTTATTTGACTCTGCCTCTCAATTCATTCCTTTGTATAGTTTCCAGCTTTCTTCATAAAACAGAAATTAGACGCAGTCCTGACATTAGAATTTCACGAAGAAGCAATCAAATCCAAATTACTTCCAAGAAGGAAAGAACCATAAAAGAGACTAAACAAGATGAACATGGAGGGGGGAAAACCCTTTTGGAAGGCCCTAGTTCATGAATTAATTTTGTTATTTGGTCCTTGGGACAAATCCAACTTAATTTAAGAGGTTGCCAGACAGAACACAAGGAAAAACTTCTGAGTCTGTGGCTCAGGGAGAAAATTATAAAGTTTTTATTTATTTATTTGCAAGCGGGGAGAGATGGAGAGAATGGGTGCACCAGGACCTCCAGCAATGCACACAAACTCCAGATGCATGCTCCACTTTGGGCATCTGCCTTTACGTGGGTACTGGGGAATCGAACCCAGGTCGTTAGGCTTTGCAGGCAAGCGCCTTAGCTGCAAAGCCATCTTTCCAGCCTGAAAATTGTAAAGTGTTGTTTTTGCTTGTTTGGTTTCAGGTTTTTTTGTTTTGTTTTGTTTTGTTTTTGAGGTAGGGTCTCCCTGTAGCCCAGGCTGAAATTCACTATGTAGTCTTAGGGTGGCCCTGAACTCACAGCGATCCTCCCCCTACTTCTGCCTCGCCAGGGAGGGATTAAAAGTATGCCCCAACACACCTGGCTGGAAAATTGTGAAGTTTGAAAGTTTTTATTTACTTGCCTTCTTCTTCGTTTTCCTCTTGCAGACGAGGGTCAGGTCGTGGCCTTGTGGCTCGCGCTCACCCAGTCGGTCACTTTTAGTGTACACCATGTACTCCTGGCTGCTGTCTTTTTAGGGATTTTTTTTTTTAATTAAAACCTCATCAAAGCTTAAATGAATTGCCTGACATAAAACTTGGATCTAAAATGGAACAGAGGCCCTGGGCCTTTTCAATTTCCTATGGTAACCAAAGACCAAACCGTGTTTTAAGAACTGTTCTAGTAATGAAAAGCAAGAGGTATCGAGTTACCAAATGGCTTTTACCCTCTTGAAACTGAAGTGAAGGAAAATCTCATGAATCTGAACTGTGCTAATAATGGAATTTGTTATAATTCAACCTGGCTAAACGGCAGTTTACCATGGGATTACTCAGGAAGACAAGCTGACCGGCCCGAGAGTAGCCCTGTGACAGAAGATTGCTCAGGGCACGTTTCCTGTCTAATGGAATAAGTTGTCTTAAGGCTTTTTAGCCCCTCGTTCTCACCTAAATAAATCCCTGCCAAATCCAGATGATTTTAAATGTCGATTAGAGAAAAAGGGAAACACAGCCACTGGGAATCCTTTTTCTGTCAACTTCTCTCCTGTACTCAAAAGAAGGAAAGGGTAACATTTGGGTGGAGGCAGGAAGATCAGGGGTTCAAGATCAACCTTAGCTGCATAGGGAGTTTGAGGTTAGCTTGGACTGCATGAGACAGTGTTTCAAAAAAAAAAAACAAAAAACGGGGGGGGGGGAGGAGGCTATAGAGATGGTTCAGTGGTTAAGGCACTTGCTTATAAAGCCTAACAACCCTGGTTCAATTCTCCAATACCCACATAAAGCCAGATGCACAAAGTGGGGCATTCAGTTAGAGGCCATAATGTACCCATTATCTCTCTCTTCTCTCTGTCTCTCTCTGCTTGGAAAGAAGGAAGGAAGGAAGGAAGGGAAGGGAAGAAAGAAGAGAGGGAGAGGGGGAAGGAGGAGGGAGGGAGGGAGGAAGGCCTGGCATGGTGGTACACGCCTTCAATTCCAGCACTTTGGAGGTGGAGGTTAGGAGGGGATCACCATGAGTTGGAGGCCAGCCTAGGACTACAGAGTTCCAGGTCAGCCTGGGCTAGAGTTAGACCTTACCTTAGGGAAAAAAAAAAAAAAAAAAAGCTGGGTGTGGTGGCACTTGCCTTTAACTGAAAAACCAAATAAAATAAATAAATAAAATGACAGAAAGAAAGATGATAAGGAACAAAAGGAAGGACTGATTCTAAACAGTTCCTTTACTCTTGACCTGACCTTCATGTCAGTCACAGTTACAAATGAGGAAGGCTTTTCTGAAGCAAAGATCTCTAATCACCACAGCTAACAAAGGGACGGAGTGCAAATAACTCCCTTCTTCCCACTCCTACAAGCCAAGCCATGGGCTAAACATGTCCTGCTGTCCTTCCACCTACCATACCCAGTAGCCAGCAAGTTCTTGGTCACCTTGTCTATTGAGATCATCTATATCCTTTAAAAAACTTATTTATTTGACAGAGAGAGAGAATGGATGCACCAGAGGTGTCTTGTCACTGCAAATCAACTCCAGATACACGCACGCTTTGTGCATCCTGGCTCCATGCGGGTACTGGGGAATCGATCTCCGGTTGTCAAGCTTTGCAAGCAAGCACCTTTAATGGCCGAGCGAGCCATCTTCCCAGCCTGTTGGTATCGTCTTCAAGCTAGGGGGGAGGGATTAAAGGCATGCAGCACTACACCCAGCACAGCAGACAGCATTTCATGGGCACCCAGTGTCCCCAAATCTTTCCCCTTAACTTGAAGGAAATGCTTTAAAGTCACATCATCCCATTCAGAGTTTTTGGTTTTTTTTTGTTTTGAGGTAGGATCTCACTCTAGCCCAGGCTGACCTGGAACTCAAAGTGATCCTCCTACTTCTGCCTCCAAAGTGCTGGGATTAAAGGGAGTTCAGATTTGTTTGTTTGTTTCATGAGGTAGAGTCTTACTCTAGCCCAGGCTGACCTGGAATTCACTCTGTAGTCTCAGGCTGGTCTCAAATTCACCGGGCTCCTCCTACCTCAGCCTCCTGAATGCTGGGATTAAAGGTGTGGGCCACCATGCCTGGGAGGAAGAGAGAGAGAGGTATATAGGTGCACTAGGGCATCTAGTCACTGCAAATGAACTCTAGATGCATGCACCACCTTGTGTACTGTACATGGGTACTGGGGAATCAAACTTGGGATGTTAGGTTTTGTCCTTAATGGCTGAGCCATCTGTCTAGTCCCTCAGATTTTTTTTTTTTTTAAGTTTTTCGAGGTAGCATCTCACTCTATCCCAGGCTGACCTGGAATTCACTATGTAGTCTCAGGGTGGCCTCGAACTCCCCCCTGCCACTTTCTTTGGATAAGTAAGGACCAAAATCAAACTAAAAGCAAATCTCCTATCTCTAATCCTATCATTGAGAAATAAGAGGACATTTTACACCCTGAAAACTAGAAAGGCAAACGATGGCGAATAAAAACAGATCTCACCACAATACATTTGGACGTTTTATTATGATTGTTTCACAGTGAAGAATGCTGTATGGGCCTTCTGCAGGGCAGGCTTGGACAGGAGCCTGGCGGCTACCAGCAGGCCTGCATAGGTGACCCTAAAGGGCTCTAAATGAGAACAAAGGGTAGTTGGGGAGGAAAAAAAAATGCAGCTGAACAGAGGGAAGAAATGAAAGTGTTACAATTAGCTAATTGGGCCCTGTTCTTCTGGTTGGGGTTTTATCTCCCCCACTGTGCACAGAGCTCTTCTCTACATCAAAGACCCCTGCATGCCCTGAGATTTGGAAGCGATGTTTATGGAGGGCTTTGAAGATGTAAAGTACTGTTTAAATGCTAAGTATTATTATTATTACCTTAAATTTTAAATAATCTTTTTTTTTTAGTGGGAATTTTTAATGTGTTTACAATTTGTATTTAATGGGCGAACCAGCGAGCTTGAACTGGGATGAAGTAAGACACCCCTACTGTACCCCCCCAACCCCCCTAGTACCTTGGGAACAGGGAGCCTGGCTCTCATCACCTTGCCCTCTTAGATTGTATTCTCAGGGAAGATGAGCGCTGTCAATCAAGGGCTGTCAGTTTATGTAAGAACATGTCTCGGGATCTAATTGAAATACAGTATCTTTGCAGGCAGAGTTGATGGAGTTACCACATTACAGATTTTATTTGACTCTGCCTCTCAATTCATTCCTTTGTATAGTTTCCAGCTTTCTTCATAAAACAGAAATTAGACGCAGTCCTGACATTAGAATTTCACGAAGAAGCAATCAAATCCAAATTACTTCCAAGAAGGAAAGAACCATAAAAGAGACTAAACAAGATGAACATGGAGGGGGGAAAACCCTTTTGGAAGGCCCTAGTTCATGAATTAATTTTGTTATTTGGTCCTTGGGACAAATCCAACTTAATTTAAGAGGTTGCCAGACAGAACACAAGGAAAAACTTCTGAGTCTGTGGCTCAGGGAGAAAATTATAAAGTTTTTATTTATTTATTTGCAAGCGGAGAGAGATGGAGAGAATGGGTGCACCAGGACCTCCAGCAATGCACACAAACTCCAGATGCATGCTCCACTTTGGGCATCTGCCTTTACGTGGGTACTGGGGAATCGAACCCAGGTCGTTAGGCTTTGCAGGCAAGCGCCTTAGCTGCAAAGCCATCTTTCCAGCCTGAAAATTGTAAAGTGTTGTTTTTGCTTGTTTGGTTTCAGGTTTTTTTGTTTTGTTTTGTTTTGTTTTTGAGGTAGGGTCTCCCTGTAGCCCAGGCTGAAATTCACTATGTAGTCTTAGGGTGGCCCTGAACTCACAGCGATCCTCCCCCTACTTCTGCCTCGCCAGGGAGGGATTAAAAGTATGCCCCAACACACCTGGCTGGAAAATTGTGAAGTTTGAAAGTTTTTATTTACTTGCCTTCTTCTTCGTTTTCCTCTTGCAGACGAGGGTCAGGTCGTGGCCTTGTGGCTCGCGCTCACCCAGTCGGTCACTTTTAGTGTACACCATGTACTCCTGGCTGCTGTCTTTTTAGGGATTTTTTTTTTTAATTAAAACCTCATCAAAGCTTAAATGAATTGCCTGACATAAAACTTGGATCTAAAATGGAACAGAGGCCCTGGGCCTTTTCAATTTCCTATGGTAACCAAAGACCAAACCGTGTTTTAAGAACTGTTCTAGTAATGAAAAGCAAGAGGTATCGAGTTACCAAATGGCTTTTACCCTCTTGAAACTGAAGTGAAGGAAAATCTCATGAATCTGAACTGTGCTAATAATGGAATTTGTTATAATTCAACCTGGCTAAACGGCAGTTTACCATGGGATTACTCAGGAAGACAAGCTGACCGGCCCGAGAGTAGCCCTGTGACAGAAGATTGCTCAGGGCACGTTTCCTGTCTAATGGAATAAGTTGTCTTAAGGCTTTTTAGCCCCTCGTTCTCACCTAAATAAATCCCTGCCAAATCCAGATGATTTTAAATGTCGATTAGAGAAAAAGGGAAACACAGCCACTGGGAATCCTTTTTCTGTCAACTTCTCTCCTGTACTCAAAAGAAGGAAAGGGTAACATTTGGGTGGAGGCAGGAAGATCAGGGGTTCAAGATCAACCTTAGCTGCATAGGGAGTTTGAGGTTAGCTTGGACTGCATGAGACAGTGTTTCAAAAAAAAAAACAAAAAACGGGGGGGGGGGAGGAGGCTATAGAGATGGTTCAGTGGTTAAGGCACTTGCTTATAAAGCCTAACAACCCTGGTTCAATTCTCCAATACCCACATAAAGCCAGATGCACAAAGTGGGGCATTCAGTTAGAGGCCATAATGTACCCATTATCTCTCTCTTCTCTCTGTCTCTCTCTGCTTGGAAAGAAGGAAGGAAGGAAGGAAGGGAAGGGAAGAAAGAAGAGAGGGAGAGGGGGAAGGAGGAGGGAGGGAGGGAGGAAGGCCTGGCATGGTGGTACACGCCTTCAATTCCAGCACTTTGGAGGTGGAGGTTAGGAGGGGATCACCATGAGTTGGAGGCCAGCCTAGGACTACAGAGTTCCAGGTCAGCCTGGGCTAGAGTTAGACCTTACCTTAGGGAAAAAAAAAAAAAAAAAGCTGGGTGTGGTGGCACTTGCCTTTAACTGAAAAACCAAATAAAATAAATAAATAAAATGACAGAAAGAAAGATGATAAGGAACAAAAGGAAGGACTGATTCTAAACAGTTCCTTTACTCTTGACCTGACCTTCATGTCAGTCACAGTTACAAATGAGGAAGGCTTTTCTGAAGCAAAGATCTCTAATCACCACAGCTAACAAAGGGACGGAGTGCAAATAACTCCCTTCTTCCCACTCTACAAGCCAAGCCATGGGCTAAACATGTCCTGCTGTCCTTCCACCTACCATACCCAGTAGCCAGCAAGTTCTTGGTCACCTTGTCTATTGAGATCATCTATATCCTTTAAAAAACTTATTTATTTGACAGAGAGAGAGAATGGATGCACCAGAGGTGTCTTGTCACTGCAAATCAACTCCAGATACACGGCATGCAGCACTACACCCAGCACAGCAGACAGCATTTCATGGCGACCCAGTGTCCCCAAATCTTTCCCCTTAACTGAAGGAAATGCTTTAAAAGTCACATCATCCCATTCAGAGTTTTTGGTTTTTTTTTTGTTTTGAGGTAGGATCTCACTCTAGCCCAGCTGACCTGGAACTCAAAGTGATCCTCCTACTTCTGCCTCCAAAGTGCTGGATTAAAGGGAGTTCAGATTTGTTTGTTTGTTTCATGAGGTAGAGTCTTACTCTAGCCCAGGCTGACCTGGAATTCACTCTGTAGTCTCAGGCTGGTCTCAAATTCACCGGGCTCCTCCTACCTCAGCCTCCTGAATGCTGGGATTAAGGTGTGGGCCACCATGCCTGGGAGGAAGAGAGAGAGAGGTATAGGGTGCACTAGGGCATCTAGTCACTGCAAATTAACTCTAGATGCATGCACCACATTGTGTACTGTACATGGGTACTGGGGAATCAACTTGGGATGTTAGGTTTTGTCCTTAATGGCCTGGTGCATCTGTCTAGTCCCTCAGATTTTTTTTTTTTTTAAGTTTTTCGAGGTAGCATCTCACTCTATCCCAGGCTGACCTGGAATTCACTATGTAGTCTCAGGGTGGCCTCGAACTCACATGGATACAGATCGGCGATCCTCCTACCTCAGCCTCCTGAGTGCTGGGATTAAAGGCTATGTGCACCGCGTCCAACTTCAGATTGTTTTTTCAACTCAAAAAGATTTTTGTGGGACCAGAGAGATTGTTCAGTGGTTAAGATGCTTGCCTGTAGAGCCTTATGACCTGGGTTCAATTCCCCAGTACCCACGTAAGCCAGATGTACAAGTGGACGTGCATCTGGAGTTTGTTTGCAGTGGCTGGAGGCCCTGGTGTGCCCACACTCTCTTCCTCTCTGTCTGAATCTCTGCTTGCAAATAAATAAATTAAAAAAACTTTTTGATGCCGGGCATGGTGGCATATAACTTTAATCCCAGCAGTACACGCACGCTTTGTGCATCCTGGCTCCATGCGGGTACTGGGGAATCGATCTCCGGTTGTCAAGCTTTGCAAGCAAGCACCTTTAATGGCCGAGCGAGCCATCTTCCCAGCCTGTTGGTATCGTCTTCAAGCTAGGGGGGAGGGATTAAAGGCATGCAGCACTACACCCAGCACAGCAGACAGCATTTCATGGGCACCCCAGTGTCCCCAAATCTTTCCCCTTAACTTGAAGGAAATGCTTTAAGTCACATCATCCCATTCAGAGTTTTTGGTTTTTTTTTCCAAAGTGCTGGGATTAAAGGGAGTTCAGATTTGTTTGTTTGTTTCATGAGGTAGAGTCTTACTCTAGCCCAGGCTGACCTGGAACTCAAAGTGATCCTCCTACTTCTGCCTCCAAAGTGCTGGGATTAAAGGGAGTTCAGATTTGTTTGTTTGTTTCATGAGGTAGAGTCTTACTCTAGCCCAGGCTGACCTGGAACTCAAAGTGATCCTCCTACTTCTGCCTCCAAAGTGCTGGGATTAAAGGGAGTTCAGATTTGTTTGTTTGTTTCATGAGGTAGAGTCTTACTCTAGCCCAGGCTGACCTGGAACTCAAAGTGATCCTCCTACTTCTGCCTCCAAAGTGCTGGGATTAAAGGGAGTTCAGATTTGTTTGTTTGTTTCATGAGGTAGAGTCTTACTCTAGCCCAGGCTGACCTGGAACTCAAAGTGATCCTCCTACTTCTGCCTCCAAAGTGCTGGGATTAAAGGGAGTTCAGATTTGTTTGTTTGTTTCATGAGGTAGAGTCTTACTCTAGCCCAGGCTGACCTGGAATTCACTCTGTAGTCTCAGGCTGGTCTCAAATTCACCGGGCTCCTCCTACCTCAGCCTCCTGAGTGCTGGGATTAAAGGGAGTTCAGATTTGTTTGTTTGTTTCATGAGGTAGAGTCTTACTCTAGCCCAGGCTGACCTGGAACTCAAAGTGATCCTCCTACTTCTGCCTCCAAAGTGCTGGGATTAAAGGGAGTTCAGATTTGTTTGTTTGTTTCATGAGGTAGAGTCTTACTCTAGCCCAGGCTGACCTGGAACTCAAAGTGATCCTCCTACTTCTGCCTCCAAAGTGCTGGGATTAAAGGGAGTTCAGATTTGTTTGTTTGTTTCATGAGGTAGAGTCTTACTCTAGCCCAGGCTGACCTGGAACTCAAAGTGATCCTCCTACTTCTGCCTCCAAAGTGCTGGGATTAAAGGGAGTTCAGATTTGTTTGTTTGTTTCATGAGGTAGAGTCTTACTCTAGCCCAGTTGTTTTGAGGTAGGATCCTCACTCTAGCCCAGGCTGACCTGGAACTCAAAGTGATCTCTACTTCTGCCTCAAAGTGCTGGGATTAAGGGAGTTCAGATTTGTTTGTTTGTTTCATGAGGTAGAGTCTTACTCTAGCCCAGGCTGACCTGGAATTCACTCTGTAGTCTCAGGCTGGTCTCCAAATTCACGGGCTCCTCCTACCTCAGCCTCCTGAATGCTGGGATTAAAGGTGTGGGCCACCATGCCTGGGAGGAAGAGAGAGAGAGGTATATAGGTGCACTAGGGCATCTAGTCACTGCAAATGAACTCTAGATGCATGCACCACCTTGTGTACTGTACATGGGTACTGGGGAATCAAACTTGGGATGTTAGGTTTTGTCCTTAATGGCTGAGCCATCTGTCTAGTCCCTCAGATTTTTTTTTTTTTTAAGTTTTTCGAGGTAGCATCTCACTCTATCCCAGGCTGACCTGGAATTCACTATGTAGTCTCAGGGTGGCCTCGAACTCACATGGATCCGATCGGCGATCCTCCTACCTCAGCCTCCTGAGTGCTGGGATTAAAGGCATGTGCCACCGCGTCCAACTTCAGATTGTTTTTTCAACTCAAAAAGATTTTTGTGGGACCAGAGAGATTGTTCAGTGGTTAAGATGCTTGCCTGTAGAGCCTTATGACCTGGGTTCAATTCCCCAGTACCCACGTAAGCCAGATGTACAAGTGGTACGTGCATCTGGAGTTTGTTTGCAGTGGCTGGAGGCCCTGGTGTGCCCACACTCTCTTCCTCTCTGTCTGAATCTCTGCTTGCAAATAAATAAATTAAAAAAACTTTTTGATGCCGGGCATGGTGGCATATAACTTTAATCCCAGCACTCGGCAGACGGAGGTAGGAGGATGTTGGTGAGTTCAAGGCCACCTTGAGACTACATAGCTAATTCCAGGTCAGGTCAGCCTGGACTAGAGTAAGATCCTACCTCAAAAAAACCAAAAAAAAAAAAAAAGCTTTTTTTACAAGATTACAAAAGAACACCAAAAGTGATCAAACAAATCATCTACAAGGAGATTAAAAGACAAGAAATACAGATCTCTGTAAGATTTTCTTTCTCTTTTTTAAGATTTGTTTTTTTGCAAGTAGAGAAAGAGTGCATGAGGGAGAATGGGCACGCCAGGGCCACTACAAACGAACTCCAGATGCATGCGCCACTTTGGGCATCTGTCTTTATGTGGATATTGGAGAATTGAACCTTGGTTTCTAAGTTTTGCAGGCAAGTGCCTTAACTGCTGAGCTATCTCTCCAGTCCTATTCCTCTTCCTTTCAAGACAGGGTCTCATGTAGCTCAGGCTAGCGTCCAACTCACAAAGTCACCAAGGATGTATGGAGGACCTCCTGACTCCACCTCCTGAGGGCTATAATTACAGGCATGCACCACCACTCCCAAGTTTATGCAGTACTGGGGATTCAATTCAGGACTTTGCGCACGCCAGGCAAGTGCTTAGGAGAGTGAGCTACATCCCCAGCCCTCTCAGTAACATTTCACACAATACAGAAAAAATACTAACAAACAAGTGAAAATGACCTATCATTTTATCATCCATCAATCAATATCTAGTGTTGACATGGTTGTGGATATCTAATTAAGCAATGAAACAATATGATTAAAGACCTACCATGAACCAGGCATTAGAGATGCTAGGAACAAGATACAGTTGCAATCTCTGTCCTTTGGGACTTTATAATCTACTGGAGGAAACAAGTAAGTTATTACAAGTATGATGTGTGCTTCATAACTCATTTTAGCACTCAAAGTGTCATAACATCTTCCTGTGCATGTACCCGTTTCTTTATCTATGTCTATATTTATATACATCCTATATCTAGGATAAAAATATTACTGAGCACTCATCATCCTTTATCTAGCCTTTCTTCTGAACAGGACTGCCTTTTGCTTACCTAAACTCTAGAGCTTTGACTCACAGAAGACGGGAGGAAGCAGAGAGTGAGCGCACTGACTTACCTTAGGAAGAGCCTGGAGCTCCCTGGACTACACAGACTAGATCAAAAAGGGAGTGAAGGCGTGGTGGCATCGCCTTTAATCCCAGCACTCGGGAGGCAGAGGTAGGAGGATCGCTGTGAGCTTGAGGCCACCCTGAGATCTAGTGAGTTCTAGGTCAGCCTGGGCTACAGCAAGACCCTACCTCAGAAAAAAAAGGGGGGCGGGAGTGAAGGGGCTAGAGAGATGGCTCAGTGGTTAAAGGCATTTGCTTGCAGAGCCTGAAGTCTTGGGTTTCATTCCCCAGTACCCAACATAAAACCAGATGCACAAAGTGGCATATGCACCTGGAGTTTGTTTGCAGTGGCAGGAGGCTCTGCTATGTCCGTACTCACTCTCTCTCTCTCTGTCCCAGTAACTCTACAGGCTGAGACAGGTGAATTCCTTGAACCCAGCAGGATCACAAATTCTAGACTACTTTGGGCAACATAGACCTTGTCCCTCAGAGAGGAGGAGACGGGAGGGGAACTTTGGCTGCTACAAATAAACTCCAGATGCACGTGCCACTTTGTGCATATGGCTTTACATGGGTACAGTTCGAGGTTCGATTCCCCAGGACCCACATCAGCCAGATGCACAAGGTGGCGCATGCATCTGGAGTTTGTTTTCAGTGGCTGGAGGCCCTGGCACGACCATTCTCTTTCTCTCTCTGCCTCTTTCTCTCTCTGTCGCTCTCAAATAAATAAATAAAAATAAACAAAAAAGAAAGAAAGAAAGAATAAGGATGGATGGAAAGATAGAAGGAATGGAAGAATGAAAGGATGGAGGGGAGATTGTCATATATCCATACAATAGAATACTACTTAGCAATAAAAAAGTCATGAAATGTCACTCTATACAGCATGGATGAATTTACAATGACTTACGTTTATGCTGAATAACAGAAGATAGACTTCTGTACATTTCCATTTATCCAAAAGTCTTGGGCTGGAGAGACAAGGGGCCCTGGCACACCCATTCTTTCTCTCTCTACTTGCAAATAAATTAAAAAAGAAGTGTGTGGAGCAAGGCATGGTGGCACACACCTTAATCGCATCACCCGGGGGAGGCAGAGGTAGGAGGATCACTGTGAGCTTGAGGCCACCCTGAGACTACATAGTGAATTCCAGGTCGGCCTGGGCTACAGCGAGACCCTACCTTGAAAAACAAACGAACAAAAAAAGAAAGAAGGAAAGAAGGGAAGGAAGGAAGGAAGGAAAGAGAAAGAAAGGAGAGAATAAACATAAAAAGAAAGACAGACATGAATGTGTGTTTGTGTTATCTGTGTTTTGTGTCGGTGTGTGTGAGCATATGGGCTGTGTTGTGCATGTGTGCTTTAAAGCAAGAGAGACTTAAGAGACTGGCAACATAGGCCAAAGGAAGCTGGAATTCAGTATTTATTTATTTATTTATTTATTTGCAAGTGAGGGGGGGGAGGGGAGAGGGAGAATGGATGTTGCAGGGCCTCTAGCTGCTGCTGCAAATGACTTCCAGATACAAGCACCACTTTGTGCATCTGGTTTTACGTGGGTACTGAGGAATCGAACCCAGGTGGTTAAGGCTTTGTTGGCAAGCACCTTAACCACTGAGCCATCTTTCCAGCCCTGGAATCTCAGTTCTTAAAACTCCTGACCAAATTTGCTATTTGTGAACTTCAACGTAATTACAGGCCCCAACTGCATCCAAAATCTGAAGCCACCAAACTCAGCGTAGTGACAGCAGTGGGACCCAGGGGGGCCCTTGAGGGAGTGGCTTGGGGAGGAAGCAGTTGATGGGGAAAGTGGAAACTTCTCCCCAGCAAAGCTAAAAGTTTCCTTCCTGCGGGCTCCGCCAGCTCTCCTGCTCTGAGCTGACCGCTCCCACTCAGCGGCCCCAGCTTCACCACGAGCCCAGAGCAGTCAGAGAGACAGGGGGGGCACACACCTTCAGCCTGGCCCCCGAGACAAACCCCTATGTGCCTGGCAAGAGGCAGCCTCGCTGATTCCAGGCCTATATTTTTCATTTCTTGTTTTAACAGTCATAAACGCCTTCCCATGCCAAAGCAGAACACGACTTTAATCCAGATAAAATAAAATTCCTAAACCCTGAAAACTATACCGAGATTTACAGGCCAATTTCAAAAAGTGAGAGCCTAAGCTGGTTCCAAGGGTGGCACGTTCCGCATGGCCAATGCTGGGTGTTGCCCTCCGGGGGCCCTTTCTCCTGGGGACAAGGTTCTGGGACATGCCAGTCGGTCTCCAAAACCCACAACCCTTGGCAGAGCGCACGGAGGAGGCTCAGTGTGGACTCCTCTCAGATTCCTGGGCTCTGGGGTCTCTTGGCTTCCCAGAGTCCTAATCCATTCCAGCTCCCCCTCTCCTCCGCCACGCCTCCACCCCCAGCTGTTGCACAAAACCACAGTCAAGCTCTCTCCTTGCTCCCAGCAGCCAAGTTTTCTCCAAGTAAACACAGAACGGAGGAGATCAGCTCTGTTCCGTTCCCAGCATTGTGGGGTGGGTCAAGGCTGGCCTAGTACCAAAACCAGAGAACCAGGCTGCAGGGAGTTCCTGGGTAACTGGGAGCTGCTGTTCAGAGAAGACCTCGCGGTGTGCAAAATAAAAATAACGTGACACACACAGCCTCAACTGTGGCGCAGGGCTCGGATCCTGTGACCTCTGGGATCCCACCTTGCTGTGCTGGAGTTCATCTCTGCCCTCCGGACCCTCTCTCCCCCTTTCCCCCCAGGGCCTCACCTGGGTGGCTTGAAAGAAGGCATTCTGTGCTCTCTGACCATGGGAGATGGTGAGCTGGGACATTCATGCCTCAGGCTCCTCCTTGTGGGTTGCAGTCGGGGTCCTGGGCTTCTTCCAAAAGCCACTGCTCTGGTTGGTGCCTACATCTTTACAGTCCCGCTCTAGAGTCCAGCTTGAACCCAGGGTTAGTAACAACCCTTCCCCTTCGCTGGCTCCAGGTATTGCATACCTCCCTGTGGAACCTCCTGGAATCGCCCCCCCCCCCCCACTCTGGGCACACATCTCTGCACTCTCCTCAAATTCCCCACTTCCTCTCAGTCCCCAACCCATGCTGACTTCACCTCCATATGACCTTGAACAAGACTGACACTCAGGGATATTAAGTCCCTTGTCTGGGTTGGCTATCTGGGATTTGAATTTGAGTTGTTTTTCCTCTAGTGTCTGAGCTGGGACCCTCTTAACCACAATGCAATAAATAAAAATGGCCAGGCGTGGTGGCGCACGCCTTTAATCCCAGCACTTGGGAGGCTCTGTGAGTTCAAGGCCAGCCTAAGACTACATAGTGAATTCCAGGTCAGCCTGGGCTACAAAGAGACCCTACCTCACAAAACCAAAATAAATAAATAAAACAAAATCAGCTAGGTGTGATGGCGTACACCTTTAATCCTAGTACTATGGAGGCAGAGGTGGGAGGATCACCATGAGTTCAAGGCCAGCCTGGAACTACAGAATGAGTTCCAAGTCAGCCTGGACTACAGTAAGATCCTGCCTTGAAAAAACAATCAGACAAAAATAATAATAAGGGCCTAGAAATGGCTTGACGGTTAACGTGCTTGCCTGCAAAGCCAAAGACCCAGATTTGATTACTCAGAACCCATATAAGCCAGATGCACAAGGTGGCCCATGTATTTGGAGCTTGTTAGTAGTGGCTGGAGGCCCTGGTGTGTCTATTCGCTCTATCTGCCTCTCGCTCTCAAATAAATAAATAAAAATAAATATATATAAAAAGTAAATAAGCTGGGCGTGATGGTATATGCCTTTAATCCCAATGCTCGGGAGGCAGAGGTAGGAGGATCACCATGAGTTCGAGGCCACCCTGAGACTACATAGTGAATTCCAGGTGAGCATGAGCTAGAGTGAGATGCTACCTCCAATAAATAAATAAATAAATAAATAAATAAATAAATAAAATAAAATAAAATAAAATAAAATAAAATCAGGGCCAGAGAGATTGCTCAGTGGTTAAGGTGCTTGCTTGCAAAGCCTAACAGCCTGGGTTCAATTCTCAGGTACCCACAAAGTAGTATATGCATCTGGAGTTTGCAGTGGCAAGAGGCTCTCTCTCTCTCTCTCTCTCTCTCTCTCTCTCTCTCTCTCTCCCCTTGCAAATAAATAAATAAGTAGGGGGCTGGAGAGATGGCTCAGCAGTTAAGGCACTTGCCCGAAAAGCCTAATGCCCTGGGTTTGATTCCCAAGTACCCACATAAAGCCAGATTCACAAAGCAGTGCACGCATCTGGAGTTCCTTTGCAGCAGCTGGAAGCCATGGGCACGCCCATTCTCTCTCTCTCTGTCTCTCTCCTTTCAAATAAATAAATAATACTTAAAAATAAAAAATATGTGAGTGTATTCATTTTCCTTCCCTTGGTTCTGTACTCCCCTCAATAATTTCTCTAAGTTTTTATTTTTATTTATTTATTTATTAAAGACAGAGAGAGGGAGAGAGAATGGGCACTCCAGATGCATGTGCCACAATTGTGCATCTGGCTTATGTGGGACCTGGAGAATCGAACCTGGGTCCTTAGGCTTCACAGGCCAGCGCCTTAACTGCTAAGCCATCCCTCCAGTGCCCCCTCAATAAATATAATTTAATGATTTAAAATAAATAAATAAATAAATAAAATCAGCTTTAAAAATATCTTATTTATTTGCAAGCAGAGAGAGACGCACATACACTGACAGAAAGAGGCAGAGAATGGGCGTGCAGGAGGGCCAGCCATTGCAAACGAACTCCAGATGCATGCGCCACTTCGTGCATCTGGCTTACATGGGTCCAGGAGAATTGAACCTGGGTCTTTAGGCTCTGCAGGCAAGTGTGTTAATCACTAAGCCACTTCCCTAGCCCTTAAATCAACTTTTATTGGGTATCTGCTGTGTGCCACAAAATGTACCCAGTTTGTGTGTTTATTTCATGAATCTTTACACTCTATTGTAGGTAATGCTTAATGTTCTCATTTTGCAGATGATAAAACCAAGCGCACAAAGTTGAATTTGCCTGCCCATGACCACATTTTTTTTTTAAATTATTTTGTTTTGAGGTAGGGTTTCCCTCTAGCCCAGGCTGACCTGGAATTCACTATGTAGTCTCAAGGTAGCCTCGAACTCACGGCAGTCCTCCTACCTCTGCCTCCCAAGTGCTGCGATTAAAGGCATGCGTCACCACACCCGGCCCATGACCACAGTTTTAAGGTCAGAACTGAGACAAGAGCCCAGAGCTGTCCTATTACTACTAATTATTATCATTATTAATCTTTCTCGTGTATGCTAGGCAAGCACTCCACCACTGAAATATATAGATTTCCAGTCTTTTTAAAATTTTTCTGGATTTTTTTGTTGTTGTTGTTTACTTTTTTTTTTTTTTTTTTGAGGTAAGGTCTCACTCTAGCCCAGGCCAACCTGGAACTCATTCTGTGGTCCCAGGCTAGCCTTGAACTCACAGCAATCCTCCTCCTACCTCTGCCTTGCAAGTGCTGGGATTAAAGGCATGCGCCACCATGCCCAGCTTCTTCTTTTTTCTTAACGTTATTTATTTGTGTGTGTGTAGGAAAGAGAAAGGGAGAGAGAGAGAGAGAGAGAATGGATATTCCAGGGCCTCTAGCCATTGCAAATGACCTCCAGATGCATGTGCTACTTTGTGCATCTGGCTTTATGTGGGTACAGGGGAACTGAACCCAGGTCATTAGGTTTTGCATGCAAGTGCCTCAACCACTGAGCCATCTCTCCAGCCCCCCTTTCTTTGTTTGAGACAAGACCAACAGACTGTTATATTTAATGTGAGAGTTAGAGAGAGAGAGAATTGGTGTGCCAGGGCCTCCAGCCACTGCAATTGAACTCCAGACACGTACACCCCCTTGTGCACCCTTGAGCACTTGTGTTACTGTGTGTCTGGCTTACAGGGGTCCTGGAGAGTCAAACATGAGTCCTTAGGCTTTGCAGGCAAGTGCCTTAACTGCTAAGCCATCTCTCCAGCCCCTCCCCCCCCTTTTATCTTTGAGGTAGGGTCTCACTGTAGCCCAGTCTGATCTGGAATTCACTCTGTAGTGTCATGCTGGCCTTGAACTCATAGAGATCCTCCTACCTCTGCCTCCCAAGTGCTATGATTAAAGGTGTGCACCAACAAGTCCAGCTGCCCCCGACTTGACAACCTGCCTTCACAGAAGTTTCAAGGATCAAAGAGAGTGGAAGTGAGAAGGGGTTTGTGTCCCAGGACGAGGCTCCCACAATGGGGCTGGAAAGTGAATTTGTTCACTAATCCAAGGGCAGCTTAGAAGGCTGGGGCTGAAGCTTAGTAGCAGAGCACTGGTCTAGCATGAAGAGAAGCCCTGGCTTCAGTGGAGGTGGCGGCAAGACCAGGAGGACTGGGTGGCTGGGTGCAGGTTAGGCGGGTGACAGACATAGTGTGGACTCTGAGCGGTCTGTGTTGGGGGAGGGACCTAGATCAGCCTGGTCCTCTGATGGGCATGGGTTCAGCCGTGAGATCGAGTTCGCCTTGGCCTCACCATCCATGCCAGCATCCCTAGATGCACATGCACATTTCATGTCAGTGTCTGTCAGCTGTGGGGTCCCCCTGGAGGCTGAGCTACGCTTGACTCTTCCCAGACCCCAACCCATTATTCTACTGCCTGTCCTCCTTTCTTTTCCTAGTCACCTCAAATGCCATTCCAAGTTTGTCAACCAGTCATCACCTATTTTATTGCTTTCTTTTTCCTGGATTTTTGTTTTGTTTTGTTTTGCTTTGCTTTGTTTTGTTTTTAAGGTAGGGCCTCCCTCTAGCCCAGGCTGACCTGGAATTCACTATGTCATCTCAGGGTGACCACGAATTCACAGCGATCCTCCTGCCTCTGCCTTCCAAGTGCTGGGATCAAAGGTGTGCACCACCACTCCCGGCTTCCTTTATTGCTTTTCTTAAGTATGGTTGGTGTACAATAATCTGCATAGACTTATGCTATACAGTTTGTACACTTGGACGTACCACACCAGCTATCCAGTCATCACTATCATAGTAAGGAACACACAGTCACTCCCAAAGTGTCCTTGAAATCACTTAACCTTTTTCTTTTTAAAAAAAAAATTTTTTTTGTTTGTTTATTTATTTATTTGACAGCGACAGAGAGAAGGAGGCAGAGAGAGAGAGAGAGAGAGAGAGAGAGAGAATGGGTGCGCCAAAGCTTCCAGCCTCTGTAAACGAACTCCAGATGCGTGCGCCCCCTTGTGCATCTGGCTAACGTGGGTCCTGGGGAATTGAGCCTCGAACCGGGGTCCTTAGGCTTCACAGGCAAGCGCTTAACCGCTAAGCCATCTCTCCAGCCCACCCACCTTTTTTTTTTTTTTAAAGCATTACAGTTTTTAAAATTTATTTATTAATTTAGTTATTTGCAAGCAGATACAGAGATAGAGAGAAGAGAGACAGACAGAGAGAGAATGGGCATGCCAAGGCCTCCAGCCACTGCAAACGAACTCAAGATGCATGTGCCCTTATGCATCTGGCTTTACGTGGGTCCTGGAGGATCGAACCTGGGTCCTTTGGCTTCGCAGGCAAACGCCTTAACCCTCCCTTAACTTTTTGTCTAAGATTTTTCTAGTATCCTTCCTTCTGCCCACTTACCTTCCACCAACATCTTTTTTAAAAAATAGTACTGGGAAGTGGGAGGAGGGAGGGTATTACCATGGGATATTTTTAATAACCATGGAAGTTGGTAATAAAAATTTGGAAAAAAAAAAGAAGTAAAAAAAAAGTACTGGGGATGGGGATGAGGGGAGGGAAATAAGATAAAATAAACAGTATGGGGCTGGAGAGATGGCTTAGCGGTTAAGGTGCTTGCCTACAAAGCCAAAGGACCCAGGTTCAATTCCCCAGGACCCATATAAATCAGATGCACAAGGTGGCGCATGTATCTGGAGTTCATTTGCAGTGGCTGAAGGCCCTGGTGCACCCATTCTCTTATCTGCCTCTCTCTCTCTCTCTCAAAAAAAAATAAAAATAAAAATAAAAATAGTATTACATCTGGACGTGGCAGTACATGCCTTTAATCCCATCACTCGAGAGGATTGCTGTGAGCTCAAGACTAACCTAAGACTACAGAGTGAATTCCATGTTAGTCTGGGCTAGAGTGAGACTCTACTGTGAAAAACCAAGGGCGGGAAAAAGGATTAAATCTTATCTTATTCAAGGAGGAGAGTGTTGCTGTGAGGCTTAGATGGCTTAGAGGTTAAACATGCTTGCTTGCAAAACCTATCCACCTGGGTTCAATTCCCCTAGTACCCATGTAAAGCCAAATGCACAAAATGGCGCACGCATCTGGAGTTTGTTTACCGTCACAAGAGGCCCTGGCACACCCATTCTCTCTCTATCTCTCTCTCATGTGCCTTGGAAACACACACACACACACACACACACACACACACATACAGTTTTTCAAGGTAGGGTCTCGCTCTAGCCCTGGTTGACTTGGAATTCACTATGTAGTCTCAGGCACTCAGCTGCAAGTAAATTAAAAATATTAACTGTTTTTTTTTTTCCAAATAGAGAAAAACCTCATTAAACCTTAGTTCCATCATAAGCGCTCGGTCAATTACAGTCCGAGTCCCCACCTCATGCAGGGGTCACCTAGGCAGGACATTTGTCTGCGTTTTCCTGTCCACGAGAGTGCCATGTGTAGCTTTGTCTCGGAATCAGAACCTCCGGCTCCATAGCATTTGTTCCACCGTAAGCAAGGAGTTGATTTTCTTTTATTTTTTTTCAATCTATCTTCCCCCCCGCCCCAAGAACACTCAATGAAGTTGGCAGTCTGCAATATGCAAAAATCCACCCAGAAATGGAAGAAGGACATTTGCACAGGCTGGGTTGTATCTACAGAATTAGAAGGCACAGTTGGACTAATTTTAGTGCAGGGAGACTGGAAACACTAGGATGGTGCTCCAAGTTCTAGAAAGTACCAGAGAAAGGGAAGCAGCCGGGATGAGCTGCATTTGGGGCCTTTCCCTCAAGAAGTGGGCACTTGGCCTAGAGGATAGAAGATTCACAGTTGGGGGTAGGGGGACCAAGTGTCCTTCAAGTCCTCAAGGGTAGAGGAGCCCGGAGGTCAGTTCCCATTGCCTGGGTATCTTTTTTTTTTTTTTTTTTTGCTTTTCCCCTGCCATCCTTTGTCTTGCTATAGATAATTTTGATCCGACACCAGGCTCTCTGTGGCATTCTGTCCTTTGGGGCTTGTGAGAGGCTCGGATCTCTGTGATTGGCTTCCACGTGGGCAGGCTGCACACAAACTCACTTTGTATCTGGGGAGCAGAGCTGGGGGAACCCCCTAGGCTCTCTTTCGTTGCGGCCAATCAAGCCGAGCCTGAGAATTTATGAGATGAAGGAGGAGGACTTTGAAGAAAGGCGCCCTTGTCTGCAGCTCGGCCGTGGCCCTGTAGTGTGCGTGGGGAGGTGGGGAGGGGTGGGCATGCGAGAGGGGCCACCACCACCCCTCGCCCCCCCCCCCCCCACCCCGGGCATGGATGGGGAAAGAAAAGAAAAGAATCCGAGAAGCCAGGGTCAAAAAGTCCTTTCTGGGAACAGGAAAGAAAGCTGAGAAGGCTGGCTGTGCTCCGCAAGGTGTGTGCTCATGATAAGGGGGCCATGGCCCTTCCCAGGGGTCACCCAGGGGAAGTGCATCCCAGTCCCTGAGGCTACTGCCCCTGGCCCCCCTCCTCCTCCAAAAGAGAAAAAGAGAGGAGAGTAAGGCCTCTTGTACAGGCAATCTCAAGCCATTAGCAGTTCAGAAGCAGTGACATCTCCACCAAGGTTGAGAGGCACGGCTTCCACTTCTGCCTCTCCCTGGGCTCTTGTTCTGGTCTCTGAGTCTCAGTTTCCTCATCTGTGAAATAGTAATAACAGCTGCCTCAGCAGACTGTCTGGAGGAATGCATATAACCCATCCATATACACCTATGCCTGCTAAGGAGAAGGTGCTATTACCTTTTGGGTTTGCACTCTCTCTCTCTCTGTGTGCGTGTGTGTGTGTGTGTGTGTGTGTGCATGTGTGTGTGTTCGATTGTAGTGCATGTGTGTGGAGGCCAGAGAAGTCTGGTTTCCTCCTCTAACACTCACCTGTGTGTTGCCTTGAGACTGAATCGCTCACTGAACCCAGAGCTGCTGTTTTTTTTGTTTGTTTGTTTGTGTTTTTGTTTTTCAGTCAGACTGGCTGATCAGGGAGCCCCAGCAATTCTGAGGTCTCTACTCCCCACAGGAGTGCCAGCACAGGCATGTGTGGCCACACGGAGCTGCTTACGTGGGTGCTGGGGAACCCAGTTGAAGACAAATCAGGACCCGCTAAGCCATCTCCCTAGCTCTAGCCATTGCTAAAGGACTCCAGATGCATGCGCCTCCTTGTGCAGCTGGCTTACGTGGGTCCTGGAGAATTAAACCGGGATCCTTTGGCTTTGCAGGCAAGTGCCTTAACCGCTAAGCCATCTCTCTAGCCTTATTTATTTATTTCCTTGAGAGAGAGAGAGAGAGAGAGAATGGGCATGCCAGGGCCTCCAGTTGCCACAGATGAACTCCAGGTGCTTGCACCACTTTGTGCATCTGGCTTTACGTGGATGCTGGGAAATCAAACCAGGTCCTTTGGCTTTGCAGGCAAGTGCCTTAATTACTAAGCCATCTTTCCAGCCCCCCCAAACATTTTTTTCATTCAGTTTTTGTTTTGTTTTGCTTTTTGATTTTCCGAAGTAGGGTTTCACTCTAGCTCAGGCTGACTTGGAATTCACTATGTAGTCTCAGGGTGGCCTTGAACCTGTGGCGATCTTCCTACCTTTGCCTCCCCAGTACTGGGATTAAAGGCATGCACCACCACACCCAGCTAAAAATTATTATATTTTCAATATTTCATTTATTAGCCAGGCGTGGTGGCGCACATCTTTAATCCCAGCACTGGGGAGGCAGAGGTGGGAGGATTGCCACAAGTTTGAGGCCACCCTGAGACTACATAGTGAGTTCCAGGTCAGCTTGGGCTAGAGGAAGACCCTACCTTGAAAAACCCAAAAAAAAAAAAAAAAAAAAAAATTTATTTATTAGAAACAGAGAGGGAGAGAGAGAGAGTGAGAATGGGTGTGCCAAGGCCTCTAGCCACTGCAAATGAACTCCAGATGCATGCACCACCATGTGTATCTGGCTTAGGTGGGACCTGGAGAATTGAACCGGGATCCTTTGGCTTTGCAGGCAAATGCCTTAACGGCTAAACCATCTTTCCAGCTGTCCCCCTCCCCCCCCACGCTTTTTTTCTTCTTTTTTTTTTTTTTTTTTTTTTTTTTTTTTTTTTTTTTTTTTTGGTTTTTCGAGGTAGGGTCTCACTCTAGCCCCAGGCTGACCTGGAATTCACTATGGAGTCTCAGGGTGGCCTCGAACTCACGGCAATCCTCCTACCTCTGCCTCCTGAGTGCTGGGATTAAAGGCGTGCGCCACCACGTCCGGTTCTTTTTATTTTATTTTATTTTATTTTTATTTTTATTTTTATTTTTCAAGGTAGTGTCTTGCTGTAGCCTAGGCTGACCCGCAATTCACTCTGTAGTTTCAGGATGGTCTCAAATTCACAGTGATCCTCCTGCCTCTGTCTCCTGAGTGCTGGGATCACAGGCGTGCGCCACCATGCCCAGCTTCATTCATTTTTTTTTAAACCATGAATAAACACCATTACAGCATATAATGACAACAGTAGCGAACCCTTGCTGGGTGCTGACAACGTGTTAGGCTCTGACTGAGCCCTCCACCTGTGTTTACATGGGCTCTAGAACTGCAGGAGGTGAAAGAGACGCAGAGAAACACAGCACATGTCACACAGCTAATAAGACTAGCAGTTGGGATTCACACTCAGATCTTCCCCCTTCTCATATCTGTGCTGTAAATCCAGAAGTCAGAAACAACATAAGCTCTAGGCGGGGCATGGGTGGCACACACCTTTAATCCCAGCACTGGAGGGGCCAAGGTAGGAGGATTGCCATGAGTTCAAGGCCAGCCTGAGACTGTATAGTGAATTCCAGGTCAGCCTGGACTAGAGTGAGACCCTACCAGGAAAAACCAAAGGAAAGAAAGAAAGAAAGAAAGAAAGAGGGCTGGGGGGATGGCTTAGCAGTTAAGGCATTTGCCTGCAAGCGCCCATCCTCTCTCTCTCTCTCTTTTTTTTTTTTTTTTTTTTTTTTGGTTTTTCGAGGTAGGGTTTCACTCTAGCCCAGGCTGACCTGGAATTCACTATGGAGTCTCAGGGTGGCCTCAAAATCACGGCGATCCTCCTACCTCTGCCTCCCAAGTGCTGGGATTAAAGGCGTGCGCCACCACGCCCGGCTTCTCTCTCTCTTTCTTTGTCAAATAAATAAACAAACTGATAGATAGATAGATAGATTGATAGATAGATTGATAGATAGATAGATAAAAATATTTAAAGAAAGAAAGGACTGACATAGGCTCGCTCCTCTGGAGGAGTGCGGTCCAGGAGAATGTTCTGCCAGGAGGGTAAAGTCCAGACCCGAACTGCCCCACACTATACTTAAAGACACTAAATGTGGCTCAGGTGACAGTGGAACTGAACTTCAACTTGTATTTAATTTGCATTATTTCAAAATAGATGTAAGCTAGATGTGGTGGCTCAAGCCCGACATTCCAGCACATGGGAGGCAGAGGCAAGTAGCTTCTGGCCAGAAGCTTGAGGCTAGCCTGGGCTACAGAGTGAATTCCAAGCCAACCTGGGTTACAGAGCAAGAGCCCATCTCAAAAACGAAGAAAAAGCAAGGCATGGCGGCACACACCTTTAATCCCAGCAGAGGTAGGAGGCCACCCTGAGACTACATAGTGAATTCCAGGTCAGCCTGGGCTAGAGTGAATCCCTGGAAAAAGAAAGAAGGAAAGAAAGAAAGAAAGAAAGAAAGAAAGAAAGAAAGAAAGAAAGAAAGAAAGAAAGAAAGAAACAAAAGAAAGACACAAAGGAAGAAGGGGGATGGAGAAGATTTAAATAGCCACATATACGAGTGCCAAGGCACTGAACAACAACACTAAAAAACTCAGAATCCACCAGCAGCGACTCACATTAATGATGGTGGTGGGTGTCAAGCTATGGCCTGGCAAACCCCCAGGAACACACAGAAAGGGGCAGAGGAGGGAGGGGCGCGGTCACAGGCTTCCCAGAGAGTCCTCTTTAAATATTGAAGAAAGGGTGTTAGTAAGAAAGGGAGAGATTGGGGCTGGAGAGATGGCTCAGCGGTTAAGGCATTCGCCTGCAAGCCTAAGGACCCAGGTAGGAGTCCCCAGTACCCACGTAAGCCAGATGCACATGGTGGTGCGTGCGTCTGGAGTTCCTTTGCCATGGCGGGAGGCCCTGGCATGTCCATTCTCTTTCTCTCTCACTCTCTCTCTCCACTTGCAAATAGATAAATAAAAATAATAAATATGTATATATATTTTTAGAAAAGGACCTCTTTTCCCCTTCCTTTCTCTTTCAAATAAACCAAAAAAAAATTTTTTTTAAGGGGAGAGATTTTTTTCTTTCCAGGCTTGGGGATTGAACCCAGGGCTTTGTGCACACTGGGCAAGCACTTTGCCACTGAGCTGTATCACCTGTCTCTTTGTTAATTTTTCCACTAAGTTGCCCAGCCTGGCTTTGAATTTACTCTGTATTCCAGGTTGGTTTTAAACTTAGGATCCTTTTGCCTCAGCCTTTGGAGTACTTGTGACTCCAGACCTGCATCTCCAAGCCTGGTTAAGGATTTTTTTTTCGAGATAAGTTCTGACTCTAGCCCAGGCTGACCTGAAATTCACCACGTAGTCTCAGGGTGGCCTGCAACTCGGAGCAATCCTCCTGCCTCTGCCTCCCGAGTGTGTTGGGATTAAAGGTGTGTGCCACAACTGCCCAGCTGGTTGGGGATTTTTATCTGTGTCCAAACTTGTTGAATTTCACAACAGGGCCCATGCTGAGCAGGTACTATTGTGGAGATTGGAACCTTTAATCAAGGCTCAGGGGCTCCTTTGTGCGATATGATAACCCCCAGCTTGGCCCTGAAGAATGCACTGGGCACTGGGCTCAGGAACGTGCCCACTGCTCTTCCTGGCAGTGGGTATCAGCTGCTACATGGCTTTTCTCCCATCCCACTCCTGAGGATGTGAAAACACCTTACAAAATAATTTTTTTTTTTTTTTTTTTTTTTTTTTTTTTGGTTTTTTGAGGTAGGGTCTCACTCTAGCCCAGGCTGACCTGGAATTCACTATGTAGTCTAAGGGTGGCCTCGAACTCACGGTGATCCTCCTACCTCTGCCTCCCGAGTGCTGGGATTAAAGGCGTGCACCACTACACCTGGTCAAATTTTTTTTAGGGGGAAGTCCCCCTACTCTTCAGAATGTTTTGTCAATGTCACGTGAAGCCAAATGTCTGAGAACCGTGAACAGCGTGGTGACCATGAAGATGACGGCAACCATACTGAAAAACAGTTACCACTTATCAAGACACTCGCTTTGTGCCAGAGCCAGTGTGAGGGATTTTGCATGCTGATCTCACATGGTCCAACCATCCATTCTCTGTCTGGTGGTCAGAGCGGCCTTTCTTTTTCTTTTTCTTTTTCTTTTTTTCCCAAGGTACGGTCTTGCTCTAGTCCAGGTTGACCTGAAATTCACTATGTAGTCTCAGGGTGGCCTTGAACTCAAGTTGATCCTTCTTCTTCTTTTTTTTTTTTTTCGAGGTAGGGTCTCACTCTAGCCCAGGCTGACCTGGCATTCACTATGGACTCTCAGGGTGGCCTTGAACTCACGGCGATCCTCCTACCTCTGCCTCCCGAGTGCTGGGATTAAAGGCATGCGCCACCACGCCCGGCCAGAGTGGCCTTTTTAAGAAAAACTTGAAATCCGATCTTGCTGCTTTGTGGCTGAAACCTCCTGCAAGTGACTTCACACTGTATTTAGCATGAAATCAAAGTTCCTTGCCCTTGCCTGCAAGGGCCTCAAACTCTCCATGCTCCATCTACTCACGAAACCCCAGGCACAGAAAACTGTCTTCTGCTGTAAGAAGACATGGCTTATTTATTCATTTATTTTGAGAGAAAGAGAGAGAGAGAGAGAGAGAGAATGGGCTCACCAGTGTCTCCAGTCACATGTACTACCTTGTACATCTGGCTATACATGGGTCCTGGGGAGTTGAACCTGGGTCCTTTGGCTTTCCAGGCAAGTGCCTTAACTGCTAAGCCATCTCTCCAGCCCAGAAGCTATGCTTTTAATTGCCCCAAGACCTTTGTACTTTCAGTTCCTCCACTAAGCAACTCTGGTCCCCACTTGGACCCTCGCCTGGAATGAAGTGTGCCAGACAGCAAGGATCTTCTTGTATTTTTTTTTTTTTTTTTTTTTTTTTGGTGGGTGGGGGTGTGTTGAGACGGGGTCTTATGTAGCCCATGCTAGGCTTGAATGCCTCATCTTTCTGCCTCCAAGTACTGGGCAAATGAATACATGGCATCACACCCTGTTCATGTGGTGCTGGAGATCAAACCCAGGGCTTGATACATGCTAGGCAGGCATTCTGCCAACTGAGCCACATAATATTTATTTATTTTTGTTTTTTCTTTTTTTTTTTTTTGTTTTTTTGTTTTTTTGTTTTTTTGAGGTAGGGTCTCACTCTAGCCCAGGCTGACCTGGAATTCACTATGGAGTCTCAGGGTGGCCTCGAACTCACGGCGATCCTCCTACCTCTGCCTCCCGAGTGCTGGGATTAAAGGCGTGCGCCACCACGCCCGGCTATTTTTGTTTTTTCGAGGTAGGGTTTCACTTTAGCTCAGGCTGACCTGGAATTCACTATGTAGTCTCAGGGTGTCATTGAACTCATGGTGATCCTCCTACCTTCTGCCTCCCAAGTGCTGGAATTAAAGGCGTGTGCCACCATGCCCGGCTCATAATATATATTTAAAAAAAAATTTTTTTTTTTTTTTTTTTTTTTTTGGCTTTTCGAGGTAGGGTTTCGCTGTAGCCCAAGCTGACCTGGAATTAGTTTCAGGCTGGCCTCAAACACACGGTGGCGATCCTCCTACCTCTTGCCTCCTGAGTGCTGGGATTAAAGGCATGGACCACCATGCCCCGCTAAAAAAATAATTTTTTTTTTTTTTTTTTTTTGGTTTTTCGAGGTAGAGTCTCACTCTAGCTCAGGCTGACCTGGAATTCACTATGGAGTCTCAGGGTGGCCTCGAACTCACGCCGATCCTCCTACCTCTGTCTCCCGAGTGCTGGGATTAAAGGCGTGCGCCACCATACCCGGCATAATATTTTTTTTTATGGTACAGTCTCACTCTAGCCCAGGCTGATCTAGAATTCCCTATGTAGTCTCAGAGTGGCCTCGAGCTCACGGCGATCCTCCTACCTCTGCCTCTTGAGTGTTGGCATTAAAGGTGTGTGCCACCATGAATTTTGTATTTTGGATCACTGGTGCATCTCTAGCTCTAGGGCAGTATGCTCTTAATAAAGATTGCTATATCAATGGAAGAATTTTGATTTTCCACAACATACCTGAAGGGCTGTGTCTGGGGCTGGGGAGATGGCTCTGTCAGTAAAGTGCTTGCCCTGTAAGCATGGGGGCTTCTGTCTGATCCCTTGTATTCGCATCAATGCTGGGCACAGTGCTGCCTGCCTGTAATCCCAGAATTGGTGAGGTAGATGGGAGATGGCTCAAGCTTACTAGCTAGTTGGTCCAGCAGAATTGGTGAACTCGCCCTAGGTCCAGGGAGAAACCCTTTCTCAAGAAAGAAGGTAGAAGGGCTGGAGAGATGGCTTAGCAGTTAAGGCATTTGCCTGCAAAGCCAAAGGACCCAGGTTCAATTCCCTAGGACCCATGTTAGCCAGATACTCAAGGTGGCACATGCATCTGGAGTTTGTTTGCAGTGACTGGATGCCTTGATGTGACCTCTCTTTCTCTCTCTCAAATAAATAAAAATATATATATATTTTTTTTCGAGGTAGGGTCTCACTCTGGTCCAGGCTGGCCTGGAATTAGCTATGTAGTCTCAGGGTGGCCTTGAACTCTCGGCGATCCTCCTACCTCTGCCTCCCGAGTGCTGGGATTAAAGGCGTGCGCCACCACGCCCGGCTTTAATTTTTTTTTTTTTTTAAAAAGCAGGTGGAAAGTGGTTGAGGAAGATACCCAAAATTGACTTCTGGCCTCTATACACACATGCACACCTGTACCTATACAAATGTGTGTGCCCACATGCATCAGAACATACATACACAAACACACACATATACAAAAAAATAGGAGTTCAATGCAAAGAGGCACCCCTAGGATAGCTTAATCATAAAGAGTTTCAGGGACAATTAAGTTTCGCTCTTAGATCAGAAAAGAGCACGTCTGTATTTCATCATAGTAATTATTGGTATTATTTGATCATTTCCTGAGAGTTCAAAGTACAGTCATGCATCACTTAATGACGGGGATATGCTCTGGGAAATGTATCACTGGGCCACGTTGTCACCAAGTGAAAGCTATGGAGCTAACACAAAGCGAGGCAGTCAAAGCTGGAGTAGATCGTGTGTACTGCTGTATATGAGTCCCTCACTGACTGAAATGTCACTTGTAGTACACAAGTGTATATGAAAATTGTGGCTGTCCCAATGAAAATTGAGAATTGTGTCTAGACATTGTGATCCCCAAAGCACAAGTTTTTTTTTTTTTTTTTTTTTTTTTTAAGAGGCTAGAAGCCAGGCGTGGTGGCGCACGCCTTTAATCCCAGCACTCAGGAGGCAGAGGTAGGAGGATTGCCGTGAGTTCGAGGCCACCCTGAGACTCCACAGTGAATTCCAGGTCAGCCTGGACCAGAGTGAGACCCTACCTTGGAAAACAAACAAACAAACAATAAAGGCTGGAGAGGTGGTTTAGCGGTTAAGGTACTTTTCCTGCAAAGCCAAAGGACCCAGGTTAGATTTCCCCAAGACCCACATAAGCCAGATGCACAAGATGTTGCATGTGTCTGAAGACTCTGGCGCACCCACTCTCTAGCTCTCTATCTGCCTCTCTCTTTCTCAAGTAAATAAATAAAAATAAGAAAAGGACAGCCAGGCGTGGTGGCGCACACCTTTAATCCCAGCACTGGGGAGGCAGAGGTAGCAGGATTGCCATGAGTTTGAGGCCACCCTGGGACTCCATAGTGAATTCCAGGTCAGCCTGGGCTAGAGTGAGACCCTACCTTGACACACACACACACAGAGAGAGAGAGAGAGAGAGGGAGAGAGAGAAATAAGGAAGGAAGAAAGGAAGGAAGGACAGAAATGAGTTAAGAGCTTAACTAAAAATGCCCTTTGACAAGCCACTTGTCATCCTTGTAGAATGAAGGTGGCCGTCCTTGTTACGGAGAACTGGGCAGGAAGGTCACCTGCAGGATCAGACAGCAGGACGGACAGTAGACTGGAACGTGCTATAAAGCTGTCTGGCATTCTTACCATCCATGGCGTCTCTTTGAAGGTCGGCAGAGCCCAGACTCAATCTTCAAAAGACTAGCTGTTACTACAAGGTGATGTACATAAACTGGATTAGCCCAGGGTCTGCTGGCCCTGATAAACTCAAGAGGCCTTGAGAGAGTGGGTGTGGCTAGCTGCCCTGTGGCCTACCCAGGGTCCCTTTCTTTTCTGCCTCATCCAGGCACATCTATCCACAGTAGGACACAAGGCCCCTGACTGCCACCTCAGCTCAAGAACTGGGTCTGATTGGCCAAGGAGCAATCCTACCACTTGATAGCTATTGGCTTACCAGAGGGCGTGGGAACCATTTTGGCCAAAGAGAGGGAAGAGCTGGAGGCTGCTAACAAGGTACCCACGAGCAGGACACTCTTTCTGCTTCCTCTGGGTGCAGTTCCCTAAATTGCCACGGCCGTCTCGCTACCTTAGCAGAGATACAGCCAGTGTGGGGAACGGAAGTACAGCAGGAGAGAGGGAAGTGATGGTAATAATATCAGCAGCAAGCCTGTGTTTGCTACCGAGAACCGGACTGGGGGTGTGGCTCAGTTGGTAGCATGCTTGCTTAGCATATGAGAAGTCCTGGGTTCAGCTCAGATCCCAGAACTTGGGAGGTGCAGGCAGAAGGACTGCTTCTAGGCTGGTTTGGGCCGCGTGACTCCTTGACACAGAAACAAACACTGGCCAGGAACCATTCTAAATGAACGGCACACGCTCCTCAATTTGTAACGCAGTCACGTCTAGACAGACCCACGCCAATGAGTGGAACACACACTTAATACCCTCAACCAACCAAATACTATAGCTTGACCCGGTTTACCTTAAACATGCTCAGAACACTTACATTAGCCTACACTGGGGCAAAATCATTCAACACAAACAAAGCTGAATGGGTACACTTTGACATCACCAGAAAGTTAAAAAGTCTAGCTGGGCGTGGTGGCACATGCCTTTAATCCCAGCACTCGGGAGGCAGAGGTAGGAGGATCGCCATGAGTTTGAGGGCACCCTGAGACTACAGAGTGAATTCCTGGTCAGCCTGGGCTAGAGTGAGACCCTACCTCAAAAAACAAAACAAAACAAAACAAAAAAAAAAGAAGAAGAATTGCAATTCAAAGGCTGGAGGGGTAGAGCACTTGCACAGGGATCTGGGTTTTAGTTCCTCTTTCTCTCTGTTTCTTTCTTAAATAAATAAATAAAAATAGTAAAAAAGAAAGAAAGAAGAGAAAAAGTAGCCAGGTGTGACAGTGCGCACCTGGGAGGCAGAGGTAGGAAGATTGCTGTGAGTTCAAGGCCAGCCTGGGACTGAGTGAGTTCTAGGTCAGTCTGGGCTAGAGTGAGACCCTACCTTGAAAAAAACAAAAAAGCATATGGTGGCGTCTGGAGTTCGTTTGCAGTGGCTAGAGGCCCTGGCGTGCCCATCATCTCTCTCTCTCTCTCTCCCTCTTTTTCTCTCTGTCTCTAATAAATACATATATAAAAATCTTAAAAAAAAAAAAAAAAAAAGGCCAGAGAAGAGCTGTGGGGATATAGCTCTATGGCAGAGCACTTGCCTTGCATGTGGGGAGTCCTGGGTTCAACCAGGCTCCCCAGCACCGGAAGGAAAAAGAAGAGTTGAGGGCAGAGCTTTCAGCTCCTCAGGCCAATTCCCTTTTGTCCTTGCTTGGAGAATAAAACTCTTCCCTTCCCCAGACACTTCAAGGCTCCACACGGTCTTCCCTTTTAGAGGGATTAGAAAGGAAATCCCATTTTAGAATTGCTGCTGCTGCTCTTGGCAATTGGCAACATTGGCCTGATGAGGAATTACACTTGCTAATGAAACATCTAGAGCTGGGCTTGAGTCTAATTGCGGCAAGCGCTCCCCGCAGCGGCCCGGTCCCGGGGACTCTGTGCGTCGCCTGCATCCCTCGCTTGGCCACAGCCCACGTGGAAAATCAATTTCCTTTAAATGTTTGAAGAACGACACAGAAGGACCTGATTTCTTTTCCCTCTGCCGGAGTGAGGCTGGAGACCAAGGAGCCTATAAAATGAACAAAAACAGCTGTGGTCGTGGGGTGCAGGGGAGGGAACCCAGATGGAAGCTAAGCCCCATCGCAAGGTCTCCTCTCTAGCTTTCTTGTCCTGAGGCCAGAGACCACATACAATTGTGTCCCAAACTGCCACACTGCAAAAACGTCCCAGAACAGAAAGCATTTGACTTCACTTCAACCCAGTGACTTCACTTCTCGGAATCTCCCACAGAAAAACTCCCACGAGACACAAGAGTATGTGAACAGGGTGTTCCTCGGAGTTTGGCTTGTTATGGTAAGACAATGATCTGATGAGGAGGGACCACTTAAATAAATGGTGGTATATCCATATAGTGGAGCCATCTCAAAACAATGAGATAGGGCTGGACAGGTGGCTTAGCGGTTAAGGCTCTTGCCTGTAAAGCCAAAGAAGCCAGGTTCGATTCCCCAGGACCCATGAAAGCCAGATGCACAAGGTGGCACATGCATCTGGAGTTGTCTGCAGTGACTAGAGGCTGTGGTGTGCTTATTCTCTCTCTCGCTCTCAAATAAATAAAAATAGTTTAAAAATTTTACAAAAGAGCCGGGCGTGGTGGCGCACGCCTTCAATCCCAGCACTCGGGAGGCAGAGGTAGGAGGATTGCTGTGAGTTCGAGGCCACCCTGAGACTCCATAGTGAATTCCAGGTCAGCCGGGGCTAGAGTGAAACCCTACCTTGAAAAAAAGAAAAAGAAAAAAGAAAAGAAAATTTACAAAAGAGAATGAGATAAGTCTGTGTATATTCAAATTGAAGGATTTCTGTGATATGGTCTTGAGTAGAAAGAGTAAGTTGCAGACTGATACCTACAACATGAATCCAATTTATTTATTTATTTGAGAAAGAGAGAGAGAGAGAAGAGAGAGAGAGAATGGGTGTGTCAGAGTCTCCTGCCACTGCAAACAAACTCCAGATGCATGTGCCACCTTGTACATCTGGCTTTACCTTGGTACTTGGAATTCAAACCCAAGCCATCAAGCTTTGCACACAAGTGCTTTTAGCCACTGAGTTATCTCTCCTGTGAATTTTTTTTTTTTTTTTTGAGACAGAATCTCACTATATAGTACATGATGACCGCAAACTCATTTTGTTACCCTGGCTGGCTTTGAATTTACAATACAATCCTCCCATTTCAGCCTCCCCAGTGCCAGGGTGATAGGCATGTGCTACCACACACAGCCAAGATTTCTCTGCAACTTCAGAAGTCTTCTGGCTGTCCTAGCAGTGGAGAAAATTTCCTCGGACCTTCTCTATTTAACCCTTGAGCATAGGCAGTTCACATAGAGATGAAGCAAATTACTATGTAATTTCCTTATGTGTACTTTAGAAATTATCCACTATGATCCTTCTTTTAGAATATTTCAAATATTTCTAACAAGTGAGCACTTGGGGGAACTGTGATTCAAAATACACTAATTAAGTGATTAATTCAGATTTCTCATGTAAGTTTTCCTATCTATTGCACTTGTGGGAAATCAAGCCGCTCTGACTAATCCTAGCACAAAGAACTCTAATCCTGAGTGGGTCAAGGGTAGACCCAGGAGCTGGATCTTGCAATGGGCTTTCGCTGAATGGTAGCCTAGGAGAACCAGCATATCTTATGGTGGGCTTAATATGCAGTGGGTAAACACAGCAGTTAAGTTGCTTTGCATTCGTAGGACCTGGGAACAAGTCTCAACCGTGCCATGAACTGACTTCTCTTAAAAAGCTACCCAAGGTCAGGCATGGTGTCACTCTGAGATTAAAGAAGTCTGGGAGGTTGAGGTAGGCTCACCATTAGTCCAAGGGTAGCTTGGGGCTATAGAGTGAGTTCCAGGTCAGCTGGGTTGGAGTGAACCCTATCTCGACAACTGAAAGAAAGAGAGAGAGAGAGAGAAGGAAGGAAGGAAGCTAAACCTTCTGAACTTCCTCTTGTGTAATATAGGAATAATTAGGACATTTTTAAAATTTTTCCTAATATTTATTTATTTATTTGCAAGCAAGGAGAGAAAAAACAGGCACACCTCTGAGTGTCTAGCCACTGCAAATAAACTCCAGATGCACGTGCCACTTTTGTGCATTTGTGGGTACTGGGGAATTGAACTTGGGTTGTCAGACGTTGCAGGCAAGTAGCATAACCTTTGCTTGCTTGTTTGTTTTTCGAGGTAGGGTCTCACGCTAGCTCATGCTGACCTGGAATTCACTATGGAGTCTCAGGCTAGCAGCCATCCTCCTACCTCTGCCTCCTGAGTGCTGGGACTGAAGGCGTACGCTAAAGGCCTGGCAAAACTGAGTTTCAAACAGTGCGCTAAACTCAGCTCCACTAAGTAGGTGACATTTGGACAGACTGAAGGAAGAGAGGGATAAGTCATTTATCTTGGGAGAACAGGAAGAGGAAGCACAAAGACCCTGAGGCAGGAACTCTGTCATGTTTATGGACATGCAAAGGAACTTGTGTAGCTGGGCCACAGTGAAAGGGGAAAAATTGAAGGAGCTGCATAGGCCGCCGGGAGGGCTTGGATTTGACTCTCAGCAACCTGGGAAGTTCATGGAGGTGCGTGTCCTCAACTGACTTATACATCAGAAGCCTCTTTCAGCTGGCTGTGTGGAAAATAGACCATGGACATACGGGCACGTGGGGACAAACCACAGCCATTTGGTTGAGAGAGGATGTGGGGACCTGCACTGGGGAGGGCGGGGTAGGGAGGGAACCACCACATCTGGCTCTCTTTCTCTCTTTTTTTGGGGGGGGGCTTTGAGGTAGGGCCTCACTCTAGCCCAGGCTAACCTGGAATTCACTATGTAGTCTCAGGGTGGCTTCAAACTCATGGTGATGCTCCTACCTCTGCCTCCTGAGTGCTGGGATTAAAGGCGTGCACCACTATACCCTGCCCTCTTTTTTTTTTTTTTTTTTAATATATAGGATTTTTTTTTTTAATATTTTTTTTTTTTAGAGAGGGAGAGAGTGTTCTGAGTACATTCTCCAGGGGGAGACCACATAACTCCCTACAGGGAAGATTCAGTAAGGTAACACAGAGTCTGCATATGGGTAGGACAGGGTGACGGCGGCCACCATTGCCATCAAGCCTGAGGAGTAGGCTGTGTTCCCCTACAGGGGCTGATCAGGAGCAAAAAGGGGCAATCTATCAAGGTTCCCATACTGCTGAAAAAGTCACATAAGGGAGCGAGTCACAATGGAAGCAAGCGATTTTGTGCCAGCCAGCACTGGGAAAGCCCAGAGGAAGAGAGCACCTTGTGTGTTCTTCTTTTTGGCTTTTCGAGGTAGGGTCTCACTGTAACCCAGGCTGACCTGGAATGCACTATGGAGTCTCAGGGTGGCCTCGAACTCACGGCAATCCTCCTACCTCTGCCACCCGAGTGCTGGGATTAAAGGCGTGCGCCACCATGCCTGGCACACCTTGTGTCTTCTTGTGCTTCAAATAGAGGCTCCAGGGCCAAGCTTCCCAGAACAAGGCCAAAGCTTGCTCTGTCATACAGTCAGGAAGCATTGGCTTTGAGATTTCTTGCCTTTTGGACTTACTCCCTGGCCATAGCATTGCAGTTTTTGGGGTTTTCTATTGAACAGCCAATCCCAGAATCCATTTCTGGAAGAAAAACCAATAGCCAAGGGATAAATTGGCTCACATAGAATTCACCTTCTCTTTGCTCCAAATTCCAAAGACAAGAGATCGGCCTGGGAGTGTTAAGAGACAGATTTATTTTTCCCGGGGAATGTCAACTTTGCTTGTCCAGCCTCTGGCTACTGGGATTCCTGGGAAGCTCCCCACATTGGACATCTGGCCCCAGCAGGGAGAAACAGACACGGAAGCGTTTGTTTTGGCTTTGATGTCAGCAAGAGAAGGAGATGAAATTGGTCACCAGTGAACTGCCACCAAATGCCTTCTCTCTTCCTGCTGCCGCCTCCATCCCACAGCTGACGGAGGCTCGCTTTCCCTGGGTTTCATTTTTGCTCTTGAAGGTTTGATTTCCTTTTTCATTTTTTGAAGTAGTGTCTCAACTCTAGCCACGGGGTGACCTGGAACTCACTTTATAGTCCCAGGTTGACCTCGAACACACAGTGATCCTCCTACCTCTGTTTCCCTCTGGGATTAAAGGTGTGAGCCACCATGCCTGGCCTGATTATTGTTATTATTATTATTTACCTTTTATTTATTTTTAATTTAAAAATATTTATTTATTTATTTATTTTGAGAGAGGGAAGCAGATATATATGTTTATATATAGATAGATAGGTAGAGAGAGAGAGAGAGAGAATGGGCACACCGGGGCCTCTAGCCACTGCAAGTGAACTCCAGACACATGTGCCACCTTGTGCATCTGGCTTTATGTGGGTACTGGGGAATCAAACCCAGTTCCTTAGGCTTTGCAGTTAAGAGCCTTAACAGCTGAACCATCCCTCTAGCCCTATCTATATTTTTAAATTTTAATTTAATTTTTTCTGGCTGACTGTTGTCTGCCATCACAATTTTTTTTTTCGAGGTAGTGTCTCGCTCTAGTCCAGGCTGACCTGGAATCTCTACGTAGTGTCAGGCTGGCCTCGAACTCATGGTGATCCTCCTGCCTCTGCCTCCCGAGTGCTGGGATTAAAGGCATGTGCTACCATGCCCAGCCAGTTGGTTTTTATATATTCATCATATATTCTGCAACCTTGTTCTAACTAGTTTTTTAATATTTTTATTTATTTATTGAGAGAGAGGAAGAAGGTGTGCTCAGGGCCTCTAGCCGCTGTAAACGAACTCCAGACACAGGCACCACCTTGTGCATTTGGCTTACATGGGTTATGGAGAATCAAACCTGGGTCCTTAGGCTTTGCAGACAAGCACGATAACCACTAAGGCGTCTTTCCAGCCCTACTTTTTTAATTAAAAAAATTTAGCCAGGCGTGGTGGAGCCACTAATGACTGGCCTGATTAAAAAAAAAATGGTTTATGGGCTGGGGAAATGGCTTAGTGGTTAAGGCGTTTGCGTATGAAGCCAAAGGACCCCGGTTCGATTCTCCAGGACCCACATAAGCCAGATGCACAAGGGAGCACATGCATCTGGAGTTTGTTTGTAGTGCCTAGAGGCCCTGGCACACCCATTCTCTCTCTCTATCTGCCCTATCCTCTCTTTCTCTCTCAAATAAATAAACAAAATAAAATTTTAAAAATAAAAAATGGTTTATTAGAAGATAATAATACCATCAAGCTTTTGTTAATTTCTGGCATCTATATTTAATACTTGCAAGTGTACTTGGTTCTTACTAGCTCATCTTTGTCTTGTCAAATGTGTTAGTATTTATTTATTTATTTATTTATTTTCCAAGGCAGGGTCTCACTCTAGCCCAGACTGACCTGGAATTCACTATGTAGTGTCAGGGTGGCCTTGAACTCACAGCAATCCTCCTACCTCTGCCTCCTGAGTGCTGGGATTAATGCTTTGCTGTTTTGACACAGGGTGTCGTGTAGTGCAGTTGCCTTCAAACTCACTACACCATTGAACTCCTGATCAGTCTCCTGTCTCCATCTTCCACCTGCTGAGATTATGGGCATGGACCACCATGCCCAACTATATTCATAATTTTCAAAGGAGGAACCAGGATGGTGAAAGCATTAAGACAATGATATCACACAACCTGCAGACCTGAAAATTGGAAAGATCCTCACTGGGTAAATTACCTTGTGAGTCACTCACATCTTTCTGTCTGGTAGGCTGAAAAACGCTGCCTCTCAAACACACAGGGTCAGAGCACTGTGCTCCTCTTCGGGATAAAGGTCTTTGCAAGTGTATTTAAGTTGAAGATCTTAAATGTTTTAAAATATTTCATTATTTATTTGAGAGAGAGAAAGAGAGAGAATGGACACGCTGGGGCCTCCAGTCACTGTAAACAAACTCCAGACGCATGCGTGCACCACAACGTGCATCTGGTTTACGTGGGTCCTGGGGAATCAAACCTGGGGCCTTTTGGCTTTGCAGGCAAGCATCTTAACCACTAAGCAATCCCTCCAGCCCCTTTCTTTTTCTTTTCTTTTCTTTTCTTTTCTTTTTTTTTTCGGTAGGGTCTCACTCTAGCCCAGGCTGACGTGGAACTCAACTCATAGTAGTCCTCCTACCTCTGCCTCCCAAGTGCTGGGATTAAAGGCATATGCCACCATGCCCAGCTCATATATATATATATATATATATATATATATATATATATATATGTATATATATATATATATATTTCAGACAGAAAGAGAATGAAAGAGAGATAATATAGGCACTCCAGGGCTGATGCAAAAGAATTCCAGATGCATACATCGCCTTGTGCATCTAGCTTTACATGGGCACTGGGGGATCAAATCCCGGCCCGTAGTCTTTGCTAGCAAGCAAATGACTTTTTGTATTTTTATTTGTATTTATTTATTAATCTATTTTTGAGGTAGAGTCTTGCTCTAGCCCAAGCTGACCTGGAATTCACTGTGTAATCTCAGGGTGGCCTCAAACTCAACATGATCCTCCTACCTCTGCCTCTTGAGTACTGGGATTAAAGGCATGCACCACCACACCCGGCTATTCTTTATTTTATTTAATTTACATTATTTTGTTTGGAGATATTTATAACAGCACCGAGAAAGTAAATTTGAGACAGTGGATGCCAGCAGTTTAGATAACAAGGTATGGAAATTATTTACACAATGAGACATTTCACAACCTCAGTGGAATGGGCAGCTTCATGTGGTGCCATTTTAACGGTAATTTCAGTCTATACACTTGCCAAGAATGTCACCATCTCTAAATAAGAAATAATCCTTGTCATCTATAACTACTTTGGTGCCTCCATATTCTGGGAGAACTTTATCTCCTTTCCTTTAGAGCCTGATCCCACAGCTACTACTATTGCTTGCAATGCTTTTCCTTGAGATTTTTCTGGAAGCATAATGCCACCTTTGGTTATAGTTTCGGCTGCGCTCCTTCCAACCAACACTGTCACAGAGCGGAAGGAACTATGACTCTCGCCCGGCAGCTCAGACTCTGCTCTGAGAGACCTGCAGACAGGCCAGACCGAGAAACACATGGAAAAAAAAAAGCTATTTTATTATTTTTTTTTAAGTTTTTTTTGTTTACTTTTATTTATTTATTTGAGAGTGACGGATAGAGAAAGAGAGAGAGAGAAGGGCGCATCAGGGCCTCCAGCCACTGCAAACGAACTCCAGATGCATGTGCCACCTTGTGCATCTGGCTTATGTGGGTCCTGGGTAATTGAGCCTCAAACGGGGCTCGTTGGGCCTCACAGGCAAGTGCTTAACCACCAAGCCATCTCTTTAGCCCCTTATCATTATTTTTGTTTTGTTTTGTTTTGGTTTTCAAGGTAGGGTCTCACTCTAGCTCAGGTTGACCTGGAATTCACTATTTATTCTCAGGGTAGCCTTGAACTCACAGTGATCCTCCTACCTCTGCCTCCCGAGTGCTGGGATTAAAAGTGTGCACCACCATGCCCAGCTCATTTTTATTTTTAAAGTCATTTTATTTATTCATTTCAGAGAGAGAGAGAGAGAAGCAGATGGGGTAGAGGGGAATGGGCCTCCAGCCACTGCAAATGAAATCCAGACACATGCATCACCTTATGCATCTGGTTTACGTGGGTACAGGGGAATTGAACCCGGGTCCTTAGGCTTTGCAGGCAAGTGCCTGAACTACTAAGCCATCACTCCAGCCCACAAGTATCTTTTAATGGCCAAGCCATCTCCTCAGGGTCAGGATAAGGTAATAAGAAGAAAGAGGTGGCCGAATGTGGTGGAGCACCCCTTTAATGCCAGCCAGAGGTAGGAGGATCGCTGTGAGTTCGAGGCCACCCTGAGACTACATAGTGAACACCAGGTCAGCCTAGGCTAGAGCGAGAAACTACTTCAAAAACAAACAAACACAGATGAAGACAAGTGGAGAGCAGAACAGTGTAGCCGCAAGTCAAGGAAGCCAACAGCCACCAGGAGCCACAAGAGAGGTAAGGAAACCGCCTTAGAGCCTGTGGGGACTAGCTGAATGAGTGTGTGTATGGATGAATGAATGACTGAATGAGTGAAGGCCCTCTGCATCGTCTATATTTCCTTCCAGGTACTGAGAGTGCGGGCCTACCACTACCTTGTTTTCGGTCCTTTCTCTCCCAAACAGTGGCAGAATGCATTCTGTTATTATTATTACTATTGTTGTTTTGTTTTATTTTTTCAAGGTAGGGTCTCACTCTGGCCCAGGCTGATCTGGAATTCACTATGCAGTCTCAGGGTGGCCTCGAACTCACAGTGATCCTCCTACCTCTGCCTCCCGAGTGCTGGGATTAAAGGTGTGTGCCACCATGCCTGGCACATTCTGTTATTTTTAAGTTACCCCACTAATGGTCATCTGTTTGCAGCAGCCCAGGGACACTAATATACCCTGTGACATCTTTTTCTTATTTTGGTTTTTCAAGGTAGTGTCTTGTTCTATTCCAGGCTGACCTGGAATTCAGTATGTAGTCTCAGGGTGGCTTCAAACTCATAGCCATCCTCCTACCTCTGCCTCCTAAATGCTGGGATTAAAGGCTGTATTAAAGGCATGCGCCACCACGCCTGGCCCCTGTGACATTTCTAATGGGGAATACCACAGCTTGCCTAGCCAGGGAAGTTCTAAGGAAGGAGATGATTCTGTGAGATTTGAGTCGTGAGCTATTCTGGTGAAAGCCTGCATGGAGCACGGAGCTTTGACCAGATAGGCTGGGGTTAAAATTCCAGCCTCCCCTTCTACTCTGAGGAGGTCATGGACAAGTGAGTCCATGTGACTGAGCCTCAGTTTCTTCATGTGTAAAACAAAGGTGATTCCACATGTCCCTTGGGAGATAATAGATGATTCAGAAAGCATCTGATGCCCTCCTGGTATGCAGAACTTGCTTAAGGAGTGGCTGCTATGATGGCAAACCTTCTGGACGATTCCAACTGGTCCCTCACGCCAGTGGCAAGCTGCTGCTGTGGCTAAGGGTGTATGTGGAGATCTGAAATGTTTAGTGGCCTGAGTGTGTTGAACTCTCTCTCTCCTGAGGTGCCTTCTGAAATAGCCGCCCATTTTGAAATTCTGCCTTATTGTTCCCCCTAGAAGTCAAAGAGAACAGAAAACCTTCAAAATCAAGCCTCCAGGTTCCAAAGTATTGCTCTGTGTCTGCATGGAACCTTCTGGAAGCACTGACTTAAAAACGGGCAGTATTGGCTCCATAACCGTTCCTTCTACTTCCTGAATGTGGGTGTGTGTGTGTTCAGAAGACTGTCTCCATGACCCTCTTAAGTCCTAGAGAGAAGGGCACATCCTTTCATTCAGTGAAAAAGGGACATTTTTTTTTCCCAATGAGTGCAGGTCATATTTCAAACTGCATTTCCAAGGTACCAGGAGCCAGTAAAAGGGGCATTTAACACCGTATTTATTTTGACTGGCAAAACAGGTCATGGCTGTAAAAGAAACAGCTCTGAGGAATGAGGCAGCCTGGCCGACTCTCGGCTCACTCTTTCTACCCCCACACACACTGTTTAAAGCATTCCAGAGTCGCTGCCAACTTTCCTGGCATGGCTCTTATTTCTTTACATGTATGTTACATTCCATCTGTTTAATGTGCGCTCTGTGCCACTCGTGGGCTTTGGCAAGGCCTGGCAAGGTGGCATGGAGTGTGCTCAGACTTGCTCTAATCAACACAGGCCACCAGGTAGAGGGAGGTTAGAGGGATCCAACAGCAGTTCTCCCTCTCCTTTTGGCTCAAGGGAGGGGCTTGAGTTGTAAAGATGGGGTGGGGGGGCCATTGTGTACCAGTCTTTCTTCAAATGTGACTGGAGATGTCTCTTTTCAAATGTTGCCAGGCATAGTGGCACACACCTATAATCCCAGCACTCGGGGGGCTGAGGTAGGAGGATCGCTGTGAGTTTGAGGCTAGCCCGAGGCTATATTAGTGAACTCTAGGTCAGCCTGGGCTAGAACAAGACCCTAGCTTGAAAAAAACATAATTCCTTTTAAATTTTGTGTGCGTGCATGTGTATGGTGTGTGTATGTGTGTGATAAGTGTGTGAGGTCTGTGGTGTGTATGTGTGGTAGGGGTTTGTGTGTGTGGTGTGTGCGCGTCTGTATGTGTTGTGTGTATACATATATGCATGTTGTTATGTGCCTGGGCAGATGCACATACACAGAATACACATACACGTGTGTATGTGCCTGTGGAGACCAGAGGTTGTGGGGTGTGTAAGGGGGGGGGGTCTTCCTCTATCACTCTCCAACGTATTCAAGATCTGAACCCACAGCTCACCGATTTGGCTAGACAGCAAACCCTGGGGATACTCCTGTCTCTGCCTTCCAGTATTAGGATTACATACACATGCCACAATGCCTGGTTATTACATTGGTGCTAGGGATTTTTTTTTCAAGGTAGAGTTTCACTCTAGACTTGAAATTCACTATGTAGTCTCAGGGTGGCCTTGAACTCACGTGATCTCCTACCTCTGCCTCCCGAGTGCTGGGATTAAAGACATCTGCTGCCATGCCTGGTTCCTTAAAAGAAAAAAAAAATTTTTTTTAATTGTTTTATTTGGGCTGGAGGGATGGCTTAGCGGTTAAGGTGCTTGTCTGCAAAACCAAAGGACCCAGGTGGCACATGCGTCTGGAGTTCATTTGCAGTGGCTAGAGGCCCTTGCATGCCCATTCTCTCTGTTGCTCTCTCTGACTGTCTCTCTCAAATAAATAAACTAATTTTAAAAATGTTTTATGGGCTGGAGAAATGGCTTAGCAGTTAAGGTGCTTGCCTGCAAAGCCAAAGGACCCAGGTTTGATTCCCCAGGATGCACGTAAGCCAGATGCACAAGGTGGCACATGCATTTGGAGTTCATTTTCAGTGACTGGATGCCCTGGCACGCCCATTCTCTCTGTCTCTCTCTCCCTGCCTCACTCTCTCTCTCTCATAAATAAATAAAAATTTAAAAATAAGCTGGGCGTGGTGGCACACACCTTTAATCCCAGCACTCGGGAGGCGGAGGTAGGAGGATTGCCGTGAGTTCGAGGCCACCCTGAGACTCTATAGTGAATTCCAGGTCAGCCAGGGCTAGAGTGAGACCCTACCTCGAAAAACCAAAAAATAAAATAAAATAAATGCCAGGTGTGGTGGTGCATGCCTTTTAAAAAATGTTTTATTTACTTGCAAGGAGAGAGAGAGTGAATAGGTGGCCCAAGGCCTTTAGCCAGTGCAAACAAACTCCAGACGCACCACTTTATGCATATGGTGTTACATGGGTACTGGGGAATCAAACCCAGGTCATTAGGCCCTGCAGGCAAGTGCCTTAACTGCTGAGCCATCTCTCCAGCCCCCTTAATGTTTTTAATTAATTCATTTGAGAGGGAGAGAAAGTATGGGCATACCAGGACTTCTTGCAATTGCAGATGAACTCCAGACATATGTGCTACTTTGTGGGCCTGGGTTTGTGCGGGTACTGGGGAATTGAACCTGTGTCATCAGGCTTTGCAAGCAAGGACCTTTAACCGCTGAGCCATCTTCTCAGCCTGACATTTTATTTTCTTGCTCCCTCCCTCTCTCTCTTCCTTCTTTTTGTCCTTCCTCTTCCCCCTCTTCTTCTCTTTGTGGTGCTGAGGATTGAATCCAGGGCCTCACATGTGCCAGTCAAGTGCCCCACCACTGCCCTCCTGCTCAACCACACGTGTGCCCCTCTTGCTCTTCACTCTACCCAGAGAGGATTGGGGTACAGCTTTGTAGTTTCTGAGATACAGCCAGAAAAGTGCAAAGGAAAACACACTGATTTGGAGTTGGCCCAGAAACATTCCAAGGTCTTGAATGCCGACACCTGGATCTGATAGACCCTGTGCCAAAAGGAAAACTGAACTCCATCTTCATGTTACTCTCCAGAACCATTAAGGACTTGGTTGGTGGAGCTGAAGCAACGTGCTGTTATTTGGATCCAATTTCGTCCTCTTAGAAGCCAGGTTTTAGGCACTGCAAAATATCTGGCGAATTCAGCTTAAAAAAAAAAAAAAAGTACCAGTCCAGTATGAGGTGGGAGGAAATCTTCTAGAAACAGTTGTTGGGTACTGGTTGACCAAAAACATTATGGTGCTTGACTCAAATGTTCAAAATGTTCCCTTTCATATCCTTCCTAGTTAAGTAGAACCTGTGAGAATGACCAAGTCAAGAATCCAAGAGGGACTGGAGAGATGGCTTAGTGGTTAAGGCACTTGCCTGCAAAGCCTAATGACCCAAGTTTGATTCCCCAATACCCACGTAAGCCAGATGCACAAAGTAGCATACGCATCTGGAGTTTGTTTGCAGTGGCTAGAGAGACCCATTCTCTCTCTATCTCTCTGTCTCCCTATTTATCTGCCTCTCTCTCTCAAATAACAAATAAATAAATACAATATTTAAAAAAAGAATCTAGGAGTGGAAAAAGATATTATGGCCTTTAAAAAATATTTTATTTTTATTTATTTGAGAGAGAGAACTAAGCAGGGGAAAAGGGAGAGAGAGAGAAGGAATGGATGTGCCAGGGCCTCCAGCCACTGCAAACAAACTCCAGACGCATGTGCCACCTTGTGCATCTGGCTTACATGGGTCCTGGGGAATCAAACTGAGGTTCTTTAGCTTTGCAGGCAAGTGCCTTAACCACTAAGCCCTCTCTCCAGTCTCTGGTTTTCTGTTTTGTTTTGTATTATTTTGTTTTTGAGGTAGGGTCTCACTGTAGCCCAGGCTGACCTGGAATTCGCTATTTAGTCCCAAGCTGGCCTCAAACTCATGGCGAACCTCCTTACCTCTGTCTTCTGAGTGCTGGGATTAAAGGCATTGCTTCACCACTTCCAGCTCAATAGTATTTATTTATTTGAAAGAGAGAAATAAAGAGGCAGATAGAGAATGGGCGTGCCAGGGCCCGTTATGGCCTTATGAATACAACATAAAGGTATTTGGAGGAAAAGTTGAACACGTTTCTGAAGTTCAGCCAAGAGTATGACCGGCATGTCCCTATTCTGAGGTGGAATTACTCACCTGGGCCAGAAGGAGGGACACAGCCCAGGGAAAAAAGATGCTTGCTCTTAATGAAAAACAGCCGCATGTGGAATAAAATTAGCATGCGTTGTGTAATCCCAGCTGGCTAGTTGTAAGAAGGGGGGGGGGGAGGAAGGAGCAGAGAACATGGCTCACACGTGATTCAAGAGGCCCTGGAGCCCGTCCTGACCCTCTGGGTTGGAATTTCTGACTCTCTTTGCCTTGACTGAGAATAGGAAACTGTACCCTGACCACGCGTTTCTTTTTATAGAATTCAACATTCTTGCCAACTTCCTCCAGAGCGCAACATCATCCCTCTTCATCCCTAAACAATATGCCAATCATCACGTGGGAGAAGAGGGTGTCGCTGTCCAGACACCGAACACAACGCAGGCCCCGAGTGCAGGACAAACAAGCCTGGAGTTTGGCTTCCGTAGCGGGCCTGGTAAATACAACATGTTCTTACAGGTTGGAAAAGTGTCTGGCTCGTCCTTGTATTTTCTTTCTCCGACTTCTTCTAACTTGGATCCCAGCATTCTGCCTTGGAGTTGGTCAAGCTCACATTTGCCAGCTGCCGAGTGGATAATGGATGGTTTGTGAGATTAGTAATATGCTGGGCCCGGGGAGACAGACAGCGGGGCAGCCGCTACTTGTGCTGTGAAAAGTCTCCTCTTGATCTGATTCCCCACACGCTGGTAGGAGGACGAGGACAACATCATTTAATTCCTTGGTCACTCCACTGTCCAAGTTGTACTGACCCTCAGGAGACCTGGTGCCCCGTAACCAGCTAGTGGTCATTTCTCGCCTGTGATGTTCACTGGAGCTTGCAAGCCCAATGGGGACATTCATAGGATGTAAAGTGTTTGGTAGTCCTCATTAAAAATGAGTTTGGGCCGGGTGTGGTGGCGCACGCCTTTAATCCCAGCACTCGGGAGGCAGAGGTAGGAGGATCGCCGTGAATTCAAGGCCACCCTGAGAATACATAGTGAATTCCAGGTCAGCCTGCGCTAGAGTGAGACCCTACCTCGAAAAACCAAAAAAAAAAAAAAAAAAAAAAAAGAAAGAAAAAGAAAAAAGGATTTGGGGGCCAAAGAGATTGTTTAGTGGTTAAGGCGCTTGCCTGCAAAGCCTAACAACCTGGGTTCGATTCTCCAGTACCTGTGTAAAGCCAGATGCACAAAATGGTGCATGCATCTGGAGTTCATTTGCAACGGTTAGAGAGAGACTCTGGCATGCCCATTCTCTCTCTGTGTGTCTCTTTTCTCTCTGTGTCTCTCTGCTTAAAAATAAAATAAAATTTAAAAAATATTTTATTTATTTATTTTTGAGAGAGAGAGAATGAGAATGCACGGGCCAGGGCCACTAGCCACTGCAAACAAACTCTAGACACATGTGTTACCTTGTGCATCTGTTTTTTTTTTTTTTTTTCCCCGAGGTAGGGTCTCACTTCAGTTCAGTCTAACCTGAAATTCACTATGTTGTTTCAGGGTGCCCTCGAACTCATGATGATCCTCCTATCTCTGCCTCCTGAGTGCTAGGATTAAAGGCGTGCGCCACCACACCCAGCTCTGTTTTTGTTTTTGTTTTTTATGATTTTGTTTTCAGTGTTCTGAGGCCAGGTCGTCTGCCAGAGTCTACCAGCTTTAAGGGAGATCCAGTTTTAGGTTTACAATACTACATTCTGGCTCTTTGCGACTGTATCTCAATGCTGCCAGAATGTGTTAAAAACCACCAAATTTTCAGATGGCAGTGACCTTGGGATGACTCAGAAGGTATCATAGTGCTGGAAAGAAGTGACTGGAGTACTGAGTAACATCTCGATCACACCTTCCAAGGCTCAGGGTCTAATGAAGAAGAGGTAGCAGAAAGAATGTAAGAGCCAAAGGAAGGGTAGGACTCCTTACAACGTCCTCCCTCCAGACATAAAATGGCCTGGATATCCATGATCTCATGGTGCCTGACACTACCTACACAAGACCATCATAAGAGGAGGAAAAGATCATGACATCAAAATAAAAGAGAGACTGATTGAGATGGGGAGGGGATATGATGGAGAATGGAATTTCAAAGGGGAGAGTGGGGGGAGGGAGGGTAGTACCATGGGATATTTTTTATAATCATGGAAAATGTTAATAAAAATTGAGAAAAGAAAAAAAAACCACCAAATTTAAGTCGAGCATGGTAGAACACGTCTTTAATCCCAGCACTTGGGAGGCAGAAGTAGGAGGATCGCCTTGAGTTCAAGGCCACCCTGAGACTACATAGTGAATTCCAGGTCAGCCTGGGCTAGAGTGAGACCCTATCTCAAAAAAAAAAAAAAAAAAAAAAAAAAACCCAAAACTACAAAACTCGTACAAAAATATATCGGCATAGTAACTCTATAGCCTGAAGTCAGGGGTGGGGGAGGAGTTTGTCCCCATCAGCATGCCCCCCACACCCAGGGTCACCTGAGACAACCATCATTCACGGGATTCCAACCCTGGTCCAACCAGTTTGCTGAGCTGTTTCGGACTTGATGGTGAAGGACTGATTAAGTCGCCTCACCATGTTCTGTGAGGACCAGTGGCACCCTTCCTTGACTACATCCCCCCATTCCTACCTGGTTTCCAAAAGTCACATAGGGGCTAGGGGAGATGGTTCAGTGGTTAAAGACATTGCTTTCAAAGCCTGTGGGCCAGGGTTCAATTCCCCAGTACCCACTTAAAGCCAGATGCACAAAGTAGTGCATGTGTCTGGGGTTTGCAGACGCAAGAGGCCCTGGGGCACCCTTTTCCCCCATCTCTTTGTCTCTCTCATTCTCCTTACAATGTTTTTTTAAAAAGTCATATGGATCCTGCTGGTCATCTTCAGCTCTGATTGTGCCTTGCTCACCAAGGGGGTGGACCCAAAACATCTTCTGTTGGCTTCCCCAGTTGGTCAGTTCTCTCGTGTCTCTGAGTCTTTGTTGATGCTGTTCCTTCGGCCACTTCTCCTAGCTCCTTTCTGCTGCTCATCCAGAACTCAATTTATGGGCCAAGTTTTCATGGAAACCTTCCTTGACCCCTGGGACTGGCTTCAATGGTAGCATTTATCACAATTGTCACTTAAAAACTTCTGTCTCGCGTCAGCTGAGACCAGCACTTGTCATACTGTATAATGTGTGCATGGGTCCCGTGGGGCTCGATCTCAAAGGCGAGTTCACGCCCAGCAGGGCTGAGTCTGCAGTTCTAACCACCTCCCAGGTGTGGCTAATACTGCCGGCCTGTGGACCGCACTCTGAGTAGCTAGGGCCGTGGCTGTCCTTAGTCATAGCTACAGCTACTATTTTCTTTCTTTAAAAAAAAAATTTAGGGGCTGGAGAGATGGTTCAGTGGTTAAGGCGCTTGCCTGCAAAGCCTAACCACCTGGGTTCGATTCCCCAGTACCCACATAAAGCCAGATGCACAAAGTAGTGCATGTGTCTGGAGTTTGGTTGCAGTGGCAAGATGCCTTGGCACGCCCATTCTCTCTCTCTCTCTGCCCCTCCCTACTTGCAAATAAATAAAATATTTTTAAAAATTGTATTGACAGTTTTCATACACGCACATAAGTATTTTGATCAGAATCCCCTCTGGTTACCTTCTCTTGTTCCCCTTCCCTTGACCCCTTTCTACAGTGAACCCCTTTTTTTTCCAACTAGTTCTTCATATATATATATATATATATATATAGTTTTTTTTTTTTTTTTTTTTTTTTGGAGCTAGGGTCTTGCTCTAGCTCAGGCTGACCTGGAGTTCACTACGTAGTCTCAGGCTGGCCTCAAACTCATGGCAATCCTTCAACCTCAGCTTCCTGAGTGCTGGGATTAAAGGCATGCACCACCATACCCAGCTTTATATATATATATTTCTTTTCCCCACCTCCGTTAGCCATAATGGAATGTTGATGGGCCCAATAGTGTGTAAATCCTGTGCAGGTAATGGCAGCTGCTGTGAGGTCATGAATGCAGTGGCCTTGTCACGTCCAGAAGACAGAACTCCACAGCACTCCTCCCCATCCTCTGGCTCTTATTTTCTTATTTGTTTGTTTTGTTTTTCGAGGTAAGGTCTCACTGTAGTCCAGGCTGACCTGGAATTCACTATGTAGTCTCAGCTACAAACCATGCCCAGCTCATTTATTTATTTATTTTGGTTTGTCAAGGTAGGGTAAAAAGGTGCCAGGCGTGGTGGCGCACACCTTTAATCCCAGCACTTGGGAGGCAGAGGTAGGAGGATTACCATGAGTTTAAGGCTACCCTGAGACTACATAGTGAATTTCAGGCAACCTGGGCTAGAGTGAGACCCTACATCCAAACAGCAGCACCCCCCCCCCAAAAAAAAAAAGTGGGGACAGCACTAACCTATGGGTATAAACATAAATATTTAGAGGGCAATCTGATAGACACAACATATCCATTTAGCCAAACAACAGTAGTTGCTTCCCTGATACGGCCTTCCTAGCCATAGCCCTTTGGCTAGGTTTTCAGTACCAAGCATGAATTCGTTGGTGTGGAACAGGTCTCAAATCCAATCAGAGAGCAATTGGTTTACCCCTATAACAGACATGCCACTATTGCACCAGTGGGCACATCTTGCCTGGCCGGTCTGTTGTGTAGATGGCAGGCACCAAGGCTAGTTAAGGTTGCTGATGGCCTTTCTCCCCGTAGCAGCCCGCATCGTACCTTCCAGCACAATGGCATCTAGCCAGCAGGGAGAAGGCTTCCATTAGCTGCTATTTTCTTAGTTCTCCCAAAGATGATGCTTCCTTGGAGCCATGAGCTAGGAGCTGACTCATCACACGCACCGGACGCCTTAGGGCAGGGCTTCTCAACCTCCTCACGGCTCAGCTTTGAGCTGGATCATGCCCTGTGGCGGCTGGCTGTCCTTGTCATTGCAGCCTGTTCATCAGCGTTTGTGTCCTCTGTATCTTGACCACAGGCCAGTAGCACCATCCCCTAGTTGTGACAGTCAACAGTGTCTCCAGGCCGCGGCCAGATATCCTGGAGCACAACGTCGCTCCCTGTTGAGAAAGACTGCTCTGGGACATGAGGGTCTCGTTACCTGGCAATAAGTACAGTGTTGAGAAGGGCCTGGGAGATCTACGAAAGGGCGTCGTGTGCATGCGTGTGCAGGTGGATGAGGATGTGTGTATACGTGGAGGCCAGAGGACAACCTTTGGTGCTGCTCCTCAAGTGCTGCTAACTATATATATGTATGTATGTATATGTATGTATATGTATGTATATGTATATATATATGTATTATTTTTTTGAGGTAGGGTTTTGCTCTAGCCTGGAATTCACTTTGCAGTCTCAGGGTGGCCTTGAAATCACAGAGATCCTTATACCTCTGCCTCCCGAGTGCTGGGATTAAAGGTGGGCACCACCATGCCCAGCTCTGTTCACCATTTTTTTTTTCTGAAACTTAAAAAAATATTTTATTTATTTAAGAGTGAGTGAGGGAGAGAGAGAGAGAGAGGCAGATAGAAAGAAAGAATGGTTCCACCAGGGCCTCCAGTCACTGAACAAACTCCAGATGCATGCACCACTCTGTGCATCTGGCTTACATGGGTACTAGGGAATTGAACTTGGACCATTAGGCTTTGCAAGCAAATGCCTTTAACTGCTCAGCCATCTCTCCAGCCCCCCATTTTTCGGGGGGGTCGGCGGGGGATCCACCCACTTACCCAGTGCTGCGATTACAAGCAGGCACTTGTTTACGTGGGAGCTGGGGATAGAACTAAGGTCCTCAATCTTTAATTTTTAAATTTATTTTTAGATTCTTTGTTGTTGTTGTTTTGAGGCAGGGTCTCACTCTAGCCCAGGCTGCCAGGCTGACCTGGAATTCACTATGTAATCTCAGGGTGGCCTCAAACCCATGGCGATCCTCCTACCTCTGTCTCCTGGGTGCTGGGATTAAAGGTGTGTGCCACCACGCCTGACTTTTGTTGTTGTTTTTTTTTTAATTTTTTATTTATTTGACAGAGAAAGAGGGAGAAAGAGAGAGAGAGAGAGAGAGAGAGAGAGAGAGAGAGAATGGGTGCGCCAGGGCCTCCAGCCACTGCAAATGAACTCCAGATGTGTGCACCCCCTTGTGCATCTGGCTAACGTGGGTCCTGGGGAATCGAACCTAGGTCCTTTGGCTTTGCAGGCAAGCGCCTTAAGTGCTAAGCCATCCCTCCAGCCCTTGTTGTTTTTTAAGGTAGGGTCTTGCTCTAGGTCAGGCTGACCTAGAATTCACTATATAATTTCAGGGTGGCCTTGAACTCATGATGATCCACCTGCCTCTGCCTCTGCCTCTCAAGTGCTGGGATTAAAGGTGTGTGCCACCACACCTGGCCTTTATTATATATTTGTTTATTTATTTGCAAGCAGAGGGAGACAGAGATAGAGTGAGAGAATGGGCATGCTTTACGTGGGTACTGGGGAATGGAACTCCGGTGCTTAGGTTTGGCAGGCAAGTGCCTAAACTGCTAAGCCATCTCTCCAGCCTGGTCCTCATTCTTTAAAGACAAATACTTTACCAGCTAAACCAGCTTCCCAGCCCAAGAATATTGTTTTTGAGGAAATCCCATCATCCAATGCAGCCCGATGGTCAGGGCAGGTCCTCAGAATGCTTCCTGATTGATGAGTAAGTGCACGAGAGAATGAATGAATGAAAACGAACTCTCAAATCATGTTTGGCTGCAGGGTATGTAAAATTCCCTTCTCACAGCCTTCAGTCTCCTCTGCCCAACTGCCTCACAAAACCCAGAAAATGTTAGTGGGCCAGTTGTCACCCAAGGCATAATTTTTCTAAATGCAGCATTTTTTAGAGTAAATATCCCTTTAGTTGATGGGGGGGGGATGTGAAGAAAGATTCTCACTTGAGATCTTTTTTTAGTAATGTCTCCAGTGACTAAAACTATCTTACTGTAAATAGGCTGAGGCTTGGATTTGCAGAAAGAAAAAAAAAAACATTGGGTTTGGGGAGATGGCTCAGTGGTCAAAGATGCTTGTTCGCAAGCCAGATGACGGGAGTTTAGAGGCCCAGCACTCAGGTAAAGGGCTTGCAAGCAAGACCATGCGTCTGTCATCCCAGCATGCCTGTGGCAGAGTCAGGAGAATCTCAAAGCTCTCTGGCCAGCTAATCTGCCCTTTCTTGCAACAACAAGAGAGCTGGGCATGGTGGCACACGCCTTTAATCCCAGCACTTGGGAGGCAGAGGTAGGAGGATCATTGTGAGTTCGAGGCCAGACTGAGACTACATCGTGAATTCCAGGTCAGCCTGGGCTACAGCGAGACCCTACCTCAAAAAACCTAAAAAAAACAACTACAGAGACCCTGTTTCAAGGTAGAAGGAGAGGACCAATACTCTGAGGTTGTCCTCTGTCCTCTTGTGTCCCCCCCTTCCCCTCCCCACACCAAACGGAGGGGAAAAGAGACCGTGATAGGAGGAGATTATGATCATGGTATATTTATATTTATGGAAGTTGTCAGAAAAAGTTTAAAAAGGGGCTAGGGAGATAGCATAGCAGTTCAGGCATTTGCCTGCAAAGCACTAGGTGGTACATGTGTCTAGAGTTTGTTTGCAGTGGCTAGAGGCCCTGGCATGCCCATTCTCTCTCTCCAATAAATAAATAATTAAAAATATTTTTAAGATAAGTACACAGTGATAGATGAAGATCTGTAATATTAACGTCTGGCATCTACATGCATACCTGCACATACATGTGCCCACCCACATGCATACAAACATGTATACACACACACACACACAACACAACACAACACACACAGAGAAGTCTCCTGAAACAGACATAGGACAGAACCATGCTAATAAGGGAATATTTCCCTTCCTTCTCTGGATATAGTGGAATGAGATGCTGTACGTGGGACTCTCTCTGTGGGTCACTATGACCAGAACATGCTATGGCCCTCCACCCAGTGCCCCTCCACTCAAGTCTGTTGCTGTGACACCAAGTGTTGCCAAAATGACACGTTCTCCTTATTGAAATAAGTGGAATGTTTTTTAAAAATAGAAAAAGACAAGTTTAAGGTCATTAAGACACCGATGTCTAAGTGATAATAATAAAGAATGTGTTGGTGGCTAACTCCTTCAACAAGCAATATCACTAAGTGAAAAAAAATTCACAGAGACTCTTTTTTTTAAATTTATTTTTGATTGAAAACTTCCATAATTGTAGACAATAGCCCATGTTAATTCCCTCCCTCTCCCCATTTTCCCCTTTGCAACTCTACTCTCCATCATATCCCCTCCCCCACTCAATCAGTCTCTCTTTTATTTTGATGTCATCATCTTTTCCTTCTATTATGATGGTCTTGTGTAGGTAGTGTCAGGCACTGTGAGGTCATGGATATCCAGGCCATTTTGTGTCTGGAGGAGCACGTTGTAAGGAGTCCTACCCTTCCTTTGGCTCTTACATTCCACAAAGAGACTCTTAACATCCAATATTAGTCTTTTCTGCAAAAATAATGGGCAGAATGATTAAAAAGATGAATTACATTTGAACAGAGTCCAAAATCTCCTCAGTATTATTTGGACTCAAATATTTCAATTGGACCAAGAATGACATTAGAGCAACGTGATACATTAGGGGTTGAAATGACATAGAATTAGTTCTTTCATTTAAAAGTAATTTCCTTGCCTTTGTGGTTCTTGATGGTTTCCTAGGCTGTAAGTGCCAGCCGCCTCCCACTCGCCTGCTTGGGTCTCATGAAGTCCAGCTTCAAGTTCAGCCCCTTTCGCAACAATAGTTTGTGTGCATGAGGGTTTTTCTAAAATCATGTGGCTGCAAGAGGTTTTCTATATGCAGTTGAACAGACATTACCTTACTTTTTATTTTAACTTTCTAAAATTATTGATTATTAGAGAGAGAAAGAGGGAGGGAGAGAGAGAGAGAATGGGTGCACCAGGGTCTCTAGCCACTGCAAAAGAACATCAAATGCATGCATTGCTTTGTGCATCTGGCTTTACGTGGGTACAAGGGAATCAAACCCAGGTTGTTAGGCTTTGCACGCAAGTGCCTTGACCATTGAGTCATTTCTCCAGACCCTGTTTTCTATTTTGTTATATTTATTTATTTATTTATTTTTGGTTTTCCGAAGTAGAGTCTTATTCTAGTCCAGGCTGACCTGGTATTCACCATGTAGTCTCAGGATGGCCTCATACTCACAGCGATCCTCCTACCTCTGCCTCCCAAGTGCTGGGATTAAAGGTGTGCGCCACCATACCCAGCCTCTGTCTTCTATTTTGATGTCATCATTTTTTCCCTCCTATTAGGAAGGTCTTGTGTAGGTAGTATCAGGCACTGTGAGGTCATGAATGTTAAGGCCTTTTTGTGTCTGGAAGACAGTATTGTAAGCAGTCCTCCCCTTCCTTTGTCTCTTATATTCTTTCCACCACCTCTTCCACAATGGACCCTGAGCCTTGAAGGGTGTGATAGAGATGTCTCATTTAGTGCTGAACATTCCATTGTCTCTTCTTCTCAGCTCTATGGTGACTTTTGGGTCACTCCAGTGGTCACTGCCATCTGAAAAGAGAAGCTTCTCTAACAAAAAGTTTAGTAGTTTGGTGGGCAATATATGCATTTTAGACAGATGACAGCAGGCATTACTCCCCTAGGGCTCATGAGCTCCCCAGCCATAGGCTTTTGACTAGGTTTTTAGCACCAATCATGTATTCCTTCCTGTGGAGCGGGCCTCCAGTCCAGTCAGAGAGCAGTTAATTTCCCCCATAACAGGCATGCCACTATTGTACCAGTTGGCACGTTTGGCCTGACCAGCCAGCCTTAAGACTTATAGGGCCCACTTTTTTTTTTTTTTTTTTGAAGTAGGGTCTCACTCTAGCCCAGGCTGACCTGTAATTCACTCTGTATTCACAGGGTGGCCTAGAACTCATGGCGATCCTCCTACCTCTGCCTCCCGAGTGCTGGGATTAAAGGCGTGCGCCACCATGCCCGGCGAATAGGGTCCACTTTTATTTAACATCATTGATGACTTCTCTCTCCCAAAGGCAGCATGCAGCATAGCTCTTTCCAGCTTTCTGACAGCTAGTCAACAGGGAGGAGGTTTTCAGCTCAGGAGACGTTAATTTTCAACCCGCATTCGTAAGTCTAGGTGCTAGTCAAGAGCCGAATCACACCGGAATTTGGGAGCCCCATCACCAGTGGTGGCAATGAAATAGGAAGTCCCCGTTTGGAAAGACAGGAAACAGGTGGCTGGGACTGTCTGTGCCACGGTTCAGAAGCAAAGGGGACGTGCTGGGCCCCATTCTGCAAGGCTTAACTTCATGCCTACGGGTGCTTAGTAAGCACCTACCATGTGCCAGACCTTATGCTAGGACTCTTACCTGTGATGTGTATTTTTTTTTTGTATGGATGGATTTGTGTATGTGTGTGTGTGTGTACATGTGCAGTGTATGAATTCACATGCATGTGGGTGTACATGGGGGTGAGTTTGCATGTGGAGGCCAGAGGAACACCTTGGGTGTCATCCCTAGGAACATTACTCACTTCCTTGGCAACAGGGTCTCCCATTGGCCTGAAGCTCACAATTAGGCTCCGCTGGCTGGTCAGCGAGGCCCAGGATTGTCCTGTCTCCACCTCCCTAGTGCTGGGATTACAGGAGTGTGCAGCTATTTGTAGCTTTTTTTTATCCCTTGGTTTTTCAAGGTAGGGACTGACTTGGGATTCACTATGCAGTCTCAGACTGGCCTCGAACTCATGGCGATCCTCCTACCTCTGCCTCCCGAGTGCTGGGATTAAAAATGTGCGCCACCATGCCCCGTAGCATTTTTAAAATTAAATTAATTTATTTAAATATTTTTATTTATTTATTTGCAGGAAGTGGGGGGTTGGATACTAGACATGCCGGGGACTCCTGCCACTGCAAACAAACTCCAGATGTATGTGCCATTTTGTGCATCTGGCTATGTGGGTACTGGGGAATCAAACCCAGGCTGACAGGCTATTTTGGAAGCAAGCAACTTTTTTTTTTTTTTTTTTTTTTGAGGTAGGGTCTCACTCTAGCTCAGGCTGACCTGGAATTCACTATGTAGTCTCAGGGTGGCCTCAAACTCACGGCGATTCTCCTAGCCTCTGCCTCCCGAGTGCTGGGATTGAAGGCGTGTGCCATCACTCCTGGCCCTATCCCATCATTTTTATGTGGATTCTGGGGATTGAACTCAAGTTCTCATGCTTGCAAGGCAAGCACTTGCCTGACTAAGGTACTTCCCTAGTCCAGACATGTAAGTAAGCTTGGTGACAGTCAGAAATCAACTAGCACTATTGCTTATTCCTGAGTGTGTGAGCTCAGAGCAGGGTTTCTCAACCTCAGCACAACTATCACTTCGTGTGGGGTAACACTTTAATGTCAGGCTCCTGCAATGTGCTCTGTAGGGTACTCAGGAGTGTGTTAGTCACTATTTGTCACTGTGACAACATATCTAAGAGGGCTGGAGACATTGCCCAGTAGTTAAGGTGCTCGTCTGCAAAGCCTGACAATCTGACTTCCATTCCCCAGTACCCATGTGAAGCTAGGTGCACAAAGTCATGCATGCATCTGGAGTCCATTTGCAGAGGGTGGAGGCCCTGGTGAGCCCAGACTACTCTGTAGTCTGGTGTGGTGGCTCACGCCTTTAATCCCAGCTCTCGGGAGGCAGAGGTAGGAGGATCACTATGAGTTTGAGGCCACCCTGAGAATACATAGTGAATTCCAGGTCAGCCTGGGCTAGAGTGAGACCCTGCCTCGAAAAACCAAAACCAAAACCAAAAATTCCATACTGATGTAAAGCCCAGGCTTCTGAAGACAAATGTTCCTTTGATTCCCTCCCATGGTTTGACTGGTTGATTCTTGAACCTGAGAGTTTCCACACACAATCCTGTAACTATCCTGCTTGATGGCCCCACCCACTTTTGCCTTCCTCTCTGACATGAAGGTCCGACTTCTCCCTGCGATTTCCTGAGGAGCTTCACGGGCCACAAAGGTCGTGCCAGTGCCAGTTATTTCCCTGCCCAGGCTCTCTGCCCAGGTGACCATTACCTCCATTGAATTCTCCTTCTAACGTCCAGTCACCCACTGAGGCTCATGGAGACTAAGTTCTGTGACTGTGCCATTTCACACAGGAGATGGGGTCACAAAAATGAGGTAACTAAGTCTCCCTTACACAGCTGGTAAATGGCAGAGTCCATTTGATGCCAAACCGTGTTGCTTTTGAAAAAAAAATATATATTTGTATGTGTTGGAGAGATGGCTCAGCAGTTAAGGTACCTACTTGCCTGCAAAGCATAAGAACCAGAGTTGGATTCCCCAGTACCCATGTAAAGCCAGGTGCCCAAAGTGGCACATGTGTCTAGAGTTCGTTTGCAGTGGCTAGAGGCCCTGGCATGCTCATTCCCTCTGTCTCTCTATCTGCCTCTTTCTCTCACTCACTCTCTCTCAAATAAATAAGTACACACACACACACAACTTTTTTGTTTGTTTTTCAAGGAAGGGTCTTGCTGAAGCCCAGGTTAACTTGCAATTTGGAATTGACTATGTAGTCTCAGGGTGGCCTCAAACTCACAGTAATCTGCCTACATCTGCCTCCCGAGTGCTGGGATTAAAGGTGTGTGCCACTATGCCTGACCAAATAAAATTTTTAAAAATTTATTTACTTATTTACTTATAAGGAGAGAGGGAGAGAATCAGAGAGGGAAAGTGAGGGAATGGGTGTGCCAGGGCTTCCTGCCACTGCAAATGAACCCCATACACATGTGCCCTTTTTGTGCATCTTGTTTTATGTGGCTACTAGGGAGTTGAACCCGGGTTGTGAGGCTTTGCAGGCAAGCTTCTTAACCACTGAGCCATTTCTCCAGGACCCCCATGTTTCTTTTTAATAGCTCACACTCAGTTAATAACTGTTTATTAAAACATTATTTATTTAGTTTTTGTTTTTCAAGGTAGGGTCTCACTCTAGCTCAGGTTGACCTGGAATTCACTCTGTAGTCTCAGGGTGGCCTTGAACTCATGGCGATCCTCCTACCTCTGCCTCCTGAGTGCTGGATTAAAGGCATGTACCACCACACCTGGCTTATTAAAAAATTATTAAAAATGCTTTCTAATAACTCACACAGCTCACACCCAATAACTGTTTGGCTACTATTCACTGGTGGGAACACAATCTTATAGGATCATGAGTTGTTATTCAAAAATTATTTTCCCGAACCAAAAGAGTCCATGTAAATCAATCCTCTGAAGTCATGGCTAGCCAGGATATGGGTGTTCTGGATGTCTATGACCCCTAAATTGTGTTTCTCACCCAAACTATAAAACAGAATCTGCCAAAGCTTGTATCAACTAACTCAAAACCAAACAGATAATTTTTTTTTTTTCAGGTAGGGTCTCATTCTGGCCCACGCTGGCCTTGAACTCACAGTGATCCTCCTACCTCTGCCTCCCAAGTGCTGGGATTAAAGGTGTGTGCGACCACACCCAGCCCAAAACAGATCATTTTATTTGGAGCTAAAAAGAGACTGGAAGGCTGGAGAGATGGCTTAACAGTTAAGGCACTTGCCTGCAAAGCCAAAGAACCCAGGTTCAATTCTCCAGGACCCACGTAAGCCAGATGCACAAGGTGGCGCATGTGCCTGGAGTTCATTTGCAGCGGCTGGAGACCCTGGTGCACCCATTCTCTCTCTCTGCCTCTTTCTCCCTCTCTCTCTATCTCTCTCCCAAATAAATAAATAAAATAAACTATAAAAAAATAAAAAAAAGAGACTAGAGTATTGGCAGGTCTTCCAAAATACTGGCATCCTACCTTCTGCACCATAACCTCTTGAGGTTAGAACATCATCATCGCTAGACCTGGGAAACGTGAAATTGGTTGAGTTAGTTAATAGTTCATGAATGAGCTTTTTTCACTAAATAATTATGCACACTTAACTGTATTCCCTCCACAGCTGTGGGTGGTACCTCTAGAGTCTGTTTCCTGGCAAAGGACTGAAGCGGGAGGAGAGGAGGGGAGCTCCTAAGATCACCTCCTGGTGAGGTGTGTGTTTGTCACAGGTAAGAGCTTCGCAGGCAAAGGTAGATCAGTACGCCTCGGGTTTTAGGCTTGGCCTTGATGGCTGCCATCTTTTAGTTATCTTAATATTACATGTTTATTTATTTATGGGCTTTTCGAGGTAGAGTCTCACTTCAGCCCAGGCTGGCCTTGAACTCACAGCCATCCTCCTACCTCTGCCTTCCATAAAAGGGATTAAAGGTGAGTGCCACCACGCCCGGCTTTCCATATATTTTTATTTATTTGCAAAGAGACAGAGAGAATGGGCGCACCAGGGCTTTTAGCTGTTACAAGTGAACTCCAGACGCATGTATCACTTTGTGCATCTGGCTTCCTGTGGTTACTGGAGAATTGAACTTGGGCTGTTAGGCTTTATGGACAAGTAAGGGCCTTAACCACTGAGCCATCTCTCCAGCCCCTGGTCAAGTATTTTCCCATAGGCTAAAGAACAGCAAATACCCAGGTGTTCAGCATGGAGTGGTGATCCACAGTTTGGTAAACACAGCAGACGTGGAAATAGGGTTGATGAAGGAAGATATAAACAGCCTCACCGTGATCTGCAGAGCACAAGGAATAGCAGCGGCGGGTCCCTCTCTGTCTCCATAATAACACCTCTTTGCAAAGTTCTGTTCGTGTGAACAGCTTATGAACAAAAAGTTAAACATTTTAGTGAATTTTATATTAATTGGGTACTGTTGTAAGTTCACAGACTCTTCACCTGTAGTGGAAGGGATGATTCTGCCACCTCTGGCTAATGTGCAGTAGTCAGGACAGTCAGTTGTAGGCAACAGAAAACCAACGCAGCTCACCTTCTAAGAAGGAATGTTGGGGGCTAGAAAGATGGCTCAGTGGTTAACAGTGCTTGTTTGTAGAGCTTGATGGCCTGGATTCTACTCCCCAGTGCCCATGTAAAGCCAGATGCATGAAATGGCACATGTGTCTAGAGCTCATTTGCAGTGGCCGGATGCCTTGATATCCCCGTACGCACTTTTTCTCTATCTCTCTCTCTCCCCCTTTCAAATAAATAAGTAACTGTAGAACGTTGTCTACTATTAGGCCAGGTTGTGTCCTGTGTTTGAAAGATGCCCACCAGACTCTGACTTTGATCCATTCTCAAGCAATTGTTCCCTAAATGCTGCTACTATTACTTGTTTTGTTTTGTTGAGGTAGGGTCTCACTCTGGCCCAGGCTGACCTGGAACTCACTATGTAGTCTCAGGGTGGTCTCGAACTCACAGCGATCCTCCTACCTCTGCCTCCCGAGTGCTGGGATTAAAGGCGTGCGCCACCACACCCGGCTGCTATTATTACTTTTCTTGGGCTGGAGAGATGGCTTAGCGGTTAAGGCGTATGCCTGTGAAGCCTAAGGACCCAGGTTTGATTCTCCTGGTCCCACGTAAGCCAGATGCACATGGCGGTTCATGTGTCTGGAGTTCATTTGCAGTGGCTCGAGGCCTTGACGAGCCCATTCTCACTCTCTCCATCTCTCTGTCTCAAATAAATAAATAAAATGTTTTAAACTTTTCTTGTTGCTGTGACAAAATACCTGACAAGCAGGGTGTGGTGGTGCACACCTTTTACCCCAGTACTCGGGAGGTGAGGTAGGAGAATCATCGCTGTGAGCTTGAGGCCAGCCTGAGACTACATAGTGAATTCCAGGTCAGCCTGGGCTAGAGCAACCTGGAGAGACAAAAAAAAAAGGAAGGAAGGTTTGTTTTCAGCTCAGTCCATCATGGTGGGAAAGGTGATGGTAGAAGCCTGAAGAAGCTAGTCACATGACATCAGCAGTCAGGAAGCAGAGAGATAGATGCATGCTGTGCCCAGCTAGCTAGCTAGCTAGCTTTCTTTCTTTCTTTCTTTCTTTTTTTTTTTTTTGTTGTGTTTTCATGGTAGAGTTTCACTCTAGCCCAGGCTGATCTAGAATTCAGTATGTAGTCTCAGGGTAGCCTTGAACTCACAGCGATCCTCCTGCCTCTACCTCTCAAGTGCTGGGATTTAAAGGCATGTGTCACCATGGCGGGCTCCTTATTTTTGTTTGTTTAGCTTTCTTTCTTTTCTTTTTATTTTTCATTCAGTCTGGACCTCAGCCCATGGAATGGTGCCATCCAGTTAGGGTGGGTCTTCCCACCTCAATTAACCTAATCTAGAACTCCCTCACAGACGTGCCCAGGGGTTTGTCTCCTAGGTGATTCTAAACCCGGTCCAGAGGACAGCTGAGATTACCCATCACAGTGCCAAAGGAGGTGATTTTAGTCATTTTAGTTTTACATTCTATCAGCCAGCACCCTACTGGAAAGGGAGTATCCACTTTGCAAGAGTTCCAGTGAAAATCTGGAGCAAAGATTCTGTGGCTCTGATTGGCTTAGCACAAGTCACACGTCCATCCTTGAGCCAATCCCAGTGGCTAAAATAGTCCCTGAGACTAAGACATGGACATACCCAGCTCTAGGTGTGTAAGGGGCAATTTTCCAGAGAAATACTTAACATTCCAAGGCCGGATGATGAGGAACGGGGGCAGGGGTTGACCTGGGTGGGCAAAACCAATGAATGTTTCTGAGGTTGTCTCTCTGCCAGGTGAATTGACACATGACACGGTGCCACATGACATTTGCAGTCTACAATGCTCGTGCTTCTGAAACATGCAGTCGAATTAATTCCCTCTCCCCCAAAAAAGTGCCCAAAATAAAATCTCATAATGTTTCAAGTCTATGATGTGTTTGATCATATTCAAAGCTATCCTTTGTTACATAGGAGCTGGTTGTGAGAAGGAGTCAGGTAGTGACTGGGCCCCTGACAGCAAGAAGCAGGAATGTCTTTGGGCCTATTTTTTCCCCGTCTCCACTTTGCTAGAGATCAAATAATCTGATTTCTTATCTCCGTCCTAGATCCATTTTACCGCAACTAACCTGGGCCCCTCCTGGGAGGGAGGTCTCTCCTAGGATTTAAATCTAGCCCTAACATTGTGGTGGGTCAAGTTCAACCCCCAGAACTTGGTGGCATGGCTAGCCTTTTCCTGAGACAGTCCCTAGCCCAAGGATAGGGCTCACTACCATAAGGTTATAAATACTTTTGCGGGGGAGGGGGGGCTTTTTGTGGGCTGCCTGACCCTCGTGGACCTCCAGCTTGGGGTGAGTTTCTTCTTGGCTCAGCCCAGTGGGGGGAGGGCCCCCCAGCCCTGACTTTCCAAGCGGGCTCTTTCTCCGCATGACAGGAGCTCTTTGAACTTTCTCTTCTGTCCTCACCATGGTTTCTCCAGGACCCCCGCGTGGGCGTCTTTCCTAGGTTCTGTACCTCCCTAAATAAATATATTAATTTAATAATTATCCCTCTCAGTCTTATTTTATTCAATTCTTTGATTAAAATTAGATACACAAAACCAGGCGTGGTGGCTCACGCCTTTAACCCCAGCACTCGGGAGGCAGAGGTAGGAGGATCGCCATGAGTTCGAGGCCACCCTGAGACTACAGAGTGAATTCCAGGTCAGCCTGGACTAGAGCGAGACCCTACCTTGAAAAACCAAAAAATAAAAATAAAAAATAAAAATAAAAATATTAGACACGAACCTAGGGTTTGGGGTTCAAGGACTTTCCTGAACCTCTAGCACCTTACTACAGTTGGGCAGGCCTGAAAGATCTCCCCAAAGCAAGGTGTTGCTACTAGAGCATCTCTGTGTTGGTTGACAAGCGTCACTCAGATAGCTGAGGTTTCCAACACGGCCTGTGTTGGTTACACATTTTGGAAATATTTTCTGCAAACAGTACTCACCCACATGGCTTGAAGTTTTGAGGCTTCTTATTTTTCTTTTATTATTATTATTTTTTTTAAACTTCTTGGAACAAGTCCGTAAGAAAAAGAGAAACAGAAATGCCACGGGATGATCTGAGACAGACAGATGACGCTGGGGAGCAGACGGAGATGGCAGATTAGCACGTGGCTGACATCCTTCCACCCTAATGACATTTCTGGTGCTGAATAATATTCTCAGGGCTCCTGTCTAACCTATTAACGCCATTTCTTTTTTTTTTTTATGGTAATGACTTTGTTTCTAATGACAAAAGCAATACCTGCTCAAGTCAGAAAAGATTGAGTGTACGGAGGAAGACCACGATGAATGTGGGCCCGTGCAACGTGTCAGAAACACTGACATAATGACTCCCACCTTGGGCTGGTGGAGACTTTCCTAAGCCCATTTCACAGACAGGGAAGCTGAGTCTGGCAACATCCAAGCTGCTAAGCGGAGGCGCTGGGAACTAAGCTCGTGCAGCTCTGATCTCAGTATCCTCATCCTCCATAAGTCAGTTGTACTTCTCCCAATCGTTTATTGTTTAAAATAGTTTTATTTATTTACTTGAGAAGCGATACGGGGGCGGGGGGGGCGTACACCAGAACCTTCTGCCACTGTAAATGAATTCTAGACACACGTGCTACTTTGTGTGTCTGGCTTTACATGGGTACTGGGGAATCAAACCTGGACCAGCAGACTGCAAGAAAGCACCTTTAACCACCGAATCATCTCTCTAGCACCCCCCCCCATCATTTAAATATAGCCAAAAATTGGGCTGGAGAGATGGCTCAGCGGTTAAGGTGCTTGCCTGCAAAACCTAATGACCACAGGGCTCGAGAGATAGCTTAGCAGTTAAGGCACTTGCTTGCAAAGCCAAAGGAGCTGAGCTTGATTCCCCAGGACCCACATAAGCCAGATGAAATAGAAGGTGCATGTGTCTGGAGTTTGTTTGCAGTGGCTGGAGGCCCTGGCGTGCCCATTCTCCCTCTCTCTCTCTGCCTCTCTCTACCTCTTTCTCTGTCAAATAAATAAATAAAAGTAAAAACAAATATTAAAAAAACCTAATGACCAAGGTTCTATTCCCCAGTACAGTATCCACATAAAGATGGATGCACAAAGTGGAATATGCATTTGGAGTTCATTTACAGTAGCTAGAGGCCCTGGTGTGCCCATTCTCTCTCTCTTTCTAACTCTCTGCTTGCAAATGAATCAAAGTATTTTTTCTGTATTTCTTTATTTTGTTTGAGAGAGAGAGAGAGAGAGAGAATGGGTATGCCAGGGCCTCTAGCCACTGTAAACGAAATCCAGATGTGTGGGTCCTGGGGAATCAAACCTGGGTCCTTTGGCTTCATGGGCAAGTGCCTAAACCACTAAACCATCTCTCCAGCTCAAGGGACGGTGTGTTGTTGAACTTTACTGTCTATTGCTAATAGTTCAGAAAGATAGGCCTGGGCACCGTGAGTAGAGTGTTTATCTAACATCACAATGCCCTGGGTTTGATCCCCAGCACCACATAAAACCAAGTGTAGTGGTGCATGCCTGTAATTCCAGTCTCAGACGGTGGAGGCAGGAAGACCAGAAGATTAAGGTTATCCTCAGCTACATAATGACTTCCAGATCAGCCTGGGCTATGTGTGACTGGGTCTCAAAGAAAAAAAGAAAAAAAAAAAAAAAGAGGAGGAGAGGAAAGGAAGGAAGGAGGAAAGGGAGAGAAAGAAAAGACTGGCTCAGTGAAAGAATCCTCAGTCTGCACTATTATTCCTCTTCTTTTTTAAAAAAATATTTTATTTTTTATTTGCAAGGAGAGAGAGAGAGAGTACGCCAGGGCCTTCAGCCATTGCAAATGAATCCCAGATGCATGAGTCCTCTTCTTAGAAAGTTGTAGTCATACCAGGTGTGGTGATGCATGCCTTTGATCCCAGCACTTGGGAGGCAGATGTAGGAGGATCACTGTGAGCTTGAGGCCAGCCTGAGACTATACAGTGAATTCCAGATCAGCCTGGGCTAGAAAGAGAGAGAGACTGTACCTCGAAAAAAAAAAAGTAGTAGTCATGAGCTAACTGTGTCCCCTCTCCCCTACAATGGGGAATTATTGAAAAAATATTAACAGGATTCAATCTGTGAATAGTATTCAAATGGCTTCAGGTGGTGGGAGAACTGGTTCAAGGCAGGTTGTGGTGCATGCCTGTGATCCTCGCTCAGGATGCAGAGAGGCAGGAAGGTCGTGAGTTTGAGACTAGCCTGGTCTGCATAGTGAGACCCAACTCAGGAATCCAAAACCAAAACCTAAAAATTTCTCCATAACAGGTGTGATGGTGCACACTTTTAATCCCAGTACTCAGGAGGCAAAAGCAGGAGGATCTGTGAGTTCGAGGCCACCCTGAGACTCCATAGTGAATTCCAGGTCAGCCTGGGCTAGAGCGAGACCCTGCCTCGAAAAACCAAGATAAATAAATAAATAGGGAAATAACTTGCATTGTGAACATCTTCTCCACTGTATTTGGACAGTTTATAACTATTCCGCCCATGTGACTATCCAAGGACCTTACTGTGTCCTAGCCAGCAGCGTCACTACTACCTGGGTACTGGGAAGTCAACTGCCGATTTCTAGAAAGACTGTAACGCTATTGACCTGACGCCGCCATCCTGGCTTATGACTGTAAGAGGCTGTCTCGACATGGAGGCCGTCATGCTCAACGTCGCTTTGCGTGGACACCATGCTGCCTGCCTGTGACACTTTGCTTGGAGAATGCGTAGTCAGCTGCTTTGGAAACATGGTTGGGTCCTGACTGCGCCTGAACCGTGGCCTGTAATGTAATCGGACTTCAGGCAACAGCATCTTGAGTGTGACTGCGAGCTCGGAGGACCGAACCAACGGGAGGCAAACAGGAGCTGAGTCCATTCGTGGAAGGAAAACACCCAGACGAGACCCTGCAGTCTAAGAGGCCAGGGCTCTGCAGCTTGACACACAGTCGTAGCTCAAGGTGCGTTTACTGCTGAATGAGTGGCTACATTGCATAGCAGTGGGCCTCTCTGCCTGTCCTGTCCAGCACACCTCCTCTTTCAGGGAGCAGAACCCCCATTCCTTCACATACCTGCTTAACACGTAACTGGGGCAATTCTAAGTGTAATACTTATTTATTTATTCTTTTTTTAAACTTTTTTTATTAATTTATTTACTTTGAAAGAGACAGACACAGAGAAAGAGGGAGACAGAAAGAGTGAGTATGGGCATGCCAGGGCCTCCTGCAAATGAGCTCCAGACACATGTGCCACTTGGTACATTTGGCTTTATGTAGGATTGAACCTACCTAGACTGTCAGACTTTGCAAGTAAGCCACATCTCCAGCCCCTCCTTTTTTTTTTTTTTTTGCACTTTAATTAAAAAAAAATATTTAGCCAGGCATGGCGCATGTCTTTAATCCCAGCACTTGGGAGGCAGAGGTAGAAGGATCACCATGAGTTTGAGGTCACCCTGAGACTCCATAGTAAATTCCAGGTCAGCCTGAGCTAGAGTGAAACTCTACCTCAAAAAAAAAAAAAAAAGGAAATTTATTTATTTGCGAGCAGAGAGAGACAAACACACACATGCAGAGAGAGAGAGAAAGATTAAGAAAGAATGGTGCTACAGGGCCTCTAGCCACTGCAAAAGAACTCCAGATACATGCACCACCTCATGCGTCTGGCTTTATGTGGGTACTAGGGAATTGAACCCAGGTTTTTAGGCTTTGCAGGCAAGCACCTTAAACATTGAGCTGTCTCTCCAGCCCTGCCCTACACACTTGGCTCTGTTTCTCACCTTGTCATTGTAGAACCCCAACTAGAACCAGAACTCCATAACAGATGCTCATGAGGCAGGGGATCCCCTGGGTCTTTACCTGACTTCCTATTGAGCTTGGCTGACTGACAGCCAACTCCAAACAGGAGAGAGAGAGAGACCCCCTTCTTCTTCTTTTTTCTTTTCTTTTTTTTTTTTTTTTGAGGCAGGGTCTCACTGTAGCCCGGCTAACCTGGAACTCACTATGCAGTCTGAGGGTGGCCTCAAACTCAAAACGATCCTCCTACCTCTGCCTCCCAAGTTCTGGGATTAAAGGCGTGCGCCACCGTGCCCGGCGTCCCTTCTTTTCAAGCACCCTGCACTTCTCCCATGCGGTGCGGGCGGCTCCTGACTCCTGCCGAGGTCGCAGGCCACCTGACACCTTACTCGAAGGCTCTTCGTCCTGCTCCATGTTCCTGTCAAATCAGACTGGACTCGCTTACAGAGCCGGCTTTTCTTCCTTCCCTGCCGCCTGTTTTCATCCACCACTTGACCGGGTTCATCCATTCAAATATTTCGTTTCTACAATATTTTATTTGTTTCATATTTATTTATTTGCAAGGAGAGAGAGAGAGAACAGACACGCCAGGGTCTTCAGCCCGTGCTATGGAACTCCAGACGCATGCACCACTTTGTGCGTGTGGCTTTCCGTGGGCACTGGGGAAAGGAACGTCGTTAGGCTTTGCAGGCAAGGGCCTGAACCGCCGAGCCATCTCTCCAGTCCCTCAAATATTTATTGAACTCATACGCTATGCAAGGCCCTGTTCAAGAACCGGGAGTATTCAGCTCTTGCTCTCCCCTGGCCCACATTCTTGCTGGGGGACGTCAACAGTTAGTCACAACACACACGGGTTATCTGGGTGTTTCAAGGTTAAAGCCTCGCAAGAATGGGTTAGAAAGAAGAGAAGGGCAGGTTGTGGTTGTAAATAGTTTAGCCAGGGACAACCTCCCCAAGCAGAGACATGGGTGGGGTGGGGGGGGTGGGGTGGGGTAGCATGGGATGAGCAGAAGATGAGAGGCACGAGGCTTTCTGGAGGAACTGGGTGCCAGATCCTAGAGATCAGAAAGGCCCTAAGTGTGGGGCTTTGGAACCCCGCCAGTTTATTTCTTAAATTTTTAAAAATGTTTAATATGTTATTTATTTTCAAGGATTGAGAGAGAGAGAGAGATGGAGAATGGGTTCATCAGGGCCTCCTGCCACTGCATACAAACTCAGGATACCTGTGCTATTTTGTGTTGTCTAGCATTACATGGGTGGCTGGGGAATTGAACCCGGGGCCATTAGGCTTTCAAGCAAGCACCTTTAACCACTGAGCCATCACTCCAGCCCCCTATTTATTTTTAAATTTATTTTTATTTATTTTTAATTTTTTTATTAACAATTTCCATGTATTTATTTATTTATTTATTTATTTAATGCGAGAGAGATACAGAGAGGCAGACAGAGAGAGAGAGAGAGAGAGCCAGCACTCCAGACCTATAACCACTGCAAACAAACTCCAGATGCATATGCCATCTTGGGCATCTGGCTTTTCATGGGTACTGGGGAATTGAACTGGGGTCTGTGGTTTGCCCTCTCTCCAGCCTCCCTATTTATTCTTTAAAGTGTGTGTGTGTGTGTCAGGAGGTGCACCAGGGTTTCTTGCTGCCAGTCATATGTCATGTATCACTTTTTTTTGTCTAGCTTCCCATAGATACTGAGGAATCAAACCTGAGCTGGCAGGCTTTACAAGCAAGTGCCTTTTACCACTGAGACATTTCCCCAGCCCTTCAGCCTCTTCAGATTCTAATCTCTCCAGTCTCTATCTTCTATCTGTGTGACTTTGGGAAGGTTGAGCCTCAGTTTCCTGGCCTGAGAAATGGAGATAAAGTGAGATTGGGGCTGGAGAGATAGCACAGTGGTTAAGGTGCTTACCTGCGAAGCCAAAGGACCCAGGTTCGATTCCCCAGGACCCACGTAACCCAACTGCACAAGGCGGCGCATGTGCCTGGAGTTCATTCGAAGTGGCTGAAAGCCCTGGTATTGCCCATTCTCTCTGTTCTGTCTCTTTCTCTCCCTCACACTTTCTCTCTTTAACAAATAAAAGTTTTTAAAAATTAAAAAGTTTTTTTTTTATTTTTTTTAAAGGAGATTGTATGCAGAAAGGACTGGGAAAGAGGTTGTATTTAGAGATTTGGGAGGTAAGTGCGGGCAAGTCCAAGGTGGTAGAGAGCAGCAACGGAGATGCGGGAAAGCCCTGGTTGGCCTCGGTGACCTCGGGCATGTTTATGTAAACTCCGTCTCCTGGCTTTTAAGTAGAATCATAATAGCAAAGCCAAGATAATGCCTGGCAGACAAATGAGCGCCTGGCACCCGCTCAGAAGGGGCCTGTTGTGAAGAAGCTCTGTGAACGGGATCTGGGTTTTTGGGGGGCTAAAAGAAAACATGAAGAAAGAGGCTTTTTCTTTTCATTTCTTTTCTGTTTGTTTGTTTTTCGAGGTAGGGTCTCACTCTAGCCCAGGCTGACCTGGAATTCACTATGGACTCTCAGGGTGGCCTCGAACTCACGGTGATCCACCTACCTCTGCCTCCCAAGTGCTGGGATTAAAGGCGTGCGCCACCATGCCCGGCTTTCTTCTTTTCTTGGTAGGATCTCTAAGCTGGTAGAATGTGTGAGGCTGAGAAAGGCCTTGTCTGCGAAGGAGGCAGTGTGGAGGGACTCCTGTGACTTTTGTTGGTTTTTTTGTTTGTTTGTTTTTGTTTTGGGGGTAAGGTCTCACTCTGGCCCAGGCTGTAGTCTCATGGTGGCCTCAAATTCACGGTGATCCTTCTATCTCTGCCTCCCAAGTGCTGTGACTAAAGGTGTGAGCCACTACACCCTGCAGCTTTTGTTTTATAAGGTAATTAAAAAAAAAAAATTAAGCTGGGTGTGGTGGCGCATGCCTTTAGTCCCACCACTTGGGAGGCAGAGGTAGGAGGACTGCCGTGAGTTCAAGGCCACCCTGAGACTACAGAGTGAATTCCAGGTCAGCCTGAGCTAGAGTGAGACCCTACCTCAAAAAACCAAAAAAAAAGAAAAAAGAAAAAAAAAAAAACTGAGAATGATTACAAACTTATTACCATGCAGTTGCAACACACACACACACACACACACACACACACACACACACACACACATACACACACTGTTATCATATGCAAATCCAGCTCTGTGTGTTTGCCTGGATAATGAGGAACTGAGTGCAACCCTTGGGGAGCCAAGGGCCATGGAGAACCCTTTAGTGCCATTCCAAACAGTAAACCCAACCCAATGCTTGTCCCTGGAGTGGGGGGGGGGGGTTGTGTCGCTGAGACAGGCCTGGATGCCCTGTTCCACCCCACCCCCACATTCTTACCAACTTGCTCATGAATCTCCGGTTTGAGATAGAGGACTTTCACAACAAAAGCCTCTCTGAATTACTCCATGCTTTTAAAGGAATTTGTTTTTATAATTGCACCAGAGCTGAAAACTTAGTCATTTGTCTACCAGTGGGAGGTATTGTTTATTCATTCTATGGACAATTTGGGAATAGAGACTCTGGCTGCATGACTCCTGGAGCCCACCCCAGCCTCTGCAGCCTGTGGGTCCCCACCCAGCAGGTCTTGGTGAATGTCCAGCAGCCTCCCTTGCAAAGACCACAAAAGGGTCCGCAAAGGCTGCCCTCCCCCTCTGTTTCTCATGAACACTTTACACACTTCCCCATGGGTTTTTCCCACTCTGTGCGTGACTAAGTGTAACTTTCTAGGAACCTGCGTGACTACGATTTACTAGTCATAACTAAATTTAGTACCTACTACTCAGTATTCTTGGAAGCCTGGCTCCCGTGCACTGCTTGCCAACACTGTAGACTCCTACTTGGGCCTGTCAGGAGATGGCAACAGGGGCTTGGAGATGGGACGAAGGGTCCTTGGCCTTGCCTTTGCAAGGTGAAGGTCAAAAGCATTTAAAAACGGGTGTGGTGGTGCACACTTCTAATCCCAGCACTCCGGAGGCAGAGGTAGGTGGATGGCTCTGAGTTTGATGCCACGCTGAGACTCCATAGTGATTTTCTGGTCAGCCTGGGCTACAGACCCTACCTCTAAAACAAACAAACAACAACAACAAAAAAAGCAGGTGTGGTGGCACACACCTTTAATCCCAGCACTTGGGAGGCAGAGGTAGGAGGATCACTGTGAGTTCAAGGCCACCCTGAGATTACATAGTGAATTCCAGGTCAGCCTGGGCTAGAGTGAGACCCTACCTCAGGAAAAAGAAAATAAATGAATTTAAAAAAAAAATTGAGAGCCACTATTGGGAAGTCCGAAATCCCCTGGGGGGCGGGGAGGAGCTTTATGTCTCTGGCATAGCCAGCTGTTGGTGCAGTCGACCCCAACTCCGCATCCTTAGAACACATTGAGTTACCCACACCCTGCACCTTAGACAACCCACAAGTGATGTGGAAACTCCACTGCTGACCTCCAGATGCCAAAAACTCCCTTCCTTCACTCTGCAAACAGTCATCAAGACTCAAACACATGAGGCATGTGTGATCCCAGGGTGCACAGCAGCCACCTAGGCCACCAGATCCCCTATGTCCATGGGGCTTACCATCTGGGATTTAAACAGTAAAGATGGCTCAGCGGTTAAGGCACTTGCCTGCAAAGCCTTATGACCCGGGTTCAATTCCCCAGTGCTCATGTAAAGCCAGATGCACAAAGTGGCGCATGCATTTAGAGTTTGTTTGCCGAGGCTAGAAGCCCTGGCACACCCATTCAGTCTGTCTCTCTTTCTCTCTCTTCTCCTTGGAAATAAATAAATAAATAAAATATTAAAGATAATAAAGGACAGAAAAGCACTTATGAATTTAAGGTGCTTAAAAAATAAACAAAGGGAGCTGGAGAGATGGCTTAGCGGTTAAGCGCTTGTCTGTGAAGCCTAAGGAACCCAGTTCAAGGCTCGATTCCCCAGGACCCATGTTAGCCAGATGCACAAGGGGGCACACACATCTGGAGTTTGTTTGCAGTGGCTAGAGGCCCTGGTGCGCCCATTCTCTCTCTCTCTCTCTCTCTCTCTCTCTCTCTCTCTGCCTCTTTCTCTCTCTGTCGCTCTCAACTAACTAAATAAAAAAATGAACAAAAATAAAAATAAAAAAATAAACAAGGGGGGCTGGAGGGGGATGGTTTAGCAGTTAAGGCATTTGCCTGCAAAGCCAAAGGACCTTGGTTTGATTCCCCAGGACCCATGTTAGCCAGATGCACAAGGGGGCACACATATCTGGAGTTCGTTTGCAGTGGCTAAAGGTCCTGACATGTCCATTCTCTCTCTCTCTCTCTCTCTCCCTCTCTCCCTCTTTCTCTGTCAAATAAAAATAAATAAACAAGGCGGCTGGAGAGATGGCTTAACAGTTAAGGTGCTTGCCTGCAAAGACTAAGGACCCAGGTTTGATTCTCCAGTACCCTCGTATGCTAGATGCACATGGTGGCACATGCGTCTGGAGTTCGTTTGCAGTGGCTAGAGGCCAGGGCACACCCATTCTCTCTCTCAAATAAATAGTTATTTTTATTTATTTATTTATGAGTCTTAATCACAATCTCTATCTCTCAAGATTTTTAGAAATTTTTATTGACAACTTCCATGATTATAGACAATAAACCACGATAATTCTCTCCCCTTGCCCACTTTCCCCTTCACAAATCCACTTTCCATCATATCCGCTCCCTCTCTCAATTAGTCTCTCTTTTAATTTGATTTCATCATCTTTTCTTCCTATTATGAGGGTCTTGTGAAGGTAGTGCTAGGACCTGTGAGGTCATGGATATCCAGGCCAATTTGTGTCTAAACAATTTCACTACAATTTGGCTCTTATAGTCTTTCCACCACCTCTTCCACAATGGACCCTGAGCCTTGGAAAGTGTGATAGAGATGTTTCAGTGCTAAGCACTCCTCTGTCACTTCTCAGCACTGTGGTGCCTTCTGAGTCATCTCACGGTCACTACCATGTGAAAAGAGAAGCTTCTTTAACCAAAAGTGAAAGTAGCATTAATATATGAATATGAACATTAAGAGAAGTGCTTACCGGGCAGTTTGGTGAACATAGCATATACATTTAGCCAGACACCAGCAGATGTTACACCCCTAGGGCTCATGACTACCCCTGTTGTAGGTTTTCAGTATCAGGGATGTATTCCCTCCTATGGAGCAGGCCTCCAGTCCAATTAGAGGGCGGTTGGTTTCCCCCATAACAGACATGCCACTATTGCACCTGTTGGCTCATTTGGCCTGGCTGGGCAAATTTAAGGCTTGCAGTGTCCACTGTTATTTGTCCCCACTAATGACGTCTCTCCCATGGAGCTGTATGCAGTGTAGCTTTTTCCATCTTTCTGTCAGCTGGTCAACACAGAGGAGGTTTTCAGCTCAGCTCCAGCAGGATTTTTCAGTGACCTTGCAGCCCAAGTATGTGGAGGTTACAGCAATAGGGTCTTACCATCCAGTTTTGGTGGGAAACCAAGAGCCTCAGCAATGGCCTGTAATGTTTTGGGGGCATCAGGGACCTCCCTGGCCAACAACTCACTGGAAGGTATCCCATCCCTGACACTGAAAATTTTCTAGTAACAATCTATGCTTTCTAGGTGTGCCATGGTCCAAAAGAGTAGGCTTCCATATGACTTATTCATACCCTCTTAGATTTTGATTAACCCTCACCACCTTCCTTTACTCGATCTCTTCCCCTGACCTCACTTAGGCCTTTCCATCTCCATTAATCTACTCTTCTATTTACATATATACAATACCATCCTCTTAAGTTCTCCTCTCGCCTCTGTCGCTTATCTCTCCCTTTCTGCTTACTGGCCTCTGCTACTGAGTTTTATTCCAAATCACATACATTTTTTTTTTTTTTTTGGTTTTTTGAGGGAGAGTTTCATGGTAGTCCAGGCTAACCTGGAATTTGCCATGTAGTCTCAGGGTGGCCTTGAACTCACGGCAGTCCTCCGACCTCTGCCTCCCGAGTGTTGTGATTAAAGGTGTGCGCCACCACGCCAGGCAAACAGTAACATATTTTTTCAAATAAAATAAACAGGGCTGGAGAGATGGCTTAGCGATTATGGCATTTGCCTGCAAAGCCACAGGGTTCCAGTTTGACTCCCCAGGACCCATGTAGCCAGATGCACAAGGCGGCGCACACATCTGGAGTTCATCTGCAGTGGCTAGAGTCCCTGGAGTGCTCATTCTCTCTCTCTCTCTCAAATAAATAAATAGATATATTTTTAAATAAAATAAGATAAACAAGGTAGCCAGGCATGGTAGCACACACCTATAATGCCAGCACTTGGATGGCAGAGACAAGAGGATCACAGGTTCAAAGCTAGCTTAGACTACGTAATGAGACCCAGTCTCAGAAAAGCAAGCAAAATAAACAAGGTGTGGAGGTTGAGAAGAGCAGTTCTCAATTCTTACACATTGTCAGGGAGGGTGTATCAGCCAGGGCTCTGTGGTTGCAAGCAACAGAAAATGATGCTAGCAGCCTCTGCCCCTTGGGCACCCCTGCTGCAAGGGAGGCTGGGGTGGTGAGGAGCTAGCTTGCCCTGGGTTTGGCGAAGAGAGTTGGAAAGATGAGAAAGAGCAGGGCATGGTGGCAGACGCCTGTAATCCCAGCCCTGGGAAGGCTGAGGTAGGAGGATCGTTGTGAGTTCGAGGCCAGCTTGAGACTACAGAGTGAATTCCAGGTCAGCCTGGGCTAGAGTGAAACCCTAAAAAAAAGGGGGGGGCCTAGATGTCAGGAAAAGGCTGCGGGACGGAGCTGATGCGCTCAGCAGAGGAAGGCGCTCGGTTTATCACTTACCAGGGCACCGTTTGAGGAAACAGACATGAATGGAGTGCAGTCCGGCAGGCGGTAGACCAGTAGCTGAATAGCAACAATGTCTGGTTTGTTGGATCTTCCACAGTGAGTCAGAGGAGCTGGCTCAGTGGTTTTCTGCAGGGCGGAATGTCTCAAATTGTTTCAGTTCCTCAGTGTTTTCTGAGTTAAAAGAAAGTTCATCAAGCCGGGTGTGGTGGCTCACCCCTTTAATCCCAGCACTCGGAAGGCAGAGGTAGGAGGATCACTGTGAGTTCGAGGCCACCCTGAGACTCCATAGTGAATTCCAGGTCAGCCTGGGCTACAGTGAGACCCTACCTCGAAAAAAAAAAAAAAAAAAATAAGTCAGTCCTTCACTGGAGAGATGGCTTAGTTAAGGTGCTTGTCTGCAAAACCAAAGGACTCAGGTTCAATTCCCCAGTACTCACATCAAGCCAGATGCACAAGGTGGGGCATGTGTCTGGAGTTTATTTGCAGTGGTTGGAGGCGCTGGCACTTCCACTCTCTCTCTCTGTGAAATAAATAAAATATTTTTTAATTTTTTTAAATTTTATTTATTTATTTGAGAGAGGGAACGAGAGAAAGAGAGAGAGAGAAAATGGGCACAACTAGGGCTTCCAGCCACTGCAAATGAACTCCAGATGCATGCGCCACCTTGTGCATCTGGCTTACGTGAGTCCTGGGGAATTGAACTGAGGTCCTTTGGCTTTGCAGGCAAACACTTTAACCACTAAGCCATCTCTCCAGCCCTAAATAAAATATTTTTAAAAAAAAACTTGAAAAAAAAAAAAAGAGGAGGAGGAGATGTGCTCTTGAATCACCTCTCAACTTTGTGAACATTTGACCTATTGAACTAGGAACAGGGTATGACCAGCATCCACAGTTCCTGTGTTTTTGACATTAAAGATGGTTCACTCCTTGCTCCTAAGTTCCTAGAATGTCCTTGGTTCCTGTCCTCCCCTGCCTGCATTTCCTACTGCTCTGTGAGTCAGCCTCATCTTGACAGTTTCCAGCATCCTTTTCTTTCTCTTTCTTCCTTCCTTCCTTCCTTTCTTTCTTTCTTTCTTTCTTTCTTTCTTTCTTTCTTCCTTTTTCTTTTTATTTTTTTTTGGTTGGTTTTTCGAGGTAGGGTCTCACTCTAGCCCAGACTGACCTGAAATTCACTATGGAGTCTCAGGGTGGCCTCGAACTCATGGCGATCCTCCTACCTCTGCCTCCCAAGTGCTGGGATTAAAGGCATGTGCCACCACGCCTGGATCTTTTTCCTCTTTCCAACTCCCTTTGCCAAACCCAGGACAAGCTAACTCCTCACTGCCCCAGCCTCTCCTTTGCAGCATGGGTGCCCAAGGGGCATAGGCATGGTCAATGAGACAAACTGCCAGGGGTAGACAGAGGTATTCAAGAAATTTCTCACTTTTGTCTTTTGGTTTTTTTGTTTGTATGTATGTTTTTTTTTTTTTTTTTTTTTTTTTTGAAATAGGGTCTTACTCTAGCACAGACTGACCGGGAATTCACTATGTAGTCTCAGGGTGGCCTCGATCTCATGGCAATCCTTCTACCTCTGCCTCCCGAGTGCTGGGATTAAAGGCGTGCACTACCACTCCTGGCCTTGTTTTTTGACTTTTGAATTAGAGGGACAGACGCTGCCAACACACCGTGACTTTCCTCTCCTTTCTGTTTTGAACATGGATTTAAAGTCAGGAATGACAGCCATTAGCTTTCACCTGTCCCTGATTGAAAGCCCAAGCATCACAGAAAGTTGGACCCTGAGAGATTACTATGTTGATAGACCAATTCTGGAATGGTCTCAGCCAGATTTCTTGTTTTATAAGAAAAATAAGCCTTTACTTTTTTGTGTATTTGGTGCTAGGGATTGAGCCTGGCATCCTGAGGCATGCTAAACACACTCTCTAAAACTAAGTCACTCTCCAGAACAATCTCTCTGTGTGTGTGTGTGTGTGTGTGTGTGTGTAGAGACCAGAGGACAACCTCTGGTGTCTTCAGATATCACCCATATTTAAAAAATTATTTTTAGCTGGGCATGGTGGTGCACGCCTTTAATCCCAGCACTTGGGAGGCAGAGGTAGGAGGATCGCCGTGAGTTCAAGGCCACCCTGAGACTCCATAACGAATTCCAGGTCAGCCTGGGCTAGAGTGAGACCCTACCTCGAAAAACAAACAAACAAACAAACAAACAAAAATATTATTGGAGTAGAGAGATGGCGTAGTGGTTAAGGCGTTTGCCTGCAAAGCCTGAGGGCCCATGTTCAACTGCCCAGATCCCACATAAGCCAGATGCACAACACGATGCATGTGCAAGGTCGTGCGTTTATACGAGGTGGCACATGTATCTGCAGTTTGATTGTGGTGGCTCATGAGCAAGACAAGCACTTTACCAACTGAGCTATTAGCTCCCAGAAGCCAGTGTTTATTAGGTAGCCTTCCGTTACTTGAGCCCAAATTTGCTTTTAGGTAATTGTAACAGAGTACATCATTGCTCCCTTCCCTGTAACAGTATCATATGTTGTTGTCCATTACTATAAAAATGGTGTGTCTTGGGCTGGAGAGATGGTTTAGCAGTTAAGGTGCTTGCCTGGGAAGCCTAAGGACCCAGGTTCGATTCCCCAGAACCCACGTAAGCCAGATGCACAAGGTGGCGCATGCATCTGCAGTTCGTTTGCAGTGGCTAGAGGCCCTGGGCACACCCATTATCTCTCTCACTAATAAATACATGAAAGAAAATTAAAAGCATTTAAACATTTTTTTTTAATGGCGTTTTTCCAGGAGTGAGTGTCTCTGCCTACTGTGATTTGCGCATGACTTGTTTAGACCAGTGGACTAGCAGGTAGTACAAATGCCAACGCTGACCAAAAGCTTTCAGCTAGATAGGGCCAGTTGGTTCTGTTAGTTACTATTTTCCATCGGCCACAAGGACAGTATGTACCAGAATGGGGCCCGTGGGGAGCAGCGCCTTGGCGGCTATAACGCAACAAACATAAAGCGAATGCTTGTTTTCAGAAGCCACCAAACTTGGGGGTGTTTGTTACTACAGCAACACTGACTAATGCGATGAAAACAGTGCTATTGTCTAAAACTTGGGCATAGATATTGGGCAGGAAAAAATCACGCTATCTAGTCTGTTGCAGACGGGTTCGCATTGCTTACAGAAATCACCCGACCAAGAGCAGCTTTTGGGAAAATAAAAGGTTTTACTTTGGCTTACAGACTTGAGGGGAAGCTCCATGATGACAGGCAAAATGATGACATGAGCAGAGGGTGGACATCACCTCCTGACCAACATCAGATGGACAACAGCAACAGGAGAGTGTGCCAAACACTATCAAGGGGGAGCTGGCTATAACACCTATAAGCCCACCCCCAACAATACACTGCCCCCAGGAGTCATCAGTTCCAAAATCTCCATCAGCTGGAGACCTAGCATTCAGAACACCTACATTTATGGGGGACACCTGAATCAAACCACCACAGTCTTCAAGGCTTGCCTGTGAATTCAGTCAGAAAGATGAGATCTTGAGCACGGAGGACGGTCATCCATGCAGAGAGCTAGGCAAAGAGGCAAAGCCTGTTCCAGGTCATGTTCAGTGACCCAAACCAAGAACGCACTCAGAAAGCCAGGCGTGGTGGCACATGTCTTTAATCTCAGTACTTGGGAGGTAGGAGGATCGCAGTGAGTTCAAGGCCACCCTGAGACTCCATAGTGAATTCCAGGTCAGCCTGAACTAGAGAGACCCTACGTCAAAAACAAATAAATAGGGCTGGAAAGATGGCTTAGCGGTTAAGCGCTTGCCTGTGAAGCCTAAGGATGCCAGTTCGAGGCTCGATTCCCCAGGACCCCACGTTAGCCAGATGCACAAGGGGGTGCACGCGTCTGGAGTTCATTTGCAGTGGCTGGAAGCCCTGGTGCGCCCATTCTCTCTCTCTCTCTCTCTTTCTGCCTCTTTCTCTCTCTGTCTGTAGCTCTCAAATAAATAAAATAACCACAAATAAATAAATAATTAAATAAAAGAGAGAGAGAAAGTCAGGGGCTGGAGGGATGGCTTAGCAGTTAAGGTGCTTATCTGTGAAGCCTAAGGACCCAGGTTCAATTTTCCAGATCCCACGTAAGCACATGATGGAGCATGCATCTGGAGTTCGTTTGCAGTACTATAGGCTCTGGTGTGCCCATTCTCTCTCTCTCTCTCCCTCTTTCTCTCTCTCTGCCTCTTTCTCTTCTCGCTCTCAAATAAATAAATAAAATATTAAAATAAATAAATAAGAAATATAAGCCAGAACAACCCTTTCACTTCATAACCAGGAAAAAATAAAAAAGGGGATGAAAAGATCAGGGTCCCACACACCCCTTGAAGGGCCTGTCCCTATTATCATAATAGGCCCTGCCAGGCCCCATCTCTTAAAGGCTGTACCACCCACCAATGGCATCTTGTGAAAGGAAGCCAATCTCTTTATTTAATTTATTTATTTGCAAGGAGAGAGAGAGAATGGTCATGCTAGGGCTACTGCAAACCAACTCAGATGCATGTGCCACTTTGTGCATCTGGCTTTATGTTGGTACTGGGGAATCAAACTTGCATCATTAGGCTTTGCAGGCAAGTGCTTTAACCGCTGAGCCATCTCTCCAACCCAAAACCAATCTTATTTATTTATTTATTTGAGAGTGACAGACAGATAGAGAGGCAGAGGGAGCGAGAAAGAGAGAGAGAGAGAGAGAGAGAGAGAGAATGGGCACACCAGGGCCTCCAGCCACTGCAAAGGAACTCCAGATGTATGCACCCCCTTGTGCATCTGGCTTACGTGGGTCCTGGGGAATTGAGCCTTGAACTGTGGTCCTTAGGCTTTACAGGCAAGCACTTAACCACTAAGCCATCTCTCCAGCCCACCCTTTTTTTTTGAGGTAGGGTCTCACTCTAGCTCAGGCTGATCTGGAATTCACTATGTAGTCTCAGGGTGGACTCGAACTCACAGCCACGATCCTCCTACCTCTGCCTCCCGAGCGCTCTGCTCAAAACCAATCTTTTTTTTTTTTTATTTTTAAAAAATTTGTCTATTTATTTATTTGAGAGAGAGAAAGAGAAAAAACAGGCATGCCAAGGCCTCTAGCCACCGCAAACAAACTCCAGATGCATGTGCCACTTTGTGCATCTGGCTTCTGTGGGTACTGGGGAATTGAACTTGGATTGTTAGGCTTTGCAGGCAAGTGCTTAACCACTGAACCATCTCTTCAGACCAAAACCAATCTTTTTTTTTTTTTTTTTTTTCCAAGTAGGGTTTCACTCTAGCCCAGACTGACCTGGAATTCACTACGTAGTCTCAGGCTGGTCTTAAACTCACAGCAATTCTCCTACCTCTGCTGAGAGTACCGGGATTAAAGGCATGTGCCGCCATGCCTTGCTTGAGACTAATCTTTTAACACATGGGACTTTGGGGGACATTCCACATCCAAATTAGAGCACTTATTCATTCTGGGAACCAAACACTAGCCTGGGGACCACCCCCTCCACCAAGTACGTAAGACAAGGAAGCATTTCTCCCCACCTCACGGCCCACAGCTCATTCGGGTGGGGACAGGCGGTGGAACTCAACACTCAAGAAGCAGAAATTCCTCCCAGCTTCTTAATTGGTGGCCACACAGCTTGTGGAGCCTAATTAATGAGCTTTTATCTGTGCCATTCTGATGCCTAGGTGGACAGTTGAGATCCTTAGGCGGGTTGGGGAAACAGATGCGTGGGTGTGCATGTGTGGATCTCAGCAGTGGGTTGTACTCCTGGTGGGCGCCTGTTGGGCCCTTGATCTAAAACAATCAAAATCTCGTGCTTACCAAACCCAGGGATAAATCTGTTGGTAAATCCTGTGAACAGGTTGGCTACCTGCCTGCCACTGGTCCCATCTGAGAATCTGCCCAGTGCAGCCCTGGGCAGCCTCCACCTTCTTACTCTGGTTTAGGTCATTTCCTGGGAGGCCTCACAAGCCTCCATCTACTTTTTTGTTTGTTTGTTTGTTTTGTTTTGTTTTGTCGAGGTACAGGTCTCACTCTGGCCCAGGCTGACCTGGAATTCACTATGTAGTCTCAGGGTGGCCTTGAATTCACGGTGATCCTCCTACCTCTGCCTCCTGAGTGTTGGGATTAAAGGTGTGTGCCACCACACCCGGCTTTATTTTTCTTTTTTTAGTTAATTAATTTTTGAGACAAGCCTAATAGACTGTCCTTTTTTTTTTTTATGTGTGTGTGTGTGTGTGAGAGAGAGAGATAGAGGAGGGGAGGGAGGGAAGGAAGGGGTGAGAGAATTAGTGTACCAGGGTCTCCAGCCACTGCAATTGAATCCCAGGCGCATGTGCTCCCTTGTACCCTTGTGCGACATTGTATGCTTGCGTCACTGTGCATCTGGCTTACATGGGACCTGGAGAGTCTAACATGAGTCCTTAGGCTTTGCAGGAATGCACCGTAACTGCTAAGCCATCTCTCCAGCCCTATTTTATTTTATTTTATTTTATTTTATTTTCTGAAGCATGGTCTCACTATAGCCCAGGCTGACCTGGCACTCTGTAGTTCCAGGCTGGCCTCAAACTCAGGGATCCTCCTACCTCTGCTGGGATTAAAGGTGTGTGCCACCACGCCCAGCTAAAATCTCTACTCTTTTTATTTTTTTAATTAACAACTTCCATGATTGTAAACAATATCCCATGGTAATGCCCTCCCTCCCCCCACTTTCCCCTTTGAAACTCCATTCTCCATCATATCCCCTCCCCCCTCTCAATCAGTCTCTCTTTTATTTTGATGTCATCATTTTTTCCTCCTCTTATGATGGTCTTGTGTAGGTAGTGTCAGGCACTGTGAGGTCATGGATATCCAGGCCATTTTGTGTCTGGAGGAGCACATTGTAAGGTGTCCTACCCTTCCTTTGGCTCTTACATTTTTTCCACCACCTTTTCCACAATGGACCCTGAGCCTTGGAAGGTGTGATAGATATATTGCAGTGCTGAGCATTCCTGTCACTTCCCAGCCACCATGATGCCTTCTGAGTCATCCCAAGGTCACTGCCATCTAAAAAGAGAAGGTTCTCTACCAAAGGTGAGAGTAGCATTAATATGTGGGTATGGACATTAAGAGAATTGCTTACTGGGCAGTTTGATGAGCATAGTATATACATTTAGCCAGACAGCAGCAGACGTTACACCCCTAGGGCTCATGACTACCCCTGTTTTAGGTTTTCAGTATCAGGGATGTATTCCCTCCCATGGAGCGGGCCTCTAGCCCAATTAGAGGGCAGTTGGTTTCCACCAAGACAGACGTGCCACTATTGCACCTGTTGGCTCATTTGGCCTGGCTTCTCCAGCCCTTTTTATTTATTTATTTATTTTTGGTTTTTTTTGAGGATAGGGTTTCACTCTAGCTCAGGCTGACCTGGAAATTACTATGTAATCTCAGGGTGGCCTTGAACTCATGTTGATTCTCCTACCTCTGCCTCCCAAGTGCTGGGATTAAAGACATGCGCCACAACACCCAGCTCCTTCTTATTTATTTATTTATTTAGTTTTTTGAGGTAGGGTCTTGCTCTAGCCAAAGGACCCAGGTTCAATTCCCCAGGACCCATGTTAACCAGATGCACAAGGGGCACACGCATCTGGAGTTCATTTGGAGTGGCTGGAGGCCTTGGCATGCTCATTCTCTCTCTCTCTCTTTCTCTCTCTGTCTACCTTTTTCTCTGTCAAATAAATAAATAAAATATATTTAAAAAAAAGAAAGTCTTGCCATTAAGTCTGTCCTTGGCCTCACCCTTGTAATCTATCTACTAGCATCAGCATGTGTGTGTTGTGGTATATGCACGTGTGTGTGTGTGTGTGTGTGTGTGTGTGTGCAGGTGTGCACATCCTGTGTACATGCAGGCGGAGGCCAGAGGAAGCTGTCAGGTGTTCACCTGTGCATCCTTGAGATCGTCTCCCAGTGAACTCAGAGCTGCCATCTTTAGTCACTGCATGATCAGTGAGTCCCAGTGATTCTCTGATCTCTGCTCCCCACAGCAGTGGGGTTATGGGTATGCGTGGCTATACCCAGCTGCTTAAGTGGGTGCTGGTGATGGTACTTAGAGCAAGTCAGGCCCTCATGCTTGAGTGGCAAGCGCTCTTACCTGTTGACTCATCTCTCCAGCCCGAGGCATGCCTCTTCAACCTTACAATATTAACCTCTGCTCATCTGAAGCCATGAAGGGGGTGAGATAAAGGGTTGTGTGCACAACATTGTTTGAAAATTAATGACGTTGTTCACTGACCCAATATTCTTTTCTTTTCCCTCCCGCCTTTGGTTTTTCGAGGTAGGATTTCACACTAGCCCAGGGGCGGACTTGGAATTCACTATATGGTCTGAGGGTGGCCTCGAACTCCTCCTACATCTGCCTCCCTAGTGCTGGGATTAAAGGTGTGTGCCACTATGCCCGACAATGCAGTATTCTTCTTCCTGGAGAATTCTCACACACAAGGAGGATGTGTGGCGCTCATTCTTGTTGCTGGAGTCAAGGACAGAACGGAACCTGCAGGCTCCCGGGGGAAGGGAAAAGGTTCTTCAGGCCTGCAGGTGTGGCCCCGGTTGGTAAGAGTTCTTGCCTGACACCCACAAAGCCCTGGGTTTGGTCCCCTGCACCTCAGAAACCAAAGTGGTGATGCGCTCTATAATCTCCCCCTTGGGAGGTGGTGGCAGGAGGATCCCATACGTGACTACAACGGGGGAGGGGATCACGGGGCTCCTTCCGCCTCTGTGGTCAACTGACTTCCAGTGGGAAGATCGGCCACTCAGGAGGACAGGAGGAAGGGAGGGGGTGTGCTTCTAGGGAAAGCCATCCATCCAGGGACAGGGCTGTGGACCCTGGGGCACCAGGGCTCAGCCAGAACCATCGACCCCATTGTCTACTCTAATTACTGGAACCAGCAGGCTTAATTCCTCGACCTACTTTCCAGGCCTTTCTACTACCACAGAGCCGGAAGGCCTCACTGGGGTTCTGTCTGTCATGTTACAGGCAGCAGAGCTGGCCGAGGGGCCGCGTGACACATCCTGGCCTCGGTGGAGGGAGGGGTTGGCATCGGTCTCTTCCCCAGCAGATTCTAACACACGCATTCGCTAAAGAGCATGTGAGCAGCCCGTAGGACTCCCTGTGTTGAGAACAGTCAGAAATGGGAATTTTAGCCCACTAAATTAGCATCCGATTGAAACATCAAGCCCTGCGTGCTGCAGAGAGACCTCTGAGTCCAGAAGTTACTGCCGGGTACAACTTTACAATAGAGTGCTGTTTACCAGGGCTTGTTGGTAAGGCTGGCCACTGGTCAGCAGCCCCATTCCTGGAATATTGCGCAAGGCAATTCTCAAAAGGAAGAAAAAGGTATGCACACTGAGACAGCTATGGCAAAACCACTGGGAGGCTGGTAGAATACCTGGCCCAAATTCAGACAGAATGCCCGTTTCGTTTCCTCTTGTTGTTTGGTTTGGTTTTGGTACAGCCAGTAAGCAAAGCACATTTTCTTAAAGCATTTTTAAAAATTTTGTTACAATAAACCAGGCATGGTGGCGTCGCCTTTAATCTCAGCACTCGGGAGACAGAGGTAAGAGGATCGCTGTGAGTTTGAGGCCACCCTGAGAATACATAGTGAATTCCAGGTCAGCCTGGGCTAGAGCGAGACCCTGCCTCGAAAAATAAAAAAAAGTTAAAATAAATAAATGAACAAGAACATGTGTGCTATGTTGACCATGGGATAAGAGAAAATGGAATAAAGGTTATAGAGCAACAGGGGAGGAAGTTTATAGCATGTTAAGTTTTACAGAAACAGAATATAACATCAAATGCTTGTTGAAAACAAATAAATGTTACATGATCTTGCCGGGCGTGGTGGCACACACCTTTAATCCCAGCACTCGGGAGGCAGAGGTAGGAGGATTGCCATGAGTTCCAGGCCACCCTGAGACTACATAGTTTCAGGTCAGCCTGGGCTAGAGTGAGACCCTACCTCTAACCCCCCCCCCCAACACCAAAAAAAGAAATTTACATGATCTCAGCCATGGAAAACTATGTCGTATGCCCACAAGAAGAGAAGGCAGAGGTGATGTCAATTGTTTGAGAGGGATTCAAAGTGATTCACTTTTCTTTTTATATTTCTATTTATTTGAGATAGAGAGAGAATGGGTGCACGAGGGACTCTAGCCACTGCAAACAAACTCTTGATGCATGCACCACCTTATGTATCTGGCTTATATGGATACTGGAGAATCAAACCTGGATCCTTAGGCTTCGCAGGCAAGCACCTTAACTGCTAAACTATCTCATCAGCAGCCCTTTTAAAAAATATTTTATTTAGGCCAGGCGTGGTTGGTGCATGCCTTTAATCCCAGCACTTGGGAGGCTGCGGTAGGAGGATCGCCATGAGTTTGAGGCCACCCTGAGACTCCATAGTGAATTCCAGGTCAGCCTGAGCTAGAGCAAGACCCTACCTCGAAAAAACAAAACAAAACATACAAACAAAAATATTTTATTTATTTAATTATTTATTTGAGAGAGAGAGAGAAACCTTATCAGAAACAACCCACATGCTCATGGGCAGAGAGTTTATTGTATAAATGTATATTTATGGCAAAATATTATGCAGTCAGTAAAATGATACCAGTATAATACCAGTATTTCCTGAGACAGAAAGATGTTTATGACACCCGTCCTTAGTAGCTCTTTCTCTCTTGCTTGTAAAGCTGGATGTTGAATCATGCTAGACAAGTGCTTTACCACTGAGCCATACGCCCAACTCTTTTCATTTTGTTTTGCGACAGGATTTTTACGATGTAGCCAAAGCAGGCCTTAAACTCAAGATTTTCTGCCACTGTGTCCTGAATGCTGGGATTATAGCGGGGTCCACCGTACCTGGATTGAATGGGACTTTCAACAGAACTTTCTAAATTACATCTCAGTGAAACTGTTGAAACACTGAAACTCAAATTTCATGTAATATTCACCCATCACAACGTCCTCCCTCCTTTCCTTCCATCTTTCTTTCTATATTGCGTAGGTCATAAACTGAGGATATGTTTTTTCAAAAACTTTTTTTTATTGATAACCTCCATACATACACACAACATACCATGATCATAAAGCCCTGGGCATACTTTATTTTATATACGCATAAATGATTGGGGAAAGTGTGGTGGCTTGTGCCTGTAATCTTGGAAAACTGGAGGCTGAGGCAGGAGGATCAGGAGTTTGAGGCCAGCCAGAGCTAAATAGTGAGTTCCAAATATCCTGCCTACACAGTGAGACTCTGTCTCAGAAAATTAAAAAATCAAATAAATAAATGTTAAAAAAAAAAAAAAAAAAGCCTGAGAAGGGGCGGAAGAGACGGTTTAGCAGTTAAGATGCTTGCCTGCAAAGCCTAACACCCTGGGTTTGATTTCCCCAGTACTCATGTAAAGCCAGATGCATGAAGTGGCATGTGCATCTGGAGTTCCTTTGCAGTGGCTGGAGGCCATGATGTGCCCATTCTTTCTCTCTCTCAAACAAATAAACAAATAAATAAAATATTTTTTAAAAGCAACAACAAATCAAGAGCCTGATTAAATACTACAAGGGAGAAGGGACACATGATACACTCCCATTCTCTCTCTCTCTCTGCTTGCAAATAAATTTTAAAAAAATTTTTTTTTATTGTTGACTGAGAAGGCCAGATGTGGTCAGTAAGCAAAGCCTGCTTTTTTTTTTTTTTTTTTCAAGATAGGGTCTCACTCTAGTGCAGGCTGACCTGGAATTCACTCTGTAGTCTCAGGGTGGCCTCGAACTCACGGCGATCCTCCTACCTCTGCCTCCCATTAAAGCATTCTTAAAATTTTGTTAAAATAGCCGGGTGTGGTGGCACACGCCTTTAATCCCAGCACTGGGGAGGCAGAGGTAGGAGGATCACTGTGAGTTCAAGGCCACCCTGAGACTACAGAGTGAATTCCAGGTCAGCCTGCACTAGAGTGAGACCCTATCTTGAAACCCCCCCCCCAAAAAAAAAGTTAAAATAAACCAGGCATGGCGAGTCCACCTGAGACTACACAGTGAATTCCAGGTCAGCCTGGGCTAGAGTGAGTTCCTACCTGGAAAAAAATAAAATTGCTGAGAAGTGACAGCGGAGTGTCCTTCACTGAGACATCTTTATCACACCCTCCAAGGCGCAGGGACCAATGCAAAAGAAGTAGGGGAAAGAAGATAAGAGTCAAATGAAGGAGAAGACTGCTTATAAAGCTGTCTTCCAGACACAAAGTAGCCTTAATATTCTTGATCTCAGTGGTTGATGCTGCCTACGTAAGACCCGCATGATAGGAGGGAAAAAATGATGACATCAAAATAGGAGGGGGTTAGAGAGATAGCTTAGTCCAAAAGACCCAGGTTCAATTCCCCAGTACCCACGTAAAACTGGATGCAAAATAAGAGACTGATTGGAAAGAAAGGGTTCAGTGCAGGGCAGACTTGGGAGGGGTGGTGGGAGGAGATCATGAGCTTGCCATATTGTGCATATTTATGGAAGCTGTCAATAGAAAGTTAAAAAAAAAAAAAAAAACACCTAAGGCTAAGGAGCTTGTCTGAAAAATTTAAGGACCCAAGTTCATTTTCCCAGTACCCACGTAAAGCCAGATGCACAGCTGGGCTCTATTTGCAGTGGCTAGAGGCCCTAGCATGATCATTCTCTCTGTGTCTCTCTCTTTTTGCAACTAATATATATATATATATATATATATGGAGAGAGAGAGAGAGAGAGAGGAAGGATTTCAGGATTTCACTCGTAGCCCAGACCTGGAATTCACTATGTAGTTTCTGGGGGAACTCATGTTAATCCTCCTACCTCTGCCTCCTGAATGCTGGGATTAAAGGCAGGCACCTGGCTAAAAAGACTTTCTTAAAATGAGGGTTAAAAAAAGAAAGAAAGAAAGAAAGAAAAAAAGCTAGCCGGTTATGGTGGCACACTCCTTTAATCCCAGCACTCAGGAGGCAGAGATAAGAGGATCACCATGAGTTTGAGGCCGCCCTGAGACTACATAGTAAATTCCAGGTCGGTCTAGGCTAGAGTGAGACCCTACCTAGAGCGAGACCCTACCTTGAAAAACAAACAAACAAACAAACAAAAAAACTAAATGGAAGAAATCAAAAGACATCGGGGCCTGGAATGATGGCTTAGTGGTTAAGGCACTTGCCTGCAAAGCCTAAGGACCCAGGTTTGATTCCCCAGTACCCATGTAAACTAGATGCACAGAATGGCACATGTGTCTGGAGTTTGTTTGCAGTGTCTAGAGGCCCTGGCATGCCACTTCTTTCTCTTTGCCTCTCTTTGTGTGTCCAATAAATAAATTATATATATATATGCATATATATGCACATATATATGTATATATTTTAAAAAAGAGGACATAATTTTGTGATGCATGAAGTTAGCTAAGCCTGGAGTAAGAGCTGACCCGCACAGATGCATGTATAGGGCTTGCGTCACCCGGGACTTGACCAGCATGGCTCTAAATTAATAGGAATCAACTAGTCTCTTAGAAGCTGTCTCCTGCCGGTGACACGTGAACTAAACCGAGCAGGGGCTGTTGGGAGGAGCTGGGCTCCCAGCACAGCAGGGTGCTGGGCGGCTGGTTCAGTGACCGCCTGCTGGACTGTCTCAGTCCCACTTCCTGTCCCCATCCTTACCTGCCATTCACTCTTCTACTTCTTTTTAAAAAATATTTTATTTTTATTTATTTACTTATTTGACAGAAAGAGAGAGAAAATGGGCACGCCAGGGCCTCCAGCCACTGCAAACGGACTCCAGATGCATGTGCCACCTTGTGCAGCTGGCTAACGTGGGTCCTAGGGAATCGAACCTAGGTCCTTCGGCTTTGCAGGCAAATGCCCTAACCGCTAAGCCATCCCTCTAGCCCACACTCTTCTACTTCTTGTTCATTTTTTTTTTTTTGGTGTTTTTTGTTTTTTTTTTTTTTTAATTTTATTTTCTTCTCAATTTTTATTAAAATTTCCATGATTATAAAAAATATCCCATGGTAATACCCTCCCTCCCCCTTTGAAATTCCATTCTCCATCATATATCCCCTCCCCATCTCAATCAGTCTCTCTTTTATTTTGATGTCATGATCTTTTCCTCCTCTTATGATGGTCTTGTGTAGGTAGTGTCAGGCTCTGTGAGGTCATGGATATCCAGGCCATTCTTGTTCATATTTCTCGGCAGTTCAATTACTGTCTACCACCTAGCTGCTTATCAGCATCCTGACTGGATGGCAGGGCTGTCGCTACAGATAACCCTGCTCTGGGGCCAGAGGGTCCGGCCTCTTCACACACCACTACAAGTCATTAACCACAGGCAGAAATGAAAACGAGGGTCTCACAGCAGATGTCTTCCATGTGACCGAAAGTCCCAACTGCACAAAGCGTGTTGGCTGGGTGCATTTCCAACCTCAGCCCCCTAACCCTGCGGCTCTGTTCCCTCCTCATCCCTTCATCTCTCTTCATCTGCCCTCCAGTTTTCATTCACTCTCACTCTGAGACCCTGCCTCATCACTCCGCCTCCTCTCTGCTCCAGTCTCTCATGCTCCCATTTGTCCTGTCCCCAGACCACTGACAGGAGAGACACTGCCATCTTGACCTTGCTGGAAGTTTAGACAGCATGCATTGCTACCAAGCCAGGGATTGCCATCTGACAGGTGTGGCTACTTGGACCCCACAATTAACACCTCATCAATAGATGGGTTTTTGTTTGTTTGTTTTGTTTGTTGAGGTAGGGTCTCGCTCTAGCGCAGGATGACCTGGAATTCACTATGTAGCTTCAGGGTGGCCTTGAACTCAAGGCGATCCACCTACCTCTGCCTTCCAAGTTCTGGGTTTAAAGGCATGTGTCACCACGCCCAGTTTAATAGATTTTTTGAAATTGTCGTTTGGATTCTTCTGTGGGTAGATTTAGGTTGTTTTTTTTTTTTTTAATTAATTAATTAATTTGAAAGAGGAAGAGAGAGAGAGAATGGGCACGCCAGGTACTGTAGATGAACTCCAGATGTGTGTGCCTCCTTGTGCATCTGGCTAATGTGGGTCCAGGGGAATCAAACCTGGGTCCTTTGGCTTTGCAGGCAAACGCCTTAACCGCTAAGCCATTCCTCCAGCCCAGGTGTTGGTTTTAAAAGAATATATTTTATTTATTTGCAATCAGAAAGAGAGGAGAGAGACAGAGAATGGACACTGAAAACGAACTCCATATGCATGTGACATCTTTTTTTTTTTTTTTTCTCAAGGTAGGGTCTCACTCTAGCTCAGGCTGACCTGGAATTCACTATGTAGTCTCAGGGTGGCTGTCCATATTGGGAAGGTCAGCAGGCCTGGTAGTTGAGGCATGGCTGTGTGGTGGCGCTTGGAGGGCTGCCTGGCATCCTCCTTCATTAGCCAGTGTATGTAACCCAGGGCTGAGGAGACCCCTACCCACCAACTCAGGCCTGCTCTAGACTGCCTGACTTGTCTGCTGCTATCTAGAGAGCTGCAAAGTAGCCCATGACTTTAAAAACCTGTAGCCATGCTGGGTGTGGTGGCGCACGCCTTTCCTCCCAGCACTCCGGAGGCAGAGGTAGGAGGATCGCTGTGAGTTCGAGGCCACCCTGAGACTAATTCCAGGTCAGCATGAGCTAGAGTGAGACCCTACCTTGAAAAAACAAAAACAAAAAATAAACAACAACAAAAAACCCCTGTAGCTGTGAGTTCCGCCTGGCCCTGTCTAGATTGTAGAACTGTGATGCTTGGGACATGAATCTTGGGCTAGGATCCCAGATACGAGGGTTCTACATCAGCCCGCTAACTCCATGCAAAAACAAGTGAATGGAAGGATGGGCAGGTGGGTTTCCTTTATTTATTTATTTGTTGTTTTCTGAGGTAGGGTCTCGCTGTAGCCCAGGCTGACCTGGAATTCACTATGTGGTCTCAGGGTGGCCTCGAACTCATGGTGATCCTCCTACCTCTGCCTCCCTGAGTGCTGGGATTAAAGGCACACCCCACCACACCTGGCTTGTTTGCTTTTGTTTTTGTTTTTGTTTTTTTAAGGTAGGATCTCGCTGTAGCCCAGGCTGACCTGGAAATTCAGTATGTAGTCTCAGGGTGGCCTCAAACTCATGCTGATCCTCCTTGTACTTCCGCCTCCCAAGTGCTGGGATTAAAGGTGTGCGCCACCACGCCCGGCTTTGTTTGCTTTTTAATATTTTATTTATTTGAGTGAGAAAAAGTGAGGCAGATAGAGGGAGAGAGAATGGGCATTCCAGGGGCTGCAGCTGCTGCAAACACACTCTAGGAGCATGTGCCACCTCTAGCCTACATGGGTCTTGGGAAGTGGAATCTGTGTCCTTTGGCTTTGCAGGAAAGTGCCTTAACCATTAACCCATCTCTCCAGCCCTGTTTGTTTGCTTGTTTGAGGTAGGGTCTCATTCTAGCCCAGGCTGACCTGGAACTCACTCTGTAATCCTAAACTGACCTTGAACTGATAGCCATCCTCCTACCTCTGAGTCCCTAGTGCTGGGATTAAAGGCATGTGCCACCACACCCAGCTTCTCTATTTGTTTTTGAGATAGGGTCTCATATGCCCCAGGCTGGCTTCTCAAACTCACTATATAGTCAAGGATGGACTTGAACTATTGATCCTCCACCTGCCAAGTGCTGAGGTTACAGGACTGTCATTACCACCATGCTCAGCTTATGTTGTGCTAAACAACACTGCTTTGTGTGTGTGTGTGTATATGTGTGTATATATATTATATATATATATATATATATATATATATATATATAGAGAGAGAGAGAGAGAGAGAGAGAGAGAGAGAGAGAGAGAAATATTCTACCGACTGAGCTACATCCCCTGGAGAAACTCTTGACACAGTAACTTTCCAGTCTTAAATCCTAGTTCTCTATTAATAATTACTCCTTTGGGTTGGAGGGATGGCTTAGCAGTTAAGGCACTTGCCCGCAAAGCCAAAGGACCCAGGTTTGATTCCCCAGGACCCACACAAGCCAGATGCACAAGGTGGTGCATGTGTCTGGAGTTCGTTTGCAGTGGTTGGAGGCCCTGATGTGCCCATTCACTCTCCCTCTCTCTCTCTCTGACTCTCTCTCTCAAATAAACATTAAAAATTACTTTAAAAATAAGAAAATCTCAGTATTGTCCCTGACAATAATAATTACTGTTCATTTCTGTTGTGCTGCTGGTTTGTTTTGCAGTTTCTAGGATTGAACCCAAAACTTTTTCATGTCTAGGCAAGACTGTACCACTGAGCCAAGCATCGGCCCCTAATTACTGTTTATGATTTCTCATACGGTCCCTCACATGCCACATGAAGATCTACTGATCATCTTTTCTCAGGTTGAGCCCAGGGTTCAATTGGACCTTGATTAATGGGCTCAACGTACCCCTGGAAGGAACACCAAACTCACAATCCAGTTGGGATTCTTGGCTCTGGGTGTGTGGGCCACGGGCTCCTGGCCTCCTTCCAACATTTAGATACTGATGGGAACTGGCCTGCCTTGTGCCGGGCCACATGGCCAGTGTTGAAGCGAACCCCCATTCTGTCACCTCATCTGCAGCCTTTGTCCTGACCCTCCTCCTTGATCTAGCTGAAACAGGCACCTTGAAACCTTCTCTCTCCCGGGTTTCCAGAACTTTAACAGGAAGCCATTCTCTCTCTCTCTCTCTCTCTCTTTCTGTTTTGTTTTTGTTGTGTTTTGTTTTTCAGTGTAGGGTAGCCCAGGCTGACCTGGAATTCACTATGTAGTCTCAGGGTGGCCTTGAACTCATGGCGATCCTCCTACCTCTGCCTCCCAAGTGCTGGGATTAAAGGCGTGCACCACCACGCCCGGCTCCGAAAGCCATTCTTTATGTGTCTGTTTGATCCCTGATACCAGGCTTCTCTGGTCTCTGCGCATAGCTGTCACTCAGCAGAAAATCCATGTGTGTCCAGGGCTGTGCCAGGCATTGGGATTTTAGGGTGACCCAGTCATCTCACGGAAGCCCACTGCAGAGGCAACCACAAAATAGTGTGTTAAGACATGGAATTGAAGCTCAAGAACCCCTTCAACTCCCATAGTGCTCTTTTCTTTCTTTCAGTTTCTTTCTTTCCTTTTTTCTTTTTTTGGAAACAAGGCTGTCCTTGAACTTGATATGTGGCTGAAGATGGCCTTGAATTTCTGCCCCCAGGGCTGGGATGACAGGTGTGTGTCACCACACTTGTTTTATGGGGTGCTGGGGATGAACACGAGGCTTTGGACATGCAAAGTAGACACTATCAAGTGAGCCACATCCCAGCCCCGATGGCACCTTCCAAAGAGGAAAAGTGAGATTAGGATGAGGGAGATGGGTATCATGCCACATACCAAGCGGGTACTTGTGGATCCCCAGGGGGGCTGGCCACTACCCGTAAATTTTCTCTCTGAACCCTAGCCTCCTTCCTCCTTTGGGGAAAGAAGAGGCGTTTCTAGCTAAAAGGCCTTGACTACCTATCCCAACCACAAGGCCATGTGAACCTGATTGATAACCCAACTAGAAGGGCAGCTGAGCACCCTCCATAGGGGCCCTGATGGGTGCGCCAGATGGTGGCTTTATCGACTCCACCATTCAACAGGGCACGATGGCCACAAAGCAAATGTATGCGCCTGCCCAGAAGAAGAGGTGGAGAAAAGACTGAAACCTCTACAGGCTGAAAATTCAGACGCCAGATAATGTGTAAGTCCTTTCAAAAGACTCACTGATTCCGAGAAAAACCCAGGAGAAAGCTGTTGTTCCCGAGAGATAGGGTGTCCCCTTGGAGACACTGAGGGTCAAGAAGGTATGGAGGAAGACAGGATCTGAGCAGTGTGCGCAGAGAAAAACAAACTGAATAAAATTAGGGTTAAGAGCCGGGTGGGGTGATGATGGACACCTGTCACTTCAGCGTTTGGAAAGTGGGGATGAGAAGCTTCAGAGCTCAAAGTCAGCCTGGCACAGAGTGAGTCCTTGTTTCAATTAATAAGAATAATAATAATTTAGGGTTCAGCAGTTAAAGACGCTTGCTTGCAAAGCCCGATGGACTGGGTTCAACTCCCCAGTACTCACATAAAACCAGATGCACAAAGGGGCACATGCATCTAGAGTTGGCATGCCCATTCTCTCTCCCTTTTCCTCTCTACTCATAAATAAATAAAATATTTAAAATAATATAATTAAAAAGGTATATTAAGGCGGGCGTGGTGGCGCACGCCTTTAATCCCAGCACTCAGGAGGCAGAGGTAGGAGGATCGTCATGAGTTTGAGGCCACCCTGAGACTCCATAGTGAATTACAGGTCAGCCTGGACTAGAGTGAGACCCTACCTCAAAAAAACAAACAAAAAAAAAAGTATATTAAAACCGGGTATGGTGGCTCACGCCTTTAATCCTAGCACTTGGAAGTCTGAGGTAGGAGGAGAGTTCTAGGCCACCCTGAGACTGCATAGTGAATAGTCCAGGTCAGCCTGGACTAGAGTGAGACCCTACCTCAAAAACCAACAAAAAAAACATCTTCCACATCTTAAAAAATTTTCTTTTAATTTATTTACTTGAGAGAGAAAGAGAGAGGGGGAGAGAGAGAGAGAATGGGCACGCCAGGTCCTCTAGCCACTGAACTCAAACTCCAAACACTACAGATGCCACCTTGTGCATGTGGCCTACATGGGTCCTGGGAAATTGAGCCTGGGTCCTTTGGCTTTGCAGACAAGTGCCTTAACCACTGAGCCATCTCCTCAGCCCTCCTTCCATGTATCTATTCTGAGCTGACACTCATTATGACCCTAGAAAGAAGAGTTACTCCTTTGAACAGTGTGAGAAGTCTATAAGAATAAATCACTCCCACGCTCCAAGGAAATAATTTATCTGGAACAGCTGGGTGTGGTGGTGCACGCCTTTAATCCCAGCACTCTGGGAGGCAGAAGTAGGAGGATCACTGTGAGTTCAAGGCCAGTTTGAGACTACATAGTGAATTCCAGGTCAGCCTGGGCTAGAGGGAGACCTTACCTTTAAAAACAAAACAAACAAATTTATCTGGGACAAAATTACTTGACTACTCAGGAAATGGTCTATGGCGACAGAAGTTGCCTCAGGAAGCAGTAGCGGGGTGACTCTTCTTTGTAATAGGACATAATTGCTCTATGCAAATGAGACCACCAACACCCAGGAAGGTGCTTTCCTACCCTCCTCCTGTGGGGACCCACCTTCACAGCCCTGGAGGAGGTGTTTATCATTCTTTTCCCGTCAGTCACAAGTGGGCAGGTTGTAAGGACAGAACCTGGCTACAGGACAATCCAAAAAAAAAAAAAACCAAAGCTGGGCGTGGTGGCGCACGCCTTTAATCCCAGCACTCAGGAGGCAGAGGTAGGAGGATCACCTTGAGTTCCAAGGCCACCCTGAGACTACATAGTTAATTCCAGGTCAGCCTGAGCCAGAGTGAAACCCTACTTAGAAAAACAAAACAAAACAAAACAAAACAAAAAGTCCCTGATGCAATCCTTGTCACCTACCCATTTACTTTTATTTTTATTTTTATTTTTATATATTTGAGAGTGACAGATAGAGAGAGAATGGGCACACAAGGGCCTCCAGCCACTGCAAACGAACTACAGATGTATGCACCACCTTGCGCATCTGGCTTACATGTGTCCTGGGGAATCGAGCCTCGAACCAGGGTCCTTAGGCTTCACAGGCAGGCACTTAACCGCTAAGACATCTCTCCAGCCCCAACCCTACCAATTTCTTTTTCTTTTCTTTTCTTTCTTTTTGTTTTTGTTTTTGTTGTCTTCCGAGGTAGGGTCTCACTCTAGCTCTGGCTGACCTGGAATTCACTATGGAGTCCTCCAGAGATAGGATCACCGTGAGTTCGAGGCCACCCTGAGACTCCATAGTGAATTCCAGGTCAGCCTGAGCTAGACTGAGACCCTACCTCAAAAAACAAACAAACAAAACAATTAAAAATTAAAGCTGGGTGTGGTGGTGCATGTCTTTAATCCCAGCACTGGGGAGGCAGTGGTAGAAGGATCGAGGCCACCCTGAGACTCCATAGTGAATTCCAGGTCAGCCTGGACTAGAGTGAGACCCTACCTCGAAATATCAATAAATAAATAAATAAACATTAAAAGGTCTATACATATACTTTAACTTTTTTGGTGTGTGTATAGTTTGTGTGCATGCATGTGTGTGTGTGCAGATCACTCGCCCTGTGTGCATTTATGTGGAGGCTAGAAAAAGACATCAGGTACCCTCCTCTATCACTCTTCCACCCCATTTCACCGAGACAGAGTTCTCACTGAACTCTGATTAGACTGTGTGACCAGCAAGTCCCAGCCATCCTCCTGTCTCTGTTACACTTAGTACTGGGGTTATAAGTACACACTCCCAGCCTGGCTTTTTTTTTTTTTCTTTTTTCTTTTTGGTTTTTCAAGGTAGGGTCTCATTCTAGCCCAGGCTGACCTGGAATTCACCATGTAGTCTCAGGGTGGCCTCGAACTCACCTCAATCCTCCTACCTCTGCCTCCCCAGTGCTGGGATTAAAGGCGTGCGCCACCAACCCCGGCTCTGTTTGTTTCTTACTAAGGCAGAGTCTCAAGTAGTTCAAAATGGCCTCAAACTCAGTACTATGTGGCTGAGGGTGACTTCACCTTTTATTTTCTTTTTGGTTTTTTGAGGTAGGGTCTCACTCTAGCCCAGGCTGACCTGGAATTTACCATGTAGTCTCAGGGTGACCTTGAACTCACAGTGATCCTCCTACCTCTGCCTCCCAAGTGCTGGGATTAAAGGCGTGCGCCACAACCCCAGATCCATTCTTTTTCTTATTTTTAATATATTTGGAGACTATTCCTCAGCAATCTTTGTAGTGATGCTGGCTTCCGGTTCTCACCTTCCAGTTCTTGTCAGACCACTTGCCTATATCTCTGCATATGGGCTTTCTGCGTGTGGGGGTGGAGGACAATTGAAAAGCCGTATGTGCATGAATCTTTTGTTGTTGAGATGTTATGACAGGTGTGAAGACAAGGAAGAGAAACATTTAAAGAGAAGCAGGATTTAGAAAGCTGATCATGACAGTGCACACATCTGATTTAATGAGGTATTCAGGAGGCTGAGGCAGGAGGATCATGAATTCTAGATCAGCCTGGGCTATAGTTTCACTCTGTGCTACCCATCCCTCTCTGAAAAAAAAAAAAAAAAAGCAAACAAAATAAAAAGAAGGTGCTTGATAGATAGCTTAGTGGTTAAGGTGCTTGCCTACACAGCCTAAGGACCCAGGTTCGATTCCCCAGTACATGTCTGGAGTTGGTCTGCAGTGGCTAGAGGTCCTGGTGGGCCCATTCTCTCTCTCATCTCTCTGTAATAAACAAATAAATTAAAAATAAAAATAAAATATTTAAAAAAGGAAAAAGAAAAGCAAAAAGGACTTGTTAAATACAGGCAGGATTTCTCAAGAGTAGTCCCTATGGGCAGAATTTTTAGAACACCATCATAACTTCTTCCTTTCTGCTCAGATCAGTTTAATTAAACTAGAGGCAACCGTGAGCTCTAATAGACTTGGACACCATAGTCATGGTTAACACCAGGTTAAAGGGAAGGGGCGTTTGAGATGATTTATGCTGAACCCAAACACATAAGTACAATTGGGCTATCTAGTACTTCATGATATCAGACAGACCAGGCATATTCAGTGTAGTATGGCCTTGGACAACCATCAACAATATTGTATTTTAATATCACGCTTCATTTTATTTATTTATTTGCAAGCAGAGACAGAAAGAATGTTTTATTTAATTTTTTTTTGTTTATTTTTATTTATTTATTTATTTTGGTTTTTTGAGGTAGGGTTTCACTTTAGCTCAGGTTAACCTGGGATTCACTATGTAGTCTCAGGGTGGCCTTGAACTCACAGCAATCCTCCTACCTCTGCCTCAGGAGCGCTGGGATTAAAGTCCTCCGGCACCATGCCTGGCCAGAGTGAATGTTTTAATTGTCATAGTTCTCAGAGCTACATCTACCCTTTTGCCTCATACTCCTGAGCCCTTCCAGCAGCTTCAAAAAATGATTATGATATTCTGATGAAACTGCGTGTTTCAGAGAAAGCAGGCAGGTTACTCAATTGTTTCCCCCTGGTTAATTTGAAGATCTTAAATTATGCATGTTGTTTTGCACATATTTGCATGTCATTTCACACTCCCCAGCTATCAGTCTACAAGACAGAAAAGAAAAAAAAAAGAAAGAAAGAAAGAAAATCAAGCAGGTAACTTGGGTGATTTCTCCTCACCCATCTTCCAGGCCAGGGTTTGGAATTAAAGACAAGATAATTAAATCACTTGAGAGGTGCAGAGGAAAATCTTGGTGGGGTCATGGCAGGAAAGATGGTAGGAGGCCTGTTTTCTTGCAGGCACTCACTTCTGCTGGCTTTCATAACATCCACCAAGCCCCTTGCACCCAAGAAACCAACTGCTGGGATTACGATCCTTAACTTTAGCTGTGCAGGAAGGCCAGAGTGGTGTTTGTCCTCTGCCTGGTATGGGTAACCTTGAACATAAAGAAGCCAGCACAGGACTGGAGAGATGGCTGAGTGGTTAAGTGCTTGCCTTGTGAAGCCTACGGACCCCGGTTCGAGGCTCGATTCCCCAGGACCCACATTAGCGATGCACAAGGGGGCACATGCATCTGGAGTTGGTTTGCAGTGGCTGGAGGCGCGCCCATTCTCCCTCTCCCTATCTGCCTCTTTCTCTCTCTGTCTGTAGCTCTCAAATAAATAAATAAAAATGAAGAAAAAGAAAAAAAAGAAAAGGAAGCAATCACAGTACCGATGACTGAAATGTGAGCCAATGAGAATGCAATATGCAGATGAGGAAGTTAGAGCCACCTGTACATTGGATTATTGCTGGTGTGACATCACAATGGCCAGCTCACCAATGGCCAGAGTGCTAGAGGCAAGTTTTTTGGATGTTGAAAAGTGTGTGTGTGTGTGTGTGTGTGTGTTGGTTGGTTGGTTTCCTGTACTTCCTGTGTTAGCCTGGGGGAAATTGCGTTCATGGACAGAGAGGACAGACAAACTCAGGGCTTAGGAAGAATTCATTGGTGTCTCTGTCCCCTATAGTTAACCAATGGTTTAAATAGAAAGGACATCAGAGGAAGCTCTTTATGGGGACCTCGGGGACCCCTTCCACTTAGGGAGAACCCCAGGCAGATCCCAGACTCTTTTGAGCGAGCCTGTGTCATTTTTCTTTTCCAGGTAGGGTCTCACTCTAGCCCAGGCTGACCTGGAACTCACTCTGTAGTCCTAGGCTGGCCTCGAACTCTCAGGATCCTCCTACCTGTTTCCTGAGTGCTGGGATTAAAGGTGTGTACCCCACGCCTAGAAGTGTGACTTTTTTACAATTGGTTTATATTCCTTATACAAAGAGAAGGGTTTCATTCACACACATATATATATATGTGTGTGTGTGTGTGTGTGTGTGTGTGTGTGTGTGTGTGTGTGTGTTTGTATGTTTGTTTTGGTTTTTGAGGTAGCATCTCACTCTAGTCCAGGCTGACCTGGAATTCACTATGTAGTCTCAGGGTGGCTTTGAACTCATGGCGATCCTCTTACCTCTGCCCCTCAAGTGCTGGGATTAAAGCATGTGCCACCATGCCTGGCTCTCTCCTGTTGTCCCTACTTCTTTCTTTCTTTCCTTTTCCCAAATAGCCACCTTCTATTTTCATGGTGTGTGCCTGTGTGTGTGTGTGTGTGTGTGTGTGTTTGACATCAAACTAAAGAAATGTAAGCGTGGGAGATTGGAGGCCTTGGGAACTTTCTCTTCAAGACAGATAGAATCAAGTTCGACTAGTAGTCTCTGACAATTGTGCCCTCAGCATGACATTGCCTATTTCAATACCCTGGAAGCGCTGAGGTCTATCAGAGCAGAGAGGGAAAGCTTATGTGTAGATAACAAAATGGACGGCTGCGGGTTCAGTGTAGCTGAAAGCCTGTCTTCCTCCGACAGCTCCTTTTGCAGCGTCGGCAGCTATTGGTCTCCAAAGCCACTGGGAATCTCCTCCACATCTCTCTCCACAGGGAGCCCCATCTCCCAAAATTGGCACTAGCAGTGATGTCTCATGGCTGCAAGATTTCACAGGGCTTCGGGGATGGGATTTCACATTTCAGTTTATTTGCCCTCGAGCCCATTTAGTCTCCTAGGAACACAGCCGTCCCTTTTATCCTTGGAGGAGATCAATCATCTAACCCCCATTCTTAGGGCTGGTTTAGTGGAGAAGGATCTCTGAGTCCAACTGTAGAGACGGGTCTATATCCCAGGCCTGGACAATCTGTGTATTTAGTTCTCCTGGCTACACAATGTCTGGGCCAGGCCTGTACCGTCACGCATAGTGGTCCATTGACATCTATGCTGGAACTCTAGTGAGTCTCTTTCTTTCTTTCTTTTCTTTTCTTTTCTTTTCTTTTTTGATGTAGGGTCTCACTCTGGTCCAGGCTGACCTGGAATTAACTATGTAGTCTCAGGGTGGCCTTGAACTCACAGCAATCCTCCTACCTCTGCCTCCCAAGTGCTGGGATTAAAGGCGTGCGCCACCACGCCCGGCCATGTCTCTATTTTGATAGATGTTTGGTTGGCTTGAGTGTCTGTCAAGTCAGTGATGTGGTCCTCGGGTATGCATCCAACCTCAGGCCAAACCTGAGCTCCCAGGATGGATTTCAGGCTCTTGTGAGGCCCCTCCATGTGGTGTGGCCCTGGTTTCTGCTGCTTCTCTTGCTACTGCAAACGAACTCCAGGTTCATGAGCCACCTTGTGCATCTGGCTTTATTTGGGTACTGGGGAATCGAACACAGGCCGCCAGGCTTTGCGGGCAAGTGCCTTCACCACTGTGCCATCTCTCCAACCCTTCTGCTGCTTCTCTAGGAGTTGTTCAGGGAGGAGGAAGGTTGGTGTAATGGCATGTGGGGTGGCAGGAAGGAGAGATGCTACAGTAGATTAGCACAGGGTCAAATGAAGGAACCTGCCATCAGATGGACACAAGTAATGAAGGTTCCCTCCCCGAGCCTTAGTCTTCTCATGTGTAGAATGGGGAGAATGATGGTCCCTTCTTGGGATTGTGTGGAGTTTCTTTTAAATTAATTTATTTTTATTTATTTATTTATTTTTGTTTTTTTTTGAGGTACAGTCTTGCTCTAGCCCAGGCTGACCTGGAATTCACTATGGAGTCTTAGGGTGGCCTTGAACTCACAGTGATCCTCTGCCTCCTGAGTGCTGGGATTAAAGGCGTGCGCCACCACACCCAGATAACACTATTTTAAAATTAAAATTAAATAAATTAAACTGGGTGTGGTGGCGCACGCCTTTAATCCCAGCACTCGGGAGGCAGAGGTAGGAGGATCTGCGTGAGTTGGAGGCCAACTTGTGACTACATAGTGAATTGCAGGTCAGCCGAAGTTAGAGCAAGAGAGAGCGAGCGAAAGAGAGAAAGAGAATTGGCACAACAGGGCCTTCTGCCACTACAATCTCCAGATGCACATGGCACTTTGTGAATCTGGCTTTACGTGGGTACTGGGGAATCGTTAGGCTTTGCAGGCAAGTGCCTTACCCACTGATCCATCTTTTTTTTTTCCACATGTTTTTTTTTTTTGAGGTAGGGTTTCACTGTAGCCCAGGCTGACCTGGAATTCACTACGTAGTCTCAGGGTGGCCTCGAACTCACGGCGATCCTCCTACCTCTGTCTCCCGAGTGCTGGGATTAAAGGCGTGCGCCACCACGCCCTGCCACTGACCCATCTTTGCAGCCCTGTGTGGAGGTTTGGTGCGCTGGCCATCACTCTGTCCTGCACAGCCCGCAGTGGGAGGGAAAATAGCTTCTCCAGGTTTCTCAGGCGGCGGAGGAGCAGTGAGGGGAAGACCCTGAAACACTGCCCTGGAGGTCATAACCGGCAGCTCTAGGGCCTCTGGTCACTGCTGGCCACAAGCACCTGCTGAGGGACAGCATGCACCTGCCACCTGTCACTCCAGAAAGGGGGTCTCTTGCCAGCCAGCACAGGCGGCTTCTATTCTCGGCCAGATCCCGGCTGGGCGCATCGGCCTGAGCTCACCCACCTGCTCTGCAAACCCCAGCTGGGCTCCGCTCTCTGCCGGTCCCCTTCCCGCCCCCAGCTTCCTTCCTGGAGCAACTGTCCCTGTCTCCGGCACTGTGCTGGGGGCCATGGGGACACCAAGAAGGAAGCCTGCACTTGCGGGGATCACCGTGCCTCATACAATGATGGCAGTGCCCTTAGTGTAGGCTTATGTCTCAGCCTTGCACACCCTGATCGCTGCGTTAAACAGACCCATTTTATGGTGCGGCGACCCTCCGAAAGAGCCAAGTGGAGACCCAAGTCCTGGAGTGTCCTTCAGGGCCCATATTGGTTCCTGTACTCAGAGGTACTGCCTACCACAGCGGGGATTGTATCATGAAATAATGCTTATTTTAATTTAGTTTTTATTTTTGGTTTTTCGAGGTAGAGTCTCGCTCTGGCCCAGGCTGACCTGGAATTCACTGTGTAGTCTCAGGGTGGCCTCGAACTCACAGTGATCCTCCTACCTCTGCCTCCAGAGTGCTGGGATTAAAGGCGTGCACCACCACGCTAATGCTGGCTAATACTATTTTTTAAAAAAAAGCAGTTCAGCAAAGCCGGGCGTGGTGGCGCATGCCTTTAATCCCAGCACTCGGGAGGCAGAGGTAGGAGGATCGCCATGAGTTCGAGGCCACCCTGAGACTCCATAGTGAATTCCAGGTCAGCCTGGGCTAGAGTGAGACCCTACCTCAAAAAACAAAAAAACAAACAAACAAACAAAAAAAGCAGTTCAGGGACTGAGGGTGTGGCTCAGTGGGTAAGAACGCTTGCCTTGCGAGCTTAAGGACCTAAGCTGGATTCCAAGCAGCCATGTAAAAATCTGGACATGGGGCTGGGGAGATGGCTTAGCGGTTAAGTGCTTGCCTGTGAAGCCTAAGGACCCCTGTTCGAGGCTTGGTTCCCCAGGACCCACGTAGGCCAGATGCACAAGGGGGCGCACAGGAATGTATGGCGTAATCAGTTTCCAGTAACTGTTAAACCCTCCCTTACCGGAAGATAAAAACCTAGACCTTGCCAGGAAACAAACTTAGGCCTACTAAGGACTCTGAAGCCTGTCATGGCGTCCATCTGGTTCCTGAGTCCTTCATGAGTCTGGAGTTCATTTGCAGCGGCTGGAGGCCCTGGCGTGCCCATTCTCTCTCTCTCTCTCTCTCTCTATCTATCTATCTGCCTCTTTCTCTCTCTGTCTGTCACTCTCAAATAAATAAATAAACATGAACAACAACAACAACAAAAATCCGGGCATGGCGTACAGGTAACTCCAGCACTGAGGAGGGAGACATAGAAGACATAGAAGGATCAGGTCAGCCAGTTTAGCCAACAACAAACAAACATTAAAAACCAGAACAGTACAGCCAGGCCAGGTGGTGAGAACCTGTAATCCCAGCATGGAGGAGGCTGAGGCAGGAAGATTGTAAATTGGAAGCAAAATTATGCTATATATCAAGATTTTATCTCAAAAAAAAAAAAAAAAAAAAAAAAGCCAGGCTTGGTGGCACACACCTTTAATCCTAATCCTAGCACTGTTTTTTTTTTTTTTAATCCTAGCACTCTTATTATCCCCTCTTCCCCACCCCATTCTACTAAGGGTCCTCCTTGGTGGGGTCCTAAAGGCCTCAGTCAGTCTCTTTGTGTGTGTGGGGGGGGGGGGTTTGGGGGGGGGGGACACAGAGTCTCAGGCTATTCCCACCCTGAGGCTCTTACACTCTTTCTGCCCCCTCTTCCACAATGTTCCCTGTGGTACTGGGAACCAAGCCAGATTCCCAAGGATAGGAAACCAGTAAGACTCCAGAGAGAACCTCCACTGTTCTTTGGCTAAGAAGAGGGGGCACACACATCAATACGTTTCTCTAGTGACTATGTTTATTCCGTTTCATCCAAGCTGCTCTCACTTTTGGTTGGAGAAGGCTTTATCTTTTAGATGGCAGAGAAGACTGGGGAGATCCAGGATACCTCAGTACAACAAGGAAAGATTTGGCCTACTGTCCGTCTCGACACAGGTCACCTCCACCACATCTGTCTGGGCCCAGGAGTCATTACAGAGGAAGGGGTGCACTCTCACTGATTGCCTGAAAAACAGTTCCAGGGAGATGGCGACGGACACTGTGGTCACACAAACCACATGGTAAATTCTTTTTTAAATGTTTTATTTTTATTTACTTATTTGAGAGAAAGAGAGAGATACTCCAGCCACTGCAAACGAAATCCAGATGCATGTGCCCCCTTGTGCATCTGGCTTACGTGGGTCCTGGGGAGTCGAACCTAGGTCCTTTGGTTTTGCAGGCAAGTGCCTTAACCACTAAGCCATCTCTCCAGCCCCAGTTCCCACATGGTAAAATTTTTTTTTTTTTTTTTTTCGAGGTAGGGTCTCACTCTAGCTCAGGCTGACCTGGAATTCACTCTGTAGTCTCAGGGTGGCCTCGAACTCTCAGCGATCCTCCTACCTCTGCCTCCCGAGTGCTGGGATTAAAGGCGTGCGCCACCACGCCTGGCCCACATGGTAAATTTTTATTGACAATTCTTCATCTGTAATGAAGTTGCTTCAGGTTTATGACTCAAAAAGTAGATTCAGAGCTAGAGAGATGGCTTAGCAGTTTAAGGCACTTGCCTGCAAAGCCAAAGGACCCAGGTTCGGTTCCCCAGGGCCCAGGTAAGCCAGCCACACAAGATGGCACATGCGTGTTATGCCCAATTCTTGGCACCCCCCCCCCCCCCATGACCACCAAGGAGAACCCAACAGGTATGCAAGGGCAAGGAGCTTTATTTCGGGCTTAAGCTCGCTCTCTTGACTTCACCAATGCAGTGTATCTGTACAAGAGCCCCAAGTAGTGGGAGGGTAGGGTTTTTATAGGGATTTGAACATAGAAGAAAGGGATAGGTACATGATTGGTTGATTTAAACAGTGTACTCTTCTGGTTGGTTTAGGATTTTGGTGGGCAAAGTTGGTGGGCTGGGGCTAGGGGAATTGAACTTATCTATGACTACAGGAATGTATGGCGTAATCAGTTTCCAGTAAGTGTTAAACCCACCTTACCGGAAGATAAAAACAGACCTTGCTGGGAAACAGAAACTTAGGCCTACTGAGGACTCTGAAGCCTGTCATGGCGTCCATCTGGTTCCTGAGTCCTTCATGAATCTGGAGTTTATTTGTAATGGTTGGAGGCCCTAGTGCACCCATTCTCTCTCTATCTGCCTCTTCCCCTCTCTCTCTCTTCCTCAAATAAATAAATTAAATATTAAAAAGATATTTAAGGGCCAGAGAGATGGGTCAGCAGTTAAGATGCTTGCCTGCAAAGCTTAACAACCTGGATTTGATTCCCCAGTACTCACATAAAGCCAGATGCATAAAGTGGCGCATACATCTGGAGTTCATTTGCAGTGGCTGAAGGCCTTGGTGAGCCCACTCTCTCCCTTCTCTCTATCCTTCTTTGCTTGCAAATAAATAAATAAATAAAATATTTTAAAATATATATTTAAAAATTTAAAAAGAAGCCAGGCGTGTTGGTGCACGTCTTTAATCCCAGCACTCAGAAGACAGAGGTAGGAGGATCACTGTGAGTTTGAGGCTACCCTGAGATTCCATAGTGAATTCCAGGTCAGCCTGGGCTAAAGTGAAACCCTACCTCGAAAAACCAAAATAAATAAATAAACAAATAAATAAATAAAATAAAAAAATTAAAAAAGAGACACATTTTCCTGATGCCCCACCTGTTTTGTATGCCTCCTTAGAAGCATAGCGACAGTCCAACTCAAAACTACATTTCTCAGCGTCCTTTGTGGCCACTGTTGACAAGTCCTTTCTTATCAATGAGTTGTGGTAAGGAATTAGGTGGGGCTTCCTGGAAACTTAACTATAAAAAAGATGACATTGGCTGGGCGTGGTGGCCCATGCCTTTAATCCCAGCACTTGGGAAGCGGAGGTAGGAGGATCACTGTGAGTTCAAGGCCACCCTGAAACTACATAGTGAATTCCAGGTCAGCTTGGACTACAGTGAAACCCTACCTTGAAAAAACAACAACAACAACAAAAAAAACCAAACAAACAAACAAAAAAAGATGACATTGTATCCACTGAAACACCTACTTTTGGCCTTCCCCTCTCTGTCCTGCTTACTTGAAATGGGGACAAGAGGGCTGGAGTTGCAATAGCAATTTTGTGAGCTTGAACATGGGAACCATGCTCTAAGAATAACAGAGCAGACAGAATGACCATAGGACATGGATGATTCATTGATAGTTGAAAAGCACACAGTGGGCTGGAGGGATGGCTTAGCAGTTAAGGCGTTTGCCTGCAAAGCCAAAGGACCCAGGTTCGATTCCCCCAGGACCCACGTTAGCCAGATGCACAAGGGGGCACATGTGTCTGGAATTTATTTGCAGTGGCTGGAGACCCTGGCAAGCCCATTCTCTCTCTCTTTCTCTCTTCCTCCTTCTTTCTCTGTCAAATAAATAAATAAATAAAAATAAAATTTTTAAAAAATCTTAAAAGAAAAAGCACACAGTGCCAAACCTGGGCTTTTATTTCACTTTTCTTTCTTTGTTTTTCTCCTATTGGAATAGCAACTGGGCCCGAAGCTGCTTAGCTTTGGAGATCCGGCTCATTCAGGGTGGTATGGCTGTAGACTCCCCTTCATTTCCCTTCCCCTTCCTTCCTTCTTCCCCCCCCCCTTTTTTTTTTTTTTTTTTTTTTTTTTTTTTTTGTCTTTTCGAGGTAGGGTCTCACTCTAGCCCAGGCTAACTTAGAATTCACTCTGTTCTCAGGGTGACCTCAAACTCATGGCGATCCTCCTACCTCTGCTTCCTGAGTGCTAGGGTTAAAGGCGTGAGGCCAGCCTGAGACTGACTACATCGTGAATTCCAGGTCAGCCTAAGCTAGAGCAAGGATCTACCTCAAAAATAAAAATAAAAAATAGTGGCTGGGAGATGGCTTAGTGGTTAAAGCACTTGCTTGCAAAGGCTAATGACCAGGGTTTGATTCCTTAGTACCCATGTAAAGCCAGATGCACGAAATAACACATGTATCTGACGTTCCTTTGCAGTGACTAGAGGCCCTGGCAAGCCCATTCTCTTTCTCTCTCTCTGCTTGCAAAGTAATAATATTTTTTAAAATGATTTCTAGCTGGGCGTGGTGGTACATGCCTTTAATCCCAGCACTCAGGGTGCAGAGGTAGGAGGATCACTGAGTTCGAGGCCACCCTGAGACTCCATAGTGAATTCCAGGTCAGCCTGGACTAGAGAGTAAGACTCTATCTCAAAAAAACAAAAACCAAAACAAACAAACAAACAAAACAACAACAACAAAAAACAATAAAAAGCTAACAGGTGGCCAACCTGAGCTCCTCAATCCAGCTTTTTGACCAAGGACTGCTGTCTTGAAAGGAAGCCAAGACATTCTGGCTGTATAAGGTACAAGAATTTGGACTAGCTCCAGACACATGACCCTAGGCCTGGGTGCTGGGCCTCAGCTGCTGTAGTGTCCCCGAGTCCCCGCGACTTTCTCAGCCAACCTCAGCTGTCTGCCCAGACTCGTTCCTACGCTGTGGATGCACCCCAACTCTCTAGGCAATAGATCTTGGACTGCCCTGCCTCTGGCTTCCTTCCTCTCTCCCCAGTCCTCCCAATAGCATCTTCATTTTCACCTCCAGTCCAGGGGTTTCACTGGGGCCCTGGCACATGGGACTAAAGTCAACCTTGCCTGGACCCTTGCTTAGCTGGGTCATCAGTACTTCTTGTTGACATTCCCACAAAGGGACACTGGTTGGCCAATGGCCATGCTGTGCTGTCATTAACAGTTTTGAATGCTGGGGTGTCTCTCAGTGGTAGAGTGCTTGGCTAGCATGTATGAGACACTGAGTTCTGTCTTCAGCACTTAAAAAAAAAAAAAGTTGGGCTGGAGAGATGGTCCAGCGATTAAGGCGCTTGCTTGCCAAGCCTGACAGCCAGGGTTCAAATCTCCAGTACCTACATAAAGCCAGATGCAGAGTGGTATGTGTATGTGAAGTTTCTTAGCAGTGGCAAAAGGCCCTGGTGTGCCCATTCTTTCTCTCCCTCTCTCTTCCTCTCTTTCTGCTTGCAAATAAACAAATAAAAACATGAAAACCCTATAAAGTTGATATTAACTCTACTATCCACAAATGCTCTCTTTTGAAATTTTTATTTATTTATTTGCAAGGAGGGAAGTAGGGAGAAAAAGAGAGAGAGAGAGAGAGAATGGGCACACCAGGGCCTCTAGCCACTGTAAACAAACTCCAAATGCATGGGCCACTTTGTGCATCTGGCTTTACAAGGGTATTGGGGAATTGAACCTGGGTCCTTAGGCTTTACAGGCAAGCACCTTAACTGCTAAGCCATCTCTCCAGCCCCAGATGCTCTGTCTTGTCTGTTTCTTGTTTGAGACAGGGTCTCATTATGTGGCCCAGACAGGCCTTGAACTGGAGATCCTCCAGCCTTTGCCTCCCAAATGCTGGGATTACAAGTGTGAACTACCACAACTAGATAAAAAATAAATCAATCAATAAATAACCCACTTTTCAATTAAGTATGGCAGAGATACACTTAAAATACTAGATAGGAATGGCTCTGTAAAGGACCCTTCATTTTTTGTTGCTTTTTCAAGGCAGGGTCTCGCTCTAGACCTTTCTCACTCTGTAGACCCAGGCTAGCCTTGAACTCATATAGATCTTCCTACTTCTGCCTCCAGAGTGCTGGGATTAAAAGGTGTGTGCCGCCATACCTGGCTAAAGACCCTTTTTTCATTAATTAACGTCTCTGGATGGCACATCATGGGCAGATTGCGCAGACATCTTCCTTTGCAGGGTGCCCTAAACTAGGAGGGTCCAGTTCACATCTGTTACCTGAGTGGAATGGCTAAGGGACGCTTTCATAGTCAAGCTGTGTGCCATCACTGTATGAAGTGTGATTTATGTGGAAACTCCATGGAGATACAATCTCAAAGATCTGTAGTCCTCTATTCATAGGAGAGCAAGTCAATGTGCCCTTTTGGTGTTTTGTTTTAGTGTTGAAGGTTTTAAAAATATATATATATATAGATATATATTATTTGACAGAGAAAGAGGGAGAGAGAGAAAAAAAAAAAATGGGCATGCCAGGGCCTCCAACCATTGCAAACGAACTCCAGACACATGTGCTCCTTGTGTATCTGACTAATGTGAGTCCTGGGGAATAGAACCTGGGTCCTTTGGCTTTGTAGGCAAATGACTTAACAGCTAAGGCATCCCTCCAGCCCATTGTTTTTTTTTGAGACAAGTCCAGGCTGGCTTCATGATCTCCCAGCTTTTGCCTCCTAACGCTATGATTACAGCCACACATCACCAAGCCCAGACTCTAACTCTTTATCTTTGCAATTCTTCTTTGAGTTTTAGGGTGTTTTTTTTTTTTTTTTTCTCTTAAGGTAGGGTCTCACTCTAGCTCAGGCTGACCTGGAATTCACTACATAGTGTCAGGCTGGCCTCAAACTCACGGCAATCCTCCTATTTCTGCCTCCCAAGTGCTGGGATTAAAGGCATGCACCACCATGCCCAGCCTTTGTCTTTGTTTTTTTAAATGTAGAGTCTCACTCTAGCCCAGACTGACCTGGAATTCACTCTGTGGTCCCAAGGTGGCCTCGAACTCACAGCGATTATACTACTTCTGCCTCCTGAATGCTGGGATTAAAAGTGTGCGTCACCACACCTGGCTCCTCTCTGAGTTTTCTCTTCTTTTCTTTTCTTCTTTTCTCTTCTCTTCTTTCCTTCTTCTTTTTTTGGTTTTCAAGGTAGGGTCTCACTCTAGCCCAGGCTGACCTGGAATTCACTATGTAGTCTCAGCCTGGCCTCAAACTCACGGCGATCCTCCTACCTCTGCCTCCTGTGTGCTGGGACTAAAGGCATGTGCTACCACACCTGTTTTTTTTTTTTTCTTTTTTCCCCCTCACTGTGTTTTGTTGTTGTTTTTGATTTTGGTTTTTCGAGGTAGGGCTTCACTCTAGCCCAGGCTGACCTAGAATTCACTATGTAGTCTCAGGGTGGCCTCGAACTCACGGTGATTCTCCTACCTCTGCCTCCCAAGTGCTGGGATTAAAGATGTGCGCCACCATGCCTAAGTCTCTGAACCTCAACTGTGAGCCCACAGCGTTCAGCTCTGTACTGTAACCTGCCTCATGGAGGGGACAGCAGGCTGGGTGTGGATGGTCTTGGGTCTGGTTCTGGCCCAGCTATCAACAAGCTCAGGGCCATTGAGTGAGGGGATTGTAGACCAAGGCCCAGGGGCCAAAAGGGCTGACTGTGCTAACGGGAGATGCTCAACAGCTAGGGATTTAGGACTCAGAAACCAAGAGAAGGAAGTGGGTTGGGGCTAAGGAGGGTCCTCTTCTGTAGCCCCCAAAGCCTGTGTGTTGCCCAGAAATTTATGGAGGGAAGGAATTGAGAACAAGTCCTAGAATGTTCTCACTCTGAACTTTCCCTATTTTCCATTAATACAGCTCAAGGGATGGGCTGGAGGGATGGCTTAGAGGTTAAGGCGTTTGCCTGCAAAGCCAAAGGATCCAGGTTTGATCCCCCAGGTACCGCGTTAGCCAGATACACAGGGGTTGCACGCGTCTGGAGTTTGTTTGCAGTGGCTGGAGGCCCTGGTGCACCTATTCTCTCTCTCTCTCTCTCTCCCTCTTACTCTGTCAAATAAATAAAATATAGCTCAAAGAAGGCATTTATATCCCCATTTCACAGAGAAAGAGATGAAGGCTCTGTGCTCATCAGCTGTTCATCACTATAACAAAATACCTGAGACAATAAACTTAGAAAGGAAGAAGGTTAAAGCTGGGTGCTATGGTTCATACCTATAGTCCCATCACTTGAGAGAGAAAAGCTGGAGGATCAGGAATTCAAGGCCAGTCTGGGATACATGAAACTCTGTCAAAAACAAAACAAAGGCTGGAGAGATGGCTTAGCAGTTAAGTGCTTGCCTGTGAAGCCTAAGGACCTCGGTTCGAGGCTCGATTCCCCAGACCCACGTTAGCCAGATGCACAAGGGGCGTATGCGTCTGGAGTTCATTTGCAGTGGCTGGAGGCCCTGGCACGCCCATTCTCTCTCTCTCTCTCTCTGCCTCTTTCTCTGTCTCTCACTCTCAAATAAATAAATTTAAAAAATGAACAAAAAAATTTAAACAAAACAAAACAAACAAAAAAGAAAAAAACAAAAAGGACAAAAGAAAAGAAAAGGGTAGGTTTGGGCTCATGGTTTTGAGGCTCCAGTCTAGCATTGGCAGACCCATGGCCCTTGGGACTTGTGGGGTGCCGATGACAATGTCAGGAAGCATGTGACAGAGAAAACTGCGCGTCTCATGCTGGAGAGATGGCTGAGCACTTAAGACTTGCAAAGCCAAAGGACCCAGGTTCGACTCCGCAGGACCCACATAAGCCAGATGCACAAGGTGGTGCATGCATCTGGAGTTCATTTGCAGTCACTGGAGACCCTGGCTCACACATTCTCTCTCTCTCTCTTTCTCTCTAATAAATGAATAAATAAAAATAAAATATTAAAAAAAAAACTGTGTGTCTCATGGCCAGCAAGCAAAAGAGGAAGAGGGAGGGACCAGGTTTCCACAGTTCCCTTCCTGGACACGCCCCCCCCAGTGACCTAAAGACCATCCATTTATTTTTTTTTTTATTTTTTTTTTTTTTGGTTTTTCGTTTTTTTTTTTTTTTTTTAAGACCATCCATTTATTAAAGGTCCACTACCGACCAATAGTGCCACCCTGGGGACCAAACCTTCAACATCGAGGGCCTGTTGTGGATGATCACCATCCAAACTACAGGAGGCCCAGAGAAGGACGGGTATCACAAAGGCCACACACAGGACACAGCAGAATCAGATTTCAAGTCCAAGACTGATTGACTGTCTAGATGGAGTCTCTTTTCAGTTACTGAAAAAAAATATCAGGCTGGAGAGATGGATCAGGGGTTAAGGTGCTTGCCTGCAAATCCTAACAATCTGGGGTTCCGTTCCCCAGTACCCATGTAAAGCTAGATGCAAAAGGTGGCACATGCATCTGAAATTCATTTGCAATGGCTGGAGGCCATTTGAGAGAGACACACAGAGAGAGAATGGGCACGCCAGGGCCTCCAGCCACTGCAAACGAACTCCAGGTGCATATGCCCCCTTGTGCATCTGCCTTAAGTGGGTCCTGGAGAACTGAACCAGGGTCCTTTGGCTTTGCAGGCAAATGCCTTAACCGCTAAACCCTCCCACCAACCCCCTAAAATATTAAACCTCACTTTCTGTTTTGAAAAAATGCCAACTGGGCTGGAGAAATTCCCTAGTACCCATGTAAGCTGGCTGCACAAGGTGGCACATGTGTCTGGAGTTTGTTCACAGTGAGTGACTAGAAGCCCTGGTGTGCCCATTCTCTTTCTCTGTCTCTCTCAAATAAATAAATGAAATTAATATTTAAAAAGACTGAGGATGATAGTATGTGATAAAGTCTAGCCTTGGGCTGGAGAGGTGACTCAGCACTTAACATGTCTGCCTGTGATGCCTAAGGACCCAGGTTCAATTCCCTAGTACCCACATAAAGCCAGACACACAATGTGACACATGCGTCTGGGGTTTGTTCGCAGTGGCTACAGGCCCTGGTGTACCCATTCTCTCTCTCCCTGTCAAATAAATAAATATTTGGAAAAAAAAATGCTAACCTAGGGCTGGAGAGATGGGTCAGCCATTAGGTGCTTGCTTGCAAAGTCTAGTTACTCAGATTCCATTTCTCAGTACCCACATAAAACGGGATGCAAAAGCTGGCACATGCATCTGGAGTTTGTTTGCAATAGCTGGAGGCCCTGGCACTCCCATTCTCTCCCTCTCCTTCTGTCTGTCTTCTATCTCTGTCTGTTTGCAAATAACTAAAAATATACACCCCCCCCAAAAAAAAGCCAACCTATGCCCACCTGGTTTGGGGGCCTTGATGCAGGCTGCAAATCTTTGCAGGCCGGCTGCTTGCCAGGCAGGCGCCTTCTTGTCCTGTAGGCCCTTCTTGGAGGTTTTCCCAGATGCCCTGTCACACCCGGAGCAGGACACACCCACTAGCGTAATGTTCTCTCATTGACCTGTTGTCTGCGTCACATGTGGTAATCACTTATTAACTTTCTGTTTGCTCTCTTCTTCTAGAGCCCTAGTTCTTAAAAAAAAAAAAAAAAAAAGGCTGACAGCGAGGCCAGGAATAAATACCTGTCCAGTGCTGAGTGGAAAATAAAACAAGGTAACAGGATAGGCAGTGACAGAGGGCGGGACTCACTGGGTAGGTAATGACCTTGATGGGATCAGAGAGTGCAGAAGGCCTTTATATAGACTTGGGGGGGGGGCGCTCAGGGGCTCCAGTTAGAAGGAATAGCTTGTGCTAAGCGCCGGAGTGTGTATGTGTTTGGGAGACAGAAAGAAAGCCAAGTGTCTGGAGCTTGGTGGACCAAGAGAGGATGGCAGGAAATGAGTTTAAGGCCAGGGGACAGATTATATAAAGCCATCACGGCTGTGATGAGGGGTTGGTTCACTGGTTGTAGGTTGTCTTCCAGCGAGAGACGTGTGTGATCACGAGAGCGAGGACCAGCTTGCTTGTTGGATCGCTGCATCCCACTCTCGTCCAGCGTGGGGCCCAACAGGTGCTCGGCCAGTGCATGAAGCTGGTCCCTTGCAGGGTCTTTGTCCCACGCCCTAACTCAAAGAACGCCTCACTCCTGCGGGGCCATATGCTCCCAGAGGCTCTGGGGTCTCCTTTGCACGGCATATGTCTCAAGGTTACCCCCCACCAAAGATATCAGGGATGTCGGGGGCGGGTGGGGTGGACACCAGGCCTCTGTGAGCCAGGCTCCCAGGCCCACGTGTGGACCACATTCCAGTCTGCTGCCCGCCCTGCCGAAGGAGGCAGGCTGCCCCACCCACCAGCTGTTAGGAAATTCGGTCACATCAATAATTCCTGCCTGTGCCTTGCTCTGCACCGGTGCCCCAGGGAGCGGGAAGTTAATTAGCTTTGCTAGGACGGGTCTGGGCAAAAACGTTTGAAACCGTGTGGCCCGAGGACCCTGGTACTCAAGCCCACGGGTCTGCATTCCGGCTCAACCTGGCTCCCACCTGTGTCTGGCAGTGGGAGGTGGGTACCTGCAGTGTGGATGCTGGTGCCCGGGGTGTGTGTGGGTGCGGGGAGAGAGGGGGGGACAGGAAGGGAGACGCTCCCACCTCCAGCTGCCTCTGAGTTGTTAGGGAGCTCACTTAATGAAGAACCAATCTGTAACCAGTTTCCCTTCTCAGGGGAGCGCAAATGACTTTATAAACATCAGGCCTAGGGCGAAAGAGGCAGGCACGGGGAGGTAGACAGTTTACCTTGGGTGGGGAGGGAGTTCTGGGTCCATTAAGGGGAGCAGAAGGTAATGATCCCTCCAGGGCTCAGGTTAATTCGGCTTTGCAATCCATCCCTTTGCCATCTTCTTGACCAGGTTGGTCTCCTCTGCCGGTACCTGCACCTGTCATCTTGCCATTCAGTGGCTGGTTGACTTATTCAGGTGCCTACCCAGACACCCGCTGACCACTGCTGACTTTCTCTATGTGGGGGGACACATTTCTCTCTGTGCCACACAGGGCTGCTAATAGGATTAAAGAAAAAACAAACAAACAAACAAACCACCTCAACTCATCATGGCTGGGCAGATGGCTTAAAGGTACTTGTTTGCAAGGCTCCTGGCCCTGAAGTTTTTGACTCCCCAGGTCATAAAGATAGACTCCAAGTGGGGCATCTGTCAGCGATTCAGTGCGCCTAAGGCAACGGGAGGCAGTAGTGTGAGGGCTGGCTAGACTGGCACACGCCTTTAATCCCAGCATTTGGCAGATAGAAGTAGGAGGATCACCATGAGTTCAAGGCCAGCCTGAGACTACACAGCGAATTCAAGGTCAGCCTGGGCTAGAGTGAAAGCCTACCTTGAACCCCCACACACCCCCCAAAAATAAAAATAAACCGCCGGAGCCCTCTCTCAAGCAGGGTGGGAGGAGAGGACGAACACCCTGGAGCTGTCCTCGGGCTTCCGCATGTGCTCCTGGCAAGCACGTGCCCATATGCACGCATGCACACGTACATATAGATACGCCCACACATTTAAATAAATGATCAGGGCTGGAGGGATGGCTTAGCGGTTAAAGCGCACTTGCCTGCAAAGTCAAAGGACCCTGGTTCGATTCCCCAGGACCCACGTTAGCCAGATGCACAAGGGGGCACACGCGTCTGGAGTTCATTTGCAGTGGCTGGAGGCCCTGGTGCGCCCATTCTCTCTCTCTCTCTCTTTCTCTCTCCCCCTCTTTCTCTGTCAAATAATAAATAAATAAAAATTAAAATATTTTTTAAAAATGATCAGTAATCAACATCAATGATTTAATGCAATGTTTTGTTGGTTTTGCAGTTTGGGGTTGGAACCCAGGGTCTCATGCATGCTAGGTAAGAGCTCTACAACCATGGAGGGCACATTCCCAGCCCTTAATATAATGCTTTTACAAAATTAAGAAATCAGCCGGGCATGGTGGCGCAGCCTTTAATCCCAGCACTCAGGAGGAAGAGGTGGGAGGATTGCCCTGAGCTCGAGGTCACCCTGAGACTACATAGTGAATTCCAGGTCAGCCTGGGCTACAGAGCAAGACCTAACCTCAAAAAAAAATTACTTATTCACCATGTATTTTTTGCCATTGATTTCTTAATTTTTTAATTTATTTTTATTTTTTGGCTTTTCAAGGTAGGGTCTCACTCTAGCCCAGGCTGACCTGGAATTCACTCTGTAGTCTCAGGGTGGCCTCAAACTCATGGCAATCCTTCTATCTCAGCCTCCTGAGTGCTGGCACTAAAGGTGTGTGCCACCATGTCAAGCTTAGATAGTAACTTTTTAAAAAATATATTTTTTTTAGAGATAGCAATAGAGGAGAGAGACAGAGAAAATGGGTATACCAGGGCTTCTAGCTGCTGTGTGTGCCACCTTGTGCATCTGGTTTTATGTGGGTACCACTAATTGAATTCTGGTTGTTAGGCTTTGTAGACAAGTGTCTTAACCACTGAGCCATCTCTCCAGCCCCAAATCATACATATTATGTTTTTTTTTTTTTTTTTTTTTTTTTTTTTTTTTTTTTTTTGAGGTAGGGTATTGCTCTAGCCCAGTCTGACCTGGAATTCACTATGTAGTCTCAGGATGGCCTTGAATTCATGGCGATCCTACAACCTCTGCCTCCCTAGTGCTGGGGTTAAAGCGATGCGCCACCATGCCTGGCTTCCAAATCATAATTTTTTTTAAAGACAAGGGGTCTTGCTGTGTTGCTCAAGCTAGGCTCGAACTCCAGGACTCAAGTCATACTCCTGCCTCCGTTGCAGGGGCCCTTTTGTGCCCATTCTCTTGCTCCCCATTTATCTGCCTCTTTCTCTCAAATAAATAAATAAAAATATTAAAAATAGTTTTACATATTTGAGAGAAAGACACATATAGAGAGAAAGAAATGGAGAGAGAAAGAGAGAGAGAGAGAGAGCGTGTGTGTGTATATGGCACACCAGGGCCTCCTGCCACTACAAATGAACTCTAGACTCATGTACCACTTTGTGCATCTGGCTTTATGTGGGTGCTGGGGACTAGAACCCAGGTCATCAGACTTTACAAGCAAGCACTTTTAATGGCTGAGCCATCTCTCCAGCTTGAGAAGTTTTCTTTTTCATGTAGGCTGGGTTTTGTGCAGAGTGGTGGGGTGTCCTCTGAGCACTGTGGTGAGCATTTATGTAAATAATCCTTTAATCTCCACAAGCCACAAGGCAGGTGCCGTCAGTTCTAGCTTACAAATGATGGCAAGAAGGCCCCAAGAGGTCCAGCAGCAGGCTCAGCCTCCCACAGCCAGGGAGCACCAGGACACATCGTTGAACTCCGTCTGGCTCTGAGGTCCGCCCTCTTGCCTGGGCCCAGGAAGTGAGATGCCAGTCCCTGAGTGACTGGCTGGGTGGTGACACTTAGGGCTACGTCTTGTGAGGCCCTCGTGGTTCAAGCAATCAGGAAGAGGCCTTGTGGCCACCTGTAGTGCAGGCAGAGGCAGCACAGTGTGTTCTGGTTCTTTTTAGGGTCTCACTCTAACCCAGGCTGACCTGGAATTCACTATGGAGTCTCAGGCTGGCCTTGAACTCACGGCGATCCTCCTACCTCTGCCTCCTGAGTGCTGGGATTAAAGGTGTGCGCCACCATGCCGGGCTTCCTTTTTTTTTTTTTTTTTTTTTAATTTATTTATTTGCAAGCAGAAAGAGATAGAGAGACACACACAGAAAGAATGGATGCACCAGGGCTTCCAGCCACTGCAAATGGATACTGGAGGAAGGAACTCTGGTTGTTAGGTTTTGCAGTCAAGCACCTTAATCACTGAGCCATCTTTCCAGCCACCTCGGGTTCATTCTTTTTTTTTTTTTTTTCTGAGGTAGGGTCTCACTGTACCTCAGGCTGACCTGGAATTCACTATGTAGTCTCAGGTGGCCTCAAACTCACAGTGATCCTCCTACCTCTGCCTCCCGAGTGCTGGGATTAAAGGCGTGCTTTCGTTCTTTTATTTTTATTTATTTATATATTTGACAGAAAGAGAAAGAGAGAGAGAGAGAGAGAGAGAATGAATGAATATGGGCATGCTAGGGCTTCCAGTTGCTACAAACTTACTCCAGACTCATGCACCACTTTGTGCATCTGGCTTCCGTGGGTCGTGGGCAATCGAACCTGGGGTCCTTTGGCTTTGCAGGCAAGTGCCTTAACTGCTAAGCCATCTCTCCAGCCCTCGGGTTCGTTCTTTAAGAGTATCTGGGCATTTCTGCTGCCATCCAGCTCCTCTGGAGGTGAGATGTCCTCCAAATCCTCCAAGACACTGAGCCCCAGTTTCCCAGCCTCCAGCTCCCACGGAGCAGGTGGCTGTGAGATTCCTGCATCCGTGTTGTTGCAAAGGGAGAAAAAGAGAAGAGAGGAGAGAGAGAGAAGGGGGAGGGGGGTGAGCTTGGGATACAGACCAAAGCCTCTCAGATCTGTAGCTCCATATCCCCTTGTGGGCTCCTCAGTGAGACAGGCCTGACAAGTGTCACCTGGATGAGGGGTCAAAGTGGTCCCCCCTTTCACACGATACTGCAAATTTTTAACAATTGTGGCCTGAGCCAAACCTCCTCCTGGGGAAGGAAAAATCCTACCGAGTTTGCAGTTTGCAGCTCCTGGAGCCTTGTGAATTATACATGGGCAACCCTCCTTGAAGGCGGCTGCCAGAGCCGCGAACAGAACAAGATGTATCATTTTGGTCTCTGGCATTCTGTTAAGACACTTGCTGGAAATGGGACCCCCCCCCCTCCCTGGCCAAGTGGCGTTTGCCTCCAAACCCTTTCGGGGGAGGTTGGACGCCTCAAAGAGCCCCACGCTGCCAGCAGGAAGTACGCTGAGGGGACCACTTCTCTCTGCTCGCCTCCTGGCTGCAAAGATGGTCTCTGGTCTCTGAGAGGTCCTCAGCTGTGACAGCTGGCGCTGAGACCAGAGCTGCATTCCTCCCCCTCCGTGGCTGGGAAGAGAGGAAAAGGGTTTAGACACGCAGAATGGGGGATAGTGGCTACGTTCTCAAGGCACAGCAAGGTAGAGCCAGGGTGCATACACCCAGTGTGGTAGCTTGAATGGATATCCCTCAATAGATTCAGGAGTTTTATTAAAGCGTGTAACTTGTTGTGACTGTGGGCGGATCCTTAAGGTGTGGGGTGGACCTGGAATTCCAGTCTAAAGGTATGCAGAGTGACTGAGTTGTGACTAGGGTTCCGGAGGGTGCTTGCTTATGGTGGTGGCTGCTTTCCTCTCTCTCTCTCTCTCTCTCTCTCTCTCTCTCTCTCTCTCGCCGTGCATCTGTGAAAGGTGGCGAACTTCCTCTGCCATTATGGAACTTCCCCTGGATCTGTAAGCTTCAACAAATCTATTTCTGGGCTGGAGAGATGGTTTAGCAGTTAAGACCCTTGCCTGCAAAGCCAAAGGATCCAGGTTCAATTCTCCAGGACCCACATAAGCCAGATGCGCAAAGTGGCGCATATGTCTGGAATTTGTTTGCAGTGGCTGGAGACCCTGGTGCACCTATTCTCTCTCTTTCTCTCAAATAAATAAATACAATAATAATTTAATTTTTTTTTATTTATTTAGTTGCAAGCAGGGAAGGATAGAGAGAAGAGACAGACAGAGAGAATGGGCATGCCAGGACCTCCAGCCACTGCAAACAAACTCCAGACGCATGCGCCACTTTGTGCATCTGGCTTATGTGGGTCCTGGAGAATTGAACCTGGATCCTTTGGCTTTGCAGGCAAGGGTCTTTACTGCTAAACCATCTCTCCAGCCAAGCCATCTCTCCAGCCCTAAAATATATTTTTTAAAAATAAAAATAGCCGGGTGTGGTGGCACATGCCTTCAATCCCAGCACTTGGGAGGCAGAGGTAGGAGGATCGCCGTGAGTTCGAGGCCACCCTGAGACTACATAGTGAATTCCAGGTCAGCCTGAGCTAGAGTGAGACCCTACCTCGAAAAACCAAAAAAATAAAAATAAAAATAAAAAAATAAATCCATTCCTCCCATAACTTGTGCCTGGTTTGGAAGTTCATCCCAGCAACGTGAAGCTGACTGCTACATGGAGGTTGCTGTCCGAGATGGCAGGTCTGATGTTTCACGGGGCCCAGGGGGCCACAGTACTTCTTGTGGTGTCTGCCATGGGCCTCTGGGCGCTAATGTAAAATGTGCCCACCTGCAGGGGCTCCTGGCCGCTCTTTTCTCCCTAGGGTCTGCTCAAGGAAGGCAGGCAAGAGTGTTTGAAGGATGTGAGCTGGCTGTGGTCACACTCAATGCGGCTCAGGTATGAACCCTTGTGACAGTCCTGAGTGAGAATAGCGGCCCGCATCGTATCAGCTGTGCGACTGAGAAAGTCATCCTTACCCCTCAGATGCTGTTTCCCTTTCTGTAGAATGGACTGAAAGAGTCATGGGGTTGTGGTGAAGATGCAACAGATTTTACATGCTCAAAAAGACGGAGCTTCCATGTGTCAGGCATGCCGACACACGCCTGTCATCCAAGCACTCGGGGGGCTGAGGCAAGAAGATATGGAGTTCAAGACCAGCCTGGGCTACATAGAGAGACCCTGCATTAAAAATAACAACAGGGCTGAGCGTGGTGGTGCACGCCTTTAATCCCAGCACTTGGGAGGCAGAGGTAGGAGGATCGCCATGAGTTCAAGGCCACTCTGAGACTACATAGTGAATTCCAGGTCAGCCTGGGACAGTGTGAGACCCTACCTCAAAATAATAATAATAACAACAACAACAGGGCTGGAGAGATGTCTTAGCAGTTAAGGCAGTTGCTTGCATAGCCTAAGAACCCAGGTTGCATTCCCCAGTACCCACATAAAGCCAGATGCACAAGGTGGCACATGCATCTGTAGTTCATTTACAGTGGCTAAAGGCCCTGGCATGCCCAGTCTCTCTCTCTCTCTCTCTCTCTCTCTCACACACACACACACACACACACATTCTCTCTGCCTCTTTCTCTGTCTCAAATATATATACAGGTTTTTTGAGGTAGGGTCTCACTCTGGCCCAGGCTGACCTGGAATTCACTTTGTAGTCTCAGGGTGGCCTCGAACTCAACAGCAATCCTCCTACCTCTGCCTCCCCAACGCTGGTGTCACAGGCGTGCTCCACTATTCCTGGCTTATGTACATCCTGAAGAGAAGAAAATCAAGCGATACTGTATTTGAGCCTCGGGGAAGGCGTGTGCACGCGCGGTAAGGATGTGTGTGTACGAGCACTTGAACCCAAGGTCAGCAGAGGAGCATTCTCCCCCAGACGTGGAAACTGGAGAAGGGCGACTACTTCATTAGACTCAAAAGCTTAGATTCCAAAGCTACTCATTAAGCCAGACAAGAGCACTAGGAAGCAAACTGACCTCTGAGTGTAAAATGCTATTATCAGTAATGACAATGATTATAGAGGAAGAGGGTGCGAGCTAGAGGGAGGCTGGAGAACCAGACCATGAACTTCTGGGAATTAGGAGGCGGAAGTTCCAGGGCTGCTGTTGGCTGGACCTAACCGTGTTGTTGATTTACCTCACAGGGAGCTCTTAGCACATTAAAAAGATATTTATATCCCCACCCACCCCGTCGCCAGCAATTAGCTTTAGGAAAGAGTAAATATGGAACAATTGCCATCCAGGCCTGAAAGATCAGCCCCGGGGGCCAGTGGGCTAACTCACTGATGGTGCAGATCCTCCTGATGCAGGGCTCTGTAACATAACTCAAAACCAGTTTCCAGGGCTGGAGAGATGGCACAGCAGCTAAGGTGTTTGCCTGCAAAGCCAAAGGACCCAGGTTCAATTCCCCAGTACCCATGTAAAGCCAAATGCACAAGGTGGCGCACGTGGCTGGAATTTTTTTTTGCAGTGGTTAGAGGCCATGGTGCACCCATTCTCTTTCTTTCTCTTGTCTTCCATTCTCTCTCTTAAATAAATAAATAAAATATATTTTAAAAAATAAAGCAAGGACTAGAGAGATTGTTTAGCAGTTAAGGTACTTGCCTGCGAAGCTAAAGAACCCAGGTTTGACTCCCCAGAACCCTTGTAAGCCAGATGCACAAGGCGGCACATGTGGCTGGAGTTCCTTTGCAGTGGCTGGAGGCCCCGGGTATGCCCATTCTCTCTCTGTCTGTTTCTTTCTCTATCTTTTAAATAAATAATTTAAAAAAGTAAAAATAGCCAGGCGTGGTGGTGCACGCCTTTAATCCCAGCACTCGGGAGGCAGAGGTAGGAGGATCGCTGTGAGTTCAAGGCCACCCTGAGACTATGTAGTGAATTCTACGTCAGCCTGGGACTCTACCTCAAAAGACCAAAAAAATAAAAATAAAAATAAAAATAAAAATAAAGAAAATAATAATAAAAAGAAAAAAAGAAAGCAACTTTTTTCTTTCTGCTTTTTGTGCCAATCTCAGGTCTCTCTCTCTTTTTGAGGTAGGGTCTCACTCTAACCCAAGCTGACCTAGAATTTACTATGTAGTCTCAAGGGGGCCTCAAACTCACGGTGATCCTCCTACTTCTGCCTCCTCAGTACTGGAATCAAAGGTGTGCGCCACCATACCCGGCTTTATCCTTCCTTTTTTTTTTTTTTTTTTTTGGCATGTGATTGCATGTATCTCTGTGTGTTTGAATATGTGTGGGTGCCCGTGCACATGTATGCGTGTTCCTGTGGAGGCTAGAGGTCTATACCAGATGTCATTTTCAGGAAAGCCATCTACTTCTTTAGAGACAGAGTTTCTTACTGGCCTGGAGTTCACCAGCTGGGCTAGGCTGGCCAGTGAGCCCCAGGGACCCTCCCGTCTCCTCTCCTTCAGTATTGTTGTGTGGCATTTTATGTGGGGTTCTGGGGATCAAACTTAGGTCCTCATGTTTCTGAGAAAAGCACTTTACCAACTGGCTCTCTTCCCAGTACCCTCCCCCACCCCCCATACAGAATTTTCTGTGCTGGACTCGGCTGTCAGAGACGACCCCTCACCCTGCTAATGCCCCTCGCCCATGCTTCCCCGCAGATCAACCCCAGCCAGGAGTGACCAGGGTAAATGTTGGCTTGTGACCACCTCTGAGCACTCCCACCTACCCTGCCTCCACCCCCTGCCCCGTGGCAAAGCAGACAGAAATCCCATCCGTGGCCACAGTGGGAATGACACTGCGCAGGAGAGTCCAGAAGGTTCTGTGACAGGTGTCTGATAACTTCCTTCAGCTAAGTGGACACTGAGAAGATTCTAGACCCTCTGCCCCTTCTCCAGACAATCTGGGTGCGTGATACAAACGAGGGGAATGATGTCAACTGTGGATGTGAAATGCACATCATTCCACAACTTCAGCTCTTCCCACTGCTTCTGAGACTTTGTGTACAAACCCCCGATGCGTGTGCGTGCGTGTGTACACGTTTCTTGACATATTGATGAAGCCTCAGTTTACCAACCTTCGGGGCATAATGCAAAAACTATTTTTCACCCTAATCTGCTGTAATGACATGTTTTATTATACTATTTCAGCTGTTTCCATCGCTTTCCCTGTTTCATGTTTTATGTATTTTAACTAATGCTTTAATTTGAGTACACTGTGCCCCAAGGTGACTTCACAAAGCTTACTTCGGAAAAGCAACAGGGGCTCACAGCCATGGCCACGGAAGGCCCTACCCACACCCACAACGGCACGGAGAAGACGAAGTCTCAGGCAGGGGCAGGCCACAGAGGCCAGCGGCTTAGGGCCTTTTCTTCATAACCGGGAGGTTCCAGGTAATCCTAAATTTGCCCAGGACTTTAGCTGCGCTGTGGTTTGAATGTGCCCTTTAATTTACAGATTTGCAGGTTGGAAACTAATTCCCAACATGATAAGGTGATGGTATTTGGAAAAGGATGTTTGCTTTTCTTTTCAAAATATTTATTATTTTCTTTTATTTATTTATTTGAGCGAGAGAGAGAGAGAGAGGGAGAATGGATGTGTGAGGGTCTCCAGTCACTGCAAACGAATTCCAGACGCACGGGCCATCTTGTGCATCTGGCTTATGTGGGTCCTGGGGAATTAAATCTGGGTATTTTGGCTTTGCAGGCAAGTGCCTTAACTGTTAATTCATCTCTCTAGACCTCAAAATATATATTTTTAAGCCAGGCATGGTGGCACACACCTTTAATGCCAGCACTTGGGAAGTTGAAGTAGGAGGATGGCTGTGAGTTCTAGGCCAGCCTGAGATTAATTCCAGGTCAGCCTGGGCTAGAGCAAGACCCCACCTTGAACAACCAAATATATATGTTCTTTTTAAAATGCTTTTATTTATTTATTTATTTGAGAGACAGAAAGAGGTAGAGAGAGAGGGAGAGAGAGAATGAACGCACCAGGGCATACAGCCACTGCAAACAAACTCCAGACGCAGGCGCCACCTGGTGCGTCTGGCTCACGTGGGTCCTGGGGAATCTAACCTGGTTCCTTTGGCTGCGCAGGCAAGTGCCTTAACCACTGAGCCATCTCTGCAGCTCTCAACATAGTTTTACTTATTTATTTGTAAGCAGAGAGAAAGAGGGGGGAGGGAAACAGAGACACTCAGAGAGAGATTGGGCACCTCTCCACTGTAAACAAACTGCAGATGCATGTGCCACTTCGTGCCTCTGGCTTTCATGTGGGTGCTGGGAAATTGAACAGAGGCCGTCAGGGCTTTGCAAGCAAGTGCGTTTGAAGGCTGAGCCACTGCTCCTGTCCTAGGTAGATGGGGCTTTTGTAAGGTCATTAGGGTTAGAAGAAGTTACAAAGGTGGGGCTCTCGGGGTCGGGTTAGTGGCCTATTAAGAAGAGGAGGGGCCAGTCGTGGTGGCACACACCTTCAATCTCAGCACTCGGGAGGCAGAGGTAGGAGGATTACTGTGAGTTTGAGGCCACCCTGAGACCACATAGTGAATTCCAGGTCAACCTAGGCTAGAGTGACACCCTACCTCGAAAAATTAAAAAAAAAAAAAAAAAAAGAGGAGGGGCAGGAGAGATGGCTCACTAAGACCACTTGCCATACAAGTATGAGGACGGACCTGAGACCTCCCTGAGTTTGATCCCCAGAACCCATGTTAAGAAATGTTGGGTGCCGGGGGCTGGAGAGATGGCTTAGCGGTTAAGGTGTATGCCTGTGAAGCCTAAGGACCCAGGTTCGATTCTCCAAGTCCCACGTACGAGGTGGCACATGAGTCTGGAGTTTGTGTACAGTGGCTGGAGGCCCTGGCACATCTATTCTCACACACTCTCTCTCTGTCTCTGTCTCAAATAAAAATAAATAATTGTTTTTAAAGTTGGGTGTCGCCAGGCATAATGGCTCATGCCTTTAATCTCTCATACTTGGTAGGCTGAGATAGGAGGATTGCTGTGTATTCAAGGCCAACCTGGGCTACAGAAGTGAGTTCCAGGTCAGCCTTGGCCAGAGTGAGACCTTGCCTCAGAAAAACAAGCAAATAAAAACAAAGGAAAACAGGCTGGGTGTGGTGCTGCACACCTTAGATCCCAGCACTCCTGAGGCAGAGATAGGAGGATCGCTCTGAGTTTAAAAGGCCAGCCTGAGACTACATAGTGAATTCCAGGTCAGCCTGGGCTAGAGTGAGACCCTGCCTTGAAAAACAACAATAACAAAAACAGGGCTGGAGAGATAGCTCAGCAATTGAGGCACTTGCCTGTGAAATCTATTGACCAGAGTCTGATTCCTCAGTGCATACGTAGATCCGGATGCAGAGTGGGGCATGCATCCGGAGTTTGTTTGCAGTGGCTAGAGACCCTGGAGTGTCCATTCTCTCTATCTGTCTGTCTCTCTCTCAAATAAATAATTTTTTTTTTTTTTTTTTTTTTTAGTTTTTCTAGGTAGGGTTTCACTGTATCCCAGACTCACCTGGAATTCACTCTGTATTCTCAGGGTGGCCTGGAACTCACGGCGATCCTCCTACCTCTGCCTCCCAAGTTCTGGGGTTAAAGGCGTGCTTTTACATGCGCCACCAGGCCCACTGAAAAAATTTTTTAAAGATTTATTTTTATTTATTTATTAGAGACAGAGAGAAGGAGAGAAAGAGTGAGAATGGGCACGCCAGGGCCTCTAGCCATTGCAAACGAACTCCAGACGCATGCACATCTGGCTTATGTGGGACCTGGAGAATTGAACCTGTGTCCTTAGGCTTCACAGATAAATGCCTTAACCACGAAGCCATCTCTCCAGCCCAGTAAAATGTTTTTGTTTTTAAAAAGATGTTTACTATTTAGACCTTTGCAGAAAAAAAAAAGTGTGTTAACACCTATAGTTGAAGATGAGGTTCAGAGAGGCTTTAGCAACTTGCCCTGCGGATCTCAGCAAGTCAAGGTCAGCTTAGGATTCGAACCTGGAATGCCAGACTTCAAGGAAGGTTTTGTTTGTTTGTTTTGTTTTGTTTTGTTTTGTTTTGTTTTGTTTTGTTTTGTTTTGTTTTGTTTTTCCGAGGAAGGGTCTCACTTTAGCCCAGGCTGACCTGGAATTCACTATGTAGTCTCAGGCTGGCCTTGAACTCACAGCGATCCTTCTACCTCTGCCTCCCGAGTGCTGGGATTAAAGGTGTGTGCCACCATGCCTCACAATGAAGGTGTTTTGTGGGTACATGAACACCATCTTTGCTTTTTTTTAGGTTCTCCTTGCAAGAGCTTCCCCAGTATTGTGCGTACTTCCTGCCTGGGGAAGGCTCTTGACTGGCTTGGGCTCCAGGGGCAGCAGCTGGCCACGATGGCTCCAGGGTGGGGGCTTTCAAAAGCATCTGGATCAGGAGAAAAGGAGCAAGCTGGGAAGGTTGTTCATACACACACACACACACACACACACACACACACATATATATTGTTTTGTTTTGTTTTTTATTTATTTATTTTTTTTTGAGAGCGACAGACAGAGAGAATGAGGCCGATAGAGAGAGAGAGAGAGAGAGAGAGAGAGAGAGAATGGGCGCGCCAGGGCCTCCAGCCACTGCAAATGAACTCCAGACATGTGCGCCCCCTTGTGCATCTGGCTAACGTGGGTCCTGGGGAATTGAGCCTTGAACAGGGGTCATTAGGCTTCACAGGCAAGCGCTTAACCGCTAAGCCATCTCTCCAGCCCATATATATATATATATTTTATTTGCAAGTGGAGAGAGAGAGAAGAGAGACAGAGAATGAGCACCACTTTGTGCATCTGGCTTTACGTGGGTACTGGGGAATCAAATCTGGGTTGTTAGGCTTTTCAGGCAAGTGCCTTGATGGCTGAGCTATCTCTCCAGCCCCGAAGTTTTTTTTTTTTTTTTTTTTAAGAATGTAGATGCAGACTTTATTTTCCAAGGGCCTACAAACACAGCAGCCGTGAGTCATGAGCAGTCCCTTGCTTAACTGCTCTGCTAGGCTCAGTTTCAGCAATCCTTCTCAGGCAAGACCTGCACTGGGCAGGCCCCTCTGCGGTTCTTGGGACCACCCCTTGATGCAAGAGACAAAACTTCCCACACTCTGTCCATACTCCTCCTCCTCCTCCTCTTCCTCTGCTGTCTCCTTCACCCACCCACTGTCCCCACCACTAGCATCTCTTCTCCCCAGCACCCCAGGGATTGGCTTCACCCCTGCCAGTCTTCAGCCCTAGAAACTTCATTGCAAACTACAGAACCCCAGCGCCTTTCTCGGTCTCTTCCTTTTTAATAAAGCAGTTCTGTGTCTCCACCCGCCCCCCCTCCGCATTCCTCCCATCTGAGTCGTCCCTCTCCCCGGCTGTAGGAAATGTCTTGGATTCTCTCACTGGGGTGTAATGGTTAAATTGCTACCAGCTGATTAAACAGCGGAGGCTCCGGCTGTAATCCTCGGAGTCCAGAAACCCGGGAAGGCAGGGCCCAGTGCCCTGATCGCTTAGCCCCTCTGACCCCGTAAGGTACCGCCTAGTGTCACTCCTTTCATTTGTCCCAGCTGCTTAACAGAATCTGCTGGGAAGCTGGGGGGGGGGGGGCAGGGGAGCAGGGGAGGGAGGAAAAGGGGAGAGTACTTTAGCTTGCCCCATCCAAGCTTGGCTCCTGGGAATGTCTCCGCTCCCAGCCCTGCCCCTCCACTGTCTCCCCGTAAAACCACACACACTCACACAGGCACCGAGTCACCCTTGCTCAAGCTCACACACTTCCAGACACACTCAAGTGCTCACAGACATTTGCACACTCACACACGCTGTCTCCCTCAAACCACACACACAAAACGCACACAAACATACCCTGCAAACTCACAGTAAGGATGCATAAACGTACAACCATACACAGACACCCAGGAATATGTGTTCACACGCTGACACCCCAAACCCAGGCTCTTCTCTGCAGAGTGAACACTAGTTGATGGAGGGACGTCCCCGCCCTGCCCTTTCCTCCTGGAAGCGTTTGTTTTTTTTTAACCACCTCACACATCTGCCCCCCATATAAGGAAGGATCACAAGGTGGATACTATCCAACTCTGCCAGCTGTGGGGCCATGAATTCAGGCCTAATTGTCTTATTTGAGGAGAGGTTTGACACAGGTGTTGCTCTGTGCCCAGGCTGCTCTTGAATTCTCTAATCCTCCTGTCCCGGCCTCCTGAGTGCTGGGATCACAGGTGGATACCACCAAGCATGGCCATAGGGCTGACTGTTTTAAACCCTATCTGAGCCACATTCATGGACAGGGGATAATGGCCTTGAAGGTGGCCACGGTGAGGATGAGATGAGCTAGACACATCAAGGAACCCAGTGCTGGGCTGAGAGATCGCTCAGTGGTTAAGGCGCTTGCCTACAAAGCGAAAGAACCCAGGTTCAAGCCCCCAGTACCACATAAACCGGATGCACAAGGTGGCATATGCATCTGGGGTTTGTTTGCAGGGGCTGGAGGCCCTGGCATGCCCATTCTCTGTATATATCTGCCTCTTTCTCGCTCTCTCAAATAAATAAATGAGTAAATAAAATAAAGCTTAAAATTTTTTTTTAAAAAGAACCCAGCCTTGCTGGACACATGTTACTGTGTTATCCAGAACTGGAGTATGTGCAACTTGGTATTACATTTCGACACAGGCTACTCCTCCACCAAGCTGAGTGGCGGTGGGTGGGTGGGGGATTCCTTGCCGGACTCTGCCCCTCCACTCTGCCCCTGGTAGACTGGCCTGTGATGGCAGCATGCCACCGCCAGGATGAGGGCTCAGCCGGAGTTGATCCTATGCCAGCCCCCACCTGCCCACAGCTTTCCTTCCTGTTGGGTGAATAACACGACCAGGGCAGACTCCGGACTAAGAATAGCAGGGCACCAACCTCCTTGGGAAAGTTGATTTCTATGGAAAGTCAAGTTCAGATGAGTGGTGAATCTGGCCTTGATTCATCCCCTGGCCTCACACTCAGAGATGACATGGAAGGAGAAACTGACTGGCTAGCTTCATGGGGGGAGTGGTTGCCGGGCCAAGCACCCTGCTCTGGCCATCAGCTTTTCCCTTTTCATGGGAGAGAAAAAAAACAACCCGCAGTCTGGCCGGGAGGGAGACCCAGAGGGCAGACTTGCTTCAGTGGAGTGGGTTGGAGAAGGTGCCTCTGGTCAAGTCTACCCAGAACTGTAGGATGTGGTCTTACGTGAAAACAGGGTCTTTTTGCAGAGATGTAATTAAGGTACAAATGGAGATAAGGGCTGGAGAGATGAGTCAGTGGTTTAGGCGCTTACCCATAAAGCCTAACCCGCCAAGTTCGAATTCTCCAGTACCCACACAAAACCAGGTACATGCACAGTGGCTCGTTTGCAGTGGCTGGAGGCCCTGGTGCACCCATGCTCTCTCTCTCTCTCTCCCTCTCCCTCCTCTCTCAATGCTTGAAAATAAATAAATAAATAAGCAAAATTAGAAACAAATACCTGAGAAAAACAACTTAAAAGGAGCAAAATTTGATTTTGGCTCATGGTTTTTAAGGGTTCAGCCCATGGTCACTTGGTCTCATTGTTTCTGGGTGGGGTGAGGGGCAGGCATGACTGTGTGCCAGACGGCTACTCTCACCATTCAGGCTAGCAAGCAGGAAGGTAAAGGGGAAGGGGCCGGGGACCTACTTCCTCTAATCAGGCCCCATCCCTGAGGTTTCTGCCACCTTCCAATCGCCCATCAAACTATGAACCAGGTCAACAGGAATTTATGCATGAACTCGATCCCTTATGGTCTAATCACCTTCCGAGACCCCTACCTCTGAACGTGGGAACCTTCAACACAGGAGTCTGCTGGAGGGAGGGGGTGGGGACACTTCAGATCCAAACCATAACAGGAAGCCAGCAATGAGTCAACGATGTTGTGGCAAGGGGTCCCAGAATAGGATTTGCTGTCCCAGGCTGAATGTTCATGGGAGTACTGAAAATCCGTCCAGCGATTCTCCAGCCCCTACTCCTTACGAGCCAAGCCCATTCTGCATTGCATGTCCCGAGTGGAATAGCCACAGGAGTTGTGAGACATCACAGCTCTGGTCATATCTGCCTAGACCTTCTCTTCCCCCCCTTCCTTCCTTCCTTCCTTTCTTCCTTCCTTCCTCCCTCCCTCCCTCCCTCTCCCTCTCTCCCTCCCCCTCTGTCCTCCTCCCTCCCTCCTTCTTTCTTTCTTTCATTTAAAATTTTTTTTTTTTTTTTTTTTTTGAGGTAGGGTTTCACTCTGCCAGGTGACCTGGATTACTATGTAGTGTTGGGTGGCCCAACCCATGGTGATCCTCCTTCTGCTCCTGAGTGCTGGGATTAAAGGCCTGCGCCACCTCGCGGCTTTCTTTTTTTGTCTTTTCTTTTTTTTTTGTATTTATTTTTGAATGAGAGGGATCAAATGAACTTACTCTCCCTCCCTCCCTCCCTCCCTCCCTCCCTCCCTCCCTCCCTCCCTCCCTCCCTCCCTCCCTCCCTCCCTCCCTCCCTCCCTCCCTCCCTCCCTCCCTCCCTCCCTCCCTCCCTCCCTCCCTCCCTCCCTCCCTCCCTCCCTCCCTCCCTCCCTCCCTCCCTCCCTCCCTCCCTCCCTCCCTCCCTCCCTCCCTCCCTCCCTCCCTCCCTCCCTCCCTCCCTCCCTCCCTCCCTCCCTCCCTCCCTCCCTCCCTCCCTCCCTCCCTCCCTCCCTCCCTCCCTCCCTCCCTCCCTCCCTCCCTCCCTCCCTCCCTCCCTCCCTCCCTCCCTCCCTCCCTCCCTCCCTCCCTCCCTCCCTCCCTCCCTCCCTCCCTCCCTCCCTCCCTCCCTCCCTCCCTCCCTCCCTCCCTCCCTCCCTCCCTCCCTCCCTCCCTCCCTCCCTCCCTCCCTCCCTCCCTCCCTCCCTCCCTCCCTCCCTCCCTCCCTCCCTCCCTCCCTCCCTCCCTCCCTCCCTCCCTCCCTCCCTCCCTCCCTCCCTCCCTCCCTCCCTCCCTCCCTCCCTCCCTCCCTCCCTCCCTCCCTCCCTCCCTCCCTCCCTCCCTCCCTCCCTCCCTCCCTCCCTCCCTCCCTCCCTCCCTCCCTCCCTCCCTCCCTCCCTCCCTCCCTCCCTCCCTCCCTCCCTCCCTCCCTCCCTCCCTCCCTCCCTCCCTCCCTCCCTCCCTCCCTCCCTCCCTCCCTCCCTCCCTCCCTCCCTCCCTCCCTCCCTCCCTCCCTCCCTCCCTCCCTCCCTCCCTCCCTCCCTCCCTCCCTCCCTCCCTCCCTCCCTCCCTCCCTCCCTCCCTCCCTCCCTCCCTCCCTCCCTCCCTCCCTCCCTCCCTCCCTCCCTCCCTCCCTCCCTCCCTCCCTCCCTCCCTCCCTCCCTCCCTCCCTCCCTCCCTCCCTCCCTCCCTCCCTCCCTCCCTCCCTCCCTCCCTCCCTCCCTCCCTCCCTCCCTCCCTCCCTCCCTCCCTCCCTCCCTCCCTCCCTCCCTCCCTCCCTCCCTCCCTCCCTCCCTCCCTCCCTCCCTCCCTCCCTCCCTCCCTCCCTCCCTCCCTCCCTCCCTCCCTCCCTCCCTCCCTCCCTCCCTCCCTCCCTCCCTCCCTCCCTCCCTCCCTCCCTCCCTCCCTCCCTCCCTCCCTCCCTCCCTCCCTCCCTCCCTCCCTCCCTCCCTCCCTCCCTCCCTCCCTCCCTCCCTCCCTCCCTCCCTCCCTCCCTCCCTCCCTCCCTCCCTCCCTCCCTCCCTCCCTCCCTCCCTCCCTCCCTCCCTCCCTCCCTCCCTCCCTCCCTCCCTCCCTCCCTCCCTCCCTCCCTCCCTCCCTCCCTCCCTCCCTCCCTCCCTCCCTCCCTCCCTCCCTCCCTCCCTCCCTCCCTCCCTCCCTCCCTCCCTCCCTCCCTCCCTCCCTCCCTCCCTCCCTCCCTCCCTCCCTCCCTCCCTCCCTCCCTCCCTCCCTCCCTCCCTCCCTCCCTCCCTCCCTCCCTCCCTCCCTCCCTCCCTCCCTCCCTCCCTCCCTCCCTCCCTCCCTCCCTCCCTCCCTCCCTCCCTCCCTCCCTCCCTCCCTCCCTCCCTCCCTCCCTCCCTCCCTCCCTCCCTCCCTCCCTCCCTCCCTCCCTCCCTCCCTCCCTCCCTCCCTCCCTCCCTCCCTCCCTCCCTCCCTCCCTCCCTCCCTCCCTCCCTCCCTCCCTCCCTCCCTCCCTCCCTCCCTCCCTCCCTCCCTCCCTCCCTCCCTCCCTCCCTCCCTCCCTCCCTCCCTCCCTCCCTCCCTCCCTCCCTCCCTCCCTCCCTCCCTCCCTCCCTCCCTCCCTCCCTCCCTCCCTCCCTCCCTCCCTCCCTCCCTCCCTCCCTCCCTCCCTCCCTCCCTCCCTCCCTCCCTCCCTCCCTCCCTCCCTCCCTCCCTCCCTCCCTCCCTCCCTCCCTCCCTCCCTCCCTCCCTCCCTCCCTCCCTCCCTCCCTCCCTCCCTCCCTCCCTCCCTCCCTCCCTCCCTCCCTCCCTCCCTCCCTCCCTCCCTCCCTCCCTCCCTCCCTCCCTCCCTCCCTCCCTCCCTCCCTCCCTCCCTCCCTCCCTCCCTCCCTCCCTCCCTCCCTCCCTCCCTCCCTCCCTCCCTCCCTCCCTCCCTCCCTCCCTCCCTCCCTCCCTCCCTCCCTCCCTCCCTCCCTCCCTCCCTCCCTCCCTCCCTCCCTCCCTCCCTCCCTCCCTCCCTCCCTCCCTCCCTCCCTCCCTCCCTCCCTCCCTCCCTCCCTCCCTCCCTCCCTCCCTCCCTCCCTCCCTCCCTCCCTCCCTCCCTCCCTCCCTCCCTCCCTCCCTCCCTCCCTCCCTCCCTCCCTCCCTCCCTCCCTCCCTCCCTCCCTCCCTCCCTCCCTCCCTCCCTCCCTCCCTCCCTCCCTCCCTCCCTCCCTCCCTCCCTCCCTCCCTCCCTCCCTCCCTCCCTCCCTCCCTCCCTCCCTCCCTCCCTCCCTCCCTCCCACACGTGGATATGTGCGAATGCCTACGTGCATGCGTATGTCGGGCCCTGTGGAGGCCAGAAGGTTGATCTGAGGTGTCTTTGAAGAAAAGGTACTTTATTTTCACATGTGTGCATTGCACGGGCACACGTGGCTGCATGTGTGTGCTCAGGTCTCCTCTTGCTGAGCACTCTGGCTTTGCACAGGTGGCTCTCTCTGCTGAACCACCTCTCTAAGCATCACTTTTCCACCTTCTAGTGAGACTGGCCTTTCGCTGACACTGAGCTCACTGGTCTGGCTAAACAAGCTGTCCAGCACAGGAATCCTCCCGTCCCTGTGTCCCCAGTGTTGGGATTACAGGTATGCCGTCACACCTGGCGTGGTGGTCTGAGCTCAGATCCTCATGCTTACATGCCAAGCACTTTACCAACTGAGCTATCTCCCCAGCCACAAAAGAATTTTTTTCTTCTTTCTTCCTTCCTTCCTTCTCCTTTCTTCTTTCTTTTTTTTGGTTTTGTAAGGTAGGGTCTCACTCTAGCCCAGGCTGACCTGGAACTCACTCTTGTAGTCTCAGGGTGGAAGAATTTTTATCTACTTTCATCAGAGAGGCTAAAAGGCCCCAATGATGTCCAGTGCTGATGAGAACTTGGCGAGCCACCTGTTTTTCATTCAGGATAAATGGTAGAAACTTCTAGGAACAGAGCAAGGAGATCCTCCTGTCTCTCTCCGTCTTGATGTTCCCTCCAAACTCCCTCAGGTGCCCAGGTGAAGACTTTGTCCAGTCTGCTGTGACAGGGCGTCACAGATGGTGCTTACAAACAGCAGAGGTTGATTCCTCACAGTTCTGGTAACCTAGAGCTGGAAGTTCATGGTCAAGAGCCTGGCCAGCACTCGCCTGGGTTGCAGATGGACGGCTTACGGTGTCCTCACGTGGCCAAGAGAGGGTGGGAAAGCTGTCTGGAGCCCCTTTTATCACGCTTCATTTGTTTATTTGTACTGGGGATGGAACCCAGGACCTTGCATACGCTAGGCAAGTGCTCTACCACCGAGGTACAGCCCTAGCCCTTAAAAGAAAAAAAATATTTGCAAGCAGAAAGACAAAGAGAGGAGACAGAGACAGACAGAGGGCTTCCAGCTGCTGCAAACAATCTCCAGATGCTTGTACCACTGTGCATCTGGCTTTATGTGGATACTGGGGAATTGAGCACAGGTCGTTAGACTTTGCAGGCAAATCCCTTAACCTCTGAGCCATCTCTCCAGCCCTCATAGCCCTTACCAAAAAATAATAGAGTTAATAGCTTACTAAATTATCTAGGCTGGCTTTTAACCCACTCTGTAGCCCAGGCAGTCCTGGAACTTGTTTTTTTGTTTTATTTTTGTTCCCCCTGTCCCATCCCCGGAGGTAGGGTCTCACTCTAGCCAAGGCTGACCTGGAACTTACTCTGTAGCTACAGACTGGCCTTGAACTCGCAACAATCCTCCTACCTCTACCTCCTGAGTGCTGGGTGTGAGTCACCACACCCAGTAGTCCTGGAATCCTGGAATGTGTGACCCTCCTCCTACCTCAGCCTCCCAAGTAGATGGGGTTACAGGTGTCTCCAGGCCAGGTTTGGGTTCCATCCATGACAACACCACCTTCAAGACCTAACGGAACACCTGCTAAAGGCCTCAGCCCCGCATTCCATGTGTGGTATCTGGGAGCACGGATAGTCACTCTATGGCAAGCGCCTCTGTGATTGTCTGTCTTGGACTCACCCCCCATATTCTTTGGGGGGGGGGATTATTCTCTGCACTTTCCAGTCCCCCAGCTCAGGAAGCTCTGACTCAGCCTCTGGCTTCGGCAGATGTACATCACAGGACTTCTGTCTTTTGGTGTACGCACCCGTGTGTGATCACCTCCTCTTGAGTGTGGTTAAGCCCAGGAGCTGTAGGAGCTGCCATTCATATATATAGTTTATTTATTCATTTATTTATTTATTTGAGAAAGAAGTAGAGGTAAAGAGAGAGAGAGAGAGAGAGAGAGAGAGAGAAAACGGGTGTATCAGGGACTCTAGCCACTGCCAATGAACTCCAGATGCATGCGCCATTTTGTGCATCTGGCTTTACATGGGTACTGGGAATAGAACCTGGGTCCTTAGGCTTTACAGGCAAGTACGTTAACTGCTGAGCCATCTCTCCAGCCCCCCCCCCTTTTATTTTTTTTATTTTTTATTTTTTTTTTTTTTTTTGAGGGAGGGTTTCACTTTAGCTCAGGCTGACCTGGAATTCACTACATAGTCTCAGGGTGGCCTCGAACTCACAGTGATCCTCCTACCTCTGCCTCCCAAGTGTTGGAATTAAAGGTATGAGCCATCATGCCTGGTTCAAATTTATTTATTTGAGAGGGATGGAAAGAGGGAGACATAAAGGGGAGGAGGGAGAGAGAAAGGATGGGCACGCCAGGACTTCCTGCCACTGCAGACAAACTCCACACACATACACTCCTTTGTGCCTCTGGTTTCATGTGGGTACTGGAAACTCAAAGCCGCTCCCTCGGGCTTTGCAGGCAAGCGCCTTTAACTGCTGATCCCTCTCTGCAGCCCAGGAGCTATCTTCTACTTGAGAGAATACAGCCGAAGGAGTGGGACGTCTCCTCTAGGACGAGCTGCAGACGACTGTGACTTGTTTCCTGTGTGCCTGCTCTCCTGACTGTCCTCTCCGTTCACCTGCTCTGCGAGTCGTGGGGGTGAGGCCCAGGGCCACCTCAGCCTGCTGTAGACCTGAGCAGTCAGCTCTCTTCATGTGGAGGTTCCGCTCCCCGCAGCCAACCAACTTCACATTTGGAGTTTTGTTTTTGTTTTTCGAGGTAGAGTCTCACTCTAGCCCAGGCTGACCGAGAATTCACTATGTAGTCTCAGGGTGGTCTCGAACTCACGGCAGTCCTCCTACCTCTGCCTCCTGAGTGCTGGGATTAAAGGCGTGTGCCCATCGCACCTGGCTATTTGGAAATTTTGTGTGCTTTTTTGAGATGGAATCTCATGTAGCCCAGGCTAGCCTTAAATTCCCCATGTAGGTGAGGATGAGCATGGATGTGTGATCTTCCTGTTATACCTCCAAAGAGCTGGAATTACAGACATGCACCACCGTGCCTGGTTTATGTGGTGCCTGGGCTCAAACTCAGTCTTCCTGTATGCTAAGCAAGCACTCTACCACCTGAGCCACATCCTCAAGCCCCTAATATATATATTCATATATATATATATATAATATTTATATATATACATATATATAAATAATAATATAAATATTATATACACACACACACATATATAATATAAATATTATATATAAATATATAATATACATATATACATATATATGGTGGAAAGATGGCTCAGCAGTTAAAGATGCTTGCTTGCAAAGCCTGATGGCCTGGGTTCGATTCCCTAGTAGCCACGTAAAGCCAGATGCACAAAGTGGTGCATGTGTCTGGAATTCATTTGTAGCGGCAAGAGGCCCTTGTGTGTTCTCTCCCGCTCTCTCTCTCTCTCTCTCTTTCTGTCTCATTGCAAATAAATGAATATATATATTTAAAAATATATATCCATTTAAATATTTTATTTATTTATTTGAGAGAGATGGAAGGGGCACACCAGGGCCTCTAGTCACTGCAAACAAACTTCAGATGCATGGACCACCTTGTGTATCTGGCTTATATGAGTACTGGGAAATTGAACCTGGGTCCTTAGGCCTCACAGATAAGCACCTTAGCCACTAAGCCATCTCTCCAGCCCTAAAAATATATTTTTGTACTGGACATTTTCCTAAGCCATGTAGAATAACAAATGTTTCCATGGTATACCCATCACATTAGATACTGTAAGTCATACAGAGATGGTCGAAACATATGGGAGGCTGCACACGGGTGCTTGTCTATAGACTCCCACATCCACGGATCTCTGGTACCCACCAGGATGAAAGATGGCTCCTGGAACCTTCCCCACGGATACTGAGGGGTAATAGCACTCCAATTTACAGAATAACAGTTCAGAAAAGTGAATTTCTCAAGTTGTCCAGCCACAATTCCCACCCAGGTCTCTGCGAGCCCCCCCCACCCCAAAAAGCCATGCTCTTAGCCATGACTTTTTAAAGAATATTTTATTTTATTTTATTTATTTTATTTATTTTATTTTATTTAAGAGAGAGAAACAGGGAGGGAAGCAGAGAGAGAGAGAGAGAGAGAAAGAGAATGGGTGCACCAGGGCCTCTAGCCACTGCAAAGGAACTCCAAACCCATGCCCCACCTTGTGCATCTGGCTTACATGGGTTCTGGGGAGTCGAACCTGGGTCCTTTGGCTTCACAGGCAAGGACTTTAAGCACTAAGCCATCTCTCCAGCCCCAGCCATGACTTGACATTGCATTGTGTCTTCCAGGCCATGGAGAGTCAGAGAATGCTTAGGTAGGAGAGTGAGCCCGTTTGAATATTATCATTTTAGAGGTCAGAAAGTTTCCTTTCCTGTCTGACATCAATCTCTTTTTATGTGAGGCTCACCGCCCCTGGTCTGCTGTGTAGGAGACAGGGAGAGGTGCTCCTCCAGGCCGCCTCGTAAAAGCCCCAAGCAGCCAAGGAGTAGGTAATTAAGTCCATCTCAGCCGGCTCCTCCCAGCCCTTTCTTCTCTCCAGAACCTTCAGGCTTTGATCTCTGTTGCTCTTCCCTGAAACTTCCTCAGCCACAGAGTGTGGGACGGGCCAAGGTGGGGCACTTATGGAAGGGACCCTGGACTGACTGACCCCAAGCCCGTGGGACTTGCGAGGAGCACAGGATGGAAGGGAGGTGGCTTGACCCTGCCACACACCAGGTGTCCATGGAGAGTTCTGGAAATCAGCAAGGGGTTGGGGCTGCTCCATCTAAGCACTTTTTGATGATTCTAATATCCAAGGCTGCTTAATCACCTGGTGCTCCCAGAATTCTCACTTCAACAGGGAGAGAAAGAGAGAGAGAGAAAGTTGAGTCATTATAAACCCCTCCCCTGCTGCCGGGGTCTCCCTCCCAATCCTGCATTCAGCTTTTCAAGGCTGTTATTCCTGCCAAATGAGTCATTGACGTGGGAAAGCTAATTTATTTTGGCAGACATCACCCTCTGCTCTGAGAAGTGGAGAAATGGAGACGGAGCACCTTATTGGTGTTGACGACACAAATTAACCTTGGTGATTCATTCGTTCCTCTCTGCGTTCATTCATTCCCCGAATCAACGATTATCCCCTCTCCATTAAAATTCCACCGATTGTCTTCTCTCTTGGGCAGGAGCTGTGGGGATTAAAGAGGTAGCGTGTAAAAATGCTCATGTAACAATAGCTAATCCTGCTGGAGCGCTCATTCTGCACGTGGCTGCACGGTAAACCTTTTACCTCTGTCATTTATGGCCTTTTTTTTTTTTTTTTTTTTTTTTTCTCCCCTGGACTGCGATTGTCTTAGCTGCCAACTCAGAGCCTGAAGCGCAGGGAGGTCAAGGTGACCTGGCCTACGGTCATTACACCATTCCTCAGTGGTGGCAGGAAGTCAGGCCCCAGAAACAAGCCCAAGCCTGGGTTCGGAAGCCCTCAAGGGTTTCCTCCAATCACCCGTGGAAGGTTCTGACAACTTGCTTCACCTCTTCCAACTCACTGGGTCCTCACGCCTCACGCCCGGCCAGGGAGACAGGTGCCACCTTTAGCATCTCGACCTAATAGGCGAGCAAACAGGCTTAAGAGACAGAAGCAGGTTTGCCCAGGAGGAGCTCTGAGGAGAGGTAGCAGTGAGCGACAGAAGGACATCTGACTTCTGCGAAAGGACAGAGCCTGCTTGGACAGAGGACATAGGACATAGATCATAGATGCTCTGTTCTGGACTGGCCTTGTTTTTTTTTTTTTTTTCTCTCTGTCTCCGAGACAACATCTGGCTTTTGTAGATCTGGCTGTCTGGTGTCCTTGGACTCAGGATACCCCTCCTCAGCCTTTCAGGGTGCAGGAGTGCAGGCATGTGCCACCATGCCCAGCTCAAGATGCCCCATTCTTAGCCAGGCCTGGGGCACAGACTGTCATCCCAGCGACTAAGGAAGGCCTGCCTGGGCTACAGAGTGAGCTCAAGGCCAGCCTCAGCAACTGGCTGAGACTCTGTCTCAAAATAAAAAGTCTCTCTCCAGGCATGGTGGCGCACGCCTTTAATCCTATCACCTGGGAGGCAGAGGTAGGAGGATCGCTGTGAGTTCAAGGCCACCCTGAGACTACATAGTTAACTCCAGGTCAGCCTGGGCTAGAGTGAGACCCTATCTCAAAAAACCAAACCAAAATAATAATAATAATAATAAAATAAAAATAAAAAGTAAAAAGAGGGCTGGAGAGATTGCTTAGTGGTTAAGGCACTTGCCTGCAAAGCCTAAGGACCCAGGCTTGGTTCCCCAGAACCCACATGAGCCAGATGTACATAAGCATCTGGAGTTCCTTTGCAGTGGTTGGAAGACCTGGTACACCCATTCTCTGTCTCTGTCTCTGTCTTGTCTCTCTGTCTCTCTCTCTCTGTCTCTCTCTCTCTCTCTCTCTCTCTCTCTCTATATATATATATATATATATATACATATATATATATATATTTTGTTTTTTCGAGGTAGGGTCTCACTCTAGCCCACGCTGACCTAGAATTTACTCTGTATTCTCAGGGTGGCCTCGAACTCATGACGATCCTCCTACCTCTACCTCCTGAGTGCTGGGAATAAAGGCATGTGCCAAAAATAAAATATTTTTTAAAAAGCAAGACCCTATTGCTGAAGATTCTACATATTTGGGTTGCAAGGTCACTGAGAAGAAGTCCTGCTGGAGCTGAGCTGAGCTGAAAACCTCCACCATGTAGACCAGCTGACAGAAAGCTGGAAAAAGCCATGCTGCATACAGTTCAATGGGAGAGAGAGAAATCACCAGTGAAGATACTCAACAGTGGTCACTGCAAACCTTAAATTTGGCCAGCCAGGCCAAATGAGCCAACAGGTACAATAATGGCATGTCTGTTATGGGGGAAACCAACTGCACTCTAATTGGACTGGAGGCCCACTCCATGGGAGGGAATACATTCCTGATACTGAAAACTTAAAACAGAGTTAGTCATGAGCCCTAAGGTGTAACGTCTGCTGCTGTCTGGCTAAAAGTATATACTATGCTTATCAAACTGCCCAGTAAGCACTTCTCTTAATGTTCATACCCTTATATTAATGCTACACTCACTTTTGGTAGAGAACCTTGTCTTTTCAGATGGCAGTAACCTTGGGATGACTCAGAAGGCATCCTGGTGCTGGAAAGAAGTGACAGGAGTGCTCAGCACTGAAATATCTCTATCACACCTTCTAAGGCTCAGGGTCTATTGTGGAAGAGGTGGCAGAAAGAATGTAAGAGCCAAAAGAAGGGTGGGACTCCTTACAACGTGCTCCCCCCAGACACAAAATGGCCTGGATATCCATGACCTCACAGTGCCTGGCACTACCTACACAAGACCATCATCATAGGAGGAAAAGATGATGACATCAAAATAAAAAAGAGACTGATTGAGATAGGGAGAATGGAGTTTCAAAGGGGAAAGTGGGGGAGGGCGGGAATTACCATGGGATATTGTTTACAATTATGGAAGTTGTCAATAAGAATAAATAAATAAATAAAAAATTTAAAAAAAAAAGTAAAAAGAGCCAAGTGTGGTGGCTCAGGCCTTTAATCCCAGCACTCGGGAGACAGAGGTAGGAGGATCGCCATGAGTTCAAGGCCACCCTGAGATTACATAGTGAATTCCGGGTCAGCCTGAGCTAGAGTGAGACCCTGCCTCAAAAAACAAAAACAAAAACAAACAAAAAACAAAGTAAAAAGAGAACTGGGAATATATAGCTCAGTGGCAGAATGCTTGTGTAAAATGCATCAAATCCTAGCTTCAATCCCTAGCACCACATAATAATAAATATAGAAATATAGCATAGTTCTATTTATTTTAAAAATTTAAAACACACCAAATAATACTATAAATTATTTAACATATATATATATATATATATATATATATATATATATATGAAAGTATGTGCATAAAAATGAATGACCAGGTTGGGAGCTGTGGCTGTCTCTGAGAAAACAAGGAAGAAAATGTATGTATGTGACAATAGGCACATCAGGGCCTCCAGCCACTGCAAACAAACTCCAGACACATGTGCCACCTTGTGCATCTGGCTTACTTGGGTCCTGGGGAATTGAACCTGGGTCCTTTGGCTTTGCAGGCAAAGCGCCTTAACGGCTAAGCCATCTCTCCGGCCCAAGAGTGTATCTTTATTGGAGAAGAGCATAGGTGAGGTTAAGCCCCAAACAAGTGTCATTGTTAGAGGAAGAGGACACATAGGACCCATCCTCCAAGGCGGCTGCGCAGGGAGACCCATGTGGCCACAAGCCTTGGGACGGCTGCCGGATCCTTCCCTGGAGCTCTTCAGCAGGTCTGGGATCTGCCAACGCTTTAATTTCAGACTTCCGGTCCCCGGGACTGGGAGAGAAAACAATGCTGCTATTTTCCATGGCAGAATCGGTGGTAACTTGTGCCAGCAGCTACAGGGAACAAGCATGAATCTTCCTAGATCCCCCAGGTGCTGATGAGCTGCTTGCCGTGGCTCTAGGGACTTCCTTCTACCGCAAGGAGGGGCCGCGCCCTGGCGGTCCGCTTGCGGCTTTACCTGGGTCTGCGTTTCCCCTCTTCGTTGGTGCTGCTTTGCGAGTCAAGGTCTGGTTTCCGTTCTCCGTCCTGTCCCCCCGCCACTCTCCGGCTGCTTACTGGCCTCCTCTGCCCCGTCCAGGCGTCAGTCCCACCCCAGGCCACTTCCCACGGTCTCGGTCCCAGGAGGACACAGCCGGCAGCAGGAATCATGCCGCCGTACACCCCCCGCACAGGGCGAGATGCTGACGGACAGCAAAACCGACTCTTATTTCTACTCTTTTCGTCTCCGGATAGGGAGACCCATGTGCAGAAAAGATAAATGACCTCCCTACGGCCATAGAGCTGGCTGTGCTGAGATACGAACTGGGACCTGCTTAGTTCTGGATGTGCTGGGTTCGAATCCTGGCTTCAACCACTTAAGTCTTTGAACCCAAACTTGTAACTTGACCCCTGTGCCTCCAACCTTGCATCTGTAAAAGAGGAATGGCCATAGTTGCCACCCCAGGAGCTTGTGACAAGAATGCTATGGGGTTCTCACATCAAGCCTTCATTTGGCACACAGGAGGTCCTCATTACATGTTAGGCAAGATTCATAAAGTTGGTATTGCTTCTGGCAAGTTTTATTTTATATTTATTCATTTATATTTATTTTACATTCATTCATTTGCACAAGAGATAGATGAGATTGAGAGAGAGAGGGAGAGTATGGGCATGCCAGGGCCTCCTGCCTGTGCAAAGGAACTCCAGGTGCATGTGCCACGTTGTACATCTGGATTTACGTGGGTTCTGGGGAATTGAACCCAGGCCAGTCGCTTTGCGAGTACGGCTAACCTCTAAGCTATCTCCCCATTCCTCCAGCAAGTGTTTATTCAGACTGCATCGCATGCAGTTAAGCCTTCCACAGGGAAAGGCTTTTCTTTGGTTGGTTAATTTTTTTTTTCTGATTTATTTGTTTATTAGAGACAGAGAGAAGGACATCGAGAGAGAGAGAGAGAGAGAGAGAGAGAATGGATGCACCAGGGCCTCTAGCCACTGCAAACAAACTCCAGACGCATGCACTACCATGTGCATTTGGCTTACGTGGGACGTGGAGAATAGAACCTGGGTCCTTAGGCTTCGCAGACAAGTGCCTTAAATGCTAAGCCATCTCTCCAGCCCGTGGTTGGTTAATTTTTTTAAAAAAAAAAAAACAACTGCCATGTTTTAATTTTATTTCATTTTGAGGCAGGAGTCTCTACGTCGACCTAGATGTGTCTGTGGGGTTTCTCCTACTTGCAACGTGAAGTCAGGCCTGGGACTCATGGGCTGTTTGGACCACCGGGGCTGCAACCAAAGGGCAAGTGTGTGTGTTCTTGGCCGTGGCCAGCAAGGGGGGGCTCCTCGAAGCACCATTTGCAGCTGAGTTGTTTCCTTGGAAAAGAGACGCCCTCCGGCCTCTGAAGGCTTCATCCTGGGGAAAGCGCCTTCTTCTCCAGGTTGTTTGCTCAGAGTTTATAAGATATTCCTGGGCTTTGGCTAAGAGGAAATTTAGCTTTCGAGCAAATCCTTGGGCATTGGTTCTCTGTAAACATCTGGATGGAGTGTGCGCTGCTTGGAGCCCGAGCGGCTCGGATTTTCCCCTGTAGCATGGCGTGCTGGGGCAGGATGAAGGCAGTGTGGTATTTGTATAGTGACGGCTGGCTTGACAGGCAGGCTGTCGGTGTGACTGCTGGGGTTGTCCCCCAACACTGTCCCAGAGAGGTGCAGGGAGGAGGAGAGCCACCTGTGGGCTTTGTGCAATGACAGAGGCTGCTGTGACTATGTCCATCTTCTCCTCCCCTCTCCCAGGAAGCTCTCATGTGGTCCATGGGCTGCTAAGGTGAGGTTCTGTCAGTGAGTCCCTTAAGCACCCATTGAAGACCTCCTACTATGTGCCAGGCCCTGTACCCAACATGGAAGATGCTATCTTTAGGAATTCCCAGAGCCAGGGCTTTTTTCCCATGAAAAACCCTAGGCCAGGGCTGGAGAGATGGCTTAGCAGTTAAGGCACTTGCCTGAGAAGCCTAAGGACCCAGGTTCGATTCCCCAGTACCCAGGTAAAACTAGATACACAACGTGGCACAGACGTCTGGAATTCATTTGCAATGGCTGGAGGCCCTAGTGAACCCATTCATTTTCAGTCTCTCTCCCACTCTTTCTCCCATAAATGAACAATTTTCTTTAAAAAAAAAAAAAGTTTTAAAAAATATGTCAGGTGTGGTGGCACACACCTTTAATCCCAGCACTTGGAAGGCAGAGGTAGGAGGATCACCATGAGTTCAAGGCCACTCTGAGATGACATAGTGAACTCCTGGTCAGCCTGAGCTAGAGTGAGACCCTACCTTGAAAAACTAAAATAAAGAAATCAATAAAAAACACTTAAAAATAAATGAATGAATAAAAGCTTTTATGACTGGGTCTGAGAACAGAACAATCTCAGGGTATATTTAGGAGGTTCTTTGAAAACACATCTGTTTAGCAATATAACCATAGTAGATTCCTGCCTGGGGCTTCATTCTTTTCAGCTTTTTTTTTTTTTTTTTTTTTTTTATTTATCCATTTGAGAGAAAGAAGCAGATACAGAGCGAGTGAGCATGGGCGTGCCAGGGCCTCCAGCCACTGCAAACGAACTCCAGGTGCGTGCGCCCCCTTGTGCATCTGGCTAACATGGGTCCTGGGGAATCAAGCCTCGAACCCAGGTCCTTAGGCTTCACAGGCAAGCGCTTAACCGCTAAGCCATCTCTCCAGCCCAACATTTTTATTTTTTTAAAAATATTTTACTTATTAATTTATTTGAGAGAGAGAGAGAGAGAGAGAGAGAGAGAGAGAGAATGACTGCAACAGGCCTCCAGCTACAGCAAACGAACTCCAGATGCATGCACCACCCTTGTGCATCTGGCTGACGTGGGTACTGGGGAATTGAACCTGGGTCTTAGGCTTCACACACAAGCTCCTTAACCTGTGAGTCACCTCTGTAGCCCCAATTTATGTTTTTTATGTTTGTTTGTTTTTGTTTTTTGTTTTTTTGAGGTAGGGTCTCACTCTAGCCCAGGCTGACCTGGAATTCACTATGTAGTCTCAGGGTGGCCTGAAACTCACGGTGATCCTCCTACCTCTGCCTCCCGAGTGCTGGGATTAAAGGTGTGCGCCACCACGCCCAGTTCAATTTATCTTTTTTTTTTTTTTTATTTCCTCCTTCATTTGTTACTTGTGATTTTGGAGTCATTTCTAAGAAACAGTTGCTTTGTCCAAGGCCATGACGATTTATTCTGGTGTTTTCCTCTAACAGTTTTATAGTTTTAGCTCTTGATCCAATTTGATCCATTTTAAGTATATTTCTAGAGATGGTGGAAAGTAGGGAGAATTACTTGTCAGTTCTGGAGATGGAACCCAAGACACTGTACGTACTAGGTCAGCACTTTATCCCCAAGCCACACCCTAACTCTCACTATTCTTCTGCAAGCAGACATCTAGTTGCCCCAGCACCATTTGTACAAATTACTATTTTTTCCCCCACAGAATGATCTTGGTATCCTTCTTAAAAAAAAGTCAGGTGTGCCGGGTGTGGTGGCGCACGCCTTTAGTCCCAGCACTTGGGAGGCAGAGGTAGGAGGATCACTATGAGTTCGAGGCCAGCCTGAGACTACATAGCGAATTCCAGGTCAGCCTGGGCTAGAGCCAAGACCTTACCTCAAAAAATAAAAATAAGGGGGCTGGGGAAATGGCTTAGTGGCTAAGGTGTTTGCCTGTGAAGCCTAAGGGCCCGGGTTCGATTCCCTAGGACCCATGTAAGGCAGATGCACAAGGGGGCACAGGCATCTGGAGTTTGCAGTAGCTAGAGGCCCTGGCAGGCGCATTCTCTCCTCTTTCTCTCTACTTCTTTTTCTTTCTTCTGGATCCCTTGCATTTCCACATGAATTGTTCAATCACTTTATTAATTTCTGGGGGGGGGGGGGGAAGGGACAAGTGGGGTTTTGATAGGGATTGCCTTGAACTTGTAAATCACTCAAGTTGTGCCCTTTTACAGTATCTGTCTTCCCAGCGACAGTCCTGGGCTGTCTTATAATTTGGATCTTCCAAAAGTGTGTTGCAGGTTTTTTTTTTTTTTTTTTTTTTTTTTGGTTTTGTTTTGTCTTTCAAGGTAATGTCTCACTCTAGTCCAGGCTGACCTGGAATTCATTATGTATTCTCAGGCTGGCCTCGAACTCACGGCGGTCCTCCTACCTCTGCCTCCCGAGTGCTGGGATTAAAGGCGTGTGCCACCACGCCCGGCTTGTTCCAGTTTTCAATGTTCAAATTTATTTTAATTTGTTTAAGTCTAACGTCTTGGCTTCCTAGCAGACCCTATAGTTCTGTTTCTTTGCACGTTGAGTATTTTTTTTTTTTTACTGACAACTAGTTGTTTTAACACTATCATGTGGAGACTCTGGAGATGGGATTTGCTTCCTCTGTGGGGTGTTTGTTTTTGCGGTTTGTTGCTGCTGCCGTTTGTTTAGTGACTTTCCTGGGCTGATTCTGTAAACATCTGTGTTCTTTGGTGAGTTTGGCCACTGAAGTCTGTCATTAGCTTAGCAGGAGCAAAGATTTCCTGAAATGTCTTGGAGCAATGAGTCCGCCAGCCTCTCTTTCTTGGGGAGGTGTGTGTGTGTGTGTGTGTGTGTGTGTGTGTGTGTGTGTGTGTGTGTGTTTCCTCTGCAAATCTTCAAGGTCATCCAGAACGAGCAGATTGGGACATTCTCAGGTATATCTTAAGCATACACATGACCTTGGATAGTTGCCTGCTTGCCTAGATTTCCAGGAATGTCTCAAAGGCTTTCAGAGTCCCCAGTTTCTTCTTTCCTTATTGTGTGTGTGTGTGTTTTTCTTTTTGATATTTATTTATTTATTTATTTGAGAGCGAGAGAAAGGCAGATAGAGCTAGACAGAATCGGTGTGCCAGAGCCTCCAGCCTCTGCAAACAAACTCCAGACACATCACCACCTTGTGCTTCTGGCTTTACCTGGGTCCTGGGGAATCAAACCTGAGTCCTTTGGCTTTGTAGGTAAGCGCCTTAACTGTTAAGCCATCTCTCCAACCCTGGTTTTTGTTTTGTTTTGCTTGTACATTTGCATGTATGAGCGAGCGCGAGAGAGAGAGACAGAGAGAGAAGGAGAATGGGTATACTAGAGCCTCCTGCCACTGCAAACAAACTCCAGACAAATGTGCCACTTTGTGTATCTGGCTTTATGTGGGCACTGGGGAATTGAACTCAGAGCTGGCAGGCTTTGTAAGCTATCTCCTGAGCCCAGGTTTTTAAAATTTATTTTTATTTTTTCCTTTTGGCTAGCCTTTTTCACCCTCAGTTGGTAAAACTAACCTTGGACAGGCAAGATGTTGAAAAATTGTTGCTTGGTGTCAATGCTTCTAAGCGGCCCACGCTTCAATAAATAACCCCATCCATGCTCACATAAACATGGGTCACAAAGACCAAAAAGGAATAAAAATAGGAAAGAAATTAGTTGGGAAAAAGAAGAGGTTTTAGTGGGAGTGAAAGGAGGATGGAGAGGGTAGCAGGGGTTAATATGACAAAAATATATCATATACATGTATTACATTGTTAAAATTAAAACTGCCGGGCATTGTGGCGCACACCTTTAATCCCAGCACTGGGGAGGCAGAGGTAGGAGGATCAACACTAGTTCGAGGCCACCCTGAGACTACATAGTGAATTCCAGGTCAGTCTGAGCTGGAGTGAGACCCTACCTCGGAAAACAAAAACAACAACAACAACAACAAAAATAAATAAATAAAACTGAGCTTTAAAAAATTGCTGATGGTTATTTTTTTAATCCTTCCAGGAATCTTTTAAAAAATATTTTACTTATTTTTTTTTTGTTAACAACTTCCATGATTGTAAACGATATCCCATGGTAATGCCCTCCCTCCCCCACTTTCCCGTTGTGACTTCATTTTCCATCATATCCCTTCCCCCTCTCAATCAGTCTCTTTTATTTTGATGTCATGATCTTTTCCTCCTATGATGATGGTCTTGTGTAGGTAGTGTCAGGCACTGTGAGGTCATGGATATCCAGGCCATTTTATGTCTGGGGGGAGCACGTTGTCAGGAGTCCTACCCTTCCTTTGGCTCTTACATTCTTTCTGCCACCTCTTCCGCAAAGGACCCTGAGCCTTGGAAGGTGTGATAGAGATACTGCAGTTCTGAGCACTCCGCTATCACGTCTTCTCAGCACCATGATGCGTTCTGAGTCGTCCCAAGGTCACTGCCATCTGAAAAGAGAAGGTTCTCTACCAAAAGTGAGAGTAGCATTGATACATGGGTATGAACATTAAGAGAAGTGCTTACTGGGCAGTTTGATGAGCATAGTATATACATTTAGCCAGACAGCAGCAGACATTACACCCTTAGGGCTCATGACTACCCCTGTTGTAGGTTTTCAGTATCAGGGATGTATTCCCTGCCATGGAGCGGGCCTCCAGTCCAATTAGAGAGTAGTTGGTTTCCACCATGACAGATGTACCACTATCGCACCTGTTGGCTCATTTGGCCTGGCTGGCCAAATTTAAGACTTGCAGTGTCCACTGTTGAGTATCTCCACTGGTGATTTCTCTCTCTCCCATTGAACTGCATGCAGCATGGCTTCTTCCAGCTTTCTGTCAGCTGGTCTACACGGAGGTTTTCAGCTCAGCTCCAGCAGGATTTCTCAGTGACCTTACTGCCCTAGTATGTGCAGTCTTTGCTGCTGGTTATTTTTGACAAATGCCCTGGTGATAGAACTGGGTGAGCTTTGAGTCAGATATGTTCAGGCCTTAAGGGCTGAGGTCTCCAGCAAGCTTCTAGGTGGGCAGCCGGCGACAGTTCTCTGAAAGTATGGCTCTATTCCCACCAGGCAAGCGCAGCGGAAGCTGGAAAGTAGCTTGCTCAGCTTCCGTGATTGCAAGGCTGTTGGTCTTCAAGGCCACCACAGAACCTCACAAGAGGAAGAGATGAGCAAGCACCCCCAAGTTCAGGCTGGAGAGAGGGCTCAGCAGGTAAAGGCTCTTGCTAGAAAAGCCTGATGGCCTGGGTTTGAGACCCCAGTATCCATGGACAGCCAGATGCACAAAGTGGCCCATGCATCTGGAGTTTGCAAAATGGCAAGAAGCCTCTGTCTGTCTCTCTCCTTGAAAATTAAAATTAAGAAAAGAATAAAATAGCCGGGTGTGGTGGCACACGCCTTTAATCCCAGCACTCGGGAGGCAGATTGCCATGAGTTTGAGGCCACCTTGAGACTACATAGTAAATTTTAGGTCAGCCTAGACTAGAGTGAGACCCTACCTCGAAAAATAAACAAACAAAAATAATAAAATAAAGGGCTGCAGAGATGGCTTAGTGATTAAGGCACTTGCCTGTGAAGCCTAAGGACCCAGGCTCCATTCCCCAGTACCCACATAAGCCAGATGCACAAGGTGGCACATACATTTGGAGTTTATTTGCAGGGACTGGAGGCCCTGACATACCCATTCTCTCTCTCTTTCCTCTCTCCCTCTCTGCCTCTTTCTCTTTCTAAAATAAATAAATAAAATATTAAAAATAAAGCAACTATGTTCACCCCACAGCAATAAATAAGAATTATTTTTTTCAAATTCTTATAAACATTTGTGATAATCAGATTTGATTCTTTTCCTATGTGTGCATACTTTTGGGATCACCAGGTTTTTCTAAAAAAATATTTTATTTGTTTGAGAGAGTGATAGAAATGAAGGAGAGAGAGAGAGAGAGAGAGAGAGAGAGAGAACGGGAGTGCCAGGGCCTCCAGTTTCCAGACACTTATGCCACTTTGTGTATCTGGTTCACATAGGTACTGGGGAATAGAACCTGGGTCCTTAGGCTTCACAGACAAATGCCTTAACTACTAAGCCATCTCTCCAGCCCTCTTTCTTCTTAAAAAAATTTTTTTTGTTTATTTATTTGTAAGGGAGGTGTTGCAGTCAGGTTCATGTTGCTGGTAGAAATCACCCAACCAAGAGCAGCTTATGGGAAAAAGAGGTTTATTGTGGCTTACAGGCTCAAGGGGGAAGCCCCATGATGTCAGGGAAAATGATGGCATGAGCAGAGGGTGGACATCACCACCTGGCCAACATAAGGTGGATCATAGCAACAGGAGAGTGTGCCAACCACTGGCATGGGGAAACTGGCTATAACACCCATAAGCCCGCCCCCAAAAATACACTGCCTCCAGGAGGCGTTAATTCCCAAATCTCCATCAACTGGGAACCTAGCATTCAGAACTGCGAAATTTATGGGGGACACCTGGATCAAACTAGCACAGGAGGGATGGGTGAGCCAGGGTCTCTTGCCACTGAAAACGAATCCAGATGCATATGCCACTATATGCATCTGGCTTAAGTGGGTACTGGGGAATTGAACCCCAGGCTGTCAGACTTTATAAGCAAGTGCCTTTAACCACTGAGTCATCTCTCCAGCCCTAGGTCTATTGTTTCTTAGCTTGTATGTGGGGGAGACCGTTTTGCAGGGTAAGCCCATGCGAGGAAGGGCACGGGTGTTCTTCTCACCTGGTAAGCTGTGGGAGTTAATGCTCTCAGGGAAAAATGTCCACCCCAGCTATTGCCTGGGGCCAGTCCCTGCAGGGTGTCTGGGCCCCTCTCCTTCAACAGCTGCAGATCTTGTCTCAGAGAGCCTCCATGAGGGTCTCCCCCACCTGTGCCCCAGGGGCCCTCCTGACTGTTGCCTCATGAGGAGCCCTGGGGGCTGGGGGGATGGCTCAGTGTATAAAGCAAAGTTACCTCACAGCTCTGAGTACTTGTGTTCAGATCCCCAGACCCCTCGTAAGAAAGCTCAAAGCTGGGCTGGAGAGGTGGCTTAGCGGTTAAGCGCTTGCCTGTGAAGCCTAAGGACCCTGGTTTGAGGCTCATTTCCCCAGGACCCACGTTAGCCAGATGCACAAGGGGGCGCACGCATCTGGAGTTCATTTGCAGTGGCTGGAGGCCTTGGCGTGCCCATTCTCTCTGTCTCTCTCTCTGCCTCTTTCTCTCTGTCGCTCTCAAATAAATAAATTAAGTAATTAAAAAAAATAAAAAGAAAGCTCAAAGCTGTGGTGGACTTCTGCAACCCCAATGCACCTATGGTGAGAAGCAAAGCAGAGACCCAAGAGCAAGTGTGGACACCCCGGGACCCCCAACTCCAGATGCATGTGCCACTTTGTGTATCTGGCTCTACGTAGGTACAAAGGAACGAAACCCAGACTGTCAGCCTTTGCAAGCAAGTGCACCAACTCTCCAGCCTGTCCCATAGCATTCAAATGTAATGTAGACTCCCAAAGGTTGGCAATGGAGATTCCCGTGAACAACGTGGAGATACGCTGCCTGGAACACAGTGAGAGGCGAAGACCAGCCTGCAAGTTGTCCTCTCACCAAATTAATAAAAGTAAAAGAAACCTTATGGGCTGTAGCTCAGTGGTGGAGTGCTTGCCTAGCATGCAGAAACATTGGGTTCAACCCCTGATACTACACCAGCTAAACCCAACACTTGGGAAGTGAAGGCAGGAGGATCAGAAGTTCAAGGTTATCCTTTGCTACACAGGGAGATTGAGGCTTGAGGACAGCCTGAGCTACGTGACAGCCTATCTCAAAAAAAAAAAAAAAAGTGGTGGGGGCTGGGAGGAAGGAAGAAGGAAAGAAAGAAAGAGGAAAGAAGCCGGGTGTGGTGGCACACGCCTTTAATCCCGGCATTCAGGAGGCAGAGTCAGGAGGCAGATCACTGTGAGTTCGAGACCAGTCTGAGACTACATAGTGAATTCCAGATCAGCCTGGCCTAGATCAAGACCCTACCTCGAGAAATCAAAAACAGGGTTGGGGGCATGGCCTAGTGGTTAAGGCGTTTGCCTACAAAGCCGAAGGACCCAGGTTCGATTCCCCAGGACCCACGTTAGCCAGATGCAAAAGGGGGCGTACACGTCTGGAGTTCGTTTTCAGTGGCTGGAGGCCCTGGCGCGCCCATTCTCTCTCTCTCTCCCTCTTTCTCTGTTAAATAAATTAATTAATTAAAAAATAAAAAATAAAGAGGAAAGAAAGAAATCTCAACAGAAAGACCAAAACAAGCTGTGCCTGAACTCCTAGTCCATGGATATTGTAAAATAATACACGTGCAATCAATAAAATAGACGCGTGTCAAGCACAACTTCAGCACGTGTTCTAAGGTTCAAAGCCTGTGGGAATGTTGTTATGCAACACTATACAATTACGATGGAAGAGGAGGACAGGTGGCCAACCTTTGGGAGTCTATGAGGTCCACGTTAGACTGGGCTGGGCTGGAGACATGGCTCTGTGTTGAAAGGCACTTGCTTGCAAAGCTGACAGTGTGGGTTTCATTCCTTATATCTACATAAAGCCACATGCATAAAGTGGCACATGCATCTGGAGTTGGTTTGCAGTGGCAGGGGGTCCTGGTGCACCCATACTTGCTCTCTCTCTCTCTCTCTGCCTCTTTCTCTCTCTCTCAAATAAATGATACATGTATGTATATATGTAAATGTATGTGTATATATGTATATTCTGTGAGCGTCTCACCCCCAAGCCAAGGGTCTGAGTGTCAAGGCTAGCATCTATGAGAACATTTGTCTCCTTGTTGTAGAGCCATTGAAGGCAGAGGCTGTGTCTATATCCCAGAGCCCTGTGAGCTTTGTGGCCCAGCCCAGGTTTTTGGTTTTTCGAGGTAGGGTCTCACTCTAGCCCAGGCTGACCTGGAATTCACTATGTATTCTCAGGGTAGCCTTGGACTCATGGTGATCCTCCTACCTCTGCCTCATGAGTGCTGGGATTAAAGGTGTGTGCCACCATACCCAGCTTTTTTTTAAAATCTATATGTGAAGTGTGTGTGTGTGTATGCAAGGTCAGAGGACAATTTGTTTGAGGCAGGGTCTCTCTTTTGTTAAATTTTTTATACTTATTTATTTGAAAGAGAGAGAGAGAGAAAGAGAGAGAGATAGAGAGAACATAGCAGTGTGCCACAGCCTCCAAGCATCTAGCTTTACATGGGTACTGGGGAATCAAACCTGGGTCCTTTGGATTTGCAGGCAGGCACCTTAACTGCTAAGCCATCTCTTCAGCCCTTTTGTTTTTTTGTTTGTTTTGTTTTTTGTGAGGTAGGGTCTCACTCTAGACTGGGATGACCCAGGCTCACTCTAGTTCCAGGCTGGCCTCGAACTCACAGCAATCCTCCTACCTCTGCCTCCCAAGTGCTGAGATCAAAGGTGTGCGCCCCCATGGTCAGGGAGGCAGGGTCTCCGGTTCACTGCCATGTTTACCAGGCTAGCTGGCCCACGAGGGTCTGGGGCTCTCCTGTCTCTGGCCCCATGTCACTCACTGTAGGAGGACTGGGGTCATGGACACTCCACGTGGCATCTAGCTTTTCTGTAGGTTCTGAGAACCCGGAACGCAGCTCTTCGGGCCTGCGCGGCAAATGCTTTACCAACTGAGCCATCCTCCCTGCCTGGGACCCGCATTTATATGTCACATACTGCATAGATGAGTGAGGAATTCCAGCTGGGCATGGCGGCCAACACTGTGAGCATGGCTATGCACTGGGTTCTCTGGGAAGCCTGGGCCCTCAAGGCAGTGTGGAGCAATGGCTGGAGAAAGGGCACCGTGAGATTTGGCCCTGGGGCCTGACTTGGCCCCTTTCTTGTTCTCTGAGCCGAGTTCCTTACTGATCCTCAGTTTCTCATCGGTAACATGAAGATCATAACGGTACTTACCTTGCAGGGCTGTTGTGAGGACGGATGGACAGACAGCGGTCGGATTCTTAGAAGAGTTAAAGCTCAGTTACTGCTTCTCAGGAAAGCTGAGTAGTGAAGACCAGCTAAGCGTAGGTGGACGAGCTGTAGGTGCTAAAAATCCTACACACCAGCTTTTCCTTCCTGGGACCGCAGGAAGCTGGTCTACTCAACACATGCCAGAGAGAGGAGGATGGTTGGGGTGAGAACAAGGAAGGGGCGGGCTGTGCTAGAAAGTTCTAGTTCCTCTTTCTCTTCCCTGGGGAGCTGTTGGCCAGATAGAAGAGTCACTGCAGACGGGACTGGTTTGGTGTGTAAAGAAATTGTCCCCCAGCATCTGTTCTGTCGAGAGAGAGAGAGAGAGAGAGAGAGAGAGAGAAGGGGAGAGAGGGAGGGAAGGAGAAAGAGAGAGAGATTGAGAGAGAGATCTATGCTAGCCATAGTCTTGGGCTTTATTATTATTATTATTTTTAAAAGATGTTGGGGTCTAGCTGTAGCCCAGGCTGATCTGGAATTCATTATGTAGTCTCAGGGTGGCCTCAAACTCACAGTGATTCCTCCTACCTCTGCCTCCCAAGGGCTGGGATTAAAGGCATGTGCCACCATACCTGGCTCTCCAAATATTTTTTAAAATTTATAATTTATTTATTTGAGAGTGACAGACAGAGAAATAGGCAGAGAGAGAGAGAGAGAGAGAATGGGTGCACCAGGGCCTCCACCACTGCAAACGAACTCCAGACGCGTGCGCCTCCTTGTGCATCTGGCTAAAGTGGGTCCTGGGGAATCCAGCCTCAAACCAGGGTCCTTAGGCTTCACAGGCAAGCACCTAACCGCTAAGCCATCTCTCCAGCCCTATATTATTGGTTTTGAATGAGTTGATTAAGGATATGATGAGCACAAGTCCAAGATGAGAGGAAGTAGATTAAAAAAAAATAGAACATCAAGGCAGGTGTGATGGCGCATGCCTTTAATCTCAGCCCTTGGGAGGCAGAGGTAGGAGGATCACCATGAGTTCGACGCCACCCTGAGACTCCATAGTGAATTCCATGTCAGCGTGGTCTAGAGTGAGTGAGACCCTATCTCAAAAGAACAACCAATCAACCAACCAACCAAACAAATAAACTAGGGGTCAGATAACCATCAATTAGTGAGACCCTACCTCAAAAAACAAACAAACAAACAAAACCTTCAAGCTGGGTACTGAGCAACATCCAGTGAAATGACTGGAGTGGAAGGACGATAGCAAGCAGCAGAGGTGATGACAGAGCACCGGGTCAGGCCCTCCCAGCACCCCGCAGACACGGCTGGGAAGTTCATAGCTGCCAGGTGTGGTGGCATCACCTTTAATCCCAGCACTCAGGAGGCAGAAGAAGTAGGAGGATCGCTGTGAGTTTGAGGCCAGCCTGAGACTACATAGTGAATTCCAGGTCAGCCTGGGCTAGAGTGAGACCCTACCTTGAAAAACCAAATAAATAAATAAATAAATAAATAAATAAACAAACAACAACAACAATGAAAAAAACCAACCAGCCAAACAAACAAAACCAGCCAAGCTGGAGAGAGATGGCTCAGCAGTTAAGGTGCTTGCCTGCAAAGCCTAATGACTAGAGTTTGATTCCCCAGTACCCATGTAAAGCCAGATGCACAAGGTGGCACATGCATCTGGAGTTCATTTGCACCGGATAGAGGCCCTGGCACGCCCATTCTCTCTTTCTCTCTCTCTCTCTCTCTGGGGTGCATGGTGACTCATGCCTTTAATCTCAGCACTTGGGAGGCAGAGGTAGAAGGATCACTGTGAGTTCCAAGCCAGCCTGGGACTACAGAGTGAGATTCAGGTCAGCCTGGACTAGAGTGAGACCCTGTCTCGAAAAAAAAAAATAATAATAAAAAAATAAAAAACAGTCATGTGGTGCTTGGGCTGCAGGTCATTGAGAAATCAAACTGGAGCTGAGCTGGAAACCCCCTCCTGTTGACTAGCTCTCAAGATGCTGAAAGACCTATGCAGCCTGCTGGGGGAGAAAAGTCCTCAGTGGTCTTAACCTGCAGCGGACCCTGCAAGCTTTACAGCTGGCCAATTGTGTACCAACTGCTACAATAGTGGCATGTGTGTTATGGAAGAAACCAACTGCTCTCTGATTGGACTTGAGACCTGCTCCATGGGAGGGAATACATTCCTGATACCGAAAACCTAGTCGAAAGCCTATGGCCGGGGAGGTCTTAAGCACTAGGGGGAACTACTATTGTTGTCTGAATAAATGGAGATATTATACTCACCAAATTGCCCTGTAAATACTTATGCTTATGTCCATATATTAATGCTACTCTCACTTTTTAAAATATTTTATTTTTATTTATTGCAGAGAGAAAAGAGAGAGAGAGAGAGAGAGAGAGAGAGAGAGAGAATGAGCATACCAGGCCCTGTACCCACTGCAAAAGAACTCCAGACACATGTGCCACCTTGTGCATCTGGCTTACCTTAGGCTTCTCAGGCAAGCGCCTTAACAGCTAAGCCATCTCTTCAGCCCCTACTCTCATTTTTAGTTAGGCAGCTTCTCTTTTCATATGGTGGTGACTACTGGGGAGACCCAAAAGTCACCAAAGTGCTGAGAAGAAGTGACAGTGGAGTATTTCACACTGAGACATCTCTAGCACACCCTCCAAGGCTCAGGGACCATTGTGGAAGAGGTGGTGGGAAGAATGTAAGAGCTAAAGGAAGAGGAGGAGTGCTTACAATGCTGTCTTCCAGACACAAAGTGGCCTTGACATCCACGACCTCACAGTGCCTGACACTACCTACACAAGACCTGCATAACAGGAGGGGGAAAAATGATGACATTAAAACAGAAGAGGTATTAATTAGAAAGAAGAAGGGATTCAGTGGAGGGGAGATTTGGGAGGGGGGGAGAGGGGAGTTGGGGCAGGGGATTATGATCATAGTGTATTGTCTACGTGCTGGGCACTATATGATAATTGGAGGTGTACCAGCATGTCCCCCAGGCTTACCCCCAAGTCTCAGATTTCTACCATTTAACCTGCTCCACAAGGTCTCCAGAAAATGAGATGCAAATTTCCTGAAGCTCCACCCACCTGCTTTCAGAGCCTATGTCCTACAGCCCATTGGAGGGGACAGACCCACCCACACCTGCCCTCTTCCCTGCCCCCTCCCCCCCCGCCGAGGTAGGGTCTCACTCTAGCCCAGGCTGACCTGGAATTCACTATGCAGTCTCAGGCTGGCCTCGAACTCACGGTGATCCTCCTACCTCTGCCTCCCGAATGCTGGGATTAAAGGTGTGCACCACCATGCCCTGGCTCCCTTCTTCACTTTTTACAGAGCTGGTGGAATCATGGTGACAGTACCAAGGGGTGGACATTATGACGCACCCATTGCACAGGGGGAGACAGTGAGGCCAGAGCTGTTAACCGGGTCACATGTGATTCTGTTCCAAGTGTTTGGGGGCCTTCTTGTACATCCTACTCACTCTCAAGAAGTTAACCAAAAACAGCTAGGTCAGCCCATCAGGAAAAATGTCCCAAGGTTTTGCAAACTTGGTTCCCTGGAGCTGGGAGGTAGGACTAGGGTGGATAGATTGGGTGGTCCTGGGATGGGGGCTCCTGCATGCCTGGACCGGTTCCCTTCTTCCGTCTTCAGAGGTACAAAGTGTTCCATGTGCCGGGGAGATAATTCAACACTCAAACCAAACGAGAATTTCTAGACTCTTTATCGTGCGCCCAGCCCGGAGCTAGGGGATGTGAGAGTTGCTTCTGGCAGTTATAGGAGCTTGCAAAATCAGCCACCTGTGAACACTTGAAGTATGATTTAAAAAAATAAATAGCAGTTCAATATGGCAACAGAGGAACACTGTCGAGGCCACGCCTGCTTCCCTAATTAATTGTTTCAGCCGTGGTGACTTGGGTGGTCAAGGGAGATAGACCTGCTGAGCCAAGGACCACCGCCTCTGAGTCAGAAGCAGGGAGCACGGGCCCTGAGCCACGAATCCAGGCAAGTTCTGACAGAGGAGCCACTTGGGAAGGACTTCGGTGGAGAGAGGGAGGGAGGGAGGGAGGGAGGGAAGGAGGGCGGGCGGCAATATCATGGTGTCAGCCCCCAAAGCCAGATGAGCGTCTAGGGGTGCTGTGTCCACCCTAGTTATAAGAATTGCCCCATGTGGGCTGGAGAGATGGCTTAGCGGTTAAGCACTTGCCTGTGAAGCCTAAGGACCCCAGTTCGAGGCTTGATTCCCCAGGACCCACGTTAGCCAGATGCACAAGGGGGCGCACGCTTCTGGAATTCATTTGCAGCGATTGGAAGTCCTGGCACACCTATTCTCTCTCTCTCTATCTGCCTCTTTCTCTCTGTCTGTCGCTCTCAAATAAATAAATTTAAAAAAAAAGAATTGCCCTATGTGAAGGACCCCCCCACACACACCACTCACTTTTTGACTCCTTCATGGCCTCTTGTTATTTTAAATATTTTATTTTATTTTTTAATATTTTATTATTTATTTATCTGACAGAGAAAAAAGGAGAGAGAGAGGGAGAAAAAGAACGGGCGTTACAGGGCCTCCAGCCACTGCAAACGAACTCCAGATGCGTGCGCCTCCTTGTGCATCTGGCTAGCGTGGGACCTGGGGAATTGAATCTGGGTCCTTTAGCTTTGCAGGAAAATGCCTTAACCGTTAAGCCATCCCTCTAGCTCAGTATTTTATTTTATTTATTTATGTGTGTGTGAGATAGAGAGAGAGAGAGAAAGAGAAGGGGCATGCCAGGGCCTCTAGCCACTGTAAATGAACTCCAGACACATGTGTCACCATGCGCATCTGGCTTATCTGGGCAATTGAACCTGGGACCTTGGGCTTCCCATGCAAGCACCTTAACCGCTAAGCCATCTCTCCAGCCCATCTTCATGTCCTCTTGTGTCCTCCTGCCACTTGCTGGCCCTAGTCAAGAACAAGAGGGGATACGATGCATGGTCCGGAGACGGGTTTGACATTTTAGTCTTGGCTCTGCAATATAAACACACAGACATGAGACACCCCCCTCCCATGGCTGCTGCTTGGGTAATAAGCTAGATAGTGCACACCCAGGGCCTGGCACCATCGGATCCTGGCACATGTAAGCTCTTAATCAATGTTATTGGCTATCATCTACAGTTGCTGCCAACATGGGCAGGCTGGGAGCAAAGCCCTTCTGGCTTTTATTCGTTCGTTTAACAAGCATTTAATGAGCACCTACTCTATGCCAGGCGCTGCGCTGGGAGCCGGGACCAGGGGTGGACCAGGCCATTCTCTCTAAGCGGCTGCTGACCTGCTGGGGAGGTCACAAGGTGAACACTTCCAGGGCCGTGTGAGCGTGGGGACGTCGCTCAGAACGAGGGAGCACGCGCCGGACCCTTGCTGCTGCCAGCTGTAAAGCGTTCATGGGACTGGAAATCATTCGGTTCTTAAACCTAATTCAGCTTCTTTGGCATGCTGCGCAGTATGTGTAGTGTGGTATGTGTGTATGTAGAGAGGATGCACATGTGTTTGCAATATGTGTGGTATGCTATGTGCATGTGTGGTGTATGCATATGTGTGTGCAGATACATGTGTGCCGTGTGCAGAGGCCAGGGGAGAACAGCAGATGTCTTCCTCTGTCATTCTGTCATTCTGCTTTATTTCCTTGAGATGGATTCTCTTACTGGACCTGGAGCCCTGTGTTTTTGTTTTTGTTTTTGTTTTTGTTTTTTTTTTGAATTAGGGTCTCGCTCTAGCCCAGGCTGACCTGGAACTCACCAGGTAGTCTCAGGCTGGCTTTGAACCCATGGTGATCCTTCTATCTCTGCCTCCCAGGTGCTGTAATTAAAGGTGTGCACCATCTGACCATTTTATTTGATTTTTAATTACTCTATTTATTTGAGAGAGAAAGGGTGTGCCAGGGCCTCTAGCCACTACAAATTCCAGACACATGCACCACCATGTATATCTGGCTTACGTGGGTCCTGGGGAATCAAACCCGGGTCCTTTGGCTTTGCAGGCAAATGTCTTAACCGCTAAGCCATCCCTCCAGTCCCGTCTGACCATTTGAATTCAACATTTCGTACATGAGCTGACCCATGTGGAGCTCAGTGTAGCAGCCACCTTCTTGTTGCTGGGATAAAGCACCTGACCAAACTCGGCTCATGGAGGGAGAGGGTTTATTTCAGTCTACTGTCTGGAGGGGGGGTTTCCACGCGGCAGAGAAAGCATGATGGCCTGAGCAGGTCGCCTGGGCCACATCCCGTCAAAAGAAAGGAAGAAGTCTCTCCACTGAACGTGGAGCTGAGCTATATTACCTGAAGCCGGCCCTCAGAGGCAGAACTCCTCCAGCAAGGCTCCACCTCCAAAGAGGCCCCACAAGTTTCCCAACTTGCCACTAGCCTGGGACCAAGTATTCCAAACACACGAGTGTGTGGGAGACATTTCATTCAAAGCACCACGTTTGGGTTTAGGGTTAGGGCTGGGATTCAGGACTCGGAAGGGTTAGTGGTGACATTTACTATATATATACATATAATTTTTATTTTATTTTATTTTTCGAGGTAGGGTCTCGCTCTAGCTCAGGCTAACCTGGAATTCACTGTGTAGTCTCAGGCTGGCCTCGAACTCATGGCAATCCTCCTACCTCTGCCTCCCAAGTGCTGGGATTAAAGGCGTGCGCCATCACCCCCTCCCCCGCCCCGCAACATTTACTAATTACCGTGACTATTGTAGCAGCCTGCACTTGCATGGTTTGGATGTGCCTGAATTTCAGCTGTCAGGTTTAAAAGTAACATTCACCCCCCCCCCCAAAGGAGGGTAACATCTTGCTGCCACCAGTGTATTCCATGAGAATAATTGCATCCAGTGCAAAGTTTGAGGCTAGCTCCCCAGCCCACAGATCACAACACAGTGCACGGCAGGAAGGTGACTTATCAGTGGCACTTCTTTCAAAGTCTGCTGGTGACTGATCAACATGGCGCCTCCGTCACAGACAGACAGCTAAGGGTGTCTTGGTGATCACCCAGTGACACGTTTCACAAATGGGTGACGAGGGAAGGACCTGGACGTCAAAGATGAAAGTGTGGAGCAGAACAGAAGTGAAAGGTGAGGCTCGTGCTAGTGAGGTCCAAAGAAACAAAGTCAACAAGGGATGGATGGATGGAGGGAGGGAGAGAGAGGGAGGGATAGAAAAATTGTAGATAGCAGCCAGGCATGGTGGCACACGCCTTTAATCCCAGCACTTGGGAGGCAGAGGTAGTAGGATCGCCGTGAGTTCAAGGCCACCCTGAGACTACATAGTGAATTCCAGCTCAACCTGGACTAGTGAGAGACACTACCTTGAAAAATCAAAAAAAAAAAAAAAATTGTAGATAGGGCTGGGGAAATGGCTTAGTGGTTAAGGCATTTGCCTGCGAAGCCTAAGGACCCTGGTTCAATTCCCCAGGACCCACACAAGCCAGAGGCACAAGGGGGCGCGTGCGTCTGGAGTTCATTTGCAATGGCTAGAAGCCCTGGCGTGCCCATTCTCTCTTTCTCTCTGCCTCTTCCTCTGTCTCTCTCTGTCCAGTAAATAAAGAAATAAAATATTAAGAAAAGAAATATTGTAGATAGACGAGCAGATGGATGAATGGATGGATAGACAGATAGTGATAGGTTGATAGATGAAAGATAAATGATAGATACATGGATGGATGGATAGACAGACAATGGTAGATTTTTAGGACCTAGCTGCCACTATTGTGGACACAGGCAATTCTGACTTCCTGATGATAAGCTGGAGATTTGGGGAAGGGAAAGTCATAGCTGACAGTTCAAGTCTGGTGACAGTCCCAGAGGCAAAATTCCTTCCTCTTCAAGACAGCCCTGTTTCTTTTTTTCTATTTTGTATTTTCCTCCTTTTATTAAAAATAATCAGCCTAAAATATTTTAATTTCCATCTCTTCCTTAAGGCAACCTGTTTATTGTTTGTTCGTTTCTACTTGAGACAAAGTCTTTCTATGTAGCCCAGGCTGGATCTCAACTCATGGCAATCTTCCTGCCTCAGTCTCCTGAGTGCTGGAATTATAGGCATGTGCCATCATGCTTGGGTTTTATTCATTTATTTTGGTTTTTCGAAGTACAGTCTCACTCTAGCCCAGGCTGACCTGCTATTCACTATAGTCCCAGGGTGGCCTCGAACTTGTGGCGATCCTCCTACCTCTGCCTCCCGAGTGCTGGGATTAAAGGCGTGCACCACCACGCCCGGCTAATAAAATATATTTTTAAAAATACTTTCACAGAAACATTCCAAACAATGTTTGATCAAATATCTGGGTACTGTGGTCTAGCCACATTGATGTATAAACTTAACCATTACAAGATTAGAGAATAAATAGAATGAGGGTGGGTTTGGGATATGGTTCAGTGTTAGAACACTTTTCTTTTCTTTTTCCTTTTTTCTTTTTTCAAGGTAGGGTCTCACTCTAGCTCAGGCTGGAATTCATTATGTAGTCTCAGGTTGGCCTTGAACTCATGGCGATCCTCCTGCCTCTGCTTCCCAAGTGCTGGGATTAAAGGCGTGTGCCACCATGCCTGGCTTTAGAATAGTTTTCTAATATGCACAAGGCAACAGATTTGATCCCCAGCACATTCCTTGAGGGAATGGGGTCACAGGAATTTTCAGAGAAATTTCACAACATTTAAAGTGCAAAGGATAAAATCCTGGAAACGGATTTGATCTTAGAAAGGTTCTTGGTAATTTGCCAAGGCGTATAAAGCGAGTTCCCCTGTGTCCCGGGTTAACATTAAACAAGAAGGTAAGGCCGCTAGCACTTGCCAAACTATTCCTGATAGCTTTTATACAAAGACATAGAATTGTTGGTACTTCTAATGTTCTAAAATAAAGTATACCAAAGAGTGTTAGTTTTACTATTTTGTCATTCCCACAAACATATTTTAAAATATTTTTACTTATTTATTTATTGAAAAGAGAGACATACAGAGAGAAAGACACAGAGAGAGGATGAGTATGGGCGCACCAGGGCCTCCAGCCACTACAAATGAACTCCAGACACATGTGCCACTGTGTGCATGTGGGTCCTGAGGAATTGAACCCAGGCTGCCAGGTTTTGCAAGCAAGTGCCTTTAACCACTGAGCAATTTGTCTTGTCTAGCCCTCTCATAAACATTGTTGTTGGATTTTTTTTTTTTTTTGGTTTTTCAAGGGAGGGTCTCACTCTAGCCCTGGCTGACCTGGAATTCACTATATATTCTCAGGGTGGCCTTGAACTCACAGCAATCCTCCTACCTCTGCCTCCCGAGTGCTCATAAATTTTTTTTGTTTGTTTGTTTTTCGAGGTAGGGTTTCACTCTAGCCCAGGCTGACCTGGAATTCACTACAGAGTCTCAGGGTGGCCTCGAACTCCTGGTGATCCTCCTACCTCTGCCTCGCAAGTGCTGGGATTAAAGGAGTGTGCCACCATGCCCAGGCTGCTCATAAACATTTTTAACAAGAGAGTTTTTTTTTTTTTTTTTTTTTTGAGAGTGACAGACAGAGAGAGGAAGAGGCAGATAGAGACAGAGAGAGAGAATGGGCGCGCCAGGGCCTCCAGCCAGTGCAAACGAACTCCAGATGTGTGCGCCCCCTTCTGCATCTGGCTAACATGGGTCCTGGGGAATTGAGCCGCGAACTGGGGTCCTTAGGCTTCACAGGCAAGCACTTAACCGCTAAGCCATCTCTCCAGCCCTAACAAGAGAGTTTTAAAAGTATTTTATTTATATGTAAGATAGAGAGAGAGAGGATATATGGGCACACCAGGGCCTCTAACTACTACAAATGAACTTCAGACACTCTATTTTGTGCCCTTGGCTTTACCTGGGTACCTGGGAATCGAACCCGGATCCTTAGGCTTTGCAGGCAAGTGCCTTAACTGCTGAACCATCTCTCCAGCCTCAACAGAGTTTTTAATATTTTAATTTTTATTGGTGTGTGTACCATATAGCACACATGTGGAGGTCAGAGAACAACCTTAGATGTGGGTCCTCATCTTCCACTTTATTCATTTTAATTTTTATTTATTTATATGAGAGAGAGGGAGGGAGAGAATGGGCATGCCAGGGCCTCCAGCCACTGCAGACGAAATCTAGATTCACGTGCCACCCTGCGCATCTGGCTTATGTGGGTTGTAGGGAATTGAACCTGGCTCCTTAGGCTTTGCAGGCAAGCGCCTTAACCATTAAGCCATCACTCCAGCCCATCTTCCGCTTTATTTGAGCCTGGGTCACTCCTCTTGTTCACTGCTGTGTTCGGTAGACTGGCCAGCCCCACAAGCTTCCCAGTGATTCTCCGGTCTCCGCCTCCCATCTCTCTGTAGGCTTATTCTCATGGTACACACGGCCTTACAAAGCCGAGGTTGCCTGCGTCATCCACATCATCGCCACCATCCCCCTCGTCACCACCCCCACCTGGCAGGCTAGACAACCTCGGGACCTCGGGATACGTCAAGCTCCCTTGACACCTTTTGGGACTTGAGCAAATGGAGACCCTTCTGAGTGCCAGGCCAAGTGCCACCCACCCAGTGTTGGCCAGCACCATCCTCCATCCGCAGGGAGGGAGCTCAGTTTGCAAACCAATAAAAACAACTCAGAGCTGGGCTGGAGAAATGGCTTAGCGGTTGAGGCACTTGCCTGCGAAGCCAAAGGACCCAGGTTCCATTCCCCAGGACCCATGTATCTGGCGTTTGTTTGCAGTGGCTAGAGGCCCTGGCGTGCCCATTCTCTCTCTCTCTCTCTCTCAATCTCTCTGATTGCAAATAAACAAATAAAGTTTAACAAAACTAAAATAACTCAGAGCTGATAACCAGCCCCATGTCCTCAGGGGATGGTACTCTTGTGCAACCTGCCTTCACTTCACACATCCCACCACAAAGAGGTTGACCCAACAGGGCAGGACCCCTCCTCTGGCTGCAGTGACGATGGACAATGACTTTAGCTGTGACAAGGGATGGCTTAGTCACAACAAAATATGCACAGAGATAGCATGGCCAATTCACTGATGACCAGTTGATGGGTTAGTTAGCTGACTGACATATATATGTAATTTCTTTCACTCTTTTAATTTTTTTTTTGGTTTGTTGTTGTTGTTTTGTGTTTTAAGGTAGGGTCTAGCTCTAGCGCAGGCTGACCTGGAATTCACTCTGTAGTTTCAGGGTGGCCTTGAACTCACAGGGATTCCCCCTACCTCTGCCTCCCGAGTGCTGGGATGAAAGGTGTGCACCACCATGCTCGGCACTCTTCATTTTTGACAAGTTACATAAATAATGGATGATGGGAAGCTCAGAATAAAAATGCCTTAAAACTCTCAATAGGGGCTGAGGAGATGGCTCAGCACGTAAAGCGCTTGGTTCGCGAGCATGAGGACCCGAGTTCCATCCCCGGCACCCACGTAAAAGCTGGGCGTAGTGCCATGCCTCTAATCCCGATATTAGGAAGTAGAGGAGAAAGGATCCTAGGGTTTGCTGGAGAGCCAGCAGAGCTGAGTCTATAAGCTCCAGGTTCAGTGAGAGACTCTGTCTCAAAAAATAAGGTGGAGAGAGCCGGGCGTGGTGGCGCCCGCCTTTAACCCCAGCATTGGGGAGGCAGAGGTAGGAGGATCGCCGTGAGTTCAAGGCCACCCTGAGGAATTCCAGGTCAGCCTGGGCTAGAGTAAAATCCTGCCTCAAAAAAACTAACTAAATAAATAATAAATAAGGTGGAGAGTGATTGCGGAAGACCTCTGCATTAACTTCTGGCCTCCACATGCATGCACATACATGTGCACACTCGTCTGCCCACACAAGTGCATGGATACACATACTGTGGTGGTTTGATTCAGGTGTCCCCCAGAAACTTAGGTGTTCTGAATGCTAGGTTCCCAGCTGATGGAGATTTGGGAATTAACGCCTCTTGAAGGCAGTGTATTGTTGGGGGTGGATTTATATGGGTATTATAGCCAGTGCCCACATGCCAGTGTTTGGCACACTCTCCTGTTGCTATTGTCCACACACATGCACATTAATACACATACACACACGTACCCACCATACAAACACACATACACACCAAATAAAAATTTTAGAAAATTCCCTGTAGTCCAACAATCTATTGCTTTTAGACTTTGCTGGAAGCACCATGTCAAGTGGATATGGCGCTGAGCCTCTGGTGTCCCCCCCAGTGCTCACTTCTCAGTGACTTAAACTTCTCTGGCAGGGTTTCTCATCAGCATGTGTCCCTTAATGAGGTTGCTACACAGCAAGGAGTTGTCTGGTCCAGAGGCTGAAGTCTGTGCACATGAGTGTCTCTTCAGGATAAGTTCTGGGAGTTCAAGCACAGCGTCATAGGAGGCCACACATTCAGTGGCTTTGCTTATCTCTTGCTGTGCTAGCCCATTTTCTGTAACAACACAGCCTAGGCTGGGTAGTTTATTTAAGAGAGAGCGAGCGAGTGAGCCAGCCCGGTGTGGTGGCGCACGCCTTCAATCCCAGAATTTGGGAGGCAGAAGTAGGAGGATCGCCATGAGTTCGAGGACACCCTGAGACTACAGAGTGAATTCCAGGTCAGCCTGAGCTAGAGTGAGACCCTACCTCACAAAAACAACAACAACAAAATCACACACACACAAAGAGGTTTCTGGATCTGGAGAGATGGCTCAGTGGTTAAAGGCACTTGCTTGCGAAGCCCAATGGCCTGGGTTTGATTCCCTAGTACCCATGTAAAGCCAGATGCACAAAGTGGTGCATGAGTCTGGAATTGGTTTGCAGTGACAGAAGTCCCTGGCGTGTCCATATTCTCTCTCTCTCTCAAGTAAATAAATAAAATAGGTAATTAGCCTTTTAAAAAAGTCTCAGAGGGTTGGAGAGATGGCTTAGCAGTTAAGGCGCTTGCCTGCAAAGCCAAAGGACCCAGGTTTGATTCCCCAGGACCCACATAAGCCAGATGCACAAGGTGGCACATACATCTGCAGTTCGTTTGCAGCAGTTGGAGGCCCTGGTGTGCCCACTCTCTCTCCCTCTCTCAAATAAATAAATAAATAAAAATAAAAATATTTTTTAAAAGTCTCACATAAAGCTGGGCGTGGTGGTGCACGCCTTTAATCCCAGCACTTGGGAGGCAGAGGCAGGAGGATCGCCATGAGTTCGAGGCCACCTGAGACTAGTAAATTCCAGGTCAGCCTGGACTAGAGTGAGACCTTACATCAAAAAAAAAAAAAAAAAAAAAGTCTCACATAATATTCAGAATGTCAGCTCCATGAAGATGGGGTCATGTCTGTCCTTGTCATAGCTGTGTCCCTTCTTCATTCTTGTTTTGTTTTGTTTTGATTTGATTTTTGAAGCAGAGTCTCACTTTAGCCCAGGCTGACCTGGAGTTCACTATGTAGTCTCAGGCTGGCCTCAAACTCATTATCAATGCTCCTCCCTCAGCCTCCCGAGTGCTGGGATTAAAGGCGTGCGCGACCACGTTGGCCTTGTGTCCCCTCTTGACATGACTGGATGAACTCAGACGAGTCACAGTCTCTCGGCAGCCAGTGGAACCCTGGGGCCTCTGTGTCACTGTGCTGGCAAGCCACTGTGTTATAGGCTTCAAGCCTGGATCCTTAGAGCAGCCTTTGTGAAATTCTATGATGAATAAAATATTAACCAAGGCTGTTCAAAGAGAAGAGGAGGGCGTAAGAATCCCCCCGCCCCCCAGAAGGAGAAAGTGGGAACAAAACAAGCCAAGTACCAAGAGCACAGATAAATACAGGCATCGTTTGGATTGTCATTTGACTGACACGTCTTGAATCATTTATGGCGAGCTCCGCCTCTTTCTCATAATATGGAAATTGGGAACATGTTGCTTTCAGCCATGATTAGCGAGCGACTTTCCAGAGAAGGCTCGCAGGTGAGGGAGGCAGATGTTGGCGGCGGTGTAATCACCGAGGTGCTCCTTGATGGATGGCCACCAGTGGGTGGCCGTGAGGGTCTCCTGCGGAGCTCTGGTCCCTGACACGTGGTTGCAGAGACAGAGGAGTTGAGAGTGTTTCTGGGGGCGATTGCCCTTGTAAAAATGATCACACATCCGTCAAACCTGTGTGGGGCACCCGCCGCGCACCTGCGCCGCACTGGTGCCAAGGGTGGCTGCCAGAACTGAGTGCGGGTGCGGGCAGAAGGGACAGACAGACACACTCGGAAACAAGTGGGCCCTCCCACCCAGCTAGAGCTCACACGTAGAGGACTGGACGGTCCCTGTGTCCTTTGTCCTCATGGATGGGGGGGTGCATTCTTTTTCTTTTCTTTTTTTTTTTTTTGAGGTAGAGGTATGGTCTCACTCTAGCCCAGGCTGACCTGGAATTCACTATGTAGTCTCAGGGTAGCCTCAAATTTATGGCGATCCTCCTACCTCTGCCTCCCGAGTGCTGGGATTAAAGGCATGCGCCACCACGCCCGACCTATTATTATTATTATTATTATTATTTTATCCCAGCACTTGGTAGGCAGAGGTAGGAGGATTGCCATGAGTTCGAGGCCACCCTGAGACTACATAGTGAATTCCAGGTCAGCCTGGGCTAGAGTGAGACCCTACCTTGAAAAACCAAAATAATAATAATAATAATATAGTGAATTCCAGGTCAGCCTGGGCTAGAGTGAGACCCTACCTCGAAAAACCAAAAAATAAAAATAAAAAAATAAAAATAATAATAACAATAAAACCACAAGATGCTTACCTACATTTAAATTTCAGAGAACTAGTCAAGAATTATTTAGTGTAACTATAATCCCAGTTACTGCATGGGACCATTTTCATTGTTCTTCTGAAATTCTAATTAGATTAGATGTCTGCTGCCCCTCCTTCCCTTCCCTCCCTCCTTTCTTCCTTCCCTCTCTCCCCGCCCCCCATCTCTCTTTCCCCTATGTCCAACTTAAATTCCCTTTTAATACAATTCATTCTGTCGGTTCTGTTCCTCTAGAGAACCCTGAGTAATACATCGCCTTTGACCCCAGCACTCGGGAGGCAGATGTACGAGGATCACCATAAGTTCGAGGCCACCCCGAGACTACATAGTGAATTCTAGATCAGCCTGGGCTAGAGTGAGACCCTACGTCTAAAAAACAAGGGTGTGTGTGGGGGGGAAGTAAAACGGTTTTGTGTAAGGCTGAATGGCATGGTGGGGACTGTGGCCAAAGTAGACACAAGGCTTCCACTAATGGGCTAACCAGAACCTGCTTCCTGTAGCCAAGAGGGAGTGCAGAGCCAACAGCGGTCAGACTGGTGCCTCTGCATTTTTCCAGAGAAGCTCAGAACCTGTGTGTGATGGCTTAGCAGTTGAGGCATTTGCTTGCAAAGCCTGTCGACTCAGGTGTGATTCCCCAGTACCCATGTAAAGCGAGATGCACAAAGTGGCACATGTCTGGAATTCGTTTGCAGTGGCTGGAGGCCCTGGCACACCCATGTTCATTCTCTCTCTCTCTCTTTTTCTTTTCTTGCAAATAAATAAAATCATTTTTTAAAAACCTGTGTGTGGAGCTGGGCGTGGAGGCGTACACCTTTAATCCCAGCACTCGGGAGGCAGAGGTAGGAGGACTGCAGAGAGTTTGAGGCCTCCTTGAAACTACATAGTAAATTCCAGGTCAGCCTGGGCTAGAGTGAAACCCTACCTCGAAAAAACAAAAACAATAAACCCTGTGTGTGTGTGTGTGTGTGTGTGTGTGTGTGTGTGTGTATGCATACACTCACGTGTGTGAGCATGGGAAATCTCATCTTGAAATGTTGACAACTAATTGGACGTTCTGAAGAAAACTACACAGGCCAAGAAAAATATGTCACGGGCCGTGGGGTCACCAGTGTACAGACTCCAGGCTCACAGAGCGATGGAAACACAGCCAGAGTCCCTGGGCCAGGGTGCTTCTCACATGCCGGATGCCAGTACAGGCTGAAAGAAGAAACTGGGGCATATTAAGAGGAAAGAAGGAAAAACCAGGACTCTGAGGAGGGAAGAGAGGAGGAGATGGGAAGGAACCAGGGACACAGTCAGGAAGCCCATGCCGGGCTTGTTTGGATGTTTGCTGTTCAATTTAAGGTGAGATTTGCGCAGCATAAACTCAGTCTCTTCAGCGTACAATTCCACGGCACACCACACCCTCGCAGGGCGTGAGACCACCACGCCATCGAGTTCTACCACCCTTCCTTCACTCCACAAGGGAAACGTCGCTTGTGCCCACCAGTAATCACGCCCCCGGTCCCCACATCGACGACTCCCAGCAACCACGAAGCCAGACGCACAACGTGACACAAGCGCACGAGGTCGCACATGTCTCTAAAAATGTGCCAATTCTGGGCATTTCTTACAAATGGAATCTGACAACCTGTGGCCTTCTGTGGCTGGATCCTTCCACAAAGCCCAAGATTTTTTTTCAAGGTTCAGCCACCTCGTAGACTGGACCGATGTGCTTTTCTTGTTGATGCTTAGGTAGTATTTTTATTTATTTATTTCTGTTTTATTTTATTTATTTATTTATTACTGGTTTTTCGAGATAGGGTCTTGCTCTAGCTCAGGCTGTCTTGGAATTCACTATGTAGTCTCAGGGTGGCCTCGAACTCTTGGAGATCCTCCTACCACTGCCTCCCAAATGCTGGGATTAAAGGTGTGTGCCACCATGCCCGGCTCTGAAGTAGTATTTTTTCAATTATTTTATTTATTTATTTAAAGACGCATGGGCCACCTTGTGCATCTGGCTTATGTGGGTACTGGGGAATTGTACCTGGGTCCTTAGGCTTCGCAGGCAAGGACTTTAACCACTAAGCCATCTCTCTAGTCCTTAAGTAGTATTTTATGGGGGCGTGTAAACCACAGTTTGCTTAGCTGTCCATAACTGGGTATTTGGGTTGTTTCTACCTACCTTTTGGCACTTGACAAGGGGCCAACTGACCTCCTTTAGCATGGTACAGGTATCCCTAGGGAATGTGAAACATCTTCATTTTTCTTTTCTTTCTTTTTTTTTTTTTTTGAGGCAAGCCCAACAGACTGCCTTTTTTTTTTTTTTTTAATGTGGGAGTAAGAGAGCTAATTGGTGTGCCAAAGCCTCCAGCCAGTGCAATTGAACTCCAGACATGTGCACTCCCTCGTGTGCATGTGCAACCTTGTGTGCTTGCGTCACTTGTGCGTCTGGCTTATGTGGGACCTGGACATGAGTCCTTAGGCTTTGCAGGCAAGTGCCTTAATCCCTAAGCCATCTCTCCAGCCTTTCATTTTTCTTAAAGTAGAGGGAAAGGGGATTGAGAATGTTAAAGCATCTGCTCAGCATTCAAGAGGCCCTGAGTTCACTCCCCAGCACCAAATGATAATACTATAAGGAGAAGCCTAGAGAGATGGCTTAGCAGTTAAAGGCACCTTCCTTTGAAGCCTAAGGACCCAGGTTCAATTCCCCAAATCCCATGTAAGCCAGATGCACATGGTGGCACATGCGTCTGGAGTTCATTTGCAGTGGCTAAAGGCCCTGGCATGCCCATTCTCTCTCTCTCTAATAAATACATAAAATAATAATAACTATTATATATATATTTTAAAATCTTGTTTGTTTATTTTATTTATTTGAGAGCAACAGACAGAGAGAGAGAGAGAGAGAAAATGGGCGCGCCAGGGCCTCCAGCCACTGCAAACGAACTCCAGGCACGTGCACCCCCTTGTGCATTTGGCTAACGTGGGTCCATGGGGAATCGAGCCTCGAACCGGGGTCTTTAGGCTTCACAGGCAAGCACTTAACCACTAAGCCATCTCTCCAGGCCTATATTTCTTTTTAAAAAGGAGAAAACCCAACTGTTAGGGTTAAATAAACTTCTGGGTCATGTTTATTTCAGCTTACCTTGTGTGGTAGTTTGATTCAGGTGTCCCCCATAAACTTAGGTGTTCTGAATGCTAGGTTCCCAGCTGATGAATATTTGGGAATTAACGCCTCCTGGAGGTGGTGTATTGTTGGGGGCGGGCTTATAAGTGTTATAGCCCGTTTCCCCATGCCAGTGTTTGACACACTGTCCCTGTTGCAATTGTCCACCTGATGTTGGCCAGGGGGTGATGTCCACCCTCTGCTCATGCCATCGTTTCCCCCTGCCATCATGGAGCTTCCCCTCAAGTCTGTAAGCCAAAATAACCCCCCCCCATTTTTCCCAAAAGCTGCTCTTGGTCAGGTGATTTCTGCCAGCAATGCGAACCTGACTGCAACACCTTGTATCTGTCCCTAAATTGACAGTGCATCAAATTAAACCCACGCCTTTAATCTCAGCAGAGGTAGGAAGATCACCATGAGTTCAAGGCCACCCTGAGACTACATAGTGAATTAATTCAGCCTGGGCTAGAGTGAGACCCTACCTCGAAAAACCAAAGAAAAAGTAATCATGAAGGAAGGGACTCTCAGTGGTCAAGTTGTGCTTAGGGACCATATATAGAGACACGGGACTTGCCCGTCCTCTTGCTAGTCTGATGCTGTGAGGGGCTTTCCATCCCTCCAGAATGCTGCCTGGTAGATGTTCAGTTAATATTGAAGGAGAAACATAGGGTTTTTTGTTTGTTTGTTTTGTTTTGTTTTGTTTTATTTTCTGAGGTGGAGTCTTGCTCTAGCACAGGCTGACCTGGAATTCACTATGTAGTCTCAGTCTCGAACTCAGTCACGAACCCACCCAAGTACTGGGATTAAATTCATGCGCCATCACACCCAGAAATAGTTCAACAGGTAGTCAGCCAGGGACAAAGCCCAAGGAGAACAGGCAGATGCCCCTCACCCATCCTGGCAGAAGAAACACGTCTGACCAGTCACCCAAGATGACCAGAAGCAATTCCTCAGCCGAGCACACCTGGCTGTCCCCCCCCCAGTCAGCCCCTTGAGTCCACACCTGAGTCTGGTGACAATACCCATCCTAATTGGGTGTCTTCCCCGTGTACGTGGGCCTGTCACATGCATAGTTGCTGTCTTGGTTCTCTCAGCAATTGGACTCTCCAGGTTGCTGCTTTGGTAAGCTAAGCTCTTCCCTAGCTTTTCTGGGAAGCAGGGAGGGAATTTCTCCTCATTTGGGCCACTTTCCTGCCTTCGTCTTAGATACTTTCTCACTTTAAAAAAATATATTTTTATTTATTTATTTATCTGACAGAGAAAGAGAGAGAGAGAGAATAGGCGCGCCAGGGCCTCCAGCCACTGCAGACTCCAGATGCGTGTGCCACCTTGTGCATCTGGCTAACGTGGGTCCTGGGGAATCGAACCTGGGTCCTTTGGCTTTGCAGGCAAATGCCTTAACTGCTAAGCTATCCCTCCAGCCCAGATACTTTCTCACTTTGTTACACATACGATTTTCCTCTAAGCCCTGGGCTCTTTGCTTTCTATTTTCTTTTCTTGTTATTTGTTTATTTGAGAGAGAGAGAGAATGGGTGTGCCAGAACCCACTGCAAACAAACTCCAGACACATGCGCCACCTTGTGCATCTGGCTTCATGTGGGTACTGGGGAATCGAACCTGGGTCCTTTGGCTTCATAGGCAAGCGCCTTAACTGCCAAACCATCTCTCCAGCCCCGCATTAATGTTTCTTGAAATAAGGGGTGATCATCTGAAGTGACTCAGCCAGCTTCTCTCTGCTGTGGTGCTCCCATCTTCCCTCAGACCCAGGAAGAAATGGTCGTCTGTCTCAGAGTGGCGGCTGGGTGGGGAAGCTTCACCCAGCAGGGAGCAGAGGCGCCTGGCTCACAGACTTCTCGGCTTTGCAGCAGGCTGCAGGCAGGGCGAGGTGCAGCCAGTGTGGACTTATGACTCAGGGTCTCTGAGACCCACTGGTACATCTGGTGTCCGTAAGGAGATGGTGGAAAATGATGCCAAATAGAGAGACCATTGAGGAGCAGGGCTGTGAGTATGCGTGTGTGTAAAGGTGCCCGTGTAGGGAGGCGTGTGTCTGTGCATATGCATGTGCATATGTCTGTAAATATATGTTGTGCATGCATGGTGTATGTCATGGTTTGAACAGGAAGAGTTCCCTCCCCCCCCCCTCACCAGAAGTCTGGTGTGCTGAAAGCTTGGCCTCCAGCTGGTGGCTTCAATGACAGGTGATGGGACCATGAGGAAGCTAATGTCACCCATGGACCAGCCCCTGATGAATTCAGCTAAGCAGCCAGTGAGGATGGGGCCTGGTTGGAGGAGTGGGTCACAGTGATGTGTCTTTGGAGATGTGTGTCTCTTCCTCCTGGCCATCCTGGGGGTGATCAGCTGTCACCCCACTCCACCATGATGTGATGCTCTGCCTCCCCTGGCTCACAGTGACCAGGAATGGGACCCAGTGATGACAGACTGGATGATCTGAAGCGAAGAAGAAGAAGAACAACAACAAAAAAGCCTTGCTGGGTTGGAGAGATTGCTCAGTGGTCAAGGTGCTTGCCTGGAAAAATCTAATGACCTGGGTTTGATTCCCCAGTACTCCTGTAAAGCCAGATGCACAAAGTGACACATGCATCTGGAGTTCGTTTGCAGAGGCAGGAGACCCTGGCACTCCCATTCTCTCTGTCTCTCTATCTCTCTGCTTGCAAATATGTAAGTAAATAAATAAAAATATTTTTTCAAAAAACCCTTCCTCCCTGAACTCATCTGGGATGTTTTGTCACAGTAACTTTAAGGTACTAACCTGATGCCTATGAGGCTGTATGTAAGCACTTGTGTGTGTCTGTGGGAACACACAGCGTGTTTCTGGGAGTGTGTGTTTGGGGAAAGGCATGTAGTGTTTCTGCCTCTGTGTGCATGTGACAATTACAAATCTATATGAGTGTCTGTGGTAATGTATAAACGAGTAACCGTGTCTAAGCCATGGAATGGACTGCCCATGTGTGGCTAGATGAGTGTGTATGCAAGTGTGCCCCGTGTGTGGTGGGCAAGGTGGTGGAAGGGGGTTAGAAGAAGGAGGATGAGGAAGAAGCCAGGTTCCGGATCTGGGAATTCCACTCTCCCTGAGCGTGCCCAGTCCCAGCTGGGTGCTGGGTGGAGGAGGGCATGGGATCTGACAGAGGAGATGACCACATATCTGGGTTTTGTCTTGATGAGAGGAAGTTCTTTGCCCAGGGCGGCAGCCCCTGCCCCCTGGGGTGTGCCCTCACACGAGGGTGACTGCCAACCCCAGAGACTCAGTGATCCTTTTCAAACCCAATTTGCATTAGAAATCAGTGAGGAGCTCTTTCTTTTCCCTTGAAGCCTGAGCCCCCAAGACCCTCCAGCAAGGAATAATGGTGTCTTTCAGACCAAGGCCACAAGCTGCTAGGCTATGACTAGTCTCTTTTTACACACTGGAGTACCGGGGTGACTCTCAGGAACTCCACTGACAGGTCAAAGGGAAGCTGCAGTCTCCTCACCAGCGTGACCTCAGGGGTCATGGAAACAGCTGGCCCCTCGCTGGGTCCCACTTACCTGGGGGCACAGCACACAAACCCTCCTGCTGGCCTCTAGGCAGAAGTAAATTGAATATCTTGTTCATGTCTCCAGGGGGAATCCTGAAGGAACAAAAGCAGGCCAACAGTAGAACATCCTGGAAGACCCTTCTCTGATCAGCTGTCTGGATGCAGCAGAGAGTTATCACAGAGGTTGCTTATTGGTCACTATGGGGTTTGGGTGCTGTAAGGTGGCCTCAGTGTCCTTCTCTGTAAAATGGGGCAGTGTCTTCCTGCATAGAAGTCAACGGAGCAACAACTACGACCTCTCCTTTTCCTTCCTCACCGTCAGCATCATCAGCAGTATCATGGTCTCCCCACAAGAAAGCTGCTCACTTAGCAAAAATAATCGTGGACAGGTGTGGTGGCATATGACTTTAATCCCAGCACTCAGGAGGCTGAGGTGGGAGGATTGCTGTGAGTTCGAGGCCGCCCTGAGACTACAGGGTGAATTCTAGGTCAACCTGGGCTAGAAGGATACCCTATCTTGAAAAAAAAAAAAAAAGAAAGAAAAGAAGTCCTGAGGACCCTGACACTCCAACATCCAAGGGGGCTGAGAAAACACCTACCCCTCCACAGAGCAACAAGATTTCTGATAGAAGGTCCTCATCCCCCGACTTGCAGGGGAGCTCCGTAAAACGGGCTTGAAGAGGTTCCTTGAAACTCAGAATCAAGTTCAGGTTATCTCTGATATTTGTCTTCAGGATGAAGGGATTTCCCATTTTGTCTCTGAAACATTGGAGCCGAAGCTATGTGCCCACACAACGGGTTGCCAGGGCACAGATGCTGTGGCTGTGCCCACAATACCAGACAGAAACGACATGAGGGAGGAAAGATTGATTTCGGCTCCCGGTTTCAGCAGGTTTCAGTCCATCATGTCTGGAAAGGCATGTGGTGGAGAAGCTCAGCAGTTCACGGTGGGAGTGTGTGGTGGGGGCCGTCCCATCACAGTGGGCCAGGGAGCAGAAAGCAAGACAGAAGCTGTCACCTTCACAGGTCCCCTCCTAGTGACCTTCCTGTGCCAAGGCCAGGCCATACTTTCACAGCTGTTTGGAATAGCACCACCATCTGGAGAATGAGCGTACAACATGAGCCTGTGAGGGCCAGCTCAGATTCAACCGCATAGCAGGTCTCACCAAATGGAACGGGGTCCTTGGATTTACTGCTGCAAGAATCTGCCTTGGAGGCTGGAGAGATGGCTTAGCGGTTGAGCACTTGCCTGTGAAGCCTAAGGACCCCATTCGAGGCTCGATTCCCCAGGACCCACGTTAGCAGATGCACAAGGGGGGGATATGCATCTGGAGTTCGTTTGCAGTGGCTGGAGGCCCTGGCACACCCATTCTCTCTCTCTCCCTCTCTATCTGCCTCTTTCTCTCTCTGTTGTTCTCAAATCAATAAATAATAGATTAAAAAAAAAAAAAAAAGAATCTGCCTTGGAGGGCTTCGCAGTTAAAGGAGCTTGCTTGAAAATCCTCTGGGCCCAGGTTCGATTCCTTAGCAAAGGGATGCTCTGGACTTCATTTGCAGTAGCAAGAGACCCTAGTGAACATGCATACATGCATGTAAATAAATAAATTCATTAATAAATAAAAAGAGGATCCAGGCATGGTGGTGCATGCCTTTAATCCCAGCACTCGGGAGGCAGAGGTAGGAGGATCGCCATGAGTTCGAGGCCACCCTGAGACTACATAGTGAATTCCAGGTCAGCCTGGGCTAGAATGAAACCCTACCTTAAACACCCAATAATAGGGCTGGAGAGATGGCCTTAGCGGTTAAGGCATTTGCCTGCAAAGCCAAAGGACCTCAGTTCGATTCCCCAGGACCCACATAATAAACCCACAGATGCCAAGTGGGTGTGTGCATCTGGAGTTCATTTGCAGTGGCTGGAGGCCCTGGTGTGCCCATTCTCTCTCTCCCTCTCTCTCTGCCTCTCTGTCTCAAATAAATACGTAAAAATAAAGTTAAAAAACCCCAATAATAGAGCCAGGCGTGGTGGCGCATGCCTTTAATTCCAGCACTCGGGAGGCAGAGGTGGGAGGATCACTGTGACTACAGAGTGAATTCTAGGTCAGCCTGAGCTAGAGTGGGACCCTACCTCGGAAAACAAAAAAAAAAAAAAAAGAATCTACTTAAACCTGTCTACTGTCTGTGGCTTCTCAGAGGCCTGCAGTTGGTATAGAGTTCAGACTCTGGAGTATTCCAACTCACAGCCCCCCGCCCCTCCTGGAAGCTCACGGGTGGGTCTGTCTTCTGAGCAACACCAAGAAATCACATCTTCAGGAGCAGAAGTGCACTACATGTTCTGGAGAAGCGTCCGGCACAGACTGGCATGACCCGAGCAGAGGGACGTCACGGGATCCCACCTGTGGTTCTTAGAGGTGAGGATGTGTGTCCAGGCAACAGGGATGTGGGAAGCCTCCAGCCAGAGCCATGCCTGACAGCTGGGCACGTGTTGTAAATCTCACACCTCCAGTGGAGGCTCGGAGGGTCTCTGTGTGTCCTGTTACATAGTAGACTTGTCAGCCCCCACAGTGCAAGCCCCGGGAGCGGGGGACACAAAGCGGGAGTGGTCGCCCACCTCCAGCCTGTTCATTGGAACTACTGGCATACCTACATGTCTTCCCCTCTGAGGATGGATGCTGTCTCTTATGGCACTGACAGTGTCAGGGAAGTGTCATCCCTGAGGCACAGACCTTTGTGCCTCTGGCTTTTAATCTGGCCTGCTAGGCTGTTCCCCAAGACACTGTATCTGGGTTGGACTGTGTCTCTCAGCTATTGCAGAACTTTGCATGGTGTTTGTTCTATTCCTGCCACCTGCCTCTAAATAGCAGCTAAGGCACTTGCCTGCGAAGCCAAAGGACCCAGGTTCGATTCCCCAGGACCCACATAAAGCCAGATGCACAAGGTGGTGCAAGTGTCTGGAGTTCTTTGCAGTGGCTAGAGGCCTTGGGGCGCCCATTCTCTCTCTCTCTCTCTAGCTCTATCTGCTTCTTTCTCTCTCTCTCAAATGGGCACACCTATTTTTTTCGCTCTCTCTCTCCTTCTTTCTCTGTCAAATAAATAAGTAATAAAAAATAAAATATTGAAATAAAAAGAAAAACAATATAAATAACAACAACAACAGAAGTTTATAATACTTCTCCAAACAAAGAAACTCAAAGACCTGAAGTGATGGTTCAGTCATAAGTCTCTGAGGTGACAAATCAGGGAACTGAACTTGGGATTTCACATCTCCTAAATAAAAAAATAAATAAAATAAAAAAAATCAGGCTAATAAGAATCATTTTTAAAATATTTATTTATTTGAGAGAGAGAAATAGATAGAAGCAAGAGACAGAAAGAATGGGCCCACCAGGACCTTCAACCACTGCAAACAAAACTCCAAATGCATGTGCCACCTTGTGCAGCTGGCTTACATGGGTCCTGGGGAATTGAAACTGGGTTCTTTGGCTTTGCAGGCAAGTGCCTTAACGACTAACCCATCTCTCCAGCCCCACGTCTTTTTATAAAATAATATTTTATTTGTTGATTTATTTATACGGAGGGGAGAGAGAGAGGACATTCTAGGGCCTCTAGCCACAGCAACCAAACTCAAGATACATGTGCCGCTTTGCGCATTGTGCATCTGGCTTTACATGGGTACTGGGGAATTGAACCCTGAGTCATAAGGCTTTGTAGGCGAGTGCATTAACTGCTGAGCCATCTCTCTACCCCCTAAACACATCTTGAAGGTCCCCCTCTACACTTTGTGTTGGGGATTAGCTTCTACTGCACATATTTGAGAAATACATTCACGCCATCCAGCCAGAAGAGAAAGCAAGACTAAATCACAACTCATCACCAGTGCCTAATGTTCTGTGGCCCACACTCCTCCTTCCCTTTGGTGACAAGGTGTGGTGGTTTGAATGTAAAAATGTCCCCCAGACCCTCAAGTATTTGTGATTAAACTTCCTACTTGGGGTCTAGCTGGCGGGGCCTTCGGGAGGTAGAGACTTGCTGGAGGAGATGTGCTTGTTGCTGGGGGTGGGCCTTGTTCTTGGGTGCTGTGAGCTAGCTCCCTCGGACAATTTTCTTTCTGCTTGGTATAGAGATGTGACACCCCAGCTGCCGGCTCCACTGTGAGGCAGCATCCCTGCCAAAATGTCTGAAATCAACTCTCTCCTCCCATAAGCTGCTTCTGGCCAGCTGTTTTATCCCAGCAATGAGAAGTGAACTGCTACGCTATGCAGCCCAGGCTGGCCTCAAACTCGTGTTCCTCCTGCTTCTATCTCCCACGTGTTGGGATCATGGGCAGGCACTACCACACATGACCAGTCACACTCTTTTGTTGTTATTTTTTGGTCTTGCTTTCTTTTAAAATATTTTATTTTTATTTATTTATTTGAGAGAGAGGTACAGAAATAGGCAAGGAGAGAGAGAGAGAGAATAGGCACACCAGGGCCTCCAGCCACTGCAAACAAACTCCAGACACATGTGCCACCTTGTGTATCTGGCTTACTCAGGTACTGAGGAGTTGAACCTGGGTTCCTAGGCTTCGTAGGCAAGCACCTTAGCTGCTAAGCCATGTCTCCAGTCCTGTTCCCTTTGTAATTTATTTACTTGAGAGGGAAACACACAGAGAAAGACAGAGAGAACATATGAGTACGGGTGTGCCAGACCTCCTGCCACTGCATCTGACTTTACATGTGAACTGAAGAACTGAACTCAGGCCATCGGGTTTTGCAAGCAAGCAAGCATGTTGCCTTTATCTACTGAACCATCTCTCCAGCCCTGTTCTATTTTTAAATGACTTAAAAACATACCATGTAGGCTGGAGAGATGTTTAGCAGTTAAGGCACTTGCCTGCAAAGCCTAATAACCCAGGCTTGATTCCCCAGTACCCATGTAAGCCAGATGCACAAGCTGGTGCATGCACCTGGAGTTTGTTTGCAGTGACTAGAGGCCCTGGCGCCCCATCCCCCCCCCACCCTGTGATACATATATGCACATATAATGTGCATGGAGGTGCACCTCAGTGGTAATGTGCCCAGCATGGGGGAGACCCTGGGCTCATCTCCAGGATTGGAAGCCAGCCATAACAGCAGAGGACCCTAGCACCTATGGGATGCCCAGTAAATATAAATCATTTCCTTAAAAGCACTCACGCGGAGTACAGAATGACACTGTCACAACCTATGCATGGGAATTAAATAGCCAAGTCAAATGTGGGTCTCCAGAGCCCTGAGCAGATGAGACGCCCCTCCACAACACACTCTGGAGCCATCTCAGATCAGCCTCCACTGCTGGTGTCCCAGTGCGTCTCTACCAGTGGTAACTGGCTCCTCGGTCTTGGAGAGTGAAATTAACTTTTTGCTTTAAAATATGTTTTATTTATTTATTTGAGAGAGAAAGAGGTAGAGAGTTAGAGAGAGACAATGGGCACGCCAGGGCCTCCAGCCACTGCAAACAAATTTTAGATGCATGTGCCCCCCTTGTGCATCTGGCTTACGTGGGTCCTGGAGACTCCAACTGGGGTCCTTTGGCTTTGCAGGCAAGGGCCTTAACCGCTAAGCCATCTCTCCAGCCCTCTCTCTCTCTCTCTCTCTCTCTCTTTTTTTTTTTTTTTTTTTTGAGGTAGAGTTTCACTCTAGCCCAGGCTGAGCTGGAATTCACTATGTAGTCTCAGGGTGGCCTCAAACTCATGATGATCCTCCTACACCTGCCTCTCGAGTGCTGGGATTAAAGGCGTGCGCCACCTCGCCTGGCTGAAGGAGAGATGGAGCTGGCTGGGTTGCTTCCGGTGGGAAAAGATATGGGCACGTAAAAGAATGAGAGTGGCTACTGGGGTGGTTTATAGCCCGGCTCTGAGGAAATGCCCAGAGAGCAATCCCTGCTCATTGACAGCTTTGCTGGAATAAGTGACCTAAACCCTCGGGGGGGATGACCACTTGTTCATTGTTTATTCTAATTATGGACTGAGGATCGGGTCCTAAGCAAGGCACTGGGTGGGGTGCCAGCCATGGCTTGCTCCTTGCCCTCAGACCTACAGCCATCAAGAGAGACAGCAGCCCCGTTCTAACATAGGCACCTGAGCCAATGCCAGGGTGCTGTGTGTGAGGGGCAGGCCTGGAGCTCGGCAGTGTACAACCTGTGTGACCACATATGGCCGACTGGCTTTAAGGGAGGAAAAAGAAAGGAAGTGTGAGCCAGGTGTGGAGGTGCCCATCTCTAATCCCAGCATTCATGGGAGGCAGAGCTAGGAGGATCACTGTGAGTTCGAGGCCAGCCTGAGACTACATAGAGAATGAGTGAATTCCAGGTCAGCCTGGGCAAGCGTGAGACTCTACCTGAAAAGTCCCCCCCCACCAAAAAAAAGTACTCATGTAAGCCAGATGCACAAGGTGGCACAAATGTCTGGAGTTCATTTGCAGTGGCTAGAGGCCTTAGTGTGCCCATATTCTCTCTCCCCACCTCTCAAATAAATAAAATATGTAAAAAAAAAAAAAGAAAGAAAGAAAGAAAAGAAAAAGGAAAGGTTGGGTGTGAGAGGTAGGAGGATTGCCATGAGTGAGTTCGAGGCCACTCTGAGACTACACAGTGAATTCCAGTTCAGCCTGGGCTACAGGGAGACCCTAGCTTAAAAAAAAAGAAAAAGAAAAAGAAAGAAAGAAAGGAAGAAAGAAAGAAAGAAAAGAAAGAGAAAGAGAATTATGCTCATGGGGCCAGGGAGACATTTGATCCAAACCATTAAGGAGCTGGAGGAGTTTTCCAGGCGAAGAGGGTGAGGATGAATTTGCAGACACGGGAACACTATGTACTAAAGTTCAGAGAAGGAGGAGGCAACGCTGAAAGATCTGGTAATTACCGGGAGGAGGGAGGCAGGCTGGAGGCTGAAGGCTGGGGGGGGGGGGGGGGGGACTCTGATCTTCCAGGGCAGCACGTGAGTCCAGATCCCTCAGGGGCTGGTGGGGGGAGTTAAGGGAAAGGTCTGGAATGTCACACATTCCATTCCTTTGAGTGGGCCTCGGGGCCTCTGCAGGAGGGAAAAGATCGGACAAAGCACATCAGCTTTGGCCTGGCACCCTCTGCAGCCTGGAGGCTGTGTGGCACCCGCAGATCTTAACGTCTCTGGGCAGAGGTCGCGTAATGTCTGCTACTAGGGCTTGGTGCAGGTCTCTGAGTGAAAGGGCAGAGAAAGCAATGAGGAGGAGCCCACAACCAGACCCTGGGCAGGTGGTGTGAGCCTCTTCCTATAGGCCAGCCTCACCCTTTCTTTGAAAATGCAAATCTTTATCTCCAGTACCCAGAGTCTATCTATCTCAGAGGAAACCAGTTGTATCAGCTTTCCATCTGCCCTGATCAGATGTGTGATCAGATGTGTGGCTAGCTTCATCCAGCCCCCTCCCACCCAGCTGCAGACCGCCAAGAAGCCCATGGGTTGGGATCTAGAAAAGGGGGCGAGAGGGCAAGGCGATTGGGTTTCCTCAGAGCCTGCATGGTGCGGGTTCCTTCAGAGGGTCCCCCATGCATGTTGGGTAGGTGCTGGCTGTGGCCATAAACATGGAGACAAACATGCCCTCAGGGGCCTCACAGTCCATCTGGTAACCAAACAGGGAAAGAAGCCTTAGAGACACACTCATCCTCAAGGCCACAGTCACCCAGTACCTCAGGAGCTCCATCCCAGCTGACCCTTCATACCTGTCACTGCCACCCTGCAGGGCTGTTAGTAAAGACTTTTCTTTTTTTTTGTTTTTCATTTATTTTTTTTTATTTTCTCAATTTTTATTAATATTTTCCATGATTATAAAAAATATCCCATGGTAGTACCCTCCCCCCCACTTTCCCCTTTGAAATTCCATTCTCCATCATATCCCCTCCCCATCTCAATCTTTCTACTTACATATATACAATACCAACCTAATAAATGCCCTCCTCCCTTTCTTTCTCTTCCCTTTCTATCTCCTTTTTAACTTACTGGCCTCTGCTACTGAGTTTTTTCCTTCTCGCACAGAAGCCCAATCATCTGTAGCTAAGATCCACATATGAGGGAGAACATGTGGCGCTTGGCTTTCTGGGCCTGGGTTACCTCACTTAGTATAATCCTTTCCAGATCCATCCACTTTTCTGCAAATTTCATAACTTCATTTTTTCTTTACCGCTGAGTAGAACTCCATTGTATAAATGTGCCATATCTTCATTATCCACTCATCAGTTGAGGGACATCTAGGCTGGTTCCATTTCCCAGCTCTTATAAATTGAGCAGCAATAAACATGGTTGAGCACGTACTTCTAAGGAAATGAGATGAGTCCTTAGGATATATGCCTAGGAGTGCTAAAAAAAAATGGAGCAGGTGTGGTGACACATGCCTTTAATCCCAGCACTTGAGAGGCAGAGGTAGGATAGTCATGAGTTCAAGGCCACCCTGAGACTACATAATGAATTCCAGGACAGTCTGAGCTAGAGTGAAACTCTACCTCGAAAAACCAAAAAATAAAGACAATAAAAAAAGAAATTGGGCTGGGCATGGTGGCTCACACCTTTAATCCCAGCATTTAGGAGGCAGAGGTAAGAGGATGGCCATGAGTTCATGGCCATCCTGAGACTACATAGTGTATTTCAAGTCAGCCTGGGCTAGAGTGAGACATTACCTTGAGAAACTAATGTGTGTGTGTAATGGGCTGGAGAGATAGCTTAGTGGTTAAAGCACTTGCCTGTGAAGCCTAAGGACTCAAGTTCGATTACTTAGTACCCACAAGAGTCAGATGCACAAGGTGGCTCATGCACCTGGAACTCATTTGCAGTGGCTGGAGGCCCTGGTATAATCTCTCTCCCCGCCTTAACTAAATAAACAGACAATATTTATATGTTTATTTGTGAGGAGAGATGGGGAAAGAGAGAGAGAGAGCATGCGGGTATGCCAGGGTCTCTTACTGCTTCAAGAAAATTCCAGGCATATGTGCCACTCTATGTATTTGTCTTTATAGGGGTGCTAGGGAATTGAACCCCAGCCACCAAGCTTTGCAAGCAAGCACTTTAACCACTGAGCTATATCCCATCCCCCCCCCCCATTTTTTAAGTATAGATGAGAAAAAAAAACAAAACAGACTTTGCAGGGCTAAACACAACTTGTCTAATGTCACCAAGCCAGTGACCAGCAGAAAAGCAGAGACTCCATAAACCAAGTTCTCGGTGGCTTTGCTCCTGAGCACCCCACCTATCTATGTTCAAGAGTGTATCTGGCTGGGTGTGGTGGTGCACGCCTTTAATCCCAGCATTTAGGAAGCAGAGGTTAGAGGATTGCCATGAGTTCAAGGCCACCCTGAGACTACAGAGTAAGTTCCAGGTCAGCCCGAGCTAGAGTGAGACCCTACCTCAAAAAAAAAAAACAAAAAAAAAAAAAGTATCTGATCCCTCCCCTCCCCCAGGCTTGGGCTGTGCTCTGCAGATGCCTGCTGCTGCAGGTCTCCATTAATGCACTGATCAATATGGAAGAAACGCAGGCTCCATATAGTGCCATACGAAAACCCACGAGCCAGGCACGGTGCTACATGCCTATAATCCCAGCACTCAGGCAGCTGAGGCAGGAGGATCATAAATTCATGGCCAGTCTGGGTTACTTAAGTGAGATCCTGTCTTAATAAAGGAGGTGGAGGGTGAGGAGGAGGAGGAAGAAGAGCAGGAGGCCACCAGACAGGGTAGTACAAAACTGTAAACCCAGCATTTGGGAGGTGAAGGCAGGAAGAGCAGAAGTTCAAGGTCCTCCTAGGCTATGTAGCCAGTTTGAGGCCAGTCTGGGCTACATGAGAACCTGTCTCAAAAAAAAGGGAAGCATTTATTACATTGCTTCAAGAGTCAACTCTGGGGCCACATGTTGGCCACCCTAGGTTGATAGAGAAATGCTCACCACCCATCCTAGGTTTTTTTATTTTATTTTATTTTATTTTATTTTATTTTATTTTATTTTATTTATTTATTTATTTATTTTTGAGGTAGGGTCTTGCTCTAGCCCAGGCTGACCTGGAATTCACTATGTCATCTCAGGCTGGCCTCAAACTCAAGGTGATCCACCTACCTCTGCCTCCCAAGTGCTGGAATTAAAGGTGTGCACCACCATGCCCGGCTTATCCTCGTTTTTTGAGGTTTCAGCTGTCCCTTTGAGAGAGAGTACAGTTAGGGTGACTGGACCCCTGAAAGTGAAAAAGGCAGGAAGGTCTGCACTTGCAGTGCAAGGTTCATCTGACTTCTTATCTCTTGCCTAGTTCCCTAGACCTGTTTTTGTTTTTTATCCCCCACAAACAACCAGGACCCCTCCTAGGAGGGAGGTCTTTCATAGAATTTAAATATTGTGGTTTGTCAAGTTCAGCCCTTGGAACTTGGTGTCAGGGCTAGCCTCTTCCTGAAACAGCCCTTAGCCCTAACCAACCAGCTGTCCCTGGTTCACCTGAGCCAGAAGACAGCCCTCCACTATAAGGTTATAAATACCTTTGCAAGAGGAGGGCAAGCTCTCTGACCACTTGGAACTTGAACCATCTCTCCAGCTCCTCAGTCCTTTTTTAAAAATTCAATTCTTTGATTAAAATTAGAAACAAACCTAGGGTTTGGGGTTCAACGACTTTCCTGGACCCTGAACACCCCGTTACACTTTTACAGATGTAACTCTCTTATCTCTTTCTCTGCCCCACCCCTTATCGCTCTGTGTGTGTGTGTGTGTGTGTGTGTGTGTGTATAATGTAACCCGTATAATTGTGGGTCCACATGATGCTCTTTCTAAGGACTCTGCTGTGCTCCAAGGACTGAAGTATGACTATTAAATAGTAATTAAGTCTGTTCTAGAAACAATGCAGTCCCAACTCCACAGCACCACAGAACATGCCTCCCTCCTCTACAAAAGAAGGGTTATTTAGGGCTGGAGAGATGGCTTAGTGGTCAAGGCACTTGTCTGTGAAGCCTAAGGATGCCAGATTTGATTCCTTAGTACCCATGTAAGCCAGATGCACAAAGTGGCGCATGGGACTGGAGTTCGTTTGCAGTGGCCTGAGGCCCTGGCGCAGCCATTCTTTCTTTCTCTGTCTGCCTCTTTCTCTCTCTTTAAAGAAAAAGGGGTGTGTGTGTGATTATTTTGAGCCCGGACATGGTGGTGACCACGCCTTTAACCCCAGCTCTCAGGAGGCTCAGGTAGGATGATACTGAGAGTTTGAGGCCAGCCTGAGACTACATAGTGAATTCCAGGTCAGCCTGGGCTAGAGTGAGCCCCTACCTCAAAACACAACCCCAGAAAAGGGCGCACAGTTATTTGCCGTCTGCGGTAATCAGGGCTAGCAGTACAGGCCTTGTTTTGACTCCAGAATGTGGCAAAATCCAAGTCACCAAGGCCTTAGGAGATCTCGAAGCTTCCGAGAGGGCATCAGGTAGTTCAGGGTGAGTAAAGGCAGGAAGGTCTGACCTTGCAGTTTCCACTTTGCTAGAGATCAGAGAAGCTGGCTTCTCCTTAGCTCTTCCTAAAGGAGTTCCCTAGATCTGTTTTCCCATAAACAACCTGAGCCCCTCTTGGAGGGAGGTCCCCTTTCCTAGAATTGAGATCTAATCCTGATGTTGTAAGGTCGGTCAAGTTCAGCCCCCATGGCTGGCCTCTTCCTGAGCCAGTCTCTAAGCCCAGACCAATCAGCTGTCTCTCAGGCTCACCTGGGGGGGGGGGGGGGGCGGTGTTTAAACCCACCACAAGAAAGCTGTAAATAGATGTGTGCCAGGGCACAACCTGGGCTGAGAAGCCCTCTGATTGCCTCCGCTCCCACATGGGCTCTGTCCCCTTCTGCCCTCCGCTGGGCAGGAGCGCTTTGCCCGCACTTTCTGGTTCCCTCTCCCGCCCCCCACACCCCAGATAGGGTTTCCTCTCTGGTGCAGGCTGATGCACTGCGTTTTCTCTCCTCTCTAACTCCCTTTCCACGTTTCTTCCAGGCCCCACCACCCGGGCTCTCAGACCACGTGGGTGTATTCTTTTTCCTTCCCTTGGTTCTGTACTTCCCTCAATAAATGTAATTTAATAATTATCCTTCTCACTTTGGTTTGCCCAATTCTTTGGTTAAATACAAACGCAAGGGCTGGAAGGTGAAACCCACCACAAGAAAGCTGTAAATAGATGTGTGCCAGGGCACAAGCCTCTCTCTGGGCTGCCTGACCATCAATCCTGAACCTCCAGCTTCCTGCTGCACCTGGGCTGGGAAGCCCTCTGACCTCTAAGCCATCTCTCCAGTCCCAGAAGCTTTTCTTTTTTGCCTGTGAGTCCTGTTTTTGCTTGCAGCCCAGTTTGAGCTGGAATTTGCTATGTGGTTGAGGATGACTTTCAACTTCTGATCCTTCTGGCCCTATGCGCAAAAGGCTGGGATTGCAGGAATGCGCCCCCCCCCCCCCAGCTCAGTTTATGTAGTGCTGGGGATAGATAGGTCCCCCGGAGGACCTGCATGCTTGGCACGCCCTCTACCAACCTAGCGGCTCCCCGGCCTTCGAAACTTCTGTTTCCCTTTCTTGGAACCCAAATCCATGTTAAGAAGGCCAAAGCATTGCCCCACCATACGCAGCCAGTGAATCAACTTTTTAAATTTTATATTTTTTATTAGCAAGCAGAGAAAGAAAGAGAGACAGAGAGAGAGAGAGGGAGAGGGCCTCTGGCCACTGCAAAGTATTCAGCACTTCATGCATCTGGTTTTACCTGGGTACTGGGGAGTCAAACCTATGTCATTAGGTTTTGTAGGCAAGCGCCTTAACCTCTGAATCATCTCTCCAGCCCCTGAATCATCTTGTTAATGTATGAGCAGGAAAATATGAGAGGCTGTTTGTGGCTCTGGAGTTGAGTCTGGAGTTGGAGTAGTTATTAGAATGTAAATGTAAACTTTTCCGTTTCTTTTTAAAGTCTTCGTTTTGTCATCATTTATGTATTTTTATTTATTTATTTATTTATTTGACAGAGAAAGAGAGAGAATGGGTGTGCCAGAGCTTCCAGCCATTGCAAACGAACTCCAGATGTGTGCACCCCCTTGTGCATCTGGCTAACATTGGTCCTGGGGAATCGAATTTGGGTCCTTTGGCTTTGCAGACCCAACTATTTTGTTTTGATGTGTGGTGTGTGTGTGTGTGGCTTTTTAGATGAGATCAGGTGCCGTCTGGGTGGAATGGCCATAGAAAATGTCCCAGCTCTTTTTTTGTTTGTTTGTTTTTGTTTTTGTTGCTGTTGTTTTGAGGTAGGGTCTCACTTTAGCCCAGGCTGACCTGGAATTCACTACGTAGTCTCAGGGTGGCCTTGAATTCACTGCAATCCTCTGCCTCCCGAGTGCTGGGATTAGAGGTGTGTGCCACCACGCCTGGCCCTGGTCCAGCTCTTTTAACACAAGGACCCAGTTAGCATCAACAGAATGAGTCAAATTGGAAGCATATGCCACCAGGTCAGATGCTTGAATAAGAATTAAAGGGCAGAACCTGAATCAAATCTTCCAGACACAGCAGACAAATCCAAACAGAGGGGAGGTTATTCCGTAACTGACCCTTTGTCAAACAATGTCACCAGTTGGGTCAGGGGAGAGGGATTCAAGGAGACCACGGAGACAGACAGGACCGTCAGCCCGTGCCCTCCCTAGGGCATGTGCTCTTGCCCTTCTCAGGAGCCTTGTTCCCCGACCCCCTTAGCTCTCATGCCTTAATCTATATATTTTTATAATTACTTATTTGAGAGAGAGAGAGAGAGAATGGGAGCTCCAGGGCCTCTAGCCACTGCAAAGGAACTCCAGATGTGTGCGCCCCCTTGTGCATCTGGCTTACGTGGGTCCTGGGGAATAGAACCTGGGTCCTTTGACTTTGCAGGCAAGTGCCTTAACTGCTAAGCCATCCCTTCAGCCAGCCTTAATCTATATTAAAACTTTCTCTCTCTCTCTCTCTCTCTCTCTCTCTCTCTCTCTCTCTCTCTCTCTTCTTTCTTTCTTTTCTTTTTTCTTTTTGCCAAGGAAGGGTCTCACTCTAACCCACTCTAACCTGGAATTCACTTCGTAATCTCAGGCTGGCTTCAAATTCATATTGATCCTCTTACCTCTGTCTCCCGAGTACTGGCGCACATCACTGCATCTGGCTAAAACTTTTCCTTAATAAACTCCAGCTGTTCTCCATAAGAAAAGAGAGGCATGAAAACTGAGTGCCAGGTGGGTCCCAGAGGTTCCTCTTGTGATCAAGGTCATCACTAGGACAAATACTGAGGCATAGGCAAAGATCTCATATTGGGCCATCATGTTGCATCCATGTGGGGTCCCTGGTTGATTATTAGGGAGCAGTTTTGGAAGAGACTGTCCCCTGGTCTTAAATTCCCTGTCCTGAAGACATCCATGCCCCCAGCAGTACATGCTTACATGGTTCTGGAAACCTAGCTTTGCCCTCTGTCTGTGTCTACAGAGGGAGACTGAGAAAAGGGTGCCAGTTAGGCAAATCTAGGTGAAAGTATGTGGGAATTATTAATTACTATTATTATTGGTCTATTTTTAAAAATTTATTACTTAGTTATTTATTTGAGAGAGACAGAGAGAGAGGGAGAGATAGAGAGAGGGAGAGAATAGGGTGCGCCAGGGCCTCCAGCCACTGCAAATGAACTCTAGATGCATGCGCCCCCTTGTGCATCTGGCTTGCGTGGTCCTGGGAAATTGAACCAAGGTCCCTTGGCTTTGTAGGCAAATGCCTTAACTGCTAAGCCATCTCTCCAGTGGCCCCCCTTTTTGTTTTGTTTTTTTTGAGGTAGGGTCTTGCTCAAGCCCAGGCTGACCTAGAATTTACTATGTATGTCTCAAGCTGGCCCCAAACTCACAGCGATCCTCCTACCTCTGCCTCTTGAGTGCTGGGATTAAAGATGTGAAACCAGTAGACCCAGGCCCTCCAGCCACTACAAATGAACCCCATGCGTCACGTTGTGCATTGACTTTACATGGCTACTGGGGAATCAAACCAGGGCTCTCAGGCTTTGCAAGCAAGTGCTTTTAACTGCCGAACCCTCCCTCCAGCCCTACCTGGCTTCTTACATGGGTGCTAGGCATAGAACTCAGGTCCTCATGCCTGTGTAGCCTGTGTGCTCTTACCAGCAGAGCCATCTTTCCTGCCCTAGAGTGTATGAGAATTCTTATTTACCTGTTTATTGAAGGGACGGTGCTGAGGGCCTCAAACATGCTAGATGAGCATTTTACCACTAGTCGTCTTCAGCCCCCATGCAGGGGAGCGCTCATACTGTGCGTGCAACTTTTCCTGTACTCTGAAGTTACAGTTTATTATTTATTTATTTACTTTTTGATTTTTCGAGGTAGGGTCTCACTGTAGTCCAGGCTGACCTGGAACTCACTACGCAATCTCAGGGTGGCCTCGAACTCACAGCGATCCACCTACCTCTGCCTCCCGAGTGCTGGGATTAAAGGCGTGTGCCACCACGCCTTGCTCAGTTTACTATTTTTTTTTTTAATGCTTTTAAAGAAAGAAAATAAATTCCCAGCACTGAAAAAAAAAATAGAGGAAAGAAAGAAAAAAAAGAAAGAAAGAAAAAGAGAGAAGAAAACAAATTGTGATGTGCATAGCTGCCCCAGAGAGGAAAGGCACAGCCCTCCTCCCCGCTGGGTAGGGCTATTGAGGCTGCTCATTTCTCCTCTCCCTCAGGCTTCCCTGAGAGGCCCAGAGCTGGCACTGGGAAGGATCGGATCACTCACTATCAAGAAACTCAGCCTCCACTCCCTCCGGACTCTCCAAAAAGCCAGCCTGGATGTGGAGTTTCAGAGCAACGGGGCCGCAGACAGGCCTTCTAGGGAGCTGGGCAGAATCCCTCCCGTGTCCTGTCCTGGCCTCCCTGACTCCTCTGGCTTGCAGCCGTTGAAATCCGGGATCCCTCCTGTCCCGAGGTCAGGAAGAAGCCCCAGCTGACGGAGGTGGGGCGCTCAGGAGCCCTCCTTGTCTGGAAGCAGGGTGGGTCTGTGGACGGCTGGCTACTTCCTCCAGGGCACAGTTGGCGGGGGGGGGGATGAGCAAGGGTAGGTGGGGACAGTGGCGACCCTCAGGTTCTCTGCAGAAAGCCGGGGTTTTCCTTTCGGTTCTCCCTGCCCTTCCGAGAGGAGGGAGCGTGGGTGGCAGCCGTGGGAATGGGGCCCACAGAGCTCCTGGGCCAAGTGTGTCTCTCAGCAGAGCTTCCAGAAGGGAGCAGCGGCCTGGGCTGGAAAGAGCCAGTGGTTTGGCTTCCCAGAGCCATGACAGCAACTCTGACTCCCTGCTCTCTGGCTGGGTGACAGTGGCCCAGGAGAGTCTCCAGGGCTGAGCTTAACACTCTTAACCTATAAAATGGAAACCGTCAGACCCACCTGGAAGTCAGAGGAAGCCATAGGAGATTGCGTATCACCACGCAAGTATCAGTTCTTCAAGGACACAGAGATGTAGTGAGCCCCAACCTGGAGCCAGTCACGGTACAGATACTTGTAAAGGAAGACCCTCTACTTCCAGGGGACTGATGACTTCCCTCTGGGTCACTGCACACTCCTCTTATTTATATTTATATTTATTTGTTTATTTTGGTTTTTCGAGGCAGGGTCTCACTCTAGCCCAGGCTGACCTGGTATTCACTATGTAGTCTCAGGGTGGCCTAGAACTCACGGCGATCCTCCTACCTCTGCCTCATTAGTGCTGGGATTAAAGGCATGTGCCACCATGTCCGGCTTTCTCTCTTTTTTTAAAAAAATATTTATTTATTTATTTATTTATTTATTTATTTATTTATTTATAGAAAAAGAGAGATAGGCAGATAGGGAAAGAGCATGGATGCACCAGGGCTTCCAGCCACTGCAAACAAACTCCAGACACATGCGTCACCTTGCGCACTGGCTTTACGTGGGGTGTGGGGAATCATACCTGGGTCCTTAGGCTTTGCAGGCAAGTGTCTTAAAGGCCAAGTCATCTCTCCAGCCCTTCTTCAGGATTTTGTTGTTGTTGTTTTGAGGTAGGGTCTCATTCTAGCCAAAGCTGACCTGGAATTCACTATATAGTCTCAGGCTGGTTTTGAACTCACAGCCATCCTCCTGCCTCTGCCTCCCTTGGGCTGGGATTAAAGGTGTGCACCACCACACTGGGGCTTCTTCGGGATCAAGTGTCCTGTATTAGTGCTTGTAGCTGTGACAAAACACCTAATAAAAGCAATTTATGAGGGCTGGAGAGATGGCTTACCAGTTAAGGCACTTGCCTGTGAAGTCTAAGAACCCAGGTTGAATTTCCCAGTACCCATGTAAGCCAGATGCACAAGGTGGTACATGCATCTGGAGTTTGTTTACAGTGGCTAGAGGCCCTGGTGCACCCATTCTGTCTCTCAAATAAATTAATAAATAAAATATTTTGGGGGCTGGAGAGATGACTTAGTGGTTAAAGTGTTTGCCTGCAAAGTCAGAGGACCCAGGTTCAATTCCCCAGGACCCACATAAGCCAGATGCACAAGATGGCGCATGTATCTGGAGTTTGTTTGCAGCGACTGGAGGCCCTGGCATGCCCCATTTAAAGTATAAATAAATAGGGCTGGAGAGATGGCTTGGCGGTTAAGGCGTTTGCTTGCAAAAGGCAAAGGACCTCGGTTTGATTCCCCAGGACCCACGTAAGCCAGATGCGCAAGGGGGCGCACGCATCTGGAGTTTGTTTGCAGTGGCTGGAGGCCCTGGCGCGCCCATTCTCTCTCCCTCTCTCTTCCTCTTTCTCTCTTTCTATATGTATATATGTATATATAATACTTTTTACAAAAGCAGCTGATGGCAGGAAAGGTTTCTTTTGGCTCACAGTTGGAGGGATGGTGGCGGAAGTGTGAAGTGGCTGCTCGTAGCGTCTGTAGTCAGGAAGCAGGGATTGATGAATGCCGGGGCTCAGCCTGCTTACTTACTTTTATGCTGTTCGGGCAGGACCCAGCCTGGTGCGATGGCGCAGCCCACACTCGAGGGACTTTCCTGCCTCGGCTAAACCTCTCTGGAAACACCCTCATAGACACACCTGCACACGAGCTTCCGTGGTGATCCAAGTCCAGTCAAGCTGAAAGTCAAGATTAACGACCACAAGCCCTCATTGTCATTTTGCACTGGGTCCCACAAATGTCAGTGGTCTTGTCTGGCCACCTGGTGGCTTCCAGAAGCCATGTACTTACCTCCCACTTGTCCCTCCCTGACCATGAAGCAGGGCTCACCTGTGTGTGTGTGTGTGTGTGTGTGTGTGTGTGTGTGTGTGTGTGTGTGTGTGTGTTTGTTTCTTTCTTTCATTAAAAATTTTTATTTATTTATTTGAGAGAGAGAGAGAGAATGGGCACACCAGGGCGTCCAGCCACTGCAAACAAACTCCAGATACACGCGCCCCGTTATGCATCTGGCTTACATGGGTCCTAGAGAGTTGAACCAGGATCCTTTAGCTTTGCAGGCAAACACCTTAACTGCTAAGCCGCCTCTCCAGCCCTCTTTTTTTCTTTTTTCTTTTTTTCTTTTTCTAGGTAGGGTCTTGCTCTAGCTCAGGAGGCTGACCTGGAACTCACTCTATAATCTCAGCTTGGTCTTGACCTCACGATGATCCTCCTGCCTTCTACCTCCTACCTTTGTTGGGATCAAAGGCATGCACCACTATGCCCCTTTTCTTTTCTTTTCTTTCTTTTTTAAAAAAGTATTTAGTTTTTTTTTGTTGTTTGTTTTTTTTTTTGTTTTGTTTTGTTTTGTTTTCCAGGCTGACCTGGAATTCACTATGTAGTCTCAGAGTGGTCTTGAACCCATGGCGATCCTCCTACCTCTGCCTTCCAAGTGCTGGGATTAAAGACATGCACCACCATGCCCTGCCAAATATTTAGTTTTTTTCCAAGCAGAGAGAGAGAGAGAGGGAGAGACAGATAGACAGACAGACAGACAGACAGACAGACAGACAGACAGACACAGACACACACAGTGAGACAGAGAGAAAGAGAGAGAGAGAGAGAGAGAGAATGGGTACTCCAGGGCCTCTAGCTGCTGCAAAAGGACTCCAGATACATATGCCACTGTGTATCTGGCTTTATGTGAGTACTAGGGAATTGAACCTGGGTCCTTAGGCTTTGCAGGCAAGCACCTTAACTGCTGAGCCATCTCTCCAGCCTCCCACCTGTTGTTTCTTTTTCTTTTCTGGTTTTTGTGGTAGAGTTTCACTGTCGTCCAGGCTGACCTGGAATTCACTATGTAGTCTTAGGGTGGCCTCCAACTCACATTGATCCTCCTACCTCTGCCTCCCGAGTGCTGGGATTAAAGGCGTGCGCCACCACGCCTGGCTGCCACCTGTGTTTCTTAACCTGAGTGATGAGAAAGAGGTTCTGAGCCTGTCAGGAAGTGAGTCTGGGTATTTCTGGGGGTGGAGTTCGATATCCTTCCTTTTCCCTCCCTGCCTGATGTCCTGCTTGCCTCTTTTAATTTTAATTTTTAATTGTTAAAACCTTGATGTGAGATCCACGTAAAACAAGCCATTTTGAAGTGTATGACTCAATGGCACCAAAAAGGAAGCCTGTTCCCATGACTCATAATCCCCCCCCCCCCCACCGTCCAGTGCACGGGCTCCAAGCCATGACTAATGCTTTCTTCTCCGCGGGTTTGCTGATGTTGGACATTTCCTGTAAATGACTGTGTCAGCCTTCTTTCACTCAGGGTGACGTCCGCAGCCTCCCCTGTGCTGCAGCACATGTCAGTACTCTGCTTCTTTTGTTGCTGTTAAATTCTGTTCTGTTTATTTTATTATTATTTTTTTAATATTTTATTTATTTATTTGAGAGAGAGAGAGAGAGAAAGAGGCAGATAGAAAGAGAAAATGGGCGTGCCAGGGCCTTTAGCCACTGCAAACAAATTCCAGACACATGCACCCCCTTGTGCATCTGGCTAACGTGGGTCCTGGGGAATCGAACCGGGATCCTTAGGCTTCACAGGCAAATGATTTAACTGCTAATCCATTTCACCAGCCCTATTTTTTAAACTTTTTTTGTTTGTTTGTATGTTTGTTTGTTTGTTTTCCAAGATAGGGTCTCACTCTAGCCCAGGCTGACCTGGAATTCACTCTGTAGTCTCAGGTGGCCTCGAACTCACGGCGATCCTCCTACCTCTGCCTCCCAAGTGCTGGGATTAAAGGCATGCGCCACCACGCCCAGCTTTTTAAACTTTTCAAGGTAGGGTTTCACTTTAGCCCAGGCTGACCTGGAATTCACTATGAAGCCTCAGGGTGGCCTCGAACCTCCTACCTCTGCCTCCAGAGTGCTGGGATTAAAGGGGTGCACTGCCATACGTGGCAAATCTTTGGATTTTAAAAATAATATTATTTTTATCTATTTATTTGAGAGGAGAGAGAGAATGGGCACACCAGGGCCTCTAGCCATTGCAAAGGAACTCCAGATGCATATGACACCACATGCATCTGTTTTATGGGAGTACTGGGGAATCGAACATGGGTTGTTAGGCTTCGCAGGCAAGTGCCTTAACTGTTGAGCAATCTCTCCAGCCCAAATCTTTGGATTTTTGAGACATGAAGCATAGGCTGGCTTCACATGTGCTACATGACCGAGACTGTCCTTGAATTACTCCACCCCCCAAGTGCTGGGATTACAGGCGTACAACACCACGTCCTTTATGAGTAATATTGTATACAGGTTTTCCTCTTTCTTCTCTTGGTACTAGGGATCAGACTTAGAGCCTGGTGCATGCTAAGCAAGCATTCTAGAACCAAGGTACAGCCTCAGCCCTTTTTAATTGTTTTATACACACATACACATTTTACTTTTGAGACAGGGGCTAAGTTACTCAGGCTAGCCTTGAACTCACTCTGTAGCCCAGGCTGGCCTTGACCTTTTTTAATTTTAATTAAAAAATTTTTTTGTTTATTTTTATTTATTTATTTGAGAGTGACAGACAGAGAGAGAAAGAGTCAGAGAAAAAGAGATAGAATGGGCGCGCCTGGGCCTCCAGCCACTGCAAACGAACTCCAGACGCTTGCGCCCGCTTGTGCATCTGGCTAATGTGGGTCCTGGGGAATCGAGCCTTGAACCAGGGTCGTTAGGCTTCACAGGCAAGCGCTTAACCAGCTAAGCCGTCTCTCCAGCCCTAATTTTAATTTTTTATTATTGACAACTTCCATAATTATAGACAGTAAACCATGATAATTCCTTCCTCCCCATTTTTCCCTTCACAATTTCACTCTCTATCATATTCCCTCCCCCTCTCAATTAGTCTCTCTTTTATTTTGATGTCATCATCTTTTCCTCATATTATACTGATCTTGTGTAGGTAGTGCCAGGCACTGTAAGGTCATGGATATCCAGGCTGTTTGTGTCTGGAGGGAGCACGTTGTAAGGAGGCCTACCCCTCCTTTGGCTCTTACATTCTTTTTGCCACTGCTTCTGCAATGGACCCTGAGCCTTGGAAGGTGTGATAGAGATGTTTCAGTGCTGAACACTTCTCTGTCACTTCTTCTCAGCACCATGGTGCCTTCTGAGTCATCCCAAGGTCACCACCACCTGAAAAGAGAAGGTTCTCTAATCAAAAGTGAGAGTAGCATTAATATATGGGTTGAACATTAAGAGAAGTGCTTACTGAGCAGTTTGGTGAGCATAGTATATACATTTAGCCAGACAGCAGCAGACGTTACACCACTAGGGCTTATGACTTCCTCTGTCATAGGTTTTCAGTATTAGGCATGTATTTCCTCCCTTGGAGTGAGCGTCTAGTCCAAGTAGAGAGTGGTTGGTTTCTCCCATAACAGATGTGCCATTATTGTACCTATTGGCTCATTTGGCCTGGCTGGCCAAACTTAAGGCTTGCAGTATCCACTGTTGTTTATTGGCCTTGACCTTTTTAAATATCTTATTTTTATTTATTTATTAGAGAGAAAGAGAGATACAGAAACAGGCAGGGAGACAGAGAGAGAGAGAGAGAGAGAGAGAGATAATGGGTGTGCCAGGGCCTCTAGCCACTGCAAACGAACTCCAGATGTGTGTGCCCCCTTATGCATCTGGCTTACGTGGGTTCTGGGCAATTGAACCTGGGTCCTTTGGCTTTGCAGGCAAGTGCCTTAACGATTAAGCCATCTCCCCAGCCCTGGCCTTGACCTCTTGATCTTCCTTCCTCAGCCTGCCAAGTCACTGGGGTGACAGGCCTGTGCCACCATGCCCAGCTCTTTTCTTGGATTCCTTATGATGTGAAGCAGTGACTTTTATTTTTGTTTTTTAGGCCACTGAGTCAGTCCGAGCTGTGTGGCTGTCACTTGCGGCTGTCAGCCCAGCCCAGGCTTGACTTTCTGGGGCATGCTCAGAGCCCTTGACGCCTGCGCCCAGGGTCGGGGATGACTCAGCAGTGTGCTATGTGCTCCACCCAGGAAGGAGTTTACTACTTTGTCCAGGCTGGTCTCCAACTGCTAGGCTAAGGTGATCCTCCTGCTTCAGCCTCCGTTCTAATTCAGACTAAACGTGTGCGCCACTGTGCCTATTCTTTTTTGTTTGTTTGTTTGTTTTTTTTTTGTTTTTTCAGGTAGGGTCTCACTCTAGCCCAGGCAGACCTGGAATTCACTATGTACTCTCAGGGTGGCCTTGAACTCACTGCAATCCTCCTACCTCTGCCTCCTGAGTACTGGGATTAAAGGTATGTGCCACTACACCTGACTTTCCCTCCTCCTTAATTCCTTTCTCCCTCCCTTCCTTTCCTTTCCTTTCTTCCTTCATTTTCTTTCTTCTTCTTACCTTTTTCCTTCCTTCCCCTCTCCCTTCCTTTCTTCTTTCCTTCTTTCTTCCTCCCTCTTTCGTTCTCTTTTTCTATTTATTTATTTATTTATTTGAGGGGGGCAAGAATGAACCACATAGTGAGAGGATGGGTGACCCAGGGCCTCCAGCCACTGCAGACAAACTCCAAACTCATGCACCACCTTGTGCATCTGGCTTACTTGGGTCCTGGGGAATAGAACCTGGGTCCTTTGGCTTTGTAGGCAAGCGCCTTAACTGCTAAGCCATCTCTGCAGCCCCCTTCATTCTTCTTTTGTGCTGTGGGTGGAGCACAGGGCCTCATGTATGCTAAGTGCATGATTACCATTGAGACACATGCTGGCCCCCAGCTTGCTTTTTTAACCTGTGGTTCCCAGTGGCTGGGCACCACTGCACCTTCTCCCTGTCCTGAGTATCCTGGGCCCAGCTGACCAGTGACCCGCATATCAGCTCCTATCAGGCGGGACAGCTCAGAGCCACCGGGGAGCTTCTGCTTCTGCCCTGACTGTGTGTCCACTCACATCAGCTTCCCTGGCTGCCCACAGGGCCGTGGCCGCCCAGAACTGTTCCTCAGCGGTCATACCTTGAAGATTCATCAGTGGTTCTTAGCCCCGGGGGGGCCAACAGGCCAAGACCTCTTGGATCTGTTGTCTGTTCATGTGCATCAACTGCTCTACCACATGGCTCCGTCATGGGAGGAAGCAGGAGGGGCCCCGTACAATGAGCACGCAGGCTGTCCAGTGCAGGATGCTGAAACCCACCCAAGATGATAGCAAGGGCCCCAAATAGGCATGACAGGTGGTGAAGAGCTGGAGAAGGAGAAAGGAGGGATGGCAGAGCAGCAAGGAAAAAAGGTAGGAAGAAGAGAGAAAGATAGGGGATAGAACAAGGCAGATCTGAGATGGCAAAGAGGCCTTGTTTGCAACAGTACCTGGCAAAGGGCAGGGGTGGAGGTGGTTGGACCAGCTTGAAAACTGAAGGAGAGAAAGAAGCAGACAGAGGCACCGCAGAGAGTTCAATGCCAGTAACTCCAGAACCCAGCAGTACTGTTTTTGTCTTCACGCCCTGGTCGCTCTAGTCTGAATATTTGTGTCATTGAACTTGATATGTTTATACAAGGAAGTGCTGAGGTGGTGGCGCATGCCTTTAATCCCAGCACTCGGGAGGCAGAGGTAGGAGGATCGCAGTGAGTTCGAGGCCAGCCTGAGACTACAGAGTGAATTCCAGGTCAGCCTGGCTAGAGCGAGACCCTACCTCGAAAAATCAAACAACATCAAAAAAAAATCAAAACAGCTGGGCATGGTGGCACACACCTTTAAGCCCAGCACTGGGGAGGATGAAGTAGGAGGGTTACAGTGAGTTCTAGGCCTGCCTAGGATACAGAGTGAATTCTAGGTCAGCCTGGGCTGGAGTGAGAGAGACCCTGTTTCAGCACTTTGCCTGGGTGGGAGGTCACAAGATGGAGTCCTGACGACAGGAGAGGACTGCTTTGCTTTTTGGCAAAGTATGACGTGAAGACTCAGAGAGAAGTCGGCATTGATGGACCAGGAAACAGGTCTTTCCCAGGGGCCACGTTGAGGTTCCTTATCTTGGTCTCGCAGCCTCCAGAATTGTACATTTCTGTTCATAAATCACCCAGCGTCAGGGATTTTGTTGTAGTTGTTGGCGAGGAATAAGATCCTCATCATTACCATTGTCCCGGCAGTTCTGCAGTGCTTCGGCAAATGTTTATGCTTATTATTAATTATTAACGATTGTTATTGTTATTGTGCGCATGTGCCTGGGTGGGTGCATGCTACTGCGTCTATGCAGAGCTCCTGAGGACAACCTCCTCTCCTTCCACCTTGTTTGAGACAAGATCTCTCTCTGTTGCTGCTGGGGAGACCAGCCAGGCTAGCTGGCCCATGAACTTCATTTTCTCCCGCTCTATCTCCCATTGCTGGACTTGGATGTTGGGGTGTGAACTCAGGTCCACAGACTTGCAGAGCAAGACCCTTTAACGACTGAGCCATCTCCCCAGCACCCCCAAAGTTTATCAGGCTGAACTGAAACAGCAAAGGAGGGGGCTACAGAGATGGCTCAGCAGTTAAGGCATTTGCCTACAAAGTCTAATGAACTGGGTTCAGTTCCCTAGTACCCATGTAAAGCCAGATGCGCAAAGGGGTGCATACATCTGGAGTCCCTTCTCTCTCTGCCTGTCTGTCTTCTATCTCTCTCGCTCTGCTTGCAAATAAATAAATAAATATTAAAATTTAAACAAGGCAAAGGATGAAGGGGAGGTAGGATGGAGGAGACAGAAGACAGAAGGATGAGAAGGACTTGGATTTAGAATATAGGGGAGAGAAACCTGGCTAGTGATGAGAGGAGGAAGGGAGAGAGACAGAAGTGGAAGGGCAGGGAGGAGAGGCTTGGCTCTGCACAGACAGGAAGAACCAAGGAGATACGTGGAAAGGAAGAGGCTGGGCAAGCTCGGAGCCTGCGTGCCTTTGATGAAAATGCACATTACCAAGCGGGCTGGGATCTGACAAGTGCCAACAGGCCCATCACACAGCTAAAAAGCGCTACATCTGTCAGGGGTTCAATTTTTAAGTCAGCACTTTCTTCTGTCATGCTGGGATTCTACAGCTGTGGCTCTAACTCCCCGTGGCCCCCCTCCCTGTCACGCAGGGCTTGTCATGGAGCCGGCAGAGTTTTCAGGGAGCTGGAGGAACGGAGTGGGTGCATGGGGGTCCCTCTCAGGCAGCTCTCACAGAGGTGTCCTGCAGGAGGAGGGTGCAGACAAGCGGGTGGTGTTTTCAGCAGACACAGGGAGCCCCCCACACAACAATGAACCTTGAAGTGGGATAAACAGTGTCCTGTGGCTGGAGAGATGGCTTAGTGGTTAAGGCACGTGCCTGCAAAGCCAAAAGACTTCTGTTTGCTTCCCCAGTAGCACGTTAGCCAGATGCACAAGGTGGTGCATGCATCTGGAGTTTGTTTGCAGTGGCTGGAAACCCTGGCGTGCCCATTCTCCCTCTCTCTCTCTCTCTCTTGCCTCTTTCCCTCTCTCAAATGAATAAATTAAAATAATTTTTTGAAAGAGTGTCCTCTAGTCCCCATCCAATTGGAACTTTACTTGGAGATAGAATTTTTGCAGATATTGATAGGTGAGCATCCTGACACATACTGACTGTAGATTTGGGGAGAGGGGTCTAATCTAAGGGGACAGAGAGGAAGAGCGGAAGGCTGAGTTCACACGGAGGCAGATGGTGGCCTGGAGCAGCTATAGGTCAAGAAGTACCGAGAACCCAGCAACCATCAGACGCTTCAGGAAGCAAAGAAGGACCCTCATCTAGAACCTTCCAAAGGAACACGTCCTGGCTCCCCCCCCCTCTCTTTTGGTTTTTCAAGGTAAAATCTCACCCTAGCCCGGGCTGACCTGGAATTCACTATATAGTCTCTATGTAGCCTTGAACTCATGGCGATCCATCTACCTCTTCCTCCTGAGTGCTGGGATTTTGATATGCTGTGAGGCCACAAAGCTGTGCCAGAGTAAATGTCCTCTGTTTTCAGTCACTTCTGCACCTAGGTGACTGACTCAGGCTCCAGTCACTGTGTGGGTCATTCTGACTGAGTTGGACTCAGAACCTGCAGTTTGGTGGGGCCACCAAGGCTTGGGGCTGCTGTAGGTGATAGCGTCTAATTTCACAATGTTGGCGACGGACTGAGCGTTCAGGGCACAGCACTGGGAGAGATTTCCCAAGAGGAAGGAAATACATACTCTGCTTCAGTACAGAGCAACCCAAAGCAGAAAAAGGAGAAGCAGAAGTCAGGCCACGCTGTCACTGGGCCCCACTTTGCTTGGAGACTGTCCCCACTTTTAGGATTGCAGGATGACATCATCACCTGTCATAGAAAAACACATCTACTGAACATCCTGGTGCTTTAACTTTTTTTTTTCTTCAAATTTTTATTAACAACTTCTATAATTATAAAAAATATCCCATGATAATACCCTCCCTCCCCCCACTCTCCCCTTTGAAACTCCATTCTCCATCATATCCCCTCCCCATCTCAATCAGTCTCTCTTTTACTTTGATGTCATGATCGTTTCCTCCTCTTATGATGGTCTTGTGTAGGTAGTGTCAGGCACTGTGAGGTCATGGATATCCAGGCCATTTTGTGTCTGGGGGAGCACGTTGTAAGGAGTCCTACCCTTCCTTTGGCTCTTATATTCTTTCCGCCCTAGTGCTTTAACTTTTAACTGCCCTCAATGTGTAAAAAGAATTAAGATGGGGCTGGAGAGATAACTGAGCTGTTCAGGTGCTTGCCTATGAAGCCTAAGGACCCAGGTTCAATTAAGCAAGATGCACAAGGTGGCACATGCATCTGGAATTTGTTTGCAGTGGCTAGAGGCCCTGGTATGCCCATTCTCTCTTCTCTCTCTCTCTCTCTGTCTGTCTCTTCCAAACTCTCTCTCCCTCTCATAAATAAATAAATAAAATATTAAAAAAGGATTAAGATGAAAGCTTTGCCCACAAGGAGCTCCTGATATGTTGACATATGCACACGTGCAATAATGAACACACATTAAGCCCATGCACACACATGCACATATGGATACACACAGAAAATCATGCACACCCATACATGTACACACACGGACATACATGTGATCTTGCACCTACCCAGACATACCTGCACACACAGACATACGCACACATGCAATTGTGTACACACACACACATGCACACGCAGATGATGAGATAACATGCCCCACGCTAGTGACCACTTGCTATCTACTAGATGCAGTGCCAAACATTTTGAAACAAAATATTTTATTTATTTGTTTGAGAGAGAAAGAGAAAGAGGGAGAGAGAGAGAGAGAAAGAGAATGGGCCTGCCAGGGCCTCCAGCCACTGGACACGAACTCCAGATGCATGCGCCACCTTGTGCATCTGGCTTACGTGGGTCCTGGGGAATTGAACCAGGATCTTTGGCTTTGCAGGCTAAGCTATCTCTCCAGCCCTGAAACAACTATTTATTGAGCCCCTACTGTGTGCATGACCCTATTCCTGGCACTGGGGACTTTGGGGGAGAACCAAACACCAGCCCCTATAGAGCTTCTGTCCACTTCCCCCCCCCCCATCACCCAGGCCCTACAAGACAGTCCATTTAGGTGTTCACTGATACCAACGAGGAAGTTGAAGTTCAAAGCAGCAGGGTGGCCTGCCCAAAGCCACACAGCCTGTGGCGAAGCTAAGTTCAGGAGCCCGGATGGCTATACCACTGCACCACCCTGCCTTCACACATGGAGGCTAAAAAGAACGTGATGAAGAGATCAGAACTGAAGTCAGACAGTGGAGGAGAGGTGGTGGTGGGGTGCTCAAGGGGAGGGGACATGGAGACCACTCAGACCAGGGAGGGACCCGGATTTCATCATACAGAGCTGAAAAATGAGTGAAGGGTTTTTATTCGCATTTTATAGCATGGCACAGGGAAGTCAATCAACCTTCCCACGGTAACACGGCCCACTGGGGGTTAGGACCCAAGACCTTTGACTTTCTGTTTCCCTAGCAATGGGACCCTGCTTCCTCTTCTGGAAAGGCGATGACAGGGACACTGCAGGTGACCAAACTTTTCAAGGTTTTCTTGCTGCCACCAAAGGCTTGGTGTGTCTAGGCAGTGGGGTGCTGTCCCCAAGCTCTGGAGCCAACCCTGCCCTCAGCTGCAGTCTTTATGACTTCTCCTTCTTTAAAACAATATTTTATTTGTTTACTTATTTGAGAGGAGAGGGAAAGAGAATTGGAGCCATTGCAAACAAACTCCAAACGCATGTGCCACCATGTATATCTGGCTTACGTGGGTCCTGGGGAATTGAACCTGGGTCCTTTGGTTTTGCGGACAAGCGTTTTAACTGCTAAGCCATCTCTCCAGCCCATAACTGCTTCTTAATTCCCAAGACTTTCAATTTCCTGATCTAGGGGAAAGCTGCGGATGCGTGGCTGGTGGAGATAAACTGTCTGTGAACTGAACTGGGCCTTCTGTCTTGACTTGTGGGTAGTGAAGCCTCTGCTGAGGGCAGGGGTGAGATACTTGCCGGGAAGAGGACAGAGGGCAGGTTGGCGGGTGACCTACAGGCTGTCTTTGGCTCTTGGAAGCTTCAATTTGTCATTGACAGAATGTGACTAATAATGTTTATTTAACTTCTTTGGTGTTTGGAACTGCTTAAGTGAAAATATTTGCCATACAAAACGCTCCCTGGAGCTGGGCACACCTTTAATCCCAGCACTTGGGAGACAGAGGTAGGAGGATCACCATCTGTTTCAGACCATCCTGAGACGACGTAGTGAATTCCAGGTCAGCCTGGGCTACAGGGAGACCCTTCCTGGGCTGGAGAGATGGCTCAGTGGCTAACGCGCTTGCTTGTAAGACCCATAGCCTGGGTTCAGTTCCCCAGGACCCACCTAAAAGCCAGATGCGCAAAGCGTCACATGCATCTGGAGTCCATCTGCAGTGGCTAGAGGTCCTGTCATGCCCAGTCATTCTCTTTCTCTGCTTGAAATTAAATAAATAAAACAAAAAAAGGTATTTACAAAATGCTTCCTGAATTCTGCTGTTGGCTCTCCCTAGGCTAGCACCTCAATTTTCTTCCAGGGAAACACACTCCCCTCCAAGCCAGGCTTAGGTTCCTGGGCTTTGGGTCAAATGACATACAGCCAATGGTGCCATGTGACTCAGGATCGGCCCACCAGAACCCTACATTCTCCTGTTAGGTCAGAGATGGCTAGGTGACCCAATCAGAACCAACAAGACGCTATGATTTTTGTAACACCTTTAGAGAAAGGTTACTCCATCTTTGCTGCTGGACTTGAACTAGAAAGATAGTGTAAAGACTTGCTGGTAGTCACTTCATGACTTTGATTGTTGAAGCAATGTGGCCCAAAGGCCAGGTTCTGGGCCTGCACAGTCCTAGATCCAGCCATGCCAGAAGTCTTCTTATAGTGCCTTACCTTGAGTGGATCAGGTATGCTTAGATAAAACGTCACTTTAAATATTTTATTTATTTGAGTGAGAGGGTGAAAGAGGCAGATAGACACTGAATGGGTGCACCAGGGCCTCTAGACACTGCAAACAAACTCCAGACACCTGTGCCACCTTGTGCATCTGGCTTACGTGGGTCCTGGGGAATCCAACCTGGGTCCTTGGGCTTTGCCGGCAAGCGTCTTAACTGCTGAGCCATCTCTCCAGCCCTAAAACGTTTTATTTATTTGTTTGTTTGTTTGTTTATTTGTTTATTTGCAAGCAGAGAGAGAGGGAACAGAAAAGAGACAGAATGGGCATGCCAAGACCTCCAACCACTGCAAATGAACTCTAGACACATGTGCTACTCTGTGCATCTGGTGGGTACATTAACAATTGTTTTAACATTGTTTTAAATGACAGTGACACTTGAGTGGGTGCACTCGGGTAAGTAGGTTGTCCTTTTCCACGTGCTTGGGCACCTTCCAGTCTGTGGAGGACTGGAATGAGCGGGTCTTTTACCTGTCTTGCTGGCTGAGCTGATGTATCTCGTCCAGCCTTCTGCACTTGGACCGGATCTCTGTCCAGTTGCCCCGTTGAGTCTCAAGGGCTCTGAATTACTGCCCAACACTGGTTTTCTTGAGTCTCCAGTTTGCAGAGGGCAAATCATGGGACTTTTCGGCCTCCACAATTGTGCAAACCACTTAAGAAAACAGAGAGCCTGGCGTGGTAGTGCAGGCCTCTGACGCTAGTGCTCTGGAGGCTGAAACAGGAGGATTGCTCTGAGTTTGAGACCAGCCAGGGTTACAGAGTAAAGTTTTCTCTCAGAAAACAACAGCAGGGCTGGAGAGATGGCTCAGCTGTTAAAGGCACTTGCTTCCAAAGCCTGACCGCCCGAATTCAATGCCCCATTGTACCCACGGAAAGCCAGACACACAGTGGCGCATGCTTCTCGACTTCACATGCAGTGGCAGAAGGCTCTGACATGCTCACTCTCCCTCTCATAACTAAATAACTAAATAACTAAATAAATATTTAAGAAAGCAACCACCGCCACCACAACAAAGTATGTATGCAGATCCTGTTGGATCATTTCTCTGGAGAATCTCTACTCTACGGCTTATCTCCCTTAGACACTTGTTAGGGGAACCAATAAGATCCTCATTTTGCACAAAACAGCTTATGCCAGATTGCTGCCTCCTTGAAATTTAAAGAGTCTTAGTATGCTCACCAATTAAAACTAGGGGCCAGGGGGCTAGGGAGATGGCTCAGTGGTTAAAGGTACTTGCTCACAAAGCTTGTTGGCCCAGGTTCAATTCCCCAGTACCCACGTAAAGTGGTGCAGGGGTCTGAAGTTCGTTTGCAGCAACTAGATGCCCTGATGGACCAACACACACACACACACACACATTTTCTCTCTCTCTCTCTCCTCTTTCTCCCATATAAATAAATGTATGTAAAAAAATAAAATAAAATAGCCTGTCATGGTGGTGCACACCTTTAATCCCAGCACTCGGGAGGCAGAGGTAGGAGGATCACCATGAGTTCAAGGCCAACCTGAGACTCCATAGTGAATTCCAGGTCAGCCTGAGCTAGAGTGAGACCCTACCTCAAAAAAAAAAAAACAACCAACCAGCCAAACAAATAAACTAGGGGTCAGATGATCATTACTGAGGGGTTTCTTGTTTTCTTCTATTCATTTTTTTTTTTTTTGAGATAAACCCAATAGACTGGCCTTTTTTAATTTTTATGCCAGAGAACGAGAGATAGACAGAGAGGGGGTGGGGAAAGAATTGATGTGCCAGGGCCTCCAGTCACTGTGACTGAACTCCAGACACATGCACCACCTTGTACGCATGTGTCACATTGTGTATGGCTTATGTAGGGCCTGGAGAGTTGAACATGGGTTCTTGGGCTTTGCAGGCAAGTGCCTTAACTGCTAAGCCATCTTTTCAGCCCCCTTTCTATTCTTTTGTCTTTCTTTTCCTTTTTTCTTTCTTTCTTTCTTTCTTTCCTTCTTTTTTTTTTTTTTTTTTTTGAGACAGGGTCTCATATAGCCCAAGCTGGCCTGGAACTCACTGTGTCTCCGATGATGACTTTAAACTCCTGATCTTCTGGAGTGCTGAGTCCGGGTGTGAAAGAACATGAAGGTCCAGCAGCATTGTCCCCTCACCTAGGGGTGCAGGGCCAGGATTGGACTCTCTCTGAGCCTCAGGTCTCACGTGTAGCAAACGCGACATGGTGCACCCTCGTAAGAGTATGGTGAGGCTTAAGTAAGGACAGTGAAGGACTTAGCCCCAGGGCCGGCGTCTGTTCTGCCGAAAGTGTCTCCAGAAGGAGAAACACCAGACTCCTAGCCTGGCGCCCATCCCCACCTCCCACACCTGTGCTATTTCTGTCAGCCTTCTGGATTCTGACGAGTTATCAGTGTTCATGCGGAGCAGCCCGAGGTGTGCATCTTACATATGAATTAGACTCACACTCCTGGAGACCTGCTATCTCTTCCTCTCTCCCCCATCCTCTTGTCTCTTCTGTCTGCTGGGTCTCTGCGCATGCAGTCTCTCCGGCAGGCTGGCCTTCTCGGCTCAGCTGGCCAGGGGCTCAGCGCACTTCACACATGTACACATGCGTGCATGCACGCACACAGTCAGGCACACAGGATGAGGCCTTCTTGAGGGCTTTGAAGACAGGCTCCATGCAAAGTCAGGAAGGACTGGCCCTGATGCCGAGCTACAGGACCTTGAACAGAGCTCTTCACCTCTCCCTGAGCTCCATTCTCTCTCTACTAAACATCAGCTTTTAAAAAATATATATTTATTTATTTATTTTATTTGAGAGAGAGAGAGAGAAAGAGGCATGGAGGAAGAGAGAGAATGGGCACGCCAGGGCCTCCAGCCACTGCAAACAAACTCCAGATGCATGCGCCCCCTTGTGCATCTGGCTTACATGGGTCCTGGAGAGCCGAACCGGGATCCTTTGGCTTTGCAGGCAAACACCTTAACCACTAAGCCATCTCTCCAGCCTTTTTTTTTTTTTTTTGGTAAGATAGGATCTCTCTCTAGCCCAGGGTGACCTGGAATAGTCTCAGGCTGGCCTCAAATTTACAGTGATCCTCCTACCTCACCCTCCCAAGTGCTGGAATTAAAGGCGTGCGCCACCACGCCTGGCAGCTGTGTTCACTTTATTAAAAAAATTTATTTATTTATTTGAGATAGACAGACAGACAGATAGAGAGAGAGAGAGAGAAGCAGATAGAGAGCGAGAGAATGGACATGCCAGGACCTCCAGCTGCTGCAAACTAACTCCAGACACATACACCACCTTGTGCATAGGACTTACGTGGGTTCTGGGGAATCACACCTGGGTCTTTAGGCTTCGCAGGCAAGTGCCTTACCCAATAAGCAATCTGTGGTGGTGCGTCCCCTTGAGTCTATAAGCCAAAATAAACCCCCTTCTCCCCCCAAAGCTGCTCTTGGTTGGGTGATTTCTGCCAGCAATGCGAACCTGACCGCAACACCATCTCTCCAGCCCTATGTTCATTTTTTAAAAATACTTATTTATTTATTTATTTATTTGAGAGAGCAAGAGAGAAAGAGGGAGGGAGGGAGGGAGGGAGAGAGAGAGAGAGAGAGAGAATGGGCGCGCCAGGGCCTCCAGCCACTGCAAACGAACTCCAGACACATGCGCCACCTTGTGCATCTGGCTAACATGGGTCCTGGGGGAATTGAACCAAGGTCCTTTGGCTTTGCAGGCAAGCGCCTCAACTGCTAAGCCATCTCTCCAGTCCCCTGTGTTCATTTCTGAGTAGACCAAAGCAGAGACTCTGGCATGATTTCACACTAGGTGGTTTTGTTTGCATGTTCAAGACAGGGTCTCATTCTGTAATCCAGGCTGGCCTTGAGTGCTTGATCTTCCTGCCTCAGCCTTCGAGGGCTGGGATGTGACTGTGTATGCGACTGTGCCATCACGTACCACTTTATGGTAAGGTTCCTGAGTGTGTTCTCAGAAAAGCAGAGCTGTACGAAGTGTCTTCTGCGCGTTGCACAAGGGGGCCAGGGATTCAGAAATGCAAAGTGAGCTCCCTGAGGTCACAGAACCTGAGGAGCAGAATCTACACTGACTTCTGGTTAATGTGTTAGCCTAGGCTGACCTTGGATGTCTAGCCTTCCTGTTTCCTCCTCCGTAAAGTGCTGGGATTGCAGGCGTGCACTGCCATGCCTGGTTTGTGTTATGGAACCCAGGGCTTCATGCATGCTAGGCCAGCACTCTGCCTGACTGAGCCACAACTCCAGCCTCTGTCTGCTTCCCTCTGCCCATTGAATCCCAAACAGTAGTTATACTGGGGTAAGACTCCTGTTGATGTCTGTATGCATCGGGAGAAGTGCAGATTGGGAGGGGTGGAACTGGCGCTCATTCTTGGATTCACCATCCTTTTCAGTGCCTGACACATAGTAGGTGTTCAAAGCATTGTTTTAAAAAAAATTATTGCCGGGCGTGGTGGCGCACGCCTTTAATCCCAGCACTCGGGAGGCAGAGGTAGGAGGATCGCCTTGAGTTCGAGGCCACCCTGAGACTCTGTAGTGAATTCCAGGTCAGCCTGGGCTAGAGTGAGACCCCACCTCGAAAAACCAAAAAAAAAAAAAAAAAAAAAAAAAAAATTATTGACGGGTGTGGTGGCACACGCCTTTAATCCCAGCACTTGGGAGGCAGAGGTAGGAGGATCACCATGAGTTCAAGGCCATCCTGAGACTCCATAGTGAATTCCAGATCAGCCTGGGCTAGAGTGAGACCCTACCTCGAAAAACCAAAAAAGAAAGAAAGAAAAAAAAACACCACCATTATTTATTTGCAGGCTGGAGGGATGGCTTAGCAGTTAAGGCATTTGCCTGTGAAGTCAAAAGACTCAAGTTAGATTCTCCAGAACCCACATAAGCCAGATGCACAAGGTAGCCCGCACATGTCTGGAGTTCCTTTGCAGTGTCTGAAGGCCCTGGTGTTCCCATTCGGTCTACTGCCTCTTTCTCTCTCTCTCTCTCTCTTCAATAAGTAAAATAAATTTTAGAACATTCATTTAAAACTATTTATTTGTAAGGAGCTGGGGACAGGGGAGAGAAAGAGAATGAGAATGGGCGTGCCAGGGCCTAGTGCCACCACAAATGAGCTCCAGATGCATGCACCACTTTGTGCATCTGGCTCTACATGGATACCGGAGAATTGAACCCAGGCCTACACACTTTGCAAGCAAGTGCCTTTAACTTCTGAGCCATCTCTCCAACCCTTGAATGAGCTTTCAACAGGTGAACCCCTCTCCCCCAAATTTTCAGCAGCTAGGGAAGTCTGGGAAGCTGCTGGCCCAGCAGCGGCGGGGTGGGGGGGGGCGGGGAAAGCTGACTTCATCTCTCTGGTTCTGTCCTGAGCTCCTTCCAGAGACCACAGGGCTGCTTGGAGGGAACTGCATGTAGAAGTTCTTTCACAGCTTCTCAGACTTCCAAACCAGCTGCCTTCCCTGTACCCCTCCCCAAAATAAAAAAAAATAATAATAACAAAAAATATCACACAGAGCTTGCCCCCTCCTGCAAAGGCAGCCAGGGTCCCTAGGAGCAGCCCTGTGTTTACACAATAAAGCAGCGAGAGCCCATGGCAACGCCTTGTGACATCATGGGAGTGTGAGGTCACAAGGCCTTCCGAGGAAGGAGACAGTATGGACACAATGGATTTGGAAGCCCCCTGGCTCTGTGCTGGGTGTTTGCCGCACGCGCGCGCGTGTGTGTGTGTGTGTGTGTGTGTGTGTGTGTGTGTGTTTATAAGCTTAACACCAGGTGGTTTATTTCTTTCTTTTTTTCTTCTTCTTCTTTTGTTCTTTTCTCATCCATGAAGAAAAAGTTCAAATACATAAATAAAAGTTTTAAAAGATTGAGTGGAAAGATTTATCCCAGGAATTTCCTGTTGGCAAAAGACCAGCGATCTGGGCATGCCAGCAATAATGTGAACAATACGGGCTGCTCCGGGACCCGAGGAAGCAGCAGCAGCAGGCCGCCAGCTCCGGCCCATGCTCTGCGCAGCCCCGGAGGACGAGCCCACCCCGGCTCCACTGGGCCGTGTTGGCGGCAAAGCTTTCCTAGGTTGGTTTCCGTGGCTCCCACCCTGTCTGCCCTTCCTCCCCATCCTTCCTTCTCCTCTCCATCTCTCTTTCTTGTCTCTCTGTGGCGCTACGTTGCTTTCTCCTGCCAAACGCGTGTCTCCCGGGCCCTGCCTGGATTGCCCTCGCTGTTTTGGATTTGTGGCTCCCCCCCCCACCCCCGCCCCCCACTTTTCCCGCTCACCCTCTCTGCTCTACTCAGGTTACTGAAACAAATGAACTTTCAAACCCAGCTGCCGAAGCCGGCCGTGGCCAGGGGCTTGGTGCCCCTCCTGGCCGGGGGTACCTGTTTCCAGAGCGGAACTCCAAGCGGCAGCTGGGTGCTTGTGCGGAACATCTGTCTCCACTCAACGCACGACGCGGCCCAGGGCCTGTGACCCAGGAGCCAGGGTGGTGGGCACAACTGACCACCAAATGGCACGGCGTGAAAGTGGCATGCGTCTTCCCTGTGCCAGTCCCCCATACACCGTGGGGGGTGGGGGACAAGACGCTCAGTCTTGTCCCACCCGGAGTCTCCTCTCGTCAACCCGTATTTCGCTGTGAGTAGGCCTGTATGTTCCACCTAAGCCTGGGCTTTTATTTATTTACTTGTTTATTTGGGAGCGACAGACACAGAAAAGCAGAGAGAGAGAGAGAATGGGCGCACCAGGGCCTCCAGCCACCGCAAAAGAACTCCAGACGCGTGTGCCCCCTTGTGCATCTGGTTTACGTGGGTCCTGGAGAATCGAGCCTCGAACCGGGGTCCTTAGGCTTCATAGGCAAGCGCTTAACCGCTAAGCCATCTCTCCAGCCCTAAGCCTGGATTTTATCACTCACGCTGTGCCTAACTCTGGTGGATGCACCACTGGGCCTTGAGCCGTCCTTGCTGTGTTCGCCCCCATTCCTCCCCTGCCCATCCCTCCCCACGTAGATGCTACTATCAAAGGACCCCTGTTGTGACAACCAAGATATCTCCAGACATGGCCAAAAGCCCCCGAGGGAGGGCAGCATCACTCATGGTTGGTTGAGAGCCAATGGCCGGGCTCAGGAGATGGCTGAGCACTTGCCACGCAAGCAGTGGCTTGAGTTTGATCCCCAGCACCCATGGGAAAAGCTGGGTGTGGCCATGCACCCCTGTAAGCCCAGTCCTGTGGGGAGCAATAGCAGCAGAGTCACTGGTCAGCCAGTCTGACCAAGAAAAATAGTCTCCCGGTTCCGTGAGAGATTTGGTCTCAAGGAAACATGGACAGGAACCAAGGAGGAGCAAACCTGACACTCTCCTCTGCCCTGCACGTGTGTGCACAAGGGGAAGTGTGTATCTGAACACACACACACACACGTACACCACCACACATCACACCGCACATACTGTGCACACACCCAAACCAAAAACAACAACCCAACAAAATAAGTGAGAACCACTGGTGGAAACCACCTCTGTGTTTCACCACCCTTGGCCCTTGCCAACTCATTCCATCACTATGTTCTCCGTGGTTCCTTCTCCTCTCCTCCTCTCCTCCTCCTCGTTGCTGCTGGTGTCAGAGCAACAGGATTCTAACTTTCTGGGTGCCAGAGACACGTGTTTTGTATACACTGAGTCATTTCCTGTCACCATCTCAGCGGCTGCTGTGAGGTAGCTAGACGGTGACAGAGTTAAGCAACTGGCTTCACTTGTCATTACGAGGAAGCTTGTTAGCTCTGGTCCTTAAGCCTCGCCCTCTCACGCCTCCCTCAGCCCGAAGCCACCTGGTCGGTTTCCTCCACCAGGCGTTGCTCCTCCACAGACCAGGCCCTGGTCTGATCTGACTGACTGAACGTTCCTCAGAACCTAGAAGCTCTCGGACTCTCTCCCTCCTGAGGTTCTAGTCTTTGGGGGGGTCTCTGGTTTGGTGGCTCTGACTCCAACCGATGTCTTGGGAGCTGGGAGGATGGACGGGCCCTGTGGTGCGGGGCTGGACGGCTGCTGAAAGTTCTGGCGAGGGCAAGAGCAGTTATCGGGAGTGGGGAGCCAAAGAAAGCCCAGGGGCCACCCTGGCCAGTTCTGCATCCTACACTGGCCTCTCATTCTTGTTACTCCCATCTTGGTCCCAGAAGTCCAGCCATCTTTTCATACCATTATTACTCCGGGACAGGCATGGGACTCAACTTGGTCCAGTGGCCTGCATGTGGATATGCAAAGCAATCAAATCTAAGGAAGGCAGAACTTAGAGAGGGCAGGGGGAGAGAAAGAGAGAGATATGAGGACTGAGAGGGAGCGGGGTGGCCACCGTCATGTGTGAGACCCTTGACGGTCCGTCTGGGATTGTCCACCTCTGTGGCCGATAACTCATTTCTATGAAGCAGTCTGGAGTTAGCTCTCTGGGCCACTCGGTGTAACCCCCTGAGTCTCAAATTGGTGCCCTCTGCCCTGGAGTGCCCCTTACCCTCCTCTGACCAAGCCACCCTTCCAAAGAGCCTTTTTGTCCTCCGGGTCTGAGTCACAATGGCTCTGACATTGATGAGGACCCCGAGGGCCACGGGGCTCTGCAGGCTAGCTCTGCAGACCTCTCTCAGCTCAGGGTGACCCGTCAGGAAGTGGGACCCCATCAGCAGACCCCAGGGCAAGAGGAGGGAGGGGTGTGTCAAGTGAACGACTGTCATTTTGGAGCGTGTCTGCTCTGCTAGGAGCTGGGGGGTGGGGGAAATCTGGTATCAGAGGAGCTCCAGGACCCATAAGGAGACACACAGGGCTAGGACACCCCACTTCGACCATGATTCTACCATCTCTGCTCCCCACCCCACCCTGCCTCTGGAACACACACACACACACACACACACACACACACACAAAGTGAGCTCTGCTGGGGATGATTTGAGAAAGATGGCCAAACGTGCGGGCAATAGCACCTTCCCAAATGAAGTCCAGATGGGCGAGTAAGAGTGTGCATATGTGTGCGAGCCCCGCGCGTGAGCTGACGCGCGCGGCAGGCCGTGCAGCACATTTCCATACTAACTGCGTGGTCTTGGCACATTAGGCGTATGCTCACGTGTGTGCCCGCGCCCGCATGCGCATCCAGCCCCCCGTGTGAATCACTTGCAAGAACCACTTGGAGCAGGACTCTGAAAATCCCAAATTGGGGCAAACATGGGGCGTGGTACTATCAGACACGGAGTATTGGTAAGAGCCAAGACAGAATGCTTTATAGTATCCAAGGTGTCTTGCTGCTCATTCTCCAAGGGTAAACACCCCCCCAGGGTCTGCAGTTCTGGGAAGCCTGCAGTCAACCCCGCCCCACCCCCCCCTCCAGCCCAGTTACCTTCCTGTCACTTCCCGCCTGCATGCCCAGATGGTGCCCGAGATATAATCGCCATATAACCCCCCCCCCCACCTCCCGAAGGCTGTGAGCTATGGAATACATTTCAAGCCATGCTATAAACTGTGCTTTTGGATGTCATTGAATACTCCCGTGCCAATGACATCATGGTTTCCATGGCAACTAATATAATTAACATGAGAGAAAGTGCAAGGAGAGAGAGAAGGGAAAGAGGTAAAACACCAAGTCCAATCCCAAACAGAGAAAATTACACGGTGGGGGAGGGGGGACCATAAAATGCTTTACTGCCACTTGTTAGAAGGGCCAACATAACTCCGGCTCAGCTCCAGGAGCAATGAGATCATTTGCAAACTGTCTCTCTCGCCAAACACAGAGAGGGCTTTGTCGCCTTCCAAGTTTATTGAGTTGAAATAGAGGAGACTGCTACAGGTAGGCAGGAACACCTCCACCGCCCTCCCTATTGGAAGGATATTTATTTATTTATTTGCAAGCAGAGAGAGAGAGAGAGAGTGAGCTGGCACATCAGGGCGTCCAGCCACACGACAAACAAACTCCAGATGCATGCGCCACTTTGTACGTCTGGCTTTACGTGGGTACTGGGAATCGAACCTTGGGTCCTCATGCTTTTCTGGCAAGCACCTTCACCACTAAGCCATCTCTCCAGCCCCAGTTTTGGTTTTTGGCTGCTTTGAGACAAGGTCTCACGTAGGCCAAGTTGGTCTGGAAGTTGCTGAGGATGACACTGAACTACTGACCCTACTGCCAGCATGCCTGGCCCCCAGCATTCTTTTAATTTAATTAACTTATTTATTTGACAGAGAAAGATGGGGGGGAGAGAGAGAATGGGCGCGCCAGGGCCTCCAGCCACTGCAAACGAACTCCAGACGCGTGTGCCCCCTTGTGCATCTGGCTAACGTGGGTCCTGGGGAATCGAACCTGGGTCCTTTGGCTTTGTCATCCCTCCAGCCCCCAGTATTTTTATTTACTGTTTAATGGTGTGCTCTCTCGGGCATGGGGATAGAAAGAAGAAGGAGGGCAGCCCCTCACACGTGACTCACTTCCTAGCCCTGGGTTTCCTTAGGGTGGGGATGGGGGAATTGAGCTAGACATCATTCCTTGCTGCGGTCCCACTGTGCTGACCCATGCTAGACACGTGACCCCCCCCCCAAGGGCACTACACCTCCATGACAGTGTCCCAAGCGTCTGAACTGAAGATGGGGAAGAGGCTTGTCCCCTCTGAGTTTCCCCCTGAATATAACATGCCTCAGCCAGCCTGGCGGAACCACGCACCTATCCTGTGATGCTATACAACACACATGCCATCTCCGTGGTACCCCTGACCCCCCTGCACGGCAGGGGGTGGCAACAGTCAGTGGCCAGACGGGGGGGGGGGGAGAATCCATCCCAGGGAGGTGTGAGGTGGCAGCGGGTCAGGCCTTGGGGAACGCGGGGCCAGCCCCGGAGCATGTCCCTGTGTCTGTCAGCCTACGTTGGCAAAGCAAGTTCAAAGGCACACCTGGCTAAGAGCTTTGAAAGGATCTCAGAGTGGCATCAAAGCTTAAGTGTAGGGGCCCCCGGGTGACACTGTCTGCCTGGCCAGGAAGCCAGCTCTCGCTGTGGGATCTTGGTAGCCACAATTGTACTTAAGGTTACATATAGTGGGCTAATATTGCCTTAGCTGAAAAAAGAATATTAGTTATAAATAATAAAAAGATGAAGGCAGCTTGGGAGGCAGAGGTAGGAGGATCACCACGAGTTTCAGGCCACCTGAGAATACAGAGTGAATTCCAGGTCAGCCTGGGCTAGAGTGAGACCCTACCTCGAAAAAAAAAAAAAAAAAAAAAAAGATGAAGCCAGGTGTGGTGGCACACACCTTTAATCCCTTTTGTCCCAGCACTTGGGAGGCAAAGGTAGGAGGATCACTGAGAATTTGAGGTCAGCCTGGGACTACAGAGGGAGTTCCAGGTCAGCCTGGGCTAGAGTGAGACCCTACCTTGAAAAAAAAAAAAACCCAAAATAAATAAAAATGATTTGGGGCTGGAAAGATGGCTCAGCGATAAAGTGCTTGCCTGCAAAGCTTAATGACCCAGGTTTGATTCCCCTAGCACTCACGTAAAATCAGATGTACAAAGTGGCATATGCAACTGGAGTTCATTTGTAGCAGCAAAAGGCCCTGAGTGCCCATTCTCTCTTTCTATGTCTCTCTTCTCTCTGTCTCTCTATGCATGCAAATAAATAAATAAAATATCTTTTTAAAAAATCTATTCCTTTTAAAAACATGTCAGAGCCACCACATCCAAGGCAAGTTTGAGAAATTCACTTCCAGAACAGCTGAAAGAGACCAGGTCATTAGGCTTTGAAGGCAACTGCCTTAACCACTGGGCAATCTCTAGCCCCAAAGTATTGCTTTATATAAACAATATTTCAACATTGTCTCATCCGTGAAGACAAAGGCATAATACTCATATATGATGTTCATTGGGGGGAATCTGGGTGCTGAGTAGAAGAGAACCCTCTTCATGTGTTCTCTGTCAATATAAAACCATTATAAGAGGTAAAATCTATTTTTAAAAGCCCGAGGCATGGCAGTAGTAAGTTTGAGGCCAGTCTGGGGTACATAGCAAGGTCCTGTCTCTAAAAGAGAAAAGAAACCCCTGCCCCCTCCCCTCCCACCCAGGCCAAGGACAACACGGTGAAGGGTCACCAACCGTGGGTGCCAGTAGCAGATGTGGCTCAGGCCCCAAGTCTGCCTCCTCCGGCTGTGATGTCGGCAGCTGACCTCATTTCTCCCAGCTGCAGTTTCCTCCCACCTCAGAGGGGTGAGAACAAGGACACCATCTTCACAGCGCTTTGCAGTGAGCAGAGGAGGGGCTTTGGGGGAGTCCGAAGCGCAGGGCCTGGCTGGGGTGGTGACATTTGGTCCAGTGATAGGACTCCTCATGGACACTAGCTAGCCTGAGGCTTGTCTTTCTCTTGTCTTTTCTTGTTCATTTTCATTTTAGGGTTCTCATTTTTTTTTTTTTTTTTTTTTGAGGTAGGGTCTCGCTACAGCCCAGGCTGACCTGGAATTCACTATGTAGTCTCAGGCTGGCCTCGAACTCATGGTGATCCTCCTACCTGTACTTCCCGAGTGCTGGGATTAAAGGCGTGCGCCACCATGCCTGGCTTCATTTTCATTTTTTGAGGCCATGTCTCATGTAGCCCAGGCTGGCCTCAAACTCTGAGTACCTGAGGGTGTGCTCCTCCGGCCTCTGCCTTCCACATGTTGGGAGTACAGGCACACCCTAACTCAATTTCTTTTGAGACAGGGTCTCCCTATGGAGCCCCAAATGACCCCGAACTCCCCATCTTCCTGCCTCCCCCTTTCTTGTACTGGGATCACAGGGCATCACCGCCATGCCTGCCTGACATTTGGCCCGGGGCCTTTTCCATCCACATCAGTGTGAGGCTGGACAGAGTACATCTTTCGAATTGATCTACAGAGAACCATAGCTTGCTTTACACAATGACTTCCTTGTGCAATGGAGACTCTCTCTCTCTCTCTCTCTCTTTTTTTTTTTTTTTTTGAGGTAGGGTCTCACTCTAAGCCCAGGCTGACATGGAATTCACTATGGAGTCTCAGGGTGGCCTTGAACTCACTGCAATCCTCCTACCTCTGCCTCCGGAATGCTGGGGTTAAAGGAATGCACCACCACGCCCTGCTTCTTTTTTTTTTTTTTTTTTTCCAGGTATTTATTTGAGAGACAGAAAGAGGCAGACAGAAAATGACTGAGTCTAAGCATAGCAGGACATCCTGCCACTGCAAATGAACTCCAGATGTGTGTGTCGCTTCGTGCATCTGGCTTTACCTGGGAACTGGGGAATGGAGCCTGGGCCACAGGCTCTCAGGCTCTGCAAGAAGGTGCCTTCAGTGGCCGAGCCATCTCTCAAGCCCAGTAACGGAGACGGTTAATTCGAGGTGCCAGTGGGGACGTCCAGGGTGGATCATGGGACTTCAAAGAAGAAGGAATGGTGGTGATTTCTCAATGATGAAGACACACTCAGTGAACTGTGAACACATCCAGACCTGGGAGCTCTGGTGGCAGGAAAGATGTTCCCACCGGCTTTCTTAGGTGGTCCTCAAAAGGAGGTTGTCCTCCCCCTTACCCCCTCACATCCCAGATCTGAGCTCAGGGGGTCGGTTTCTTCTCATTCTGAAGACCATGTTTCCTTTTTTCTTTCTTTCTTTCTGTTTTTTTTTTTTTGTTTGTTTGTTTTTTTTGAGGTAGAGTCTCACTGTGGCCCAGGCTGACCTGGAACTAACTATGTAGTCTATAAGGGTGGCCTTGAACTCACAGCGATCCTCCTACCTCTGCCTCCTGAGTGCTGAGATTAAAGGTGTGAGCCACCACACCCAGCTCTTTTTTTTTTTAAGTTATTTTTATTTATATTTTTATTTGAGAGAGTGAGAGAGGGCAAGTGGCATACACACACACACACACACAGAGAGAGAGAGAGAGAGAGAGTGACAGAGAGACAGAGAGAGAATGGGCACACCAGGGCCTCCAGCCACTGCAAAAGAACTCCAGACGCATGTGCCACCTTGTGCATGTGGCTTACGTGGGTCCTGGGGAATGGAACCGAGGTCCTTTGGCTTTGTAGGCAAATGCCTTAACTGCTAAGCCATCTCTCCAGCCCCATGTTTCCGTCTGTTTTGTTGAAACAGGTTCAACCGTGTAGCCCAGGCTAGCCTCAAACTCACGATCACTGCGGTCCAGCTTCCGGGGTGCACAAGCCATCACCACGCCGGGTTTCTAAGCAGCAGTTTTTAGGGAGAGAGGATGTGATCCAATGGGGCGTCTTTCTCCGATGTTAGCAAACAGCAGCAGCGGCTGCTGCGTGCGCAGGCTGTGATGATCGATCGCCCCGCTCCAGCCGAGCTGACGGACCCCTCCACACCCTCCTTCTTCCTGCGCGGTGAATAGTGCATGGTCTCGCCCCTGGCCCTCGAGGCTGGTAATTAGTGTTTACCCAGCGCCCACCAGGCGCTGTGCCAGATCTCAAATGATGGAGCCATCTTCCAAGCCAGATCTGATCGCTTCCCTTTCCCAGGGGAGTAAACTGAGGCTGGGGGGAGGGGTGAAGGGGCTTGCCCAAAGCCACACGGGGAGGCAGGTGAGGCTGGGGTCCCAAGGAAGGACTGGTGTTTGAGCCTTTGGTTCAATTCAGAACCTCCTCATGGAGTACTTAGGCGCTGAACTTAGGAGACCTAGTCCTTGACCTTGAAACCCTTCCTTGACCTTGAAACCCTTCTCCCGAGGAGTGCTGGTCTACACCCTGCTCTGGAGCCCAGAGCCCGAGACACGAAGTGAGCTCCCTGTGCACCGCGTGAGTCGGCGGGCGCTGGCACGCATGACCTCTCCTTATGCCCGCAGGACCGGTGACCTGTTCGGCCCCACTTGTCTGGGGCTTTCCAGGTTTCAGCCCCGTCCTGGAGAGCCACGTCTCCGGGCTGAGAAAACAATGACAGCGGCTCTCCCCGCAGGCGAGGCGGGACGCTTTGGCTGTAGTCACACGATTCTCCCCAGGCATGGGTGCATGGAGGCCACCGGACGCGTGGGCCCGCCTGACGTCATCAGGTCGCCCCGCCAGTGGCAGGTCCTGTGATGATTCCCACTGGCAGATGAGGAGCAGGTCTGGAGAGGATAAATGACTTAGTTAATCAAAGCCCAAGAGGGAGCAAGGGGCGACTGGAGTCAGCTGTCTGCCGTGGGGCAAGGGCACCCTTCCCAAATGTCCACAGTGCCGCCCTATGGGCTGGCCACAGCTAACTGAGCAGTGGGGGAAGGGTAGACTTGAACCCAGATTTATGTTCCTTCTACTGAAGGAATTTAGACCACAGTTTCCCTAAGGGCTCAGCGTTGTTGCCAATAAGTAAGCAGTCCAGCCTTTTGCAAAATTTTCTTTGTTTTGTAAATAGTTTTAAATATTTTATTTATTTATTTATTTGAGAGAGATAAAAAGAGGGGAGGGGGAGAGAGAGAAATAGAATGGGCACACCAAGGATTCCAGCCACTGCAAACAATATCCAGACACATGTACCACCTAGTGCATCTGGTTTTACATAGGAACCGGGGACTCAGACTTGGGTCCTTAGGCTTTGCAGTCAAGAGCCTTAACCGCTGAAAATATCTCCAGCCCTTGTAAATTTTTATTTATTTTTTATTTACTTGTCTCTCTCTCTCTCTGTGTGTGTGTGTGTGTGTGTGTGTATGTATGAGCACACTAGGGTCTCTTGCTACTGCAAATCAGTGTTGGTCCAGCTTTATGTGCATGGCTGGGGAAGTGAACCTGCTTTGCAAGCAAGCACCTTTAACCACTGAGCAATCTTCCCCAATCTCCTTTCTGCCTTCTCCACACCCCTAGACTGATGAGTTGAATCTTTGGTGCCTCCCAGCAGAGGGGCCTCTTCAGACCCGAGGGGATAGCTTTTCTTTGCCTATGTGGTATAAGGCCTGCTGTTTGATATACTGGGTGTGAGGCATGCCCATACTGTGGACTGTAAATATATTTTTAAATATATTTATTTATTTGAGAGAAAGAGGCAGATAGAGATAGAGACAGAGAGAGAGAGGGAGAGGGAGAGGGAGAGAATGAGTGTGCCAGGGCCTGCAGCCACTGTAAACGAACTCCAGACACATGTGCCACCTTGTGCATCTGGCTTACGTGGGTCCTGGGGAATGGCAGCCAAGCACCGTAACCTCTAGGCCATCTCTCCAGCCCTGGACTGTAAATACTAATGCTGAGAGTCAAGCCTGGGCCCTGTCTAACTGGGCTGGTGCAAGCTGCCCCACGTGGCCTTGGAGCAAGGCAAAAGGTACCACCCTTCCTGAGCAGTCCCTCCCCTGGTCCACCCATGGCCTGAACGTCCCGTATTTGACATGAGTGGACTCCAAGGCAGTAGGTGGCTGTCTCCTCCAGTCTACCTGAAAAAAACACAAGCTTGTCAGGAAGGACCTGGCACCGACCTGGCTGGTGGGCAGCTAGGATTGTTGTCCCTGCCTGCATTCCAGATCTGGAGGCCACTGACAAGGTCCCCCCAGCACTTCACCAGCATATGCTGTGGGTGGGGAACAGGGAAGGGTTTGGGGGGTGGAGGGACGTCAGCTGGGTAGCCTTGCAGTATGGACATTGGGTGGGGATGAGGAGCGTCTATTAAATGAAAGACTGTTTTCTCTACGACACCTTTGTGGAATTCACTTCCCTACCAGTGACGGTTCTACTTGCTATGGGGTATGACATGCACTCTTTGGTAGGGTAGAAGGATTAAATGGCACACAGACAGACAGATAGCACCATGCCTACCACGTCGAAACTTGTTTTGGCTAATAATCAACACCTGCTCTGTGCCAGAATGCACGCTTTTCAGTTTAGCAGTCACCCCGAACATTGACAAAGCCCCCAGAACCTGTTACACACCAGATGCAGCAGCTAATATCCAGGTGTGTTTTCCTGTTGACACACCCCTGACCTGGTGGGTTTGCTTGACTCCCCCACCCACCCACCATCCAGTATTCATGGGGGGCGGAATTGGGCTTGGGAGCTAGGCTGCAGTCTGTGAACAACGGACACTGAATTCTTCCCAGTGACACAAAACCCTTCATGCAGAACATACTGTTCTGATATATATATATATATGTTCTGATATATATATATATATATATATGAGGCAGAGTCTCACTCTAGCCCAGGCTGACCTGGAATTCACTATGTATTCTCAAGCTGGCCTCAAATTTATAGCAATCCTCCTTCCTCTGCCTCCTGAGTGCTAGGATTAAAGGTGTGCACCACCATGCCCGGCTTTAAAAATATATTTTATTTATCTGAGAGAGAGTGACAAAGAGAGTGAGTATTTGTGCACCAGGGCTTCTTGCAGCTGCAAACAAACTCCAGATGCATGCAACACTTTGCACATCTGGCTTTACATGGGTACTGGGGAATTGAACTCTGGTTGTTAGGAATTGCAGACAAGCACCTTAACTGTTGAGCCATCTCTCCAGCCCAACGCTTTTAATTTATTTGCAAGCAGAAAGAGAGAGAGAGAGGGAGAGAGAGAATGAATGGGTGCATCAGGGCCTCTAGCCACTGCAAACAAACTCCAGATGCATGTGCTCCTTTGTGCATCTGGCCAACAGGCTTTGCAAGCAAGCACTTTTAACTGCTGAACCATCTCTCTAGCCCAGGTTCTGCCTTTAAGAAGCTTACAGAAAGCTGGATGTAGTGGCTCACCATGAGTTCAAGGCCAGCCTGGCTTAGAGTGAGACACTACCTCAAAAAGCAAACAGACAAAGGAAGAGGAGGAAGAGGAGCTGTTTATGGGAGCTGGCAGCATGGCTCAGCGGTGGTGCCCTTGCTGAACTTGCACACTGTCCTGGGTTCCATCCCCAGGACCAGGAGAGGAAAAAGCGTACGGCTATCTCATGCCTTTCAAAAGGTTGTTAAAGGGGGCGCACGCGTCTGGAGTGCATTTGCAGTGGCTGGAGGCCCTGGTGCGCCCATTCTCTCTCTCTATCTGCCTCTTTCTCTCTCTGTCTGTGACTCTCAAATAAATAAATAAAAATAAACAAAAAAATATTTTTTAAAAAAAGGTTGTTAAAATCAGGTGTGGTGGCGCACACTTTTAATTCCACTACTCGGGAGGCAGAGGTAGGAGGATCACCATGAGTTCAAGGCCACCCTAAGACTACAGAGTGAATTCCAGCTCAGCCTGGGCTAGAGTGAGACCCTACCTCAGAAGAAAAAAAAAATTTTTTTTGCAGTGGTCTTGGATATACTAGGTAAGCACTCTACCACTGAGTCACACCCCCAGCCCTGAGTCCTTATTTTATTGTCCACATCACACTTTATTATTTTATTCTTACTGTTTTTAGACAGGGTCTCATGTAGCCCAAGCTGGCCTTGGACTTGCTATGTAGCCAAGGATGATCTTGAACTTCTGATCCTCCTGCCCCATCTCCTGAGTACTGGATTACAGGCATGTACTACCACCAACCAGGTACACAGATAAGACTTTTCATGCCTTAAATTTTTTTATTTTTTTTTTTGTAAAGCCACGTATTGAAACCAGGGCTTCAGGCATACCGTAGAAGCAATCTACTAACTTAGTATGGCCCCAGCCCGGTGGGAAGTTTTATAATCATTGTCTTTTTCTGTGTCCATCCATCTACTTCCAGATGTTGAGATGGGATGAATGTGTTATTCAGATGGAGGGACATGCATTTTGGTGGCCCAGAGGGTGAATTGGTGTAGACTGAATAGTGTTCCCTCTATGAAAAAAAAAAAAAATCCACATAGGACCCCACAGTGCGACTGTATTTGGAAAGAGTCTTTGCAGGCGTAATTGAGAATCTCAAGAGAAGACCATCAGAACTGGGGCAGAGACCCATTGACTGATGTCCTCAAGAGGACAGGAAGGGATGTGACCAGGAGGCAGGAGAATCCATTTCTGTGTTTTAACTACCCAGGTTCTGGCCATTGATCACAGTAGCCCTAGGGGAGCAAGAATCACATCTAACTGAATGACAGGCGACTTGTTCTGAGCAAGGTGTGGTCAGGTGATTTTGTTGCCATGAGAACATTATGTACAATCTAAGATGGTCCACAGTCACCAGGAAATATCTTCTGGGACCACTGTCACATGTCTGGTCTACTGCTCTCCCAATGCTGGAAAAACATCTACGATTCCAGCACCCAGGCTCTGCCTCGGTCTGACAGAAGGGACAGAGGCGGTGGCGGGCCTGATGGGCTGCAAGAGGCCGGCTGGGGTTGGAAGCAGAGGTCAGGCATCGTCAATGAGAATATGTGCTCAGCACTCTGCATGATGTCCGCACACAGTAGGAGCTCTGCGTGCCACAGGACCAGGAGCCTCCTGTCCCTCTGGGTGAGAGGTCTTACTGTGAACTTGCTTATGCGGCTCCAGAAGGTCAGCGAGAAGGGGTGGCCTGAGAGAAGGGGAGAAGGGGAGGGGTTCCAGGTCAGAACTAGAGAACTGAACAGAAGTGGGGACAGTCTCCTCTGTGCTCTATCCCCCCCCTACCTCCCCAAGCCTCCAGACAGGAGTGGAGGCTGTAGCCTTCATCACACATTCTAGATCTTTCTTAAAAAAAAAAAAAAAAGCAGGGATGCAGAGATTGCTTAGTGGTTAAGGTGCTTGCTTGTGGAGACTAATAACCCAGGTTCGATTCCCCAGGACACACGTAAGCCAGATGCACATGGTGGCACATGGGTCTGGAGTTCATTTGCAGTGGCGGGAGGCCCTGGCATGGCCATTCTCTCTGTCTGTCTTTCTTCTCTCTTCTCTTTCTCTCTCTTCTCTCTGATTTTAAATAAATATAAGCCAGGCATGGTGGAGCATGCCTTTAATCCCAGCACTTGGGAGGTAGAGGTAGGAGTGAGTTTGAGGCCACTCTGAGACTACATAGTGAATTCCAGGTCTGCCTGGACTAGAGCGAAACCCTGCCTCAAAAAAAAAAAAAAAAAAAGGTGGAGAATGATTGAGGAAGACACTTCCACATGCACACACCCACATGCACATTAGCGCACATGCGTGCCCACACAGTGCAAACAGGCTTACACACCGCATACAATATACATGTGCAAACATAATAACAAGATAAAATCCGATTATACTATACTCACAACTCACCCCCACATCTGGGCAACTCTCACAGCAAAATTCCCAAAGGGTAACTTGGAATAGCCAGAGAGGTATGCATTTTTTCGTTTTGTTTTGTTTTTTTAATTTCTCATCTCTCCCAGTAAGAAAGAGAGAGAGAGCCATATATCTAGGGCTAATTTTTTTATTTTAACCAAAAGAAAATTAAAGAGCAGGGAGTGGTGTTCATTTCTTGTGGGGCAAGCAGAAGTCTTATTCCTTGCCTGTCTTAAAATAGCCCCATGCCAGGCAGGGCTGGCATTCTGCTCAGGGTCAGTTGCTCTGGGGACGGAGGCCCAGCCCTGCCTGGAGAAGGCAGCGAGGGGGCTGCGTTTTTCTGATTTACTGCCTTAATGCTTCTCCAATCCCGTGGAGTAGCCACTGGAGAGAGGCTTGGCTGCAGATGGGGTGAGAGCAACATGCAGAGATGCAGTATCAATAACTAAATATAACTCACATCTGAAATGCCTTTCACTGCACCAGAGTGCTTTCCAAATATATTATCTCATTAAATCCACACAAAAGCGGAGGGCGGGAGAGTTTCCTCTCTTCCCTTATGGAGCAATGGAGACCCCGCAGCCCAGATCTTTCATAGCATCTGCTGTGTGCCCCACCGGCTTCCCGGAAGACTCGGGTCCCAGGCACGTGTCCCGGGGACAAGCTTAGGGCTGGGGGCTGTGTTAGTTAAAGCTATGCTAGCTGCTATAACAAACCAGACGACTCCATGTCCCAGATATTTATCTATTTATTCCTTGCTATGTCAAATTCAAAATGGGCACCCTGTCAGGCGTGGCGGCAGTTGTCTTTAATCCAGCACTCAGGGAGGCAGAGGTAGGAGGATCACTGTTGAGTTTGAGGCCAGCCTGAGAGTACACAATGAACTACATAGACTACATAGGTCAGCCTGGGTACAGTGAGACCCCCCTCCCCCCGCCAAAAAAAAAAAAAAAAAAAAAAAAAAAAGCTGTCTGCTTTGCTGGTACCAAAATGGGTACCCCTGCTTTCTGGGCATCATTTAGGTACTCCAGCCTCCTCAAGTCTATGGCACCGTACACCTCTCAGCCTCCACCTCCTCTGCATTTAGCCTGCAGATGGTACAGAGTTTAAGGGACCGGGCCTGGAAATGCCCCACCCTCTCATCACATCTATGCACGATTAGGTAGAGCTGGGCCACATGACTATGCCTACCTGCAAAGGAGGCTGGGAAATGTAGTCCAGGCCTTCTGCAGGTGAAGCACTACAGACGTTTTCATGAAACCCTCCACGTCTACCTCCTGCTTCCGGTTCTGATTTTACCTACATGACATTTATTACATTCAGCATAAAATTTATGTTGAGGGCTGCAGCAATGGCTTAGTGGTTAAGGTGCTTGCCTGCAAAGCCTAAGGACCCAGGTTCGATGCCCCAGTACCCATGCAAGCCAGATGCACAAGGTGGGTGGTGCATGTGTCTGGAGTTGGCTTGCAGTGGCTAGAGGCCATGACACAACCATTCTCTCTGCCTCTCAAATAATCAATAAATAGCCGGGCGTGGTGGCGCACGCCTTTAATCCCAGCACTCAGGAGGCACAGGTAGGAGGATCGCTGTGAGTTCAAGGCTACCCTGAGAATACAGAGTGAATTCCAGGTCAGCCTGGGCTAGAGTGAGACTACCTCAAAAAAACAACAACAAAAAAACCCAATAATAATAATAAATAAATAAATAAATAAAATATTTTAAAAAAGATTTAGGTTGAAAGAAGGACCCTCCTCCTAGGATTTTATAAAACTAATGTCAAGGTTTTCTGTCACTGGTCCCCTGATACAGCTATTATCTGTGTGGCCAGAGGAGGCCAGAAGTACACAGATTTATGGCCCAGGGCCTTGGTGGTTCTGGCTTTGTAAATAACAAGGCCTCCTATATGCACAGCCAGTGTCTATGGCGGACCTCTTCGGTTGCCTCTGAATTTATGAGCAGATGGGTTGAGATAGCAGATGATCGCGATGGATAAGAGAGAGAGGTCGCAGCCCACGCAGGCCGGGACCTGGAGGGGTGGGGCTGGTTGCGGGCTCCCACGAGCCGCTCCACTCGGGTCCACGCTCTCCAAAGCCCTCGCCCACGTGCACCGCCAGACACAGCAACCGGCCGTCAGAGTGAGGCTGCGGGCTGTGGTTCGATGTCCGTAGCCCCTCCAAAATTCATGTCGAAACTTCACCCTCAAAGCCATGGCACTGAGAGACAGCATCTTCGGGAGGTAATTAGACTGTGGGGGATCTGTCCCCCCAGATGGGGTTAGTGTCTAGAAGTCATCGTCTGGAAGAGACTGGAACAACTTTTTTTTTTTTTTTTTTCCCCTTCTGCCTTCTCCGTTGATGACTGAGCACAAGGTGACATCTTATAAGCAGAAAGTGGACCCTCAGGGCTGGAGAGATGGCTTAGCAGTTAAGGTCCAAAGACCCAGGTTCAATTACTCAGGACCCACATAAGCCAGATGCACAAGGGGGCCCATGCGTTTGGTGTTCGTTTGCAGGGGCTAGGGGCCCTGTTGTGCCCATTCTCTCTCTCTCTTTCTCTCATCTGCTTCTCTCAAATAAATAAATAAAATATCTTTTAAAACATAAAATATAAATGAATGAAATTTTAAAAAAAGAAAAGAAAAGAAAGTAGACCCTCACCAGACCCGAAGGCTGTCATGTCAATGCCTTGTTTTTGGAACTCCAGCCCCCAGGACGGTGAGGAGCACATCTCTGCGGTTTGTAAATGGCCCAGCCTCTGGCATTTATTTTATTGTAGCAGCCTGAACAGACTAAGACAATTGCCAGAATATGGCCCCAAGCCACACGTGTGGCCATCAGTAGAAGGCGCAAGCTGCCGCTCATAGTGCTAAGCTATGGAAGCAGAGGACTACGGCGTGTTGGAACGTCACAGAGATTCTGTTGAGCATGGAAAAGAATTTTTACTAACGCAAGTCCATTTCCACAGAGGTTTGAATCACTGCAAACAAAACTAAATAGTTTAAGCCGGGCATGGTGGCGCACACCTTTAGTCTCTTCAGCACTCGGGAGGCAGAGCTTAGGAGGATGGCTGTGAGTTCGAGGCCACCCTGAGACTACATAGTGAACTCCAGGTCAGCCTGGGCTAGAGTGAGACCCTACCTCGAAAAACCTAAGTAAATAAATAAATAGTTTAGGAGTGGAAACATAGGTGGATAAACAAGAAAAAGGTATTTAACTCAGAATGGTGACTATCCGGCCACTTGTCGGGGAGACCCATTGAGCTCCCTGAGGTGTCAGGCACATGGAGAGGGGTGGGTGGCCTCTTTCATGCTAGTGATGCCCTCCGTCTGGCTCTCCAGCACGGTCCCACAGCTCCCCGCAGCCTCCTCTGCACCAGCCTGCCCACCTCCCTCAAGGTAATGTCACCCTTTGCCTTTCTGACTCCTTTGGACTCTTGTCCCCAAGGCTCCCGACCCCATGATCAGTTCTGCTCCTATGTGAAAGTGACTGGGAACACTGACAAATGCCACTGGTGATGATGTGAGTGACCAACATGGATTCTGGGTATCATTAAGGTCTGAGGACCTCCAGGTTGATAGACATGAGACACTTGTTTTTTTTTCTCCCCCTTCTGATCATCAAGCCCATTCAATGATTAACTCAGTTTCCTTTCCCTCAAGTAAAGGGCCTTTCTTCCAGTATTTATAGCATGGCCAAGTCACTTAGACAATTTCAAATACAGAATTCCCAGAGGAACTTCCAGGAAATGTCCCCGCTATTACATGACAGTGGCATTGTGTGGTCAGTCAGCTTTTTTTTTTTTTAATTTTTTTGTTCATTTTTATTTATTTATTTGAGAGTGGTGGAGAGAGAAAGAGTCAGATAGAGAGAGAGAGAGAGAGAGAGAGAGAGAGAATGGGCGCGCCAGGGCTTCCAGCCACTGCAAATGAACTCCAGACGTGTGTGCCCCCTTGTGCATCTGGCTAACGTGGGTCCTGGAGAATTGAGCCTCGAACTGGGATCCTTAGGCTTCACAGGCAAGAGCTTAACCGCTAAGCCATTTCTCCAGCCCGGTCAGTCAGCTTGGGGGTCATCTGGTCAGTTATAACATCACTGCCTCTACCACAGGACGCCTCGGCACCTTTACTGCACGAGTATAGTACGATACGATGGGGAACTAGAAGTGTGGCACTTTCCAAACTTCCCACAAATTTTCTTGTGAGGTTAGGGCTTCCTTCAACCTACTGAAGCTGGAATTTCAGCTTAACAGCATGGGAAACAAGACTGCGGCTAAACCCCAAGCCCGCTGAACGGAAAAGCGGCTCCTGGTCTCCGTTCGCCTCACTCTACCTGGAAGGGAAATGGGTGTGGGGCCATTAACAGCACAGCTGTCAGGAATGTTAATTACACCATGTTCTGTGACCCTAGAAGGAGGATCATCCAGGTGCTTAATAGAAAAGCATCATGGAACTTTCAGGTGACAAGAACGGTTTCCATTAGGTCATCTCATTGGTTCTTTGGTCAGAACAGAAAAAGGGGTTGGCCGATGTCACTACTCAGGAGCTCAAAGGGCTTGCTTGTTACTAAGGGTGAGGTCTTCAGGGGTGAGCAAAGAGAATAAGGTTGGGCCCCTCACTTGTGAAAGTGTGTTTTTTAAAATATTTATTTGCAATGAGACAGAGAGAGAGAGAGAGAGAGAGAGAGAGAGAAGAGAGGGAGAGAATGGGAGCACCAGGGCCTCCAGCCACTGCAATGAACACCAGATGCATGCACCACTTGGTGCATCTGACCTTACATGGGTACTGGGGAATCAAACCCTGGTCATCAGGCTTTGAAGGCAAGCGCCTTAACCACTAAGCCATCTCCCCAGCTCCAAAAATGTACTTTTAAAATATTTAATTTATTTGCAATCAGAGAAAGACGGAAAGAGAAAATGGGCACACCAGGGCCTCCAGCCACTGCAAACGAACTCCAAATGCACATGCCACTTTGTGCATGTGGCCATACATGGGTACCGGGGACTCGAACCTTAGCTGTTAGGCTTTGCGGGCAAGCACCTTAACCGCTGAGCCCAACCTCTCCAGCCCCCAGATGTTTTTTTCTTTTAAGATTCAGAGCAGCAGCAGCAGCAGCAGCAGCCTAGCAAACCTTACTTGTCCCACAGAAAAGATGCTCAGAGTCCTGGGTTTGAATGGCCTGGCGATGTCACAGGCCCCTTGCAGCTTCACACCCGCGAAGACTGAGGTGTCACTTTACAGTTACCAGTTGTTCCGGGAGGCACCAATAATCCCAACTTCCTTTAAAGTCCTGCGGCGTAAGGAGTCACCGAGGCCCTGTTTGGGATTTCCACCTACTTCACTGGAAATCCCACAGGCGGAAATGCTGCCTCGTGAACCAGAATAACAGATGCTCTGCTGGTGCACGCTTCCTGTTGGAAAGCAGACCGCGGGGCTGACAGATCCGTGACGGTTTTCCTAAGCCCTGCACTGGGGGCGAGGCTCGGTCTCCTCTGCGGAATGGGGAGGTCACAGGACTTATGTCACAGTCACCGCAGGACTGCAGCGAGGGACTCAATGTCAGGAGGAGAGTTAAGGACGGAGGCGCTCACCACGGGCAGAGCCTGGGCAGGGAGACAAGTAGCACTGGTAGATATGATCTCAGCCCCTGAGTCAGAAGGTAAGGCAAAAGTGGGTGGGGCCAAAATACCCTGAGATGTCACTGGCCATCAAGTAGGGTACACATGGTATTGTGTGTGTGTGGTATTGTGGTTCAAGGACCCCAGCGTCAGACCACAATATGAGAGAATCAAAGGAATGTTTACCTCCAGCTGTCCAGACCCTCCAACCCCTCTTCGCCCGCCAAGGAAGTGGGTCCCCAGTGGGGGGTGATTTGTCCCCCAGAGGACTTGTGGAACATCTGGTATGGTCATTCTTGTGACCTGCTGACAGGAGTGAAAAACCTGCCAGCCAGCTGTTCTAGAAGGTACTCTGGCCTTGTCAGTTAGCCACAGCCTTTGGCCAGCAGTTCTCCTCTTCATAAGTCATCAAGGAAATGAGAAAGTGGCACGATCTGTAATCTCAGCGCTCAAGAGGTGAGGTAGGATGACTGTGAGCGTCAAGCCAACCTGGGCAGCCTGGTCTCCATGGTGAGCTCTAGGCCAGCTTGGGCTACATGAGACCCTCTTTTAAGTCTCTGTGGAGGTGGGAGGGGGGAAGATGGTGAGCTCAACATGTCACTTAGCAATGTTCATCACAGTTTCTATTATATATCTCAACCTCTGGCTCTTACAATCTTTCCGCCCCCTCTTCTGCAAAATTCCCTTAGCCGTGGTGGGTAAGTTTTAAGTCTACGTCAGTGATGAGCTCTTAGAAGCCTCTGGATCTCTGCTGTGGTAGGTGTTGAGTGTCCTCAGGGTCTGTCTCCTTCAACCTGGCGCTGACTCTTGCTGTCTCCCCATTCCTCTGTGGATTCAGCTTGGCTGAAGTGAGAGGGGTCATTTATCTCTGGTCTCACTACCTTCTGAAAAAGAACAGAGTCTCCAAGGGAGAGGAGAGTCAGCATAGTTTAAATTATTTTATTTTATTTTATTTTTGTGGGTTTTTTTGAGGAAGGGTCTTGTTCTAGGCCAGGCTGACCTGGAATTCACTATGTAATCTCAGGGTAGCCTTAAACTCACAGTGATCCACCTACCTCTGCCTCTTGAGTGCTGGGATTAAAGGTGTGTGTCACCACGCCTGCCTTATTATATTTATTATTTATTTATTTGAGAGAGAGAGAGAGAGAGAGGCAGACAGCGAGAGAGAATGGACGCACCAGGGCCTCTAGCCACTGCAAACAAACTCCAGATTGCATGGGCCGCCACGTGCGACTGGTTTACAAGGGTATTGGGGGAATTGAACCTGGGTCCTTAGGCTTCACGAGCCATCTCTCCAGCCCTTATCACAGTTTTGACAGAAGACAGTGCCTTAAGTGTACAACAATAAGAAACTAAGCGAAAGTTTGCAGCAGTGATTTGATATAGCCAATAAGAATGATGCAGAAATGGGGCTGGGAGACGGCTTAGCAGGTAAGAGCACACGCCGTGCAAACACGGAGCCTGAGAGAACCCCAGACCACCTGAGTTCAACTCCCGGCACCCACCTAAAAAGCAGGGCCTAGTCACACACGCCTGTAACTGCAGTCCTGGCGGGGGGTGGGTAGGGACAGAGGCAGGAGAATCACTAGGGCACACTGGTCAGCCGGTCTGAGTGAATAAAACCACAGTAACTCAGGGGTGAGTGAGAGATTGTGTCTGAAGAGAGGTAGAGGAAGCATCTGACATTCTTCTCTGGCCTCTGAACACAGACACATGGAGTGCATGCATCTGCACACACACGTGCATACACATACCACACTGCACATGCTAACACACACGCACACACACGCACACACCTTTAATCCTTGCACTCATTTGGAAGGCAGAAGGAAGTAGGAGGATCACTTTGACTTGGAGGGCAGCCTGGGCCACAGAGTGAGGTCCAGGTCAGCCTGGGCTTGAGTGAGACCCTACCTTAAAACAAACAACAGGGCTGGAGAGATGGCTTAGCAGTTAAGGCGCTTGCCAGCAAAGCCAAAGGACCCAGGTTAGATTCCCCAGTACCTACGTAAAGCCAGACGCACAAAGTGGCACACGTGTCTGGAGTTCGTTTGCAGTGGCTAGAGGCCCTGGTGTGCCCATTCAGTCTCTCTCTGACTCTTTCTCTCTCTCAAATAAATAAACAGAACAACACAACGACAACAAGAAGAATGATGCAAAGTGAGTGTGGTGACTCGGGAAGATATTCTTTTTTTGGGGGGGGTTGGTTTTTGAGGTAGGGTCTCACTCTCGGCCAGGCTGACCTGGAATTCACTATGTAGCCTCAGGGTGGCCTCGAACTCACAGCAATCCTCCTACCTCTGCCTCTCGAGTGCTGGGATTAATGGTGTGCGCCACCACGCCCGGCAAGGAAGACTTTCTTGATGTGTTGTGGAAGAAGCAAGGCAGTGTGATACATCTCCAAGGTGAGAGCAGAGGCTAGTTGAGGCTGTTGGCCTTAAACAAAGGAAAAGCTACCCAACTTCACAGCACTGTGAGATGCTGTGTCGTATTTACTCGCGAAGCTGACCACACACAAAATTAAAGAGGGATTAATACCAGCATTGGCCAGAGCTCAAGGCAGCAAAATCCTCCTCTCATGTGCAGATGAGTAATAGGAAAGGAATTTCACAATTCTCTTGAAAATTATTTTATTTATTTATTTATTTGAGACAAAGAGGAAGAGAAAGAGAGGCAGGGAGAGAGAGAGAGAGAGAGAATGGATGTGCCAGGGTCTCTAATTGTTGCAAAAGAACTCCAGATGCATCCACCACCTTGTGCATCTGGCTTTACATGGGTACTAGGGAATTGAACCTGGGTCCTTTGGCTTTTCAGGCAAGGGTATTAACTGCTAAGCCATCTCTCCAGCCCTGAAAATTATTTTTTAAATTAATTATAACTACAAATCAATTAATTAAACTTTTTGGAGACAGTGTCTCCTGTATCCCATGCTGGCCTGGAACTCAATATATAGCTAAGGATGACCTGGCAATTCTGATCTTCCTGCCTCCCAGCGCCCAAGTGCTAGGCTAACAGGGGGCACCATCACGCCCTGCTTCTGTGGTGCTGAAGATGGAACCCAGGGTTTCATGCATGGTAAGGAAGCCCTCTACCCACTGAACCACACCCCACCCCCTTACCTATATTGCAAACACTATGCATGTACCCATATATACACAGAGATGTCTTTAAATGCCTAGACAGGGGTGTGGTAGGGTTTTTTTTTTTCTTTTTCTTTTCCAAGGTAGGGTCTCACTCTAGCCCAGGCTGACCTGGAATCCACTGTGTAGTCTCAGGGTGACCTTGAACTCGTGGCAATCCTCCTACCTCCGCCTCCCGAGTGCTGGGATTAAAGGTGTGCGCCACCATGCACAGCTTCGTAGTTTTGTTTTATTTTATTTTATTGTTTTATTTTGAGGTAAGATCTTACTCTAGCCCAGGATGAACTGGAACTCACTCTGTAGTCCCAGGCTGGCCTTGAACTCACAGCCACCCTCCTACCACTGCCTCCCAAGTGCTGGGATTAAAGGCGTGCGCCACCACACCAGCAGGTGTGGTAGTTTGAATGTATGGCCTCCATAGACACAGATGTTTTTAATTCAGAATTGAGTTTGGGGGCTAGAGAGATGGCTCAGTGGTCAAGGTACTTGCCTGTAAAGCATAAGGACCTGAGTTCAATTCCCAGTGCCCATGTCAAGCTAGATGCTCAAGGTGGCGCATGATCTGGAGTTCATTTACAGTGGCTGGAGGACCTGGTACACCCATTCTCTCTCTCACTCTTTCTCAAATAAATAGAATAAAATAAAAAATAATTGAGGGCTAAAGAGATGTCTTAGTGGTTAAGGCACTTGCCTGCAAAGCCTAAGAACTCATGTTGGGATTTCCAGATCCCACATAAGCCAGACACACAGTGACACAAGTGCTCAATGTCACACATGTGCACAAGGGGGTGCACATGTCTGGAGTTCATTTGCAGCAGCTGAAAGCCCTGGTGCACCCATTCTCTCTCTCTCTCTCTCTCTCTGTCTGCCTCTATCTCTCTGTCACATAAATTTTGGTTATTTATTTATTTTCATCTGAAAGACAGAGAGAGAGAGAGAGAGAGAGAGAAAGAATTGGCACTCCAGGGCCTCAGCTGCTGCAATCAAACTCCAGACGTTTGCGCCAATCTAGTGGGCATGTGCGACTTGCTTCATCTTTGTGTGTCTGGCTATCGTGGGATCTGGAGAGTCAAACATGGGTCCTTAGGCTTCGCAGGCAAGCGCCTTAACCACTAAGCCATCTCATCAACACTCAAATAAATTAAAAAATAAAAGAATTGCTGGGTGTGGTGGTGCGACGCCTTTAATCCCAGCACTTGGGAGGCAGAGGTAGGAGGATCGCTATGAGTTCGAGGCCACCCTGAGACAACATAGTGAATTCCAGGTCAGCCTGGGCTAGAGTGAGACCCTACCTTGAAAAAAGAAATTGAATTTGTAATGGGTTTCCAGCAACTTGGCTGGAGGAGGTATCACTGGGGCCAGATCTTGGAGACTAGACCTAAGGTGTGTTTGAAAGCAGATCTCAGTCCAGCCCTTCTAGGCGTGTTCAGAGCAGTTTGCGCTCTGGCTGTTTGCTTTACTATAGTGCTCGCTACTGGTGGTGTCTCTCTGCTATTGATCTATGGAGATGAGCCAGCGCCTTCTGCCATTGAGGGTGTTTCCCCTAGAATTTGTAAGCCTGAAATAAACCCCTTCCTCCCATAAGCTGTGTCTGGTTGGATGCTTGTCCCAGCAACATGGAGCTGACTGCAATGGAGAGTCACAGTAAACAGTTAACAGTGGTTAGTTACCTCTATGGAGAGGGAAGGGAGGAGAAGGCAGGACATGGTCTCTTTTCTTTTTTAAAAAATGTTTATTTATTTGGGAGAGAGACAGAGACAGAAAGAGAGAAACAGAGAGAGAGAGAGAGAGAGAGAGAGGTCACGCCAGGGCTTTCAGCTGCTACAAATGAATTACAGGCACATGTACCACCTTGTGTGTCTGGCTTACGTGTGTTCTGGAGAGTTGAACCTGGGTCCTTAGGCTTCACAGACAAGCACCTTAACCACTAAGGCATTTCTCCAGCCTCACGGACTCTTTTCTTTTAAATAAAATAATAAAATATTATGCATTTATTTATTTATTTGAGAGTGAGAGAAAGAGATAGAGAGAGAGAGAGGAAGGGAGAGAATGGGCATGCCAGGGCCTCCAGCCACTGCAAACAAATTCCAGATGCATGTGCCACCTTGTGCATCTGGCTTATGTGGGTCTTGGGGAATCAAACCTGGGTCCTTTGGCTTTGCAGGCAAGTGCCTTAACTGCTAAGCCGTCTCTCCAGCTCCTATGGTCTCTTTTCTATGCCACAGTTCTTTTGAATAGTTTGCATGCATTCATGTAATTCTTGGCTGAATTTTAAAAACAAACAAAAAGAGCCACAGGAAGATGTTAACACTGGGCCTTTCTGGAGAGAGCGTCGTGGGTGATTTTAGCCAGAGCTTCTTGTGGCTTATTTGGAGTTTTTGGATTCTTCTCCAGTGAACATGAATACCTGTGGAATTTAAAATAAAAAGGTTTTTTGACTTAACGTTTTCTTTTTCTTTTTTAAGTACTAGGGTGTTGAGGCTAGGGCCTTTCACATACCAGGTGAGCATTTTACCAGTGAGCTACACCCCAGCCCCTTTTTAATTAAAAAAATATATTTTATTTATTTATTTGACAGAGGCTGAGAGATCAAGGGCGAGAGAATGAAAGAGAGAGAGAGAGAGAGAGAGAGAGAAAGAATGGGTATGCCAGGGCCTTTAGACACTGCAAACAGACTCCAGATGCACGTACCACCTCGTACACCTGGCTTTATGTGGGTATTTGGGAGTCGAGCCCAAGTCCTTAGGCTTCACAGGCAAGCACATTAACCACTAAGCTATCTCTCCAGTCCATTTTTTTTTCAAAGCAGGGTCTCATTCTAGCCCAGGCCAACCTGGAACTCACTATGTAGTCTCAGGGTAGCCTTGAACTCATGATGATCCACCTACTTCTGCCTCCCAAGTACAGGGTCTCATTAATTTACCAAAGCTGGTTTTGAACTCATTCTGAAACCCAGGCTGGCTTTGAACTTATGATCCTCCTGCCTTAGCCTCCTGAGTAGCTGAGATGTCAAGCCTGGCTTAATTTTGAATTTGTGTGTGCATGCCAGTGTGTGTGTGCCGTATGCGTGGAGGTCAGAAGACAGCCCGTGTCATTCCTCAGCCACCATCATGTTTATTGAGACAGGGTCTCTCATGGGTCTGTCATTGTCCAAGTAGGCCAGGGTGGCTGGCCAGAGAGCCCCAGGGATCCTCTGTCTCTACCTTCTCAGCACCGCAGTTATAAGCATGCGCCACCATGCCTGGCATTTTGGATGTGCGATGGATCCGGGGATCAAACTCAGATCCTCATGCTTGTAAGCCCTTGATTTAAAAAAAAAAGTTTTTTTTGTTGTTGTTTTTTTTGAGACAGGGTCTCCCTATGCCTCTCAGTCCGTCTTCCAACTCTTGATCCCCCTGCCTCAGTTTTCCAAGTGTCCTAATTACTTGTGGGCTTCCCAGGTCTGGCAAGAACTTGTAATTACAGGAGGAATAATGTCAACTGAAAGTCTAAGGACGACATTTTCACACACAGCTAAACACAGGCCAAGACACAGCTGGCGGCTGCCAAGGACTCTGTGATCTGGCCGGGCTCTCTGCGGTTCTCTCTCACACACACTACAGTTAGGGCACAGAGAGCAAGAGTGCCAGAGGCGGGAGGATGGAGGGTCAGGGTGTCCTCAGGGCTCTGGCAATTAGGCACCGCCTGGCAGAAACCGGAGAGGGTAAACAGACAAGAAGCCTTCCAGCCCGGAATTCTGTGGTCTGTGCTGGTGGCCTCTCGCCCTGTGGATTCATAACCTGGGTTGCCAATTAATCCTTTCCGGACCCCAAGGTGCATGGAGATCGGCCTCTGTGACTTGTGCTCCTGTCCTCTGTGAGTTGTTTCGGTCGCCTCAGAGTTCTCCCCTCCATCTCCCATGTTAGGACCACAAGCAAGGAGAGAACAGCCCACTGGTGAGGCCACCTCTGCCCTTGCTATCCCAGCAGCTGAGAGACTGAGGCAGGAGGATCTCAAGTTTGATGACAGCCTGGCTACATAGCAAGAAGCTGTCTCAAAAAAAGAAGAAGAAGAAAAAAGAAAAAAGAAAGCTGGAGAGATAACTTAGCAGTTAAGGCACTTGCCTGTGAAGCCTAAGGACCCAGGTTCAATTCCCCCCAGAACCCGCATAAGCCAGATGCACATGGTGGCACATGTGTCTAGAGTTCATTTGCAGTGGCTAGAGGCCCTGGCGGGCCCATTCTCTCTTTTTGTCTCATAAGTAAACAAACACACAAATAGTTTTTTTTTTTTTTTAAGGACAGGAAGGAAAGGGCTGAATCTTCCAGTGGCTTAGTGGGTAGAGCCCTTGTCTAACACACACGAAGCCCCGGGTTCCATCTACAGAAGCACACATACCATATACAGGCGCATATTCCAGTACTCAGGAAGTAGAGACAGGAGATCTGTAACTACATAGTGGGTAGGGGGTTCACCTGGCTACATGAGACCTGTGAGAGAAAGTGGGGGGGGGGGAGGAAGGGGGAGGAAGAGAGAAAAAGGAAAAGAGAGAGAATTCTCAGAATCCTTCCCCTGACCAGGTCTGTGCTGGCCAGGTCTGCTGCTGACCTGTCACAGATAGACTCCATCACTTGACCCCCCATCCACACACCTTACAGAAGCCCCTCGAGGCAGCCATGGATCGTAACCATTATACAGATGGGGGAAACCGAGGCTCACACAGCCAACTGACTGTTGGCTGCAGAGATGGGGTTCAAGGCCACCGGACACGACGCTGCATCTACATCGTGGCTGTCTTGAATGACGGGGCCAGGGTTTGGGTGACCGCCTCACAGAGCTGACGACCCTCCAGTTCTCCTTGCGGTGGCTACGGCTCAGCTCACTCCACTCAGAGCTGACACCTGGTGCTCACTCCCTACGGATCAGAGTAGGTCTGCCCTGGCACATTCCCTCCCTCCCTCTCTCCCTCCCTCTGTCTTCCCCCCTCAAACAGACACTAAGCATATGCTCAGATGCTGGGATTAAGAATAACATGCAGGGGGCCGGAGAGATAGCTTAGCGGTTATGGCGCTTGCCTGTAAAGCTTACTGACTGGAGTTCGATTCCCCGGTGCCCATGGTAAGCCAGATGCACAAAGTGGCACATGCCATCTGGAGTTCATTTGCAGTGGCTGGAAGCCCCGATGTGTCTATTCTCTCTGTCTATCTCTCTTTTCTCTATCTCTTTCTGCTTGCAAATAAATAAACAAAAATAATTTTAAACAAAGAATAACACACAGGGCTGGGGAGATTGCTTAGTGGAAGCCTAAGGACCTGGGTTCAGATCCCCAGAACCCATGTAAAAAGTACACAGGCATGGAGGTGATGTGCCCTTATAACCCCAGTGCCGAGGAGGCAGAGACGGGGAAGCCTGGGGCTCACTGGTTAGCTACTCTAGCCAAACTAGTGAGCTCTAGATTTAGTGAGAGACTCTGTCTCCGAGAATAAGATGGAGAGAGACTGAGGGACACCACCAATGTCAACCTGTGGGCCTCCATGCTCACGCACACATACATGTGCATCCACAGACAGGTGTGTTCACACACATACCCCACACATACACAAATGCAAAAAAAAAAAAAAAAAAAAATCCAGGCTGGGAAACGGCTTAGCGGTCATTGAGCTTGCCTGTGAAGCCAGGTTCGATTCCCCAGTGCCCATGTAAACCAGATGCACAAGGTGGCACACGTGTCTGGAGTTCATTTGCAGTGGCTAGAGTCCCTGGTATGCCCATTCTCTCTCTCTCTCTCAAATAAATAAAAATTAAAAAAAAAAACCAAGACATAGAGAATAGAATAGCATGTATTAGAGGTCCCTGTCCTTAGGGACCAGAGAGCGCAGTGCTCTGGGAGACGAGGTATGAGTGGCCTGTGGGAGAGAGAGGTGGACAGAGTCTTCCTGGGGACCTCGTGTGCCAAGTTGGATTTTGGAGAACAAACAGAAGCTTGTTGGCCAAGAGAGGAAGCCAAAAGGGGAGACCCAAATCGCAGACCTGAACAGCGTGCACTTAACCCCCGCACAGAGCGCGCTGGCCCGGGGAGCTGTACCTCTTGGGTTCATCTCCTTTGGCCATCAGCCAATCACGTAAGACAGGGACTGCCTCTCCCTCTTTCACAGTGACTTGCCCAGTAGTGTCTTGCTCACAAGGTCAAGGCTGCAGCTGCAGCTTGGAGCTGGCCTGGAATATGGAGGGACTTAAGCAGATGGATTTGGTCCAGGGACTCAGCACCCGGTAGAAGGTGACAACCCTCTGAGAACCGGGGGTGGGGTGGGGTGAGGGGAGAAGGGTGGGCAGAGGCCCAGAGAAAGAGGGGGGGGGGGGAGGAGGAGGGGCAAGGCAGCTCTAAAGAACATGGTGTGTCCCACCAGGAAGGAAGGCACGTTAAAGTCCTAAATGAGAGTAGTGACATGGTTAGTCAGCGGACCCCAGGGGCCTCTCTCCTTGGGGTGTGCCCAGATTAACACGGCCGTGCAGGAGAAGGCAGAGCCACAGCGGGGCATGCACCCCTGGGCTCGCAAGTGTCAAGGCTCTAAGGGTCTCCCCTTAGCTCCTTCCGTGTTCTCCACAACTCGCCCCCACTGCCACAGGCCCCTGGGTTCTGGTCAACATCATCCGGCAGGGCAAAACTGAAGGTGGAGCGACGGAGACCACGTGGGTACGTCCGCCTCCTGGCCCCGCAGCCCCGTCCTTCTGGGCCTGTTAGTGAGGGCCAAGTTGCACCCCATGTCACGGCGCCACGGCCTTTAGCTCATCCGGTCATCTGCCCATGGACAATTGGGTCGTGCCCGCGCCTTGGTCTGACAAGTCACTTCTTACTCTGGTGTCTCCCAGGGGAGCAGAATTAGACACTCAAATGGGCAAAATCTGAACTGTCCCAACAGACATGCAATCTGGCGTGACTCATTTACCAGCAGCCCTTTACTGTAACAAAAGAGGAGGAGATCCTGGTCCTGGGTGGGACGGTGCTCTGTGGGGCACCCGGCTGTGGCGCACGCGTCATTTGGCTCACCACCTGGGCTGCCAGCCGAGTTGTAAGTCAAAGTTTTGCAAATTGGATCGTATTTTAGAGAGCAGATAAAAGAACGAGACGTGACTCCGTGGGAAGGATCCACACGCACGAGGTGATACTCAGAACCTGATTTACAGCTTTCGTAAAGACGGAAATCAGAGATAAATGTCAGCCACGCAGGGATCCTGGGAAAATTAATTAAGAGTCTGCTAGCATGATAGTTCTCCTGACTTTAAGGATTCCTGTTCACATTTAAATCTCACAAACGCAAAACTAACAGCGACATTTTTTCCCCCAGGTAGATATTATTTATGTCCAGCTTAAAGGCTGGGGAAACTGAGGCTCGGGGATATAAGTAACTTACCTTGGGGTCACGGAGCTGAGTGGCAGAGCTGGCATTACAATGGGACCTGAACGGTGAGGGAAGCTTGGGCTTTCCAGGAGATAGCCGTGACGGGTAGGTGTCCAACTGCCTGGCAGGGATACCAGCTTTCTCTTGAATCTGTCTCCCTGCTACCAAAGGGGCTGTATAACACCCCCCTCCCTCAGATGATATGGGGGGGGCTTAAATCAGAGGATGTATTGAGCACACAGCAAGAGCTCAGTACGAAGCCCTCAGTCCTGGCCACAATGCCACAAGAGTCCAGCGCAGCCCGATGGCCAGCAGTGTCACATGCCAGAGTTCAAATCGGATCTTGGTGGCCCCCAGCCACACCTGCGGGGCTTGGCACTCTGAGCTTTAGCTGCGGTCAAAGGACAACTGTAAGAATGCAGGAGACGGGTAACGTAATGTGGCACAGAGGGCCTCACACGCTCGCTGGGTCATGACTGTGTGTCAGGGAGTTTGGTGTGCGCTTCTCTGAGCCGAACCGTGAGGCCACCGTCCTGGGATGTGGCTTCTCAATGGAAGATGCTGAGGCCAGAGAGGCTTGGGAGTCATTCAGGGTGGACCCAGGCTTTGTCCCCGTCCTATATGACACCATACACGCCCTGCAGGTGATCTGTCCCATGCCTCTGGACCCCTCTGTCCTGATCTTGTTCAGATCCCATCGTCCCACATGTAGGGGATGAGGCTTATCCTAGCTCCAGTGGGACATGTTGGATTTGAGTCCCTTGGGAAGCAGGTGTTTAAGAGGATATTTGATGCAATGGGGAGATGGCTCAGCAGTTAAAGGTGCTTGCTTGCAAAGCCTGACGGCCTGGGTTCGATTCCGCAGGACCCACATAAAGCCAGACGCACAGTGTGGCACATGTGTTCTGGAGTTCTTTTACAGTGGTGGCAGGCCCTGGCGCACCCATTCTCTCTTTCTTAAATAAATGAATACAAATACATAAATAGATGGAAAAAAGAAGACATTTGTTATGGTTTGAATCTGGAGCATCCCCCACAGGCTCACGTTTGGAAAGACAGACTGCTCCTCCAGCGGGAGGACTGTTTTGAGAGGCTGCGTAGAGCGCTAGGAGGCGGGGCCTAGCCGAAGGAAGTCCTTCACTGGGGAGGGACCAAGAGCCACTATGCTTCTTGGATGGCCAAGAATGGAACAGCCCGTGTCGTGGGCCTGCTGCCCCCCATCATGAACTGAAACCCTCTGAGCCCAGGAGCCAAAAATAAACCTTTCCTCCCTTGAGTTGTTTCTGTCGGGTGTTGTGGTCACAGTGATGCCAAAGTAATTAATAGGACATTAGATGTACAAGAGGTTTATCAGGAGAAAGAGGAAGGAGAGGGGGCAGGAAGAAGTGGGGGAGAGCTCTCAGACTTTGAAACCCATCTGAACTTAGGCAGAGGATGGCCGAGTAGGAGGGAAGCTGGCGGGACTGAGGAGTTAGGGTCCAGCACTGGTCAGAAGGGCAGGAGTCTAGCACCCCACTGTGTACTGTCCTGCCTGCCTGGAGACAGAACCTCTGTGTGAGGCGGATCCACAGCGCAGCAGCTCTGGGCTGGAGGATTGAGTGTCACACATTCAGTCTCCATGGTGCCTTGGTCCAAGCCAATCAAAGTGAGCCTGCTTCCTTCCATAGCGCCTGCTATGGGCAGGTGTCTGTAAGGAGCCTACCCATGATCCACAGGGAAAGGTGTTCCTTCCTCTTCCTGTCCATATGGCTGTATGGGGACACTGAGGTCATGGAGGGATGGATAATTATGAAGACAAAAGACATTACACTTAAGAAGGCAGAATGAATTTGTTTTGTTATTTGTTTTGTTTTATTCAGTGAAGGGTCCCACCTTAGTCCAGGCAGACCTGGGAATTCACTCTGTAGGCCCAGTCTGGCCTGGAATTGACAGCGATCCTCCTACCTCCCAAAGTGCTGGGATTAAAAGTGTATGCCACCTCGCCCAGCTACTTTGATTTTTATTTTTAAGAAGTGAGTAGTGTCTCATTTCACCAGTATATGGTCAATTATTTAGCGAATCCTTCAGTATTTTTTTTGTTTTGTTTTGTTTTTAAGGTTGGGTTTTGCTCTAGTCCAGGTTTACCTGGAATTTACTCTGTAGTCTCAGGGTGGCCTTGAACTCACAGCAATCCTCCTACCTCTGCCTCCCAAGTGCTGGGATTAAAGGCGTGTGCCACCATACCTGGCTCCTTCATTATTATTATTTTTTTTTTTTTGTAATTATTTATTTGCAAGCAGAGAGAGATAGAGGAGAGACAGACGGAGAGAATGGGTGTGCCAGGGCCCTCTGCAGTTGTAAATGAACTCCAGACGTATGCACCACTCTGTGCATCTGGCTTTACGTGGGTACTGGGGAATCAAACTTGGGTCATCAGGCTCTGCAGGCAAGTGTCTTAACCACTTAGCCATCTCCCCAGACCTGTTTTTATTTTTTGACAATGTCATATAAGTATTAACTGTATGTTGACCATATTCACCTCTCCCCATTGCTTCTCTTACCCAACTCTCACTAAACCCCTTTATGGTACAGTGTCCCCCACAGTCTTGTGGGTTTCTGAAGACTCATACTCAGTCCTCAGCTGTTGGAGCCTTTGGGAGGTGGAGCCTTGCAGAAGGAGGTGTGTCACTAGGGAAAAGCCTTGAGGCTTATGAATCCAGCCCCATGCGGTGTTCAGAGCTCTCTCACTACTTCCTCCATGATTCTGTGGAGATGTGACATCCTTGGTCTGCTGACAAGAAGATGTGATGCCCTCCCTGGTGTCTGCTCTCTCCTCAGCTGCCATACTTTCTGTGCCACAGTGGAATTTCCCTCTCAAAGCTGAGCCTGGGGCTGGGAGATACCTCAGCTGTTAAGAGGCACTTGCCTGCAAAGCCAAAGGACCCAGGTTCGATTCCCCAGGACCCACATAAGGCAGACGCATGAGGTAGCATATGCATCTGGAGTTGGCAGTGGCTGGAGGCCCTGGCATGCCCATTCTCTCTCTCTCTTTCTCACTCAAATAAAAATAAAATATATTTTTTTAAAAAACAGCCTGAAGTAAACCCTTTCCTTCCTTTCCTAAGCTGCTTCTAGTCAGGTTGGGTATTTTGTCCCAGCAACCAGAAGGGAATTGCTACGCCCTTCTTCCAAAATTAATTAAGTTAGGGCTTGTGGGCTGGAGAGATGGCTTAGCAGTTAAGGCACTTGCCTGCAAAGTCTAAGGATCCAGACTCAATTTTCCAGGTCCCACAGTAAGCCAGATGCACAAGATGGCGCATGCATCTGGAGTTCGTTGTGGCTGGAGACCCTGGGTGCCCGTTCTCTCTCTTTCTCTCTGTCTCTAATAAATACATAAAAATAAATCTTAAAAAAAATTCGGGTTTGCATAAGCACGGGTGGGGGGCTGTTTATCAGAGCATGGACAATTTACCAGTGTCTATGTCACTGAGGGAGACGACTGTCCTCCCCCAGCAGCCATTAACTGCCCCTTGTTCCTCAGGGAGGGGCGGGGCCTCACAAGCCCCGCCTCCATTCGTGATGGAGTGTTCAGGGAACCAATCTCATGCAGGATTTGTGTAGGTCCCCATAGCTGCTGTATGTTCATGCGAAACTGCCAAGCGGTGCTCAGAAGGCCGTGCTCCACTGCACTCCTCCCTGCTTCTTGTTCTTCCATTCTTCCTGTCCTCTCTTCTGCCATGTTCCCTGAGCCTTGCAGGGGGTGATGTAGATGTCCCACTCCGGAGTGAGCCTCAGCAGTCACTTATTCTGAGTCTCTGCATTAACTGCTGCCCAGTGCAAAAAAGAAGCAAGAACATGGCTTTTTAAAAATACTGCATTTAGGGCCAGGTGTGGTGGCACACACCTTTAGTCTCAGCACTTGGGAGGCAGAGGTAGGAAGATCACTGTGAGTTCGAGGCCACCCTGAGACTACATAGTGAATTCCAGGTCAGCCTGGACTAGAGTGAAACCCTACCTCAAAAAAAAAAAAAAAAAAAATCTTGTATTTAGGGCTGGAAAGATGGCATAGCTGTTAAGGCACTTGCCTACAAAGCCAAAGGATGCAGGCTCGATTCCCCAGGACCCACTTAAACCAGATGCACACGGTGGCATGTGCGTCTGGTGTTCATTTTAAGTGGCTGGAGGCCCTGGCGCACCTATTCTTTCCCTCCCTCCTTCTCTCTCTCTCTCTCTCATTCTCTGTCTCTCAAACAAAAATAAATAAATAAATAAATAAATAAATAAATAAATAAGACCATTAAAAATATTTTATTTATTTGCATGAGAGAGAGAGATTGAAAATGGGCACACCAGGGCCGTGTGGCACTACAAACAAACTCCAGATGCATGCACCATGTCAAGCTTTACATGGGTACTGGAGAATCAAACCCAGGTCGTTAGGCTTTGCAAGCAAGTGCCTTTAATGGCTGAGCTATCTCTTCCAGCCAGGAGCATGGGTTTTTTTTTCTTTTTGGTGATATTAATGTGCCATCAAATTAACTACCATGGAATCTCCACCCTGAAGAAATGTGTTACGTGAGACAACAAATCCCTTCTCCATTAAATGATCTGTTCTCAGGTCGTGACTTACATCCTTGGGGAGCTGCTTTGAACAGCAGGTGTCTCACGCAGTCCCAGAAGCAGTAGGGCAGGGGCAGCTTGGCCTAAGGCTTGGGCTAAGGGTCTCTCCCCAGCTTACAGCCCACACGCAGCCAGGCAGCCCGGGGCTGGAGAATGTTGCCTGGGGCCTCAGCTTCCTCACCACTTGGGTCTCTCCCAAGAATTGCTTGGACCTCCTCACAACATGGCTTTGGCTTCCCCAGCAGGAAGTGATTGGAGAGATAGAGAGAAGGAGGGAGAAAGGTAAAGCCACAATGATTTATATACTAGAGTCGGGCATGGTGGCTAACGCCTGTAATCCCAGCACTCGGGAGGCACAGGTAGGGGGATTGTTGTGAGCCTGAGACTACATAGTGGATTCCATGTCAGCCTGGGGTAGAGTAAGATATTATCTTGAAAAAAAATTAAATTAAATTAAATAAACAAGCAGAAAGAACAGAAATATCCATCAATGGATGAGTGTGTAGCAAATGTACTGTACTCACACAGTGGAATAGTATTTGACCATGACAAGGAACTGACACATGCTATAACCTGGACGAATCTTGAAATAATGCTAAGCAAAAGGAGCCAGACATAAAAGATGTACTGCTTCTATTTGAACGAAATGTCTAGAATACACAGAAAGTACATTAGCGGTTGTTTGGGACTAAGAATGGGCAGGAATGAGATGTGACTATTTGATGGGCACATTTCCTTTGAGGCTGATGGGATATTCTAGACTTAGATAGCAAGAGTGGTTACACGACCTTGTGAATCTATTAAAAACTGCCATATTATATACTCTTTTCTTTGGTTTTTTAACTTATTTATTTATTTATTTATTGGTTTTTCGATTTATCGGTTGATCTGGAATTCACTATGTAATGGCCTTGAACGTACCCCTGCCTCCTGAGTGCTGAGATTAAAGATGTGCACTATGCTTGGCTTTTTTTCTTTTTCTTTTTCTTTTTCTTTTTCTTTTTCTTTTTCTTTTTTTTTTTTTTTTTTTTTTTTTTTTTTGAGATTGGGTCTTACTTTAGCCCAGGCTGACTTGAGATTTACCATGTAGTCTCAGAGTGGCCTGGAACTCATAGCCATCCTCTTATCTCTGCCTCTTGAGTGCTGGGATTAAAAGTGTGCACCACCTCACCTGGTTTATTTATTGTATACATGGGAATTGGAGCCTCCTGGAGGTGCTGTGTTTTTGGGGTTAGGGTTATGGGTTTATAGCGCTTCCCCCTGTTGGTGTTTGGCACACTCTCCTGCTGCTGTTGTTGGCCAGGAGGTGATGGCTTATGCCATCGTTTTCCCCTGCCATAAAGAGTGATTTTCTTGAACTCAAACAACCCAATTTAAAAAAATGGACTACGGAAATAAATAGAGAGTTCTCAAAAGAAGAAATACAGATGGCCTATAAACATCTAAAAAAATGTTCTACATCCCTAGTCATCAGGGAAATGCAGATTAAAACTACTTTGAAATTCCATCTCACTCCTGTCAGATTGGCTATCATCATGAAAACAAGTGACCATAAATGCTGGCAAGGATGCAGAAAAAGAGGAACCCTTCTATACTGTTGGTGGGAATGCAATCTGGTCCAGCCATTGTGGAAATCAGTGTGGAGGTTCCTGATACAGCCCAAAATAGATCTACCATATGACCCAGCTATACCACTCCTAGGCACTAGGACTAGACTCACTACCTTAGAGATACTTGTTCAACCATGTTTATTGCCGCTCAGTTCACAATAGCTGGGAAATGGAATCAGCCTAGATGTCCCTCAACTGATGAGTGGATAATGAATATGTGGCATATTTATACAATGGAGTTCTACTCAGTGGCAAAGAAAAATGAAATTTGCAGGAAAATGAATGGATCTGGAAAGGATTATACTCAGTGAAGTAACCCAGGCCCAGAAAGCCAAACGTCACATGTCCTCTCTTATATGTGGATTCTAGCTACAAATGTTTGGACTTCTGTGTGAGTAGGAATAAAACTCAATAGCAGAGGCCAGTAAGCTAGAAATGGGATGTAAAGGGAATAGAAAGGGAGGGATGGAGGGAGGACTTAATAGGATGGTATTGTATATATGTATATAGAAGAACAGATTAATGGGGCTGGAAAGGCCTAAGTGAGGTCAGGGGAAGAGATTGAGTAAAGGAAAGGTGGAGGGAGGATTAATCAAAATCTAAGAGGATATAAATAAGTCATATAGAAACCTACTTTTTTTGGACAGTGGAACACTCAGGATCTATAGATTGTTACTAGAAAAAATTTAATGCCAGGGATGGGATACCTTCCAGTGAGTTGTTGGCCAGGGAGGTCCCTGATACCCCCAAAACATTACAGGCCATTGCCAAGGCTCTTGATTTCCCACCAGGAATAGATGGTAAGACCCTATTGCTGAAGACTCCACATGCTTGGGCTGCAAGGTCACTGAGAAATCCTGCTGGAACTGAGCTGAAAACCTCCTACATGTAGACCAGCTGACAGAAAGCTGGAAAAATCTATGCTGCATGCAGTTCAATGGGAGAGAGAGAAATCACCAGTGAAGATACTCAACAGTGGACACTGCAAGCTTTAAATTTGGCCAGCCAGGCCAAATGAGCCAACAGGTGCGATAGAGGCATGTCGGTTATGGAGGAAACCACCTGCTCTCTAATCTGACTGGAGGTCCACTCCATGGGAAGGAATACATCCCTGATACTGAAAACCTCCAACAGGGGTAGTCATGAGCCCTAGTGGTGTAACGTCTGCTGGTGTCTGGCTAAATGTATATACTATGCTCACCAAACTGCCCAGTAAGCACTTCTCTTAATGTCCATACCCATATATTAATGCTACACTCACTGTTGGTAGAGAACCTTCTCTTTTCAGATGGCAGTGACCTTGGGATGACTCAGAAGACACCATGGTGCTGAGAAGTGACAGAGGAGTGCTCAGCACTGCAATATCTCTATCATACCTTCCAAGGCTCAGGGTCCATTGCATAAGAGGTGGCGGAAAGAATGTAAGAGCCAAAGGAAGGGTAGGACTCCTTACAACGTGCTCCTCCAGACACAAAATGGCCTGGATATCCATGACCTCACAGTGCCTGACACTACCTACACAAGACCATCATAATAGGAGGAAAAGATGATGACATTAAAATAAAAGAGAGATGGATTGAGAGGGGGAAGGGGTGTGATGGAGAATGGAGTTTCAAAGGGGAAAGTGGGGGAAGGGAGGGAATTACAATGGGTTATTGTCTACAATTATGGAAGTTGTAAATAAGAAAAAAATTAAAAAATTAAAAAAACAAAAGAGTGATTTTCATGATATGTGAATTATATCTTAATTTAATTTAATTTTAAGTTATTTATTTATATTTGATTTTTCCAGGTAGGGTGTCACTCTAGCTCAGGCTGACCTGGGATTCACTATGTAGTCTCAGGGTGGCCTGGAACTCACAGTGATCCTCCTGCCTCTGCTCACCACCCCCCTTCCGCCAGTGCTGGGACTAAAGGCATGCACCACCACGCCCGGCTATATCTTAATTTTAAAAGCCAACCATTGTAACTCGGTGGCTCTGGTCACTCATTTCACTACGCTGCAATGATCACTAGCATGGCTACTTCGCGCCTGTCCTGTCCTGTTGCTGGACCTTCGTGACATTTCTCACTTGTTCGCAGGCCTATCGATGTCACCAGAATGACAGTTTCTGGAAGGTGCACCTCGGAGTGCGGTTGCTGGGGTGCGGGGTTCCCTATCTTTCGCTCCACAGCCCGGTTTTTCTGAACCTCCTCTCTGAGCGGAGGGAGCGCGGGCCGAGAACAGCTCAGCTCCCCCTTGGCCCCAGGGCCCTCCCTCAGGAGCGCCCAGAAAATAGGACGAGCACGAAATGGAAAACAAATAGCTGGAGCCAGGCGGCGGGCCGCGCTCCCTGCTGCGGCGCTGGGAGGCTCGCTGGACGGCGGTGGGGCCTCCCCCACCAGAAAATATTAACAGCCTTTAATGAATATTCACAAGGATTCATTAAACATTTCCCCGTGTGACTGAACAAAACAGTGTTCAAAGCCCCAAGCCATTAACAAAAAAAAAAAAAAAAAAAAAAAAAAAAAGGAAGAAGAAATATTACAGGAATGGGATGCACTAGCTAGAAGTGCCACAGGCAAGAAATGGCTTCTTTTTTTTCTCTTTCTTTCTTTCTTTCTTTCTTTCTTTCTTTCTTTCTTTCTTTCTTTCTTTCTTTTTTTCTGAGGTAGGGTCTCACTCTAGCCCAGGCTCACCTGGAATCCACTATGTGGTCTCAGGGCTTCTTAATTTTAATTTAATTTTCTTTATTTTATTTTATTTTATTTATTTATTTATTTATTTATTTATTTATTTTTTTTGGTTTTTCAAGGTAGGGTCTCACTCTAGCCCAGGCTGACCTGGAATTCACTATGTAGTCTCAGGGTGGCCTCGAACTCACGGCGATCCTCCTACCTCTGCCTCCTGAGTGCTGGGATTAAAGGCGTGCGCCACCACGCCCGGCTCTAATTTTCTTTATTTTAACAACTTCACTGCTGCTCTCTCACTGGTGTTTAAAAGAAACCCAGCACGTTGTAAGTCTTTGTGACATCTTTGAATAGGACAACCCTGACGGTTGTCATCGCCATTGGATTTTTCTTTCAGTGACATTTTTGTGGCAGTGACATTTAACCCAGAAAAGGCCTCTTATTTTATTTTGCTGTATACCTGTGTGGTGTGCATGCTTGTGTGTGGGCATGCATGTTTTTATTTTATATTTTATTTTATTTTGGTTTTGGTTTTTTTGAGGTAGGGTCTCACTCTAGCCCAGGCTGACCTGGAACTCACTATGTAGTCTCAGGGTGGCCTCGAACTCACGGCGATCCTCCTACCTCTGCCTCCCGAGTGCTGGGATTAAAGGCGTGCGCCACCGTGCCTGGCCATCCGTGTTTTTATGTGTGTGGGCTCACGCGAGTGCAGAGACCAGCAGTCCCTGTCAGGTGTCTTCCTCAGTTGCTCTCTACTGTATCATTTGAGAGAGTGTCTCTTATTGAACCCGAGCTCGTTGATTCAACTAGAACAGCTAGCCAGAAAGCTCTGGGGATCCTCCTGTCCCTGCCTCCCCAGCACTGCGATTGCAGGCACGCGTGTCTTGCCCAACTGTTATTCCGGTCCTCAGGCTTGCAAGCCCTTTCCCTTTGAGCCATCTCTCCAGTTCCCAAGAGTTTTTCTGTGAACTCCCTCATTATTTTATGGGGCTAGAGAGATGCCTTAGCAGTTAATGCGTTTGTTTGAAGCCTAAGGAGCCAGGTTCAATTCCCCAGTCCCCACATAAAACCAGATGCACAAGGTGGCGCATGCGTCTGGAGTTCATTTGCAGTGGTTAGAGGCCCTGGAGTGCCCATTCTCTCTCTCTCTCTCTCTTTCTCTCTCCCTCTCTCAATCTCTCTCTCTCTCTCTCTCTCTCTATCTCTCTGCCTCCTCTCTAAATTAATAGATAACTATTTTTTTAATATTTTTTTTGAAGCCGGGCGTGGTGGCACACGCCTTTAATCCCAGCACTCGGGAGGCAGAGGTAGGAGGATTGCCATGAGTTCGAGGCCACTCTGAGACTACATAGTGAATTCCAGGTCAGCCTGGGCTAGAGTGAGACCCTACCTCCAAAAAAAACAAAACACAACAAAAAAAAATATTTCATTTGCTTCCGCCTCAGCCGCCCTAGACGAGCAGTAGCCATGACTCTGCGCTACCCGATGGCTGCGGGTCTCACCAGGGGCCACAAGGTGAGGGAACGCGAGCACGCTAAGACGCAGCCAGGGGGCGCGGGCACCTGCCCAAGCCCACCAAGCTCGTCGGGAGGGGACGTGACTGGCAGGGTGCGTGGCTTTTGCTCCATGGAGCTCCTCAAGGTGTCCAAGGACAAGCGCTCGAGCTCATCCAGGAGGGGTGGGGACGCCCAGCGCGAGGAGCTGAGCAGTGTGCACGCAAGGCGGCCACCGAGAAGGACTGAGCCCGGGTCCCCCCAATAAACCCTTGTTTATCCCGGGGGGGGGTGGGGGGGAACTTTTATTTAGGGTTGGAGAGATGGCTTAGCGGTTAAGGCGCTTGCTTGTGAAACCTAAGGACTCATGTTGGACTCTCTAGGTCCCACATGAGCCAGACCCACAAGGTGACGCATGTGCGCAAGTTCAATTACAGTGGCTGGAGGACGTGGTGCACCAATTCTCTCTCTCTCTCTCTTGCATAAAAAAAGGCCAGTCTGTGGGCTTGCTTCAAAAACAAAAATATTTTTTTTATTTATTTGGAAGGAAAGAGAGAGAATGAATGGGCAGTGTGCCAGAGTCAGCTTAGTGTTCTTACATAGATTATTTCAGGTCTTTATTGATGAGGTAAAGTTCATTAATCCCCACTTGACAGATGAAACAACTGAGGGACTCTGGCTTGTGTCAGTCACCTGTTGCTATAGAAGTCATTCCCTAGATAGCTAGAGCCTTGGAACCCGTACCCACGGCTCCCTGTCGGTTCCTGCTGGTCAGGAGTTCCAGGCAGCAGAGTTGGTGGCTCCTGGCTCAGGGTGTGAGAATTTCTCAGAGCGGACACAGGGTCACCATGGGCAGCCGGGATTGGGGCCGGGACCCGTTTCTCAGCCGGTTCACTCACCCACGAGGCTGTTGGCTGGAGGTCTCCTTTCCCCCGTACTCGGACTTCCCCCTGGGGAGGCTGAGTGTCTCTGCCACGTGGCCTTGGCTTCTGCAGGATGAGTGGCGTAGCAAGAGGTCACTGTGCACTGCGTGACCCAGCCTGGGAAGTCACACTGTGCCACTCAGCCACAGCCCTTTCCTTAGAAGTGAGTCACTAAGCAAGGCCCTTCCTCAAAGGCAGAGGTGACGGGGCCACATATGAAGGGTTTAATGGATCTGAAAGCACCCCAGGGCTCCAAGCTGGGCTTTACCCACAGTCAGAAGCGTTACTCTGCTGTGAATATGACAGCCCTAGCCACATCCACCCAGGAGCGCTGAGGAACTTGTAGTTTTAACTTTGTTTAATGCTACTTAAATTAAATGAAGGGAAAAACTTGTTCAGCACAGGCTGGCCTCAAACTCGCCATCCTCCTGCCTCAGACTCTCGGTGCTGGGGTGGCTAATGTGTGTCACCATGCCTGGCATAGCAACACTTAACATATGTTGGAATAACTTGGGTAAGTGAATCCATTCTCCCCTTGTGTTTTATTAACTCTAAGTAAGACCAAGTATTTTCAGTGAAAATTTAGCCTTCAAATTTAATCACACAAAAATATGCCATTAAGCCCACACAATGCATTTGAAGACAGTATGAAGGAAAAGAGTGGCAAACTAGCTTATGAACATTTTTATTTTGGCCACACGTGGAATTCATGATATTTTGAATGTGTACAATTAAGTAAGATGCTTTCTTTGCTTTTTTGTTTGTTTGTTTGTTTGTTTGTTTGTTTGATGAAGGGTCTTGGTTTACCTTAGGCTGACCTGGAATTCACTATATAGTCTCAGGTGGCCTTGAATTCACAGAGATCCTGCCTCCTGAGTGCTGGCATTAAAGGCGTGCGCCACCAAGCCTGGACACATTTGCTTTTTGAGACTGGGCCTCATATACCCCAGGCTGGCCTTAAACTTGCTACATAGCTGATCCTCAGGTGTCCACTAACCAAGAACTGAAATTATAGATGTGTGCTCCTAAATAAAATATCTTTTAAAAGTATTTTATTTAGTTGAGAGAAAGAGAAGGAAGCAGACAGAGAGAGTGAGGGAGGGAGGGAGGCAATGGGCATGCCAAGGCCTCTAACCACTGCAAATGAACTCCAGATGCATGCGCCACCTTGTGCATCTGGCTCACATGGGTACTGGGGCATCGAAACTGGGTCTTGTTTTTTTTTTTTTTTTTTTTTTTTTTTTTTTTTTTTTTCCAGTTTTTCGAGGTAGGGTTTCACTCTAGTCCAGGCTGACCTGGAATTCACTATGTAGTCTCAGGATGGCCTCCAACTCATGGTGATCCTCCTACTTCTGCCTCCTGAGTGCTGGGATTAAAGGTGTGCGCCACCACGCCCAGCTCCGAAACTGGGTCTTTAGGCTTCGCAGGCAAGCACCGTAACCGCTAAGCCATCCCTCCAGCCCCAAATATCTCATTGAAATAAGCTGTTTATTTTTTTTAAATTTGCATGTGTGTGTGATGTGTGTATGAACACATGCATGCCACCGCGCATATGTGGGGGTCTGAGGGTGATCTCAGGGTGTCTTTGAGACAGCCTCTCTCGTTGCTTTGCTGCTGGCCTAGCTGGCCCACGAACTTCCGCATTCTCCTGGCTCTACCTCTCATTGCCATCGGCACGCCGAGATTACAGCCACGTGTGCCGTTTTGTGGCTGGGTTTCCGTGAGTGCTGGGAATGTGAGCTCTGGTCACCATGCTTGAGGAGCAAGTGAATTTAGCCACGGAGCCATCTCCTCAGCCCTGAAATGAGTTTCATCAACCATCATCTGCTATCTGTCATTTATCCACATATCTTTCTATCATGTGTCATCTATCTATGCAAGTGTCATCTGTCACTGTAGACCATCTACTTACCATCGACCAATCATCTATTATCTGCCATCTATGGATATCCCTTGTCCTATCTATCGACCTATCTATCTACCCACTCATCTATCTATCTATCTATCTATCTATCTATCTATCTATCTTCATTGTTGTCGTCGTCATCATCATCTGTCTGTCTGTCTTCTATCTATCATCTATCTATCTGTGTATCTATGTATGATCTCTCTATCCATCTGCTGTTGGACTACACATCCCCCCCAGCCCTTCTTTTTTCTTTTCGGTGAGGTTATTAGAAAACTTTGAATTTCATGTGCGGCTTCCCGTGAGAGCACCAGGCTCTCTTTGTGATTCGCGGCTCAAACCTTCTTGGAGCTCACAGTCCAAACCATCAATCTGAAGAATGAATTGAACAAAACAGACACAAGGAGACCCGTGAAAGTTGCACAGGACCCGGCCCAGTTTGGTCCGACCCTATCCCAATCCAATTGTGTCCCCAGACTTTGTCTTTGGCAGGGAGAGTGATGCCCGTGAATTGGGGGTGGCGGGGGGGAGAAAACGTGCTCCACTCACTGGAGGCAAGGACTTCTGGGAGGCCCACAGGGCAGAGGCGGGCCTGAGCGCCCAGCACTTGCTTCACACAGCCGGGAATGGCTGGGCTGTGGCAGGCCCAGTGCACAGCAGACATGATATAGATCTCCTTGGCGGGTGAGATCCCTCCTGAAACGACTCTGAGACAATTGAGAAGCGGCTCAGCGGCCCGGAGCCGAACATGCATTTCTGCTGAGTTAAGGTCTTCTGTGTGGAGTTGCTGATCTTGGAGAATTCTGGCTATTTGGGATTCTTAATAGGCCTGAGGCCTCCTTGCTAGGCATCTGAGAGCTAGAATCCACAGCATGGGCACTGCAAGGGGCTGGAATGCTTGGAAAACTGTTCCCTGTAACTTGCTCCCTCTACCACAGGGACAAGTATTTGTCCTTGCAGTGGCCACTGTGTCTGGGCCTCAGGGACTCTGGAGAGCCTGGGCCTAGTGTTAGTTAATCAACTAACTGCAGCTGACCCCTCCCGAGTGTGGATTGACAGGACAAGTGACTGATGACATGCGAGACTCAGTCATCCGTGTCCCCAGGCTTTGTCCATCCAACTATGCTTCTGTTAGAAGTACAGGGTCTCAGAGTCTCCTGCTTGTGGAACAGGTTCAAAGCACCTTTGGAAACCGTCACGAAACCGGCCAATTGATTTAATGGTTGCGATGTGTGATGTATGTGATGGGGGAGTGAGTGAGGTGTTACTCGCTGGTGGTCCCAGCCCTCAGAGGTTGAGGCAGGTGGTGGATGACAGGTTTGAGGCCAGCCTGGGCTACAAAGTGAGATTTTGCTTTGTTTTTGAGGTAGGGTCTCGCTCTAGGCCAGGCTGACCTGGAATTCACTATGGAGTCTCAGGGTGGCTTCGAACTCACGGCGATCCACCTACCTCTGCCTCCCAAGTGCTGGGATTAAAGGTGTGTGCCACCATGCCCAACTCCAAAGTGAGATCTTGTCTAAAATAATTATATGGGCCTGGTGACACAAGACACAAGTCTGCTTCTCTGAGTAAACAAATGTAGGGTGAGGCAGGAGGATCCAAGTTCAAAGCAAGCCTGGAATACAAAGTGAGTTCAAGGCCAGCCTTGGCAACCTGTCCATCAAAATTAAAAGTAATCTAGGCGTGGTGGCGCACACCTTTAATCATAGTACTTGGGAGGTAGAGGTAGGAGGATCACTGTGAGTTCGAGGCCACCTGAGACTACATAGTGAATTCCAGGTCAGCTTGAATTAGAGTGAGATACTACCTCAAAAAACTTAAAAAAAAAAAACAACTAAATAAGTAAATTAATTAATTGAAAAGTAAAAAGAGGGCTGGGATTATAGTTCAGTGGTAGAGCACTTACCTAGCCTGTTGAAGGCCCTGGGTTCAACTCTCAGCAGCACAAGATAAAAAAAAAGAAAAGAAAAGAAAAATTGCCTACTAGGAGGCCGAACATGGTGGCCCAGCACGTGGGAGGTTGGGGTAGGAGGATCACTGTGAGTTCGAGACTATCCTGAGACTACATAGCGAATTCCAGGTCAGCCTGGGCTAGAGTGAGACCCTACGTCAAAAAACAAAGAAGCCTACTAGGGACATAGACGCTGGGACCACAACGGACTGGCAACATTCCAGCCTGTCACTTCAAGGCTATTTCAAACTGCAAGGACTGGAAAAATAGATCAGGGTGCCTGTGTGGGGCACAGTGGCCTTGAGCCACGGCAAAGGGAAGGTCCCTCTCCCAGCATGCCCGACTCACCTCCATCTGCTCTCCTCAGTGCCACTGCACACAGACTGTTGGCATGCAGTAGGTATCTAGTAGGTGGGCAGGCACTCACAGCATTTCCCTCTCGGGGTATTATTACACAGTGCACCAGCTACCGCTTGTCTGAGGAGCGTGGTCGTGGGAGCAGTAGGGAAAAGAGGTGACTGCCCTGGGTACGTTTGGAAGAGAGGTTCTCCTTGCATAGTTAAGTAAGAAAAGTAGGTTAGAAGGCAGTGCGCATCGGATGACCCAATTATCGTAAAAAGCAAATTTACATGTTTGTTTATGCATGGGAAAGTCTGGAAAGATACATCCCTCACAATGGCGATCAACCTCTAAAAAGAGGAAGGGGCGGAGTTGCATGTGTGAATGGAAACTTGTGTTTTCTACTTTTTGAAGCATTCTCCCTCCCCCCCCCCCGCACTTTGACAATGGGCAGTGTGTTAATTTTATAATTAAAAATCTAATATAGTTTTAAATGTGCTCCGGGAATAGAGTCGCTGTGCCTCTGCAGTAGTCTTGTCGCAGATGTGCCAGGGGAGCTGGTGAGCTGTCTGTCATGACCGGCCTGGGTATTTGATTCTTTCAACCAGACAGTGAGCGCCCACAGGGCAGGGGCTGGGTCTCAACTAACATCTGGGCCCCCTCCCCCACCAGCATCAGGAGCTGGAGGCTGGGGCGCCTATTTGTCCAGCCTTGTTGACTTCACTGCAAGTCCTCACATTCAAACATACAACTCCAAGCAGAGAGAGAGAGACGGAGGGGTAGAGAACGGGCGCGCCAGGGCCTGCAGCTGCCGCAATGAACTTCAGATGCGTGTGCCACCTTGTGCGTCTCGCTTACGTGGTCCCTGGGGAATCAAATCCCTGGATCGTCTTTGTCTTTACAGGCAAGCATCTTAACCGCTAAGCCATCTTTCCAACCCTAATGTGATTGTGTTTTTTTTTGGGGGGGGGGATTTCGAGGTAGGGTCTTGCTCTAGCCCAGGCTAACCTGGAATTCAATATGTAGTTTCAGAGTGGCCTTGAACTCATGGCGATCCTCCTACCTCTGCCTCCCAAGTGCTGGGATTAAAGGTGTGAGCCACCACACACCCAGCTTCTAATGTGATTTTATTAAAAAAAAAAGCCCTCAAAATTCATCCAAAAAACCCAAATGAATAAAATATTAAAAATTTAATCATTCCAGTCTCAATTTCTGTCTTCATAATTTTCTCATTATTGCATTTTTTGGCTTTAATTTTTAAGTTCTCAGAAATAGAGTATTAATTTAATTTGGATGGGGGTGGGACCCAGGACCTCATGACTGCTGGGCCCCTAAACCTTAAAATATTGTTTATCTTGATTAAAGGGATTTTTGCTTTGCCTTTAATGTTGTACCTTGACAAGTGAGTGTGGTCCCAGTCACCTCACTTCTGTTTCTGACATCCCTCGGTGCCAGGACCCCTCTGCCAGCTCTGCCTTGGCCTGGTTTCACCCTCCCACCAGCCCTAGGAGACAAGGCCCCCCAGTGGATTGGGAGCTGGGGTGGGGGGAGGTAGAGGACAGAAGAGTGTAACCTGATGGGAATATAGCCAACATCTGACAGGCTCGTACAATAAAATTCATAATCAATTAAAAAATAGTAGAGGGGGCCTGGAAAGATGTCTTAGTGGTTAAGGCGCTTACCTATGAAGCCAAAGGACCCAGGTTCAATTACCCAGTACCCAAGTAAGCCAGATGCACAAGGTGGCACATGCATGGGGAATTCGTTTGCAGTGGCTAGAGGCCCTGGCATACCCATTCTCTTTCTCTGTCTCTCTCAAATAAATAAAATACTAGAGGAGTCTGGAGAGATGGTTCAGTGGTTAAAGTCACTTGCTTGCAAAGCCTTATGGTCTAGGTTCAGCTTCCCAGTGTCCATATAAAGCCAGATGCACAAAAGTGGAGCATACATCTAGAGTTCCTTTACAGTGGCAGGAGACCCTGGCACGTCCATTCTCATTCATTCTCTCTCTCTCTCTCTTGCAAATAAATAAAAATATATTTTTTTCAATAGTACAGGGACTAATGGGAGGGACGAAGGGTGCAGTGAAAGGAGTAGGGGAGGAGACAAGAAGGTGAGGGAACTTTCTGAGCCATACCTTTAACCTTTAATCCCAGCCCTTGGAGGAGGCAGAGGAAGGAGGATTGCTGTGAGTTTGAGGCCAGCCTGAGATTACAAAGTGAGTTCAAGATCAGTTTGGACTACAGTGAAACCCTTACCTCGGGGGGGGGGGGGGCAAGATTTTGTACACTCATAAAACATAAAAATTGTCAATAAAAAGCCGGGCGTGGTTGTACATGCTTTTAATCCCAGCACTGGGGAGGCAGAGGTAGGAGGATCCCGGCGAGTTCGAGGCCACCCTGAGACTCCATAGTGAATTCCAAGTCAGCCTGAGCTAGAGTGAGACCCTACCTCCAAAAACAAAATTGTTAATACGTTTTTTTTAAAGAGTTATTCTGACAGTTGCTATTGCACAAAAAGGACACGGGGCTCAGAGAGGCGGAGAGCCTTGCTCAAGGTCTCACTGCATAGGCAGTGGGAATTGGAACCCTGCCAGGCTTGGGGGTGGGGGGGTTCCCTGCCACCGGAGGCGGGACCGGTGACTCCTGGGTTGCCTGCATCCCGGTGGCCGCGTCTGGGGACCCCTGGGGACCGGGACTGCGGTGCGAGCAGCCGGGCTTCCCATGCAGCCCAGGCAGGGAGCCGCGCGTGCAGGAAAGTCGCTGGTGATCAGAGGAATTGGGTTTTAATGGGGTTCTCAAGGATAGAGCAGAAATCAAATTAAGGCCTAATTGGCAGGCGCGAGGCCGCGGGACCGGCAGCCAGCAGCCTGGCGAAGCCTTGCCGGCTTGCGGTGGGGGGGGGGCGGGGGGACCCCGACCGCCTCGGGGGCGCCGTGACCTTGACCCGCTCCTGCAAGCGCAGCCGTTTGTTCTGGTTTTTATTTTATTTTATTTTTCTCCGCGGGTGGAGAAGGAACGGCTTGGAAGAAGGGGTGACATGGGAAAGAAGAGGAAAGGGGGGCTGGGCCCAGGGACCCAGAAGCATCTTTCTTGCATAGGTGTCGTGCAGGTCCCGAGCTGAGCACACCGGGTGCCAGGCCTGCCTGGAGAGTGTTGGGAGCACAGAGAGGTTTAGATATTTGTCGAAGGTCACACAGCGAGCCCCACAAGGGAGTGAAAATGATCCTCCCCTCCCCACGACCCCCCCCCCCAGCAAGCTGGGTGAACCGGGAGGTGGCATCTTTCTGTCTCTGCCACCAACCCTGGAATGCTGACTGCACCTTCTGTTGTCTTATCTGCTTTTAAAGCGCTTTTAAGAGTCTCCTCTGGTTCTATTGCAACAATCTGTTGGCAGTCGGGTTCGCATTGCTGGTAGAAATCACCCAGCTAAGAGCAGCTTGTGGGGAAAAGGTTTATTTTGGCTTATAGGCTCTAGGGGAAGCTCCACGATGGCAGGGGGAAAAGGTGGCATGAGCAGAGGGTGGACATCAGCCCCTGGCCAACATAAGGTGGACAATAGCAACAGGAGAGTGTGCCAAACACTGGCATGGGGAAACTGGCTATAACACCCATAAGCCCGCCCCCAACAATACACTCCCTCCAGGACGCATTAATTCCCAAATCTCCATCAGCTGGAAACCTAGAATTCAGAACACCTACGTTTATGGGGGACACCTGAATCAAACCACCACACAATCCTAAGCCTTTTAAAAATATTTTTATTTATTTGAGAAAGAGGCAGAGAGAGAGAGAGAGAGAGAGAGAATGGAAATGCCAGGGCCTCCAGTCACTACAAATGAACTCCAGGCGCATGTGCCACCTTGGGCATCTGGCTTACATGGGCCCTGGGGAATTGAACCTGGGTGCTTTGGCTTTGCAGGCAAATGCCTTAACTGCTAAGCCATCTCTCCAGCCCCCCCCACCAAGCTTTTAATACCATGTCTTCCCAAGGTTTTCTGATGTAGTTTTGCATTCTCTCTCTCTCTCTGTCTCTCTCTCTGTCTCTCTCTCTCTCTCTGTCTCTCTCTCTCGGAGGCTCTTACCTCGGCCTTCATTCCCTGTAGTATCCTTAAAAGTCCTAGCCGGTGGGGATCAAATGTCAGAGAAGCAGGGACATCAATGCCCCACCCCCCAGTACCACCCAGTGCCAGGGTTTGTGAGATAAGCAACTGTTGAAGTGAACTCTATAGTAACACCCCCTTCTCCCCTACCTATTGGTTTACTCCTGGGATCAATTCTTCAAGGCAGCCTTTAAAAAATAATAATTTCCAAGCAGAAAGAGAGAGAATATGGGCACACCATGGCCTCAAACCACTGCAACTGAACTCCAGATGCATGTGCCACTTTGTGCATCTGAAGGCAGCCTTTTCATTTCCATTTTAAGACATAGAGAGGTGCAGAGACTTCCCTAAGAGCACACAGCCAGGCCATGGTTGAACCCCTCTTCCACCGGGGAGGGGCTGGTCCCTTTGGCGGTGGATTTCAGAGGATCCACAAGCACACCACAGGAAGCTTCGGGAAGGAGGGTGGGGTGCCCTCTCTGCAGCTGGGAGATAGGATGCCTTGATTCTATGGATGCTGTGGACACTTTTCCATCTTTGGGGTATAGCCAGAGTGAAGAAACTTGGGCACACAGCACTGACGGTGTCAAGTCTTCTCTGCTTTCGTTGCGGTCACACATTTCTTGGTGTCAGTTGACTGTGAGCACTGGAGGAAGACATTTTTCCAAAGCCCCGTTGCAGGACATGTTGAGAACTAACATCGTCCGTGAGTAAATGACTGGGGTGAGATCAGACTGAGCAGAACTTCTCAGAGCCTTTAACTGGCTCACAGGCATGCAACTCTTCCAAGAGGGTTGGTGGCACACACTGTTTTCCAAACACTGTGTCACAGAACCCATTTTCACACAGCGTTGCAACAAGCCTGGGGGTCCCTAGAACCCACAATGGGGACCACCATCTAGTAGTGTAGGCCCCGATGGCAAGTAGAATTCATCCTTCGTGTTGCCACCCACTGGTTTCTCGTTAGAAGAGGCATTCTAAAGTCCTCCTGCTTGTTGGCCTGGGGGGACCGCTCACCAGGTGACAGCCCTTGCTGTGCAAGCATGACCTGAGTTCAGATCTCCAGCACCCACCTAAAAGCCAGGCTCAGCAGCACCTACCTATAATCCTGGTGCTAAGGAGGCAGAGACAGAAGGATTCCCGGGGCTTGTAGGCAACCTAGCAGAGCCAGGGAGCTCTGGGTTCCATGCAAGACCCTGTCTCAAAAAACAAGGTGAGCCGGGTGTAGTGGTGCACACCTTGAATCCCAGCACTCAGGAGGCAGAGGTAGGAGTTCAAGGCCAGCCTGGGACTACGGTGTGAATTCCAGGTCAGCCTGGGCTAGAACCAAAAAAATAAATAATAAGGTGAAGTGAGGTTGAGGAAGACTCCTGACATTGACCTGTGGTCTCCACATGTGTAGCAATACACACACACACTTGCACGCCCAGTAAGAGCATTGCGTTAGCTGGGGAGATGGCTCAGGGTTAGAAGGCTGGCCTCTTTTCTCCCAGAGGTGATTTTTTTTCCTTTTTTTTCCTTTTTTCTTTTTGGTGTCCCTTTACTCTTCCAGCAGGGTCGAGGCCTTACCTTAGTTCCAGACCTGAACATCAAGTCGTAAGAAAAATCCTTTTAGGGCCCAGGTTCAGGTTGTTCCCTGCAAAACGGGACACAGAATGACTGTGGGCAGGAGCACTCTGACGCGTTCCAGGTCAGCCTGGGCTAGCGTGAGACCCTACCTTGATAGAATGCAAAAAGGACCCAAGACCTCATGCATACTAGGCAAGCGCTCTACTGGGCTCCAGTCTGAATTTTTTCTTTTAAACATTTCATTTACTTATTGGAGACAGAAAGAGGGAGACAGAGAATGGCAGTACCAGGGCCTCAAGCCACTGCAAACCCTCCAGACCTCAATATGTGGGTACTGGGGTGTTGAACCTGGCTTCTTGGGCTTTGCAGGCAAGCACCTTAACCACCAAGCCATCTCTTCAGCCTGCTATATATATATATATATATTTTGGTAACAGGGTCTCGCTGTGTAGGCTAGGGTGGCCTTGAACTGAGGATCCTCCTGCCTCAGCCTCGTGAGTGCTGGGGCTACAGGTATGCATCACCATAGCTGGCTTCCAGTGAATTTTCTTTCTTTCCGTTTTTGGTTTTCGAGGTAGGGTCTCATTCTGGCCCAGGATGATCTGGAATTCACTCTGTATTCTCAGGGTGGCCTTGAACTCACGGCAATCCTCCTACCTCTGCCTCCCGAGTGCTGGGATGAAAGGCGTGCGCCACCACGCCCAGCTCCCCGTGAATTTTCATATGCACTACCTGGGCACCTTGTCACCAGTGGTTCTCCTTTATCCACAGTGCACTCATGTCTTCAGGTGGTCACAGCAGATAGACACATGGTGGGTGGTTGAAAACAAGACACAGGTCCTCCCATGGTGGCCAGAAGTGGGAGCTGCAGTTATCCAGGTGGGAGCAGGGCTCAGTCTCTGTGAAGGCTCTAGGGGAGCGTCCTCCCTAGTCCCTTTCTCCTGGGGGCTCCCATGTGCCTTAAGGCTGCACTGTTCTGAGCTCCACCTCTATCTGCGCTCTGCGTGTGTCCTTGGTCTGCAGGTCTCATGAATATGGGGACCACCGATTGCATTTAGTCACATTTAGTCCTGTCTAGGTTATTCCAGAGGATGGCTTCAAGTTCCTTAATTAAAAATGATGGGGCTGGAGAGATGGGCTTAGCAGTTAAGGCACTTGCCTTCAAAGCCAAAGGACCCAGGTTCGATTTCCCAGGACCCACGTAAGCCAGATCCATAAGGTAGTGCATGCGTCTAGAGTTGGTTTGCAACGAATGGAGGCCCTGGTGTGTCCATTCTCTCTCTCCTCCCCTTTTTCTCTCTAATAAATAAATAAATAATATCAAAAAATTAAAAATCATGGGGCTAGAGAGATGGCTTAGTGGTTAAAGCACTTGCCTGCAAAGCCAAAGGACCCAGGATTCCCCAGTACCCACATAAAGCCGGATGCACAAGGTAGTGCATACATCTGGATTTCCTTTGCAGTGGCTAGAGGCCCTTGCCTGCCCATTCTCTCTCCCTGCCTCCTTTCTCTCCGTCTCTTTCTCTCTCTCTCTCTCCCTCCCTCCTTCTTTCTCTCTCTCAAATAAAGAAAGAAAGAAAATGAAGAAAAGACAAGATCCAAAAGTCTTATTTTTCAAGGGCATCCAGGATATGCCACAGGTTTAATGGCACAAGACAACGGGCAGTTGGAATTGTTGGTCTTGAGGTTTCTTTCTTGCTTTGGAGGTTCTGTTCAGCTCATGCTCACTGGCACTTTATTTGGTCCCCTGAGTGTGCCAACTGCTTGGTGGCAGGTTGGCACTGACTAGGCCTTCATGCTGTCAGCAGGGCCCCTAGGATGTGCCCGAAGTAATCCATCACCATCAGCTCAGGGGCCAAGTCCTCCCCACAGGGTGCTCCCTGCTGTACCAGTGGCTGATGGGAGGTAAGATGAGCTAACTGCGTTCACACCAACCACTGCCTCGTGTCTCCCAGGTAATAAGATGCTTGAGCTCAGTTCCACGTTGCTACAGCTGCCTCCCCCCACACACATGGTACGCCGGTGACCGCGGGGGTCTGCCGGCACCATGTTCCTCCGGTGAGGTTTCTGTTTGCAGACCGAGAAGATGGAAGGGCTTTTAACCACCCATGCCAAGATGGCTGTATCAGCTAATTTCTCGTTGCTGAGACAAAACACCAGACCCGCAACAGCTTATGGAAGAAAAGGGTTTATGTATTTGGCTTACAGTTTCAAGGGGAAGTTTTATCATGGCAGGACAAGAATGGCAGGACCAGACAGTGTCACATCTTCACGTCAGCAGGGAGGAAACAGAATGGCTAAAGAGTACCAAGTGGGGGCTGGAGAGATGGCTCAGTGGTTAAGGCACTTGCCTGCGAAGCCTAAGGACCCATGTTCGACTCTCCAGATCCCACATAAACCAGATGCGCAAGAGCAAGGTCACACATGCCCACTAGGTGGCGCAAGCATCTGGAGTTCGATTTCAGTAGCTGAGGCCCTGGTGTGCCAATTCTGGCTCCCTCCCCCTTACTCTCTGGCTCTCTCTAAAATAAAAAATAAAATAAATTTCAAAAAGAGAGCCAAGTGGAGCTGGACTAGAACACCTCAAAGCCTGCCCCCAGTGCTATGCTTCTACCAGCAAGGCTGTACCTCCCAAAAGCTCGACAGCCTTCCCAAGCAGCGCCACCACCGGGGGTCAAGTCTCCAAACACAGGAGTGTATGGGAGGACCAGTGACCCTGGGTGCTGTATGTGTAACACGCATGTGCGCGCACACACAGCACAGCCTCTGCCCAGCACACCCTCCAGGGATCCTAGTCCAGTATACTCAACTCTCACGGACTGGTTCCCCACCCCTTCCTGACAAGGAAGGAAGTTAATGATACCTTCAGTGGATGTTGCATCGTCCTGAAAAACTTCACACACACACTCACACACACACACATACACACACTCACACATTCAGTTATAATTATTTCCTCACTTTCATCTCTGAGCTAGACTAACAGGGGACAGAGGTAGAGTGGACACTAACTGCCCTTTTCCCTTCCCAACCACCTGATGCCATTTCATGGAAACTGACATCTAGCTCTCACAGGAAGTTCCTCGCCCGGATGTGCAGCCTGGGAAACAGGATCTGCTCAGGTATCTTGAACTCTCTGCCCTAAGACTGTTGAATCACCCTTTATTCACCTGGAGGCAAAGCAGAGCCTTCCAATCCTGCTGATGGCGAAACAGCCCCACTGTTCTTGAGGTCTGAGAAAATCCCCTTGCCTGAGAGATGCCCACAGGGGAAAAGCTGTCTCTCTAAGCGTGCCACCAGAACCAGGGACTTGCCCATCACCTGGGAACCAGGGGAGTTCAGGTGAAGCCCTGAAACCCTCCTGAGAGGGTGTGAATGGTGAGAGGGTTTGGCTCTTCCCCTTCCTGGGCGAGAACAAAGCCCATCGGGGAAGAGGCCCAGGAGCTGACCAGCCCCAAAGACCAAGGTGACACTCACCACTGTGTGGGGGTCTCGCTTGGGACAGTGTGAAAACAACGTGGAAAGATAATGGAAAGAAAAATTTTAGACATGGGCTGGGTTGATGGCTCGGTGGGTATCAGCACTTGCTGGGCAAGTCTGACGACTGGGTTCAGATCCCTGGCACGCCCGTGTGAAGTCAGACGTCATAGCGCACGTCTGCAATTCCAGTGCACCTGGGGCAGGAAGTGAGGTGGAGACCGGGAAGCTCTGGAAGCTACTGGGCCAGTTACCCTGGCCTACGGAGAAGTGATCCAGAGACCCTGCCTCAGACAGGGTGGGAGGTGAGGACTACACCGATGTCTTTTGACCTCCCTCACGCACCGTGGCACGTGCGCACTCTCACTGGTACCCATTTGCCAAAAACACGCCACAAAATGCCCACAAGCAGTTAAAATAACTTGAGGCTCTGTGGAGAGAACCCAGCTCTTGGGGGATCCTCTGCAGAACTGAATCAGAGGGTGGCTCTCGGCTCCTTGAGCCTGTCATTTTGTCCCCCAAAAGGGAGGAGAGGTAGGATCCAAGGGTCCAAGTACTATAGGTGAAGGGAGTCCCTGAAATCCTGGGTCCATGAGTGCTATCGGACGGGGTTTGGAGATGTGATTAAAGAAACTTGGAAGCTCGGTGTGCTAACGCCTACCTGTAATCCCAGGATGCAGGAGGCTGAAACAGGAAGGTCACGAACCTGCAGACAGCCTGGGCTACAAAGTCAGGCCCTGTCTGGAGAGAGTAAGAAAAGATTTTTCAAAATACTTTTTGTTTATTTATTTGCAAGCAGAGAGTGAGAAAGAGAGAGGGAGAGAGAGAGGATGAATGGGCATGCGAGGGCCACTTTCCACTGCAACTGAACTGATGCGTGCACCACATCTGTCTTTACTTGGATACTGGGGAATTGAACCCAGGCTACCAGACTTTGTAAACAAATGCCTTTAACCACTGAGCCATCTCTCCAGTCCCATGGTTTAAAAAAAATTTTTTTTTTGTTTTTTGTTTTTCGAGGTAGGGTCTCACTCTAGCCCAGGTTGACCTGGAATTCACCCTAGTCTCAGGGTAGCCTCGAACTCACAGTGATCCTCCTACCTCTGCCTCCCGAGTGCTGGGATTAAAGATGTGCACCACCATACCTGGCTTTTTTTAAAAAAATTATTGGAAAGAGACAGAGAGAGAGGAGAATGGGCACGACAGCCTACTAGCCACTGCAAACAAACCCCAGACATATGCACCACCTTATGCATCTGGCTTTACACAGGTACTGGGGAATCAAACCTGGGTCCTTTGGCTTTGCCGGCAAGTGCCTTAACCACTAAGCAATCTCCCTAGCCCAGATCTTGTCTTTTGAAAATACTCCCTAATTTATCTAGACAAACACACACATACACACAACACTTATTTATTTATTTATTTGAGAGAAAGAGGCAGATAGAGAGAAAGAGAGAGAATGGGCATGCCAGGGCCTCCAGCTGCTGCGAACAAACTCGAGATGCATGCACCACCCTATGCATCTGGCTTTTCATGGGTACTGGAGAATCCTGAATCCTTTGGCTTTGTTGGCAAGTGCCTTAACAATTAAGCTATCTCTTCAGCCCAGATCTTGTCTTTAAAAAAAAATTTTTTTTATTAACAACTTCCATGATTGTAGACAATATCCCATGGTAATGCCCTCCCTCCCCCCAAGATCTTATCTTTTGAAAATACTCCCTTACTTATTTATCTAGGCAAACACACTCATACACACAACACATACTATTTATTTATTTATTTACTTAAGAGAGAGAGAGAAAATGGGTGTGCCAGGGTATCCAGCTGCTGCAAAGTAACTCCAGACACATGCACCATCTTGTGCTTCTGGCTTATGTGGGTCCTGGGGAATTGAACCTGGGTCCTTTGGCTTTACAGGCAAGTTCCTTAAGTGCTAAGCCATCTCTCCAGCCCAACACATGCTTTTTTGTTTGATTGTTTGTTTGTTTTCCCAGGTAAGGTTTCACCCTAGCCTCGGCTGACCTGGAACTCACTATGTACTCTAAGGCTGGCCTCAAACTCACAGTGATCCTCCTGCCTCTGCCTCCTGATTAAAGGCGTGAGCCACCACACCCAGCCATTTTTTTTAATTTAATTTTCTTTTACTGACAACTTCCATATTTGTAAACAATATCCCATGGTAATTCCCCCCCCCCCACTTTTCCCTTCAAAACTCCAGTCTCCATCATATCCCCTCCCCCTCTCAATCAGTCTCTCTTTTATTTTGACATCATGATCTTTTCCTCCTATTATGATGGTCTTGTGTAGGTAGTGTCAGGTACTATGAGGTCATGGATATCCAGGCCATTTTTTGTCTGGGGGGAGCACATTGTAAGGAGTCCTACCCTTCCTTTGGCTCTTAAATTCTTTTTGCCACCTCTTCTGCAATGGACCCTGAGCCTTGGAAGGTGTGACAGAGATATTTCTGAGCATTCCTCTATCATTTCTTCTCAGCACCATGGTGCCTTCTGAGTCATCCAAAGGTCACTGCCATCTGAAAAGAGAAGGTTCTCTAACCAAAAGTGAGAGTAGCATTAATATATGGGTTGAACATTAAGAGAAGTGCTTACTGAGCAGTTTGGTGAGCATAGTATATACATTTAGCCAGACAGCAGCAGACGTTACACCCCTAGGGCTCATGACTACCCGTGTTGTAGGTTTTCAGTATCAGGGATGTATTCCCTCCCATGGGGCAGGCCTCCAAACAAATTAGAGGACAGTTGGTTTCCCCCATAACAGACATGCCACCATTACACCCGTTGGCTCATTTGGCCTGGCTGGCCAAATTTGAGGCTTGCAGTGTCCACTGTTGAGTATCTCCACTGGTGATTTCTCTCTCTCTCCCATTGAACTGCATGCAGTGTGGCTTTTCCCAGCTTTCTGTCAGCTGGTCTACATGGAGGAGGTTTTCAGCTCAGCTCCAGCAGGATTTCTCAGTGACCTTGCAGCCCAAGTACCGACACATACTTTTTATTCAAAGTCAGGGTTTGCTCTGATCTCTGAAGCCCATCCCATGGCCCTGGTGAGTTGCCTTCTTCAGAAGTTCTCAACCATGGCTGGCAGGCAGGTGTAGGAATGTTTTTCCTCATATGCCACAAAATGGCAACCCCAAGGGGACATCAGCTTGCCTTTTGCAGACAGCCAGTGAAGACGGAGCAGGCCAGGTCCTCTCATTGTACAACACTAACAGTGTCATTTCAAACACCTGGTGTAGTGCTCAAAGGGTGCCGTTGACAGGGGGACACAATGAACACACTGATAGTCTCTTGAAGTCAGGACATGTAGCACCTGCAGTGGTCACTAATAATCTTCCCTCCCTCTTCTTCCTTCCTTTCTGCATTTCATGCTGCTGGGGTATGCTAGGCAAACACTCTACCATTGAGCTACATTCCCGAGCCCACGTTTAATATTTATTTATTTGAAAGCAGAGAGAGACAGAGAGGGAGAGAGAATGGGCACACCAGGGCCTTGAGTCACTGCAAACTAACTACAGATGCATGTGCCACCTTGTGCATCTGGCTTTAGGCGGGTACTAGGAGAACTGAACCTAGGTCTTCAGGCTTTGTAGGCAAGGGCCTTTACTACTAGGCCATCTCTCCAACCCCCAGCCCACTTTAGTGTGTGTCTAGAGACATCTCTGAAAAGGATTCACTGAGAAAGAGAGCTAAGAAATTATGGAAAGTTCAGATGAAGATGTAGTTGCCAATGGCTTCAATGGTGAGGCTTCTAAATGGGAAAATGTGGCTGGAGAGATGGCTTAGCGGTTAAGGTGCTTGCCTGGCAAGCCCAAGGACCCAGGTTCAAATTCCCAGGCCCCATGTAAGCCAGATGCACAAGGTGGTACATGCATCTGCAGTTCATCTGTAGTGGCCAGAGGCCCTGGCGTACCCATTCTCTATCTCTTTATCTGCCTCTTTTTCTCTCGCTGTCTCTCTCTCTCTCTCAAATAAATAAATAAAATAGGAAAATGTTTATAAATCATTCATCCATTCAACAAATCCATAGTTCTGTCAGTTCCAGTGCCCCTCCCTAGCCTCCTTGAGAAAGATCCAAACGTGTTACAATGGTCTCCACGCTCGACAGGGACATCTCTCTTTCCTGCTTCTTGCCACTGTCTTTCTTGTGCATTACACTTCATGTTCCTGCTGCCTTGGAAGATTCTTGGCCGCGCTCTTCCCTGGGCTGGCTCTGTCCCATCCTTCAGCTCTCTGTTGGGATGTCACTGTCTCTTGGGAATCTCTTCTGCGACTTTCTCTAAACATATCCCTGTACTGTTCTCCAGCCATCTGCTTCCTCTTAGCGCTTACAACAATGTAACTGTTTTGTGTCTTCATCTGCTTAGGTATTTGTACTAGCCAGGGTTCTCCAGAGGAGCAGAATGGACAGGATGAGTACGTATCATAAAAGGAATTTATTAGATCGGCTCACAGGACACAGGCTGGGCAGTCCAGCACTGGTTGTCGGCAGGCTGGGGAGTCTGAGAATCCAGTAGCTGCTCAGTGCACGAGGCTGGACGCCTCGGCAGCCCCACTCTGGCACTGAAGGCCTGGGGGATTCCTGGAGAGCCGCTGGTCCTCAGTCCACATCGGCAGGCTGGGGAAGCTCAGTTCTGACGTCTATGAAACAGCGCCAAGAGCGTAGATACATGCACCAGTAGGCAGAAAGGCACTGTGTTCTCTCAGCGCTTTTTTTTGGGGGGGGGAGGGGGGATTCGAGGTAGGGTCTCACTGTAGTCCAGGCTGGCCTTGAACTCACAGTGATCCTCCTACCTCTGTCTCCCGAGTGCTGGGATTAAAGGCGTGCTCCACCACACCCAGCAGAGCTTCTTATTTTTTTAAATTTAATTTATTTATTAGAGAAAAAGAGAGAGAGGATGGACACACCAGGCCCCCCAGCCACTGCAAACAAACTCCAGACGCATGTGCTGCCTTGTGCATCTAGCTTACGGGGGTGCTGGGGAATTGAACCTGGGTCCTCAGGCTTTGCAGGCAGGTGCCGTAACCACTGAGACTCTCTCCAGCCTTTATTTTATTTCTTTTTAAAAATATATTTATTTATTTGAGAGAGAGAGAGAGAGAGAGAGAGAGAGAATGGGTGTGCCAGGGCCTCCAGCCACTGCAAACGAACTCCAGATGCATGTGCCCCTTTGTGCATCTGGCTCACATGGGACCTGGAGAATCGAACCAGGATCCTTTGGCTTTGCAGGCATGTGCCTTAACCGCTAAGCCACCTTCCAGCCCTCCAGCCTTTATTTGTTTTTGTTTTTTCAAGGTAGGGTCTCACTCTGGCTCAGGCTGACCTGGAATTCACTATGTAGTCTCAGGGTGAACTCGAACTCACAGTGGATCCTCCTACCTCTGCCTCCCTAGTGCTGGGATTAAAGGCATGGGCCACCATGCCTGGCTCAGCCTTTATTATTTATTTATTTATTTATTTATTTATTTATTTTGTTTGTTTGTTTGTTTGTTTGTTTGTTTTTTGAGTTAGGGTCTCACTGTGGTCCAGGCTTCAGCCTTTATCTTAAAAATATATATATGTTATTTATTATTTATTTGCAAGCAGAGAGAGAAACATAAAGAGATAAAGACAGAGAGAGAATGGATGTGCCAGAGCCTCCAGCTGCTGCAAATGAACTCCAGACACATGCACCACCTTGTGCATCTGACTTTATGTGGGTCCTAGGGAATTGAACCCCAGTCCGCTTTGGAGGCAAGTGCCTTAACCCCTGAGCCATCTCTCCAGCCCCAGAGCTTCCTTTTATATACAGACCGCCACCGCAAGGGCTGTCCACTCTGAGGGAAGGTCTCCTCTCCTCCATCAATCCTGCCAAGAGGTATGTCTGACTTGATTCCTGGTATGACCAAGCTGCTAACGAAACTTCATTGTCACAGCTAATCTGTCCCTGCCTTGCCCACCCAGAGCTCCTCATAGGAGGGAGCTGTGTTGTCTTGCTCATCATTTTGTCCCCAGCTCCCAGTGTATTATACGGGCCTAAGAGTCGTAGAACAGGAGCTGAAGAGACAGCCCGGTGCTTCCTGCACAAGCATGAGGGTCGGAGGGGGCCTGAGACTCCAGAGTTTGAATCTCCAAATACCCACATGAACGGTTGGGCATGGTCACAGACGTGTGTAACCCCCATCCTGTGAGGAGCATAGACCAGAGAACCACTGGGGCTTATGAACGGCAAACTCCGCAATCAGTAAGAGATTACGCCGCCAGGAGAACCAGGCAGGAGAGTGATGGAGGGGGACCCCAGACACTCTCCTCTGCTCACCACAAGCACGTTCACAGGGAACCACGTCAGGCTACCCCCACATACACCCCACATGCACACAGAGCTATAGAACAAGTGTCTGAAAAGTAGATTTGGAAGCAGAAACACTCTTCTGCTATCCTATGTTTTAGGACAATAGCCATTTGGCTATGCTGTGCAGAAACTTCTGAGGCCATCCAAGAACACATTACAAAGACAGCATGATTCCATAAGTTCAGCAAGGCCAAATGAAGGGTACGAGGGGCCCCAGGCTGCTCTTAGCAAAGATAGTACAGTAATGATAGCTTTAAAAAAAAAAAACAACAACTTGTGGTGGGGCCTGGGGAGATGGCTTAGTGGTTAAGGCGCTTGCCTGTGAAGCCTGAGGAGCCATGTTCGACTCACCAGATCCCACGTAAGCCAGATGCACAACGTGGCACACACGTCTGGAGTTCGAATGTAGTGGCTGGAGGGCCTGATGTGCCAAGTCTGTCTGTCTGTCTCTGTCTCTCTCATAAAAATAAATAAATAAATAAAATCTTGCAGTGGCCCCTAGATCCATTATCAAAGAAATCACCCATCTATGACAGTGGTACGAGTATAAGAAATGGGCTGCACAAGCCGGCCTTTAATCCCAGCACTCAGGGAGGCAGAGGTAGGAGGATCGCCGTGAGCTCGAGGCCACCCTGAGACTACATGGTGAATTCCAGGACAGCCTGGGCTAGAGCGAGACCCTACCTCGAGAAAAACAAACAAGAAAAAAAAAAAAGAAAGAAAGAAATGGGCTACACGGTGTCAGGGACTCTTCGAGGTTGCGTTGCTTTCTTAGGAAAATGCTGTGGCTTTTGGAAATGCGGCTTAATTAGATGCAGTTGGCTGGGTACCTTCATAGGCTGTTCCGGGTCTTTGCCAGCCCTCGCAGACTCAGGCATCTTTTGAACAAATGTGTGAGCGTGCGGGCGAGGAGCGGCACAGCACCCCCTGGCAACGAGCAACCCCAGGCTTCTCCACTCGTCCTCAGCCCACCTGGACACGTGGGGCAGAAGGCCAAGGGACCTGAGTGCCAGTCTCGCCTCTCCCATCCGGCCCTGCCTCCCTGAGTGACTGCTTTTCCGCGGAGGTGGCCTGGGGCACCGGAGCTGTCAGAGGGGGCACACAGACCCACACCGGCTGGTGGCTGTGCCGGGATCTCCCGTCCCACACTCTTGGGGATGACTTAGCCTCCAACCAGGGATAGAGTGTGCAGAGTTGGGGTCCCACCCAAGACACATGGTGCGGGAGCCACTGGGTTTCAATTTGGAAACTTGAGCTCTCCCCAATGCAGGGGAAAATAAACATGCTTGTACCTCTTCACAGTCCTAGGTTAAAAAAAAAAAAAATTATGGGGCTGGAGGGATGGCTTAGCGGTTGAGGCGCTTGCCTGCAAAGTCAAAGGACCCAGGTTTGATTCCCCAGGACCCACATAAAGCCAGATGCATAGAGTGGCACATGCGTCTAGGGCTTGTTTGCAGTGGCTAGAGGTCCTAGTGTACCCATTCTCTCTCTCTCTAATTAATAAATTAAAAAAAAAACTTTTTTGGTTTTTCCACTCTAGCCCAGGCTGACCTGGAATTCTCTATGTATTCTCAGGCTGGCCTCGAACTCACAGCGATCCTCCTACCTCTGCCTCCTGAGTGCTGGGATTAAAGGCGTGCGCCACCACACCCAGCTTGAAGATAACTCTTGATCCTTCTGCCTCCAGCTCTCAAGTGCTGGGTGTTACAGGTGCTCAACATCACTCCCAGCTTTCTTTCTTGATTTTTATTTTTGAAGCAAGCTCAACAGACTGGCTTTTTTTTTTTTTTTTAATGGCAAGAAGGGAGGGGTTGGAGAAAGAATTGGTGCACCAGGGCCCCAGCCATTGTAACCGAAGCTCCATATGCATGCGCCACTTTGTGTACATGTGCGACCTTGTGTCACTTTGTGTGTCTGGCTTACATGGGACCTGGAGAGTCGAACATGGGTCCTTGGGCTTTGCAGGCCAACACCTTAACTACTAAGTCATCTCTCCAGGCCTCTTTCTTGCTCTTTAAAAAGATGTTTGTATTTTTATTTATTTATTTGTAAGGAGAGAGAGAGGGAGGGTGGGGGCTGGAGAGATGGCTCAGTGGTTACTTGTTTGCAAAGCCTGATGGCCTGGGTTGGATTCCACCCTATATAATATATATATATATATATTCCTCACTGTGAGGTGCTCACCCGACATTCTGACAAGTCTGCAACCACTGTTAGTGACAAGAAAGTCTCTGTGATTGGCGTGCATGAGGAAGTATCTTACTGCATTCCCAACAGAAGAAATTGCCACCTTTTTGGTTGCAGGTTAGTGAAAATATAATAAACGGTGTTTTTTTTTTTTTCCTCTCCAGTTAAAATATTTGCACCCCTGGATTCTCTGTTGGTACACTGAAGACTGAATCCAGGAACTCGAATTAATCAGGTGCCATTTGTTGTCCGTAGTATACCCAAGGCTGCTTACCTAACCTGGAAAGGAAGCCTCTTCCTGTACCTCCCAGTTAGCTGCGATGGAGCAGTGATGGCCGGAGAGTTTGGCACACGCCACATTCCTGGGAATGACTCTTGGCAACAAAGCCATAGAGGTCAGAGGGCCAAGGGGCCAAAGGAGGTGCCTAGTGTCAAACTGCAATCACCACTGATCAGGGTGACCTTGCACAGGCCGGTGACGGGTCGGGAAGAGCACCGTGACCTGTGCGCTGGGGCTGATGATGCTACCGCAGGAGGTTGGCTGGCACTGAGAACGGGGACAGAATGCTCTCCTGCGAGGCGGACACACGGACATCACTCCACGTAAAGCACGGTGGGTCCTGTCTTGTACTTTGTGTCTAATTTCCTTTCTCTTTCCAAACCCTGCGCTAAAACCAGCAGCTGGGAATTCCCAGAGCTCTAATCCAGGTGTTCGTTGGAGTCTCACTGCAGGCAGGGGCTGCTCACAGCTGGCAGCGACTCCCCGGGGAAGCCCTTGGGAGTTCCCTCCTGCCACCCTTCCCCCAGGCTCAGTGATGCTGTGTGGGGTGGGGGGGAGTGGTTTGGTAATTTCTCTCCCCCTCCCGACCCGTTTCCTTTTTGTTTGTTTGTTTGTTTGTTTGTTTGTTTTTCGAGGTAGGGTCTCTAGCTCAGGCTGACCTGGAATTCACTATGTAGTCTCAGGGTGGCCTCGAACTCACAGCGATCCTCCTATCTCTGCCTCCCGAGTGCTGGGATTAAAGGCGTGTGCCACCACGCCAGCTCCCTCTTTTTTTTTTTTTTTGTGGTTTTTCAAGGTAGGGTTTCACTCTAGTCCACACTGACCTGGGATTTGCTCTGTATTCTCAGGGTGGCCTCAAACTCATGGCAATCCTTCTACCTCTGCCTCCCAAGAGCTGGGATTAAAGGCATGCGCCACCACGCCTACTGTTCCCTCTTTTAAGACAAGGTCTCTTGTATCATAGGCTGGCCTCAAACTATAGCCAAGGATAACCTTGAACATTTTTTTGAGGGACACCAATAGACTGGCCTTTTTTTTTTTTTTTTATTGCAAGAGAGCAAGGGTGGGAGTGGGAGCAATTAAGAGAGAGGGGTGGGGGAGAATTGGCATGCCTTCAGCCTTCAGCCACTGTAATAGAGCTCCAGACGTGCACGCCACCTTGTGAGCATGTGCAACCTTGTGCACTTGCATCACCTTGAACTCTTTCATTTTTATTTTTATTTTGGTTTTCGTGGTAGAGTCTCACTCTAACCCAAGCTGACCTGGAATTCACTATGTAGTCTCAGGCTGGCCTCAAACTTATAGCGATCCTCCTACCTCTGCCTCCCCAGTGCTGGGATTAAAAGTGTGTGCCACCATGCCCAGCAACCTTAAATTCTTTTTGTATTTTTCAAAAACATTTTATTTATTTATTTGAGAGAGAAAGAAGGGGCATGCCGGGGCCTCTAGCCACTGCAAAAGAACTCCAGACGCATGCGTCACCTTATGCATCTGGCTTTAAGTGAGTACTGGGGAATTGAACCTGGGTCCTTTGGCTTTGCCAGCAAGCACTTTCACTGCTAAGCCATCTCTCCAGTCCGCAACCTTAAATTCTTGATCCTCCTGCCTTTCCTTCCCAAGCACTAGGATTACCAATGTGCTCCAGCACACATAGTTTATGCAGTGCCTGAGGGATGGAGTCAGGAATTTTGTGCATTCCAGGCAGGCACTCTACCAGCTGAGCTATATGCCCAGTCCCTCATTTCCTCTTTGCTTTCTCTCTCCTTTTTTTTTTTTTTCAAGGTAGGGTCTCACTGTAGCCCAGGCTGGCCTCAAACTCACAGCGATCTCCCTACCTCTGCCTCCTGAGTTCTGGGATTAAAGGCGTATGCCACCACACCAGGCAACTCTCCTTCCTTCTAAAAGTCTGCTGAAGCCAAGTCTCTGAGCGAATGGTAAAGGGAATGAGCCACCCTGGGCTGCTCAGGACAGGCCTGGGCCAAGAGAAACACTCACGATGCCAACAGGAGCTGCCGAAACAGAGGAGGAGGCGCGGCTTTGCAGGGCTCTGTCTGAACTTTTTCCTCTTCCCTCACATCTGGTGATTCAAGGAACCACGTGCCACTTTCTCTTTCTCCCCCACCCATGGGCCCCTCACAAAGCTGGTGCCAAGTTCCTCAGTGCTTCTCGGGGGACGGGAGTGGTGGCCCCTGGATTTAAGTTCACTTGGTAGGGTCCAGGGGAAATAGTCCGAGAAGTCTGAGTGAGGGGAAGTGGAGAGGGACAGGCTGGTGGGCGTTGTTGGGTCCCTGGGGCTCAGGCCTGACCTGCCTTCCCACCCTCCCAGACCAGCCTCGGTGCCGAGGAAAAGAAAAGGATGCTGGAGTTGGAATGAGACGCCAACCTTGTTCCCGAGGCATGGGGAATATCCTTTCTTTCTCGCTCTCTTCCTCCCTTTTCTTTTCTCTTTCTACAGGGGTATCCTGCACGTGTTGGAGTTCATGGGCAACCCAAGAGGATGCAGTGGGAAGTTTAACCCCTGGGCTGGCCCATCATGGGTGCTCAATGAGTAGAACTCAATGCCTTTTACAAGAAAAGTTGGAAGGCGACTTCTGTTGAGGTGGTTCTGTTGAAGGTCTTGCCTGGGCTTGTAGAACACCAGGTCTCATCTCCCATGCACCGCTTCTGCCACCCACAGAAGCTTGTGGTTGTTTCCCACATTTTATCTGGTGCTATGCGAGGCCAGGAGCTATTTTTTCTTCCCTCTCCTTCCTGTCTTCTCTCCACGGATACTTTTAAGCACCTACTATGTGTCTCCACTTCTGTACTCCATTCCACCTTAGTGCTCAGCATGGCTGTCTCTTACCAGCGACCCAGCAAACTTTGGGGTGGGTGGATAAATGGAAAAGGAATGGAATTTTTTCTTAATATTTTTATTTGTTTATTTGAGAGAAAATGAGAAGAGAGAGAGAGAGAAAATTGGCACACCAGGGCCTCCAGACACTGAGAACGAACTCCAGACGCATGCGCCATCTTGTGCATCTGGCTTACGTGGGTCCTGGGGAGTCGAACCTGGGTCCTTTGGCTTTGCAGGCAAAGGCCTTACTGCTAAGTCATCTCTCCAGCCTAAGTAGGATTTTACGGAGGCCTTAAAGAAGTAGGCAGGGTCTTAGGTTTCTCTAGAAGGCTGTCGGTGTGGCTAACATCTTAGAATAAGGCAGCAGGCAGCAGAAAGGGTGTTGGGCTCAGGGGAGCAAGAGGCCCCACAGTGACCACGACCACACTGGCCACCATCTTCCTGTGGAACTTGAACAACTGGACTTTGGGTGCCGTTTCCCTCTCTGTGAAGTGAGTGCAACCTCTTGCCTTCCTGCAAATCAAGGCACCAACAACTCTCGAGAAATGGCCACCGCTCCGATCCAGTGACCATAGATCTGACCCTAAGAGGATAACAGACTACCAGAGGCACACTCAGTTCCTTCACTCCACCGACCAGCTCTTCTTGTCAGACTTGGAAATGGCTGTGTCTTTTCTCATTCAAGAGTCTACAGTGGAGATGGAGAGATGGCTCGGTGGTTAAAAAGCCTAAGGACCCAGGTTCTATTCCCCAATATCCACGAAAAGCCAGATACACAAGGTGGCGCATGCATCTGGAGTTTGTTTGTAGTGGCTGGAGGCCCTGTTGTGCCCATTCTCTCTCTTTCTCTCTCCTCCTCCCTTTCTCAAACTAATAAATTTTAAAACATATTTTAAAGGGGGAAAAAAAAGAGTTTACAGTGACTTCCAAGTGCCTATCCTATCCAGCTTATGTTCCACTCCTTGGCTTTAAGAAGAAGTGGGGGCACAAGCACACGTACACGTACACACACACACACACACACACAGCACAGTCCACTGGCCCTGGGCATTAGGAACCTTCTCTTCCAATGAGGCTGCACTGCTGGTGTCCCCTCCAGTTTCATTGATGACTTCCCATTCTTAGTGACGTCATTATCTCACTTACATTGGTTCTGTTACAGATCATCCAAAATCAGAAGTTCCACCCATATTTCCACCCCTGGCTGGCCATCTTGGTTTGCTTCCTTCTTGGTCAATGTAAGCAACGTTCTCAAAGGGTGGTGGGAGCCACATTCACACACCTGGGTGACTGGATGCAGAAGGTGTTCTAATCTCTCACCATAATCTACCCAGGGCAAGAAACATCCTGTGACTAAAGCTTTTTATGAATCTATAACTATTTCCTTGGGCTAAATTCCTAACAGAAGAATCAGTGGGATTAAAGTTTTTTTTTTTTTTTTTTTGATGGTGGGAGTGAAGGGATGGAGGGAGAGCCAAAGAATTCTGGGAGTCTGGGGCAAAAAAAAAGTGATCGTCTGCCTTTTTCTGATTTGTTTCTTAGTTGTTTGTTTTGCCTTCTTCTTCACAGTGCTGAGGATGGAACAAGGGCTCTGCTCAAGTGCTGTTCAACCTCATCCCTGTCTCTTTTTCTTTTTCTTTTTCTCTTTCTTTCTTTCTTTCTTTCTTTCTTTCTTCCTTTCTTTCTTTCTTTCCTTCCTTCCTTCCTTCTTGCTTGCCCTTGAGACAAGGTCTTCAGCATCTCAAGCTGGTTTTGAACTCACTATGTAGCTGAGGATGACCTTGAGCTTCTGATCCTCCTGCCTGTACCTGCAGAGTGTTGGGAATACAGGCTTGCAGCACCACACAGGGTTATGAGGTTGCTGGGGATGGAACTCTGGGCTTCCTGCACGCTACTAAGAAATACTGAGTCTCTCAGCTTTCTAGAAGGTTCTCCAAAGACAACATGTTAATGAAAAACAGCGTGTGTGGAGGTAGAGAATGGATATCAGCCAGTGTGTCTTCAGCTGATAACAAAAGTTAGTATGCAGGTGCCAGGATTCTGAGACAGAGTCCCCCCTGAGTCCCTAGCCCCCACTCCCCCTGTCCCCCTCCGCTCCTTCCCCTCCCCACCCCCAAGTCCCTGAACTGCGCACTTTGGACCGACATGTGTGATTGACTGTGGTGTTAAGAAAATATGCATGACACAATGTTTTTTAGCTTTTTCCAGAGATATTTATATCATACAAATGGCATGTTGGGTTTTTTTTTTTTTCCCTCCCCTCTCCCTCTCTTTCTCTCTTAGCCACTAAGAATGAATAAATCAATTGTCCTCATCAAGCTAATGGAGAGTGCGTGGCCGGGAAGAGGTGGGCAGGGCTCTTGCCTGTAGCCTGCTGCTACTCTGTCAGCGGGGAGGTGGAGGTGAGGGGGGAGCAAGTTGGCAAAACCTCCCGTCTCTGTTTCCCTGACTTCCACATGGGCATGGTAATATCTGAACCCTACAACTTCTCAGGATAGAGATGGCCAAAAGCATATGGAGCTGCTTGGAAGAAAGGACTGCATGAATTTTTAATCCTCCATTTCCAGCTCCTCCGATCTGTGTTTAGGAGGAGCAGAGCTGTAAACGCACAGAGCGTCGCTGCATTTCTACTTTATAAGGTTTTTGTCTCTCACCATCCCATAAACCTGACCTTCAAAATGATTCAGAATTGCAAGAGTGTGGTCACTGTGATGCCATAAAAAAATTAATAGTCTGGCAAACAGGGGTCACCCTGCGCTGTCGGGTCATGTCTGCACCACACAAGCAGGTCACAAGGTGCCTCAACTTTCAGCAGCGTCGCGAGGCAGAGCGGGCACAACTCTGGCACAAGCCTCAGGACCGCAGCCCAAGTCAAGGTCATTACTGAGCGCTAAGTCCGCAGCCAAAAAAACCCTTTGGCTTCCAGCGGGGTTTGCAATTCCTAATGTGTGGAAGTTTGCTAATGGGCAGTGACAAAAAAGGGAAACCCCCAAGGACTTATGACCCAACCTTGGAACTCATTCATTGTCTGCATATCATCTGGTTATTTAGTGTGGGATGGGGGGAAGCATGCCAGGGTCTCTCCCCACTACAAACGAACATTCATCTGGCTTTATATGTGTGGCTGGGGAATTGAACCTGGGCCTGCTGGATTTGCAAGCAAGGGCCTTTAACCCCTGATTCATCTCCCCAGCACCCTCCACATAGCAAATACTTAAGGAGCAGTGTCTGTCAGGGGCTGTGTCAAGGTCTGGGAACACAAAGGGCAGTAAAGAATGTGCCTGGCTCTGGGGAGGTTGGAGTTAAGAAAGATGGACTTTAACGGGTACTTACCCAAGGAAATGTAAAACATAGATCCAAAAGCCAGGCATGGTTGCACACACCTATTATCCCAGCACTCAGGAGGCCGAGGCAGGAGGATCATGAGCTGAGGCCAGCCTGGGCTAAACAGTGAGACCCTATCTCAGAAAACAAGAGCCCATTGGGAGCTATACAAAGAAGTCTGTGGGAGTGAGATGCATGGGCAGAGGAGGTCTGCTCTAGACTTGGGGACCGCAGGAGCCGGGGGAGACAGGAAGAAGTAGGAGGTGTAACATTTGGGATGATCCTAGGTTAGATGTGACTAACTTAAGGGCATGAAAGGCAGGAGTAGTAAGAAGGAGGGAAGGGGAGAACCCCAAGATGGAGCCAGACCCACCCCCAGGGACAGCAATAAAAATAAAAAAAGTAGCTGGAGAGATGGCTTAGCAGTTAAAGGCATTGGCCTACAAAGCCTAACAATCCAGGTTTGAGTCGTCAGCCCCCATATAGAGCCAGATGTACAAAGCGGCGTATGCATCTGGAATTCATCTGCAGTGGCTGGAGGTCCTGGCACACCCATCCTCTCTGTCTTTCTTCTCTCTCTGCTTGCAAGTAAATTTTTTTTTTTTTTTTTTTTTTTTTTTTTTTTGGTTTGTCGAGGTAGGATCTCAATCTAGATCAGGCTGACCTGAAATTCACTCTGTAGTCTCAGGGTGGCCTTGAACTCATGGCGATCCTCCCACCTCTGCCTCCTGAGTGCTGGGATTAAAGGCATGTGCCACCACGCCCGGCCCAATAAATAATTTTTTTTAAAAGGAAAATATCAGCTAGTCACAGTGGCGCATGCTTTTAATCCCAGCACTCAGGAGGCAGAGGTAGGAGGATAGCTGTGAGGCCAGCCTGAGACTACAGACTGAATTCCAGGTCAGCCTAGGCTACAGTGAGACCCTACCTAGAAAAATAAACAAACAGGGCTGGAGAGATGGCTTAGCGGTTAAGGCACCTGCCCTGCAAAGCCAAAGGACCCACATGAGCCAGATGCACAAAGCGGCACATGCGTCTGGAGTTTGCAGCGGCACAGGAGGCCCTGACATGACCATTCTCTCTTTCTCCTTCCTCTCTCTCTCTCTCAGATAAGTACACAAATAAATAAAAATTAAAAAGAAGAAAAACAAACAAAGGAAAGTACCAAGAGTCTGTTGGCAAGGATGTGGAAAAGTGGGAACCACTGTACACTGTTGGGGAAAATGAGGAATATGACAGCCGCAAGAAAGCTGCCTGGCAATTCTTCAATTAAGCACATGGTGATCATATGACCTAGCAATTCCATTCCTAAGCATATACCCAGGAGAACTGAAAACAGATGGTCAAATACACACTGGTCCACAAGGCCAAAGGTAGAAATAACTCCAATGCCTATGAGCAGATAAAGGATCAGCACAATGTGGTTTATCCACCCTGTGGAATATCACCTGGCCACAAAAATCGAATGAGGGCTGGAGAGATGATTCAGCGGTCAAGGCGCTTGCCTGCAAAGCCTAATGACCCAGGTTCAATTCCCCAGTACCCACAGTAAGCCAGATACACAAGGTGGCACATGCATCTGGAGCTCATTTGCAGTAGCTGGAGACCCTGGCATGCCCATTCTCTCTCTATCTGCTTCTCTCTCTCTCTCTCCCTCAAATAAATAAATAAGGGACGGAGAGATGTTTCAATAGTTAAGGTGCTTGCCTGCAAAACCTAACAACTTAGGTTCGATTCCCTAGTACCCACGTAAAGCCAGATACACAAAGTAGCACATGCATCTGGAGTTTGTTTGCAGTGGCTGGAGGCCCATTCTCTCTGCCTTTCTCTTTTCTCTCTCCCTCTGCTTATCAATAAATTAAAAAAATATTTTGTTTTTTTGAGGTGGGGTCTCACTCTAGCCCAGGCTGACCTGGAACTCACTATGCAGTCTCAGGCTGGCCTCAAACTCACAGTGATTCTTCTGTCTCGGCCTCCTGTGTGCTGGGATTAAAGGCATGTGCTACCACACCCTGCTCAAAGAATGTCAGTTTTTAGAAAATGAACGAATGACTGACATGATGTGGATGAACTTTGAGAATATCATGAAAGCAGATAAACCCATAGTTTCTCTATTCATGAGTGCATTCATATGACACATTCAGAATAGGCGTTAGAAAGGAGATGTCGATTGCGGGGGGAAGGGCAGTGTGGCGGAGTGGGAAGTGCCTGCCACTGGGTGTGGGGTTTCCTTGTGGGGCCATGAACAATGTACTAGAGTACTTAGTGGCGGTGGCTGTTACGACGGAATGAGTATAGCTACCGCCACTGAGCTGCACACTTTAAAACGGTAGATTTTGTACCGTGTGTATTTTACCATGATGATACATGCAGTTTTTGAAAGATGGCACTAAGGAGGCGGAGACAGCTGGAGGAGGGCCTCCACCGTCATTTTCCAATGCAGTGCTTACCCTAGAAGATGGTGGGTAGCAGCAGTAAGAGAGATCAGTGTGAAGACGGGACCTGCCTGCCCAGAGGTACACACAGGTGGCTCAGACCATGGGGCACAGAGGTGGTGGAGAGAAATGGGTGGATGGGAGCCATGAGGAGCAGGTAAAACCAAGAGTCTTGGTGAAGGACTGAATACCCAGTCGTTCAAGATAGCCAAGTCTGGGCTGGAGAGATGGCTCAGCACTTAAGGCGCTTGCCTGCAAAGCCTAACCACCGGGATTCCATTCCCCAGTACCCACGTAAAGCCAGATGCACAAAGTAGAGCATGCATCTGGAGTTCGTTTGTAGAGGCTAGATGCGTTGGCATGCCCATCCTCTCCTCCCCCTCCCCTCCCCTCCCCTCTTTTCTTCTCTTCTCTCTCTGTCTCTCTCTCAAATCTCAGTTTCTCTCTGCTTGCAAATAAACAATTTTTTAAAAACTTGGGTCCTTAGGCTTCAAAGGCAAGCACCTTAACCGCTAAGCCATCTCTCCAGCCCAAGACTTGTTATTTTTTTAAATATTTTATTTTTATTGATTTATCTATTTGACAAAGAGGGTGAGAGAGAGAGAGAAAAAAAGGGGGGGGGCGCCCCAGGGCCTCCAGTCACTGCAAGCGAACTCCAGACGTATGCGCCCCCTTGTGCATCTGGCTAACGTGGGTCCTGGGGAATCAAACCTGGGTCCTTTGGCTTTGCAGGCAAATGCCTTAAGCGCTAAGCCATCCCTCCAGCCCAAATAAATAATTTTTTAAAGCCTTCCAAAAAGACCCCTGGACTGTTTAAAAAAAAAAAAAACATTGCTAGACTTCTAGTGAGTAAGTTCATTTCTTTGTGCCTCAGTTTGTCCCCCTGTGAAATCGGGACGCTAGGGTCCACTTCACAGATGGTCACGTGGAATTGGGAAGACAGAAGCACAGCGGTACGACAACACTTGCCCTAGCCACCTCCCAGGACGCTGCGATCCCGCGGTGAGACATTCGTCCTTCCAGGACGACTTCAACGCACAAGGAACGGCAGCCCCCCTCCTGGGGCTGGGGACACCGCGTTCGTAAGGCACTTGATGCGGATTCCCCCACCCCCCCATCACCGTTCCCCTCACCATCTTCTGGAAGGATTCCAGGAAGCAGCCACAGCGAGCAGCCCTGCTGATCCAGGTTTTCTTTTGTTCGGGCCACGCCCCCTCCGCGGCCACGCCCCCAACGCTGGCACAGGCACCGCCCCCTCCGCGACCACGCCCCCAAAGCTAGCACAGGCCCCGCCCCCTCTGCCCCTGTGGGGAGGGGGCCCCGAGTCGCAGGCTCCCACCAGCTCTCGGCGCCTTTAGAAATAGGGAGGGGAAGAGGGGGTGCTAGGTGGGAGGAGGGGGCTGGGAATTGGCAGGGTGAGGCCTGGGGCATCTCGAGTCCTCGCGTGCCCTCCCTCTCACGCACCCCCTGGTCCAGGGCCTTGGCTTTTGCATAATGTAAGTACTTGTTCCAGACGCGGGGTGCGGGCTGGAGAGCTCTCTGCCCTTCATCCTCTCCCCGGGGGCTTCTACATGTCCGTCAGGATGGGGTGTGGTGGTGGTGGGGGGGGGGGGCAAGGGCAAAGAGAGGGCCGGGAGGAGGAGGAGGAGGAAGGAGAGCATCTATGGACCAGGCTGGTGATGCCAACCCGGGATTCTCCAATAAAAGGAACTTTCTCGATGTTTTTCAAACACCCTTGACACGTGTGTGTGCGTGTGTGCGTGTGTGTGTGTGTGTGGCTTTCTTTTAAAATTTAAATTTCCACTGCATCTGATTGGAGGCAAGATCTTAAAGCAAAGACACACACACACACACACACACACACAGTCCCCAGTCTTCCCGAACCATATACTCGGGTTACAGCTAGCCGCGCCCCTCTCCTTCCCCATCCTGCTAGAGGTACCCCCCACACCCCACCCCCATCCCACCCCTAACCCAACCCCAAAACCCTAGTGGGGGGGGCCTCCTATGTGGGAGAGGGGTGGGGGAGGGGCCTGGAACGAAGGCCAGAGAGAACAAATTAGATAATCAAAAGAATTACAGTAATTGCTTTCACTTTCCGTCCTCCGTCAGGGGGGAAACAACGCCCGGGTCCCCCCCCCCCACGACCCTCCCTCGGTCCTCCCCTCTCCTCCGCTCCCCTGGCTCGCGCGCTCCCTCTCTCCCTCCGTGTGCTGGAACGTTGGGAGGCATATGATGAATGATCGCCTGTCTGGGCTTGTTTATTATAACGCAGGCAATCAATTACACATCCCCAACGCTGGCCGGCCCGCAGGAAATTTATACGCTCAGCACAGACCAATGTGAAAATGGAATCTCATTTACCAAATGTCTTTTCTCCCCGGTACAGCGGGATGATTACAGTCTGTGTTTGTTTCAACAGTCGTGTCCGACTGACAGTGCCATCATTTACTGCCTGGCTGGAGGGGGGCACCTTAGTCTAAGGCTTTATTTATTGTGTGACGAAGGCCAGGCAGGCAGAGGACAAGGGATTCTGTCGGATGCCACCTTGTTTTAAAAAAAAAGAAAGAAAGAAAGAAAGCGAAAGAAAGAAAGAAAGAGAAAGGAAGAAAGAAAGAAAGAAAGAAAGAAAGAAAGAAAGAAAGAAAGAAAGAAAGAGAAAGTGGGTGGGCAGAGCTGGATTTATATTTCAGACAGTATTGCAACCTCAGCCCCTGAGCCCTGCCTCCAAGCCTCCTCCTGCGGCACCCAGCTACCCAGACCCGGGGACCACCCCCAAGTCGCAGCTCCTCTGCCCTTAGGAGCTCCGAGGGTCCAGCAATCAAATAGACTCGTTCCAAGTCCTGCTTCTGCCACTGTTTAATTGTGTGTGTCAGGCATCTGCTTATCTGGGAAATGGGAGTTTTATGCCCGTGGGCAATGCCGATGTCTCTGGGATAGTGGAGGTGTTGATAGTATAGGTACCCAAGACTAGAAGTGGGTCCCCCGCTGGACCAGATGTGACTTGCAATCTATGCCTTGTATCATTTAACAATCTCCTCCAGTCTCTATTTTCTGAGATACCACTGAATCAAGACTGTTCCTTTCCTTTCCAAATGCAAGGCGGCCCTTCGCTTCCTCTGCATTGACAATTTGGGACAATAAAATAGCGCGTTGTTTCCTCTGTTTCCTTTCACTAAAACAGGAATGTAGCGATTCTGGCCTTCTGGGCTGTGGATTAGGCCAGGCAGTCCCTCCAGAATACCTCTCCTAACAAGAGAGTAACTGCTAAATTGGCTGTTCTTGATGTCAGACCGGAGCTATCCAGGGAAGTAAAAAACGAAAAGAAAAGAAAAAGTGTCATGAAACCTGCCAAGTCAAGTTGTCACTGCTCCCTGGGTCCCCCATCAGGAGTCCGGTCTGTCCCCGGAGTCTGGCTGTCCACGGCACTGACCCATAGTTATCTCTCTGTAGCAGCTGGCATCAGATGAAAGCCTCGCACCCAGGGGCCCGGCGGAGCCTCACCTGTGTGTGCACAGTTGCTCTTTACTGGCCGTGTAGAACTTCAGCACGTACGCGTTTGTCTAATGGCTCTCTGCCCCACGGTATGAGAACTCCAAAAGGCCAGGATCCGGTTGATGGCAGGACCTCTGGATCCCCAGTGCCCGGCCTCCACCCGGCACATCCTAAGTACTCAGTAAATATTTGTGGCTTTTACGGGTGGATGAACGAATAGGTGCGGAGCTAAACTCATCACAGGGGCAACCTCTGCCTCACAGAGCAGGACCCATGCCGGGTCCCCACGGAAACAGCCGGGGGGGGGGGCCCTGCACCCAGCTCAGTGCGCTCACACGTGGGAACTGGGGATGGACCGCACACACGTCTGCCTAGCGACCTCCATTCACCCTCAGAGCCACACCCAGGGAACAACCTCCAGATCATCTCGATTCCTCTCGCCTGTAGTCTCTGCTCTCCCCAGACCACAGGCTCCATGGACTGGCACCTATGTCATACTTGCAACTGGTGTCTGTTCATAGCTCAGGTGGGCCTTCCTACCTTGTCCCCCAAATGCCTACATGAGAAGTGTGCCCCATCGTGCCCCTGTTATGGTGTTCCTCTTCTTCCTCCTCTCCCTCTCCCTACTCCATACTGGATTTGAAACCAGGGTCTCACATATACTGGGCAAGTGTCCTACTTCAGTGCTATATCCCTAGCCCTCTTTTTACCTTTTTACTTTCTTTTTTTTGGTTTTTCGAAGTAGGGTCTCATTCTAGCCCAGGCTGACCTGGAATTCACTCTGTAGTCTCAGGATGGCCTCGAACTCACAGTGATCATCCTACCTCTGCCTCCCGAGTGCTGGGATTAAAGGCGTGTGCCACCATGCCCCGGCTCTTTTTACTTTTTATTTTGAGACAGGGTGTCCTCAGGCTGGCCTTGAATTCACTCTGAAGCCCAAATAGACCTTGAACTTGGAAACCTCTTGCTTCAGTTTCCTGAGGATTACAGGCCAGGTACCAGGCCTGGCTTCCTATACTGAAATCCTCCAAATGCCCAGTACGCTGCTTGTAATGTAACTAACAAGTACTTTTCAAGCTGGGCACTTGGGCACACACCTGCACTGTCAGCCCTTGGGAGGTGGAAGATCAGGAGTTCAAAGTGAGTTTCTGTTTCGTAGCAAGTTCAAGGCTGACCTGGATTACAAGAAACCCTGTTTCAAAAACTGAAATTAACAACCTATGACAGGTGTCTTCTTTTGGTTTTATCGAGGTAGGGTCTTGCTCTAGCCCAGGCTAACCTGGAATTCACTCTGTAGTCCCAGGCTGGCCTGGCATGCCCAACTCTCTATCTACCTCTGTCTCTCTCAAATAATTAAATAAATTAAAAATAAATAAATAAAAACCAGGTGTTTTCTTTTTTTTTTTTTTAAAAAAGGTTTTATTTGTATTTATTTATTAGAGACAGAGAGAGGGGGCGAGAGAGAGAGAGAGAGAGAATGGGCATGCCAGGGCCTCTAGCCACTGCAAACGAACTCCAGATGCATGTGCCACCCTGTGCATCTGACTTACAGGGGACCTGGAGAATTGAACCTGGTTCCTTAGGCTTTGTAGCATGCACCTTAACTGCTAAGCCATCTCTCCAGCCCCCAAACAGGTGTTTTCTAATCAAGCAACCCATCAATCCCAAAGATTGATGATCTTTTATGAACACAAGTATATAGGAATAAAATTCAGAATCTCATTAAGACACAGGGCCAGGTAAACAATGCATTGTTTAGCCTTTACAAGTGAAATATTATTACTATACTTTGAAGTGTTTCTGGTTCGTGGAAGCGGTTTCTTTCCACGAACCCATTCAATGCTATGATACTATCAACAGCTAGGGTTCTGCAACAGAGGCTGTCGCCAGCAGCAGGGGCTGGGCACAGTCCACAGTCCCTGTGCTGTCGTGCCTCACTAGGTGACTAACAGAGCTTATTCCCTGGCTGAGCCTGTATCCTGCCAACACCAGCTTCCCGAAGTGGAGGGGAATGCAAGAGTGAGCACCGCCGGACCCCAGGGGAGAGGCCCTTGCGTGCTTCCCTGTGATGGTCGAGCTGGGGCCCGGCTGGCAAACAATGGGAAATGAAACATTTGAGTGGCTGTGAAAAATTCCGTGGGAAATCCCCCCAGCGTATCTATGCGCAACAGCTGTGCCGAGCTGGGGCTCGGGGCTTTCGGTTTCCAGGGTCCCTGAGCAGAACTCAGAGGCCTTGTGGGGCCTTAGTCCCCAAGAACAGTGCTTCCTGGTCAGCTGTCTGCCCAGAGGAGATTTGGCCTCAGGAGTAAGGGTTGACTATGGACTGCCATGACTTTTTCTTTCTTTCTTTATTATAATTACTTTTGTTGTTGTTGTTGTGTTTTGTTTTGTTTTGTTTCGTTTAGCAAGGTAGGGTCTTGCTCTAGCTCAAGCCAAACTGGAATCCACAGTCTCAGGCCGGCCCTCAAAGTCATGACCATCCTCCCACCTCTGCCTCCCAAGTGCTGGGATAAAAGGCGTGTACCCTTTCTCTGGTACCTTTTGTGGAAGTCGCAGTGGGCTCTAGTTGGGTCCGGAGGCCTCTGATAGCTTCCTCCGGTCACCACTGTGGCAGCGACTCAGGGGAGAGAATGGAATGAGGTGAGATCCCAGGCTTTCTTCCTGCCACAGCCATGTATGTGGCTGGCATGGGAGTGAGTGGTCGCCCACAGCAAACCAGGGTGCTCCTACCAGCAGGAGGGGGAGCAGGTCGTAGGAGAGCAGTGAGACCTGATGCGTGACACACAGGTCACCTCCCCCGTACTCAGAAAAGCAGACACGAGAACTTTGTAAGCCCCAGGCCAGGCTGTGCTACTTAGCCAGCGGCTGTCTTCAAGACCAGAGATTGGGAATGTAGCTGGTAGAGAGGCACTCGCCCAGCATGTGTGAGACCCTGGGTTCCTTCCCGAGCATCATCAACAAAAGGAAGACCTGATGTCCTAAGGTCTCATCACACTGTCCCCAAGGGGCAGGCCCACACGCATAGCAGCTTGACTCCTGCCTCACAGACGCCCTTGGGCTCAGTCATTTACTTCCAGCCCCACTAGAGGCACATCCGTAGTTTTCATGTATTTTTTTTTCCAAATCTTTATTGACATCTTCCATGATTATAAAAAATATCCCATGGTAATACTGTCTCTCCCCCCACTTTCCCCTTTGAAACTCCATTCTCCATCATATCACCTCCCCATCTCAATCAGTCTCTCTTTTATTTTGATGTCATGATCTTTTTCTCCTCTTATGATGGTCTTGTGTAGGTAGTGTTGGGCACTGTGCGGCCAAGTTTTCATGTATTTTTTAAAATACATATCTTGAGGGGCCCCGGGGAGATGCTCACTGGGTGAAGTGCCTACCAAGCAAGTGTGAGGAGCTGAGTTTGGATCCCGGCACACACATAAAATGCCACCTGTGTGCGCCCGTAGTCCCAGCGCTAAGGAGGCAGAACAGGGCAATCTCTGGGGTGTGCTGGCTAGCTAGGCTAGCCAAATTAGTGAGCTCTAGGCTCAGTGAGAGATCCTGTCTCAAGAAACAGGGCGGCGAGCGGCCGAGGAAGACACCCGACATGAACCCAGGTTTACACACACACATAAACGTGCACGCACACATGCACATCACATGCACAAACAGTGCCTCTTAGGAGGGGGCAGGAGAGAGAAACTGGCAAAGACAAGGCTGGTAGCCAGCAGCCTGGATCACCTGCCAGTAATTCAGGTGTCTCAGTGTGCACTTTGGTCTTGTACACTTTTATTTAAACAAGGGATCCCTATCGAAGTTTGAAACTAAGGGATTTTTCTTTTTTCTGGGGGGGGAGGGGAGAACCCACCACACAAAAGTGCCGAGTGAGTGTGACAAGCTGTACATCTATATTCTTGTTTCCTGCCCTTTGCACACACAGCCTTGTAGAAAGTGGAGAGTCAGGCTGGAGAGATGGCTCAGTGGTTAAGGCACTTGTTTGTAAAGCCTAAGGACCAAGATTTGATTCCCCAGAACCCACGGAAAGCCAGTTGCAGTAAAGCCAATCTCTCTCTCTGCTTGCAAATAAATTAATAAAAATATTTTTTAAATGCATTTTTAATTTTTTTTTTATTTAAGAGAAAGGGAGAGGGAGTGAGGGCTAAGGAGAATGGGTGTGCTGGGGCTTCCCGCCCCTGCAAATGAACTCCAGATGCAAGGGTCACCTCCTTGTGCATCTGGCTTACATGGGTACTGGGGAATTGAACCTCAGGCCTTGGGTTTTTCAGGCAAGCTCCTTAATCTACTAAGCCCCTTCTCCAGCCTTAAATAATTAAACACACACACACACACACACACATGGAGACTCATGAGCAAGGACCATTGCACCCATCCTGTCTTATCTTCCTCATTCATTACCTCGAGATCCATGCATTTCCCTGCAGAGGTGGAAGGTAGCCTTTGTTCGTGGTCTCCTGGGTCCCTGTTCTGGACAGGCAGGCCCTGGGGTCTCACTCTGTAGGTAGGATCCTGCCAGAGTGGAGAAAAGCCTCTGGACTCCGATGATCTCTCCCCAACTCAGAAGTTCGGTCACCCTTCCAGAAGCAAGCCGCAGCCTCCCTTCCAGGGTTATGTTTACAAACAAACCTCTGGGTCAGTTGGTCCAAGTCAAATCTTGCACCAGGCCGGGCCCCATACTGCAAAGACAGCTTTTTTTTTTTTTCCTGCTGTGCGATCCTGGCTGAACATCACAGTTAATTTCTGTGAGAGCTTCCCGCACCCCAGGAGCTGCGGACTGCACGCTTGACACACATTGTTTCACCATCTTCTAAGAACCCCACCCAACAGACACTATTATCTTCATTTTGCCTACTCGGGGGCGGAGGGGGGGGAATAAATAAAAAGATGCACAGAGATAACTTGAGTTTGGCTGAGTTCTCAGCCAAGTTCAAAGCCAGGCATCAAGTGAATGAGTTCTCAGCGGCACACTGCTGGGTTCCCTCCTGAGTCCCAGAGGCAAGGGACGGTGTAGCCAGTGGCCAGTCCTTGGACACAGGCAGGTTCTCTGCGTCAGCACTTCAGGGGTTCTGCGCCCCCACCCCGTCACCCGCCGCACACACTCTTACTGATGTCTTCAAGCAGGGGATTACAGGGAGAGAATGACTCTATTAGGGAGCGGGTCTGGCTGCTAAGATACCAGCAGACCCAGGTGAGTGGATGTAAGGACCCGTCCGCCGTACAGTGGCTTATTGAATTAGTGTGATTCTTAACATCTTCCACTTGGGTCGCCTCCAGCCAGCCAGCTGGAGCTTTCAGAAAGGCTCCCGCTCAGCTCGCCTTAACTCAATTAACTAAGCCGGGCTGAGCCGCCTGAGCTAAACTCAACAAGTATTTCTTAAGCACTGGGCTGGCTGCAGCAGGGGAAGAAGGCGGGGAGAGGGACAAGACGTTGACTGAGGCCTTAAAGAGTTTGTTTCTGCCTTTATTGGGTAATCCAGTACACCCACTGTATTTTCTAAACGGCGCTTCCTGATTTTAGCCCCTGAGCTCCCTCTGTGTAATGATGATCTTTAAATAGTTTTCACTTCCTTTCTCTTTTCCCTTAAAAGAAAAAGTGAGAAACGTTATCAGGAAAAAATCCAGGGCTGGGGAGATGGCTCAGAGGTCAAACGCCCTTGCTTGCAAAGGCTGATGGTCTGGGTTCGAGTCCCCAGTACCCACATAAAGCCAAATGCACAAAGTGGTATATGTGTCTAGAGTTGCCATTTGCAGTGGCTGGAGGCCCTGGCATGCCCATTCTCTCTCTATCTCTCTCTCTCTCTGTCTTTCTGCTTGCAAATAAATATAATTAAAAGGAACACTGACAGCACTGTACACAAACATCTTCACTTTTCTAATGCACAGTAGAATAGAGAGTGAAATACTAGAAGAAAAATGTCCAGGGCTGGGCATGTAGGTCAGTGAGTAGAGTGTCTGTCTAGCATGCCCAAGGCCCTGGGTTTTATGCAGCCAGCACTGCACAAAACCAGGCATGAAGTGCACACCTATAATCCCAGCTCTCAGGAGCTGGAGACGGGAGGATCAGATTGTCCTCAGCTACAGAGCAAGGTTAGCCTGGTCTACAAGAGACCTTGTCTCCAAATCACATGCACACACACAAAAGAAGGAAATTTTCTTCATCATATAAAGTCATCCTGAACTCTCAGATGGAGCCATTAAAAATACAGGACTCCAGGGCTGGAGAGATGGCTTAGCGGTTAAGCGCTTGCTTGTGAAGCCTAAGGATCCCAGTTTGAGGCTCAATTCCCCAGGACCCACGTTAACCAGATGCACAAGGGGGCGCATGCATCTGGAGTTCGTTTGCAGTGGCTAAAGTCCCTGGCGTGCACATTCTCTCTCTCTCTCTCTCTCTCTCTCTCTCTCTCTATCTATCTGCCTCTTTCTCTGTCTGTCACTTTCAAATAAATAAATAAAAATAAACAAACAAACAAAAAAAATACAGGACTCCAAGAGGGAATTCCTGGCTGGTACTGAAAACCTAATGAAAAAACTGTGTCTGGGGAGGTCATAAGCCCTAGGGGGAACTACTGTGGTTATCTGGTTAAATGGAGATATTATACCCACCACACTGCTCTCTAAATACTCAAGTTTATGCCTATATATTAATGCTACTCTCATTTCTGGTTAGAGAAGCTTCTCTTTTCAGATAGTGGTGACCACTGGAGAGACTCAAAAGTCACCAAAGTGCTGAGAAGAAGTGACAGTGGTGTGTTCAGTGCTAAATGAGACATCTCTACCATGCCATCCAAGGCTCAGGGACCATTGCAAAAGAGGTGGTGGGAAGAATGTAAGAGCCAAAGGAAGGGGAGGACTGCTTACAATGCTGTCTTCCAGACACAAAGTGGCCTGGATATTCATGATATTCATGGCTGACACTTTCTACACAAAACCTGCATAATAGGAAGGGAAAGAAATGATGACATCAAAACAGAAAAGAGGGCTAGAGTGATGGCTTAGCAGTTAAGGCGCTTGCTTGCAAAGCCAAAGGACCCAGGTTCGATTCCCCAGACCCAGGTAAGCCAGATGCACAAGGTGCACATGCATCTGGAATTAAAAAAAAAAAAAAGAAAGGTGAGGACCCAAAAGTTGCCTTCTGACTTCCACGTGTAAGCCTGCATTTGTACATACGCAGGCACCAACACAAAAATTAATTTTTTAAATTTGTTTATTTAAGAGACAGAAAGACAGTACAACACACCAGGGCCTCCAGCCTTTATAAATGAACCCCAGATGTATGCGCCACCTTGTGCATTTGGCTTTACATTGGGTCCTGGGGAATTGAACCTGGGTCCCTTTGGCTTTGCAGGAAAGTGCCTTAATAGCTAAGCCATTTTGCCAGCCCCTAAAATTACTTAAAAAAAAAAGATGGAAGATTTCTTTTTGAAATTTTTTATTTTTATTCATTTATTTGAGAGAGAGCAAGAGAAGCAGAGAGAGAGAGAGAGAGAATGTGAGAGAGAGAGAGAGATAGAGAGAGAGTGGGTATACCAGGGCCTCTAGCCACTGCAAACCAACTCCAGATGCATGTGCCACCTTGTGCATCTGGCTTATGTGGGTCCTGGGGAATTGAACCTAGGTCCCTTGGCTTTGCAGGCAAGCCCCTTAACTGCTAAGCCATCCCCCCAGGCCCAAAATTACTTTTTAAAAGACTCTATTTCCTACCAATATGATCTGAAGTTCCAAGTGGATATGAATGGGACATCAACTCATTTAGGGGCCTTCTATTTGAAGACCCATGTGTTAATTACTTCTCTAGTCACCGACAAGAAGCCATAAGTCACAACTTAGGGGAGAAAGGATTTATATTGGCTCAGGGCTTGAGGGGCTACAGTCCTTCATGGTGAGAAGGCATGGTGGTAGGGGGCTCCATGGCGATGGGGAGTCACCTCCTCACCCCTCAATGGAACGAGAAGCCCAGGGAGAATGAGAAGTAGGCTGGTCTGTAAAGGTCAAAGGCCACCCTCCGACAATCTACTTCCTCCGGAAAGGCTCCACCTTCCAGCCATTCCACAACCTCCCCAAACAGGACCACAAGCTGGAGACCAAGTGTTCAAATATATGAGCCTTTAGGGGGAACTTTCACATCCAGACCAGCACATGTTCTAAGGTCTTTTATGTACCTGGCTTTTTATGTATTTGGGCACAGTGGAGACAAACATAAAGGGTTTAATTTCCCCCCTGAGACAGTTGTGGGTCAGGCTCTTACAAAGGACATGCCATTCCTAGCTCTTGCTCCGTGTCCTCCTGAGTGGACCCTGTAGCTCTGTGGCCAGGCCAGTGCACTTGAAAACACCCACTTTAGCTCCACAGCTCCCAACCCAGCTGTGTCCTGCACCCCTAGGAGCCTTGAATGAGTGCTACTAGCCCTCAACATATGCCAGAGAAGATGATCTCAAGGGCAAGGAAATTTAGCCAGTGTTTCATTCCAGGTCACCCAGATGTCTCTCCTTCGGGTGCCCTTGGTTTGAGATACAGCTGCAGGAGAGGGGGGTGGATTCCACGTCTCCTCCCCCCCCCCTCTTCTTGATAAGGACATTTCTCATTAGATTTAGGGTCCAGGAAGATAATCCAGGATGATCTCACTCACAGACCCTAAACTTAAAATTACAACTACAGAGACGCTTTCCCCAAAGAATAACACATTCACAGGGCACCAGGGTAGACAGGATGCAGGCACATCTTTGTTGGTGGGGGGTCACCATTCAACCCACTGCTGAATACACTGGGCTACAGGCAGGAAGAGGGTTGTACACTCACAATTTTTCCTTGTATCCATCTCAGTGAATAGATGGAGCCATACTGCTGAAAACTCCATATACCTGGTCTGCAAGATCACTGAGAAACCCTGCTGGAGCTGAGCTGAAAACCTCCTCCATGTAGACCAGCTGACAGAAAGCTGGAAAAAGCTACGCTGCATGCAGTTCAATGGGAGAGAGAGAAATCACCAGTGGAGATACTCAACAGTGGACACTGCAGGCCTTATATTTGGCTAACCAGGCCAAATGAGCCAACAGGTGCAATAGAGGCATGTCTGTTATGGGGGAAACCAACCGCTCTCTAATTGGACTGGAGGCCTGTTCCATGGGAGGGAACACACCCCTGATACTGAAAACCTACAACAGGGGTAATCATGGGCCCTAGGAGTGTAATGTTTGCTAATGTCTGGCTACATGTATATACTATGGCCACCAAACTTCCCAGTAAGCACTTCTCTTAATGCTCACACTCATATATTAATGCTATTCTCACTTTTGGCTAGAGATTAAGCTTCTCTTTTCAGCTGGCAGTGACCTTGGGATGACTCAAAAGGCATCACGGTGCTGAGAAGAAGTGACAGAGGAGTGCTCAGCACTGAAACATCTCTATCACATCTTCCAAGACTCAGGGTCCATTGCGGAAGAGGTGGCGGAAAGAAAGAGCCAAAGGAAGGGTAGGACTCCTTACAATGTGCTCCTCCAGACACAAATTGGCCTGGATATCCATGACCTCACGGTGCCTGACACTACCTACACAAGACCATCATAATAGGAAGAAAAGATCATGACATCAAAATAAAAGAGAGACTGATTGAGAGGGGGCGGGGATATGATGGAGAGTAGAGTTTCAAAGGGGAAAGTGGGGGGGAGGGAGGGAATTACTATGGATTATTGTCTATAATTACGGTTGCCAATAAAAAAGTAAGTTAAAAAAAAAATTGAGCCAGCAGGTAGCATCAGGTTAATGGGAACCCAGATGGAAAGAAGGCAGAATGCAGAAAGTTCTGTCAACTCCTTTTCCCTGACATTCCTGCCTGCCGCTCTTTAAAGGATGCAGCCTCCCGCCACCCCCCCCCCCGCCCACTCCCCACCTATGATCATTGATCCCAGGAGGTGGGCAAGGGACCTTCACATACAGGGGCCAACTCTCAGGAGGGCAGGTTCTGAGGACAGATTGGGAGCTTGGCATCTTTGTTCTCCCCAGGAATCAGCCGGATGCAGCTGGCTGGAGCAGCCTGGGCTAGTTCGTTGCTGAAAAATTCCTGCCTGGGACCCAGGAGGCCATGGCTTCCCCAAGGCTCAAATTGCAATCATCTATCCTCTGGGCTACTGTGCTGCTCTACCCACAACTATTTTGGGTGAGTGTTCAAGGGGTTTGAGATGCTGGCGCTGAGGATGATTAAAATTAGCCACTGATGAGCGTGTTTGGAATAGCTCTGCCTCTGTGTGTGCTCGTGTGTACACTGAGTGCGTGTGTGTGAGCGCGTATAGGTACACGCTCTCCCCGTGGTGTGTCTACAGAGCGCATGTCTGAATTCCTGCCCTCGGATGACCTCGCCAGACTCCATGGTCTGAAGCTCCTGGGCCAGCTAAGATGTTCGTGAGTGGATTAAATCACATGACCCGTCTCAAAATAAGGCCTTATCAAGCACCCCCATCTATAGTCCACCTGTCCTTTAAAGCCTAGGCCCCCCACCTTCCCATGAGACCCTTTTTCTGCCACCCCGTGGTCTATTAGATCAGGGCTAGCGTGTAAGTGTGAGCCCCAGATGCCTCCTGAGATGGAGTTTCGGCTGCCTGGAGCAGTGTGTGGGGTTTAGGGATGACTCTGTGTCAGTCTCTGGGGACTGTAGTGACAAAAGCCCATCAGTGGTGCCTGGCAGCAAATTTACTTCATTTATTTATTTATATTTGAAAGAAAGAGACAGGCAGAGTGAGAGAGAGAGAGGGCCCAGGGCCTCAGCCACTGCGATTGAAGGCCAGACGCTTGTGCCACCTAGTGGGCATATGCAACCTTGCACTTGCCTCACTTTTGTGCATCTGACTTACATGGGATCTTGAGGGTCAAACATGGGTCCTTAGGCTTCGCAGGCAAGCGCCTTAACCGCTAAGCCATCTCTCCATCCCAGCAATGTTCACTTCTCACCGTTCTGGAAGCTAGGGGTCTGGAATCCAGGTGTGGGCAGGATTCTGCTCCCCCCCAGAGTCTCGCTTTATGTGGAAGACTTGCTTACGTGGAATAGGCAGCTTCTGGTAGCCACAGCAGTTCCGTGGCTCATGGCTGCAGCATGCCTCACTGGGCCTCTGCCTTCTCTCTGTGACTTCCCACGGCTAGCTCCCTGTACCCAAATCTTCCCCTCCTCCAGAGGACATCAGGAGGGACCTGATGGTGCAGCTTATAAGCCCAGCTGCTGGAGAGGTTGAGGCAGACCCATCACACGTTCACGGACTGCTCAGGTTATAGAGTGATTTCAAGGCCAGCCTGGCTAACTTAGTCAGACTCTGTCTCGTAATGAAAAGTAAAAAGCTGGGCATGATGGTGCACATCTTTAATCCCAGCACTGGTGAGGTAGAGGTAGGGGGATCACTGTGAGTTTGAGGCCATCCTGAGACTACAGGGTGAGTCAGGTCAGACAGGGCTAAAGTGAGACTCTACACTGAAGGGGGGGAAAAAAAAGGTAAAAAGAGGGCTGGGAATGGATATAGCTCAATGATAGAATGCTTGCTTGCCTAGCATGTGTGAGGTCTTAGGTACAATCCCCAGTAATGACAAATAAAAGAGAGGGGGTGAGACAGAGAGGGGCGGGGTAGAGAGAATGACCTGATTGGATTACTTCTGCAAAAACCACATTCACAGGCTTGTGGGATCAGGACTTAACACACCTTTTTTTTTTTTTTTTTGGCGGGGTGGGGGGACAGAATTCAACCCATAATGGACACCATGAGTTACTGACGGTTTGTAACTAGTGATCACTCTTATGGGTCAGAAAAGAAAAAGACCCCATTGTCTAAATATGTCCAAGGGTATTTCATTTCGGTTTTATTTAGGCTTTCTTGCTACTGATGCTGTTTCTCAGTCCTCTGATCTATTGATCAGCCTATGCATGTATCCCGTTTCTCTTTGATCTACCCTCTTTTTGTACCAATTTCCCTTCTTTTTTAAATAAATATTTTTATTTTTTTATTTATTTGAGAGTAACAGAGAGATTGAGAAAGAGAGAGAGAGAGAATGGGTACACCAGGGCCTCCAGCCACTTCAAATGAATTCCAGATACACGCGCCACCTTGTGCATCTGGCTTATGTGGGTACTGGGGAATCAAGCCTTGAACCAGGGTCCTTAGGCTTCACAGGCAAGTGCTTAACTGCTAAGCCATCTCTCCAGCCCAATTTCCCTTCTTTTAAAAGAAATATTTATATTTATTTATTTGCAAGCAGAGAAAGAGACAGACACAGAGGCAGAGAGAGAATTGGCACACCAGGGCCTCTAGCTGCTTCAAACAAACTCCAATTGCATGTGCCACTTTGTGCATCTAGCTTTACGTGGGGTCTGGGGAATCGAACTTAAAGTCGGGTCATTAGGCTTTCCCGGCTAGCACCTTAGCCGCTGAGCCATTCTGTCCAGCCCCCAAGTTCCCTTAAGCGGCTCAGAAGTTCCATGAGGCAGGGACTGTAGCTCAAAGCCCTGTCTTTCCCTACCATCAAATTCAGTAACTGTCTTTTCAAGTTTGGCTTCTGAAGCTGGGTGAGACAGAGAAATCATGACTCTCCAAGGGCTTCTGGGATACACAGGTGGGTGAGCCCAGGTTGACCCTCCCCCCCACCAGTCTGCTTATTTTTTTAAATTATTTATTTATTTGAGAGTGACAGAGAGAGAAAGAGGGAGAGAAAGAGAGAGATAGGGAATGGGCATGCCAGGGCCTCCAGCCACTGCAAACAAACTCCAGATTCATGCACCACCTTGTGCATCTGGCCTACGTGGGTCCTGGGGAATTGAGCCTTGAACCCGGCGGGGTCCTTAGGCTTCACAGGCAAGCGCTTAACCGCTAAGCCACCTCTCCAGCCCCAGTCTGCTAATTCACACTGGGCAGATGTCATCTACCAAGCCTTATGTGTGTAAAGGGGGTGTCCTCTTCTAATAGGACAGCACTGTAATTGTTCGGCAAGATTAAGACGCCAGGCTCATCCATCAAGCTCTGCTCCTAATGGAATGTGGAGTCCTAAACAAGGAGGGAGGCATGATCATGTGGGGTGTTTTGTAGGCTGGTTTCTAGCTGTGAGCTATGGAGCTGAAATGATAGTTAAATCGATGGAGAGGCACTAAGACACAGCCTGTGAATCCACACGTCCGTAAAACCCCATTATTGACAGTCCTGAGAGGCTGCAGTGTAGGCCGGCTCTCCCGGCCCTGATTGGGGCTTGCTGCTTCTCTCTTGCCCGCCCCAGGAGCAGCCCAAGAGGAATGGACATTCGATGGCCAGCTGATTATTTTCACAGCCTCCATGACAGACCACCCCTAACAAGACTCAAGCTCAGGTTCAAGTGCTCTCCTCTACTCTGTGGAACTACTTGGGAGAGATTAGCTCTCAATGGTGTTACCAAGCCTAGAGAAGCGCAGTGCCCCCCAGCCAGGCTGTGGATCAAGAGGTCCGGGAAACCCATCATCTGCCCCAGTCTTACTGTGTGACCTTGGGGAGTGACTCTATATGGTGTGTGTGTGTGTGTGTGTGTGTACATGTATGCGTGATGTGGAGGTCACAGTTTGACATTGGGTGTCTTTTTTAGTTGTTCTCTACTTTATTTATTTAAGAGAGAGCCAGATAGAAAATGGACATGCTGGGCATGGTGGCGCACGCCTTTAATCCCAGCACTAGGGAGGCAGAAGTAGGAGGATCGCTATGAGTTCGAGGCCAACCTGAGACAGCATAGTAAATTCCAGGCCAGCCTGGGCTAGAGTGAGACCCTACCTTGAAAAAACAAAACAAAACAAAAAAATTGGACATGCCAGGGCCTCTGGCCACTGCAGACAAAGTTCAAATGTATGTAGCACCTTATGCATCTGCCTTTACATGGGTACTGGGGAATCAAACCCAGGTCCTTAGGCTTTGCAAGCAAGTGTCAACTGCTGAATCATCTGCCCAGGCCCCCCTTTTATTTGGTTTTTCAAGGTGGGATCTCACTCTAGCTCACTCTAGGCTGACCTGGAATTAGTCTCAGGGTGGCCTCGAACTCATGGTGATCTCCTTACCTCTGCCTCCAGAGTGCTGGATTAAAGGCATGTACCACCACACCCAGGAGCCCCCCTTTTTTTGAGGCAGGGTTTCTTACTAGACCTAGAGCTCACTGATTGTCCTAAGCTGCTAGCCACTGAGCCCTAGGGATCCATCCCCCTGCCTCCACTTCCCCAGTACTGGACTACAGGTGTGTGCCACTGTGTCTGGCTTTCACATGGGTGCTGGGGATCTGAACTCGGGTCCTCATGTATGCATGGCAAGCACTTTACCTCCTGAGCCATCTCCCCAGCCCACAAGCCACCTTCCTGACTGCCAGGGTCATTCTCCTCTCCTCCTTCCATGCCAGCAGGGCCATCTTCTTTTACTTTCTGACTGGTACCTCGTGCCTCCTCACCGCAGACTCAGGCACCTGTCCTGCCTGGGCTGGGGGCTTGCCTGCGCTCGCTTCCTCCTGCCTGCCTGTCGCCCACAGCGTCAGGTTTTCCACGACTCCTTCTGTCTCATCCTGTCTTGTAACTCTTGCTCATGGGCACTGTGTTTTTGTTTTCCCAGAGCGTGTCACACTTCCAACTAAGTAGTTATTAATTTAATGTCTGCCTCCCTCACCAATGATGAGCTCCATGAAGGAAACTGGCGTGTCTGTGTTTTTTTTTTTTTTTTAATTACTGTGACTCCAAAAACAGTGATGATCTGTAGCATGAGTGGATGGATAGATGGATGGATGGATGAATGGATGGACAGACAGATGTATGGAAGTGTGAATGGATGATTATAGATATATGGAAAGATGACTGTATGGAAGGATGAATGAAAGCTGAATAATGGATAAATGGATGGATGAATGAATGGATAGACATTTGTGTGTAGATGGATGGTCAGATGATGTGTATGAATGGATAGATGATGAATGCATAGACAGGAGGAGGGATGGATGACAGATAAAATGATAGAAGAATAGATGGAAGGATGACTAATAGAAAATGGATGTATAGGTGAATGTATATACGTATGGATGGATGGATGGAAGGTTCAATGGACACATGATAAATTCATAGATGTGTGGATGGGAGGATGGATAGATGTATATATGGATGAATAAACAGATGAACACAGTATACAACTACACAGTCATGGACCAAACCATCAGTCTCCATTATGAGAGAAGGTTGGAAGAAAAATCTAGGTTCCAAATGTCCTAGAAACTCATGCCGGCAGGGGTGCTCCCCAACCCTCTGGAGAGAACCCTTCTTTGTCTCTTGCTGGTGTCCAAGGGTCACTGAAGCTCAGCACTCCCCAGCCTCTGCCTCTCTCGTCACATGGCTTCTCCCAGAGTGTTGCCATCCTCTCAGCGTGTCCCCTACAGGACAGGCGGCCCTGCTGGATTATGGGCCCAGGCGCCTCCAACCTGACCTCATCTTAATGAATGACACCTGCAACGACCCTCTTTGCAATCCAGGCCCCATCCCGAGGTCCTGTGGATTAGGGTCATATCTTTAGAGAGGATGTAATTCAACCCACAATAAGGTATATCCTAGGGACACCCTGCATAGACTCACAAGAAACCATTCACGAGGATGTTGGTGGTGACCAAAGCCGTCACAGCAAGGAGCCAGAGGTGACTTACCCATCCGTGACTAGCGGAGATGGCTAAACTCAGATGATGGTCAAGATGCAGCAGACAGAACCGATTCACAGCCCACTGGACTCACCTAGAGCAGCATGGGAAGAGTTGGAGAATATAACAGGATATGAAACATGCAGGAACTAGGGTGAGCCTGATGGCACACGGCTGCTGACATGAATTTAAAACTTTTTAAATCTTATTTTATTTATTTGACAGAGAAAGAGGGAGAAAGACAGAGAGAGAGAGAGAGAATGGGCGCACCAGGGCCTCCAGCTATTGCAAACGAACTCCAGACGTGTGCGCCCCCTTGGGCATCTGGCTAACAGTCCTGGGGAATCGAACCTGGGTCCTTTGACTTTTCAGGCAAATGCCTTAACCACCAAGTCATCCCTCCAGCCCTGACATGAATTTAAGACGCACAGTCTGTGAACAACAGCTCCGTTCCCCAAGCAGTAGCAAGTAGGTTGGAAGGATTTCTTTTGAAGACACTGGAGTCGCTGCTTGTAGGAGAAAGCAAGAAGCAGCAACAGTAGTTGAGGCAAAAAGCAATACCAGGAAGCACAAGAGGGGCCTTGGACAGACTACGGCCAATGCAGGGTGCAAACGTCTTTTTTTCTTTCTTTTTTAAATTTTTATTTATTTATTTGAGAGTGACAGACAGAGAGAGAAAGAGGCAGATAAAGAGAGAGAAAGAATGGGCGAGCCAGGGCCTCTAGCCACTGCAAACAAACTCCAGATGTGTGCCCCGTTGTGCATCTGGCTAACGTGGGTCCTGGGGAATCGAGGCTCGAACCGGGGTCCTTAGGCTTCACAGGTAAGCGCTTAACCACTCAGCCATCTCTCCAGCCCTGTCTTTTTTTCTTTTTTTAAAAAAATGTTTATTTATGAGGTAGGGTAGAGAATGGGTGCACCATCCTTCCAGCCCTTCCCCTTTTCCCCTCCCCCTCTCGCTCCTCCTCCTCCCTTTTGAAACAGAGTCTCACGTAGTCCTTGAACTCACTATGTAGCCAAGGATGACCTTGAATTCCCAGCCCTCCTGCCTCTGCCTCTCCAGTGCTGGGAATACAGGCATACGCCCCCATGCCAGTTTATGCAGTGCCGGGGATTGAAGCAGGGCTTTGTGCATGCTAGGTAGGCACTCTATCCACTAAGCCGCATCCCCAGCCCCACAAAGGGTTGTCTGAAGGGTCACCCTACACAGCCCAGTTCCTGTGAGCCATGAAGGTGACTGGTGACGCCTGCATCACCTGCAGAGCACCCTTTCCTAGTCAGGTGACCACGGCATCCCGCCCTACGTCTGCCGCCCCACTTTACTCTTAAGCACTGCGTAAACCGGCTTGGTGTTGTATGCCTGAACTGAGGCTCCAAGGGTTCAATGTCGTGGCCAGCATCTCACCCACACTGCGCCAACACTCTCTGCCCAGAGGCGTCAGCCTTAGGTGATGGAGTGAGGACAGGAACTCGGGCCTGCCTAGCTGAAATCCCCTTCCCACAGGGCCTTCCTCAGCACTCCGTTCCAGCCTTTTAACTCCCAACCCAGTCAGCGAGTTCTTTCTTTCCACAGATGATGCCATTAAGCTAATGGCTGTGGGAACTCAAGGCTGGCCACATCTCCCCAGACTTTCCCACGGTGGACAGTCCAGGACTCGAAGTCCACCTTGTTGCGGGAAAGCTCAAAGAAACGCATACCCTGAACTTTTTTGTTTTTGTTTTATTTACTTATTTGAGAGTGACAGACAAGAGAGAGAGAGGGAGAGAGAGAAGGAGAGAATGGGCGCACCAGGGCCTCCAGCCACTGCAAACGAACTCCAGACGCGTGCGCCCCCTTGTGCACCTGGCTAACGTGGGCCCTGGGGAATCAAGCCTTGAACCGGGGTCCTTAGGCTTTACAGGCAAGCGCTTAACCGCTAAGCCATCTCTCCAGCCCTTGACCTCTTCTTAGTGACTGCTCACCAGAAGGCTGGCCCAGGTGCCTCCCGCACAAGTCCCTTGCAAGGATGAGTAGCAGATCTCGGGGGGGGGGGGGGGGGGGGGGAGATGGGAAGTAGCAGTTTGGTCAATGGGCAGCTGCGAAGGAAGGATGCGTGGGACAGAGCTAAACTTACTTGTTCCCTTCTTTCTGGGAACGGCGTGGTGCCCCTGGAGGGCAGCTGTCTCTGGCTGCGCCGGCCTTTTTGCAAGCAGTAGCTTGCATGGAGCTGGGTGGTGGCCAGGGGCTCCTTCCCACTGTCCTGCTGCTGCTGCTGCTGCGGGACACCTAGCAACTCTATGGATGCGGAGGGGAGGCACGTGAGCTGCTCCCCGGCCCCAGCTGAAACCATGACTCTGTGTGTGTGTGTGTGTGTGTGTGTCAAACACAGGCAAGTGGATGTCCCCAGGCCCGGGACAGCAGCAGCCTGCGGAAGGCCACACCCTGGGAAACCACAGAAACCCTGCCAGCCGCCCCTGCTTTCACTGACTGGCCTGTGGGAAACTTACCAGAAGAGGAAGAGGGGCCCTTCCCAAAGCAGCGGCCCTTCCAGAACCATCTGTTTGTGCAAGGCCCAGCCCAGGGCTACCCTTCATTCGGCCCTGGAGCAGACAGGTCGAGGCGGGTTTTAAAAGGCGCTTTATGAGAGTCTCAAAGGTCCCCAAGGGAAGAGGAGGAGAGGGGAGGGGAGGGGAGGGAAGGGGGAGGAGAGGAGGGGGGAGGAGAGGAGGGGGGAGGGTTTCTTTATTTCTAGTCCCGCTTGAACGGCTTCTCAACTGTTCAGTTCTGGTCTTGCTGAGTCAGAAGAACTCTCCGGAAACGCAGCTGTTAGGCGAAAATAACCACGGAGCCCAGCGTCGTGCACCTTCTAGAAAAGAGGGCAGAAAACCGTGCAACAAAAGAGGAAAAGGCAAGACAATAAGAGACACTGTCAAAATAAGAATAAGAATAAGAAGAATGCCCCGGTGTGGTGGCGCACGCCTTTAGGCCCAGCACCTGGGAGGCAGAGGTAGGAGGATCACCGTGAGTTCCAGGCCACACTGAGACTACATAGTGAATTCCAGGTCAGCCTGAGCTAGAGTGAGACCGTACCTTGGAAAAAAAATTACATATATGTTCATGTCTTCCCAGCCTTCCAGAACCTATGAATATGACCTTATTTAATTGGGGGGAGGAGATCTTTGCAGAGATAAAGATGGAAGATTGTCTGAATTGGGGAGAGGGGCATAAATCCTGTGACAGGTGTCACGTGCTTTTAATCCAAGCACTAGGGAGGCAGAAGTATGAGGATTGCCGAGAGTTCAAGGCCACCCTGAGACTACATAGTGAGTTCCAGGTCAGCCTGAGCTAGAGTGAGACCCTACCTCACAGGGGGAAGGCTAAGGGGAAGGTGGTTTGACATAAGCTAGGGATGGCCATGAACTTAAAACCTCACGGGGGTGGGGGTGGGGCAAATCTCTCTTCTATCTTCTTTGAGGGGAAAATACATGTTCCAGGCCTGGCCAATCAAAGCTTACTTCAGGGTTGGGCATATGATACTGACAGAAAGAAGTCTATGCAGGGCTGGAGAGATGGCTGAGCCTTTAAGGCGCTTGCCTGCAAAGCCTAAGGACCCAGGTTCAATTGTCCAGGTGCATGCATCTGGAGTTTGTTTGCAGTGGCTAGAGACCCTGGTGTGCACATTCTTTTTCTTTCTCCCTCTGTCCTTCTGTAGCTAATAAATAAATAAAATTATAAAAAAATAAAAGGAGCCGGTGCAAATAGTTGCTGAAAGTGTTCAGGAAGGGAAGCTCGTTTTCTCTTGATTCCACTACGAGGTAGTGTCCTGAGCTGGAGCAGTTGAGGAAGACTAGTCTCAGGAGAGCAGAGACGGGGTTTAAGGAGACTCCAGAGAACATCACTTGAGCTCCTGGTTCCAGTAGCTCTGGAATCCGTCCAACTTCTAAGCTCCACACGACAATGAACGTTCTTCATGCTTAAGAGGAGTTTGAGCTCTTTACTGTTAGTCAAGGGCTCCTGCGTGACAATCTCAGCAACTCAAGGAGGTAGACCTGTCGTTGTGCCCACTTTGTGAGAAGAAATCGAAGCTTAAGGAATTTAATGGTATACCCTACCATCACCACAGCCTAAGTTTCCTTTATCTGAAAGGCCTAAGACCCGAAATGTAAACTTTGGACATTGTCATGTTTAGGAATGTTTGCCTAGGCTTACAGGCGAGTGTCCCCCAACTCAAAAAATCTGAAATGCTTCCAAATCCATGACTTCTTAAATTGCAGGTTTTGAAGTATTTGAGATTTCAGATCAGAGGTGCTCGGCGTGTAGTAAATCCAGGGCTATGATTGGTCCACTTAGTCTTTGGTAGAATGACAATAAGTCCAGAGCTGTGATTGGTGCACTCAGCCCAGACTAGGGGCATGGCAATAAATCCAGGGCCATGATTGGCCCACTCAACCCTGGGTGGTGCAATGATGATTCCGTAGTAGACACATTATACATGAGACATGAGCTGGTATGTATGCTACTAAACTGTTAAATAGGTATCTGATCACAAAAGTAATTGTGGGGCTGGAGAGATGGCTTAGCGGTTAAGTGCTTGCCTGTGAAGCCTAAGGACCCCGGTTCAAGGCTCAATTCCCCAGGACCCACGTTAGCCAGCTGCACAAGGGGGATGCATGCATCTGGAGTTCATTTGCAGTGGCTGGAAGCCCTGGCGCGTCCATTCTCTGTCTCTATCTGCCTCTTTCTCTCTCTGTCTGTCGTTCTCAAATAAATAAATAAAAATAAAATAAACAAAAATAAAAAATAAAAAAAGTAACCCTTTGCTATTCATAGCAAACAAATGTAGATGAAATGGGGTCAAAAATGCCCATAATTCAGTTTCTTATGGTCCAGGGGATTGAACCTAGGGTGTTGTGCTTGCTAAGCAGGCACTCTACCACTGAGCTACATCCCCAAGACTCCCTTTTTATTTTGAGACAGGGTCTCACTAAATTTCCAAGATAACCTTGAACTCTGTATTCTAGGCTGACCTTGAACAACTTCTGGGTTTGTTTTTTTTGTTGTTGTTGTTGTTGTTTTGTTTCTTTGTTTGTTTTTGGTTTTGTTTTTTTTTATTTTTATTTTTTATTTTTATTTATTTGAGAGTGACAGAGAGAAGGAGGCAGAGAGAGAGAGAGAGAGAGAGAGAGAGAGAATGGGCGTGCCAGGGCTTCCAGCCACTGCAAACGAACTCCAGACGCGTGCGCCCCCTTGTGCATCTGGCTAACGTGGGTCCTGGGGAATCGAGCCTCAAACTGGGGTCTTTAGGCTTCATAGGCAAGCGCTTAACCGCTAAGCCATCTCTCCAGCCTCCTTTTTTTTTTTTTTTTTTTTTTTCGAGGTAGGGTCACACTGTAGCCCAGGCTGATCTGGAATTCACTATGTAGCCTCAGGGTGGCCTCTAACTCATGGCAACCCTCCTACCTCTGCCTCCCAAGTTCTGGGATTAAAGGTGTGTGCCACTACAGCCAGCTAAAATGTGTATCCCAGGCTGGCCTCGAACTCCTGATCCTCTGCCTCCACCTCTTCAACAATTTTCTACTGGTGTGTGCCACCACAATCAGCAATGAACTTTTGATCTTCCTCTCTCAGCTTCCCAAATACCTGGGGCGATGGACTCAGCTGTTTTCTAGACCTTGATTCTAGATTCTGAAATGCCAAAGGAATCTGACCCTGAATATTTTGAAGAAATTTAGAGGGGGGAAAAAAAAGCACTAACATTATTTATATGTATTTGCACACTTAGAATTTCTGGCATCCTCTTTCTTGTGCAGAGCCAAATAAGAGTTTCCTTTAGTGTTTTGTCCTGTGCATGTCTTCTGGGAACAGTTCTTCCACCATATTTTTAAAAATCTATTTTTATTTATTTATTTGCAGGCAGAGAGAGGCAGACAGAGAGGGAGAGAGAGAATGGGCACACCAGGGCCTCTAGCTGCTGGAAACTAACTCCAGATGCATGTGCCACTTTGTACATCTGACTTTTCGTGGGTACTGGAGAATCAGTCTCATCAGGTCATTAGGTTTTGCAAGCAAGTGCCTTAACCACTGAGCAATCTCTCCAACCCCTTCCATCATATATTGTTTGCTTGTAAAACAGCTTTAAAATTTTTTTGAAAGTATATTTTTCCTGGGCATTGATTCCTGGTTCCATTTTTTTTTTGTTTGTTTGTTTTGTTTTGTTTTTTAGTTCAGTGCATTACAAGTGCCATTCCATTGTCTCTTGAGTTACATTGTCCCAAAGGAGAAATCAGTGATTCCTATCTTCGTTCCTTATGGTATATCTTGAAACTTGATTATGATGGGCCTTGGTGTTCTGTTTGTTTGTTTGAGATAGGGTCTCACTCAAGCCTCTGCTGACCTGGAACCTCCCTCTGTGGACCAGACTGACCATGAACTCCCAACGATCCGAGTGCTGGGATTAGAGATGCATGCCACCATGCCTGACTATATCATTAGATTTGTTCATTTTTCTTCTGTCCTTTATATGCTTTTAACCCCATCTAGTGAATTTGTTTTGTACATATTATATTTTCCATCTCTAGATATTCCACTTGGTTCTTTTCTTTCTTTCTTTTTCTTTTTTATCTTCCACTTGTCACTATGCCTGTGTTCTTATCTATACCTTTGATCATATTTATAAAAGCTCTCTTAAGGTCCTTGTCTGATCCCATCACTGTGGTCATCTGGAGTCTACTCATATTGACTGATCATTCTCATGGTAAAGCCATGCTCTGGGGCTGGAGAGGTGGCTTAGAGGTTAAGGCACTTATCTGCAAAACCTAAGGCTCAAGGTTCAATTCTCCAAGTCCCACGTAAGCCAGATGCACATGGTGGTGCATGCATCTGGAGTTCGTTTGCAGTGGTTAGAGGGCCTGGCATGCCCATTCTCTCTCTACCTGCCTCTCTCTTTCTCTCTCTCTCAAATAAATTAACTAAAAAAAAAAATATTTAAAAAGCCATGCTCCCCTACTTCTGCAAATGTCTAGTAAGTTTTGATTTTTTTTTTTTTTTTTTTTGTAGGAAAAGTCTCGCTCTAGCCCAGGCTGACCTGGAATTCACTAAGTAGTCTCAGGCTGGCCACAAATTCACAGTGATCCTCCTACCTCTGCCTCCTGAGTGCTGGGATTAAAGGAGTGCGCCACCACACCCGGCTATAGAGCTATCTAGTAAGTTTTTAAATGAGTGCTAGACATTGTTAATGTCACACAGTGGAATATATGGTTGTGTAATTTTCCTCTGAAAAGTTTGTTTTGGCAGGAATAAAGTGACTTACTGGTCAGGTTAACTTTTTGAGGCTTGTTTTTCAGCTTTGTTATGTTAGATGTACAGAAGTCTGTTTTCCACAGCTGTTTGAGCCCTGAGACCAAGGTGTGGCCTCACTGTGTTCTCTAGTAAATGCCTTGGATCATCAACAAATTGCTCCCAGTCTAGCTTGCTGGAACTCGAACGTCCCCAACCTCATGTGCACTCCTGGAATTACTTTGCTTGTGCTACTCCAGCGGCTATGCTCTGCCAGCCTTGTAACGTGTTACTTCATGCCTGGGCAACTTGGTCATCAGCCAGTGGCCTGAAGGGACCCCTGTACCAATTTGTGACAGTATTAGCCCAAGTGGTACCTTCTCACAAATTCTCTTAACTTGCACCTGTTCCAGTCTCAACCTGGAGAGACCACCACGTTCTGCTGGGATTTCCTCTCCCATGGAACAACCTCAGATGTCCTTCCAGAAAGGTTGGTGATCCCAGGCTCCCTTCACTAGACTCCCTCTTCCGGAGATCACAGCCCTGCACTACCCCATAGCCCGTGTGTTCTTTGTCTAACTTCTCTGTTGTGTTCAGCTGACAAACAGCTCTGAGGCCAGTGACTTCACCATAGCCAGAGGAAGAAGTTGACTAGCAGCTTGAAGGAATGAAAGAAAAATGAGAGGAATGGAGGGAAGGAAAGAAGGAGAGAGAAAGGATGGAAGGGAGGGAGGGAGGAAAGAAAGAAGGCGAGAAAGGAAAGAAGAAAGGAGAGGAATAAAGGAGGAAGGGCAAACAAACACGAGAGAACAGAACAAGAGGGAGGCTGAGAGGTATAACTTAGGAGTAGAACATTTGTCTAGTATGTTCCATCCCCAGCAATACACACACACACCACGGACGCACGCACGCACGCACGCACAGTATTGGAAAGGGAGAGTTCATAACATAAAGTAATCCTAGCCTAAGAACAGTCCTCAGAATGGACCGAGACTGCAGCAACTACGGAGACCCTGGGGCCACAGAAGCCTGTGTGAATTAGTGCCTGTGGAGTCCTTCAGATTTTTTGGGACTAAGTGTCTGGTTTAGCCACAATCCCAAGCTTGCCTCTTGGCCGTTGAAGACAAGCCACTTGGGGTAACGATGCCCGGGGTAAGGCGGGTTTGCTCTTTCCAGAAGGATTTTAGGTGCGTGGCAGCCAAAGCAACAGCCCTTTTGCAGAATGCTGCCAGGGTGCAAACTCCTTAAGTAGGGTGGGGTTTGAACTCAGAGCCCTGGGCTTTCATTGTGCGGTTGAACCACTTGACTGCCCAGATTCCCTCTCCCCTGGCATGGTTCCTTCCCTGGCAGCAGACCTCCACGACTCCCCTGTGGATGGCCAGAAAAAACAATAGGATCTTTTCATCAGGCAGAAAGCACAGCCAAGGGCTTGCTTGCTGGGCATAGAGCCTCCGGGTCTGCTAATGCTCAGACGGGTTTGGCAGTGAAGGGCAAGCTTGAACCTGTGTCCCAGGAGCAGTGCACGGAACAAGACTTGTCCGTTCCCCTCCCACGGCTCACCTGGAAGAGAATGTTGTAGGGTGTGTTTCCAGAGGAAGCTCAGGGCGGCTGCAGGCTGGTTGATTAAGCAGCTTAATTTAACCAAATACCCAGATAGAGGGCCTGCGGGGAAGAAAGTGCTCAGTGGAGAGTGTTCTGAGGAATTCTGCTGCTTGCAGGCCAAGGTGTGTGGGGAGGCAGGGGGGGGGGGTAGCTCTTCAGAGATCTTCATCTCAAGTTCTTAACATTTCCCCAGATGTTCTCTTGCATGGTCATGCCACTTCAGAGATGGGAAATCTAGGTCCAGGACTTAGAGTGAGGAGTCATTGATAAAATCAAAAAGTGAACTCAAGGTTGCAGGATCCTGCTTAGCTTTGGATTCTACGGGACAGCTTTGAAAGAAAGAGAAGCAGAAAGGGAGAGGGAAGGGGGAAGGAGAGAAAGAGAAAGAAAGCAAGAAAAAAGAATGAGGGAGGAGGCTGAGCCTGTATCTCAGTTGGTAGAGTGCCTGCCTAACATGCACAAGGCCTTGGGTTCCATCCCAGCATCCCATAAGCCAGGCCCGATGGCATGCATCTGTAATCCTGGCATTAGAGAAGTGGAGGCAGGAGGATCAGAAGTTCCAGGTCATCCTAGGGCACTTAGTGAGCTCACATAGCCAGACTGGGCTCTATGAGACCCTGTCTCAGACAATAGCAAACAAACAACAATGGAGAAGAAATGCAAGGAGGGAAGGAAGGAAGGAGGAAAAGGGGAGAAAGGAAGAAAAAAAGGAAGGAGGGTCTACTGTATGAAGTTGGAGAAAAGAAACCAGACCCCTGGGCATTCAAACACCTCAGAGAAGGAATGAGATCTTTGAACTTCCTCTTATAAGGACAGAGACAGGGATTAAGGAAACCTTGCTTCCTTCTGGGGAAGTGTCCAGTGACAAGTTGTTTTTTTTTTTTTTTAAATATTTTATTTATTGATTGGTTGGAGAGAGAGAATGGGTGCACCAGGGCCTCTAACCACTGCAAACAAACTCCAGACCCATGTGCCACCTTGTGCATCTGGCTTACGTGGGTCTTGAGGAATCAAACTTGGGTCCTTTGGCTTCACAGGCCAGTACCTTAACTGCTAAGCCATCTGTCCAGCCTGACAAGGTATTTATTTATTTATTTATTTATTTATTTATTTATTATTTATTTATTTATTTATTTGCAAGCAGAGAGAGAGAGAAGAAAGACAGACAGAAAGAGAATGGGTGTGCCAGGGCCTATAGCCACTGCAAATGAACTCCAGATGCATGTGCCCCCTATTGCATCTGGCTTACGTGGGTCCTGGGGAATCAAACCTGGGTCCTTTGGCTTCTCAGGCAAACATCTTAACCGCTAAGCCATTTCTCCAGCCCCTGACAAGGTTTTTTTTAAAGGAACAAACGATCATGTCCCCAGCTGTCTTTATGCCATCCCCACTCTGTGGAGGTGTTTAGTAAGCCATTTGTCTCAAGAAAGAATGAGTGAGTTCTACTGGCCAAGCCACGCTGTGAGGCACTGGTAACTTCCCATTGCTCCATTCTTCAGGGCGCTGGTGACCGCCCCTGACTCTAAGATCCTTTCGAAGCTCATGGGTCTTTCTCTTCAGTGTGTCGTGAAGTCTTGGGGACTTGATGAGAACAACAGACTCTTGTTGCTAAACCATACGACATATACCTCTCCCCGACAAGTGGGGAGCCCGTGCTCTAATCTCACCACGGCCCCAGCCACCCATCTCCAGAGCTTGTCACGTTCTTTCCCCTCCCCCCTCAGCTCTCCTGGCACCCTTCCACAGCCCCATTTGCCCTTTCAGCGGTCCTCATAGCATTCTTTCCTTTTCTTTTTGGAGGTAGGGTCTCCCTCTAGCTGAGGCTGACCTGGAATTCGCTATGTAGTGTCAGGGTGGCCTAGAACTCACGGCGATCCTCCTACCTCTGCCTTTTTCTTCTTAGCTTTAAACAACGTTTATCTTGCTCCTGGATCCGTCATTGGAGTTGGGTTCTGGGGTGCCCTCTGTCCGCTTCCCTCCAGGCTTGGTCTGGGATCACCTCTAGGCTCTTGTCACCTGTCCACAGCTTGATGTAGCAAAGACTCTGGCTTGTTGAGGGCATTTTAAACGTCCTTCCCTCAGCACTTTTCAACTCAACACTATGGTGATTCCTTATGTCTATTTTTTTTTAAATATTTCATTTTATTTATTTATTTATGAGAGAGACAGAGAGAAAGAGAACGGGCATGCCAGGGCCTCTAGCCATTGCAAACAAACTCCAGATGCATGTGCCGCCTTGTGTATCTGGCTTATGAGGGTACTGGGGAATCGAATCTGGGTCCTTAGACTTAGCAGGGAAGTGCTTTAACCACTGAGCAATCTCTCCAGCCTACCTTATGTCTATTTTTGTTTCTCTTTGTTTGTGGTACTGGGGAGAAGACCCAGAGCCTTGCCTATACTAGGCAGTGCTCCACCATTGAGCCCCACCCCAGCCCTTCCCCATGACTGTTGATGGTGGCAATTTTCACAAGTCAGTGTCAGCAGTAAGACTCTAAGTCCCTTAAGGACAAGGACCATAATATGTTCTTTTTTACTTCTCCAGGGCCCCATCAGGAATCTATCCCACAAGTGAGTATTTAATATGTGCTGGTGAGAATGTGGGTGAAGGCATGCATCTATTTTATTATTACATCCCATTATGTTTAAAAAGTATCTGAGGATCTACTATTCATATGCACTAAAATAAAACATTTTAAATAAAAATAATGGGCCAGGCATGATGATACATGCCCATACCTGTAATACCAGTACTCAGGAGGCCAAACAGAAGAACTGTGAAATCAAGGCTAGCTGGGCTACGTGGCAAGTACCAGGCCAGCCTGGGCTACATGGAGATGAGGCAGGATAGAAAGATGGGGAACACTGGCCTGGAGAAATGACTTGGCAGTTAAGGCATTTGCCTGCGAAGCTAAAGGACCCATGTTCAATTCCCCAGGACCCATGTAAGCCAGATGCACAAGGGGCACATGCGTCTGGAGTTCGTTTGCAGTGCCTGGAGGCCCTGGCATGCCCATTCTCTCTCTCTGTCTCCCTCCCTCCCTCTCTCTCTCTCTTTCTTTGCTTGCAAATAAATGAATAATTTTTTTTAAATGGGGAAAATTAAGTGGGCAAGGGAAGGAAAAGAAGCCCCTCACCTCAGAGTCTGGTTGCCTACATTGGAACAATATTTCCCCCACTTTTATAGAAACATTTCAAATAAGAATGCTGAAAAATAACAGTGAACCATGTTTACAGCCAGAGTATTTGACCTTGAGCATAACCTTATTCCTGTCCAATCTGTAAACCTGTAACTTGCTGAGAATCTCACCAATAAGACTGTGAACTTGGACTGGAGGGATGGCTTAGAAGTTAAGGCACTCGCCTGCAAAGCCTAATGACTCAGGTTCGATTCCCCAGGACCCACGTAAGCAAGATGCACAAGGTGGTACATGCGTCTGGAGTTCATTTGCAGTGGCTGGAGGCCCCAGCGCACCCATTCTCTCTCACTCTCTATCTGCCTCTTCCTCTCTCTCTCTCTCTCTCTCATAAATAAATAAGCAAGAAATTATTTTTTTAAAGATTGTGAACTTGGTTTAGTGTCAATTATCTTGGATCGTCTCGTGACCTAGTATAGTAAGGATTCCTGTCTATAATTTTGTCATATAAACCTGTGATCCTGTCCAGAGATCCTTGGCAAACACCCTTCAATCTCTCTTACTAAAACCCCCTTAAACAATGAACTTTACAAGTGAGAAAAAATCCTATAGATAACACTTGTCGAGATTATTCAGGACGTGACTCACCCCTGAGAAGCCCACACCCACACTTGGGTGTGTACTGTCCTCTTTACAATCCTTCTCTTCATGTCTGCATCTAGCCCATGCTAAAAGATTGCGTTTTGTTTGGTTTCTCAAGGTAGGATCTCACTCCAGCCCAGGATGACCTGGAACTCACTCCGTAGTCTCAGGCTGGCCTCAACTTCATAGCAATCCTACTCCCCGTGCCTCCTGAGTACTGGGATTAAAGGCGTGTGCCACCACGCCTGGCCTTAAAACCTTTTCTTAATAAACTCCAACTGTGCTCTGTGCTGACTCACCCTGGAGTTCCTTTCTGCATCATCGTCAGGGACCTGGGAAAGGGGATCAGGGCTCAGGGTAACCAAAACTAAGGATGTATGAAAAAGGCATAAGGAAGCCTACTACTTTGTAAACTAATCTAAAAATACAATTTAGGGCCTGGAGAGATGGCTTAGCAGTTAAGGCGTTTGCCTGAAAAGCCAAAGGATCCTGGTTCAGTTCTCCAAGACCCACATAAACTAGATGCACAAGGGAACGCATGCGTCTGGAGTTCGTTTGCAGTGGCTGGAGGCCCTGGCGCGCCCATTCTCTCACTCTCTCTTCCCCTCTTTCTCTCTCTCTCAAATAAATAAATAATATAAAATAAAAAATGAAAATACAATTGAAAATTTGACTAGGGCTAAATAAATAAATAATATATAAGAAAATAAAATTTTAAAAAATTTGAATAGGGCTGGAGAAATGGTTCACTGGTTAGGGTCTAACAGCCCAGAATCGATTCCACAGCACCTACAGAAAGCCAGATGCACAAAGTGATGTGTGCATCTGGAGTTTGTTTGCAGTGACTAGAGGCCCTGGTATACTCATTCTCTCTCTCTCTCTCTCTCTCTCTCTCTCTCTCTCTCTCTCTCTCTCTCTGCATGCAAATAAATAGATCAATAAGATAGTTTTAAAAATTTGAATAGTGGTGTCCTGAATGGTGGATAATGCTGCTCCCAGACACTATAAGTCATTAAAACAAAAATCCCAGCGCCAAGAGTAAAATACCTTCCCATGAGTCGTTGGACAGAGATCCCCCCTGAAGCCCACAGAATCACACAGGCTATGTCCAGTGTTGGTGGTTGTCCACCAGAACTAGATGGTAAGGCCCTGTTGCTGAAGACACCACATATTTTGGGTAAAGGACACTGAGAAATCAAACTGGAACTGAACTGGAAATCTCTTCCCTGCTGGCTAGCTTCCAGAGCGGTGGAAAGTGCTAGGCAGTCTGCTGGGGGAGAAAAGTCAACAGGCTTAACCAGCAGTGGACCCTGCAAGCTATGTAGCTGGCCAGCCAGGCAAGATGTGCCCACGAGTGCAACAGTGGCATGACTGTTATGGGGGAAACTCACTGTTCTTTGATTAGATTTGAGGCCCTCTCCACAGGAGGGGGTTCAAGCCTACACTACAAACGTGCTCAAAAGCTACTGAGGTCATAGGCCCTGGTAGGGAAGCTACTGATACTGTTTTACTATACTGCCTTCTAGATATTTATGTCTATGTCCATAGATTGATACTGCTCTCAGCTTTGGTCAGAGAATATCTTTATTTTTTTATTTTATTGAGAGAGACACACAGAAAGAGAGAGAGATAAAGAGAAAGAGAGAGAGAGAGAGAGAGGGAATTGGCATTGGCACGCCACTAAAATCAAACGCTGGACGCTTGCGCCACCTAGTGGCCATGTGTGACCTTGCGCTTGCTTCACCCTTGTGCATCTGGCTAATGTGGGATCTGGAGAATTGAGCCTGGGTCCTTAGGCTTCGCAGGCAAGCAGCTTAACTGCTAAGCCATCTCTCCAGCTCCCCCCCTTTTTGTTTGCAGTGAGCATCATTTTCTGTGAAGACTTATAACTGCACAAAGTACTGAGAAAAGCAACTCTTGAACGATCAGTTCTAAGTGGGACATCTATATTCCCACCCCCAACGAAGGCTCAGATAACATCATGGAAGAGGGGCAGAAAGAAGTAAGAGCCAGAGGATGGGGAGGAGTGCTCTGGAACGCTGTCTTCCGTACTTGACATGGCCATTGCACTCATGAACTCATAGAGACGGTTGTACCTGCGTGAGGTTGGGCTCATCAACATTCCCTGGTGGAGGGAGAAGGGACTCACAAGACCCCCCGCCCCTCCCTGAGGAGTTGGTGGTGGTTAATTTTAGCTGGGAGAAGAGGAGACATTTTCTTTAGTGGCATAAAGTTACATGTGCTCTGGTAAATAACCTCTTACTCATGCAAGCAACCGTAATTAAGCCCAGTGGCCCCCCCCACCAAGCAAAAAGAAGAAAAAAACCATGAAAGTAGAAGTGAGAGCAGTTGGGAAGAAGAAGAGGTTTAGTGGGAGTGGGAGGGGACAGGAAAAGGTAACGGGTGGTGAACGTGATCAAAATACATTAGAGGGCTGGAGCAATGGCTTAGTGATTAAGGTGCTTGCCTACAAAGCCAAAGGACCTCGGTTCGATTCCCCAGGACCCCTGTAAGCCAAATGCACAAGGGAGAGCATGCATCTGGAGTTCGTTTGCAGTGGCTAGAAGCCCTGGTGTGCCCATTTTTTTTTCTCTCTCTCTCTCTTATAAATAAATAAAAATAAAATATTAAAAAAAATACATTAGATACATAAATAAAATTGTAAAATATATATATATTTCCTTAGGAAAATCCATGTTACTAGGTAGAAGCTAGCTGCTCACTTAGGAAATGTGCTTTTATTAGCACCAGGGCGTCCACAGCCTCTGCTGTTGTTTGGTTCGGAGACAGACGCTCGTGTGTCTCCCGCCGGCCTTGAACTTGCCATGTAGCTGAGGCTGGTCTTCAGCTCCTGACCCTCCTGTTCTCTGCCTCCCAGGGGCTGGAATTAGAGGCATGCACCACTAGTAAAAATGATAGCATGCTTCCACAGTGGTTTTCTTTTTTTTTTTTTTTTGGTTTTTTCGAGTAGGGTCTCACTCTAGCCCAGGCTGACCTGAATTCACTATGGATTAAAATTATTTATTTATTTGCAAGCAAAAGAGAGGGGAGAGAGAGAGAGAAGAAAGACAGACAGAAAGAGAAGGGGTGTGCCAGGGCCTATAGCCACTGCAAATGAACTCCAGATGCATGTGCCCCCTATTGCATCTGGCTTACGGGGGTCCGGGGGAATCAAACCTGGGTCCTTTGGCTTCTCAGGCAAACATCTTAAACCGCAAGAAGCCTTTTCTCCAGCCCCTGACAAGGTTTTTTTTTTAAAGGAACAAACGATCATGTCCCCAGCTGTCTTTATGCCATCCCCACTCTGTGGAGGTGTTTAGTAAGCCATTTGTCTCAAGAAAGAATGAGTGAGTTCTACTGGCCAAGCCACGCTGTGAGGCACTGGTAACTTCCCATTGCTCCATTCTTCAGGGCGCTGGTGACCGCCCCTGACTCTAAGATCCTTTCGAAGCTCATGGGTCTTTCTCTTCAGTGTGTCGTGAAGTCTTGGGGACTTGATGAGAACAACAGACTCTTGTTGCTAAACCATACGACGTATACCTCTCCCCGACAAGTGGGGAGCCCGTGCTCTAATCTCACCACGGCCCCAGCCACCCATCTCCAGAGCTTGTCACGTTCTTTTCCCCTCCCCCTCAGCTCTCCTGGCACTCTTCCACAGCCCCATTTGCCCTTTCAGCGGTCCTCATAGCATTCTTTCCTTTTCTTTTTGGAGGTAGGGTCTCCCTCTAGCTGAGGCTGACCTGGAATTCGCTATGTAGTGTCAGGGTGGCCTCGAACTCACGGCGATCCTCCTACCGCTGCCTTTTTCTTCTTAGCTTTAAACAACGTTTATCTTGCTCCTGGATCTGTCATTGGAGTTGGATTCTGGGGTGCCCTCTGTCTGCTTCCCTCCAGGCTTGGTCTGGGATCACCTCTAGGCTCTTGTCACCTGTCCACAGCTTGATGTAGCAAAGACTCTGGCTTGTTGAGGGCATTTTAAACGTCCTTCCCTCAGCACTTTAAAACTCAACACTATGGTGATTCCTTATGTCTATTTTTTTAAAAAAAATATTTCATTTTATTTATTTATTTATGAGAGAGACAGAGAGAAAGAGAATGGGCATGCCAGGGCCTCTAGCCATTGCAAACAAACTCCAGATGCATGTGCCACCTTGTGTATCTGGCTTATGAGGGTACTGGGGAATCAAATCTGGGTCCTTAGACTTAGCAGGGAAGTGCTTTAACCACTGAGCAATCTCTCCAGCCTACCTTATGTCTATTTTTTTTTTTTTTTTTTTTTTGGTTTTTCGAGGTAGGGTCTCACTCTAGCCCAGGCTGACCTGGAATTCACTATGGAGTCTCAGGGTGGCCTCGAACTCACAGTGATCCTCCTACCTCTGCCTCCTGAGTGCTGGGATTAAAGGCGTGCGCCACCACGCCCGGCCTTATGTCTATTTTTGTTTCTGTTTGTTTGTGGTACTGGGGAGAAGACCCAGAGCCTTGCCCATTCTAGGCAGTGCTCCACCATTGAGCCCCACCCCAGCCCTTCCCCATGACTGTTGATGGTGGCAATTTTCACAAGTCAGTGTCAGCAGTAAGACTCTAAGTCCCTTAAGGACAAGGACCATAATACGTTCTTTTTTACTTCTCCAGGGCCCCATCAGGAATCTATCCCACAAGTGAGCATTTAATATGTGCTGGTGAGAATGTGGGTGAAGGCATGCATCTATTTTATTATTACATCCCATTATGTTTAAAAAGTATCCGAGGATCTACTATTCATATGCACTAAAATAAAACATTTTAAATAAAAATAATGGGCCAGGCATGATGATACATGCCCATATCTGTAATACCAGTACTCAAGAGGCCAAACAGAAGAACTGTGAAATCAAGGCTAGCTGGGCTACATGGCAAGTACCAGGCCAGCCTGGGCTACATGGAGATGAGGCAGCATAGAAAGATGGGGAACACTGGCCTGGAGAAATGACTTGGCAGTTAAGGCATTTGCCTGCGAAGCTTAAGGACCCATGTTCGATTCCCCAGGACCCATGTAAGCCAGATGCACAAGGGGCACATGCGTCTGGAGTTCGTTTGCAGTGCCTGGAGGCCCTGGCATGCCCATTCTCTCTCTCTGTCTCCCTCCCTCCCTCTCTCTCTCTCTCTCTCTTTCTCTGCCTGCAAATAAATGAATAATTTTTTTTTAAATGGGGAAAATTAAGTGGGCAAGGGAAGGAAAAGAAGCCCCTCACCTCAGAGTCTGGTTGCCTACATTGGAACAATATTTCCCCCACTTTTATAGAAACATTTCAAATAAGAATGTTGAAAAATAACAGTGAACCATGTTTACAGCCAGAGTATTTGACCTTGAGCATAACCTTATTCCTGTCCAATCTGTAAACCTGTAACTTGCTGAGAATCTCACCAATAAGACTGTGAACTTGGACTGGAGGGATGGCTTAGAAGTTAAGGCACTCACCTGCAAAGCCTAATGACTCAGGTTCAATTCCCCAGGACCCACGTAAGCCAGATGCACAAGGTGGTGCATGCGTCTGGAGTTCATTTGCAGTGGCTGGAGGCCCTAGCGCACCCATTCTCTCTCACTCTCTATCTGCCTCTTCCTCTCTCTCTCTCTCTCTCTCCCATCAATAAATAAGCAAGAAAATATTTTTTAAAAGGTTGTGAACTTGGTTTAGTGTCAATTATCTTGGATTGTCTCGTGACCTAATATAGTAAGGATTCCTGTCTATAATTTTGTCATATAAGCCTGTGATCCTGTCCAGAGATCCTTGGCAACCACCCTTCAATCTCTCTTACCAAAACCCCCTTAAACAATGAACTTTACAAGTGAGAAAAAATCCTATAGATAACACTTGTCGAGATTATTCAGGACGTGACTCACCCCTGAGAAGCCCACACCCACACTTGGGTGTGTACTGTCCTCTTTACAATCCTCCTCTTCATGCCTGCAACTAACCCATGCTAAAAGATTGTGTTTTGTTTGGTTTCTCAAGGTAGGATCTCACTCCAGCCCAGGATGACCTGGAACTCACTCCGTAGTCTCAGGCTGGCCTCAATTTCATAGCAATCCTACTCCCCGTGCCTCCTGAGTACTGGGATTAAAGGCGTGCACCACCACGCCTGGCCTTAAAACCTTTTCTTAATAAACTCCAACTGTGCTCTGTGCTGACTCACCCTGGAGTTCCTTTCTGCATCATCGTCAGGGACCTGGGAAAGGGGATCAGGGCTCAGGGTAACCAAAACTAAGGATGTATGAAAAAGGCATAAGGAAGCCTACTACTTTGTAAACTAATCTAAAAATACAGTTTAGGGCCTGGAGAGATGGCTTAGCAGTTAAGGCGTTTGCCTGAAAAGCCAAAGGATCCTGGTTCAGTTCTCCAAGACCCACATAAACTAGATGCACAAGGGAACGCATGCGTCTGGAGTTCGTTTGCAGTGGCTGGAGGCCCTGGCGCGCCCATTCTCTCACTCTCTCTTCCCCTCTTTCTCTCTCTCTCAAATAAATAAATAATATAAAATAAAAAATGAAAATACAATTGAAAATTTGACTAGGGCTAAATAAATAAATAATATATAAGAAAATACAATTTTAAAAAATTTGAATAGGGCTGGAGAAATGGTTCACTGGTTAGGGTACTTGCCTGCAAAGCCTAACAGCCCAGAATCGATTCCACAGCACCTACAGAAAGCCAGATGCACAAAGTGATGTGTGCATCTGGAGTTTGTTTGCAGTGACTAGAGGCCCTGATATACTCATTCTCTCTCTCTCTCTCTCTCTCTCTCTCTCTCTCTCTCTGCATGCAAATAAATAGATCAATAAGATATATTTTTTTTAATTTATTTTTTATTTGAGAGTGACAGAGAGAGGAAGAGGCAGATAGAGAAAGAGAGAGAATGGGCGCGCCAGGGCCTCCAGCCACTGCAAACGAACTCCAGACGCGTGTGCCCCCTTGTGCATCTGGCTAACGTGGTTCCTGGAGAATCAATCCCCGAACTGGGATCCTTAGGCTTCGCAGACAAGAGCTTAACCGCTAAGCCAACTCTCCAGCCCCAATAAGATATTTTTTAAAATTTGAATAGTGGTGTCCTGCATGGTGGATAATGCTGCTCCCAGACACTGTAAGTCGTTAAAACAAAGATCCCAGTGCCAAGGGTAAAATACCTTCCCATGAGTTGTTGGACAGAGATCCCCCCCACTTGAAGCCCACGGTTGTCTACCAGAACTAGATGGTATTGCTGAAGACACCACATATTTTGGGTACAGGACACTGAGAAATCAAACTGGAACTGAACTGGAAACCTCCTCCCTGCTGGCTAGCTTCCAGAGTGGTGGAAAGTGCTAGGCAGTCTGCTGGGGGAGAAAAGTCAACAGGCTTAACCAGCAGTGGACCCTGCAAGCTATGTAGCTGGCCAGCCAGGCAAGATGTGCCCACTAGTGCAACAGTGGCATGACTGTTATGGGGGAAACTCACTGTTCTTTGATTAGATTTGAGGCCCTCTCCACAGGAGGGGGTTCAAGCCTACACTACAAACCTGCTCAAAAGCTGTTGCTGAGGAGGACATAGGCCCTGGTAGGGAAGCTACTGATACTGTTTTACTATACTGCCTTCTAGATATTTATGTCTATGTCCATAGATTGATACTGCTCTCAGCTTTGGTCAGAGAAATATCTTTATTTTTTTATTTTATTGAGAGAGACACACAGAAAGAGAGAGAGATAAAGAGAAAGAGAGAGAGAGAGAGAGGGAATTGGCATTGGCACGCCACTAAAATCAAACGCTGGACGCTTGCGCCACCTAGTGGCCATGTGTGACCTTGCGCTTGCTTCACCCTTGTGCACCTGGCTAATGTGGGATCTGGAGAATTGAGCCTGGGTCCTTAGGCTTCGCAGGCAAGCAGCTTAACTGCTAAGCCATCTCTCCAGCTCCCCCCCCCTTTTTGTTTGCAGTGAGCATTATTTTCTGTGAAGACTTATAACTGTACAAAGTACTGAGAAAAGCAACTCTTGAACGATCAGTTCTAAGTGGGACATCTCTATTCCCACCCCCAACGAAGGCTCAGATAACATCATGGAAGAGGGGCAGAAAGAAGTAAGAGCCAGAGGATGGGGAGGAGTGCTCTGGAACGCTGTCTTCCGTACTTGACGTGACCATTGCACTCATGAACTCATAGAGACGGTTGTACCTGCGTGAGGTTGGGCTCATCAACATTCCCTGGTGGAGGGAGAAGGGACTCACAAGACCCCCCGCCCCTCCCTGAGGAGTTGGTGGTGGTTAATTTTAGCTGGGAGAAGAGGAGACATTTTCTTTAGTGGCATAAAGTTACATGTGCTCTGGTAAATAACCTCTTACTCATGCAAGCAACCGTAATTAAGCCCAGTGGCCCCCCCCCACCAAGCAAAAAGAAGAAAAAAACCATGAAAGTAGAAGTGAGAGCAGTTGGGAAGAAGAAGAGGTTTAGTGGGAGTGGGAGGGGACAGGAAAAGGTAATGGGTGGTGAACGTGATCAAAATACATTAGAGGGCTGGAGCAATGGCTTAGTGATTAAGGTGCTTGCCTACAAAGCCAAAGGACCTCGGTTCGATTCCCCAGGACCCCTGTAAACCAAATGCACAAGGGAGAGCATGCATCTGGAGTTCGTTTGCAGTGGCTAGAAGCCCTGGTGTGCCCATTTTTTTTTCTCTCTCTCTCTCTTATAAATAAATAAAAATAAAATATTTAAAAAAAATACATTAGATACATAAATAAAATTGTAAAAAATATATATATTTCCTTAGGAAAATCCATGTTACTAGGTAGAAGCTAGCCGCTCACTTAGGAAATGTGCTTTTATTAGCACCAGGGCGTCCACAGCCTCTGCTGTTGTTTGGTTCGGAGACAGACGCTCGTGTGTCTCCCGCCGGCCTTGAACTTGCCATGTAGCTGAGGCTGGTCTTCAGCTCCTGACCCTCCTGTTCTCTGCCTCCCAGGGGCTGGAATTAGAGGCATGCACCACTAGTAAAAATGATAGCATGCTTCCACAGTGGGTTTTCTAGAATATCTCACCTCAAGTTAAAAGGGTCTAGCGCAAGCAAATCTATAAGTGGCTCCAAATGGGGGAAATCTACAATTCTTCAAGGGCCTAGTTTTATTGAAGGACGATTGTAAGATTATCTAGTCCAGCTTTTTCTTTTTTTTTAAGTTATTTATTTATTTGGAAAGAGCAGGAGAATGAGAATGGGCAAGCCAGGGCCTCTAGCCATGGCAAACAAACTCCAAATGTATGTACCATTTTGTGCATCTGGCTTTACGTGGGTACTGAGGAATAGAATTCAGGCCATTAGGCTTTACAAGTGAATGCCTTGATTGCTAAGCCATCTCTCTGGCCCTGCTTCAGCTTTTTTTCTTTTTCTAACAGACGTATCTGGGGTGCCAGTCTCAAAGAAGCTTTACCCATATGAGGTGTAAGATCAAGGAGAAATGAGAAGCCATCCATGCATCTTAAAGGCTCTGAGAAGTTCTCCGGGAAAGACATCCAGCAGGCTTCCCTGACGGTCTCTAGCGGGGACCTGGATCCACACTGCTCCTTCCCTGTGCCAAGCTCCCCTTTCTCATAAAGAGGGATACGTGCTACAGGTCCTGTGTCCCTAAACCAGGGGTGTCTGTGTCCCTCCTTTGTCCTCTGCAGAAAGAACCTAGGCAGTAGCCAAGTGCCAACCACAGATTTCCTACTTGAAGCAGCTTTGATCAAAGCCCTTGTGGCTTGCTATATTTGTTCCATTTCTAAACTTTTACCTTACATTTTTTTTTTATTATTTTATTTTATTTATTTGAGAAGGAGGGAGGGAGAGAGAGAGAATGGGCAGGCATGCCAAGACCTTCAACACTGTAAATGAATGCCAGACATACGCTCCATCTTGTGCATGTGGCTTACGTGGGTCCTGGGGAAACAAACCTGGGTTCTTTGGCTTTGCAGGCAAATAAATACCTTGACTGCTAAGCCATCTCTCTAGCCCTAAAATTTGTACTTTTTGACAATTCTTCTTTTATTGAGAATTTTAATACATGAACATACTGTAATTTGATCATATTTCCTTCCTGTTGCCCTCTCTTGTTCTGTCTCCCCAACCCCCTTCCACAGTTTGGTCACATCCACGTCGCATTACCTTCTCCTGTCCCCCTCCCACTCTTGCTAAACCCCTTCTTCCCAGCTAGTCTCACGTCTACTTTGAGGTCTTTGGTTTCGGTTTGTTGGGGACCCACTGAGTTTAAGTAGGGTGACCTGCATGAACATGGGTGGGGTGTAACTTAGCAGTGGCTACACCATTGAAGGAAAAGTCTCCCCCCTCTCTCAGCTGCCATTAACTGCCAACAACTCCGCAGGGAGGGTGGGGGCCTCGTGAGTCTCTCCTCCATTCAGGAGGGAATGTTGGCCGGCCCAACCTCATGCAGGTACGAACAGTCACTATGAGTTGTGCAGCGGCCACGTCATGTATGGAAGACAGTATTCCACAGCACTGCTCCCCATCCTCTGACTCTCACGCCCTTTCTGTCCCTCTTCCATGTCTCCTGAATCTTGGAAAGGATGATATATATAAATCCTACCACTTAGGTCTGAGCATTCACCAGGCACTTATTCTCAACATTTTTGTTGTTGTTGCTTTATTATTCAAGGTAGGGTCTCACTGCAGCCCAGGCTGACCCAGAACTCACTCTGTAGTCTCAGGGTAGCCTCGAACTCACGGTGATCCTCCTACCTCTGCCGCCCGAGTGCTGGGATTAAAGGTGTGCGCCACCACGCCCGGCTGTTCTCAGCACTTTGATGAGTTTTGAGTCTCTCAATCACGTGCTGCCCGTGACAAAAAGAAACTCCTTCTGACCAAAGATAAGAGTGACACTGATCTATGAGCATAAGCCTAAATATTTAGAAGGTATTGCCATTTTCTTTTCCAAGGCAGGGTCTCACTGTAGTCCAGGCCGACCCGGAACCCACTCTGTATTTCCAGGCTGGCCTTGAACTCACAGCGATCCTCCTATCTCTGCCCCTGGAGTGATAGGATTAAAGGTATGCACCACCACGCCTGGCTAGCATTGCTATTTTTTAACACCCCCACCACCACCACTAAGAATAAAGGGGTTGGGAAGACACTTGTCCACCCAAATCTTAAATAAGGCATGATTAAGTATCACCAAGGAGCTCAAACTTTCCGCACCAAAGATGACAAGGATTGTGTTCGTTTGAGGACATCTCTGTAGACATCGAACGAGACCCCCTCAGTTTTCCATATTCCTGGTCACTAATCGTACACCACTTGCTCAGACCAAACAAAACCCCAGAATGGCACCCTCAGCAGCTGGCAGGAGCAGCAAGCCCAGGGACTGCCTGCTTGGACAGCGTGGAAGGAGAGGAGTCAGGGGTCTTGACTCTTTCCCAGGATGCTTGAACACGGTCCTTGCAGAACAGTCAAAGTGGATCTGCTCTGAAAACGGAAGGCAGGTCCCATATTGGCCACAGAGTGGTCTTGAGCCTTTTTCTTCATTTAGTACTTGTGAATATCTAGTAGATCATCTATGGAATGCACTAGAAGATGGCAACTAGGTCCATCGACAGCCAGTGATTCTCAAGCTGACAGTTCCCAGACAGTCTCAGGGGCTGTAGGGAGGGCTGAGGAGACCCTTGGCGGATGGAGGCATGTCCCAATTCAATCAGCCAGTCCAGTTTTATCCATTTAAAGAATTTGTCTGGGGTTGGGCATGCAGTTCAGAGGGTAGAGTGTTTGCTTAGCACACATGAGGCCATGGGTTCTATCCTCAACACCACATAAATCAAGCATGGTAGCACATGCCTATAATCCCAGCACTGGGGAAGTAGGGACCGTAGGATCAGAAGTTTAAGGTCATCCTTGGCTTCATAGCAAGTTTGATGCCAGCTGGGGCTACAAGAGCCAATCTCAGATATAAATAGGGCTGAAGAGATGGCTCAGCAGTTACGGCACTTGCTTGCAAAGCCTGATAGCCTGGGTCTGATTCCCCAGCACCCATGTGATGCCAGATGCACAAAGTGGCGCATGCATCTGGCGTTGTTTGCAGTAGCAAGAGGCTCTAGAACCCATTCTTTCCCTCTCTCCTTGCAAATAAATAAATGAAAGGATTGGTTTGACATAATCTAAGTATATCACATATTTGTATATGAAAATATCTTTATGAAACACAATACTATACGCAATAAATAAGCACCAATAATAAATAAACAAGTTCTGTTTGAATCCCAGCATCAGGAGACAGAGGCAAGAGACCAGTGAGTTCCAGAACTGTCTAAACTACATACTGAAATTCTGCCTCCAACAAAGAAGAAGTAGTTAGGAAATTCTAAAAAAACACTGCGTTCCTTACAATTAGAAAATGTTTACAAGTCATCACTTTAAACAAACCTCCACATATATCCTTCCTCATGACTGAGATTCCGAAAAGAGTCTCCAGACAGCCTTAGTCATATTCCTTAGCAAGAACCCGGGGGCAGAAATCTAATCGTTTTTAGTCAAAAGCTGAGCCACAGCAAAACATCTCATAATCGGATGAAATATTTGCAACTCTGTAAAAGGGTTTCTGTCCTTAGTTTATAGACCAATCTTACAAATTAATTTTAAAAGAGAGAGAGAGAAGCAGAGAGACCCTTATAGGCTCAGGAGGCAGTGGGACAAGGCTGTGGCTCTGAGAAGCAGAAATGCAAATGACCAATAAACATATGAAAAGATCTTGTCAGGGAAATGCTAATGAGCACAATGAGATACTATTTTTTATCCCTCAGATTGGCAAAAAATGGAAAATCTGTAGCGTTGGCAAGGGTGTGAGAAACCCAGCTCTCTCCAGCAGTGTGTGTGTATGTGTGTGTATGTGTGTGTGTGTGTGTGTCTCGGGGGCTGTTGGAGGGGGGTAGAATGGAGGCCTGCACACAGTGGAAAATCCACAGTGGGCATTTAAACTCGCTTCACACTCTCACTTCCGGGAATACATCCACCAGAAATGAAAATACCCGGATATAAAGGCATAAATATATAAAGACACATATTGCAGCATCGTTTATAATAGTTAAAAACAACGACCTGTGAAGCTTGTGTGACCGGGAATAGGAAATAGTGGACAAATCATGACACAGTTATGTTAAGGAATACAGTACAGCTGTTAAAAATATAAGTAAATCCATTATATACTGTACTGATGGGAAATGAGCTCACAGATGCTTGTTAAATGTGATTCCTTTTTTTTTTTTTTTTTGGTTTTCCGAGGTAGGGTCTTGCTCTAGCCCAGGCTGACCTGTAATTCACTATGGAGTCTCAGGGTGGCCTCGAACTCACGGAGATCCTCCTACCTCTGACTCCCGAGTGCTGGGATTAAAGGTGTGCGCCACCACGCCCGGCTCCATTCCATTCCATTTTTATTGAAGAGCGAACCACCAATCAAACCCTGTAAGCTTATTTCTGTGTGTTTTCATAAAGGAAGGAAACATTGATACCAAATTGATATATATATATATATGTTTTTTTTTTTTTCAAAGTAGGGTTTCACTCTGGGATTAAAGGCGTGTGTGCCACCATGCCGGGCCCAAATTGATCTTTTTGTTTGTTTTGTGAGACCAGGTCTCATGTAGCCCAAGCTGGCTTCGAGCTCTGCTCTACAGTTCAAGGATGAACCTCCCACCGCCACCTCCTAAATGCTGAGGTTACAGGTACGGTCCACCATGCCCCGTTCCATAGCGAACTGTTAGCTATGACTAGCAGTTTGTTTGTTTGTTTCAAGGTAGGGTCTCTCTCTAGTCCAGGTTGATCTGGAATTTACTAGGTAGTCTCAGGTTGGCCTTGAACTCACAGCAATCCTCCTACCTCTGCCTCCCAAGTGCTGGGATTAAAGGTGTACACCACCACACCCAGCTGAAAGACAGGTTTATTTTCGATACTTTTTTTTTTGTTTTGTTTTGGTTTTTCAAGGTAGGGTCTCACTTTAGCCAAGGCTGAACTGGACTTCACTATGTAGTCTCAGGGTAGCCTCGAACTCACAGTGGTCCTCCTACCTCTGCCACCACACCCAGCTATTTTAGATACTTTTTATGTCAATTTCTTTTTCTTTTTCTTTTTTTTTTTTTTTTGGTTTTTCGAGGCAAGGTCTCACTCTAGCCCAGGCTAACCTGGAATTCACTATGGAGTCTCAGGGTGGCCTCAAATGCACGGTGATCCTCCTACCTCTGCCTCCTGAGTGCTGGGATTAAAGGCGTGCGCCACCACGCCCGGCTTATGTCAATTTCTTACAAAAGATAAATACAAATTTTGTAATTCAAGTGATCAGAATTTTCAAAAAAAAATAGAACTAGGGAAGAAAATTCAAGGTCACTGAAAGATATTGACAATCATTTCAAAGGTGACATTGACCTCCTACAGTGGAATCTATAAAAGCCTATTTAGGGAACCTACGGGTATGTCTCAGTGACAGTTTTCAAAATCTGAAAGCTTGAGGCCCTGTGTCCAATTCCCAGTACTGCAAAAGAAAGAACTCAGGTGGGGTAGATGACAGAAGACACCAGCTATGTGTGGGGTAGGGCAAAGGGAGACGGACCAACATTTTCCCTAAAAAACAGAACTAGTCCTTCTCCAGTACATGCGGAAGGCTTGAGTAAGCCCCCAGAGAACGTCTGCAAGAGTTGGGAAGTATTCTCTGTGAAAGGACATAGTAGAGGCGGGGAGATGGCTCAGCCATCTTACCTGCAAGGCCTGTCAGCCTGGGTTTGACTCCTCAGTACTCACGTAGGCCAGATGCACAAAACATGCATCTGGAGTTTGTTTGCAGCGGCAAGGGCCCCTGGCATGACCGTTTCTTCCTCTTCTCTGCTTGCAAATAAATAAATAATTTTTTAAATTTTTTATTTATTTATTTACTTGAGAGAGAGAGAATGGGCATGCCAGAGCCTCCAGCCACTGCAAACAAACTCCAGATGCATGTGCCCCCTTATGCATCTGGCTTACGTGGGTCCTGGGGAATCAAACCGGGGTCCTTTGGCTTTGTAGGCAAACGCCTTAACCTCTAAGCCATCTCTCCAGCCCAAATAATATCTTTTTAAAGGGCACAGTAAATACTTGAGGTTTTGTGGGCTTCACATACAGTATCTGTTTCAACCATGAAACTGTCCCAGTAGGGTGAGTGCAGTCTTAGGCAATAATGAATGGGTATGGTCATGTTCCAATAATACTTTATTTATAAAACAGGTGGCTGACCAGAGTTGCCTGAAAAGTGATAGCGTATTGACCTCTGCCATAGAGAAATAACCATCATTTTCTTTTTAAGAGCAAACTTTCAAATTGAAGTCTATACAATATGCATATAATAGAAGGATTCAAATCCAATTAATTTTTACAAAGCAAGCGTGCCTTCATAGCTTGGTTCAGATACAGAATAATACCACCACCCCAAAGGCTTTCCTCCAACCCCTCCAGGGCGTCTCCATCACCACCACCAACGGGAACCACTAATTCGACTTCCTTCCTCATAATTAGTTTTGCTTGACTTTGACCCTCAGGCAACTGGAATCATAAAACGCTTTCATTCAGCCAGTGGGTCTAGCGGGGCATTGCCCGTGACCATGTGGGTGGGTGTGGCCAACTTTATTTCCATTCGGCGTCCCTCCAATAGCACTGCATCATAGCCTTGTGTGAGTTCACCTCATTTATTCCTCAGTTCTGCCTTACTGACGTTTGGGTTGTTTCTGGATGGGAGCCGTTAGAAAGAATGCCACTGTGAACATCCCTTAGAGGCAAACTTTCACACATTGCTCAGTACAGAAATCTTGGGCATCTTGCCATGTTTTGTTCACTCACGCAAAACGCAACATCGTGTTTCCTTTGCATTTTAATGGACTCATCAGGATGACTCCCTTTGGACAAGTGTCTTGGCCACTGGGCTTTTGTCTTTATATATATATATTTTTCATTCGCATGTTTGGCCTAGTTTTTTATGTTTTAAATTGGGTCGTTTGTGCTTCCTTTGTTGATCTGTAACGATGGGCTTTAAAAAATCTTAAATATGGGGCTGGAGAGATGGCCCAGCTGTTAAGGCACTTGCCTGCAAAGCCTAATGACCTGGGTTCAATTCCCCAGTACCCGCGTAAAGCCAGATGCACAAAGTGGCACATGTGCCTGGAATTCATTTGCAGCTGCTGGAAGCCTGGGCATGTTCATTCTTTCTCTCCCTCCCTGTCTTTCTGTCTCTCTCTCTCTCTCTGCTTACAAATAAAATAAAAAGAAAAATCTTAAGCCAGGTGTGGTGGTGCACTCCTTTAATCTCAGCACTGCGGGGTGGGGAGGGGAGGCAGAGGTAGGAGGATCGCCCTGAGTTTGAGGCCACCCTGAGACTACAGAGTGAATTCCAGGTCAGTCTGGGCTATAGCGAGACCCTACCTCGAAAAAAAAAAAAAACGAAGAAAAAGAAGAAGAAGAAGAAAGAAAGAAAGATCTTAAATATGAATTTTCTGATGTCTTTTTCGCAACTATCTTCTTCTCTTTTGAGATTCGCATTTCCATTTTCTCTCTTCTTTCCATTCTTCCTTTTTTTTTTGAGACAAGGTATCACTTTACAGCCCTGAGTAGCATAGGACTCAGTATGTAGACCAATCTGGCGTCAATTTAAAAAATATTTATTTTCCGGGCGTGGTGACACACGCCTTCAATCCCAGCACTCGGGAGGCAGAGGTAGTAGGAGGATCGCCATGAGTTCGAGGCCACCCTGAGACTACAGAGTGAATTCCAGGTCAGCCTGGGCTAGAGTGAGACCCTACCTGGAAAACCCAATATATATATATATTTAGGTCAGAGAGAGGGAGGAGAGAGAGAAAGAAAGAGAACAGGCATGCCAGGGCCTGTTGTCACCACAAAGCACAGACACATGTGCCACTTTGTGCATCTGGCTATACTTGAGCACTGGGGTTTTGAACCAGGGCCATCAGGCTTTGAAAGCAAGTGCCTTAAACCACTGAGCCACCTCTCCAGTCCCCAAGGTGGCCTCAGATTTGCTGTGATTCTCCCGACTTAGCTTCTGAGTGCTGGAATGATAAGTATGCACTACTGTGCTTGGCTGCATGTTTGTTTTCTTAATGGAATACACACACACACGCACACGCACACACACACGCACACACACACGCACACGCACACACACAGATATGTTGCACTTTTGTTTTTGAGAGTGATTTCACTGGATAACTCAGGCTGGCCTGGAGCTTCTTATGTTGCCCAGGCTGGTCTCAAGCTTGCCTCTTACTTCCTCATCCTCCTGAGGGCTGGGATTACAGGTCTGGGTCACTGTGCCTCACTAATTGTCACCCTAAAACTTCTGCCCACTGCCATATTACAGGTGTGTTGTTCAATGGGACACATCCTGAGGGCTGTGTTATTAGGTGGTTTTTGTCGTGGTGACCATCATAGGGTGAGCTGACACAAACTAATCAGCGTAACCATGTGGGACTGCAGTGGCGTATGCCACCTGTCACCCGCTGGAGTGTCGTTACGTGAACTGTATTTACTGGTGGCTTCTTTACCCCCCACTCCCACCCTCAGCTTGTCATGTAAGCCACAAAATAACTTTATTTTCCTGGTCCCACTGCCTCTAGCCCACTTCTGACAGAGTGGTGCTATGGAACTGTTTTCTGCATGGATGGATGGATGGATGATTGAGAGAGTGAATCAATGCTGATCACTTTTAGCATACTCGATTTTCTGTCCTCCTTCAGCCCTCCTGAGCAGTGACTTCCTGGTTTTCCAGAAGTTCTGATATTTGCTTGAAGTCCTGAAGTCACTAAGGGACGGAATCCCGTTCTAGCTGGGCACGGGTCGGCACGTGTGACTCACAGACACGGGTCCTTTCTCTAAGCACACTCATCCTGGGGGAGTTTTCCTACCTACCACTTTTTTTTTTTTTTGATATGAGATCAGAGCATTTTCAAAAGTGCCTTAAACACAGAGCCCACTCCAAGCTGAGCCCACTCGAAGCTGCCGTGTACATGTTGAGGCCCGGCCTCCAGAGCTCACATGCACCTGTCTTCGCCTGAGGCTTCCCTTCCCAGTTTGTGACCCAGGGAACTGGGGGCTGAGGACAATCAAATTAAAGGGGTCAAAAAAGGAGGAGGAAGGTGAGGAGCTGGTGACCAAATCCAGAAAGGCCTGACTCCAATTTACATAATAATTTTGTTAGCAACAATGGTTTGCAGGATAGCTATTTAAAGGCTGTAATGTTAATTTAATGGGAAAAAAGCTAATACAATTCCCCCAGAATTTTTCAATTAAATTAATGTGATGGGCTTTAATGGATAGCTTAAGTAGAGAGCGCGAATAGGAGAAATACTGCATAAATTATACATACATTTATATATGTACTGCCAGCATATACAATCTCCCTGCTTTAAGATTCTGGCTCAGGAGAGGCCCTTGCTTACATCTGGCGGCCAGTTACAACTCTATTTCAGTTAAAGTGACCCTTTCATCATTTGAAGAGCGAGGTTCTCCCAGTGGACTTTGTACATGCCCTTCCAACAAATCACCAGAAGATGCCGATTTTCAAGAGACAGGGGTGCGTGGGCCAGTCAGCCGGGAAGATGCACACCTGTAAAAAAGACCTCTGTTGCAGTCCGGTTCGCAATGCTTGTAGAAATCATCCAACCAAGAGCAGCTTCTGGGAAAAAGAGGTTTATTTTGGCTTACAGGCTCGAGGGGAAGCTCCATGATGGCAGGGGAAAATGATGGCATGAGCAGAGGGTGGACATCACCCCCTGGCCAACATGAGGTGGACAATAGCAACAGGAGAGTGTGCCAAACACTGGCACGGGGACACTGGCTGTAACACCCATAAGCCCGCCCCCAACAATACGCTGCCTCCAGGAGGCGTTAGTTCCCAAATCTCCATCAGCTGGGAACCTAGCTTCAGAACGCCGTAGTTTATGGGGGACACCTGAATCAAACCGCCACAGCCACTGATGCAGATATCTAGCCATGTCCCTCCGTCTTCACCACCAACACATCTGATGGAGCAGTAACACAATGGGGTGACTGGCAACAGTCATTTTCTTTCCTCCCTTTCTTCTTTCCTTCCTTCTTCCTTCTTTCCTTCCTTCCTTTATTCCCTTCTTTCTTTTGCTGTTTTGTGAGTCAGGGTCTCAAAAATGTATACGGCCCCTGGCTGGTCTGGAACTCACTATGTAGCCAAAGCTGGCCTTGAACGCCCGATCTCCCTCCTTCCACCTCCCCGAGGCTGGGATCGCAGATGTGCATCGCCACACCTAGCTGTTGCTTTATTTTCTTGAGTGTGTGTTCAGGTGCATATTCCATCCAGCAGATGTCTACTACCGAATACCCACTGAATGTAGGACTCTGTTCTAGATGGTTCCATAAGCACCGCAGTGGACACTCAGCAACAGCTATCAAGTGTTCCCGCACTCCTGGTCGTGGAGAATGAGGTGAAAATACATGTCACTGTTACCTTGTGCCAACATGGGAGTAATCTATAATACAAAGGTAACAGACACAATGCCCCCCCGCCCCGCCGCCCACCGTCAACATGGCCCTAGGTGGAATGACCAGGGAGGCCAAGTAGGTCTTCGCTTCATCATCCCCCTCATTTTCTTTCTGCTCACCTTTGCTGATAAGTGTCTGAGCCATCCTCAGAAATATTGCCATTTTAATTTAAGGCTCCTTGAAAATCAGAATTTTAGCCTTAAAGACAAGTAGGCCTCTCAGGAAACCGAGAGCTATTAGGTGATGGGTGCTCCTGGGACCTCCTAAGCGTGCCCATTTTTACTGCATTTCTAGTATCCTAGCTGCCAAAACAGAAAGGGCACACGCTTGACTCACTTCCAGGTGTTTTTTTTTTTTTTGTGTGTGTGTGTGGTGTTTTTTTTTTTTTGTTTGTTTGTTTGTTTGTTTTTGGTATTTTTGAGGTAGGGTCTCACTCTAGCCCTGGCTGACCTGGAATTCACTATGCAGTCTCAGGGTGGCCTCAAACTCACAGTGATCCTCCTACCTCTGCCTCCCGAGTGCTGGGATTAAAGGTATGCACCACCACGCCCGGCTCACTTCCAGTGTTTTGATTTTTTTTTTTTTTTTTTGTAGCACCCGTCTTGTCTCCCCCATGGGTGGACTACTTCCTTCCCTCTTAGGTTGTGATGGGTCAGGGACATAAGAAGCCAGGGGGAATAAGAAGTGAAGTGAGGGTCCTTGGAAGAGATTGGGAAGTGCTGAGAGCCCTGGCGGGAGCCTGCCTCTGCCACCTCCTGGCTGCCTGAGCAGGAGCCAGGCCAGCGACCTGGCATAGCCTCCTTTTCTCCTCTGTGAAGTGGGGATATTAATAGCTGTCTCACAGCCTGGCACGTAGGAGGAGCGGAAGGCTCCCGTCACAGTTGCTCCAGCTCTGGGCCCCATGGAGAGCGCAGCAGAGGCAGTGGGAAGTTCACTCTCTGCCCTGAATCCAGCAAGCCACTGAATTGAACCTCCCAAAGGGAGACCCGGGTCTTCGGTGCCTGGGTAGGGGGCATTTTTCTGGTCCAGAGAGCTGAACTCTGGAGGTCTGGCTAGCTAATGGCATCCTATTGTCCGCCAGCGCAGGTGGCTGCCCCTGACTCTGAGCTGATCTCCCTCTGAGATTGCTGAGTTGGCCCCTTTCCCCGGAGGCACGAGAGTCGCAGCGAAGGGGATAAGGGGAGCCAGGGCTCCGGAGGGAGTCCTATGACGCTCTCCCTGTGGGATCAACTCTGAAGTGGAGGCAGGCTGAGAGCTAGAATCTCCCAGGACCACACATGTAGGAAAGTCACGGCAGGGATGCCTCCCAACAGGGCTGAGCAAGAGCGCTGTCTTCCTCCACAGAGCCAGAGGACTGCCCAGCCATCGCCACGCCAGGTGGACAAATTCTGTCCACAGGAAGAGAGAGGGGACAGTTGTAACTTCTCAGGCATTTCCATTGCTTTCTGAGCAAAACCTCCCTGGTGCCCAGTTCTCTGTGCCTGGTGCAGATGGGGGGATGGTGAGGTGGAGGTGGTTACCATTCTCCATGATAAACAGAAGAAACAGAATGGAAATTCACTGGGCAAATGAGCATTCACTCCCACTCCTTTTTGTTGGAAAGAAAGTAGAGCATGTCACAGAAATGGTATCAGACAATGTGCGCCATTGCTAAGCCTCTTTGCCCTTGCTAAGAACCCTTTCTGCATAGTAAGCTGTGGCTAAGCGATGATCAAAACAGTATCCATCAAGCCCACATCCCTCAACGCGCCCATCCACCTACGGTATCCATCTATCCATCCATCCACTCACGCATGCGCCCACCCACCCATCAGCCTATTTATTCATCCACCCATCCATCCAATTTGTTCATCCACATATTACTCCATCCATCCATCCATCCAACTGTTCACTCACTCATTCAGCAAACTATAATGGCACCCCACCCACCCACCCCAGGTTGTTGGCCCTATGAAAAATTTCCAATTATGTGAACACTTATGAAAACCATACTCTCCTTGCTCTGATAAATATTGTTTATTTATTTGAGAGAGGGAGGGAGGGAGGGAGAGAGGAAGAAAGAGGCAGAGAGAGAGGGAGGGAGGAAGAATGGGTATGCCAGGGCCTCTAGCCATGGCCAATGAAAAGCATGCACCACCTTGTGTATCTGGCTTTACCTGGGTACTGGGGGATGGAACCTGGGTCCTTAGGCTTTGCAAGCAAGCACCTTAACAGCTAAGCCATCTCTCCAGCCCTGCTCTGTTAGATGCTGGTGACGCAAAGGAACACTAGCCAGGGCCCCTCAAGGGATTTACCTACTACGCCTAGTAAACTTGAGGATGGGGGCTGCTAGGAAGGTAAGCATCCAGAGGAGGCCAAAGAATGAGTGGCTTTCAAAAGCTCTCACCGGCCTTTGGTCCTGACCCAGCCACCTCTGGTGAGCAGCAAGTGAACTCACCACTATGGGCAAATGGGTTTTGCTTGATCAGCACTTTGGGGGAGACGTCTGCTCCCCCATTCTCAGTCAGATGTTTTGGTTCATGTAAAGCCAGCCCACCTACGCTCCAGGACTAGCCATGTAGAGTACCAACTGCTTGTGCCCACGGTGATGAAACCCTCCTAGGGATGCTGGCTGTAGCCTAAGGAAAGGTCAGGACACCATGCTCTGCTAATGACCCGGGGGCCTTCTGGACATCTTCACCATGATGGGCGATAGGGTCTGAAAATAGATTGTTTGGAGGTATTTTTTTTCAAATTTTTATTAACAACTTCCATGATTATAAAAAATATCCCATGGTAATACCCTCCCTCCACCCCCCACTTTCCCCTTTGAAACTCCACTCTCCATCATATCCCCTCCCCCTCTCAATCAGTCTCTCTTTTATTTTGATATCATGATCTTTTCCTCCTCTTACGATGGTCTTGTGTAGGTAGTGTCAGGCACTATGAGGTCATGGATATCCAGGCCATTTTGTGTCTGGAGGGAACACGTTGTAAGGAGTCCTACCCTTCCTTTGGCTCTTACATTCTTTCCACCACCTCTTCCGCATTAGACCCTGAGCCTTTGAAGGTGAGATCGAGATGTTACTCAGCACTCCAGTCACTTCTTTCCAGCACTATGATACCTTCTGAGTCATCCCAAGGTCACTGCCATCTGAAAAGAGAAGATTCTCTACCAAAAGTGAGAGCAGCGTTAATATAAGGGTGTGAACATTAAGAGAAATGCTCACTGGGCGTTTGATAAGCATAGTATATACATTTAGCCAGACATCAGCAGATGTTACACCCCTAGGGCTCATGACTACCCCTGTTTTAAGTTTTCAGTATCAGGGATGGATTCCCTCCCATGGAACGGGCCTCCAGTCCAACTCGAGGGCAGTTGGTTTCCACCATGATAGACATGCCACCATTGCACCTGTTTGGGGGTATTTTTTGAGGTAGGGTTTCACTCTAGCCCAGGCTGACCTCAAACTCACAGCAATCCTCTTACCTTGGCCTCCCCCCAACTCCTCCCCATGCTTGGATTAAAGGCATGCGCCACCATAGGGTTCTTCCTTCCTTTTTCTTTTTCTCTTTCTTTCTTTCTTTCTTTCTTTCTTTCTTTCTTTTTTTTTTTTTTTTTTGAGGTAGGGTCTCACTCTAGCCCAGGCCAACCTGGAATTCACTATGTAGTCTCAGGGTGGCCTCGAACTCACATCAATCATCCTACCTCAGCCTCCCCTGAGAGCTGGGACTAAAGGCGTGTGCCGCCGTCAATGGCAGAAGAAGCTGGCTCCCTCTCATAGATCCAAGCAGAGACATCACCAACAGCCAGCACCACAAACAAGAACAGCCAGAGCTCCAGCTTCTCTCTCCATCGCTTTGGGCTGGAATTCCTATCCACCCCCAAACACACCTTAGCGCTGGACTCTTGAGATTCACCCCCAGTGATACCTCTTCCCCAGTAGGACTCCATCCACTGGACACTCAAATGTCAAGCCTGAGTCTGTGGGGGCCGTATGTTCAAACTACCACAAAGCCCTAATTTCCAGTCCCTGAGAATGTGACCTTATGTGGAAATAGGGTCATGATAATCAGTTAAGTTAAGGTCAAGTCCATCATTTAGGATGAGATCAGCTGGGAGTGGTGGCACATGGTTTTAATCCCAGCACTCTGGAGGCAGAGGTAAGAGGATCGCTGTGAGTTCCAGGCTACCCTGAGACTATATAATGAATTCCAGGTCAGCCTGGGCTAGAGTGAGAACCTACCTCAAAAAACAAAACAAAATGACAACAGGAAAATGAGCTCACACTGAAGTGACGGGGCCCCTAATCCAACATGACTAATGGTTTTTTTTAAAAATATTATTATTATTCATTTATTTGTACGGAGACAGAGAAAGAATGGGCATGCCAGGGCCTCTGGCAGCTGCAAATGAACCCCAAATGCATGTGCCATTTTGTGCATCTGGCTTCATGTGGGTACTGGGGAATCGAACCCAGGTCACTAGACTTTGCAGGCAAGTGCTTTAACTGCTGAGCCATCTCTCCAGTCCCATGACTGACGTTTTTAGAAGAAGATGACCATGTGAAGTGAGGTGCCCAGTATAAATGCCATGCGACATGATGGTCCAGATTTTGGAGAGATGGCAGCTCCAAATGAAGGAACTCCAAGGATGGGGACCCACCATGAGCCAGAGAGAAGCTAGTGAGGGTCACTCTCCAGGAGTCCTTGTCAACACCTTCATTCCCCACTTGGAGCCTCCAGCACTGAAATTCTGTTGTGCTCACTGCTCCCCCACGTGCGGTACTTTGGTGTGGTGTCCCGAGAGGCTGAGCCAGAAGTCAGGGATATCTGCTAACTCAGTACACTCGGCCTTTCAAGATCCACTGTGAAACAGGCTTTGAGCAACCCTGTAGCACAGACCCACCTCTGTGTCCTCCGTCCTGCAGCTCCAGTCTCCCCTGGGACACCTTCAGTTGGATGACCTTCAAAGTCTTTCTAGCCGGGTGTGGTGGCGCACGCCTTTAGTCCTAGCACTCTGGAGCCTGAGGCAAGAGGACAGTTGTGAGTTCGAGGCCAGCCTGAGACTACATAGCGAATTCCAGGTCAGCCTGGGCTAGAATGAAACCCTACCTTGAAAAACTAAAACTAAACTAAACTAAAGGGAAAAAAAAAAAAAAAAGTCTTTCTAAGTGAGTTCCAGGTCAGCCTGGACTAGAGTGCGACCCTACCTTGTAAAATCAAAAAAGAAAAAAAAAGTCTTTCTAAGTGCTGGCCTTGTAAGATACACACATATACATGCACCACATACACATATACATGCCCCTTCCACTCCCGCCTCCAAAAAAAAAGTAGAAGAAGAATGTAAGCTTCTGGTTCCCATCTTTTCTACCAAGGGACAGAAGTGACATCTGTGACTGGAGAAACCGAGACCAACCCACAGAGAGAAAGAGAACTGAGAATTGTCACGAAGGTCCCTTGACCCAGCTGTATAAGAAACCATCCTGCCCGTTGACTTGTCCGCTGCATAAACGAAGGCATCTTCTTCGCGGTGCTGAAGCCCGCTTGAGTTGGTGGGGCGGGGTTGCAAGTTAGTTTAGAGAGAACCGTGTATCCAGGAAGCGTTGCTCCTCCTAGAAGCCTGGGCTACCTCACCCTCCTTCTGTGGCCACTGACCTCTCACAGCTCCCTGTGTCCCCAGCATCAGGGTCACAGTGGATAGTTAGAAGGGTTTGTTGAATGAGCATCAGTGCCTTACAACTCCCTGACGTCTCTGCTAAGTGGGGGCCTGATAAATCCATGCAGGGAATCTTCTGGCAGCCATGAGAATTCTCTTAACTGAGTTCAGGAAGCTCTGCCAACAGAGCAAAAACAATACCCGCTCCAGGGCCCCCAGGGCTGTGAGAAAGGGGGAGGTGGGGCATCTTCCAGGAATCTCTGAGTCCTGAGCCACCAGCGGACGTCATTGGCAGATGGCCCAGTGGCCCCTGAGCTCTCTGACTGTGCTTAAACTTTCCACTCAGTTCCAGAACGGGTTTGGTTTTGTGGGGGGGCGGGGTGGGGACAGTCTTTCCTCGGTGAGTCACAGCCCACCTGCCACACACAAAGTGTGGTACTTACGTGGTTGATGTCTGTGAAGTGGTCTGAGGGCCTTGGACAAGGGCCACCACACAAGCACAGCACTTTACAGGCCAGTAGAAGTGACAAGAACCTTCCCGAAGGGCTTCCAGGCTGTGAAGTGGTCCAGATACACTGGTTAACACTTGGAGACCCCAAAAGACTGAGGAAGGGGGAGGGGGAGCAATGAATACGCAATCTATAGGCCAGGCTCAGATCTGTTCATGCCAGTCTAAGCACCTACTAAGGACGAGGCATTGTTCTAGGCTCAGGGACAAAAGCTTTTATTCCAAATAGGCAAGGGGACAAATGAGCTGTTTATTGTCAATATATGTTCTAAAGAGAAGTGAAACCACACGCCTTTAACCCAGCACTCAGGATGCAAAGGTAGAAAGATCACTGTGAGTTCAAGGCCACCCTGAGACTGCATAGTGAATTCCAGGTCAGCCTGGGTTCGAGTGAGAGTCTACCTCAGAAAAAATAAATAAATAGGGTGGGAGAGATGGCTTAGCAGTTAAGGCATTTGCCTGAGAAGCCAAAGGACCCAGGTTCGATTCCCCAGGACCCACATATGCCAGATGCACAAGGTGGAGCATGCATCAGGAGTTCTTTGCAGTGGTGAGAGGCCCTGGCACCCCCATTTTCTCTCTCTCTCTCTCTCTCAAATAAACAAAAATAATTTAAAAACATAAATAAAGAAAGAGAAGGGAAAGGTGAGGGTGGGTTGAAGAGGGATGTGGGGAAGGTACCTGGGGGTTAAGAGGTCACTATGCTACCCAATCCTCATACCCACCAAGGCTGGGGTTCCTATTTCATGGAAGGAGGCCGCCCCTCAAGGAACAAAGCGACCTACATCAGTCACAGGTAGAAAGAGCAGGCTGGCACATGCCTATGTGATCAGTACTTAGGAGGCTGAGGCAGGAGGATTGGGAGTTCAAGGCCAGCCTGGTTTAGATAGCGAGATTCTATCACGAAGGCAGGAGGAAGGGAGGCTGAAGGGCAAGGGAAACCTGGGCAAGAACTTTTCTTATGGTTTCTACTGGAAGAATGGGTGAGATGGGGCAGGCAGGCTCAGGGCTGGCTGGCTCCGTTCATTTCAATGGCTCTAGGCCAGAGTTGACCCCCTGGTTATTCGGTAGCTGAGCCTGCTGTGATCAGGGCAGGTGAGCACTCAAATATGAGAGCAGGTTGGGTTCGAGGGATGGCTTAGCAGTTAAGGCATTTGCCTGCAAAGCTAAAGGACCCAGGTTCGATTCCCCATGACCCACGTTAGCCAGATGCACAAGGGGGCGCACACGTCTGCAGTTCGTTTGCAGTGGCTGGAGGCCCTGGCGTGCCTATTCTCTCTCTCTCTCCCTTTCTCTTTCTCTGTCAAATAAATAAATAAAAATAAAATATTTTTAAAAATATGAGAGCAGGTTAAAAAACAACAAAGGCTTTCAGGGTGTGGGTTCTGGATGCGTGTCACTTCCTACCTCCAGCATGTGGCAGGGGGACGGGCAAGCCCTTCAAAGTCAGCAAGCTTCAGACGTCACTGAAAATGAGACATCGATTCAGGCTGGGTCTGTAGCTGCCCCCTTTTGGCTACCTGCAGTCACCAGCCTTCTGGAAGACTCAGAGAGGGGATGTTCTACGTGGCTTCCCCTGTGCCACTTAAAATGCTATCATGGCAGAGGCTCCTTAGCCTTCACCACCTGATGGACAGATGGTGACGTGAAACGAGAGAGGTGCTCACGTTGAGGAGCTGAGGAGAGGGGAAACGAACAGGGTCCCGGAATATCCAAAGAGTTGTTTCGTTTTCTTATAAATGCTGCCTCATTTCAATTCAGAGTTTGTTGTGGATGGGTGTCCTTGACGAAAACAACTAGAACACTGTTTTCAACAAACGGAGCTGCCTGGTGCCCATGCTGTTTTAATTTGCCGGGATTGTCCAGCTCTCATGGATTCCAGCCCAGACAGGCAAGTTTGACTTATTCGGAGAAAAAAAAAAAAAAAAAGCTGTGTGTCAGCCACAAACTGTACCCTTAACCCTGGCCAAATATGTTGCAATCCTTGCTAAAGGGCCCACCAGTGGTTCTCCAGGAATTCCAAGCTCCTTTTCTGGATCTCATCTCCATACCTCCACGCGTGCCTTCGCTGTGCTCCTCGCCCCCAGGGAAGCCACCCTGAATGGAGCTGGTCTTGGTATAAGTGTAGGACGTTCCTCCATGTCTGTTGCCACACGAGGAGTGTTTGGATTGGTGCATGGACGGATGGGATTGGTAGGTGGGTGGGCGGGTGGATGGATGGATGGATGAGTAGATGGATTGATGGATGGATAGATGGGTAAGTGATAGAATGGACATGGGATGGGGGTAGGTAATCAGTGGATGGATCAGTGGATGGGAAGGAAGGAGGGAGTGAGGGAGGGAGAGAGAAAGAATGGAAGGAAGAAAAAGGTAGAAAGAAAGAAGGAAGAAGAAAAGAAAAAAGGAAGGAAGGAAGGGAGAGAGGGAGGATGGTTTTACTGCCAATGAGCCTTTAGCCTTCTAGAATGAGCCTCAGAGCTGAAAGACAGCATGGTACAGGGACAAATGAACTAGAGCCCTGCAGATCCAAGTCGTCAAATTAAAATCGTTTCTAGTTTCCAGTTATTGGGGAAAAGATAAGACACGCAGCACACATAGCACCTGGCCCACGGGAGGTGCTGATGACTCATCATGGACAAGGACAAAGCCTACTGTGAGCAAAAAGATGCTGACAGGGGGCTGGAGAGATGGCTTAGCGGTTAAGGAACTTGCCTGCAAAGCCTAAGGACCCAGGTTCGATTCTCCAGGTCCCACATAAGCCAGATGCACAAGATGGCACATACATCTGGAGTCTGTTTGCAGTGGCTAGAGGCTCTAGTGCACCCATTCTCTCTCTCTCTCTCTCTCTCTCTCTCTCCTCCCTCTGTCTCAAATAAAAATAAATTTAAAAATATTTTTTAGCCAGGCGTGGTGGTGTATGCCTTTAATCTCAGCGCTTGGGAGGCAGATGTAAGAGGATCGCTATGAGTTCAAGGCCACCCTGAGACTACATAGTGAACTCCAGGTCAGCCTGGGCTAGAGTGAGACCCTACTTCGAAAAAAAAAAATTTTTTTTTTAAAAAAAGAAGATACTGACAGGGCAGCCTTCTGCCAAAGATGGCTCCAGTCACCTGAATTCTCTACTTGGCTGACAAAGTACAAAGTTTCTATCACCAGAAATTCAGACTTTCAAGAATCATACAAGGAAACAAATAATCATATGGATAAAGGTTCAAACTCGGGCTGGAGAGATACTCACCTAACGACGTTTGTTTCCCTAGTGCCCATGTAAAGCCAGATGGACAAAGTGGTGCCTGCATCTAGAGTCGTTTGCAGTGGCTAGAGGCCCTGGTGTACCCATTCTCTCTCTCTCTCTCCTTGCTGACAAAGACAAAAAATTTATTTTTCATAAAAGGCTCAAGCTCAACTAGTAATAAAATTGTTGGGCTGGAGAGATGCCTTAGCGGTTAGGTCCAGGTAAGACCCAGGTTCGACTTCCCAGAATCCATACAAACCAGACGCGCAAAGCGACGCATGTGTACAAGGTCACGCTGTGCACAAGGTGGCACACACATCTCGAGTTCAATTGCAGTGGCTAGAGGCCCTGGTGTGCCAATTCATTTTCTCTATCACTTAAAAAATTAATTAGCTATTTTGGTGACAAGAGACTTGCTATCTAGACCTGGCTGGTCTGGAACTTGGGGCAATCCAGTTGCTCCCCAAGTGTTAGGATTACAGGTATGTGCCACCAGCTAGGCCCAAAATGCAAATTTAAAAGAACAGATCAAATTAGTAACATTTTTCAAATTACACATTAGTTTGGCAAAAGTGTTGGTTAAGGCATGGTGTGGTGGCGCACGCCTTTAATCCCAGCACTCGGGAGGCAGAGGTAGGAGGAGCACCGTGAGTTCAAGGCCACCCTGAGACTACTTAGTGAATTCCAGGTCAGCCTGGGCTAGGGCGAGACCCTACCTTGAAAAAAACAAGACATAACACATACAGTATTTATGGGAGTATTCAATGGAATGGGCTTCTAAATAGTAGTTTGGTAGTTTGCACCAAGGCTCTCAACGAAGCCACACCCTTGCACTCATTAGTCCTTTCCAAGGTAATTTCCCTAAAGAAATAATCAAGGAAGTAATCAAATATCTAGGCATGAGGAAATTTTGTTATTTATTTATTTACCTTTTGGCATAAGGAAATTTATTGCAGTGCTATTCATATGGGAACCCAGGGAAGCGAGCCTCTTGTGTTCACTCGAGTTGCCATCGTAACAGGCTTTCATCAACCCATCCGTCCATCTGTTCATCAACCTATCCATCCAAGCGTCCAGCCATTCATTCAGCAAATAGTTATTGATCACCTATGGTGTGCTTTACCCTATAAGTTATTCCCAACTCAATGATTAGGCAATTTATGAACCACACATAATGAATTATTATTCAGCCAGTACAAGTGCTTTTTCACAAAAGATCGAGTGACTTAGGAAAAGGATTGCAACAGAAAGTTGCACATATAATATGACCTTAACTTTTTGTTTTCATTTTTATTTATTTGCAAGCAGAGAAAGACAGACAGAGAGAGAGAGAGAGAATGGGGACACCAGGGCCTCTAGCTCCTGCAAACTCCAGACAGGTGCACTACTTCATGCATCCAGCTTTATGTGAGTACCGGGGAATGGAACCCTGGCTCTATAGCCTTTACAGGCAAGTGCCTTGACAGCTGAGCCATATCGCCAGCCCCAACTTTTTTTCTTTCTCTCTCTCTTTTTTTTTTTTTTTTTTTTTGGTTTTTCGAGGTAGGGTCTCACTCTAGCCCAGGCTGACCTGGAATTCACTATGTGAATCAGGGTAGCCTAGAACTCACGGCAATCCTCCTACCTCTGCCTCCCGAGTGCTGGGAGTGCTGGGATTAAAGTATATATTTACACACACACACATGCACACAGAGAGAGGGAAGTACTTTGAAATGCGGTGGTAATAAAAGTTCCCATGATATTTTGCACGTGTTATGCGTGGCATACGTGCACACACACGTTTGTTTGTGTGTGAGTGCACATGTATGTGGAGGCCAGAGGTGAATGTTCCTCAGTTGCCTTCCACCTTGTTTTTTTTTGTTTGTTTGTTTTCTTGTTTTTTTTTTTTGAGGCAGGGTCTCACTCTGGCCCAGGCTGACCTGGAATTCACTATGTAGTCTCAGGTGGCCTCACACTCACCGCAAACCTCCTACCTCTGCCTCCCGAGTGCTGGGATTAAAGGCGTGCGCCATCATGCCCGGCTTTCCGCCTTGGTTTTTGAGACAGGGTCTCTTACTGAACCTGGAGCTCCCCTGCTCAGCAAGACTCACTGGCCGGTGAGCCCCAGGGATCCTCCTGTCTCCTCCAGCCCTGGAATTACAGGTGCACACACGCCTGCAGGCGGATTTCACACGGGTGCTAGGGATTCAAACTCAGGTCCTCATGCTTGCAAGGCAAGGGCTTTACTGTCTTGAGCTATCTCCCCAACCCTTCTGTTCAAGTATTTTATTTATTTATTTGCAAGGAGAGAGAGAGAGAGAGGGAGGGAGGGAGAATGGGCATGCTAGAGCCTCCAGCCACTGCAACCAAATTCCAGTGCATGCGCCCCCTTGTGCATCTGGCTTTACGTGGGTCCTGAGGAATCAAACCCAGGCAGTCAGGCTTTGCAGGCAAGCGCCTTAACCGCCGAGCCATCTCTCCAGCCCCGGAAGGAGGTTCTGACTGGGCTTATGGGGTAGGGAAAAAGGAAATGAAATCCCTGAGTCAGTAACATGAGCAGAGACACTGACGGGAAGACAGCGAGGTAAGGACACTGGGAAAGTGAAGGACTTGGGAGTCACAGCCAGGAGCTCAGGGTCCCTAGGGTCCCCAGGTTCATGAGAGTCATGCAGACAAGGCCGACTTGTCTGGCCTGCGTTGCCGTACAGCTTGGACCATTTCCCACCAAAACCCGGGGTTCCTTGCTTCTTTACAGTCTCGAAGAGCCAGGCCCGCTCTCTCCAGGGTATGATTGGCGGGGGGCTAAGCCGGAAGCCACCCGTTGCCACAGACTTCCCTCTCCATCCCTTTGGCTGTGTAGCCACTGCTCATGTCCCCAGCCCACGACTCTTACCGTCCCCAACCCCACACAGCGTCAAGTTCCCAGCTGCTTCCTCCCCTGTAGGGTCCCTACCCAACTGACCTAGGCTGTCCTTGTGCAGAAAACAAACAAACAAACAACAACAACAACAACAACAACAACAAAACACAATTCATGACTGGCAACAGTCGCACATTGCTTAGTGACCTGCGGTGCTGAGACACAATCGTTAGATGGTTGCATCATCTGTGACTACCGAAGAGTGTATTTCCACAAACCTTGGTGCTTGAGGTCCCTCACTCGAGTTGGCCTTTGGTTTCGCTGTGATTTTTGAGCCCAGGTCCCACTTTGTAGCCCAAGCTGGTCTTGAACTCACAACCCTTCTGCCTCAGTTTCCGGAGTTCTGGTTTGGCAGATGAGAGCTCCCCAGGTCCAGGTGTACCAGGCTGCTGCTGGTACAACACAGCCCCCCCCTTTTTTTTTGCAGTAAGACTTTTGATTACGGAAGTTGAGCACTTTGAAATCATGATAAAAACTATGGTATGAGCCGGGCTTGGTGATGCACGCCTTTAATCCCAGCACTCAGAAGGCAGTGGTAGGAGGATCCGTATGCGTTTAAGGCCAGCCTGAGGCTACATAGTAAATTCCAGGTCATCCTGGGCTAATACAAGATCCTACCTCAAAAAACCAACCAAACTAAAAACACCACTATAGTACGGTAAGTGCATAAAGCAGTAATACGGTTTATTTCTTATCATATCAAGCGTGTGCTCTTACGTGGCTGGCAGAGCAGCTGGTTAACTTGGTGTCATATCCACCGTGCTTCAACAGTGGAAAACACCATGTGACAGTATTAGACACATGCGAGTTAATATCTGTCCTTAGGCACGTCGGTGCTCCTTGTCACGTGTTTGCCTGTGAGGACAGCCTGTTGTCTCTCTAGGTGACACATAAAGACTTTGTGGCCAGGCGTGGTGGTGCAGACCTAGAAGCTGAGGGTTGAGAGTTGAGACCAGCCTGGGCTATGTAGTGAGACCCTGTTGCCCTCATTCGCCCCCCACCCCAACCCCGCAATAAAAATAAAATAAAAATTAAAATAAAAGGAGAGAAGAAGAAAAGGAACTTGCTTGCTTTGCATTGCATGTATACCCAAGACCTAAACCTCACACCCAACAGGCACAGCAGGCCTGACTGTTCACCACTTATCTGCAGAGGAAACTGACATTCAAAGACATTAAATGCCTGTTCAAGGTCATAGAGCTCATGACCGGCTCATTTACAGCCCTTGCCCCTTCTACCATGCCTGGCGACTCGGATGGAGCCCATGATGAAATGACCTGTCTAGAGGAATGCTGGGCCACCTCTCTATCCCCCTCCCCAAAAGCCAGCACTGGGCTTCGTACCAAGATTTCTCTCCCTCCCTCCATGAGTGCCCAGGGTGGACCACAACAGCTCTCTCCTTTTTCAAAGGGCCTCCTTCGTTTCTTTCATTTTATTTATTTATTTTTTTTTTTATTTTTTGACTTATTCTATTGGAACAGGTCTGACAGCAGAGGGTAAGGGAAGATCAGACGCCAGCCTCTCTTACAGAAGTAACTCTGGTTACCTCCTCCCAGCCTCCAGAAAGTGGAGCACGCTCTCAGAGATGTGGCTGTCACCAGATCTTGCTTAGAGGCACAAAAGCCAGGAAATTTCAGAGCCAATCTGGGGCTTGGGGGTGGGAAGGAGGCTCAGAGCTCATATGACTGGCCTTCAAAAGATTCCCCCAGACTGCGGAGGAAGACAGTGGCTGCCCGCCGGCCAGCCAGTCCCCACTGCAAACAGGAAATCCCAGAATTTATAGATGACCCCGTTACAAGGCAAATGTTTTGGAACAAATTGTTCTTCTTTTAAACCCTTGTTTTCCACTAGTTTTTCTTGCTGGATTTCCCCTCCTTTCCACCTTCCCACTGTCCTTGTTAAACCAGGGCCATAGCGCCACCTGCTGCCGGCCGTGGGCAGTGGGACTCAACTGGAGCTGGGGGCACTGGGTTCCCTCCCCACCTCTCACACCTCCTTTCCTGACGGGCTGTACTTAAGATCACCTACACAAGCCACAAGGGAACCGCTCTGCCTTGTGTGACCTGAAGATTCAAGGTAAACTCTGCCCCCATCTCTCGTCCTCTGGGACAGACAGGGCTCATGGGCAGAAAAGACAGACCCCATAGCAATATAGTCCAAGGCCAGGTGTCTACCCCCACACCTGTCCCGGCTGCAGGCAGCCACATGACCCAAGAGCCTCCCTTTCCTCTGGCCCCATAGTCTCTCCTAGTCTGAAATACATGAGACCCTGTTTTTTTTGCTGTTTTTTAAAGAAGAAGCAGACGGAAGAAGATCTGGTTTGGAGTCCTCACACCTCAACCTTCTCTTACAAGCGGTGCTACCCTGGGCCAATTGCTTCTCCACACCCACATCAGGATACAGTAATAACAGCTAGACCTCCATAGTTGCTGTGAGCGATGATCTGAACTGGGGCACATAAATTTAGCCAAGTGACAGACAGGTAGAAAGTGCAGGACTGGGGCCGGGGAGATGGCTCAGCAGTTCAAGGAGCTTGCTTGCAAAACCCGCCGGCCCAGGTTCGATTCCCCAGTACCCACATAAAGCTAGATGCACCTAAGTGGTGTATACATCTGGAGTTCGTTTGTAGTGTCAAGAAGCCCTGGTGAGACCTCTCTCACACACACATAAATAAATACATAAATAGAAAGGAAGCAAGTACAGGAATGTATAGACAATCCTACTTCTCATGGTTATTATGCATCCAACCCAGTGCCTGACTCATAACAAGTATTTGGTAAATGCCAAATAAATGAATGAATGAGCACATCCTCAACTCTAGGTCAGAGGGCTGGTTAGTTACATTTTAACCATCCACTGACTCTTCTCTGCCTCATCCAGAAACCTTGCTCTGTTGAGCCAAGGACCCCTCACTGACACCTCAGTTTTTCCACCTGTCAGATGGGCACGACATCCATGTTGCCTGGCATTCAGAGATGTGGCGGGGGGGGGGGATCGGATCTGTTGAGTAATTTATGTGAACGTGCCTGGAAAAGTTTCAAGAGAAAAGGAAGCGCAAAGGGAGAATGGAAAGGAGAGGGGGAAAGCAGCTCTCTTTTTCACTTAGGGTACTTCCATGTGCCTGGTGGTTTAACCCCCATTATCCAGGGTTACCCGGGGCTCCCGGAGACACAGAGCAAGACCCAACTCACAGCAGCACCGGGTAAGTCTGACAATACAAAGGCAGGGCTCTGCCACCAATGCAAGTTGAATACTTCCACAAAGGAGGTGCCCCTGTCTCACCCAAGGGACATGGGCAAGTGTTTCGAGGGTCTCAGGTTATCGGGGAGCCTCACTGTAGGAGAGGGAAGGACCACGTGATGTCAGAAAGCAACCCTGGACCAACTCAGAACCATGGAGAGGATTCCAACGCAATCCTGTGGGCACCAGGGAGCCATACAGGTATCTTTAGCATGGGAGGTTTATGTCCCAGACATAAGCCAGGCAGTAGCTTGAGGGACTTTACAACACTCCTTCCAAGCCATTGGGGTCCAGATTTAGGGTGACTGACTATCCTGGTTTGCCTGGGACAGAGCAAGTTCCTGGGACATGGGAGCTTTTCAAATTTCTAAGGTCCCAAAGTGAGTTGATTTTTTTTTTTTTTTTTTTTTTTTTTTTTTTAGAGGTAGGGCCTCGCTCTAGCCCAGGCTGACCTGGAACTCACTATGTAGTGTCAGGGTGGCCTCGAACTCACGGTGATGCTCCTACCTCTGCCTCTGCTGGGACTAAAGGGGGGGGGACACCCAAACCAAAACAAACAAAGTGAGTTGATCTCCTCATACAGCGAATAATGCCTTTTGGAATTATGCAGCACAGGGATTCCAACTGCGGTCTTCTAACACATGTGTCTCTTACCTCTTTATCTGCTTTCGGAAATAACCCGTCTTTCATCCCATTCCAGGCTCGGCGACAACCAGTTCAGTGGATTGACGCATCAGGCTGAGCAGCACGTGGACCACTTCAAGGTAATATTTGTGCATGTGCATATAATGTTTTCACCCAGTGGAATGACTCTTAATGATGAAAAATCTCAGCTCCGTGAGAGATGAGGAAAATTTGGGAAGGGCGAGGGGAAGGCAGGGCGTTGCCATGTCACCCCACGTCGTGTGCTGTCAGTAACTATCCATCTTGCCTTGCACGGAGCCAGCTCTGACTCCTGGCTCTCAGCTCAGCTCACCCGCCCACCCACCCCCCACCCCCACCCCCACCCCCCATCACACAAGCCTGCAGGAGCCCCTGCTGCTTAAATATTCTGTAAATAATGCTGACTGCGGAACTTTGAAGACAGACTCACTCACAGAATAACCAACAATAGAACCCCAGAATGCCAGAGCAGAGACAGATGCTACACATCACACAGTCCAGGGTCAGAAAATATACCACATCCGGGCTAAGCATCTCCCCGCCGTGCCATGGCAGACATCACTAATCAATGAGGCACCACCTCGCTGAGTGGGCTTGCAAGCCTTCCAGACACTGGAGGAGGGAATTACCGGTGATCTTGGATTTAGCAATCATAGCTAAGGTTTATTGAATACATTAATTGCATTCCTTTCTCACATCCCCCCCCTCTTTTTTTTGGCTTTTTTTTTTTTTTAAGAGGTAGGGTTTTGCTCTAGCCCAGGCTGACCTGGAATTCACTATGCAGTCTCAGGGTGGCCTCGAACTCACGGCGATCCTCCTATTATCACCACTTTAATCACCATTTGCCAGGTATTTATGTCGGTGTTTATCAACCTCCGCAACTTGGACACTTCTTTGGGCTGGGTAATCCTCAGGGAAAGGGGACTGTCTTGTGTACCATGGGGACACCAAGCAGCACCTCTGACTTTTACACATGAGGTGCCACTCGCACCCATTCCCCTAAATTGTGACGACCCAAAACAACATCTCCAACCATTGCCAAATGTCCGCTGGGGTTGTGTGGGGGGAGGAAGACGGGAGTAAATTTGCTCCAAATGGACAACTTCCGATTCGAGCATCATCCCTAATCGTGACCACCTTTCTCAGGCGGGGTTTTCTGGAGTTTCATTTCACAGACGAAAAACACTGAGGCCGGGAAGCTTCTAGATGAATTCATGAAATTGGGGTGCACGGCCCCATTGGCTCTCCTGCACCTGTGAAGTTCCCTTTGGCGCTGTCTTTGGAAGGTTGGGTGCTGTGTAAGACCCTTGACGTGGAAGAAAAACACCAAACCGATGCTTAACGGAAGCTGCTACACTGAGGCCCGTGCTGGCCGTGGCCTGGGCTCGAGCTCTGGGCACACATGTTGGTCTCTTCTCCAAATTGCAAAGGGTTCTCTGAGTGTGGACGCAGCCCAGGGGCCACGCAGCTCTGGCCCGGCGGCATGAAGGCTGTTAGAGGCCCGGGGTGGTAACATCACTAATAACTCATGCCTTCTCCCCAGCAACTGACAAGACACTCCCCACCACACGGGAAGCCTGCGAGTCCCCGACCTTGCCTCCAGAGATTTGGGGTTGAAAACCTGACAGTTTAGACATCCAGCCCGTGGGCAGTGTTTCCTTTCTCTGGGGCTTGTGCCAAGAACTCCTAACAAAGGGAGAAAAGATTAATTAATTAAAAAAAAAAAAAAACCTTGAAAAATTCTCATGAAACTGACTCATAAGAAACTGTCCATTTTTCCTCTCCCTGCTAGCGATCAAACTGTCGCGAGTTCCTACACACATATTTTACAGACGTTCCATAAATCTCCCCGTGTGGAGGCTATCCTGTAAGTGTGGTCCCCCGGGAAGTCGCGGAAGCCCCTTCACTACGTGTATTCAAGAGAAAATTGGATAGACCACTTAGGGGAGGGGGGGGCGGTAGAAAACATCAGGGACCAAACTCGGTTGTCAAGGACAGAGACCAGGGAGAATCCTTTTCTAGGAATTTCCAGAAATTAACAAACTCTCTTCTCCTTCCAGGGCACAAATAATTTTTGTGCTGTCATTTTATTCCTTTTACTTATGTATTTCCAATTATAAAAGTGACTATATATACATTTACATATATCACTCACAGAATATATATATATCTCACACCAAATCTGAAACAATAGAGGAAAGTTGAAAGAAATGAAACAAGGGAGAGAAAAAAAAAAAAAAAAGGAAAAGCTAACTCAACTTCAAATCTTAAGATGTTTCGGTTAGATTTTGTTTTGCTTTGTAGACTGCAGTTCGGCTATGGCATGTCAAGAGGGGCTTGTAAGAGGGGTTCAACTTTGGTGTGCAAGAGTGTCCCCTGGGAGCTTGTTAACATGGAAGATTCTCCAAGCAGCCACCCCTGAGAGTGGGAGCTCGTAGGTGTGTGTGTGTGTGTGTGTGTGTGTGTGTGTGTGTTGGGGGGACACGTCCCTCAGATCTGCTCGAGGCATTCACTGGACACACTTTGAGAAATAATGAGTTTCAGGTTTTGTTTTTTTTTTTCAGACCCTCAGCAAATCAGAGATTTTAAAACAAAAATCAGAGGGGTAGTGATTTTTTTTTTTTTTTTTTTTTTCTGGAAGGGCTCGGCTTAAGTAGGCATTTCCCCCAGTGCTGTTAACATATGATTCCGTTCACACTCGGTGATTCAGCGCGGCAGCCAGGACTTCATCTGTACCACGCGAGCCAACGCGGCAGACAGCCACCTTTTTCCAGAGCAGCGCTGACACCCATCTGCTCAAATAAATTAACGTTTCCATCTCAAATAACTCATTTGGCTGGATCATCAAGGTTACACGCCAACTCAAAGAGAGAGGGGAGGAGGCGACCCAGGGGAGGGGGAGAGAGAGAGAGAGAGAGAGAGAGAGACAGGGAGAGAGAAGAGGTGCCTTGTGATCTGTGAGTTGCAAGTGATGCCATTGTGGTTTTGTAGGCAGAAGGGAGGGGTGTGCAGAGAGAGGCACAGCTGCCCTGTGATTGACAGCCACCCGCTACTGGCTCCTCCACAGTTCCTGCTGGAGCCCTGGACTGGGTGCTCCCTGGGGATGGACTGGCTGATATGCACAACCACCCCGTGCGGCAATTTGTGTGAGCCTGTGTGCGTGTGCACAGTGCAAGCAAGGCACTGTGAGGGGTGAGGATTGTTCTAGAACATAAGATCAGGATGTTCAACAAAAGGTACAGGAAATCATATGAAGAAAAAAAGGTTCCTTCCTTCCTTCCTTTCTTTCTTCCCTCCTTCCTTCCTTCCTTCCTTCCTTCCTTCCTTCCTTCCTTCCTTCCTTCCTTCCTTCTTCTTCCTTCTTCTCCTCCTCCTTCTTGGGAAACATGGTCCCACGATACAGCCCCAACTGGCCTCAAACTCACGATCCTTCCACCACTGCCTTCAGGGTGATTACAGGCCGGTACCGCCATGCCGGCCCAGTTTCTTTCTTTTAAAAACCAGACTTTCTATTTCAGGGCAGTTTTGGATGTTTTAAATTGTTTATTTATTTACAAGGAGAGAGGGGGAGGAAGAGAAGGAGAAGAGAAGAGAAGAGAAGAGAAGAGAAGAGAAGAGAAGAGAAGAGAAGAGAAGAGAAGAGAGGGGACAGAATGGATATGTTTTAGAGTTTCACAGCCAAGGTAAGTAGCAGGTACAGAGATAGCCCCTGAAGCCCTGTCCACACACATGCCCACCACTACCAACCCAACACCCACCACCAGAGTGGCCCCTGTGTCACCGTGGATGAGCCCCACATCCGTACACCACTAGCACCCAGAGTGCACTGTTTATATAATTTTGTGTTTTTGTTTTGTTTTGTTTTGTTTTGTTTTTGAGGTAGGGTCTGCTCTAGCCCAGGCTGACCTGGAATTCACTCTGTAGTCTCAGGGTGGCCTTAAACTCATGGCGATCCTTCTACCTCTGCCTCCTGAGTGCTAGGATTAAAGGCATGCACGCCCTGCTCTATAATTTGATTTTGAAATAGTTTCAGCTTTCAAAAAAAAGGGGGGGTGTCAAAACAAGATAGGGTTCCCTTCTGCCCTTCACCCAGATTTCTCTGGTACTAGCAGCCTATGTAACCGTCATCCAATGATACCCCAGGAGACTCACCCTAGCTTCATTACTCTTAACGAATGACAAGCCCCATTTTCCCATTAATGTCCTTTCTCTGGAGAACAGAAACTTTCAAGTCAGAGAGATCTGGGTATGAATTCCAGCCCTGCTTCTCTACAGTTGCCCAAGGCCAATCATCTTTTCCCGGGCCCCGCTTTTTCTCTCTGTCAGATGGGAGATAATAACAGCTACTTAATAGGGTCCTTGAGATAATTAAATGCAAAAATGTGCATCCCGAGCTCGGCGTGCAAGCAGGTGCCGAGTTTGATTTTATTTCCCCGACTCTCTTTCCATCCTCAAGGGCAAATGAACACTTTCATAAATTCCTGTTGGACCAGTTTGGGTTCCTCGGAGCTGCTGGATCAAGTTTCTCTCTCTTAGAAGAAAGGAGAAAAGGCAGGAGGGAAAGGATGAACCCGGAGCTATTGCCACCGTCTGCGTGAGCTCGGTGGTGGGGTGGGAAGAGGACAGGGTCATAAGCATCTCAAACGTAGTAGAATGACATGAGCGGGGAACAGGGGAGGAGATGCCAATTAGAAGATTACATTTGTGGGCTGGAGGGATGGCTCAGCAGTTAAGGCACTTGCCTGTGAAGCCTAAGGACCCAGGTTCAATTTCCCAGGGCCCACGTAAGCCAGCTACACCAGGGGCCAGTGTGGCGGCTCACTGGTTAAAAGCTGTTGCTTGCAACGTCCCAGGTTCAATTCCCCAGTTCCTATGTAAAGCCAGATGCACAAAGTGGTGGATGCATCTGGAGTTCGTTTCAGGAGACTGTGGTGTGCTCTCCTCTCACAAATAAATCATAAAAGCAAAACATTAAAGAGAGAAAGAGAGTCAGGGTGTGGTGACACACACCTTTAATCCCAGCACTCAGAGGCAGAAGTAGGATGATCTCTGTGAGTTAGAGGCCAGCTTGGAACTACAGAATAAGTTTAGGTCATCCTAGGCTAGAGGGAGACCCTAAGGATCACCATAAGTTCAAGGACAGCCAGGAATACATCGCGAATCCCTGCCTCAAAACACAACCAAACAGAGTGGGAGAGATGGTTTAGTGGTTAAGGCACTTGCTTGTGAAGCCTAAGGACCCAGGTTCGATTCCCTAGTACCCACGTAAGTCAGATGCACAAGGTGGCACAGGCATCTGGAGTTCATTTACAGTGGCTAGTAGGCCCTGGTGTGCTCATTTTTTTTTCTCTCTCTCTCATAAAAATAAAAATAAAAGTAAAAATAAAATATGTCAAACAAACAAAAAGTATTTCAGGACAGCTGACGGGGACATGAAGCCCAGCACACAGGTCTGTTTCTGTGCCCTTGTGTTTCTACTACGGAGCAGAAAGCCGGGCACAAGGAACGCTCACAAAGTACGGACAGGTGTGAACTCCAAGTCACGCTGAGAAGAAACTCACAGGGGAGACCACCAGCATACGGCGAGGACTACGGCAAACCAGGGAGGGCCACAAAAGCAAGGAAAGCGCCCACAAAGCCAAGTACAGTCAGGCGTGGGGCCGGACGAGGGCTCAGCCCGCCACGCATGGCCCGCTACCTCCATCCGGAAGGTTACCACAGCGTTGAGATTCTCCATCACCTGGTTGCCTCATAGCTGTCGTCATGCCGTGCAGTGCACACAATTGTGTTTATGGTCATGTGGTAAACACACCTTCCCCCTCCTGGCCAGAGGCTTAAAAGTAGAACACAGTGAGGTACGCACACACACACACATATATATACATATATACATTTTTTTGTTTTGTTTTTCAAGGTAGGGTCTCACTCTAGCTCAGGCTGACCTGGAATTCACTATATAGTCTCAGGGTGGTCTCGAACTCACGGCGATCCTCCTACCTCTGCCTCCTGAGTGCCGGGATTAAAGGCATGCACCACCACGCCCAGCCAGTGTGATATTTTTTAAAAAATCATTCTTGTTTTTGTTTTGTTTTTCAAGGTAGGGTCTCACTCTAGCTCAGGCTGACCTAGAACTCACTAGGTAACCTCAGGTTGACCTCAAACTCACAGCGATCCTCCTACCTTGGCCTCCCAGGTGCTAGGATTAAAGGTATGTGCCACCACTCCTGGCTAAAAATTTTTCTTTACTTCTTTAACAAAAACTTTAAAAATATATTTTATTTATTTATTTGAGAGAAAGAGGCAGAGAGAGAGAGAGAGAGAATGGGCACATCAGGGCCTCCAGCCACTGCAAACCAACTCCAGATGCATGCGCCACCTTGGGCATCTGGCTTACCTGGGTACTGGGAAATCAAACCCAGGTCCGTAGGCTTTATAGGCAAGTACCTTAACAGCTAAGCCATCTTTCCAGTCCCTTCTTTTGTTTTTTAAACTATTTTATTTTGTTTTGTTTTTTAAGTTTATTTATTTGAGAGAGAGAGAGAGGGAGAGAAAGGCAAATAGAGAAAGAGAGAGAATGAGGGCTACAGGGGCTCCAGCCACTGCAAACAAACGCCAGACATGCACCACCTTGTGCATCTGGCTTATGTTGGTACTAGGGATTTGAACCTGGGTCCTTTGGCTTTGCAGGCAAGCGCCTTAACCACTAAGCCATCTCTCCAGGCCTCCAGTCCCTTCTTTACTTTTTAAAACTTAATTTACAGAGTAACAGGTTTCCTTCTGGCATTTTCACGCATAATTATTTTGGTTGGCTCCTCCCCCATCCTGCCCTCGCCCTGCCCCCCTTCTTTGCCCTTAGTATTCTCACTTATACTTTACTATCATGTGTGTTCTATTGTCTTACCCAGCTCCGTCCTTTAAGGCCTCTTTTCTCCAGGCACACGGGCCTAGTTTCCTGGCCTTAACCCACATTTACTCCCATCTAGATACATGTATTTAACAGTTAGAAGCTAGGATCTGTATAGGAGGGAGAGAACATATGGTATTTGTTTTTTCTGAGCCTGGGTTACCTTGCTTAATAGAATGTTTCTCAGTTCCATCTATATGTATTTTTTTTTGTAAATTTCGTATTTATGACTGAGTCAAATTCCACTGAGTGTATGTGCCACACTTTCACTACCTAGTCCCTGGCTGATGGGCAGAATCTAGGTGGAGGCTACTGTGAACAGAGCAACAATGAGCGCGGGTGTCCAAGGAGCTCCGTGGCAGGTTGTGGAGGCCTTTGGGTGTATGCCCAAGAGTGGTATAGCTGGGCCATATGGTAGCTCTATATATAGTTTTTAAATTTTTCTATTTATGAGAGAGAGAGAGAGAGAGAGAGAGAGAGAGAGAGAGAGAATGGGCACTCCAGGGCCTCTACCTGCTGCAAACAAACTCCAGATATATGCATGACAATGTACACCTGGCTTACATGGGTTCTAGGGATTTGAACCTGGGACCTTTGGCTTTGCAGACAAGTGCCTTAACCACTAAGCAACCTCTCCAGCCCTATATATGGTTCTGTGAGAAGCTTCCATACTTATCTCCATAGCGGCTGTACTAATTTACACTCCCCCTAACAGTGAGTAAGAGTCCATCTTTCCTATATCCTCACTAACCCGTGTTGTCAGTTTTCTTGATACTCATTCTGACTGAGGTAAAATGGAATCTCCCTCTGGAGTACTGGGATTAAAGGCATGAGCCACCACGCCCGGCTCAAAGTAGTTTTAATCTGCATTTCTCCAATGGTTATAAATGTTGAACACTTTTTCAAACTTGTTTTTTATATTATTTATTTATTTGCAAGCAGGGAGAAAAAGAGAAAGGGAATGGATGCGTCAGGGCCTCTAGCTGCTACCAAGGAAGTCCAGATGCATATGCCACTTGGTGCTTTGGGCTTTATATGGGCACTGGGGAATCGAACCCTGGTCATTAGGCTTTGCAGATAAACACCTTAACTACTAAGCCATCTCTCCAGACCATAATGTTTTGCTTTAAATTCTTTAAAATTTACTTACAAGGAGAGAGAGAAAGGGTGCACAAGGGCCTCTAGCCATTGCAAACAAACTCCAGATGCATGGCCACCTTGTGCATCCAGCATCATTTAAGTGGGTACCGGGGAATTGAACCCCAGTTGTTAGGCTTTGCAGGCGAGCGCCTTAACTGCTGAGCTATCTCTCCTGCCCAAATGTTGAACACTTTAAAAACTATTTATTGGCCATTTGTATTTCTTCTTTTGAGAACTACTTAATTCATTAGCCTACTTATTAATTGACTGGTTTATTTATTTATTTATCTATTTATTGTGTGTGTGGGGGCACATCAGGGTTTCTTGCCACTGCAAACATGCCTGTCCAGCATTACATGGGTGGCTGGGGACTTGAACCTGGGCCAGCAGGCTTTGTAATTAAGTACCTTTAACTGTTGTGCCATCTGCCTAGCCCCCAAAATGCTTTTTAATTTCAAATAATCCAATTTGTCAATTCTTAGGGCGATTTCCTATGCTAATGGGATTCTCCATTCAGAAATTTCTTGCCTCTACCTATATCGTGAAGTGTTTTCCTTTAGCTGGTTCAGTGTTTCTGGTATTAAATTAAGGTGTTTGATCAAGTTTGAATTGATTTTTGTGCATAGTGAGAGATAGGGATCTAATTTCATCTGTCTGCAGGTAGTTTTGCCAGCACCATTTATTGAATAGTTTTTTTTTTTTTTAACTAATGCATGCTTTTGATATCTTTGTCAAAACTTAAGTGCCCATAGCTGTGTGGGCTCATCTCTGAGTCTTCTAGAACATTCCATTGTATGCATAGCATGTCTGCAGGCCATGATACTTGGTAGCGGTAATAAGTGGCTACTACTGGATTATTCATTCAGTGTATTGCTCTTTGAGTTGCTATTATAGTGTTTACTCTTGCTAATAACACATGTTCAACCTCATGTGTGTCATACTCCCCCTGTTTTTTTAAGTATTTTATTTATTTATTCATTGGGGGGGCAGATAGAGAGAGAATAGGCACACCAGGGCCTCTAATCACTGCAAATGAACTCCAGATGCGCCACTTTGTGCATCTGGCTTTATGTAGGTACTAAGGAATTGAGCCCTGGTTTTTAGGCATTGCAGGCAAACGCCTTAGCTGCTGAGTCATCTCTCTATCCACCACCCCTTCCCTGCCCCCCCCCAATTTCTTGATCTCAGTAAAAGTCCAAATATGACTGACCTGTGCTATCCAGGTTTTCAGCTATGTTCACATGGTGGAAGCACCTCAAGAAGCCTTTTCCCGAACATGTCCCTGTAGTTAAGCAATATATGACCGTGCAGCAAAATTCTTGTCAGGAGACTGGAGGTGTCTATGTTGGCTGTGTGGAATATTTCTACTGGTCTTGAAGACCCAGCTCTCAGGAGTGGAGAAAACACACCCCAGTGGAAGTAGAAGAGCATGAGCAGTAAGGACAGCCCTGGTCCTCTTAACGCACAAAGCTGCTCCATTGTCAAGGTCAAGGGTAAGTTTATGCCACCACAGAAATGATTTTTCATATATATATATATATATATATATATATATATATATATATATGTAATTTTTGAGAGAGCAAGAACGAGAGAGAGGAAAGATAGAGAATTGGTGTGCCAGGGTCTCAGCCACTGAAATTGAACTCCAGATGCTTGCACCAGCTAGTGACCTTGCGCTTGCCTCACCTTTGAGTATCTGGCTTACATGGGATCTGGAGAGTCAAACGTGGGTCCTTAGGTTTCTCAGGCAAGTGCCTTAACTGCTAAGCCATCTCTCCAGCCCTGATTTTCTTTTTTTTTTTTTTTTTTTTTTGGTTTTAGAGGTAGGCTCTCACTGTAGCTCAGGCTGTCTTGGAGTTCACTACGTAGTCTTAGAGTGGCCTCGAACTCACCATGATCCTCCTACCTCTGCCTCCCGAGTGCTGGGATTAAAGGCATGTGCCACCACACCCGGCTCAGCCCTGATCTTTTATTTTTTCTGATTTATTTATTTATTTATTAGAGATACAGAGAGAGAGAGAGAGAGATAGAAAGAGAGAGTGAGAATAGAAGCTCCAGGGCCCGTAGCCACTGCAAACAAACTCCAGATGCATGTGTCACCTTGTGCATCTGGCTTACTGGGGTACTGGGGAGTCAAACCTGGGTCCTTAGGCTTTGCAGGCAAGTGCCCTAAACACTAAGCCATCTCTCCAGCCCTCAGCCCGATTTTTTAAAAAGGTCAAATAGGGGCTGGAGAGATGGCACAGTGAATAAAGTACTTGCTGAACAAGCATGAGAACCAGAGTTCAGATCGTTGGCACCCATAAATGTTGGCTGGGCATGGCAGCCTCGTGGGGGAGGCAGAGACAAGGGAGTCCCCAAGGTAAGTTGATGAGCTAGACTAGCTGAGTCAGGAGCTCTGTGTTCAAGTGAGAGAACCTGCCTCAGTCAAATACTGAGGAGAACGCTTGAATAAAACACCTGATGTCAGGTTGGAGAGATGGCTTAGCAGTTAAGGCACTTGCTTGTGAAGCTTGAGGGCCCATTTTCCACTCTCCAGATCCCACTTAAGCCAGATGCATAAACGTGATGCAAGTGCAAAGTTGCACATGCCCACTAGGTGGCGCAAGCGCCCGGAGTTCAATTTCAGTGGCTGGGGCCCTGGTGTGCCAATTCTCTCTCTCTCTCTTTCTATCTGTATTTTTCTCTCTCTAAAAAAATTAAAAAAAAAACACCTGATGTCACATCTCCACATTCACACTGTGCCCACATGCATACACATACCACACACACACACACACACACACACACACGCACATATACAAGCAAAATAAAAGTCAAACAGCTCTTACATTGCTTCTCTAGTTGGCTCTGACTCTAACATCTGTGTTCTCAAGCAGTTTTAGTCACGTGAATGACCTAGCCTACAAAAGTTTAGCATTTTCCTTTTTGTTTGTCTGTTGTGTGTGTGTGTGTGTGTGTGTATGCATATGTGTGTGCATATGTATGTGAAGACCAGAGAACCCTCTCAGGTGTCATTCCTTCCATGCTGTCTACCTGTTTTGTTTTTTTAATTTTTTTAAATATACATATATTTATTTGCAAGCAGAGAAAGATAGAGAGCAGAGAGAGAGAGAGAGAACAGGTGCACCAGAGCCTCTAGCTGCCAAAAATGAACCATGTGCCACTTTGTGCATCTGGCCTTATGTGGGCACTGGGGTATAGAAGGTGGGTCCTTAGGCTTTGCAGGCAAGTGCCTTAACCACTGAGCCATTTCCCCAGCCCCCGATCTACCTGTTTTGAAGCAAGTTCACTCACTGACCTGGAGCATGCCTAATTAGGCTAGACTAGCTGTCCAGTAAGCCACCGAAGTCTGTCTGTCTCACCCTCTCCAGCACTTGGATTACACACACACACACACACACACACACGTATTATGTGGGTTCTGGAGACTGAACTCTGTTCTTTGTGCTTGCATAGCAAGCATTCACCAACTGAGCCATCTCCCCAGCCCCAACAGTTTAAAATTTCAGTAAACTGTTTTTGTTTGTTTGTTTTCTCGAGGTAGAGTCTCACTCTAGTCCAGGCTGACCTGGAATTCACTATGGAGTCTTAGGGTGGCCTCGAACTCACGGCGATCCTCCTGCCTCTGCCTCCCGAGTGCTGGGATTAAAGGCGTGCGCCACCACACCCGGCTTTCAATAAACTTTTTATTTAAAAAAAAACAATTCAGGTAGAAAAACCCAACTGCACAGAAGTACAGGCGGTTCGCAGGATGAGTTTGTACCCGCTTTCTATGCTACAGACACAAACAGTCCCAACCCACCATCAGTGCTCACTACAACTTCATTAATCGTGTATTCTCGGTTTGACACAGGACAAAGGCATCTCCCCGCCCCATCTTAGTCCAAATGGATTGCAGAATCGCAAAGCAGCAAGCGAGAGAGAGAGAGCTTCTATCAATTTTTAGGCGTGTTGGTCCAGAGAGGACACACAAACAATGTCCCACTGCCAATGACCAGACCTACTCCCCAAACTCCAGTCTAACCTTGGGGAGGTGAGGAGACACACTGAGCACAAAGATAGTCTGTAGCCACGGCTGTCTGTGCCACAGGGTGAATGCTTTATTTATTTTTATTTTTTTCCTGTGCCATCCCACTCAGCGGAGGAAACTTAACTCCTGTTCACAGCTTGGTCCAAAGCCTTCTAGACCTTCCCCTGGTAGCCGCATCTTTGTACTTCCAACTCTACCAAACGTCCGTAAGTAATAAAGCAGCGTCTCCTTGCAAAAACGGGAGACTGCGCTTTGCATGGGCTCTTGCAATACGCCTCTTGCACGGCTTGTCTCGGATTTCTGTTTCAGGGAAGGATGGGACAAAAACGCCAGGAGATAACAAAACAGTGGTTCGGCAATGCGCACTGCTCAGGGCCTGTGGTCCTGGGCCACAGGCACAGCCTCTCAACCTGACGCTGCCATCCTTCCCCGGTGTTCATATGATCCGTCTGCAGCTCAAGGAGAGGGAGAAACTCAGGGCCCAGGGTCTCACCACTGGCAAGCAGGTGATCCATCAGCTCTGTTTCCTCCTCCTCCTCTTCCTCCTTCTCCTCCTCCTCCCCTCTGGGATACACTGAGAAAGCATTAGAGTTGAGCCCGGGGCTTGAGACCTCGGGGGTGTTAAGTCTTTGGATACAGGGATCAGAGGTACCCAACACTTTCCGGATGGAAGGAGGCTGGAGAGGTGGCTTAGTGGTTAAGGCGCTTGCCTGTGAAGCCTCAGGACCCGTGTTCGACTCTCCAGGTCTCACATAAGCACAAGGTGGCGCCAGCATCTAGAGTTTGGTTGTAATGGGTGGAGGCCCTGGCGTGCCAATTCTCTCTCTCATAAGAAAAAAAAAAAAAAAAAAAGCGTAGCTCTGTCTCCAGGCAGGGGTCTCAGCCTCTCACAAGTGACATTTGGGGCTTGGTAAGCCTTTGGTGGAGGATCATCCAGATGCCAACAGGAAGAGGTGATAGACATTTTTCTGCTTGGAGTGTTTTACATGTTCATTAATTCAAGTATTCTTCTAGTACTTATTGAGTCCTTACTGCATTCTTTTTTTATTTTTTTTTCAATTTTATTTTATTTATTTATTTGAGAGTGACAGACAGAGAGAGAAAGAGACAGAGAGAGAGAGAGAGAATGGGCACACCAGGGCCTCCAGCCACTGCAAACGAACTCTAGTCGCATGTGACACCTTGTGCAATTGGCTTACCTGGGTCCTGGGGAATCCAGCCTCGAACAGGGGTCCTTAGACTTCACAGGCAAATGCTTAACTGCTAAGCCATCTCTCCAGCCCAAAGGTTTCTTTCTTTCTTTCTTTCTTTCTTTCTTTCTTTCTTTCTTTCTTTCTTTCTTTTTTTCTTTTGTTTTGTTTTGTTTTTCGAGGTAGGGTCTTGCTCTAGCCCAGGCTGACCTGGAATTCACTATGTAGTCTCAGGCTGGCCTTGAACTCACAGCGATCCTCCCACCTCTGCCTCCCAAGTGCTGGGATTAAAGGCGTGTGCCACCATGCCCCGCCCTCTTACCGCATTCTTGGTGGGGTACCATCTAGTGGTTGAAAAAGCCAGCCCCTACCACTTATTAGCTGTGTGACCTTGGGAAAGAGGCTTAAATTCTTTGAGCTAACTTTATTCGTATACCGGACAGAAATTAAAGTAGACCTGCCCCTCCATCCTCCTGCCTCAAGCTCCTGGGACTTGCAATTACACGTACATGTCACCATGCTCATTTCTCAACGTGGCTTATGACATTCTGCCCAAAGACAGTAGTGGGTCACAGAAATTATTTCTTTTAAAATACTTTTATTTATTTATTTGTGAGGAGAGAGAGGGAGAGAAAGATAATGGACATACCAGGGCCTTCTTGATGCCACAAACAAACTCCAGACACATGAGTCACTTTGTGTATCTGGCTTTATGTGGGTGCAGGGGAGTCAAACCAGGACTGGCAGGTAATGCAAGTCAGTGCCTTTAACCCCTGAGCCATCTCTCCAGCCTACCACAACTTTTTATTTATTTATTTAAGAGAGAGAGAGAGAGAAAGAAAGAGAGAGGGAGGGAGGGAGAGGGAGGGAGGGAAAGAAAAAGTGAATACAGGTGCGCCAGGGCCTCTAGCCACTACAAACAAACTCTAGATGCGTACACCACCATGGACATCTGGCTTACATGGGTCCTGGGGAATCAAATCTAGGTCCTTTGGCTTTGTAGGCAAGTGTCTTAACCACTAAGCCGTCTCTCCAGCCTCACCAGCACTTTTTTAAAAGGTGGAACAAAGCAGCAGAAAAGTATAGGAAAGCAAGATGGCCATGATAGTGGTAAGCCCAAGGATTCGATTCTATTTATAAAATTTATTTTATTTTAATTTATTTATTTGAGAGAGAGAGAGAGAATGGACCCCCAGGGCCTTCAGCTGCTGCAAACGAACTTGAGACGCATGCGCCCCCTTGTGCATCTGGCTTACGTGGGTGCTGGCAAATCGAACTCAGGTCCTTAGGCTTCACAGGCAAGTGCCCTAACCACTAACATACCTATCCAGGCCCCAAGAATTCTTTAATATTACTTGTTTTCTCATGTGAGAAATGGGGAACACCTAGCTCTGGGGCAGTGGGGTGAAATGAGACTGTGTGCTGAGTGCTTAGGGTCCAAGCATCCCGTGAGAGGGATATATCACAATTGTTATTATTTTTTTTATCATTCTACCATAAGAAAATTCGAGGTCATTCCAACCACACCGAGGGTCAGAACAAGAAGATGCAACCCCTGTCATTTGGTTTAACGGTCACTCTACAAGCCAAAGCACCAGATGTGGGATGGGCGGCTCGTTCAAGGTCACATGCAGAGGTCAGGGCCGGTCTGTGACTCATGTCAGGTCCCCTAAGGCCCAAGGCTTCCTTTCCATTGCTTCACCACTCACTGGGGCTAGACTGACAGGGAGCAACCTTCCCCCTTGGCATAAACCAAGGTCATGGCCACAGACAGATGCTCCAAAGACAGGCTGCTGGAAAGTCCAAGTCAATGTATAGTATGTGTAAGTATGTTCCCAGAGAAATGCACAAGTCATTGGAAACAACCGGTCCTTCTCAAGACATGAAAGAGCCATTCATCTGAAAGGACATGTAGAGTGACCGGGGCACATTCCCACTGACCTGGAGTCGGGGTCAGAGAGGCCGAGCTGGGAGTGAGGAGAGCCGAGGTTGCAAACCAACAATCCTGCATGGGCCTGACGTCTTCTCCTTGGTCAAACCTACCCTGCACTTCCTCGGGAGCAAATACACACTGGGCTCTTTAGCCTACCAGCCTGGCAGGGTGCTGAGGACACGTCTCCTGTAGCTGCTGCCCCCAAGGTATTATATACTTGGTGGTCCAAAACAACCCAGGGGGGGGGGGACTGGAACAGGTGGCTCGGTGAGTAAAGTGCTAGTCTCGCAAGCATGAGGACCTGAGTTCAATATCTAGCACCCACAGAGAAGCCAGGCATGGTAGTGGCCTCCTGTAATCTCAACACTGAGGAGTTAGAGACAGGAGGATCATGCTGGCTAGCTGGTCCAGCTGAATTGTGACTTCCGGGTTCAAGGACAGATTCTGTCTAAAAAGAAAATAAGATGGAGGGCTGGAGAGACGGCTTAGCGGTTAAGGCACTTACCTGCGAAGCCTAAGGACCCAGGTTCAATTCCCCAGTGCCCATGTAAGCCAGACGCACAAGGTAGCACATGTATCTGGAGTTCGTTTGTAGTGGCTAGAGAGGCCCTGGTGGGCCAATTCACTCTCTCATTCTCTCTCTCCCTCTCTTTTGTTCTTTGTCAAGTAAATAAAGAAAAGAAAATAAAGAAAAAGAAAATAAGGTGGAGAGTGATTGAGGAGGAAAACACCTGGCACTAACCTCTGAACTCCACACACGTGCACACACACGTGCACCTGCACACGTCTTCCTCACACATGCACGTCCGCACACGTACACATACCAAACAAAACCTATGGATTTGTTAAGAGTCTGGAGGTCAGAGGTGTGAAACTGAGGAAAGGCTGGGCTTCCAAAGGTCTCCTGAGTCCCTTGGCAAGTAGCTACTCCCTCCATGACACCCACTTCTTGCCACTTCCTTGCCCCCAACGCAGCAAGGCCCACATGTTCATTACTCAAGGGGCCACCGGAGGGGTAGTGATGTCTCCTCTTATCCATAGATTTATTTTTTGTGGTTTCAGGTACTCATGGTCAAGTGTAGGACCCAAAAATATTCAACGGGAAATTCCAGAAATCAACCATGGTTAAGCTTTTTTGTTTTTATTTTTTGTTTTTTGTTTTTGTTTTTTTGAGGTAGGGTTTTCGCTCTAGCCCAGGCTGACCTGGAATTCACTATGTAGTCTCAGGGTGGCCTTGAACTCACAGCGATCCTCCTACCTCTGCCTCCTGAGTGTTGGGATTAAGATGTGCGCCACCATGCCAGACCATGGCTAGGATTTTATATATATATGTATATGGAGAGAGAGAGAATGGGCATGCCAGGGCCTCTTGCAGCTGCAAATGAACTCTAGATGCATTTGGCACTTTGTGCATCTGGCTTTATGGGTACAGGGAAACTGAACCTGGGACCAGCAGACTTTGCAAGCAAGTGTCTTTAACTGCTGATCCATCTCCCCAGCCCCCATCACTAAATTTTAAATAACTGTCTTATCATAGTATATCGGTATCATTGCTCTGTTGAATTTTTAGCTATCATTACTCTCTTACTTTGCCTAAAGTATAAACTTTTTCACGGATATATGTTCTAGGGAAAACAGTAGACATAGGGTTTAGTGCTATTACAGACCTTAAGCACCTACTGGGAGTCTCAGACCATCTCCCCTGAGGATGGCATGGGTGACAGTAGTTAGTTACTCACTTTGAGCTGCAGGGTCCCCTCGGTAAGGTGGAGTCATCAGTACACCCACTTTACAGAGCTACCAGGACGAGAGTAGCAACCATACAGAGGTGCTGAGTGCTGGCTAGATATGGTGGGACTCCCTGTGACCTCAGGGTGTGGTGGAGGCAGATGGAGACCAGCCCAGACTGTACAGTAAGGCCCTGCCTCAAAATTAAACAAAACCAGATAAATGTTAGCTGCATACAGTATGGACTCAATGAAGGTTGTAAATGCCACGATCACGATGCAATCACGATGACTCAATGACCACCACTACCACTGGGTTCTGTCATTTCATCACCACCCTAGGACACAGATGGCAAGGTGTGACTTCTGCCTGGAGCATCAGAACTTAAACGGCTCTTTGGAAGAGGTCACCCTGTACTGACCCTATCAGATGACCAGCAGGCCGAGAGAAGGGGTGCCTGGATGGAAGAGCCAGCATTGTGGAAGACACGGGTGTCACAAAGCGTTTGGAGGGTTTATAGGAGAGAGGTGCCAGGATGGCAGAGCAGAGAATCAGGTGAGCCCAGTGGTAGGATCAGGCTCCGAGTGCTCAGGCAGTCTTGGGTTCGAGTCTCAAGCTCCACTCGGACTTGGGCGCTCTATAACCTGGGACACCTTTTCTCAGTGGAAGACCCCCGGGGGTGTTCCTCTCATAGCAATTACAGGCCACAACGAGTCCAGAGAGACAAGATGTCCCTTGGAAAGGGTTTTGTGGGGCTGTCTGAGAGATGGAGTGTCATGTAGCCAAGCTGGCCTTGAACTCAGTATGTAGCTGAGGACAATCTTAAATGTCTAGTCCTCTTGCCTCTATCTCCCGAGGGCTGGGATTATAGGTGTAGACCACCATACCTGGTGTAGCAGACAGCTTCAGGTTCACTGAGATGAACTTTCAGACCAGGCACAGCTATGGAGGAAGGGATATTTATTGAAGCTTACAGATCCAGGGGAAGTTCCATAATGGCAGAAGAAGCTGACCTGCCTTCACAGGACCAAGCAGAGAGAGAGAAGCACAAGCCAAAAGCCACACAGCACAGCACACTTCAGGAACTCCAGCTAGGCACACTTTGCATATCTTTAGATTGAAACCTGAAACCCACCACCACACCTTAAGATCCACCCAGTGACGCTGCCTCCAGCCAGGTGGCTGCAGATGCAAACTGCAAACAAATAAAAAACTGAATATATTGGGGGCCATCTATGCAAACCACCACACCTGGTTTATGTGTTGTTGGGAATGGGAACTCAGGGCTTCATTCATGGTGAGCAAGTACTCTCTCTCTTCTCTCTCTCTCTCTCTGTGTGTGTGTGTGTGTGTGTGTGTGTGTATGTGTGTGTGTGTGTGTGTGTGTGTGTGTGTGTGTTGGTCAGAGGATAATGGCTCAGCCCTCGCCTTCCACCTTGCTTGAGACAGAGTGGCTCCTGTTGTTTTGCTGTTGCTAATTCCAGCCTAGCTGCACCCCTGCCCCCAGCTCCCAGATTCTCCTGACTCCACATCCCTCTGCTGTAGGTGTTTTGGAAATTACAGGCACAGATGCTGCTTGCGTCCCGACTTTCCGAGGTTTGTGCAGCGAAAGCACTTTTAAGCCCTGACCATCTCCCCAGCCCTTGTTTGCTCTTCTTTTTATTTAAAAAAATTATTTTTATTTATTTATTTGAGAATGAGAGAAAGAAGCAGAGAGAGAGAGAGGAAGGAGGGAGGGAGGGAGGGAGAGAGAGAGATAATGGGTGCGCCAGGGCATCCAGCTGCTGCAAACAAATTCCAGAGGCATGCGACCCCTTGTGCATCTGGTTCACGTGGGTCCTGGGGAATCAAACCTGGGTCCTTTGGCTTTGCAGGCAAGTGTCTTAACCGCTAAGCCATCTCTCCAGCCCTCGTTTGCTCTTTGAGACATAATCATGCTATTTGGCCCAGGCTGGCCTCAAACTCGTGCTCCTTCTACCTTAGCCTCCTGAGTGCTGGGGTCCTAGGTGTGTGCGTGTGTGCACGTGTGCGTGTGCCACCACGCTCAGCTTTCTTTCCTCGTCCTCACTCACCGGGAGGTCTGAGCACTGACCCTCCTCGCCTTACATTTTTGTCACCTGCACCCCAAAATACATTTCTCACAGGTAGAAAATACGCTCGGTGACCTCTGCTTGTCTCTAAAATGTGGTGGATGAGGGGCTGGAGAGATGGCTTAGCGGTTAAGCGCTTGCCTGTGAAGCCTAAGGACCCCGGTTCAAGGCTCGATTCCCCAGGACCCACGTTAGCCAGGTGCACAAGGGGGCACACGCATCTGGAGTTCGTTTGCAGTGGCTGGAAGCCCTGGCGTGCCCATTCTCTCTCTCTCTCTCTATCTGCCTCTCTCTGTCTCTGTCACTCTCAAATAAATAAATAAAAATGAACAAAAATATTTTTAAAAAAATGTGGCGGATGAGGGCATCAACCTCATGGGTGTCCCGAGGACTCGGAGAGAACAGACAGCGTGTGCTAGCTCTGACAGTGCTGCGAGCTAAAGCTTAGCTTGTCAGGTGGGCTGAGCGGATTCTGGCTGTGCCACCTGCCAGCTCTGTGGCAGGAGCCAGCGTCGCCTTCTCCCTGAGTAGCAGCAATTCCTTGTGAGCAATCTAAGGGCCAACCGCACAGCCCTGGGGGGGGGGCACTAAGAGAACACCCAGGATGTACCCACTCGTGATGCGCTTCGCGTGAACACACGTAGAAAGTCAGACTCAGAGAGGGAAACGCGCCTAGCCCGGGGTCACCCAGCACGTTGGTAGCAGATAGCGACCTGTAAGATCAGAGGTCCAGGAGAAGATCTGACATGAATTCTGGGAACACAAAGTGCGAATCCTGCCCCCCTTGCGGGTGGTTTGTTCACAGGAAGGGCAAGGGCAGTTTCCCCACCCGCAGCCTGTCATCCGGGCCTGGTGGCCGCTGTGTCTTGGGCCTGCATGGCTCTGCCCGCTGAGGCGTCAGATGGCACCAACACACGGGCTCCCCGCGTCGCTTCCATCACTTGTTCTGGACAGCGCTGGAGAGCCAAGGGACGCGCGGCCGGGCAGTGCGGCCGTTCAGGAGCCAAACTCCGCAGCTGTCTAGGAGCAGAGAGGCCCCCTCACTTCACCTCACAGCAAATCTGAAGTGGGTGTCCCGAATGCAGTCAAGCTTGAGTCACTGAAACAACCCAGGCAGAGATATGGGTGGCAACTTATATCCTTGGTTTATTTTTGCTTTTTTTGTGCGCGCGGGGGGGGGAGAGGATTTCGAGGTAGGGTCTCGCTCTAGCCCAGGCTGACCTGGAATTCACTATGGAGTCTCAGGGTGGCCTCGAACTCACAGTGATCCTCCTACCTCTGCCTCCCGAGTGCTGGGATTAAAGGCGTGCGCCACCACACCCAGCTCTATTTTTGCTTTTTTATGTATGTGTGTGCGTGTTTGTGTGTTTGCAAGTGGTCACACACGCATGGGTGTGGAACCTAAGCACAGGTGACAGGTAGGCTACCCACCTCCTTTGAGACTGGGTCTCTCATTGGCCCAGAGCTCACCACTTAGGCTAGACTAGCTGACCAGCGAGCCCAAGGGATCCGCCCATCTCTGTCACCCCAGAACTGGAAGTACAGACATGCTCCTTTATGCCCAGTTATCTTCACTGGGTCCCATGAAGGGGATCAAACTCGGGTCCTCATGCCTCCGAGGCAAGCTCTTTACCAACTGAGCTACGTCCTAAGCCTTAGCTTATTTTAAGCTTCAGATAAAAATGCTAGTTGCATGCACATTTAAAGACAACTGCAGGTACTGTCAGAATTAGAATGAAGATAGGAGAGCCAATGAGAGTGACAGCCTGGACTCTTGGCTCCAGACACTCTAGTGAGCCAAGGACGTCCTGAAAGATCTATTTAGGGTTTTATTTTTCCATCGTGTTCTGATGAAAAGCTGAAATCTGCAGATCTGTCTCAAGCCCTACAGCTCTGCACACCCTAAATATCCCCTAATGCTAGCCAGCAGGCTTGTAAGATCCTCAACTCCCAACAGAAGGCACTGCAGTTAAGAAGCAATTGTTGGGCTGGAGAGATGGCTTAGTGGTTAAGTGCCTGAGAAGCCTAAAGACCCAGGTTCAATCCCCCAGAACCCACATAAGGCAGATGCACATGGTGACGCATGGGTTTGGAGTTCGTTTGCAATGGCTAGAGTCTCTGGTGCACCCATTCTCTCTCATAAATAAATTTAAACAATATTTTTTAAAAAGAAGTGATTGTCAAGAGCCCCTTTTCATGAGAACACTGAGGAAGAGGTCTGGGGGTGGGCATCTCTTTGATGGGTGGGGACAGGGTCAGGAGAATTGGGACTGATTCCCAGCTGCACGCTGGAGTCTCATACCTCAGTTTCTCTCCTTCTCTCTCTGTAAAGTGGGCATCTCCAGGAGCTTACCCTCCAAGTTCTAAAATGCCAAAGAACCCTAACAGAAAACCAGACCCGGAACAGGGCACAATGAGGTGCGCATGCCAACAACCCCAGCCCTCAGGAGGTTGAGGCTGTAGGATTGACAGTTCGAGACCATCCAGGGTTACAGAGTGAAAGCCTGTCTCAAAAAGAAAAAGGAAGGTAAGCCGGGCATGGTGGCACATGCCTTTAATCCCAGCACTCGGGAGGCAGAGGTAAGAGGATCACCGTGAGTTCGAGGCCACCCTGAGACTACATAGTGAGTTCCAGGTCAGCCCGGGCCAGAGTGAGACCCTACATCTAAAAAACAAAACAAAACAAAAAAATAGAAAGGAAGTGGGCTGAGGAGATGGGTCAGTGAGTAAAAGTGCTTACCATGTAAGCATGAGGGCCTGAGAGGAACTGAGTTCAAATCCCCAGCACCCATGTAAAAAGCTAGGCATGCTGGGCGTGGTGGTGCACGCCTTTAATCCCAGCACTCTGGAGGCAGAGATAGGAGGATCACTGTGAATTCGAGGCCACCCTGAGAATACATAGTGAATTCCAGGTCAGCCTGGGCCACAGTGAAACCCTACCTAAAAAAAAAAAAAAAAAAGCTAGGCATGGCTATACACACTCCAGTCCTGTGGGAGACAGAAGCAGGAGAATCACTGGAGCTCACTGGTCAGCCAATCTGACCAAAAACGGCAGCTTTAGGTTCAGTGAGAGACTCTACTTTAAGGAAACAATATAGAAGAGTGACTGAGGAGCACATCCACCATTCTCCTCTGGCCCCATATGCCTGTACATGAGCATGCACCACACATACGTATGCAACATACACACAGGACAAAAAGAAGGAAGGAAGAAAAGGAAGGAACGGGGGAGGGAGGGTGGAGGGTAAATATCAGACCAGCTGCATCTCTGATGAACAGCTTTCTTCGGGCAGTGTGCACGCTGTACGGAAGCCTGAAGGGGTCAGCTCCATTCTTGGACATATTGACCACAGGGAACTGAAAACAACCAAGAACACTAGGGAAGTGGCCCAAGGGAAGACCCGAAGAGCAACTTCTCAGCAGAAGCTTCTCCAGCCTCCCGCCCAGTCTGTCCGTTGTCAGGGTGAGGCCACAGCACCGCCCTCTCCTCCCGAGCGGGTTGCCAAGAGCACGGGGACACCGACCCACCCATCCATTCTCATGACCCCCCTGCGGACACTCCTCGAGGCAGCATCTGCCTTGTTTTCACCACCACAACCTGTGCAGGGCTGTCCACTTTCTTCCCCCCCCCCCACTTCTTGGGCTTTAAAAATATATTTTATTTATTTTTCTTAATTTTTATTTATTTATTTTAGTTATTTGAGAGAGAGACAGAATGGGCATGCCAGGGCTTTCAGCCTCTGCAAATGAACTCCAAACACATGTGCCACCTTGTGCATCTGGCTTACGCGGGTCCTGGGGAATCGAACCTGGGTCCTTTGGCTTTATAGACAAGTTACTTAACCATTAAGCCATTCCTCCAGCCCCCAAAAATATTTTATTTACTTGAGAGAGAGGAGAGAGAGGGAGAGAGAGAGAATTACCCCAGAAGGACCTCTACCCACTGCAAGCAAACTCTAGATGCATGCATCATTGTGCATCTGGCTTCACATGGGTCCTGGGGAATTGAACCCTAGTCCTTAGGCTTTGCAGGCAAGTGCCTTAACTGCTGAGCCATCTCTCCAGTCCCGGTCCTGCTTTCTTGATGCGAAAACTCACCAAGCGCTGATCCAAAAAGAATAATGAGGAGATAATGCTCGGTGGACTGAACTACGGCCACAGTCTGAAAAAGTCCCAGGCTTCCATGGTACCCCTGCACCTCTGCTGGGCTGGGAAGTACTGCATTGTGAGGGTCATGTCCTGGAAGTACCTTCCGATGCCTGGAGACCAAGGCACCCCCCCACCCCCAGAAGCCCTGAGGATCACCAAGTTTGAGTCTCCTGAAACAATATGATTTATTATTCTTGGCTGGGCCACTCAGTGACAGGATAGTGTTAAGGAATGGTGTGACCTCTCCACCTGGCTCATTCATAAATGAGCTGAGTTGTCTGCCCAATGGAGGTATTGCCAATCTATGGCCCTATCGAAAGGCTCCTTTACCACTAGGTGACGGCAGGGCTGGAGATGTGGCTCAGTGGATAGAGTACCCGCCTAGCTTGCATAAAGCCCTGGGCTTGACCCTCAGCACCACATAAGCCAGGTGTGGTGGTACACAGCTCTCATCGAAGCACCCAGAAAGTAGAGGCAGGAGGATCAAGCATTCAGAGTCATCCTTGGCTATGCAATGAGTTTAAGGCCAGCCTGGGTCCCATGAGACCCTGTCTTAAAAAAAAATAACAATGGGATGGAGAGATGGCTTAGCATTTAAGCACTTGCCTATGAAGCCTCAGGACCCCGGTTCGAGGCTTGACTCTCTAGGACCCATGTTAGCCAGATGCACAAGGGGGCGCATGCTTCTGGAGTTCATTTGCAGTGGCTGGAAGCCCTGGTGTGCCCATTCTCTCTCTCTCTCTCCCTCTGCCTCTTTCTCTCTCTCTCTCTCTCTGTTGCTCTCAAATAAATAAATAAAAATGAATAAAATATTTTTAAAAACTCCTCAGTGAGGATTTTCAATTGAAGAGAGTTTCTTTTAATTTTTTAAAAAAATATTTCATTTATTTTTTTATTTGAGAGAGAGAGAGAGAGAGAGAAGAGGACATCATGGTCTCTAGCCACTACAAATAAATGCCACCTTGGGCATCTGTATTTATATGGGTACTGGGGAATTAAACCTGGGTCCTCAGATTTTTCTCCAGCCCAAAGATAGCTTTTTAAAAAAAGATGCATCATGTTGGGGAGGTGGCTTAGCGGTTAAGGCGCTTGCCTGCGAAGCCTAAGGACACAAGTTCAATTCTCCAGGTCCCACATAAGCCAGATGTACATGGTGGCACATGCATTTGGAGTTTGTTTGTAGTGGCTAGAGGCCCTGGCGTGCCCATTCTCTCTCTCTCTCTCTAATAAATAAATAAATAAATAAATAAATAAATAAATAAAAATAAGGTCTTAAAAAAAGCTATCTTCATAGCCAGGCATGGTGATCAGCACACCTTTAATCCCAGCATTCAGGAGGCAGAGGTAGGAGGATCGTCATGAGTTCGAGGCCACCCTGAGACTCCATAGTGAATTCCAGGTCAGCCTGAGCTAGAATGAGACCCTACCTTGGAAGAAAAAAACAAACAAACAAACAAACACTGTCTTCATGATTAATACCCCAGATTCCTCTAGGCACCCTATAAATATCTACTCTTTTCTCTGTTTCTAAGTTTCCCCAAGCAGCTTTGTTTCTATTAAAACCTTTCACCCGAGGGTGGGGAAGCAACTGCTATGGAAAAGCCATCCCAGGTTACCCCCATGGGTCTGGGACAATCATGGGTCCTCCAAAGAGAGCAGCAGGAGCTCAGAGAAGAGGAAGATGGGTGATGGAGAGGTAGAGGGTGAGGGGCCAGCCTGTGAAGACGAAAAAGAACCGACCCTCTGTCGCAGGAGCCAGGCGGTGTACCTGCACCCCCATCTCAGCCCGGTGCAATGGCTCCAGGCTGTGACCCCCGGAACTGTGAGAGAATGAACCGGGGCTATCCTCTGCCACTAGGTCGGTGGGGACTCATTACAACAGCAGTGGCAGGAAGTAACTACACCCGTTCCTTTGACAGTGTCACCTGGAGAGTTTCATCCCTTAGAATGTCACACTTGGGCAGGGATCAGATGACCACACCTGCTGGTACACTGAACGGAAGGGAACAAGGTAATACCCACTAACCATGAACCTGTGTGTCTCCGTAGATCATGGATGGGAGGAAAGAAGGCAAGGAGGGAGAGAGAGAGAGAGAAGGAAGGGGAAGGGGAAAAATAAACATGGACCAGACATGGTGGTGCCCTCAGAGGGTGGAGGCAGGAATATCAATCAGTACCTCCCTAGGTTGGTCAGGACTCATTCCATCCAGGCGGAGCTACATAGGGACACCTTGTATCAAAAGGGACGGGCTGGGGAGCTGGCTCAGCAGTTAAAGGCACTTGCTTGCAAAGCATGCTGGCCCTGGTTGGATTCCCCACAACCCACATAAAGCCAGATGCACAAAGGGGCACGTGTGTCTGGAGTTCATTTGTAGTGGTAGAAGGCCCTGGTGCACCCATTCTCTCTCTGTCTCTCCTTCTCTCTCTTTCTCAAATACGTAAGTAAATGAACTTTTTGTTGTTATTGTTTTGTTTTTCAAGGTAGGGTTTCACTCTAGCTCAGGCTGACCTGGAATTCACTACAGAGTCTCAGGGTGGCCTCGAACTGATAGCAGTCCTCCTACCTCTGCCTGGGATTAAAGGCGTGCACCACCTGCCTGGCTCAAGTATTTTTTTTTTTTTTTGGAAAAAAAGCGGGGGGCAGGTAGAGAGATTGCTCAGCTGTAATGAACTTGCTTTGCAAAAATGAGAACTTGAGCTGGGTGTGGTGGTGCACGCCTTTAATCCCAGTACTCGGGAGGCAGAGGTAGGAGGATTGCCGTGAGTTCGAGGCCACCCTGAGACTACAGAGTGAATTCCAGGTCAGCCTGGGCTATAGTGAGACCCTACCTCGGAGAACTTGCATTTGATCACCTGTTTCAGCATTTAAAAAACCAGGGCAATAAGAGACACTGTTTCAAAGGAGAAGGGATGGCATTTCTGAGGAACAATACTTGACTTTCTCCTCTGCCCTCCGCAAGCATACATGCACATGTGCATCTGCGCAGGAGCGTGCATGCGCGTGTGCATGCACACACACACACACACAGAAAAGAAAGAAAATACTGCCTTTCCAGATTTCCAGCCCCAGCTGTGCTGTCATGTCATGGCCTTGGACCCCGGCTGCAGGCCTCCAGAGGACGGGGCAGCGGAAGCTGGGTGAGGGAAGGGGATTCTGGCCAAAGGAAGGCATTCCCAGTCTCCTTTGGGCGTTGTTCTTTCCATGTGGAACATGATCCACATCAAGGTGGCTTCCAGCCCTCCCAGCCCCTTATGGTGGCCAGCTGCAGGCTAGCTACGCTGTGGATGGACAGAGGTGGGCTATGATCCTGCGTCACCCACCCAGGAGCAAGTCAAACCTAGACGTGGATGGGCTTGTCTACCACCTGAGAAGCAGCACCTCTAATGTGCCTTGGCTTTCACAGGAAGCTGACCCCCCCCCCCGTGACAGTCAATATCAGCTACACCCCCAGGGTAAGTATGAAGATGCTGGCGAGTCACCCCCTCCCAGGACGCCAAGGGCGAGCCTGGCTGGAGCCCACGCCGACCACAGTCCTTTGTCTTCCTGCCATGGGAGAAATACTTCCGCGCGACGCCTCAGATCCTGCAAAGAGGGAGGAAGAGCATGGCAGAAACACAGATATATTTCCATGACCCCAAGTACAAATCCCCCGGCGAGATCCTCGGAGCCGGGCTGGAGCTGGTTTCAAATGAGTGTCATGCCTTAGGCATGCCTCCTCCATTCAAAACTCGTCTGTTACGGGACAGGGGTGGGTAAGAAAGCCAGGGCCAGGCTCTCGGCACGCACGCAGGGCTGCGGTTAGAAACGTCATCGCGCCGCATCAGCCAGGCTGTGAGCAGTGGCCCGCTGGGAATTCTTGCACGGGATCCGAGAGGCAGGGCTAACCAGGCAGGTTCATAACCTGAGCCTGTTTTACTGGAGATTTCCTGGGCTGCTAAAAATATCCAGAGCTCTGCCTCAAACAAGGGCAAACAGGGGAGTCTTTTTCTCTTCTCTGCCTCCTCGTGGCCTGGAAAAGAAAGAGCCCAGGAGGGAAGGGGTGATGGGGGACGAGGGCAATCCAGCAGGTACAAGGAACAGGAGTGCCTCGCAGACACAAGACGGACACAGATGAGCCTCTCTGGGCTGAACACACAGGGATCAGGGTTCAAATCCCAGCTCTGCCACTCGTGGTACTTGCTTGCATAGCTCTGCGCACAAGGCACGTGGCTTTATAAGCCTCGGTGTCCCCACCTGTAAAATAATGAAGACAATCACACCCACGTGTGGGGTTGTCAACCATAATGGTTAATGTACACTGGCTGCCAGACGATGTGTGTCCTTGACCAAGGGTGGCCATTACTGCCGCACTGCCACTTGGGAGACACACGCCTAGCAGCGGTGGGGACAGCTGGGCGCGGTGGCTCATGTCTATAATCCCAGGCTGGCCTCGAATTCACAGGCAACCCACCGACCTCTCCCCTGAGTGCCGGGAGGCTGAGAGACATGAGGATCATCACAGCTGCCGGGCTAGCCTGGACTACACAGGGAGTTTCCAGGACTTCCTCTGGGACTCTTCGGTGGCATAGATGCCCACAAATTGCCCAAGGGACTTCCCCGTGGTGAAGCTGCCTTTGGGTTACCCATACTCCTGAAAATAACCCCAGCAAGCTCACTGGACTTGGGGGATATTTGAACATTGTAAAACTACACCGGAGACGGGATCCAAGTGAAATACTAAGATTGACTCTTGCTTCATACACACCTTACGCTCCTGGTTGAAAGTCACTCCATCTGACTCTCCCAATAATGTACAGGAAACCGTTTTGTGGTCTGGAACTTTCCACTTGGCATCATGTCAACGCTCTGGACTTAGAATCTTTTCTTTAGTCTGTCAATGCCCTCTTTGTGTCGGGTGAATAGACGTTTCTCTACACACACACCCCCCCCCAGGAAAAGTCGTACAACTGTGAGTGTGTGTGTGTGTATGTACACGTGTGTGCACGGGTTACAGAGATCAGGCCTCATGCAACTGCGGGAGCTGAAAGACGTCTCTGGAAGGCTATAGTTCTTGCTCCTTGATCCTGCCCTTGAAGTCTGCAGGGCAGGCGTTTGGAAACCGCAGAGCGCTGTTATACTGTGATTCAATTCTAACGCTAACCACCTGTGATATTTATGTGGATCAGCAACCTGACAAGACCTCGAACCGCCACCTGAGAGGGAGTATCTTGATCACATTAATTAAGGTGGGAACACCCACCCTGACTGTGGGCACCGTTCCATGAACTGGGGTCCTGGACCGGATGAAAGGGAGGGAGCCGGCTGAGCAGCAGCCTTCATCTCTCTCTCTCATTCCTCGCTGGGCTGAATGTGACCAGCTGCTTCCGGTTCCTGCCACCACGCCCTCCCCTCCGCGATGGGTGGTGACCCGGGACTGTAAACTGAAAAACATCCTTCATCTCCTCAGAGTGATGTTTTAACATTTTTATTTATTGTTTATTTATTTGAGAGAGAGAAGGATAAAGAGGCAGAGAAAGAAAGAGAGAGGGAGAGGAAAGAAGATGGGTACATCAGGGCCTCTAGCCACTGCAAACGAACTCCAGATGCATGCGCCCCCCCCCTTGTGCATTAGGCTTACGTGGGTCCTGGGGAATCGAACCTGGGTCCTTTGGCTTCACAGGCAAGCTTCTTAACCGCTAAGCCATCTCTCCAGCCTATCAAACAGGTTTTTGTTAAGTATTTTGTCCCAGCAGTGGGAAATTGACCTGAGGTGCTGCCCAAGGCTCAGTTCCCAGTGAGATGGTCCCCATGTCGGACACCAGCCATAAATGTATTCCCCAGACCACCAGTACTTCTGACCAGCAGGCTTCAAAACTAGGGGCAGGAGCAGCAACTGTGACCTCTTTTTGTCTCACAGCTCTCCAGAATGGCTCCTAGGACTCGGGGAAAATGCTTCACTCTTCCCTGAACGTTATCATAAAAGACGTGGGTCAAGGCTAAGGGACAGACGCTGAGGGTGAGGAGTGGGAGGCTCCCGAATCCATGACATCATGGCATCCCCCGCCCCCCGGGCCACCGCTGTGCCCACCAGCCAGGAAGCGCCATGAAGGTTCCGTATGCAGAACCTCAGCTGGGTTTCCTCACATACTTGCGGTAGATTAAATCACTGCTCATATGACTGAACTCAAGTCTCTAGCCCTGAGCCCCACCCCAGCCCCCAGAGCCCAAGCTGGTCCGGAGTGCTAACCCTGTCACCTGTACTTAGTCCTTCTAGTGACCAGCGCAGTCCCAGGTCAGTCACCTCTCAGCATAAGCTCAGCTGTGCCACAGGGCTCACGGGCAACAAAGACATGCGAAATTTGAAAGCTTAGAGACTCTCAGGACACGGAGAGCAGGCAGAAGGTGGACCCAGGCTAGAAAACCTCAAGACCAGCCTCATCATTCACTCCCCCCAGCCAGGCTCCAGCGTCCCCCCCCCCCCTCTCTCTTTTGTTTTTCGAGGTAGGTTCTCACTCTGGTCCAGGCTGACCTGGAATTAACTATGTAGTCTCAGGGTGGCCTTGAACTCACAGCAATCCTCCTACCTCTGCCTCCCCAGTGCTGGAATTAAAGGCATGCGCCACCATGCCCTGCTTAGGCTCCATCTCTTAAAGGTCCCATGATCTTCTACAACAATGTCATTAGATGGGTACCAGGTATTCAAGCCCATGAGCCTATAAGGAACATCTCACCTTCAAACATAGAGTACTTAATGATAGCCTATTTGGGAGGAGACTGGGTTCTGAGGGTGAAGTCCCTGTGATGGGACTGATGACCTTATAAAAAGAGACAGGAGATGTCAGGCTTGGTGGCACACGCCTTTAATCCCAACACTCGGGAGGCAGAGGTAGGAGGATCGCCAAGAGTTTGAGGCCACCCTGAGACTACATAGTGAATTCCAGGTCAGCCTGGGCTAGAGTGAAACCCTACCTCGAAAAACCGAGAGAGAGAGAGAGAGAGAGAGAGAGAGAGAGTGGAGGAGAAGGAGGAGGAGCTGGAGAGTGTGCTCAGTGGTTAAGGTGCTTGCCTGCAAAGCCTAAGGACCTGGGTTTGATTTCCCCAGCACCCACATAAAGCCAGATGCCCAAGGTGGCACATGCATCTGGAGTTCATTTGCAGTGGCTGGATGTTCATCTCTTTATATATGTCTGCCTCTTTCTCTCTCATAAATAAATAAATACCAAAAACAATATCTTCTAGTAGCAAAACTGTTGCTTAAGAAGAGACAGGAGGAAGGTCTCCACCACGCTCTCTGCCCTCTGCCCTCTACCTGGTGAGCTGAAGGCCACCCTCACGTAACCTGGCATGTTGACACCTACCTCGGCCCATCAGCCTCCAGAGTTTAAGCCTGCTAGTCTGTTGTCATTTTTGGTGGCAAGTCAATGTAAGACCCCGTTCTTCTGATGTTGGTGACAGGGGTGTTCTGAGGAAGCAGAGGGTCCTTGTCATGGAGCTGAACATACACTTGGCCCTGGAGCTAGAGGGACTCGAGTCCAGGGGAACATGGAATGGCTGCGCAAAGCCAAGGGGAGCTCCACACGAGGTCCGCTTCTCCACCTCCACCAAGTGTCCCACCCAGGATCTCTCTCTCTCTCTCTAATGTGTTTCTTTCCCTTTCTTTCTTTCTTCCTTCCTTCCTTCCTTCCTTCCTTTCCTTCTTTCTTTCTTTCTTTCTTTCTTTCTTTCTTTCTTTCTTTCTTTCTTTCTTTCTTTCTTTCTGAGATAGAGACAGAGAGAAAGAGGGAAACACACAGAGCGTGCATATGGCTGTGGCAGAGCCTTCTGTCACTGCAAACAAACTCCAGATGCATGCACCACTCTGTGAATCTGGTTTTATGTGGCCACTGGGGAATCGAATTCAGGCTGTCAGGTATTGCAAACAAGAGCCTTTAGCTGCTAAGCCATCTCTCTAGCCCCCAGGATCTCCCCCCCTTCTCTGTTTTTATTGAGGTAGAGTTTCACTAGCCCAGGCTGACCTAGAACTCATTCCATAGCCAGCCTTGAATTACGGTGATCCTCCTACCTCTGCCTCCCCAGTGCCTGGATGAAAGGCATGCGCCACCATGCCCGACCTGCAGGATCTCTTTTATGGTCGCTCTCACCAGAAACATTCAGGGCAGGGGATTCTGGGAAGAGCTGTGAGTCTAGCCAACATGACACAGACTACAACCACAATGTGCGTGTGGGAACAGACCACCCGGATGGCAATGATGGATGGTGAGGAAGGGCTGCCTGTCTTCAGGGGGTAGATGAGGGGATGGTAGTAGGGGTGTTCTTAACAGTCTCTGAGCTCTGCCACTTGGGGATGGCATTGACCATTCTCTGAGAATTAAAGACTGCAGACACTTCACCACGTCACAGCCACAGAGTCTAGAGACTGCTGATCTTTTCCCTGCTCCTAACTTTCCTTCTCATCCTGCTTTGACTCGGACCCCCCACACTGCCATGCAGACATCAATTGGACCCCAATCTGAGAAGTCAAGTTTTTTTTTTTTTTTTGGACTATTTGTTTTTTTTTAGGTTTTCTTTTTGACACATGTGTAGTATTGCGCTGCGTGTATGTAGAGTGTATGCATGTATTGCATAAATGTGTGTGAGGCCCTTGTACACATATACAGAATATCAAATGTCCCCTCCTGTGTCACCCATCTGCACTGGTTTCTTGAGACGCTTTGCTCACTGAACTAGAGCTATTTTCTTTTTCTGTCAGTGAGCCCCAGTGGTTTTCCTGTCTCTGCCCCTTGTAGGACTGGGGATACAGGTTTTTGTTTGGTTGGTTTTTTGTTTGTTTGTTTTGTTTTGTTTTTGGAGAGAGGTTCGAGGTAGGGTCTCACTCTAGTCAAGGCTGACCTATAATTCACTATGTAGTGTCAGGGTGGCCTTGAAGTCACGGTGATCCTCCTACCTCTGCCTCCTGAGTGCTGGGATTAAAGGCGTGTACCACCACACCTGGCTGGTTTTTTGGTTTTGTTTTTGTTGTTGTTGTTGTTGTGTTTTTTGTTTGTTTTAAGGTAGGGTCTCTCTCTAGCCCAGGCTGACCTGGAATTCACTAAGTAGTCTCAGACTGGCCTCTAACTCACAGGATCCTCCTACCTCTGCCTCCCAAGTGCTGGGATTAAAGGCATGTGTTATCATGCCCAGCTGAGAAAGAGAGAATGGGTACGCCAGGGTCTCCAGCCAGTACAAACAAACTCCAGATGCACGTGCCACCTTGCACATCTGGTTTTACATGGGTACTGGAGAATCAAACCTGGGTCTTTAGGCTTTGCAGGCAAGCATGCTGAGCCATCTCTCCGGGCCTGAACTGTTTGGATAACAAGCCAAAGACAAACCCACGAGTGGGCCAGTCAGTGGTTTTGTGAGTTTGCCACGAATCTACCAGCCCAGCCCATCCCCCTGGGGTTCATTAGATATAAGAACTTAGACCGAGCTGGGCGTGGTGGCGTACGCCTTTAATCCCAGCACTTGGGAGGCAGAGGTAGGAGGATCACCAGGAGTTCAAGGCCACCCTGAGACTCCATAGTGAATTCCAGGTCAGCCTGGGCTAGAGTGAGACCCAACCTCGAAAAACCAAAAAAAAAAAGAAAGAACTTAGACCTGAACCCTGGCAGGGGGTACCCTGGGGCGCTCTCCCCACAGTCACCCAGGAAGTGCAGTCTTTCCTGCCACTTCCCCACCTTGCCTCACAGCCACGGGGTGGGCCTGGGGGCACACTGCCCAAGAAGAAAGGACACTGCAAACAGCCAGCCTCAGGGGTCAGCTGGCGGCAGGAGATGTGCATTCACTTACCACTTCCTTCTGTGGCTCACTCCCTGAGTCCGGGAATAATTAAAGGGCCTAAAGTGGGTGCTGAAGAACATTCTGGAACACTAATAAGGAACTGGCAGATAGGTCCCAAGTGTCCTTGCTTTCCCGGAACTTGTTTATGGTCATTATTCTGAGCTGTGCTGATGAGAAAAATGTACTCCGAGCCCGGTGTAGTGTGCACACCTGCAACCGCAGCACTGGTGAGGCTGAGGCAGGAGGATGGCGAGTTCAAGGTCTGCATAGACTACACAGCAAGATCCTACTTTAAAAGGCCATTAACGAGCCAGAGAGATGCCTTAGTGGTTAAGGTGCATGTTTGTGAAGCCTAAGGACCCAGGTTCGATTATCCAGGTCCCACATAAGCCAGATGCACAAGGTGGTGCATGCATCTGGAGTTTGTTTGCAGTGATTAGAGGCCCTGGAATACCCATTCTCTCTCCTCTTTCCCTCTTTGCCTCTCTCTCTGTCTCAAATAAAAATAAAAATTTAAAAAAAAATTTAAAGCCAGGCATAGTGGCGCACGCCTTTAATCCCAGCACTCGGGAGGCAGAGGTAGGAGGATCACCATGAGTTTGAGGCCACTCTGAGCCTACATAGTGAATTCCAGGTCAGCCTGAGCTATAGAGTGAGACCCTACCTTGAAAAAAAAAAAGGCCATTCTCTCTCTCCTCCCCCCTTTCCTTGCAAATGAATAATAAAATACATTTTGTTTTGTTTTGTTTTTTCGAGGTAGGGTCTCACTCTAGCTCAGGCTGACCTGGAATTCACTATGTAGTCTCAGGGTGGCCTCGAACTCCTGGTGATCCTCCTACCTCTGCCTCCTGAGTGCTGGGATTAAAGGCGTGCGCCACCACACCCGACCTAAAATACCTTTTTTTTTTTTTTCAAAAAAGAGTTTTTAATAAAATAAAATAAAAAATATTAGTTTCATGAATGAACTCAAATAACAGCTAGAGCACCTATTAGCTAGAATTGTGCAACTCTGTGAGGTAGATACTGTATAGATACTATAATTTTTTTTTTTTGAGGTAGGGTCTCACTCTAGCCCAGACTGACCTGGAATTCACTATGGATTCTCAGGGTGGCCTTGAACTCACAGCAATCCTCCTACCTCTGCCTCCCGAGTGCTGGGATTAAAGGCATGTGCCACCACGCCCAGCTGGCCTACTTATTTTTATGAGAGAGAATTGGTGCACCAGGACCTCCAGCCACCGTAATTGAACTCCAGATGTGTGCGCCACCTTGTGCACATGGGCAACCTTGCACATGCCTCACCTTGTGCGTCTGGCTTACGTGGGATCTGGGGAGTCAAACATGGGTCCTTAGGCTTCACAGGCAAGCGCCTTAACTGCTAAGCCATCTCTCCAGCCCTTTAATTCTTTTTGCTTTCAGATGAAAATATTAAGCATTGAGAAGTTAAGCGATTTGCCTAAAACTCAGCTAGCAGATGAGAAACTGGGCCCAGACCTTCTGGCTTGAGAGCCTATGACTTCAACTAGAGCTGCTATAGAAAGGGAAGGGGGTTAAAATGGTGAGCAAATGAATGACTGGAAAGAATCACAGAGTTCAGTATTTCCAGAAGCAGGGTGGTCTCTGGGGAGTTCCCTTGACCCCAGGAATCTGTCATTCCTCTGGGGAGAAGCCACCTGGAGCCGCTGTCCACAATGTCCTCACCGAGCAGATGGCAAATAGTCCCACAGCCACACCTCACACAAGGGACTTGAGGTTCAAGCTCAGAGCCCTAGATTGCTTGCTGTGGCTGATTTTCCTAGACCCTCCTGGAAGCTCAGAGAGTCCCCGGGGGTAGAGAGCTCCAGCTGACCATGATGAGCCACTGTAGCAGCTCAGCCGGCCTTGGGCTCGATCACAGACGTGCAGAGCCCCCCAAGATGTCTGGGTCACAGCTTGGGGACCGTCCCACACGTGCGCTCAGCTACTGCTTCTGCTAGACCCCAAGGACACCTTTTGAACTCAATGGTAGAAAAATATCAAAACACTATGAGAGTATGTCAGGAGGAGTAGAGGGTGAACCCCGCAGCTAGAGTCGCCTCGGCCCCGAGAGAGGGCACCCATGAGGGCTGGAGAGAGGGCTCAGTGCTCCACACACAAGCCTGAGAACCTGAGTTTGGATCCCCAATTCCCGTGGAAAGTTCTAGGTCTGGTACCTATGTAATCACAGTGCTGGGGAATCAGAGACAAGTAGATCTCTAGGGCTTGCTGACTAGCTAGTCTAGTTGAATTGGTGAGCTCTAAGTTCAGTGAGACCCTGTCTTGAAAAATAAGATGGAGGGCTGGAGAAATGGCTTAGCAGTTAAGGCACTTGCTTGCAAAGCCAAAGGACTTATGTTCAATTCTCCAGGACCCACATAAGCCAGATTCACAAGGGGGCGCACGTGTCTGGAGTTCATTTGCAGTGGCTGGAGGCACTGGCACACCCATTCTCTCTCTCTCTCTCTTTCTCTCTGCTTCTTTCTCTCTCTCAAGTAAATAAATAAATAAATTTTTTAAAAAAGAAAAAAGCAAGGTGGAGAGAGACTGAGGGAGACATCCGATGTCAGCTTCTGGCCTCCACACACACATGCACACACACACACACACACTGGTGCCCACTGACATATAAATACACATGCACGCATGTACATACACATGCAAAAAAATTGAATAAGCCAGTGAAAAGGATGTTGACCAATATGCATATGATCTTAGTGCTTTTAAAGATTAATAAAGGAGCCGGACATGGTAGTGTCTACCTTTAATGCAAGCACTGAAGCGGCCCACCTCAGTTTCTGGACTTTGCGTGGGGCTGAGGATGTGAACTCAGGTACTCAGAGTTCACAGAAAGCACCTATCCACGGAACCCTCTCCCTAGCCCCCTGTTGGTATTCTTTTTTTTTAAATTTTAAAATATATTTTTACTGATTTATTTCCAAGGAGAGAGAAAGAGAATGGGTGTGCCAGGTCATCTAGCCACTGCAAATTAACATGCAAATGATGCATGTGACATTTGTGCATCTGGCTTATGTGGGTACTGGGGAATTGAATCCTGGTCCTTAGGCTTTGCAGGCAAGCACTTTAACCACTGAGCTATCTGTCCAGCCCCCTGTTGGTATTCTTTTCAAATTTTTAAAAATTTATTTATTTGAGACAGAGAGGGGGAGAGAGACAGAGAGTGAGAATGGGCACACCAGGGCCATTGCAAACAAACTCCAGATGCATGTGCCACCATGTGCATCTGGCTTGTGTGGGACCTAGAGAATCAAACCTGGGTCCTTTGGCTTCACAAGCATGCGCCTTAACCAGTAAGCCATCGCTCCAGCCCCCTTTTGGTATGCTTTATTGGTAGCCATATTCTCATCAGAAAAATATAATGATAAGCCTGTTTGTGAACGAGGAGTCAAAGGAGGGGTTTGGTGCCTCACAAGGACATTCATCAAAGTTGCAATTGCACCACTCAGTAGTTTAGAGAGAGAAAGAGAGAGAATTGTTGGGCCAGGGCCCAGCCACTGCAGTCAAACTCTGGACACTTACGCCACCTAGTGGGCATGTGCAACCTTTGTGCATCTGGCTTATGTGGGGTCTGGAGAGCCGAACATGAGTCCTTAGGCTTGGCCGGCAAGCGCCTTACCTGCTAAGCCATCTCTCTAGCCCAGGTTTCCCCATTTTTAACATCAAAACTCCCATGTGCCAGGTATCCCTCAGTCTCAAGCACAAGGTGACCCTGGGTCACCCTAGCAGGCAAAGGCTCACTGGTTGAGGGCACTGGTGACTATAAGAGTCATCTGTCACCACTCTGTGATTTTCGTCTGTCACATACACAAGCATCCAAAATACTCCCATAAGACAGCCAGTTCAAGAGGCCTGATCTTTCTGGTCCTTGGAGAGAGCCCACATATTTCCTGAGAGGGGACTTTATTCACCATTTGTTTTCATCATGGTCTCTCTAAAATCTCAGCTGCTCTAGGGAGAGTAAATAGGTTTTGAAACTAATTATCAATTACAGAAGGTTAATTGGCATCAGGCTAGTCATTTATTTTGTGTGTAACTGAAACTGGCCCCTCCCCACTCCCATAGATCCAAAGACTTGTGCCAGGGCCAGGAACCCCCCTCAGCGACCAAGAGCTGCCCATGTGTGAACAGCAACTAATGAAAATAACTCTGGCTTTTATGTGGCTTTTAACCCTGTGAGAAGGGGAATTCTGCCGTCAGTTTGGTTTTCCAGTTGATCTGTATGTAAGCCATCCGTCCAGGTGAGTTTCCCAACTTTTTTTTTTTTTTAATGGCTCACAATATTTTTATTGACATAAAGATTTTTCACCAGCCTCCAATGCACTTAGGGAAATTGCCATGGCAAAGAGAATATTTGAGTGACGAGATTCAAAAGAGACAGCACGTTTGTCACTAGGCTTGGACTTTCCTCATTTGAGTGTGTGTGTGCACACGTGAGTGCAAGCCATGGTGTGCACGTGAGGGCAGAAGGCGACCTTAGATGTCTTGGCCTTCCACCTTGCTTGAGATAGGGTCTCGCTCTCTCTCATTTTATTTATTTATTATTTTTTGGGTTTTTTTTATTTTGAGAGAGAAAGAGGCAGAGAGAGAAGGGCCATGCCGGGACCTTCAGCCTGCTATGAATGAACCCCAGACATGTGCACCCCCCCCCCTTGTGCGCATGTACAATGTTGCCTGCTTGCGTCACTGTGCATCTGGCTCTGCGGAACCTGGAGATTCGAACCTGAGCCCTTAGGCTTCACAGGCAAGTGCCTTAACCACTAAGCCATCTCTCCAGCCTGAGACAGGGTCTCTCTTGTTGTTTGCCACTGCGAAAGCCAGGCTAGCTGACCCACAGATTTAAGGATTTTCCTGACTCCACCTTCCATTGCGGTGAGCACGCTATTGGGATTACAGATGTGCGTGAGCTGCTTGTGTCTGTCTGCACGTGGGTTCCGGGGATGTGAACTCCAGTTTGTCAGGCTTGTGCAGCAAGCACTTTTAACCACTGAGCGCCTCTCCAGCCGCCTCTCATGAATATCTTGCACTTCTGATCTGACTTCATTTCGGCCCCATCTGATTTCTCGGGAGCTCCTGCCACGTGAGTCTCTCTGCCTGCCCTTGTCCTCACTGGCAGCTGGGCGCACGGGCAATGCCATGGTGTGCGTTCATAATGATCCTTAGCTGGGTCACCACCGCGTCTGACTTCATCGTCAATGAATATTTATGGAGCGGAGAGGGACCATTTGCTAATTGAGTTCTGACCAGACAGGTGAACACTGCCAACCAAGACAGTTACGTCATGGGGTGCCGGGATCGTGTGCGCATATTAAAATACACCACATCACAAACAGGATGGGAGAGGACTGGGCCTAAGCTTCTTTTCTACGGGAAGTATAGCAGCCACGCGTCATTCGCGTACTCAGGGAATAACAATGGTTTGGGAACGGCGACCTTCACGGGAGTGACAGCGTGTGGCCATCACCCTGTGGCAGGCGACAGTGCAATGGTAGCTGTCCCAGGCACAATGCCACTCTCTCCCCAACATCGGCCTCCCACCTGGGACGGAGGAGGATTCTGGATGGGTGGGGACTGTTCCCATCTCAGCGGGGCCCAGAGGTGACACCCTTCCCAACCAGACCGGCGTGTGTCTCAGGGCCTACACATTCTGTATTTACCAAATATGTCAAACGGCTCAACCTGCCATGAACTTGCCCTTGGCCACTATGTCAGAAGGAGGAGGCTCGAGTTGCCCCCGGCACAGAGGAAGATAACAGAGGAAAGGAGAAAATGGACTAAGGGATTTGAAGGCATCCAGACTCGAAGGAGTCGCAGGAGGAAAAGCCCAAGTTCGTTTCCATACCGACTGGGCTGTACTCCTATTAGCACTTTGTCTTGTTTTAGACAGGATAGCTTGGGTTATCCTGAACTCACTCTGTAGCCCAGGCTGATGACAAACTCCTCAGCCTCTTGAGTGCTGGGATTACAGATGTGAGCCATCACACCCAGAGATATGTGTCTATTGTTTCTTTCTGTCTTTCTGACATCCTGGGAAAGTCCGCTCCTTCCCTCCCTCTTCCTTTCTTCCTTGCATGTCTGGGTTTTTTGTTTGTTTGTTTGTTTGTTTTTGAGTAGGGTCTCCCTCTAGCCCAGGCCGACCTGGAATTCACTATGTAGTCTCAGGTTGCACTCGAGCTCATGGCGATCCTCCTACCTCTGCCTCCCGAGTGCTGGGATTAAAGGCGTATCCTTCCTTGCATCTCTTATACAAGGTTTCTTATTCTCCACACTGGTGACATCAGGCCCTCATTCTCCTTCAGATCAGAGGCTACTGTGCATTGTAGGGTGTTTAGGAGCCTTGGTCTCTACCCACTAGAAGCTTCTAGTTCCTCTACCGAAGCAGTGATAATGAAAATGGTCCCCTGATATGGCCTGATATCTCCTGGCTAGGAGAAAAAGTCCGCTTGGCTAAGAACCACTGATTGAGCCCTGTGGACCACACTGGAAGCCATTGGTTAGCCTCGATTCCCAACTTCCTCCATCAATAATGCGACCAGCTCTCAGTTCCTGTCCACCCAGGGTCCTTCTAAGTACAAAGGTGAGTCACTAATAACCACACTGGGCAACAGATGTGACCCGAGGCTATCCTGGACAAACAAGGACACGTGGTCACCCTCCCGCAGGCCTCTTCCCAGAAGGAAAGGGTGCATTGTCTATGGGACTGAAATCTCACAGGCGCTTCCTAAGGCTTCACACGCCTGGACTGTCGTCACTAGACACCTCCTCTGAGAAACAGCTCCCTGGGGGGAGAAGGAAAAGATAAACATTAAAATGTTTAGTATGTGTGTGTGCACATGCATGCATGCATGTTCATTCATGCGTTGCACGTGTGTGTGTGCAATGCTCATAAAGGTCAAAGGACAACTTCAAGGGTCATTTGTTAGGAATGCCATTCACTTTTTTCTAAAAAAAAATATTCTTTAGCCGGGCGTGGTGGTGCACACCTGTAATCCTAGCACTCTGGAGGCAGAGGTAGGAGGATTGCTGAGAGTTCAAGGCCACCCTGAGACTACATAGTAAATTCCAGGTCAGCCTGGGCTAGAGGGAGATCTAACCTCAGAATAAAAAAGAAAAAAATATTATTTATTTGCAATGAGAGAAAGAGAGAATGGATGCACCAGGGCCTCTTGACACTGCAAACAAACTCCAGATGCACACACCACTTTGTGCATCTGGCTTTATGTGGGTCCTGGGGAATCAAAGCCAGGCCGTCAGGCTTTGTAAGCAAGTGCCTTTAATCACTGAGCCATCTCTCCAGCCCTCCTTTTTAGTTGGTTCTGTGATTGACCTGGAACTTATTAATGGTGCTAGATTAACCAGACAGTGAGTTCTAGGGAGCCTCCTGTCTCCACCCCCCCGTGCTGGGGTTACAAGTGTGTGCCACCATGCCCAGCATCTTTACATGGGTCTTGGGATTGAATCCAGGTCTTCATGCTTGCAAGGCAAGCACTTTACCAACTCAGCTTTCTCCCCATCCCCATCGGATTTGTTCTAAGGAATCACAAATACATCCACATTCATGCCATAATTGTCAAGGGCAGAAAAAACCCAAGTGCCCATTGATGGATAAATGGGGAAACAAAACGGAGTCTGTCCATATAACAAAGTACTACTCAGCCTTGGAAAGAAAGAGCGTCCTCGCACGGAGACAGCCCGGAAGAGCCTTAGAGCATGTGTGAACCCAGCCACGAGAGAGCAGCACTGTGCACGGCACTCATAAGAGGCATGTGGGAAACCCTCTATGGGCTTGACTAAATCCAGAGACAGGAAGTAGAATAGTAGTTGCAGGGGCTGGAGGAAGGGGATAGAGTCGATGTTTAGTTTTGTTGTTGTTGTTGTTTAATATTTATTTGGGCTAGAGAGATGGTTTGGTGGTTAAGGCGCTTTCCTGTAAAGCCTAATGACCTGACCTGGGTTCAATTCCCCAGTACCCATGTAAAGCCGGATACACAAAGTGGCACATGTGTCTGGAGTTCGTTTGCAGTGGCTAGAGGCCCTGGTGCACCCATTCTCTGTCTATCTTTCTTCTCTCTGTCTCTCTCTGCGTGCAAATAAATGAAATATTAGAAATCATTTATGTATGTATATATGTATGTATTCATTTATTAGAGAAAGAGAAAGAATGGGCACACAAGGGCCTCCTGCCACTGCCAACGAACTCCAGACACATGTGTCACTTTGTGCATCTGGCTTTACGTGGGTCCTAGGGAATCAAACCTGGGCCAGCAGGCTTTGAATGTGCAGGTGCCTTTAATCACTGAGCCATCTCTCCAGCCCGTAGATTTCAGTTTTAAAGAAGGGAGCTCGGCACATGGACAATGGTGATGTTCTGGGCACTCACAGCGGCTGACTTGGGGGCTGGCATGTATGCGGGGAGGTCTTCTACTCAGTAAAGTGCTTGCCTCACAAGCATGAGGACCTGAGCTCGAATCCCACAACCCACCTTGTATATGAATGCCCCAGTGCTGGGGAGGCAGAGACAGGCGGATCCCTTGACTCACTGGCCAGCTAGTCTAGTCTACTTGGCAAGGTCCAGGCCAGCGAGAGACCCTGTCCTCTGGCACACACCCGGGCATGCGCATCCACACACCCCGGTGCCCACACACATGCAGCACAGAGTAATAAGTTATTTTTAAAATGAGGAACTAGGGGTGTCGAACAGGGAATGCAGGTGCAGGCTTTCCACATTGTGTCTTGTTTCCTCTGATCTGACCCAGCAGAGGAGTTGGGGAGTCTGTTACCCTTGTCCCGAGAGAGGATCTAAGGTGTGCTGGCCTTGAGACACACAGGCTATCTATCAGCAAGTGCTGACAGCCTTGGAAAACGCTCTTTTCTATTTCTGAAAACCCGTTGTGGTCACCTCTCTGCCTCCTACTCTCTGCCGCACCTTCGCCCCTTCCTATCTCCCACTCTGTTCCTCCCCCACCCCCACTTTCTAAACCACTGCATGTACCAACCCAAGCAGCTGTCAGAAATAGCTCCAACCTTCTTGTATACATCTGGGTTGAGTCCCTTGAGGCCTCTTTCTTGAGCCACTTTTTTTTTTTTTTTTTTTTTCGAGGTAGAGTCTCACTCTAGCCCAGGCTGACCTGGAATTCACTCTGTAGTCCCAGGCTGGCTTCAAACTTACAGTGATCCTCCTACCTCTGCCTCCCAAGCGCTAGGATTAAAGGTGTGCACCACGACCCTGGGCGTTGAGACGCTTTTTAAAAATCCCCTTTGTTGACGACTCAGAAGGTATCATGGTGCTGGAAAGAAGTGACCACAGTGCTCAGTACTGCAATATTTCTACCACACCTTCCAAGGCTCAGGGTCTAATGCGGAAGAGGTGGTGGAAAGAATGTAAGAGCCAAAGGAAGGGTAGGACTCCTTACAACGTGCTCCCCCCAGACACAAAATGGCCTGGATATCCATGACTTCATAGTGCCTGACACTACCTACACAAGACCATCATAAGAGGAGGAAAAGATCATGACGTCAAAATTAAAAGAGAGACTGATTGAGATGGGGAGGGGATATGATGGAGAATGGAGTTTCAAAGGGGAAAGTGGGGGGAGGGAGGGTATTACCATGGGATATTTTTTATAATCATGGAAGTTAATAAAAATTTGAAAAAAAAAATCCCCTTTGTTTTCCACCACCACCACGGCCTCCCCACCCTCCTCTGAATGTGAAAACCCAGAACATCTTGCTCCCGTCTGCTGCTGTGAGTTATTACAGGAAGGCTGGGCAGTCTCATTCCTCATGAGCCCTATGCGCAGCACGCCCGTCCAGGCTGCACCATTCCGCGGCCGGGCTGGGGCCTCCCCAGCGCTCTGGGAAGCACGGATGTAAATGAGGTTAATCTCCACTCGGGAGGACGCTTGCCAAAGGACTCATAAAATCACGAAAGGGCAGAATGGGAAAACCTCCCATGCCAGTATGCACGAAGGGAGCTGGGCCTTGTCGGTGATCAAGGGACTTGTGAAAGCAACCAGAGGAAAGGTGGTCTGGACGTAAAATGTTCACACACCGTCCGGGCTCTGTGAAGAGGGTGGACAGACATGGAGCCTCCCGGGGTTCTCTGGCTCTGTTTATTTTACTCTGAAGGAGGAGGGAGGGTAGGAGGAGTGACCAGGGCACTTAAAGATTTGGAATGAAAGAATCACAAGTGTGTGTGTGTGTGTGTGTGTGGTGTGCACGCACACATGTGTGTGCAAACAATTGAGATCTGGGGCAGGAGTGAGACATCTTGACACAGTACCAACGGGGCCATGAAAGTTCATTTCCAACAGCTGAAGTTCGGGGCTAGTGGTGCGGGACCCACATTGGCATAGTTTTATGCCAAGCAATGGCAGGCTATTTAGGCTTCCTCCATGCTCGGGTATTTTTGGATGCAAAACAAAAGCCATTCATCCCTTTTGTCTAGAGTGAAATATGTTCCTGCGAATGCTCATCGGTTTCACAAAATGATCTAGTAGTGGACGCAGGCCCGTGTTCATTAGCTGTGCAGACACGACACTATAAGGGCATGTGTTGTTTGTGGCTGGGTGTGGTGACAGACCCCTGTCATCCCACCAGTCCAAAAGCTGAGGCAGGAGCATCTTATATTCGAGGACAGCCTGAGCTGCAAACGGAAACCTTACATCAAAGAAATACTCTTTTTTTTTTGTTTTGTTTTGTTTTTGTTTTTGTTTTTCAAGGTAGGATCTCACTCTAGTCCAGGCTGACCTGGAATCCACTATGTAGTCTCAGGGTGGCCTCAAACTCACAGCAGTCCTCCTACCTCTGCCACCCGAGGATTAAAGGCATGTGCCACCATGCCCAGCTTAAGAAAATGATCTTAAATATTCAAACAAAACAATGTGACATATTGAGACAAAAAGTCCTCGTGCTGAAATGCCAATGTATCTTGCTCAGTTTAGGAATATCGAATCCCCAAGGGCCTGCCGATGGATGCTGGGAATCATCTGTTTGCTGTTACTTTTGCTAACTACATTTCTCAGAGTGAAAGCAAACATGTAAAGCCATGGGAGTTTGACAAATATTTGTTCTTTGGTTAATATTAATGTGCATGCATGTTGACTTGAACCTTCGAGTCTGCCCTGGTTTGGTACAGTCTGGCCGTCAACCCAAAACAGCTGATAGACAGAAGGGAAGAGATGAGAGCTTCTGTCTTTTCTCTCTCTCTCACTCTTTTTGTTATTTTTGAAGTAGAGTCTTACTCCATCCCCGGCTGGGCCTGGAACTCACGGCGATCCTCCTACCTCTGCCTCCTGAGTGCTGGGATTAAAGCAAGAGAGCTGCTAGTTTAGTAAGCATCTCAGAGCTTTCGCTGGTGAGCCTCACGATTACTTCTGGTTTCTGTCTTTTTTTTTTTTTTTTTTTCCTTTTTTTCTGAGGTAGGGTCTCACTTGCTCAGGCTGACCTGGAAGTTACTATGTAGTCTCAGAGTAGCCTTGAACTCATGGCGATCCTCCTACCTCTGCCTCCCAAGTGCTGGGATTAAAGGCATCCGCCATCACGCTCAGCCCTTAATTTAACTTTTTTAAACAATGTTTTTATTTATGTACAAGCAGTTAGAGAAGAAAGAGAAGAAGAGAGTGAGAGAGAATGGACCTGCCTGGGCCTCTAGCTGCTACGAATCAACTCTAGATGCATTCACCACTGTGCATCTGGCTTTATGTGGGTACTGGGGAATCAAACTGAGGTCATTAGGCTTTGCAGGCAAACACCTTAACCACTGAACCATCTCTCCAGCCTGAACTTAACTTTTTTATTGACAATTTTTTTTGGGGGGGGGGCGGAGTTTGAGGTAGGGTCTCTCTCTAGCCCAGGTTGACCTGGAATTCACTATGTAGTCTCAGGGTGGCCTGGAATTCACCGAGATCCTCCTACCTCTGCCTCCTCAGTGCTGGGGTTAAAGGCGTGCACCACACCACACCCGGTTGACAATTTTAATAATGCACATAATGTATTTTGACCATAAGCCCCTCTCATTTATCTTTTCCCTTTTCCCCTGCTCCCTTCTACTGGACCCTTTCTTCTTTCCAATTAGTCTCTCTTCTACTTTGACGTCCTTTGTTTTTCATTTTTGTTTTTTTGCCCTCCTCCACCATCCATGACAGAGAGTTGACGGGTCCACTAATGAACAGGTGACGAGAGCAGCCGCGGGGTCACGAATGCCACGTCCACCTCTGTGTCTGGAAGACAGCGTTCCGAAACACACACTCCTCCCCAGCCTGCGCCTCTTACATTCTTCCTGCCACCTCTTCTGCAGTGCCTCCCTGAGCCTTGGAGAGGATGATAGAGATGTCTCATTTAGTGCTCAACACTCCACTGTAACTTCCCGGTACTTTGACGAGCTTTGAGTCAGTCTCCTGTCCCACAGCCACGGTCAGCTGCAGAAAGAGGCTTCTCAGACCCAGGATGAGAGCAGCGCCGATCTACGCCGAGTTAAGGGAGAAGCTGGTGACGACCCAAACTTCAAGCTCACGCGTGCATTTCCTGACCTCATGAAAGCCACATCCACCCCCAGGCCGTGTTCTTGCTCCCATTTTACAGACTGGAGAAACGGGCAAAGAAATGTGGTCACTTGACTTGGCTGGAGGTGTAGCTCAGTGGCAGAGCATTTAATTAACTAGTGTGTGTGTGTGTGTGTGTGTGTGTGTGTGTGAGAGAGAGAGAGAGAGAGAGAGAGAGAGAGGACGACTGCTCAGAGGTCCAGTGACTTCAGCAGTACGTGGCATATTTGTAAGCTAGAAAAGACGTGAAGGCAGAGTTGGTTTTCATACCGCACGACTTTTCTTTTGGTCTTCACTTCAGAGCATCGCGGTGGGGTGACGGAACAGAGGCCACCAGGACCCAAACCATCATCAGCTGACAGTGACTTTGGAGGGGAGCAGAAGCAGCTCTGAGATCTTAATGACAAACAGTGAGCAGTAGATGTACAGTAAGTGTGGTAGTTGGAGTCAGGTGTCCCCCATAAACTTAGGTGTGCTGAATGCTAGTCTCCCCAGCTGATGGAAATTGGAAATTAGCGCCTCCTGGAGGCGGTGTATTGTTGGGGGCGGGCTTATGGGTGTTATAGCCAGTGTCCCCTTGCCAGTGTTTGGCACAGTCTCCTGTTGCTATGGTCCACCTTATGTTGGCCAGGGGTGATGTCCACCCTCTGCTCATGTCGTCGTTTTCCCTGCCATCATGGAGCTTCCCCCTCGAGCATGGAAGCCAAAATAAACCTCTTCCCCCCACCCCACAAGCTACTCTTGGTTGGGTGATTTCTACCAGCAATGTGAACCTGGCTACAACAGTAAGTTACACAAAAATACAACTCCAGGGGCTGGAGAGATGGCTTAGCGGTTAAAGCATTTTCCTGCAAAGCCAAAGGCCCCAGGTTCAATTCCTCAGAACCCACATAAGCCAGATGTACATGCATCTGGAGTTAGTTTACAGAGGCTGAAGGCCCTAGCACGCCCTTTATCTGTCTGTCTCTCTCAAATAAATAAATTTTTTAAATAAAATTTAAAAAATACAGCTCTGGGCTGGAGAGATGGCTCAGCGGTTAAGCACTTGCCTGTGAAGCCTAAGGACTCCGGTTCGAGGCTCGATTCCCCAGGACCCACGTTAGCCAGATGCACAAGGGCGCATGTGTCTGGAGTTCGTTTGTAGTGGCTGGAGGCCCTGGCGTGCCCATTCTCCCTCTCTCTCTCTGTCTGCCTCTTTTTCTGTCTGTCTGTCGCTCTCAAATAAATAAAATAAACAAAAAAATTTTTTTAAATGCAGCTCTAAGTGGGGCATGGTGGCGCACACCTTTAATAGTAGCACTTGGGAGGCAGACGTAAGAGGATCACTGTGAGTTCAAGGCCAGCCTGAGACTACATAGTGAGCTTGGGCTAGGGTGAGACCCTATATCTAAATAAATAAATAAATAAATAAATAAATAAATAAATAATACAACTCCAAGGCTGGGGAGATGGCTCAGCAGTTAGTGGTGCTTGCTTGCAAAGCCTGTCAGCACAGGTTTAATTCCCCAGTACCCACGTAAAGCCAGACACACTAAGTGGTGCAAGCGTCTGGAGTTTGTTTACAGTGGCAAGAGGCCCTGGTGCACCCATTCTCTCCCTCTCTCTTCTCTCTTTCTCACTCTCTTCACAAATAAATAAATAAAATATTTTTAAAAAATATACCTCCATCCAAAATGTCTGATCTGCACTCATTTTTTTTAATTTATGTATTTATTTATTTGAGAGAGAGAGAAAAAGAGGGAGGAAGAGAAAGACATTTGGGTCCATTGAGATGTGACTTTCAAACCTTCCCTCTTCCTAATACATCACCCTGTTTCTCTGCCTTTCTTTTTCAAAAGAGGCAGAGAGACAGAGAGAGAGAGAGAGAGAGAGGGAAAGAAAGAATGAATGAATGAATGGGTGTGCCAGGACCTCCAGCTGCTGTGCCACCTTACGCATCTGCTTGTGTGGGTCCTGGGGACTCGAACCTGGGTCTTTTGGCTTTGCAGGCAAATGCCTTAACCGCTAAGCCATCTCTCCAGTCCCCTCTGCCTTTCTTACTGGTATATTTTAGTTTCTGCTATGAAGGAGTCTACTCAAAATTGAGTGCAGGGGCTGGAGAGCTGGCTTAGGGGTTAAGGCATTGGCCTATGAAGCTAAAGGACCCAGGTTCAATTTCCTAGTACCCACGTAAGCCAGATTCTCAAGATGGCACATGTGTCTGGAGTTCATTTGCAGTGGTTTGAAAGTCACATCTCAATGGACCCAAATGTCCTCTCACATGAGCTGCATGATCTTAGACAAGCTGCTTGACCTCTTTGATTTTCCAGGTCTTCGATTGTGAACTATAGCGTAAACAGCACTTCATCAGCAGGGTGACCATGATGTTGAACTAGAATAAAGTACCAGAAACAACCCCCCCCCCCCAAACACACACACACTGGAGATGGCGGGTGATGCTCGTTCTTTCTCTTCTCCATTCGCAGACAGAAATGGCTGTGGAGGAATCCTAGGCTACTTTAAAGGCCTTGAGCTGAGAGTGACAGAATAGTATTGAAAGGAAGTGGGAAATATCTAAGACATGAAAAGTATCAAGGGCTAGAGAGATGGCTCAGTGGTTAAGGTGCTTGTGTGCAAAGCCTAAGGACCTTGGTTCAATTCCCCAGGCCCCACATAAGGTAGATGCACAAAGTGGCGCATGCATCTGGAGTTCATTTGCAGTGGCTAGGGGCCCTGGCATGTCATTATCCCTCTCTCCCTCTTTTCCTCTCTCTCTCTCTCTCTCTGTAATAAATAAATTTTTAAAAGAGGGCTGGAGAGATGACTTACTGATTAAAGCACTTGCCAGCAAAGCCAAAGGACCCAGGTTCAATTCCCCAGGACCCACATAAGGCAGATACACAAGATGGTGCATGTGTCTGGAGTTCATGTGCAGCAGTTAGAGACCCTGGCATGCTCATTCTCTCTCTCTCCTCCTCTCCCTCTCTCTCAAATAAATAAACATAAAATAAATTAAATTTTTTAAATATATTTTATTAAAAGTTGGCTAGCTACATGGATGTGCCACATGGATGTCTCCATGACATCTACCACCCAAACATGGAGACATGTCTGTCTGTGGCTCAGTGTTACCGGTATGCCACCACATATGCCTACTTTCTCAAGTCAGAGAACTCACTCAGCACAGTTCTTTCCTGTGTACGTTCCTCACAACTTTAATCTCATAAATATTTCCTTCGCAGGAGGCTGAGCAAACCGCTTAGCTTCCATGTAAATGCGGAAATCACAGTGGTCAGTTTGTCCTTGGGGGCAACTTGACCATGAGACGCCTTCCACCTCACACCAGTCTTCACCTTAGGGAACTGGCAGCCCGCTGAGCGTGGGGCTCAGTGGTAGGGTCCTCGTCTGGCCACCTGTGAAGCCCTGGGCTCCGGCTCAGCGCCACAATCCGTGGCCCAGAGACACAACTGTGAAATGCTGACCTCAGGCCAATCAGAACCTGCTGCATTTTGACAGCTTGAAAAAAAAAGAGAGGGAGAGAAATTTCCAGCTCCTTCTGGTCTGACCTTGGCCATGGGAACTGCTGCTATTGGCTTTCTCATTCAAAGTCATTTTACCTCTCACATGTGTTTGCATTTTAGTTCTTCTACTTATCATAACAAGGGGCAATTTATTCCGGTTTCAGAGGGCGCTCGCTGGCTGGACCATTTGACAGCAGAGGGAAACGGCGGGGCTGAAGATAAAGAGCGTTGCTAGAAGCCGAGGCTCGTCATCACAAAGCAGAGTTTGCGCCACTCTGGGCAGGCGCTAATTTTCTCTGCTTAGAATTCCTCAAAAGCTCAAGTGTCCACATTTGGCACATCGGAGGGAGGTTCCTTGGGCACCTCGGAGGGCGAGTCTTTTCAAACGAGCCACAGAACTGTGAGAGAAAATAAACATGTAATTTATCACTTTGTCAGGGTTCAATGAGGTCTTGATCAACAGGCCAGGAGCTTCCGAGCCAACAGGGCCATCAATTCAAGTATCACCAGTGCAAGGGCTTTATCAATAGGTGATTCCAAAGGCTTTACCATGCACTGTCACACTTCCAAGACTTGTCACCGGGCTGGCTCAGTGGCACGGTGCTTGCTGCACACGTTTTCCTGAGTTCGAATCCCCGGCAACCACATGAAAGCCAGGCATGACAGTGCACACTTGTAATCCCAACTCTGGGGAGACAGAGACAGGAGGGGCCCAGGGACTTTCTGGCTAGCTGGTCTAGCCCAAGCAGTGAGTTTTGGATTCTGTGAGAGACTTATTTTCAAAAAGTAAGGTGGGGACTGGAGAGGTGGCTTAGTGGTTAAGTCACTTACCTGCAAAGCCAAAGGACCCAGGTTAGATTCCCCAGGACCCATGTGAAGCCAGATGCACAAAGTGGTGCATGCCTTTGGAGTTCGTTTGCAGTGGCTAGAGGCCCTGGTACTCCCATTCTCTCTCTTTCCTCTTCTCTGCTTGCAAATAAATTAGTAAAACAATTTTAAAAAGTAAGGTGGAAGCCGGGCATGGTGGCGCACGCCTTTAATCCCAGCACTTGGGAGGCAGAGGTAGGAGGATCGCAGAGAGTTCGAGGCCACCCTGAGACTACATAGTTAATTCCAGGTCAGCCTGGACCAGAGTGGGACCCTACCTCGAAAAACCGAAAAACCAAAAAAAAAAAAAAAAAAAAAGTAAGGTGGAGCTGGGCACGGGGGCACATGCCCTTAATACCCCTATTCAGGAGACAGAGGTAGGAGGATCCCTGTGAGTCTGAGATCAGCCTTGAGACTACATAGTGAATTCCAGGTCAGCCTGGACTAGAGCAAGACCCTACCTCAAAAAAAAAAAAAAAAAAAAAAAAGATGGAGAGTGACTGAGGAAGACAATTCAATGTCAACCTCCAGTCTCCACGTGTACACACACACACACACACACACACACACATGCACCAACAACCCCCCACACATTCACACACACACACACATATGAATATATTACCTACACACATGCACCACACATTATGAAAAAGATAGTTGTTAGCCATGTCCAGCATCAAACTGGGACTTGTTGAATGCTACTGAATGAAATCATATTGTTGCCACATGCAGCAAAAGGCCCATTTTTTTTTAATCTGCTTGTGCCTGTATGTGTATATTCATTTATGTGCAGATACAGGTGTGTGTGTGTGTGTGTGTGTGTGTGCGTTCATTCATAAGCAGGAACAGGTGCATGTTGGTGTGTGTATTCATTTATGTTCGGATGCAGGTGTGTGTGTATTCACTCGTGTGCAGGCTCAGGCGTGTGTGCAGGAACATGTGCTGGAGGCCAGAAGACAGCCTTGGGCATCAACCTCAGGACCACCATGCAATAGTTTGACACAAGGTCTCTCCCTGGCCTGAAACGTGTCAGTGAGACTAAACTGACAGGCCATAAGCCCCAGGATGCCCCGGTCTCCACCTTCTCAGAACTGGGACCACAAGCAGGCATGCACCACACCCACCTCTCTACAGGAACTCTGGTCCTCATGCATATAGGCTTGAGAGATGGCTTAGCCATTAAGGCACTTGCCAGCAAAGCCAAAGGACCCAGGTTCGATTCCCCAGCACCCACATGAAGCCAGATGCACAAGGTGGCACATGGATTGAAAGTTCATTTGCAGTGGCTAGAGGCCCTGGCATGCCTATTCTCTCTCTGTGTCTGCCTCTTTCACTCAAATAAATAAATAAAAATATTTTTAAAATGTATCTGGTCTGTGTGTTTTATTCTATCCTTCCTGCAACTTTTTTTTTTTTTTTTTTTTTTTACTGGAAAAGGTTTCAATATAGAAAAGTTGAAGGATTGAACCCCCGGGGACCCTCTCCCCATGTCCAGTCACTATTATTAATACCTTGTCATTTTTTTTCTTTTTTTGCTCAATGCCTCCTTTACTTTCCGTGCATGCATAAATGGACACGAGACAATGGGTGCTCCAGGGTCTCCAGTCACTGCAAATGAACTCCAGACACATGTACCACTTTATGAATCTGGCTTTACATGGATGCTTGGGAATTGGACCCTGGTCTTCAGGCTTTGTAGGCAGGTGCCTCAACTGCTGAGCCATCTCTCCAGCCCTGTTTTTGAGACTAATGGCATCTTCTCCATTCTCCAAAACACCTAACAATAAACCATGGGCATGAGCACAGTATGAGACACGAAGTTCCTCCCCTGATTGGCACCTTGTTCCAAGGGGCTTCAGTCTTACTAACTTCTGTGAGAACTCAGTGTAGAGAACTCACTGCTGGTATGCGGAGCCCCTGACAGACCAGATGCCGCTGAAATAGCCCACGAGCTGCTTCAGTTCAGGTGCAAACAGCAGGTAAATGTTTTTCTAAATATTTTATTTTTATTTATTTATTTGACAGAGAAAAAGAGGGAGGAAGGGGGGAGAGAGAACGGGCATGCCAGGGCCTCCAGCCACTGCAAATGAACTCCAGATGCATGTGCTCCCTTGTGCGTCTGGCTAACTTGGGTCCTGGGGTATCGAACCTGGGTCCTTTAGCTTTGCAGACAAACGCCTTAACTGCTAAGCCATCCCTCGGGCCCTAAAAAGTCTTTTGCGCTAATAAGTTAATTAATGCCATGAAATTTATGCTTATCGGCAAGCAGAGGCAATAGATAGAGCTCATTGGCCAGTAGTGGCTGCCTGGAGTGTGGGGTCACTGTGATTGATTAGCGATGTCTGCCACGGTACTGGACGGGCTCTGTTCTGAGCAGAACTGTTTTCCATACCTGATGTACATTTGCAAATACGGCATGTATGCAGAGTCGACACCTGCCCAGTCAAAAATAAATTTTGATGAGGATGCCTGCGCTCCTCCTGACTTCTTCATTGTGCCTTTTCTCCCTGGCGTCATTTCGCTACTCACCTGTGCAGACTCTCAGTCACGAGTCTCTTGCCATCTTTTGCCTGTTTACTGAGATGAGAGAAATGGTGGAAAGTTAGCAGACAAGCGCAGTGTCTGCTGCAATAGTAGTCAAAATCACACACACACACACGCGCACACACACATACACACGTGATAAATGTCCCGCAGGAGCATTGTGAAGAATAAAATACCTCCTCTCCCCTCCCTTTCAACCTGAAATAATTCAGTATTTCTTGCTGTCTTTCTTTGGGAAGTAGCTCTGGGGTGCAATTCCTCAAATGGGGAATATTTAAAAATATATCTACATCAAAATTTCTTTCCATACTTTAAGTGAAGATTCAGTACTCTGAGCCACTCACTGATGGTTTCTGGAAGTATTTTGCCATTTCAGTCAGGGCGCTCAGCCGAGTCATCTCTTATATAAAGACTTTCTGGGGGGCTGGAGAGATGGCTTACCTGTTAAGGCACTTGCCTGCAAAGCCAAAGGACCTAGGTTCAATTCCCCAGGACCCACGTAAGCCAGAAGCACAAGGTGGCACATGCATCTGGAGTTCATTTGCAGCAGCTGAAGGCCCTGGCACGCCCACTCTCTATCTGCCTCTTTCTCTCTCTCTCTCTCAAATAAATAAACAAATAAAATATTTTTAAACAGACTTTCTGGTGAGCCCACACAAGATATAAGTCACCCTATGCCTCCACAGAAAACACAATACATTTCAAAGAATTTGCGTGGAAATGGTCTAATTTCATCTGGCCTGGGGTCAGGAAGGGCATGAGTCTCATTTTATAGATGAAAATGCCAAGGTGTGTGAGATCAGAGTGACTTGCTTGGGACTGTATAAGTGGGACAGACTGGCCCAGGAATATTCTTTGGTAGAAAAGCCTGGTGCGTGTACCAGCTGCTTGAGAAATGCAGGCCAGTTCGTGAATGTCTCTGAGCCTCAGTTTTCTCATTTGTAAGACAACAAAAATAGCTACTGAGTAGGTTTGCTCGGAAGAGTACAGATGTGTAAAATACCTACCGCAGAGTGGTAGGCTCAGAAGCTGGCCCTTCAAACACGGATCTAAACAGGATGGGGGGATACAAGACCTGTGGTCCCAGCACTAGGGAGGCAGAGGCAGGAGAATCACGAGTTCAAGGCCAGCCTGGACCATATCATGAGACTCTGTGTCCAAAGGAGGGCTGCGGAGATGGCTCAGCTGGTAGAAGTGTTTGTCATGTAAACATGAGGACCTGAGTTGGATCTCCAGCACCCGCGTAGAAAATATAGAGGCACAGTAAGTTAAACAAAACTACAACTCCAGGGCTGGAGAGATGGCTTAGTGGTTAAGCGCTTGCCTGTGAAGCCTAAGGACCTGGGTTCGAGGCTCGGTTCCCCAGGACCCACGTTAGCCAGATGCACAAGGGGGCGCATGCGTCTGGAGTTCGTTTACAGTGGCTGGAAGCCCTGGCATGACCATTCTCTTTCTGTCTCTCTCTCTGTCACTCTCAAATAAATAAATAAAAATGAACAAAATTTTTTTTTAAAAAAAATACAACTCCAAGCTGGATGTAATGGCCTATGCCTTTAATCTTGGCAAATGCCTTGACAAATCCCAGCACTCAGGAGGCAGAGGCAGGAGGATTGCCATGAGTTCAAGGTCATCCTGGGCTAGAGTGAGACCCTACTGCAGAAAAAAAAAAAAAGCAGAGTGTGTTGTGCACTCTTCCAATCCCAGCACTGAGGAGGCTCCTTGGGGCTTGCTGGCTAGCTAGTCTAGCTGAATTGGTGAGCTCCAAGTTCTATGAGTGACCCTGTCTCAAATAATAAGGTTGAGAGTGAGTAAGGAAGACACCTGACATTGATCTCTGGCCTCCGCATATGCACACACACACACAGAAGCGTGCATCTACACACTTACACACCACATACATACACAAAACATGACATACATACCCAAAAGATTACTGAAGATAGATCCATCTGGCTATTACCCTAAATAGCAAAAGGTGCAAATGAGTTAAGGATCCTGAGATGAGAGAAGACCCAGGACTGCCCCATAGCTACCTAAATACAACATCTATCTTTCTCTTTAAAAACAAAAAATTGGGCTAGAGAGGTGGCTTAGCGGTTAAGCGCTTGCCTGTGAAGCCTAAGGACCCTGGTTCAAGGCTCGATTCCCCAGGACCCATGTTAGCCAGATGCACAAGGGGGCACACGCGTCTGGAGTTCGTTTTCAGTGGCTGGAGGCCCTGGTGCATCCATTCTCTCTCTTCTCACTCTCTCTCTCTCTCTCTCTCTCTCTCTCTGCTTCTTTCTCTCTCTGTCACTTTCAAGTAACTAAATAAAAAAAATTTTTTTAAATTATTTTCAAGGAGAAAGAGAGAGAATGGGTACATCAGGGCCCCTAGTCACTGCAAATATACTCCAGATGCATAACCACTTCATTCATCTGGCTTCACGTGGGCACTGGAGAATCAAACCTGGGTCGCTAGGTCTTGCAGGCAAGCACCTTAACCTCTGAGCCATCTCTCCAGCCCACAGCACTTATCTTTCTAAGAGAGAGTCAAAGGAGACTACACACACATGCACACGCACACGGAGAGAGACCTTTGGAAAATGGAGACAGAGATTAGAGTAATGCTACCACACACCAATGAACACCCACAGCAGGCTGGGGAGATGGCTTAGAGGTTAAGGCACTTGCCTGTGAAGCCTAAGGACCCAGGTCCAATTCCCCAGAACCCACGAAAGTCAGATGCACAAGGTGGCGCATGTGTCTGGAGTTCGTTTGCAATGGCTAGAGGCCCTGGCGTGCCCATTCTCCTCCCCCCTCATAAATAAATAAATACATAAATAATAAAATAACATCCATGTCACCAGAAGCTGGTAACAGATGTCATGCAATGTCCCCTTCATCTCCAAGAACACAAGAAATGATGCTTTCTCGGAACCCCTGAAGAGAATATGCCTTGATTGCAGGGCAGTGAAAGAGATTTGGGCCTTCTGGCTTCCAGTACTATAAAAGAATAAATTTTTGTTTTAAGCCACAAGGTCTGTGGTAGGTGCTTACAGCAGCTATAGGAAGCAGCAGTGCTCATGCCTGGCATTGGCTAAGTATCTAATAAATAGTGATCCTGACCTTGCTAATGTCACAACAGGCTTGTAAATTAAACAGTGGGTGGCAAACTGGTCCTGCAGGCAAATTCAACACAGCTCTGTTTTATCAATAAAGTTTTTGTTGAGAAACAACAGCCCATAAATTGTTTTACCGATAAAGTTTAATTGAGACATAGCAGTGCTCATTTGCTTGCATACCATCCAGGATTGTTCTCACACAATAGTAACAGAGTTCAGAAGCCAGAAAAACTTATGTAGTGGGCGTGCCAGGGCCTCTAGCCACTGCAAACGATCTCCAGACGCATGCGCCACCATGTGCATCTGGTTTATGTGGGTCCTGGGGAATCAAACCAGGATCCTTAGGCTTCACAGGCAAAGCCATCTCTCCAGCCCTCAAGTGTAAAATATTTAATAGCTACAAATATGCAAAGGCTGTACTGCCACCTCACCTCCTTGTGTACCACGTTGCATTGTGGGACCCAGCCTCTGAAAATGCACTTTAGAACTTGGTCAGTGACCACACTCTACTGTGGTGGATCCCCCATCTGTTGGATTTGGGCTGGGCCTGATGACCAATGGAATATGGCAGAAGTGATGTTGTGTGACTCCTGAGCTGGTTCCTTTAAATCCTGTCCTGGAGAAACTCGAGTTAAAGTACCACCACCCTGAGGCTGCCAAGTTGGGAAGAAAGTCACACAGTGGGAAAGAGGCTCCAAGGAGAAAGGCAGTAAAGAGTAAGGAGGGGTGGGGGGCTGGAGAGATGGTTCAGCGGTTAAAGTACTTACCTATAAAGCCTAAGGACCTAGGTTTGAATCCCCAGTACTCACATAAAGCCAGATGTACTTTGCAGTGGCTAGAGGCCTTGGTGTGCCCATTCGCTCTCTTAAGTAAATACTGGTTTAAAGAATGAAGAGACCTGGGCATGGTGGCACACGCCTTTAATCCCAGCAGTCGGGAGGCAGAGGTAGGAGTATTGCCATGAGTTCAAGGCCACCCTGAGACTACATAGTGAATTCCAGGTCAGCCTGGGCTAGAATGAGACCCTACCTCAAAAAATAAAAAATAAATGAAGGGAAGAGCCATAGGAGCTCAGGGTGGGAGGTTCTGAGTAAGATTCCATCTCCTAGTCAACTCACAGAATCATTGGAAATTCTATAATTTTGTCAGGCAAGGTGGTGCACACCTGTAATCCCAGGAGGCAGAGGCAGGAGGATTTCGAGTTGTGAGTCAACCTGGGCTATTTAGTAACACCTGTTTAAATAATAATAATAATTAATCAATTTGTTGCTAGACACTAAGTTTAGGGACTGCTTATATGGTAAGAGATAATCAGAAGAACACCTTCATATGCAAGGCTGGGATTACAACATCTTTGATAAGTAACCCGAACTCATCATTCATGAAGAAATATGAATACACTACATTTTTTTTCCTAAAGAAGAGGAGATGGGAGTGCGTGGATTTATGGCATGTGTTTTTGTTTAATTCCTTTTTTTTTTTTTTTTTCTTTTTTTGAGGTAGGTCTCACTCTAGCCCAGGCTGACCTGGAATTCACCATGTAGCCTCAGGGTGACTTCAAACTCATGGTGATCCTCCTACCTTTGCCTCCCGAGTGCTGGAATTAAAGGCGTGCACCACCACGCCCGGCTGCTTAACTCCCTTTCCTAATACTTAATTCAAAGCCAGTGCTATGCGTCTCAGTTTGTGGCTGAGAAAGCGGAGCCTTCCAGGGTGGCCTGCCCTCAGCAGATGGCAGAGCCACACAGCTTACAGTTCCTGTAGTGCGGGCATGTCCAACCTGCAGCCCAACACATTTCTAGATGCCAGCATCATGTCGCAATGTCGGGCGGCTGGGTACCTTTGCAGTCAAGGGCACACCCCTGCCTTCCACTGGCTTCCAGAAAGATGGTCTGTAAATAGCAGGGGACACTTATGCTTCTGCCGCAGCAGGGGGCATCTACCACCTTCTCATTTGTTGAGTTCTTTTCCTTTTATTGTTATTTTTGTGTTGCTGGTTTTCTTTTTTTTTGGGGGGGGGGGGAGTTTCGAGGTAGGGTTTCACTCTATCCCAGGCTGACCTGGAATTCACTATGTCATCTCAGGGTGGCCTCAAACTCACGGCAATCCTCCTACTTCTGTCTCCCGAGTGCTGGGATTAAAGACCTGCACCACCTCGCCCAGTTTGTTGTCTTTCAAGGTAGGATCTCACTGTAGTCCAGGCACCTGGAATTCACTACGTAGTCTCAAGGTGGCCTCTAATTCATGGTGATCCTTCTACCTCGGCCTCCCAAGTGCTGGGATTAAAGTTGTGTATGTGGAGTATTTATGACTCAGTCTAAGATGAAGTGAATATCAGCTACCTGGGGCAGTAGGTTGGTGAGGCTGCTAATGGACACACAACTATTTTGTTTTGTTTTGTTTTTGCTTTTCGAGGTAGGGTCTCACTCTGGCTCAGGCTGACCTGGAATTCCCTCACAAGCACGAGGACCTGAGTTCAATCCGCAGCACTGACATATGAAGCCAGACAGGGTCGCATATGCCTGTGACCCCAAAGCTGAGGAAAGGGCGCAGAGAGAAGGATGGCTGGGGCTCCATGGTCACCAAAGTTGCAAACAGCAGGGAGCTCCAGGTTCAGTAAGAGACTCCGGCTCAGGGAAATAAGATGGAGGAGTGAAGGAGGAGGACACCTGCTGTCTTCCTCCGGTCTCTGCATGCATGCCTATAGGACACATCCGCACACATATGTGCATATACCCTACACCATACACACGCGTGCGCATACACACACACACACCAGAAAGCACAAAAGAAGTACAATGATAGGGCTGAAGATATAGCTCAGTGGTAGAACACTTGAATGGCATGTTGAAGGTCCTAAACAACCCTCAGTGCAAAGAATGAAGCAAGGAAGGATGGAGAGAAGGAGGAAAGGGAAGAAGGAAGGAAGGAAAAGAAGAAAATGAAGGGAGGAGGGAAAGAAGGGAAGGGCAAAGGAAGGAAAAAGGAAGACAGAGAAAGAAAGAAAGAAAGAAAGAAAGAAAGAAAGAAAGAAAGAAAGAAAGAAAATAACAAAAGAAAGAGCGAGAGACAAAGAAAGAGCGAGAGAGAGAACGAGGAGTTAATTGCGCTGGATTCTGTGCCTTTCACAGAAATTCAGTCTTGCCTCTTTGCTCCCTGGGATCCAGTGTCCCAGGAGTGAGACCGGTTTCATATTCTAGGCTCTCGGCTGGTGCTGAGGTCCAAGGAAGAAAATCCAGGGCAAGGGGTCCAGGGGTCCCTTGGGGGAGATGGACGAGTAACCAACTATGACGGAACAACACATCCGAGCTTGATGACGAGAGAAGCCGAAAGGCCTTCAGGAACGCAGCGGGATCCGCTGTGTCTGCGCTTCTAACCTGCTGCCCCATCGGAGCAAAAAAAAAAAAAAAGCCATGCCCAGAGGGATTGTCCCCGACACCCCAGTACCACGCACAGAGCTCCCATGCCCTCCACCTCCCTGCCTGGTCGCCACGCCTTCGCAGACCTCTGCCCGTGCCGCTCTATGCCAGCCTGGCGCTGCATTCGCATGTGAGTTACATCGCACGCAGGATGCGTTCCCAGCAAAAGCCACTCTTCATTCCAAGCTTTAAGGTCAAGCCAGAGGTAGCCAGGTGCTATGGTTTGACCTTGTCCTCCAAAGTTCAGATGTTAGAAATTCTGTCCCCAAATCACATACTGATGGTATTTGAAAGGGCGGGTGTGCAAGGCCGTGAGTGAGGGGGTTCCACGCGGCGGTAGAGGCCTGCACTGACACATGGCCCCTGGCTCTCGCAGCGGATGAGCAGCAAGGTGGACCTTACCAAAGGACAGTGCCTTGGTGCTGGACTTCGCAGCCTCCCAGGGGGCCAGGGAATACTTTCCTTATACATTCCTTGTCTGTTACAGCCATAGAAAACCAAGACACCAGGGGAAGAAGGGATGAGCGTTGCTTTCCAAGTCAAAGACACAAGAAGCTGTGAGTGTATTTAGTCAAATTCCAGGAATGGTAACTAGCTCCCTGTGGCCATCACAAGATACAAGTCAGGTGACAATGAGTGTTAGTTAGGACAGTAAACAGAGGCTGTAGACTCTTATGGAATACATAGGTGGTCCCAGCAGCCCAGGGATAGAAGCACCAGTACGTCCACCAGAGGATGAGCAAAACATGATCAGACACAAGAACAGGAATGAAGTCGGGCTGGAGGGATGGCTTAGCCATTAAGGCACTTGCCTGCAAAGCCTAAAGGACCCAGGTTCGATTCCCCAGTACTCGCCCACATAAGCCAGATGCACAAGCTGGCGCATGCGTCTAGGGTTCGTCTGCAGTGGTTGGAGGCCCTGGCGTACCTATTTATTCTATCTGTCTCTTGTTTCTCTCTCTCTCTCATAAATAAATATTTTTCTCATAAATAAAATATTTTTTTCAAAAAAAGAATGAAGTGCTGACACATGCCTCGTGAGGAACCCTTAAAGAGGTCATGCTAAGTGACAGGAGCCCATCACAGAAGCCCAGTGGGGCACAATTCTAGAGCAGGTAAATCCACAGGAACGGAACACAGGTTACATGTGACCAGGGATCCACAGAGAGAGGAAACCAGGGTGACCCTTCTGGGTAGAGGGTTTCCTTTGGGGGTATGTAAGTACTGTGGAACTAAAGAGGGGGCAAATGCAGCACATGACACTGTAAATAGAACACTTATTATTATCTGTGTGTGTGTATGTGTGTGTGTGTGTGTGTATCTGCATATGGACATGCATGTGAGGTCAGAGGACAACTTTGGAGTGTTGGTCCTCCTTCCACCTTTTTTTTTTTTTTTTTGTAATTTTTTTTATGAAGGGAGAGAGAAAATTGGCGCACCAGGGCCTCCAGCCACTGCAATTGAACTCCAGGTGCACGCGCCACCTTGTGCGCATGTGTGACCTTGCGCTTGCCTCACCTTATGCATCTGGCTTATGTGGGATCTGGAGAGTCGAACCTGGGTCCTTAGGCTTTGCAGGCAAGTGCCTTAACTGCTAAGTCTCTCCAGCCCCCTTCCACCTTTTGGAGACAGGGTCTTTCTTGTTGCTTGCCAGTGGGAAGGCCAGTTTAGTCGGCCCCCAAGCTTTCTGATTCTTCTGATTTGGCCTCCCACTGCTCTGTTCTGTGTGTGTGTACGTGTGCGTGTGCATGTGTGTGTGTGCTGGGATTACAGATGCATGCAGCACTCACTGTATGTCCAGCTTTTATATGGGTGCTGGGGCCCCAACTCTGGTGGACAGGCTTGTGAAGTATCTTTAAAACACGGAGCCTTCTCCCCAGGCCTAAATAGAACACTCTGTATTTATTTATTTATGTCATGTAAATTTGCCCTGATTTTTTTTTTTTAAGCATGACAGGCATAGCTTCCTGGTTCAGGGAATGTCTGTGTCACGAATTGAAGGGTTTTCTTCGCAAAGTCGACCTCAGACTCCGAGGCAGGATCCCCACTCTGAGGCTACGACCCCCCCAACACACCATTCCTCGGGACCAGGGGCCGCCTTCAGGAAGGGGAGCTTCCTGCTTCTCTCCAGCACTGGCGCTTTCAAAGCCAAGGTCGAGGTAGGCAAGGCCAAGGCCGGGTCCAGACAGGAAGCTCTGCTTCCGGCTAGGCCAGCCGCAGAGGAGAGCTCCCCAAGGAGGGCCTTCATCCGATCTGCCTGTGACGAGAGCCCCTTCCCCACTTCTTCCCCCCAACCTGCAGGCCTGTGGCAGGGAAGCCCCTGCCAGGCGCACACTTCACCCTGGAAATTTGGGGAGCAGCGGGAATCCTTGCACAATCTTCCATACGCTGGTTTTAAATTCCTTCCACATAACGTCCAACACCCCCCCCCTCCCCGGCTTTGAGTCTTTCTTCTAAAACCACAATTGTATTCTAGTTCAAGGAACTGGGCGGAACTCAGCAAGACAGTCAGAAACTTCCAGGGCATGGAGGGCGCCATGGCTATAGGCAAGGCCTGTCAGAGTTCCGCCTTGGTTTCTCAAATGCCTGATCTTGATCACAAGTAGAGAATTAACTTTTCCCTGCAGGTAAAGGAGACCACCCACGGCTCCCAAGTGCACAGCAGCAGGAGCAGGGAAAGCCAATCTGGGTATCTACTCATGGTGCCAGGGATCTGGGTGAGAGAGCAGCCCTGTGCTATGAGGGAAGTATTCAAAAGAAAGCAAAGTTGGGCGTGGTGTGCACACCTGGGATCCCTTCACTCAGGAAGCAGAGGCAGGAGAATCAGAAATTCAAGGTCATCCTTTGCTTACATAGTAAGTTTGAGGCCGGGCAGAGCTACATGAGACTCTGTCTCTAAACAAAATCAGCAGTGGACTGGGGACATGGCTCAGCCATTAAAGGCACTTGCTTATAAAGCCTGCTGACCCCAGTTCATTTCTCCAGTAGCCACCTAAAGCCAGATGCCCATAATGATGCATGTGTCTGGAGTTCGTTTCCACTGGCAAGTGTCCCTGGCATTCTCCCTCTCTCCTCTTGCAAATAAATACATAAAAATATTTTAGGCAGGCATGGTGGTGCGCACCTTTACTCCAAGGCACCCGAGGCAGAGGTAGGAGGATCGCCATGAGTTCGAGGCCAGCCTGAGACTACAGAGTGAATTCCAGGTCATCCTGGGCTGGAGCAAGACCCTACCTTGCAAAACAAACAAACAAACAAATATATATTTTAAACACTACCACCAGGAGCTGGAGAAATAGCACAGTGGTTATTAGTGTCTCCTGTACAAGCACGATGGCCTGAGGGAGGCCTGAGACCACCAGAGTTTGATTCCCCAGCATCCATGCAAACGGCTGGGAGTGGCCACGAATGTCTGTAACTCCTTTGGGGAGCAGAAGCTGGAGAATCACTGGGGCTCCCAAAACCCAGCAAGCTCCTGAATCACTGAGACTATCTGAAGTCTGAAACACGCAGATGAGCAATAGAGGCGGACACTCAACATTCTCCTGCAGCCTGCATGCACAGGTACATGCGTACATCACACGCCACACCACACATACTACACATGTGCCAAATTAATTAACCAATTACATTTAAGAAAAAGGCAGATAAAACAGAAATCTAAATAAGTTTTACAATTTTTTTTTTGTTGTTGTTGTTGGTTGGTTGGTTGGTTTTTGGTTTTTTGAGGTAGGGTTTCACTGTAGCCCAGGCTGACCTGGAATTCACTACGTAGTCTCAGGATGGCCTCGAACTCACAGCGATCCTCCTACCTCTGCCTCCCGACTGCTGGGATTAAAGGCGTGCGCCACCACGCCCGGCTTAAATTTTGCAATTTTGAAATGAAGATTTTTCTACCTCTTCATGCATATTCTAGGAGGACTAAACAGTGAGGAGAAGGGAGGTCTACCTGCATGCATACGAGGCACTCTCTGATCATGGTTCAGGCATTTTCCACTAGGCAAAAGGTAAGGAACAAGTCCCCCGTGGGGAGCCTAGGAAACAGGCCTTCAGAGCAAGCTGCTTCATGAATATTCTATAGTCATCCTCAACTTGGGGCAACTCTACTACACACACACACACACACACACACACACACACACTTCCCATTCCCAGGGGATGCTTGACCATGTGTCCGGGGATATTTTTGCTCGTCACAAATGGAATGGGTGCCACATGCATTAAGTAGAGGTTGGGATGCTGCTTAACATCCAATAGTTACCAGAATAGCCACTAACCCAAAGAATCACCTAGCCTAGAATATCACTTGGTGCCAACGTAGAAAAAGCCAGTTGGAGGCTGGAGAGATGGCTCAGAGGTTGTGCTTGCCTGCAAAGGCTAACAGCCTGAGTTCAATTCCCCACTACCCACGTAAAGCCAGATGCACAAAGTGGCGCATGCATCTGGAGTTCATCTGCAGTGGCTAGATGCCCTAGTATGCACATTCTCTCCCCCCCTTTCTCTCTCCTTGCAAATAAATAAATCAAATGTAAGAAAAAGCCAGTTGGACTATATTTCCAACAAACACCTTTTTTCTTTTGGTTTTTCAAGGCAGGGTCTCACTCTAGTTCAGACTGACTTGGAATTCACTATGGAGCCTCAGGGTGGCCTCAAACTCACAGCCATCTTCCTACCTCTGCCTCCCGAGTGCTGGGATTAAAGGCGTGCACCACCACGCCCGGCAACAAACACCATTTCTCTATGTTGGGTACATTATGATTGGTCACAGAAGGAGCCAGCTACTAAGAAGTGCAGTCAGGCCGGGCATGGTGGCAGCACACCTTTAATCCCAGCACTGGGGAGGCAGAGGTAGGAGGATCGCCAGGAGTTCAAGGCCACCCTGAGATTATATAGTGAATTCCAGGTCAGCCTGGAAACCCTACCTTGAGAAACCAAAAATAAAGAAAAAAAAAAAAAAGGACTGGAGTCAGGAGGATCAGAAGTTCAAGGCCTGCTTTGGCTACAGAGAAACTTTCAACTTTAAGGTCAGCCTGTGCAATTTAATGTGACTCTGTTTCAAAATTTAAAAAAAAAAAAGGCCAGGCGTGGTGGCACACGCCTTTAATCCCAGCACTCGGGAGGCAGAGGTAGGAGGATCACCGTGAGTTCGAGGCCACCCTGAGACTCCATAGTGAATTCCAGGTCAGCCTGGGCTAGAGTGAGACCCTACCTCGAAAAAAAAAAAAAATCCCACATAATTTTTGATAAAAGCTGGGTAATAGAGTATTTTCCTAGTGCATGCGGTGTCCTAGGTGTCCACAAGGGTAGGGGGGCTGGCTAGGTGGTTGAAGGTGCTTGCTCTGCAAACCTGACAACCAGAATTTAGATCCCAGCACCCACATAAACTGGATGCAAAGCGTAAACCCAGTGCATCCATCCATGGCTATGGGAGGTGCAGTCGTGCGAATTCTGAAGCCTGTGTGTGTGTGTGTGTGTGTGTGTGTATTAATCAGGGCACACTAGAGGAACAGAACTGATAAAATCAATTGTAGTAAAAAGAATTTTTTTTTTTTTTTTTTTTTTTTGGATTTCGCTGTAGGGTCTCACTCTAGCCCAGGCTGACCTAGAATTCACTATGTAGTCTCAGGGTGGCCTCAAACTCACGGTGATCCTCCTACCTCTGCCTCCCGAGTGCTGGCATTAAAGGCGTGGGCCACCACGCCTGGTGTAAAAAAAAGGGGGGGGGAATTTATTGGATTGGCTTATCGAAGTCCAAGAACAGCAGTCTGCAGAATTGAGAGTCAAGGAACGCGGTAGCTGCTCAGTCCACGAGGCTGGATGCCTCAGCAGTCCCAATCCAGCACTGAAGTCCTGGAGGCTTCCTGGAGAGCCTCTGCTCTTCAGTCCCCGCTGGGAGGCTGGGGAAAGTTGGTTCTAGTGCTGAGGAAGGACAACAGGACAGGAGAGATGCAGGACAGGAGAGATGCATGTGCGAGTGAAGGCGCTCAACGGCGGCAGCGCGGACAGCCAGGGAGGAGGAAGGGGCCCCCCACCAAGAAGAGCCACCCACTCTGGGGGAAGGACCTCCTCCTCCAGTTAATCCTTCCTGGAAGCACCCTCAGAGACCCACTCAAGAAGAATGAATGTCTGTGGATCCCTAACCAGATCAGGTTGACAACAGAACTTAACCATCATCCCGGTTCGATTCTCCAGGACCCACATAAGCCAGATGCACAAGGGGACTCACGCATCTAGAGTTCGTTTGCAGTGGCTGGAGGCCCTGATGTGCCCATTCTCTCTCTCTCTCTCATTGACTTGCCTAGATTTCTTGGTCAAAAACACAATGGCATAACCTTGAGGGTGTGTTTCTGAACCCTTCACTGTGTTCTACTGCTCTATCTTAACAATCAACTTTTTAATTAAAAATTTTTAAAATTATTGATTTATTTGAGAGAAAGAAAGAGGCAGAGAGGAGAGGCTGGAGAGACGGCTTAGCAGTTAAGGCACTTGCCAGCAAAGCCAAAGAACCCAGGTTCAACTCCCCAGGACCCATGTTAGCCAGATGCACAAGGGGCACACACATCTGGAGTTCGTCTGCAGTGGCTGGAGACCCTGGCATGCCCATTCTTTCTCTCTCTCTACCTGCTTTTTTCTGTATCTCTCTCTCTCTCTCAAATAAATAAATAAAAATAATTTTTTAAAAATTAAAAAGTTATCGGTTTCTGCAGCCTACGGGAAGGATGTTGGTGTTGAGGACATTTACCGCCATGGCTTCCGGTGCTTTGGCAAAACCTCAGATGCGAGGTCTTCTGGCGAGGCGTCTGCGGTTTCATATCATTGGAGCATTCATTGTCGCTGTGGGAGTTGCATGTGCCTATAAGTTTGGTGTGGCTGAACAAAGAAAGAAAGCATATGCAGATTTCTACAGAAATTATGATTCCATGAAAGATTTTGAGGAGATGAGGAAAGCTGGTATCTTCCAGAGTACAAAATGATTTTGGAAAATAAAGAGTTTCTTTGCTTTGAATTCCATAGAAGTTTCGTCGCTGACCTGTGTTCCTGAACTGTGAATATGTGGGTTAAGGAATTGTTTCTCTCAATAAATAAAAATTACTATGGAAAAAAAAATTAAAAAGTTGTGCAACCAAGAGTGATGGGCTCGTGGACTACCTATGGGGAAAAGATTAGCATCATACCTTACACCACACCAAGGTTACACAAAAATTAGCCAAAAACCACCAATAGACTTAAACATGAAAGCTAAGACTATAAAAGTTCTGGAAGAAAATATAGGAGAAAATCTCTGTTCTTAAGGGTGTGCAGAGCTCTGTAAAGAATGACTTGAAAAACACAGACCATAAACAATGATCAGTGAGAGCTTTTGATACTTTAAAACTTAGCTCCGTAAAAGATGTGGTTAAGAAAATGAAATGTCAAGCCACAGGCTTGGAGAAAAAAATTAACAAAGGGCTTATCTAAAAAGAAGCCTGGGGCTGGAGAGATGGCTTAGTGGTTAAGCACTTGCCTATGAAGCCTAAGGACCCAGGTTCGAGGCTCGATTCCCCAGGACCCACGTTAGCCAGATGCACAATGGGGCCCATGCATCAGGAGCTCGTTTGCAGTTCAGGAGGCCCTGGCACACCCATTCTTTCCCTCCCTCTCTCTCTCTCTCTCTCTCCCCCCTCTCTCTGTGTCTGTTGCTCTCAAATAAATAAATAAACAAAAAAATAAATAAATAAATAGATAAATAAAAAGAAGCCTTACAATGTAATCTAATTTTTATTTATTTAAGAGAGAGAGAAAGAAGCAGATAGAGAGAGAAATAATTGATACACCAGGGCCTCTAGCCACTGAAGACAAACTCCAGACACATGCACCACCCCATACATGTGGCTTTATGTAGGTACTGAGGAATCAAACCTGTGTCCTTTGGCTTTGCAGGCAAGTGCCTTAACCACTAAGCCATCTCTTCAGCCCAATTTTTTTAAATTATATTTTGTTTATTTATTTGAGAGAGAGAAAAAGAGACAGAGATGTTAGTAGATAGATAGATAGATAGATAGATAGATAGATAGATAGATAGAGAACGGACACACCAGGGCCTCTAGCCATTGCATAGGAACTCCAGACTCTTGTGCCACCTTGTGCATCTGGCTGATGTGGGTCCTGGGGAATCTAACTTGGGTCTTTAGGCTTTGCAGGCAAGCATCTTAACCCCTAAGTCATCTCTCCAGCTCCCACCTCAGCCCAACCTAATTTTTTTAAATATTTTTTTATTTTTATTTATTTGACAGAGAAAGAGGGAGGGGGAAGAGAGAGAGAATGGGGGCGCCAGGGCCTCCAGCCACTGCAAATGAACTCCAGATGTGTGCGCCCCTTGTGCATCTGGCTAACATGGGTCCTGGGGAATCGAACCTGGGTCCTTTGGCTTTGCAGGCAAATGCCTTAACCACTAAGCCATCCCTCCAGCCCAGCCCAACCTAATTTTTAAAGAATAAAAGATATTTAAAAAGGCACTCCTGAAGGAGTGTTAATGCTCCGGAACAGTCTCAGGAACAGTCATCATTGGCCAGCTGGGTGTTTCTGTAACAAAACACCTGAAGTATTCCACTCAGAAAGAAGACAAGCTCATTGTGGCTCACAGTTTGGGGGCCTCAGTCTGCAGTTGGCTGGGACTTTGGTGGGCAGCCCATCATGATAGGGGCATGTGGCAGAAGAGGCTGCTCACCTCGGGGTCAGGAAGCAAACAATCCGGAGGAGACCAGGCCCACTCTCAATGGCCTAAGACCTTCCACTAGGCTCCGCCTCTTTTTAAATTTTTGTTCACTATTATTGTTTGGTTTTTCAAGGTAGGGTTTCACTGTATCTCAGGCTGACCTGGAATTCACTATGTAGTCTCAGGGTGGCCTCGAATTCATAGCAATCCTCCTACCTCTGCCTCCTGAGTGCTGGGATTAAAGGCATGCACCACCACACCTGGCTAGACTCCACCTCTTAAAGATCGCACCACCTTCCAATAGTACCATGGACTAGAGACCACATCTTGAACATATAGGCCTCTGGAGAACATTCCAGAGCCAAACTATACCAGACAGCAGGAAATGCAAGGAATAGCCACAATGAGATAGCACCACACATTCATTAGAATGGCTAAAATTTAAAAGACTAACGAAAGACGGGGGGGATAGCTCACTGGTAAAGTGCTTGCTTTATAAGCATGAGGACCTGAGTTAAATCCTCCATGCCCACATAAAAATGCTGGGCACAGGCTGGAGAGACGGCTTAGTGGTTAAGGTGCTTGCCTGTGAAGCCTAAGGACCCATGTTCAACTCTCCAGATCCCACATAAGCCAGACACACAAGGTAACACTAGTGTGTGGATTACAGCGGCTGGAGACCCTAAAGCGCCAATTCTCTCTCTCTCTCATATAAAAAAAAATGTTAGGCATGGTGGTGCATGCTTGTAATCCCAGTGCTGGGGAAGAGGGGCAAGAAAGATCCCTGGACTCGCTGACCCACCTATCTAGCCTACTTGGTGACCTTCAGGACAGTAAGAGACCCTGCCTCAAAAAACATGCATAGTGACTGGAGAGATGGCTTAGTGGTTAAGGCTCATACCTACAAAGCCTAAGGACCCAGATTCAACTCCCCAGAGCCCACATAAGCCAGACGTACAAGGTGATGCACACACAGGTGGCACATGCATGTGAAGTTCATTTGCAGTGGCTGAGGCCCTCGCATGCCAATTCTCCCTCTCTCTCTCTCTCTTGCTCTCTCTCTGCCCATAAATACAAATTTTAAATTATTTTTGAGAGAGAGAAAGAAAAGGCAGAGAGAGAGAGAGAGAGAATGGGCACACCAGGGCCTTCAGCCAGCGCTACAAATGAACTTCAGATGCACGCACCACCTTCTGCATCTGGCTTACGTGGGTCCTGGGGAATCAAATGTGGGTCCTGTGGCTTTTCAGGCATGTTCGGCTCTTCAGATCCCGCATAAGCCAGACGCACAAAGATGAGGCAAGCACAAGGTTGCACATGCCCTACTAGGTGGCTCATGCATCTGGAGTTTGAGTGCAGTGCTTGAGGCCCTGGCATGCTAATTCTCTCTCTGTCTCCCTCTCTCTCTGTCTCTCTCTCTCTCTCTCTCTCACTCTCTCTAAAATTAAAAACAAATTTAAAAATCATTTATTTATTTGAGAGAGACAGGCAAATAGAGAGAAAGAGAGAGAGAATGGGCACGCTGGGGCCTCCAGCCATTGGAAATGAGCTCCAGATGTGCGCACCACCTTGTGCATCTGGCTTTGATGGGTACTGGGGAATCCAACCTGAGTCCTAGGCTTCCCAGGCAAGTGCCTTAACCGCTAAGCCATCTCTCCAGCCCTCTTCTCTTCTTTGTGCACGTGTATGTGTGTGCGGAGCGTATGAGTATGTATGTGTATGCATGTGGACACTCATGTGCATGTGCCAGTACATGTTGTGGATGTGTGTGTGGAGGCCACAGGACCATGTTGGGTGTCTTCCCCTTTCACTCTCCACTTTTTTTTTTTCTTTTTTTGGTTTTTGAGGTAGGGTCTTGCTCTAGTCCAGGCTGACCTGGAATTCACTATGTAGTCTGAGGGTGGCCTCGAACTCATGGTGATCCTCTTACCTCTGCCTCCCCAAGTGCTGGGATTAAAGGTGTGCGCCACCACGCCCAGCCTTCACTTTATCCTTTGAGACAGGGTCCCTCACTGAGCCTAGAGCTCACAGATTTGGTTAGGCTAGCTGGCAGTGAGCCACAGAGAGTCTCTGCATCTGCCTTTCCAATGCTAGGATTGCAAGTATGCACCACCGTGCCCAGCACTTATACAGGGGTGCTGGGGATCTGAACTCATGTCCTCATGCTTGCTGAGTCATCTCCCCAACCCCATTATTCTTCTGCTCCCTCTCCCCATCTCCCTCCTCTTGCCTTCTCTTTTCCCCTTCCTTTCCCCTCTCCTTCCTCCTCGCCCTCTTCCTGAGACAGGCCTCCACACTCATGGCAAGAAGTAGGTTTAAAAAAAAAAATGATAATGGGCTGGAGAGATGGCTTAGCAGTTAAGCGTTTGCCTGTGAAGCCTAAGGACCCTGGTTCAAGACTCAATTCCCCAGGACCCACGTTAGCCAGATGCACAAGGGGGGCGCATGCGTCTGGAGTTCGTTTGCAGTGGCTGGAGGCCCTGGCACACCATTCTCTTTCTCTCTCTCTCTCTCTCTCTCTCTCTGTTGCTCTCAAATAAAATTTTAAAAAAAACTAAACAAAAAAAAAAAGATAATACTAAGTAGCTGAATGGTCCCCGGTGAGCAGTGGTTTGCCAAGATGCGCCCTGCTGGGGGCAATGGCAAGGCTTCCCTGGAGCAGCATGGAGCCCCAGCAGAGTGGGGACGGGCTTTGTCCTACATCAGTGATCACCTGACACCCCCCCCCCCGCCCCCAGCTCTCCCAGACCTGCTCTGCTCTGTACCAGACACCTGGGCTCTGCTCTGCTCCAGGAGCCGTGAGCAAGTGTCAGTTCTAAGGCTGCCCTGCCCCCCACCTGCAGAACCTCAGGGTCCTCTCACCACCTGCTGCCATCCCCAGAGACCAGATTCAACTCACCTTAACTGTCCTTTTGGGCAGTAATAAGATGTGGAGGTGACACTAAAGAGGCTTTTTTTCCGGGATGGAGAGATTGCTTAGTGGTTAGGGTGCTGCCTGTGAAGCCTAAGGACCCAGGTTCGATTCCCCAGGACCCACATAAGCCAGATGCACAAGGTGGCCATGCGTCTGGAGTTCATTTGCAGCGGCTGAAGGCCCTGGTGCACTCATTTTCTCTTTACCTATCTGCCTCTCTTTCTCTCTCTCTCTCTCTCTCTCATATAACAGATAAATAAAAATAAATTTTTTTAAGTTTTTTTTTTTTAAAGAGCTTGTTTTCCTCAGTGCAAGAGTAGGGAGGTGTTTTGGAGTCCTCTCCACGTCATTAAACTTCTGGGGCTGGGAGATGGCTCAGTAGTAAAAACACTTGTCCCACAAGGATAAAGACCTGGGTTTGGATCCCCGGGACCCAAATAAATGCTGGCCATGGTGGTACACACCTGTCACCCCAGCACTCGGGAGGCAGAGACAAGCTGATTAGCTATATTAGCCAAATCAACGAACTCTAGGTTCCATCAATAATGGGGACCACCATAAAGGGGGACGCCTGACACCGACCTGTGCTCTCCACGTACGTATGCACGCACTTGCACCTGCGCGCACACCCATACACACGCATACCCACACACACGCAAAGGAAGTTTTGCTTCCCTCCTTGGCCCCCTTGGGCACCTTCCCGAAGACACATGGCTTGGGGAGGAGGAGAGTCATGGATGCCTTAGCATGGTGTGTGATTTTTCTATGTGGACATCGTAGTCTTTCAATCCTACTTCAAAAGACGAGAGAAATCACTAGAATAGAAAAAGCGTTATCTTTGTAACTGGAACTCCAGGACTTGTGTCCCAGCTCTAAACTTTAGCTAGAGCTCTGGAAGGAATACGCAAGTCATGCAAAAGGGTCTCGTGAAGGCCTCTTAGCTGACAATGCTCGGGATTTGAGCACACTCTTTCTGGAGAGCCTCTGCCAGGCGCTCTGCCTGATGGAATCTGGTGCCTTTTCCCCTCTCTGATCCTTCCTTCCCCCCTTCCCCTTCTTTCTTTCTTTCTTCCTTCCTTTCTCACTCTAGCCCAGGCTGACCTAGAATCCACTATGCATCTCAGGCTGGCCTCGAACTCACAGACATCCTCCAACCTCCGCCTCCTTAGTGCTAGGATTAAAGGCATGCGCCACCACGCCCAACTTGGTGTCTTTGTCTCAATGCCCCATCATTGCACGAGGTCTGTGCCATCAACTCCATTCTGCAGGTGAGAACTTGGGGGGCAAGGCAGGTTACTGAGTGTTCCCTGAAGTCACAAGCCGGATAGTTGAGATTGGCTGAACCTGAGGAGGAAGACTAACAGGAGGAGGAAGAGGGGGGAGACGGAGAAGAAAACAAACAAGCCAAAAAAAAAAAAAAAAAAAAAGTCACACTTGTTTCCCTCCTGGAGCTCAGATCCCAGCTCTCCAGAGCCACTGGGATGTATAGTTCTGGAATGTTCTGCAAGGCGGGGAGATGGCTTGGCCATGCTGTCGCCTTCTCCCCTCCCCACCTGCTTGTTGCTCTCTGCTGGTGTCGCACCTCCTGCCTGCTGGGAGCAGCAAGCAGAGACAGGCTGGGTGAAGTGGGCACCATCTGCCCTGGCGTTCTGGAAGCTGTCTGAAGGTAACTTTGCACAAGCTCCCTCTGCCAGGAGGCCGAGGCACCTTCTGCAGCGCCACCCGGCTCCCATCCCCTCTCTGCCCGGATAAGCCGGCACCGGGAGCCAAGCAGCCCCTGGCACCGCACAGCCAGATGGCAGGGAAAACAAAACAAAAGTGACCTTGTTTGCAGAATGCCTCTTCCCCGGGAAAAGCTATTTTTGTGGCAGTTGTGAACCGAAGTCGTCTCGGCTGAATTCTCCTTCCCGGAGAGAGCTGTGGAATGTTAATCTGTTCCAAAGTTCAGTATTTTGATTAGAACCAGGAGTGCCAAATTTTGTCAGAAACATTTTGGAATGGGGTAGGCTGCCTCCACCTCCCCTACCCCCCCCCCCGCCTCTCCTGGCCACTGTACAAAGTGGGATCCAGGGCAATGTCTGTCACAAGCTGGAGATGACCGGAGAGAAGACCCCTCCCTGCAGTCTTGGCCTTACTGACCTCATCACCACAGAGCCACAGGGAGGGGTGGGAAGGAGCGGGCACAGGACAGGAGTGGAGCCACGCTGCTGGGACACACCCTGGGTCCTCTTGGAAAGAGCAAAGGAGCCTGGCACGGAGCCCAGAACATAGGGGTCATGAGGAAACACATGAATAAAAGAACACGCTTCCCCAAGATTGGAAGCCAGAGGTTTCTGCGACTAGAGATCAAGTGCAAAGGCAGTTATTGGAGTTCTGAATCCAGACAGCCCTTGGCTGTCTTTATCTTTGATTCTTTCCCCAATTCCCTCCACGTTTCTCTAGTCGTTTTTTTAATTTATTTTTCACACACACACCCCAACACAGTATGGGTGTGCCAGGGTCTCCTGCCATTGCAAATGAATTTCAGATTCATGCACCACTTTGTGCCTCTGGCTTTACATAGGTACTGGAGAGTTGAACTGGGGCCACAGGTTTTGTAAACGGGCACTTTTAACCTCTGAGTCATCTTTCCAGTCTCCTATGTAACTGGGATACCAAGTCTGCTCTTTCTCTCTCTCTTTTTATAAAGTATTTTTTTATATTTTATTTATTTGAGAGAAAGTGGCAGAGAGAGAAAGAGAGAGAGAGAGAGAGAGAGAGAATGGACATGCCAGGGCCTCTAGCTACTACAAACAAACTTCAGATGCATGAGCCACCTTGTGCATCTGGCTTACAGGGGTACTGGGGAATAAAACCTGGGTCCTTAGGCTTCACAGGCAAGCACCTTAACCTCTAAGCCATCTCTTCAGCCCTGCTCACCCAAACTCTTGACTTATTCCTCAATTGCAAAATGATAATAAGATGAAAAAGCACCCTTAATGCTCACCCCACTCCTGGTAGTTAGATACGGAGGCCTGACAGCCACCTCCCCAGGGCTTGACAGCAACATGCCAGTTATTTGTGGTCAGTCTGGTGGCCAAAAGGGATTTGGTTATATCTTGGGGTGCAGTGTTTAGGAGTATCCAGCTTGTCTGAGGGTCCTCATCTTTCCCCCAGGACAGTAGTGGTAGCATCAGTGAGCCTGGTAGAGTATCAGCTTCTTAGTGTATGATTCCAGATGACCACAGTACTGGGGGGTGTAGGACTAGATGCCTTGAAGACGCTGGCCTGGGCAAAGTTTCTGCCGTCACTTCCCTGGCATTCAGGACGCTGAGCGACTTCACATTCAATTCCATCCTGATTTCCGCTTTTTCCAGGCTCCATGCTCAGACTGGTAAAGAGCCCAGGCAGTGAACCAAGCTTCTCTTGAGACCCCTGCATGTCCGTGTTCCTTTAGTCCTGAAGGTGACTTGAGCACCTCCCAGACCCACCAGCTTCCACATGAGGAATTACACTCATCCCATTTTATAGGTAAAGCTGAAGTGTATCCAGAAACAGCAGCGATTTCAACTCCTGAGTCATGTTCTTCAGTGGTATAGACAAGGGGGGAGCGCTGCCCATGATTCAATAAATAACCCCCCACTCACGTTCATGCAAACAAGCCTAACTTAACTCAATGGGTTACAAAATAAAAAAAAAAATAAAGACATGAGAGTAGGAAGGGATTAGTTGGGAAGAAGGTATTTAGTGGATGTAGGAGGAAGATAAGAGAGGGTAATGTAGACAAATGAAATGGTCAGAAAATAAACTGGGCATGGTGGCACATGACTTTCATCCCAGCACTCCAGAGGCAGAGGTAGGAGGATCACTGTGAGTTTGAAACCAGCCTGAGACTACATAGTGAATTCCAGGTCAGCCTGGGCTAGAGTGAGACCCTACCTCAAAAAAAAATCATAATAATAATGATGATAATAATAAACAAAATAAAAATGAATAAAGAAAGAGAGATTTCAACTCCCATTTTCACTGGATCCCCATGGGCCTGGGTTCATCAAACTGCCCTGCGGGTCAAGCCCTTGCCACTGCTTATAAGTTGTGAATGGTGTTTACATTTTCTATTTTAAATATTTTTATTTTTATTTATTTATTTGACAGAGAAAGGCTCCGTGCGAGAGAGAGAGAGAGAGACAGAGAGAGAGAGAGAATAGGCACGCCAGGGCCTCTAGCCACTGCAAACGAACTCCAGACACATGCACCCCCTTGTGCAACTGGCAAACGTGGGTCCTGGGGAATCGAACCTGGGTCCTTTGGCTTTGCAGGCAAGCGCCTTAACCGTTAAGCCATCCCTCCAGCCCTGGTGTTTACATGTTTAAATGGTTGGGAGGGAGAGCCAAAGAAGGTTTTGTGACACATGAAAATTACCCATAACTAAAATCGCGATGTCCATAAATGAAGTTTTATGGGCCGGTAGCCTCGCTGACTGGCTTACGGGGTGGCCTGCATCTAGACTTCCAGCCTCAGAGGCCAAGCAGGACAGCTGTCACAGTGACAGTGTTGTGGGAAGCAGTCACCGCCGGCCCCTTTAAAGAAAAGGCAAGCCCTGCTGTGGACCACGGAGTCCCTAGAGGAAACAGAGGGGACCTTGGCTACTGAATGGACGTTAATGCCTTTAGCTTTTAGTGTGGCCTTTGAGAAACCTGGGGCCCAGGGACATGGCTCATGGGTAAAGCAGCCGCGTAGCACGCATGAAGCTGAGTCCCATCCCCAGTGCTGCAAAATAAACAAACAAATAAATAAAATACAAAAAAAAAATAGGGGAAAAAAAAGGCTGGAGAGATGGCTTTGCAGTTAAGGCACTTGCCTGTAAAACCTAAGGACCCAGGCTTGACTCCCCAGAATCCACATAAGCCATGATGAATACACATGCCTGCACATAACATGGCACACGGGTCTGGAGTTCAATCGCAGTGGCTAGAGGTTCTGGCATGCCAATTCTCTCCCCCTCCCCCTTGCTCTCTCCCTCTCTCATAAAAAATAAATAAATAAAATACAATTTTGAAAGAAATCTATAAAGAGCCTTAATCCTCATCTTCGACATAATAAGTCTCCTCATTTGTTTGGGCCACAATGAATGTCAAAAACCCATCTATAGGCTAGAGGGATGGCTTAGCAGTTAAGACACTTGCCTGTGAAGCCTATGGACCCAAGTTTGATTCCCCAGTACCCACGTAAGCCAGATGCACACGGTGGTGCATGTGTCTGGAGTTTGTTTGCGGTGGCCCCCCTCTCTCTTTCAAATAAATAAATAAAAATAAAAACCCATCTACAGAGGCCAGGGAGACGGCTCAGGGGATAAGTACTGAGTGCAGAGCCCCAGTGCCCATGTAAAAGCCAGACCCAGTGGTACATGTCTAGGACCCCACTGCGCTACAGTGAGATGAGAGGTGAGGTGGAGACAGGATTGGAAGCTTGTGAGCTATCTAGCCTGGCAAATGCAGCCACAAAAACAAAGAGACCCTGCCTTAACCAAGGTAGAAGGGAGGAATCAACCCTTGAAGTTGAATCTGACCTCCACACATGTACCACGGCGTGTGTGTGTGTGTGTGTGTGTGTGTACATGTGTGTGCGCGCTTGCATGCGAACGTGTGTGCATACACACACATAAACTCATTGTTGTAGCTTGAGTGTACAGTGTCCCCCATTGCTTCAGGTGTCTGTGATTCAGCCTGATACCTGGTGCCCAGCTGGTGGCAATTTGGGAGGTGGAGCCTTGCTGGAGGTGTGTTGTCGGGGGCGGGCTTTGGGTGGTATAGCTCGGCTCCCCTTTGCCAGAGTTCAGCCCTGGCTGCTTCCTGCCAGCTGCTATGGCCAGAGGTGATGCCAACTTCTCTGCTCTGCCATGCCATGAGGAAACTTCCCCTTGAGGCTGTAAGCCAAAAATGGACCCCTCCCTTCCCTCCACTGCTTTGGGTCAGGTTGGAAACGAAAGGGTATCTGCACCAGCCACCTACCATCTGTCCCTGCCACAGAGACTCTACACACAGACAGCAAGGGCGGTAAATTCACATCATAAAAAGATTAAGCACTTGAGGACTGGGGAGATGGCTTAGTGGTTAAAGGCACTTGCCTGCAAAGCTGAAGGACCCGGGTTCAATTCCCCAGTACCCTCATAAGCCAGATGCACAAGGTGGCACATGCATCTGGAGTTCATTTGTAGTGGCTGGAGGCCCTGGCATGCCCATTCTCTCTATCTGTGTCTTCCTATCTCTCTCAAATAAGTAAATAAATAAAATATTAAAAATAATTTTCAAAAGGATTAAACTTGAACGTGTGCAATAATTCCATGATGTTTTGTATATCCACAGTGTTGTACATTTGCCACATCTTTCAGTGATAGCCAAGTAAAATCCCTCGATCCCTTAAGAAATTCCCACCAGCCCCAGGCAACTGCTAATCTACTCTGTCTCTATAAATTTCCTCATTCCATACATTTCCTAAAAACAGCATCTAACGTATCTGGGACCTTCCGTGACTACTTTCCTTCACTTAGCGTCATGCTTTCAAAGTTCATCCATGGTCTGGTATATATCAGAACTCTGCTCCTTTAAAAAAATATATTTTTTTATTTATTTGGGAGTGACAGAAAGAGAGGCAGATAAAGATTGAACAGGCATGTCAGGGCCTCCAGCCACTGCAAATGAACTCCAGACGCATGCACCACCTGTGCATCTGGCTTATGTGGGTCCTGGGGAATTGAACCTGGGTCCTTAGGCTTTGCAGGCAAGGACCTTAGCCGCTAAGCCATGTCTTCAGCCCCTGTGCTCCTTTTTAACAGCCAAGCAATACTCCACCATGTGCCTCCAGATCTGTTGCCCACTGTGCTGAGGAAGTCTTGTTTGTTCCCATCCTCCGGCCGTTGTGATGTCTGCTTGAGCATACACAGACAGGCATTGGTTTGAACACCTGCATTCAGTTCTTCAGAGTATCCATCTAGGAGTGGATTCGCCGGAGCGATGGTGATTCTGTGTTTAACTTTGTAAGAACAACCAGAGTACTTTCCACAGTGGCTGCAGTTCAAAGCCTCGTTCTCCTCGCCACCAGTTCCCTCCGTCCACGCCCGACCCTGAGCCTGACGTGTGGTGTGTGCCATGAACACTTGCTGCAGGCATGTCTGAGCAAACGTGACGGCCTGCGGGCCACTTTGAAAGAACCCACCACCCAGATCCCTTCAACTGCCGCCCACCCTGCGGTGGCAGGGACAGGCAGGACGGAAACCTAAAGGAAGTCTCACAACACCTGTGGAAGATGGGTGGTGCCCAAGTCTCCCTTGGGTGGCAGCAGAAGAGGGGCAGAGAGAGGTGTCCCTGAAACAAACATTTGCTTGTCTGGTGGGTCATTTTGTACCGACGTGCAAGCCAAGCGCTTTCTAGCTACAAAGCCGGACGCTGGATGCTGGATGCTGGACTTCAGTGACCCGGTGAAAGGGGCTTTCGTTGAAGGTCCTTTCTCAACTCACCCAGGAAGCTGCAAGTGACACTGAAGCAAAACAGCCAAGCCAGCCAAAAGCATGGGAGGGAGCTGTCCTTGGAAGGCAGAGGAGCACTGGGGACAAAGAAATCGAGGAGTCTGGGGGATGAGCAGGATGGGAAATCCAGTGGGGGGGGGGGCTACAGGGGTATGGGGTGGTGGAGGAAAGAAAGCCAGGGCACATTGACCTTTCTAGGGAGGAATGTGGGGAGGCAGTGACCTGTCACTTGCTCTCTCCGTGGGTCAGGGACATGCCAAGCCAGCGAGAACAGCTAGCAGGTGCTCATGAGGCTGGGGCGTGGGGCCCTACTTCCAGTAAAGAGGGTGGTGATTCTCAATCCACCCACATCGCTGGAGTCCCAGTACCTTGGGAAGGATGAGGTCAGAGGGTAGGAACTACAGAGGGGAAGCCGGCTGTTACACAGAGGCAAAAGAAACTACATACACCACACACACACACACACACACACACACACACACACACACACACCCTCAACTAATGGCAAACAGGATGGACAGGTGGCTACATGGCCAACATCCTTTGGTTCACATCTGACTTTTACTTGATAGGATAGCAGCTGGGACTTCACCTTGTCAAAGAAGGCACTGACATTCTTTTTTTCTTTGTTTTTTGGCGGGGGGAGGTTGGGTTTTGAAGACAGGGTTTCACTGTAGCTCAGGCTGACCTGAAATTCACTATGTAATCTCAGGGCGGCCTCGAACTCACAGTGATCCTCCTACCTCTGCCTCTCAAGTACTAGGGTTAAAGGTGTGAGGGCTGGAGAGATGGCTTACTGGCTAAACACTTGCCTGTGAAGCCTAAGGACACTGGTTTGAGGCTTGATTCCCCAGGACCCACGTTAACCAGATACACAAGGCGGGGACACACGCCTTGTTCGTTTACAGTGGCTAGAGGCCCTGGCGTGCACATTCTCTCTCTCTCTCTCTCTCTCTCTCTCTGCCTCTTTCTCTCTCTGTCTCTCTCAAATAAATAAAAATAAAAACAAAAAAATTTTTTTTAAAAGGTATGCGCCACCACGCCCGGCAGCACTGGCATTTTTAAATGTCCTCCTGCCCTCGCAGGCCAAGAGTGACATGGCTGTTGACAGAGCTGGCCATGGGTTTGGACTGCCGCGTTAGTGAATAACATGGTAAGGACATAGTGATCCAGACTGGAGAGATGGCTTAGCATTTAGGGCACTTGCCTGTGAAGCTAAAGGACCCAGGTTCGATTCCCCAGGACCCACGTTAGCCAGATGCGCAAGGTGGCGCATGCATCTGGAGTTTGTTTGCAGTGGCTGGAGGCCCTGCCGTGCCCATTCTCTCTCTTTCTCTTCCTCCCTCCCTCCCTCACTCTCTTTCTTTCTCTATCTGCATCTTAACCTCTCAAATAAATAAATAAAAATAAAACATAAGTTTTTACAAAGACGTGATGATCCAACTTGGGAAATCTGAACTTCGTTTTTGCTGATGGTTACGGATTGTAATGCATTTAACAGGCGGAAACTGCCATTGTCCTTTGTGTGCAAGGATGGCACTGATGTTGTCTTCGTGGCAAAGTCTATCAGAAGCATGGACCATGTGGTCTTTTTCTTTAAACAGCTTTTACACAAACAATTCACGCACCATGCGATTCATACTGCTGGAAGCTTTTCGGTAAAGTCACGGGGTTGTGCAACCTTCACCACAACCTAATTTTAGACCATCTGTGTGTTCCCTATACAGCAGCTAACAACAGTGCCCTTCCCCTCCACCTCCTCCAACCACTTCTCTCTCCTTTTTTCCCCTTGTTTTCTTTTTTATTTTATTATTTATTTATTTGAAAGCGAGATAAAGAGAGAGAGAAACAGATAGGGACTAGGTGCACCAGGGTCTTCAGCCACTGCAAACTAACTCCAGATGTATGCACCACCTTGTGCATCTGGCTCCCATGGGTCCTGGGGAATCAAACCTGGGTCATTAGGCTTTGCAGGCAAGCGCCTTAACTGCTGAGCCATCTCTCCAGCTCTCCCTGTTGTATTTTTTTTTATTGAAATATTTTATTTGTTTATTTGAAGAGAGAGAAAGGGAAAGAGGCAGCTAGAGAGAGAGAGAGAGAGAATGTATACTCCAGGACCTCTGGCCACTACAAAGGAACTCCAGACACATGCGCCACCTTGTGCATCTGACTTACATGGGTCCTGGGGAATCAAGCCTGAGTCCTTAGTCTTCACATTCAAGTGCCTTAACTGCTAAGCCATCTCTCCAACCACGCCTTAGTGTTTTGATTGGTTTGCCTTAATTATTAAGTTAAGAACATTCTTTTTCTTAAAAATTTTTATTTATTTAGTTAAAAGAGAGAAGGAGGTGCAGAGAGAGAGAAAAAAAAAATGCACTAGGGCCTCTACCCACTGCAAACAAATTCCAGATGCATGTACCACTTTGTGCATTTGGCTTACATGGGTCCTGGGAAATTGAACCTGGGTCCTGAGGCTGTACAGGCAAGTACCTTAACCACTAAGCCATCTCTCCAGAGACCACCCCACACCATTTTTGGTTGTTCAAGGTAGGGTCTTGCTCTACCTCTGCCTCCTGAGTGCTGCGATTAAAGGCTTGTGCCACCACACCTGGCTTTAGACCATTCTTTTTTTTTGTTTGTTTGTTTGTTTGTTTTTTTGTTTTTTTGTTTTTCGATGTAGGGTTTCACTCTAGTCCAGGCTGACCTGGAATTCACTATGTAGTCTCAGGGTGGCCTCAAACTCATGGCGTTCCTCCTACCTCTGCCTCCTGAGTGCGCCACCACGCCTGGCTAGAACATTTTTTTATTATTAACAACTTATTTTGTATGGATAGCTCATGTGTTGGTACCTTTTCCCTCGTCCCTGCCCCCATTCCATTGGGGATGCTCCTCAGTGGGGTTGCAGGTGTTCCCCATGGGATTGTGGGTTATGCATTGTGAGAAAGGCAGTCAGTTATTTTTTTGGGGGGTGGGGAGGGAATGCCTCTGGGTGTGATGTCTCAATCTGTGGCTCTTACGATCTTTCTACCCCGCTTCCACAAAATTTCCTGAGTCATGGCGGGTGAGTTTTTAGTCTGCTTCAGCGAGAACATTCTTTAACCTATTCCGAACACAACTCTGTTGTCAGATATGGGATTCACAAATGTATTTGCTCCTGCTCAGTGAACTGTCTTTCACTTTCTTCCTGATGTCCTTCCCAATAAGAGGCTTTTTATTTCTGCTCAGTCCAATTATTTTTTGCCACTTGTTTTTGGTATGTCTAAGAAGCCACTGTTGAGCTCAAGGTCACAGAGATTTACTTCCATGTTTTCATCTTGGGTCTTTGATCCATTTGTGAATGGTGTGAGGGAGGAGTCCAAGTTCGTCCTTTTACATGTATCTATCCGTCCAGTTGTGCCCATGCCATTTGTTGAAAAGGCTTTATTTTCTACCCATTGAATTATCTTGTATTTCATGTCAAAAATCAGTTGACATCATCTGGTAGTATTTTTGTTTGCCTGAGTCTTCTGTTCTGTTCTGTTATCTTTTTTTTGTTTTGTTTTGTTTTGTTTTTTTGTTTTTCGGGGTAGGGTCTCACTCTAGTCCAGGCTGACCTGGAACTCACTATGTAGTCTCAGGGTGGCCTCGAGCTCATGGCAATCCACCTACCTCTGCCTCCCAAGTGCTGGGATTAAAGGCGCATGCCACCACACCCGGCTTCTGTTGTCTTTTTTGAGGAGAATTGTTTGGTTTGGTTTAGTTTGGCCTGGTTTGCTGAAGTGGAATGGGCTGGCTTTGAACTCCTTGTGTAAGCCTAGGCTGGCCTAAAACTCATGATCATCCTGCCTCAGCCTTTCAATAGCTGGGATTATAGGTGTGCACTTCCATGCCTTGGCTTATTTCTAGGGTGTTTTTTTTTAAATAAATATTTTTCTTTATTTGCAAGGAGAGAGAGGTAGAGAGAGTGGGAAAGAATGGGCATGCCAGAGCCTCTAGATGCTGCAAACAAATTCCAGATGCATCTACCACTTTGTGCATCCTGCTTTATGTGGGTACTGGGAAATCAAACCTGGGTTGTTAGGCTCTTCAGGCAAGCACCTTAACCTCTGAGCCATCTCTCCAGCACATTTTTAACTTTTTTTTTTTTTTTTTGAGGAATCTCCACATTGTTTTCCACAGTGAATGTCCCAGCTTACATTCCCATCATTGATGTACCTACTCAACACCCTTGTTATCTTTTTATTTATTTGCAAGGAAAGAGAGGGGTGGTGAGTACGAACGAGCCAGGGCCTCCTGCCACTGCACACAAACTCCAGATGCATGTGTCACTCTGTACATCTGGCTTTACGTGGGCACTGGGAAATCAATCCCTGGGCCGTCAGGCTTTGCAAACAAGTGTCTTTAACCACTGAACACAGCCCCCTCCTTGTCTTTCTTTTTTTTAAAATATTTATTTTTAGGAGGGAGAGAGAGAGAGGGAGAGGATGGGCACGCCAGGGCCTCCAGCCACTGCAAATGAATTCCAGACACGTGCACCCCCTTGTGCATCTGGCCAACGTGGGTCCTGGGGAATCGAGCCTCGAACCAGGGTCCTTAGGCTTCACAGGCAAGCGCTTAACCGCTAAGCCATCTCTCCAGCCCCCTCCTCATCTTTCTGAATAATAGCCACCCTAGCCGTGCGGGCTGGTACTGCATGTGTGTGAGGGAACTGAGAGATCAGGGTCAGTAACTGCCACCTGCACCTCATGGGCATCGCTGTGACCTCACCTCAGCACACACAGAAACAACGCACACGCGTCCACTGCAGAGGAACGGATAGAGAAAAGGAGGTGTGTGCACACAATGGAGTGCCAGAACACTGGAAAGTCCTAGCCCTTGTCAAAACAGATAAACCAGGGCTGGAAAGATGGCTTAGCGGTTAAACACTTGCCTGTGAAGCCTAAGGACCCCGGTTCGAGGCTCGATTCCCCAGGACCCATGTTAGGCAGATGCACAAGGGGGCGCACGCGTCTGGAGTTTGTTTGCAGTGGCTGGAGGCCCTGGCGCGCCCATTCTCTCTGTCTCTCTCTGTCACTCTCAAATAAGTAAAAATGAACAAAAAAAATTAAAAAATAGATAAACCAGAAAATATAATGCTAATTAAAATAAGCCAGGCACTGGACAAATGCCACAGGATCCTCTTGTGCGGTGGTTTGAATCAAATTTCCCCCATAAACTCATGTGTTCTGCATGCTTGAGCCCCTGTCAATGGCAACTTGGAAATCGGATCCTTACCGGAGGAGGTGTATTGTTGGGGGTGGGCGTATGGGTGTTATAGCCAATGTCCCCTTGCCAGTGTTTAGCACACTCTCCTGATGCTATTGTCCACCTGATGTTGGCCAGGAGATGATGTCCACCCTCTGCTCACGCCATCGTTTTCCCTGCCATCATGGAGCTTCCCCTCGAGTCTGTAAGCCAAAATCAACCTTTTCCTCCCATTAGCTGCTTTTGGCCGGGTGCTTTGTGGCAACAACAAAAAGCTGACACAACACCTTATGTGAGGGATCCAAATCCACTCCCGGAGCAGAGGGCTGTAAAGGAAGCCAGGGCTGAAAGCTCAAGGAAAGGGGGAGACGTTGACCAAAGCATGCAAGTATTTAAAAGTGCAAGATGACCGCATGCTGGAGACCTATGGAGCCATGTAGTGACCAGAGCCAACAATACTGTTATCACGTGCTTCCCGTTTTGCCTGGCGTACTGGGGAAAGGAGCAGTGGTTAAAGGTACTTGAGTATAAAGTCTGCTTACTGGTGTTCGGTTCCCCAGTACCCACTTTATGTGCCAGATGCACAAAGTGGTTTGTGCTTCTGGAATTCATTTGTAGTGGTAAGTGGCCCTGGAATACCCATTCTCTCTCTCTCTCTCTCTCTCTCTCTCTCTCTCCTCTTTACAAATCAATGAATAAAAATATTTTTTGGTTTTTTTTTTAGAGGTAGGGTCTCACTCTAGCTCAGGCTGACCTGGAATTCACTATGTAGCCTCAGGGTGGCCTCGAACTCGTGGTGATCCTCCTACCTCTGCCTCCTGAGTGCTGGGATTAAAGGCGTGCACCACCATGCCCGGCATAAAAATATTTTTGAAGAAAAAAATTTTTTACATGGAGCCAGGCATGGTGGCACACATCTGTAATCCCAGCCTTAGGGTGGCAGAAGCAAGAGGGTTGTGAGTTCAAAGCCAGCCTGGGCTACATAGCGTGACCCTTTCTCCAAAATAAAAAAGCAAAACAAGCCTAAAGGAAGAAAGGGAGGCGCAAAGGCTCGGCAAAGAGAAAACACTGAGCTACAGGCTGAAGAGCAGAAGGCCAGGGAAGGAGAGGAACAAGAAGGTGGAGATGGGGCTGCAGATGACCCCCAAAAGAAGAACTCTCTAGACTCAAGTGAGAGTGAGGATGAAGATGATGACGGCCGGCGAAAGTGAAAAGGCACGCGGAAGGGCTCAGTGACACTGAGAACCCCAACTGGGAGGCACAGACCAAAGAAGTCACCCAGCTGGACCTGAATGAGCCGAAGGAGCATTCCAGAAAGAACGAGAACTTGGGAAGCCAACAGTGAAATGGCACTACATGGAAATGCATTTGGCTGGGAAGACAGAGCAGGCCCAAGGCTGACTTCGCTCGGCTGGCAATCACCCGGAAATAGCGGAAGGAGGCAGCGAGAAAGAAAAAAAAAAAAAAAAAGATGCAAATTGTCAGGAAAAGGAATGCAGTCAGTCATCTCCAAGAAAAGGGATGCTAGCCTGTGGGAGGAGATGCCCTGCCCGGGAGCTGGGACGGGCTGCCGGGACCTCTGCTGCGTCCCCTTCACCCTGTGCCCTGACCCCAAAGTTTGGGGCCTCTTCATCTTGGTACAGTAATCATTTGGGGGGAACATGGGGGGTAATTGTGGGAGAGGCAGCTATTATCTTTGAGACAGAAAGATACAGGATGACAGGTCATGTAGCCATTTGAATGTTTTGGCTGTATTTAGAAGTTGGAACCCTAGTTGGTGGGGAGCAGGTACCTGGGTAGCAGGGTAAGGGACTTCCGTTTGTCTGGTAGATTGCACATTAGCAGGTGGTCATGCCACTGATCATGAACTTGAGGTTTGGGTGGCACACTCACCAAGCATACACAAGGCGCTGGCTCCCATCCCCAGGACCACACTGCACACCGAAAAAAATGGTGGGCCGAGGCTGGGTGTGGTGGCACATGCCTTTAGTCCCAACACTTGGGAGGCAGAGATACAAGGATCGCTGTGAGTTCGAGGCCAGCCTGGGATTACAGAGTGAGTACCAGGTCATGCTGCTCTACAGCAAGACCCGACCTTGAAAAAAATACATGGTGAGCCTGACCTGGTGGCTCACGCCTTTAATGCCAGCACTTGGGGAGGAAGAGGTAGGAGGATCGCCGTGAGTTCGAGGCTACCCTGAGATTACATAGTGAATTCCAGGTCAGCCTGAGCTAGAGTGAGACCCTACCTCAAAAATCCAAAAATAAATAAATAAAAATGTTGGCCCAAAACTCCTAAACTAGTGAGCCCAAGTCAATCTTCTCTCTTTGTAAATTGCTTTATCTATGGTATTTGCTGTCATGACAGGCAGCTCACTGACAGCAGTTCGTATGATAAGCGCTGCAAAGCAATAATAATGCGAGAGGGCAAGAGGAAGCTTCTAGAAGTGATGGACATGCTGCAGATATTGGTTGTGGTGATGGCTTCATGGGTGTACACTCACCTCTCGGCTTGCCAAGTAGTAGATATTAAATATGTACAGCTTTCTGGACATCAATCATACCTCAATCAAGTGGTGCTTAAAAAAAAAATCGATCGACATAGATTTCAGAGTTTACTCTGGACTGTGTCCAAGCCCTGAAGGCCTTTCTTCAGGCCTAACAGATATAATGTCACGTGAAAAAAAAATGCCATAGACTACTATATCTTTTGTTGTTTGTTTTGTGAGGCAGGGTCTTCTCACGATGTCGCCCAGGTGGGTTCAGCCTCTTGGGGGCTGAAGTTGCAGGCATCACCATCACACCTGGTCCATCTTACCTTTTCTCAAAAGGGGCTGGAGAGATGACTTAGCAATTAAGGCACTTGCCTGTGCAGCCTAAGGACCCAGGTTCTATTCCCCAGGACCCACGTAAAGCAGATGCACATGGTGGTGCATGCATCTGGAGTTCATTTGCAGTGGCTGAAGGCCCTGGAGCACCCATTCTACCTCTCTCTCTTCTTACAAATAAATAAAAACTAAAATATTTGAAAAGGCAGCTTTGCAGGGGGCAGGGATCCCAGCAGCCACGAGTTGGAGGAGTGAGATTTATGATGATACAATACTTTAATGATTCGGGAAGAATCACCTTGCTTACTAAGGTAGGTCATGCCTCTTATGTGACAACTTTGCCAGGCATGCATGGACATGGACATCCTGATGAGATGGGTCTTATACAGAGATTGAAAACAGAACCGGCAGTGTTAGATCTTATATTTTATTTATTTATTTATTTTTAAATATTTTATATATTATTTGAGAGAGAGAGAGAGAGAGAAAGAATGGGTACTCCAGGGCCTCCTGCCACTGCAAGCGAACTCCAGACTCATATGCCACCTTGTGCATCTGGCTTTACACGGGTACTGTGGAATTGAACTCAGGTCCTTAGGCTTTGCAGGCAAGAACCTTAACGACTGAATCACCTCTCTAGCCCTGGAGACTTCAAACAAAAAAAAAACTATCTTTCTTTTCTTGCATGTGTTAGTGTGTACGTGGGGGGCGGGCAAGAGGGGGGATGCTTCAGAGTCTCTTGGCAAATGAATGCCAGATTCCACCTTTGCATGTGTGTCTGGAAATTGAACCTGGGTTCGCAGGCTTTGTAAGCAAGTGACTTTAACCACTGAGCCATCTCTCCAGCCCCCAGGTGGAGACTTTTGCTGTCTTTTCCTCTTCTCATACTAATGTGTGTGTGCGCGTGTGAGAGACAGTGTGTGTGTGTGTGTGTGTGTGTGTGTGTGTGTGTGTGCTTGTGTATTAGCATGCAATAAGCAGTACGGGAGCTCTATGCCAAAGAATAAGAGCACCTACCCAAGCCAAAAAGATACAAAAGAAAAAACGAGCTTCCTGTCCATGGAATGCGGGGTGTTGGTTCCCCCGTCAGCAAGGCAGCGGCTGGCCATGGCGGGCAGCTGGTGGCTAGCATGCAAAGCTGGTGGGGCGCAGCTCCGGGCTTCCGTTCGACGCAGGGTATTTCTCCCGTCCATCTCTCATCGGTAACAGAATCAATATCCACTTAAAACCCTCTGCTGGCTTCCCAGTGCCTACAGGAAGCTGTCCGAACTCTAAAACACAGCACGGAAAGTCCTTTGCAGACTGTCGCCCACCTCACCGCCCCGCCAGCCTCCCCGGCTGCCTGTGACTGAACCGATGGCTAGTAGAGTGGCGGGGAGTGCAGAGCCCAGAGCCCAGAGGGTGTGGGAACCTCAGCTGTCCGCTCGTGAGCCTGTGACCTTGACCGGCTAATTCAGCCTCTGCCAGAATCATCAGTTTCTTTATCTGCGAAAACCAAAGCGGGATGTGAGGAGATGGTGTAGGTCACAGTAGTGGCTCTAGGCTTGTTTGTTTGTTTCTTACCTTTTTCTGATCTTAAGACAATGTCCTTCCTGCTCACCCCTAATCTCCTTCCTCCTTTTTTTTTTTTTTCTTATTTATTTCGGTTTTTCAAGGTAGGGTCTCGTTCTAGCTCAGGCTGACCTGGAATTCACTATGTAGTCTCAGGGTGACCTCGAACTCATGGTGATCCTCCTACCTCTGCCTCCCGAGTGCTGGGATTAAAGGCGTGCGCCACCACGCCTGGCTCTCCTTCCTCCTTTTTAAAAAATATTTTATGGGCTGGAGAGATGGCTTAGCAGTTAAGGCGTTTGCCTGCAAAGCCAAAGAATCCTGGTTCAATTTTCCAGGACCTATGTAAGCCAGATGCACAACGGGGCACATGCATCTGGAGTTCGTTTGCAGTGGCTAGAGGCCCTGGCGCACCCATTCTCTCCTCCCTCCCCCCACCTCTTTCTCTCAAATAAATAAGTAAAATATAGTAAAATATCTTATTTATTTATTTGAGAAAGAAAGAGGCAGATGAGAGAGGGGAGGGAGGCAGAGAATGGGTGCACCATGGCCTCTAGCCACTTGCAAACTCCAGACTCATGCCCCACTTTGTGCATCTGGCTTTATGTGGGTACTGGGAAATCCAACCTGGGTCCTTTGGCTTTGCTAGCAAGCGTCTTAACCACTAAGCCATCTTTCCAGCTCTCTTTCCTCCTTTTTTACCCAGACAACTTCTCATAAACCTCTCCTGCCCACCCACTCTGTGTTCATAGTGTGACTTCATTCGCTCATGGTGACGTTCGGCATGGTGACAATAATTATGTTCGCTGTTGGTGCGCTTCCCGTGGACTGCAAGTCACCAAGGGAAGAGGCTTGTCTCCCTCCCACATGACTGAGTACAGACCTGGGCAGAGTTGGCGCTTGGTAAACGTTTGTTTTGTGTGTTTGTCTGTAACTGTTGTTTAGTTTTGGATGTTCTGATCTGGCATCTTGAGACAGGGTCTTGCTATGTAGCCCAGGCTGGCCTCACTCCTATAATCCTCCTGCCTTAGACTCCCCAGTGCTGGGATTTTAGGCATGCACCACCATGCCCAGTACACAGTAAACATTTATTTTTGGGGGGGAGAGAGAATGGGTACGCCATGGCCTGTAACCACTGAAAACGAATTCCAGATGCATCTGGCTTATGTGGGTTCTGGGGAATCGAATCTGGATCCTTACGCTTCCCAGACGAGTGCTTTAACCACTCAGCTATCTCTCCAGCCCTGAACATTTTTAAACTAATATATTAGCCTACCTCCCAGGAAGGGAATTGAGTAAGAACAAGAAAATATGTTCCCAATCTAAAGATATAGGTGAGGCTGCCCTTGCCCCCCCTCCCCCCCCCAGAGGCTGGTCTTTTGTCTAAAAAGAAGGTTGCCCGTGGATTTCCATAACATTTCTCCAGTTTTTACTCAGGAAACCTCCACTTGTACATACCTGATTACATATAGTGTAACCCTTGGGCACAATCACACTGCTTTCTGTTTCAAATGAGATGGGTATGACAATGCAGAGAGAGAGGCCAAGCAAACCGTGTTGCTTCCCAGTTACAGGTGTGCTAAGGTCCTGGCGTCAGAGAAAGATCAACCTTGCTCTGTCCCTGCCCACGACCCCGAGAAGTGTCAGAACGGACGTTACCAAAGTGTGAGTAAAAACAACCAACCATAAATGGCTGCCTGGCTGGTCCCCGTAGGCCCAGGGCAGCCTGGAGAACATTTCATGGCCACGGGAAAGTCTTGCAATGAGAGACCTGCGTGAAGAAGTGAAGCTCCACCGGGTCTGATGGCTAGCTGGGTGGGCAGGGAGAGAGAGGTCCCAGGGAGGCAGGCATGCAGTATCGGGGCCTCTGCAGGACTCTGGGAGCTGGTGTGGGATGAAGCGCTTCACCATATAAGCTAAGGAAAGTGATAGAAATAGACGCCTAGAGGGAGGGAGGGAGAGAGGGAGGGAGAGAGGGAGGGAGGGAGGGAGGGAGGCCAGGGCCCAGAGGGAAAGGAGCAAGAGAAGGGTGGGGAAGAAACTACATTGATGGAGAATCTCCTATGTGCCCGGGACTTTGTATCTACTATTCCATTTCCCTCAGGACTTTGTATCTGCTATGTCGTTACATCCTGAGGTTCATTGTGGGAGATGGGCAGAAAAGGAAACTGAGGCAAGGGAAGGCCACACGGACATGCAGTTCATGCATAGTCAGAATTCAACCCATTTTCAAACTCCATTCCCTACCCCTTTTTATACTACGTCTCTGGAACTGTGACAGACAAGGCACAACTCCCCCTCTGCAAGGGAGGAGCGCACTCCCTTGGATGCCTAAGAGCAAGAGCCATGACATGGAGGAAGCCAACAGGCAAGAACTCATCTGTTCCTAGAGAAGCCACAAGCTTGGGCAAGCAGAGATACTATGCTGCCCTCTGGTGTTGGGAGGATCAGCACACATGTGCAGGGGGACAGCCCACTGGCTTGTTGACGTCATATGCTCTCTTAATGACAGCCCTTAGGCCAAGGCTGCCAGAGACTACAACCAGATTTTTACTTCTTCTTCTTCTTCTTCTTCTTCTTCTTCTTCTTCTCCTCCTCCTCCTCCTCCTCCTCCTCCTCCTCCTCCTCCTTCTTCTTCTTCTTCTTCTTCTTCTTTTTTAAATTATTTATTTAGAGAGAGAAGCAGGGAAAGAGAGAGAAAGAAAGAGGCAGATAGAGAATGGGTGTGACAAGGCCTCCAGCCACTGCTAAAGAACTCTCTAGACACACGTGCCACCTTGTGCATCTGGCTTACATGGGTAAGCAAGGGAGGAGATGAGGAATTGAACCTGGGTCCTTAGGCTTTGCAGGCAAGCACCTTAACCACTAAGCCATCTCTCCAGCCCAGATTTTTACTTCTTAACAATGGAAAAGCACTGTGTCACACACCCTGTCCCCATTCAGGATTCTAGGGGTGGCCCTGGCCCAACAGTCACAACACATCAGATGGAGACACATCTCCCCAGATCCTTGGCATGCCACAGGCACCCCACACCACAGTTACATTTCAAGACGCTCCTTTAAAAGGCACATTCATCGGTTCCAACATTGTGAGGCTCTGTGATCCTCAGCACATCTGACAGAGTTCTTGGACAGGCAAACACAGTCCCCACCCCCTCCTTGACAGATGTACGACCCAGATCTGCAGGGCAGGAAACACCACATCTGTTTAGGCATGAGGCTGGGGACTGGTAGAGAAAAATCAAAGTTTTAGCATAACTAATGCAAGGTGTTGTGTTTCGAACCAGGTAAAAGGTTTTCTGGGGCTGGAGGGATGGCTTAGTGGTTAAGGTGCTTGCCTGCAAAGTCTAAGGACCCAGATTTGGCTCCCCAGAACCCATGTAAGCCAGGTGCACAAGGTGGCGCATGTGTCTGGAGTTTGTTTGCAATGGCTAGAGGCCCTGGGGCACCCATTCTCTCTCTCATAAATAAATACAAATATTTTTTTAACTATTTTATTTTATTTTATTTTTTTTTTTTTTTTGGTTTTTCGAGGTAGGGTCTCACTCTAGTCCAGACTGGCCTGGAATTCACTATGGAGTCTCAGGGTGGCCTCGAACTCACGGCAATCCTCCTACCTCTGCCTCCCGAGTGCTGGGATTAAAGGCGTGCGCCACCACGCCCGGCCAAATATTTTTTTTTTAAAAAAAGGGTTTTCTGGTATTTTTTTCTACCAAAGAGACTTCCGACAAGTTTCTTTTAAGAGTTTGTGTTTAATGCAACTTCAGATAAGCCCAAACCTTCGAAAGAATCAAGGCCGTGCCGCCTGCTCAACAAGGATGAGTCTGTCTTAGGAGACCCGTTCTGGCTCTGCTGTTTCCTGGAAATTTCCCTACTCTTGCCTGCCTCGGTTTCTCCTATCTGTAAAATGGAGTCATTCATGAAGATTCAAGGACATTTAAGACTCTTGGGCTTTTCAAGTAACCTGCATTTCTAATTTTCACCACCGGAAGTACATTTTGCCTTCAAGGCACCATAGCGTTCATCAGCCCTGCTTAATTACATTATAGAATATGGCTTGCATATATTTGGTCTGAACGTGACAAAAACTGGGGTGGTCATCTGTCCAAAAATGTTTCTGTGTCTGAGAGATCGGTAACTACACTCTTCAGTCATATGTGATTATCATATTATCAATGAAGAGAGAGTGTGTGTACTTAAAGTATACATACCGGGGGGCCAGAGAGATGGCTTAATGCTCAAGGCACTTACCTGCAAAGCTTAGGGACCCAGGTTCAATTCCCCAGGACCCACGTAAGCCAGATGCACAAGGTGGCACACGTATCTGGAGTTCATTTACAGTGGCTAGAGTACCAGGCGTGCCCATTCTCTCTCTCTCTCTCTGCCTCTTTCTCTCTCAAATAAATAAATGAATATTTAAAGTCTATACACTGGGTACTTTATCAAAGGATGATTCTTTTTTTTTTTTTCTTCAATATGCCAGCTGTCACAGATTTCCGGCAAAGATATTATTTCTGATAAACAGATATAGACAATAGATAATGTCTATATTAATATCACTAAAAAATGCTCTTCTCCTGCAGCTCACCCAAGACGGGGATGCCAGCGCATAAAGAGGCATCATGCAGATGCCAGACGGGGGACTTCCTTCTGTGACAGTTTGAGGCCCCCCCTCCACTGCAATTAACTTTCCCTCCCCTCCTGCTCCTCCTCCATCTCATGCGATACAGTTCAGAAGAAAGGGGCCTGTATTTTCCTCCTGCTGATGGAAGTTGATTAGCAGTCAGGTGGAGCGGTGCTCAGGGGACAACACGGTGGATTAATTAAATCACTTCGACTGGCTAAGTGGTGACACTTTGATTTATAACAGAGCTCACTCAACCAGACAGCGGCTTTTCTTGCATGCCGAAGGAAGAGGGACCACAGTAGTCAGTGGTTGGAGACTCAGTGCGTTGCATTCCCTAAGGACAAGTATCCTTGTCATTAAGTCAGGAGCCTTCACTAGGCTCTGGGGCATGGGACCCACACATGAAAGGAGACAGAGAGGAGACTGAGGCAGGCCACATCAGTGCTCTGAGATGTCCTTGTTGAAAAGGCAGCTCTGAACAGTTTAAGACAGCTTTCTCCACATCTGTACTTTGGTTTGCCTAAAAGAAACAAACCTGTGCTGCTAGCCTAGTGACTGATGGCCTTTTGTGACCGTCTTCATGACTCTTTCCTGCATGAGATGCCACACTTCAGTGTTTTTTGGGGGGGGAGGGCTGCGTTTCCTGAAGAACTATGTCACACAGGTAGCAGTGACATTAGCAAGAGCCAATTCTGTGATAGCCTATCTTGGGACCAGGGTGCAAGTGAACTTCCCAGTCCCATTCCAGACTTTCTGGATCAGAATGGGACAAGACAGAGCCAGGCTCATCTCAGCAATCCTGGGGCATGCTAACCTGCAGACAGATTTCCAGAAAGAGACAGCCCAAAGGCTGAACCTCAGTTTCCCTAACTCATAGCAGGTGCTTCATTTCTCAGTTATCTGATAGCCCTGGTGAAAATTAAATTAGAAGCCTAGGTAGGCACACAACACAGCTGGATGGCAGCCTGAACGATTTAAAAAATCTAGACAGGGCTGGAGAGATGGCTTAGCGGTTAAGGCACTTGCCAGCAAAGCCAAGCCAGGTTTGATTCCCTAGTACACACGTAAAGCTGGATGCACAAGGTGGTGCATGCGTCTGGAGTTTATTAGCAGTGGCTAGAGGCCCTGGTGTGCCTATTCTCTCTCTCTCTCTTTTCCTTTTCTTTTCTTTTCTTTTTTTTTTTTTTTTTTTTGATTGACAGTTTCCATACTTACAGACAATAAACCATGATAACTCCCTCCCCTTCCCCACTTTCCCCTTCACAAATCCACACTCCATCATATCCCCTCCTTCTCCCCATTAGTCTCTTTTATTTTGATGTCATCATCTTTTCCTCCTATTATGAGGGTCTTATGAAGGTAGTGCTAGGCACTGCGAGGTCGTGGGTATCCAGGCCAATTTCTGTCTGGACAGTTGTATTGTAAGCAGTCCTACCCTTCCTTTGGCTTTTACATTCTTTCCGTCACCTCTTCCACAATGGATCCTGAGCCTTGGAGGGTGTGATAGACATGTTTCAGTGACAAACACTCCTCTGTCACTTCTTCTCAGCACTATGGTGCCTTTTGGGTCAATCCCAGAGGTCACTGCCATCTGAAAAAGAGAAGCTTCTGTAACCAAAAGTGAGGGTAGTGTTAATATATGGGTAAGAATGTTAAGTGATTTGCAGTTTGGTGAGCATAATATATGCATTTAGCCAGACAAGAGCAGGCATTACACTCCTAAGGCTCATGACCTCCCTCACCAGAGGCTTTTGATTAGGTTTTCAGTACTAGGCATGTATTCCCTCCCATAGAGCAGGTCTCCAGTCCAATTAGAGAGCAGTTGGTTTCTTTCAGAACAGATATGCCACTATTGTACCGTTGTACCTGGATGGCCAAACTTGAGGCTTCCAGTGTCCACAGTTTTCACCGCTGATGGCTTCCATCTCCCATAGGGCTGCATGCAGTGCAGCTTTTCCCAGCTCTCTGTCAGCTGGTCTATAAGGAGAAGGTTTTTAGCTCAGCCCCAGCTTGATTTCTCAGTGACCTTTCTGCCCAGGCACGTGAGTTGTTAGCAGTAAGGTCTAACCATCTGCTTCTGGTGGGAAACCAAAAGCCTTAGTAATAGCCTATAATGTTTGGGGGGCAACAAGGACCTCCCTGGCCAACAACTCACTGGAAGGTTTCCTATCCCTAGCACCCAATGACTTCTAGTAACAATCTATGGCTTCTGGGTGTGCCATAACCCAAAAAAGTAGGTAGTTATATGGCTTATTCACAGTATCCTGAGTTTTGATTGACCTTCCCTGTAATCTGGTCTTCTACTTATATATATGCAATACCATCCCCTTAAGTCCTCCCCTTTCCTCCCTCCTTTATAGCCCTTTTCTAGCATACTGGCCTCTGCTACCAATTTTTGGTTCCAGCTCACACACAAGTCTAAACCTTTGTAGTTAGGATCCACACATGAGAGAGAACAAGCGATGTTTGGTTTCTGGGCCTGGGCTACCTCACTTAGTATAAGCCTTTCCAGATCCATGCATTTTTCTGCAAATTTCATAATTTCATTTTTCTTTACTGCTGAATAGAACTCCATTGTATAAATGTACCACATCTTTATTATCCATTCATCTGTTGAGGGACATCTATGCTGGTTCCATTTCCTGGCTTCTGTGAATAGAGTATCAATAAACATGGTTGTGCAAGTATCTCTAAGGTAGTAAGAAGACCTTAGGATATATGCTCTCTCTCTCTAATTACCTCTCTCTCTCTCTCTCTCAAATAAATAAATACATAAGTAAATAAATAACATAAAAAAATAAATCTAGACAACCCCAATGTCCATGAACCCATAAATGGATCAACAAAATATAATAGGATTTATACAATGGGATGTTATGTAGTCATTAAAAAGGAAGGAAGTTAGGAGCTGGGGAGATTGCTCAGTGGTTATGGACACTTGCTTGCAAAGCCTTCTGTCCAGGGTTCAATTCCACACCACCCATGTAAAGCTGAGTGCAGAGTGGTGCATTCATCTGTGATTCCCACAGACCTCTGACAATGGGAGGCGGAGCCAGGAGAACCGGAAGCTCACAGGCCTGCTAATCTGAAACCCCGTTTGCAGTCGGGCAGAGCAGTGCGCAGACACCTCAAAGTTGTCCTGTGACCTCCACATGGGCGCTGTGGCATGCATGCCCTCCAACACAGATAAATAATTTTGTTTTTGTTTTTGTTTTCTGAGGTAGGGTCTCACTCTAGCCCAGGCTGACCTGGAATTCACTCTATAGTCTCAGGGCGGCCTCGAACTCTCGGCAATCCTCCTACCTCTGCCTCCCCAGTGCTGGGATTAAAGGCGTGCGCCACCACACCCGGCTTTAAATGTTTTTTTTAAAACTTAAGTAAATGAGAGCTGGAGAGATGGCTCAGTGGCTAAGGCACTTGCCTGCAAAACCTAGCAATCGAGTTCAATTTCCCGTACCCACGTAAAGCCAGATGCACAGAGGCGGATGTATCTAGAGTTCATTTGCAGTGGCTGGAGGCCCTGGCATGCTAATTCTCTCTGTCTCTCTGACTCCCTTTTATCTCTCTCTGCTTGCAAATAAATAAGTAAATAATAATTTTTAAAAGTTAAGTAAATGATATTGTTAAGAGTAATAGCAAACAAAATTTCTTTTTTAATTGTTTTTAATGAGTATACACAATAATGAGTTTCATTATGACATTCTCAAACATGTCTATAATGAACATTGCTCATAGCCACCTCCACTGCCCTGCCTTAACCCCTCCAATTTATTTTTCAATATTGCATCCCGGCTTGCCCCCTCAAATTCTCTACAATCAGTTTTACACAAGGCACCTGGCTCTGGGGCTAGGACCCAGAGGATCAGATGAGGAACAGGGAAGAGAAAATAATGTCCAGCTCTCATGTAGCCTGTTCCTTAACCCAGGAGTCCAAACAGTCCCCAAGAAGCGGCTGAACACTTTACCCCAACTGAAGAGGCTGAGGTGACATCAAATATTAAAAGGATAGGGCAACTGGCATAGCTTTCCATATAAATGACTCTACTTACATATATGAAGATTGCTTTTAAAATTCAAATATAATTATTATTTTTTTTAAAGGCATCCAGCAAGCTCTGTCTCTTTCCCCATGCTGACATTTCTGGCTGTTGTCATGTTCTGGTGAGGTGCCTCTTGGCAGACGGCCCAAAGCACTTTGTAACATGCCCTCCGGGTCCTAAGTGAAAAGTGATCAAAGGATTGGCGGTGGCAAAGACTGGGCTGAAATCAGCGCAACGAGGGGTGGGGCTGGGCCATTGTCCCTCTCGGTGGGAACAGCTGCTTAACGGGCACTGGAGCGGCGTGATTATCCTGGGCATACAGACGGCTCGGTGAACAGAAGCCGGCTCGCAGTTCTCCAGGGACCTGAACCTTGCATGTTGGCAGAGGGTTCTGGGAGGATGCTGTGTCAAACCTTTTTCAAAACATCCCCCCCTGACACCAGGAGGAGGGTGACAGCAGCGCCTGGGCATCTCATTAGGGTCCCCATCTCCCTCTGCTGGGGCATAGACAGCCCCCCCCCTGATTCTTAATCAGCCGGGAGAAAATGCTCTGAAATTCTGGTGTAGGTTACCTGGGCAGACCTGGGAAGGCGACTCCTGGGTCACGTGGGTCTGTAGACTGATTCCCTGGGGGCAGCTATGCTTATAAATGATAACGTATCGTGGCTGAGCCACTGTGGCCCTCACGTGTTCGGCGTGGCATGGCACCACCTGCTGGAGTGAGTGGCTGAGGAAGCACCAGGGTGGAGTGGCAGTGGCCGAAAGACACCCCAGGGACCCACTTGACTCCCAGTCCCGCGTGTCCCAGGAAGGAACTATCCCAGCGCTGCATGCATGATGCTGCTATTGCCCTTCCTATCCCTTGTCTGACACACTAGAGCTTAAGATGCTAACTAGGGGGACTGGAGAGATGGCTTAGTGATTAAGGCGTTTGTCTGCAAAGCCAAAGGACCCAGGTTTGATTTCCCAGGAACCACGTAAGCCAGATGCACAAAGTGGCGCATACATCTGGAGTTGATTTGCAGTGGCTAGAGACCCTGGCGTGTGCATTCTTATTCTCTCTCTCTCTGTCTGTCTGTCTCTCTCTCTCAAATAAATAAAAATAACACATTTTGTGAAAAGGTGATGGTTGGGGGCTGGGGTTTAGCTCACTGGGTAAAATGCCTGCTATACAAGCATGAGGATCTGAGTTTGGATTTTGCGTCTATAATCCCACTGCAGGGAAGCTGGCAGAGGCAGGAAGGTCCCTGGCTTGCTGGCTAGGCAGGCTAGCTGAACTGGCAAGCTCCAGGTTCAGTGAGGGACCCTGTCTCAAACAATAACATGGAAGGCCGCAGAAGATGGCTCAGCAGTTAAGGCGCTTGCCTGCAAAGCCCAAGGACCTAGGTTCAATACCCCAGTACCCACATAAAGCCAGATGCACAAGGTGACGCGTACATCTGGAGTTCATTTGCAGTAGTGAGAGGCCTTGGCGTGCCCATTCTCTCTCTCTCTCTTGTCTCTTAAATAAATTTAAAAATAAAATATAAAAAAAAAATAAGCCGAAGCCAGACATGGTGGCACATGCCTTTAATCCCAGCACTCGGGAGGCAGAGGTAGGAGGATCGCCGTGAGTTCAAGGCCACCCTGAGACTACATAGTGAATTCCAGGTCAGCCTGGGCTAGAGTGAGACCCTACCTTGAAAAACAAAAATAATTAAAAAAAAAAAAAAAAAAGGTGGAGAGCAACTGCAGAAGGCTCTCAACATTGATCTGTGGCCTCCACAGACATAACACAGACACATACGCCCCCCCCCACACACACACACATGAACATACATTGCAGGCCCACCACACACATGTACATGCATGTGGAGAGCATGTTCTTGCCACAGGAGGGGCCCCTGGGGATCATAAAGGTTAAAGCTACTGTACGGCTTATCCCCCTGTTTTCATTTGCAGCACCACGGGCAACGGGGTGCACTTCCTCCGCCCCTGACAGCCCAAGGGCCCCTAGCCCCCATCTCTAGAGGCAAAGATGGACAGAAGGAGGGACAGGTTTCCAGATGAATATATGCATGTGTCTCTCCTGCTAATCACCGGAGCGCATTTTCAGGAGAGGTGAGTAAAGGCAGGAGCGGCGGGACTCCCATTAACGTTAACTTTCTTCCAGTGATGAGACTCCAGGCGTGGAACAATCGCGGTGGCTGATGCGGTGTAATCACAGTGATGAGCCCTGCATGCTGGGAGGGGAGAGGAGGGGTGAGAGCTGGGAGGGGCCCGCTAGGGCTGGGGGCGAGTGAGCCGGGCTCTGAAAGGGGTTAGCCAGGCCAGGAGGGAGGCCTCGCAAAACCCCCGCGTCACCCATCGGTTTGAGAGAAGTCCGGTGACTTGCCCGGAGGGGCGCAGCTGGAGAAAGAACGTCAGCTGGAGACCTGAGTTCTAATCGCCTCCCAGCAGTCCATCCTGGCTGTGACCGTGAGAGAGAGAGACAGAGAGAGAGAGCGAGCAGCAGCTGGCTCTCCCGTCCAACCCAAAGGCAGCGGCGAAAGGAGCTGTCACAGTGGGTCTACCTGCATCACCGGGCTGGGAGCACCGGCCACAATAAACCACAGCTGACCTGACTGTTGGGTGACTTAGCCAGGCAGGGAGAGGGGAGGGAAGGAAAAAGAGCAAGTTGTCTTCATAACGCGGGTGCTGGGGGTCATGTGCAGCCACGAGGACACTGTCAGTGCACCCATGAACAGAGAGCCCCAGTGCTCTCTGAACCCATTCGCATGCGTGCACACACACACACACACACACACACACACACACACACTGCCCTGCCACCAGCCACAGTTAACTCTTGGCAGTCTGTTGTGTCTCCAAGTGTGGTCAGCAGAGTGCCCCCAAGCACCTGGTTAAATAAAACAATTTCATCCTGGCAGGGGATGTAGCTCAGGGGTAGAGTGCTTGCCTAGCATGCAGGAGGCCCTGAGTTCAATCCCCAGCACTGCGAAATACACATGTCTATGCCCATGACCCTGCCCCTGACCTTCCCGCAAAGCATCCCCAGGGAAAGCCTGGAAGCCCTCCATAACAAGTGCCCCACGTTGTTTTTTTTTTTTTTTTTGCCCCTAGTCTAAGTTTCCTGGTATGTGTAAGAACTTGTAGGAGGGCTGGAGAGATGGCTTAGCGGTTAAGCGCTTGCCAGTGAAGCCTAAGGACCCCGGTTCGAGGCTCGATTCCCCAGGACCCATGTTAGCCAGATGCACAAGGGGACGCACGCATCTGGAGTTCGTTTGCAGTGGCTGGAGGCCCTGGCACGCCCATTCTCTCTCTCTCTCCCCCCTTCTGCCTCTTTCTTTCTCTGTCACTCTCAAATAAATAAATAAAAATAAACAACAACAACAACAAAAAAAAAAACTTGTAGGAGCACTCTGCAGGCCAGTCCTGCCTCAATCCATAATATCACCCCCCACCCCAAACAGCACAATGCTGGAAGCATCTGCTTCCTACATTTTCCTACATTTTTTAAAATTTCTTTAGTGTTAGTTATTTCTTTGAGAGAGAGAGAAACGGGAAAAAAATAGGCAGGTAGAGAGAGAAGAGAGGGAGAGGATGGGTACACCAGGGTCTTTACCCACTATAAATGAACTCCAGATGCATGCACCCCCTTGTGCATCTGGCTTATGTTGGTCCTGGGGAATCGAACCTGGGTCCTTTGGCTTTGCAAGCAAGCACTTTAACCACTAAGCCATCTCTCTAGCCCTTTTTGTTGTTGTTGTTTTGAGATAGGGTCTCGCTATAGCTTAGGCTGACCTGGAATTCCCTATGTAGTGTCAGGCTGGACACAAACGCACGGTGATCCTCCTACCTCTGCCTCCTGAGTGTTGGGATTAAAGACGTGCGCCACCATGCCCGGAGCTTGGTACATTTAATAGTGATTGAGCAGCCAGTGCATACAAAACTCTGCTTTCTGCCCTAAAAATAGAGAAGGAGAAAGCTCAGGGTTCACTGTGGGAGGGAGAGAAGACACACCAGGAAGATGCCAGGCACCATAATCGTACCTACCAAGCTAGCATTCTGAAGGTGAAGGCCAGCCTGGCCAACTTGGTGAGATCCTGTCTCCAACAACAAAGAGAAGGAGAAGGAGGCCAGGCGTGGTGGTGCACACCTTTAATCCCAACACTCAGGAGGCAGGGTAGGAGGATCACCATGAGTTTGAGGCCACCCTGAAACTACATAGTGAATTCCAGGTCAGCCTGAGGTAAAAGGGAGACCCTACCTTGAAAAAAAAAAAAAAAAGGAGGAGGAAAAAAAAAAGGAAAGTGAGGGAACAGTGGTTCCAGTGAGGTTGACTTCCACAGAAGACATTTCATGTTGGGAGGGTTATGGTTGTCACAGTGAAGGAGTGGAAGTTACTTCCATCTGGTGAGGACCAGAGATGTTGAGTAGCATCCTACAATACACAGCATAGCTCCATCCCCAACAGTCAGCCCCAGATGTCACTCATGAGAGGCAGAGGAACCTATAGGCTGGGGAGACAATGGTGTTTTCAAGGCAAGGCGAGGGCAGGCCTCTGGGATATAGCCTTGGAGCAGGTACCCAGGGCAGAGGATACCCCTAAGCAGGGAATCTCTGGAAGGGGACCGACAGAGGCTGGTGGAGGTGTCCACTACAGGGAAGGGGAGGCCAGGCAGGAGGGTGAGGTGCAGCGCAGCCTGGAGGCTAGCAAAGTTGTCATCAAACCTTCCAAGGGCACCTCTGTCCCCTAATCTGTAGGAGACCCCCAGGAGCCGGGGAGGCTGCTGGTATCACTTAGACAACTGATGGGGCACAGAAGTGAGGAAAAGAGTGGCCTGATGCAAAATGGACCACCGGGGCTCCCTCCTCTCTGGAACAAGAACAAAAAGGGAACCCCAGGGCTAGAGAGAAGTTTCAGCCGGCTAAGTGCTTGTCATGCAAGCCTGAGGACCAGAGTTCAAATCCCCAGTGTCCATATAAATGCTGGGTGGTGTACATGGTGGTCCAGTGCTTGGGAGACAGAGGGTTTCTGGGGCAAACTGGTTAGCTAGGCTGGCCGAATTGGCAAGCTCTGGGTTCAAGTGAGGGGCCTTGTAGATCAACTGAGAGATTGACATCAACTTCTGTCTCTACATGCACATGAGCGTGCACACACATGTGAACATGTGGACACACAACACACACACACACATCCATCACACACATATGTATCATGCACACATGAGCCCAGAGCTGGCCTTTCTCCTGCCCATGTGTGTCTCTGAAAAAGGGACTCCTGACCATCCCAACACTATGATTCTCAAGTAGGGTGACTGCTTCCGGCAGACAGCAACTGGTAGGGCCTAAAGACTTTTCCTGTTGTGCCACCTGAGGATACAGGCTGCTGTGTGCCTCTATCAGTATCCCATCGTCCAGGACAATACTAACCACTGGGAACCGTCAGCCTCCAGTGTCAATCCCATGCATGCTCTCCTAACCAGACCCCCGAGCCCTGCCAGCCCCTCTCCCCGGCCTTGCCAATTCAGCCGACAGTATGTCAGACGGCAGCGGTCCCCACCAATGCAGCTCGGCGGTGGTGGTTGGAGTCTGTATTAACTACATCTCACTAGCTCCTGACAGTGACACAGATCAGCTGCTGCTGTCACCGCAGCCACCACATGAAACGAGAGTGCGGGGAAGCCAATTCATTATCCAGCTGCTGCAGCGACAGAGCAGCTCTCCCGACCAACAGGCCGGCCGGCCTCCCGGGTGATGGAGTGGCTGCCAGTCCCCTCCTCTCTGTAACCTTGACACGCCAGAGCAGGGCTTCCCGTGCTCACGCTGGGAACCCAAAGGGTGAGATGTCGAAGACAACGAATGGAAATAAAATGTCATAGGCTTCCTACAGCCCCCTACCCCACCCCTCATGGCTGCCCAGGTGCTGACGCATACAAAACCAACGGCCGCCTCCATCCGTGGGGCTGTGACGCTGCAGGCGCTGAGAGTCGCACTGGCCAGATCAATGTGGGGATCCGTTTATTGGCTTCTGTCTGCTTAAGAACCTGTTTTTCCAGGCTGGAGAGACGGTTAAGGGGCTTGCCTGCAAAGCCAAAGGACCCAGGTTTAATTCCCCAGTACCCATGTAAAGCCAGATGCACAAGGTGGCACATGCATCTAGAGTTTGTTTGCATTAGCAAGAGACCCTGGTGCTCCCATTCATTCTCTCTCTCTCTCTCTCTCTAATAAATGAATAAAAGAAAAAGTATTTTTATATTATTTATTTATTTATTTGACAGAGAAAGAAGGACAGAGAGAGAATGGGCGTGCCAGGGCTTCCAACCACTGTAAACGAACTGCAGATGCTTGCGCCCCCTTGTGCATCTGGCTAACGTGGGATCTGGGGAATTAAAACTGGGTCCTTTGGCTTTGCAGGCAAATGCCTTAACCGCTAAGCCATCCCTCCAGCCCCAGAAAAGGTATTTTTAAAAATCCTGTTTTTCACCTACAGGTTATTCTTGCACGCTTGGAGCTCAAGTAACCAAATATCACACTGCCAGGTGGTATCTTTAAGGAAAGCTAATTAGGACTCTTGACACTTGTAACACAAAACATTTTATAATTTTTTTTACAAAGCGATTTGCCAGCATTAGCTAATTAAAACACTCAGCCTTCCATTGGGGGACAGTGGGAAGAGAGTTAAATCTTCATTTTTGGACATCTGTTGTTAAGGTCAAAATTCCAAATTCCTGTTGCTTTCTGCTTGACCAAGGTCCTTCTCCAAAGGCAGCACTTCATAGCTTTTATTTTTAATTTTTAATAGTTTTATTCATTTATAAGCAGAGAGAGAACAGAGAGAGGGAGAGAATGGGTGGGCCAGGGTCTCCAGCCACGTCAAACAAACTCCAGATGCATTCATCATTGTACACCTGGCTTTACATGGGTACTGGGAAATTGAACTCAGGCAAGTGCCTTAACCACTGAGCAATCTCTCCAGCCCTCTCTTCATGGCTTTTAACAACCTGCCTAGGAGCATTTAAAAAAAGATTTCTGGGGCTGGAGAGATGACTTAGTGGTAAAGCAATTGCCTGTGAAGCCTAAGGACCCCGGTTCGAGGCTCAATTCCCCAAGACCCACGTTAGCCAGATGCACAAGGGGGCACACGCGTGTGGAGTTCATTTGCAGTGGCTGGAGGCCCTGGCGCGTCCATTCTCTCTCTCTCTCTCTCTCTCTCTCTCTGCCTCTCTCTCTCTCTCTCTCCCTCTCAAATAAATAAATAAAAAATAAACAAAAAAATTAAAAAAAAGATTTCTGCTTTTCTACCCATTGGGGTCTATAGAAACAGACAACAAGAAAAGGATGTTTGAGCATGAAAACTGGTCCACCAAACCAGGGTCAGGCAAACTGTGGCTAAAGGCTGAATCTGGCCCTTAGCCTGTGTTTATAAATAAAGTTTTATTGGCACATGACGAATCCCATTTATTTACGTATTGTCTTTCAGGATTCCCAAGCAAAGATCCACATAGCTGAATATATTCACTATCTGTACCCTTACTGAAAAATCCTGGGGCCTCTGTGCTGTCTGTATATATCTGACTATGACATACCCTTCACCACCCCAACAGGACTGTTGGGCAGTTCAGCTGTGACTTGGGAATATTACACACAGAAGGTCAGAGAGAGCTTGGGAAAGAGTGTTGGCCATCTTCCCACGAAGTCTCCTCGTGCAATGTTACAGGAGCCTGAGAGTCTGGGAGGTAGGGAGGAAAGGGCAGGGGCTGGATGTGACTCCCATGTCCCCTTCCCAGCTCCTCAGCCCTTGGCAGGTCACATCAGCACTTCCAGATTTTTCCCTCGTGTGTAAGATGGGGAACAGCACCTGCTTTACAGGGTGGCTGGGTTGTTTCATTGAGTTTTTCAAAACCCCCACTGTTAGGCTGAGGAGATTTCTCAGTGGTTAAGGCGCTTGCCAGCAAAGTCTAACAACCCCAGGTTCGATTCCCCAGTACCCTCATAAAACCAGATGCACAAAGTGACACATGTATCTGGAGTTCATCTGCAGTAGCTAGAGGTCCTGGTATACCCATTCTCTCTCCTTGTAAATAAATAAATAAAATATTTAAAAAAAAAATCAACTGTCAATGCTATCATGTGACATTCCATCCAATTGAGGACCAACCAGGAAGCCTGACCCCCATTTCCCAGGGTTCCCCAATGGGAATGGAACCCTCATGTGCAGTTGTAGGTGTCCTTCCAGGTCTCATTGCTATCATTAGAACCCAGTGAAGGCCTCCCGGTAACGGCTCTGGCCTAGACAGAGGTACAATGTGAGGAAGATTTGAGTGCACACGCCCATGTCACAGCGCCAATAAGTCAAATACTGTGTAGAATATTTCTCCCTTTTTAGTTCATTTTGTAAGAATTTCAGGGCCAGCTCTGCCCTGTGATTTACCCACACCACCTTTGTCTCTTCAGCCGGCGCTGCCTAAGCAACCTGGAGGCTGGAGGCGGGGTGCAGAGGGTCTCCTTCCCACGGCTCAGCGCTGCCTGCTCACAGCCAAGTCTCAGGACTTTGTGGGTGGAATTCTCAATGGCGTGGATGTCTGGGATTGGGGGGGGAACAAAGGAGTGGGGGCAGAATCAGTTTCTTCTGGGGTCTGACGTGTCATAAGGGAAGTTTGATGTAACTGGTTAGAGAGGCCACAACAATCCTTTCACACAAGTTAAGATCATGTGTATGTTTCCAAAGCACATGGTTTAGGGTCAGGACCTTATGACACGGGACAGAGAGGGTCCAAGCTGAACAGCTTAGAGGGTCCCTCCAATCAGAGAGTGGGAGACACCTGCAATGGGTGGGGCTGTGAGCTTAGTTCAGTCTGCTCTGCTATACTGCCTACTAGAAGCTTCTAAGGGCAGAAGGACTTAGTAGAAAAGTGTCTCAGTGACCAGAAACTTACAAAATTAGAGCATCTCAGGGTTTGGGGACCAACATGAGGATCTGTGGAGCACCACATGTGAAAGGGGCTTTATACATTGTCACCTTGCTCCAAAACAAGTCTGCAGGCGGAGGCAGGGGCGGGGGAGGGAACCATCGTGCGTAGTTCACAGATAAGGAAGCTGAGCTGTGGAGGGTTTTGACATTGGCATACAACCGTGCTACAAATGAGGCACAACACTGGGGCGCTTATCAAGGTCTGTTTACCTGATCCTCACTCTCTCTGGGGGCCCCACTCCATATGCCCCTAACCTGCCACTATGCATAAGACTTCAAACAACTCAATTGAAATAAAATTTTTTAAAGCATTTTGGATCATTTAAATTTTTTTTGCGGGGGGGGGGAGGTTGAGGTAGGGTCTCACTCTGGCTCAGGCTGACCTGGAATTCACTATGTAGTCTCAGGGTGGCCTTGAACTCTCCGCAATCCTCCTACCTCTGCCTCCTGAGTGCTGGGATTAAAGGCGTGCGCCACCACGCCTGGCTCCATTTAAATATTACTACTCACTTATTTACTTATTTGACACAGAGAGAGAGAGTGTTGGTCATGCCAGGGCCTCCAGCCACTGCAAATGAACTCCAGACGCATGCTCCACCTTGTGCATCTGGCTTACGTGGGTCCTGGGGAATCCAACCTGGGTCCTTGGGCTTTGCAGGAAGTGCCATAACCACTAAGCCACCTCTCCAGCCCTGTAATATAATTTTTAAAAAATATTTATTTATTTGAGAGAGAGAGATGGAGAGGGAGGGAGAAAGTGGGAGAGGGAAAGAGAGTGTGTATGGGTGTGCCAGGGCCTCCTGTCACTGCAAATGAACTCCAGAAGCACACACTACTTTATGCATGTGGCCTTACGTGGGTACTGAAAAATTAAGCCGTAGCCATCAGGCTTCCCAAGAAAGCTCCTTTAACTGATGAGCCACCAAATCTCCAACCTGAAGTACAAATTTTTAAATATTTTTAAAATTTTATTCATTTATTTATTTGAGAGAGTGCAAGAAAGAGGGACACACAGAGAGAGAGAGACAGAGAGAAAGAGAGAGAATGGGTGCACCAGGGCCTCCAGCCACTGCAAATGAACTCCAGATGCATGCGCCACCTTGTGCATCTGGCTTACATGGGTCCTGGGGAATCGAACCAAGGTCCTTTGGCTTTGCAGGCAAACACCTTAACTGCTAAGCCATCTTTTCAGCCCAATTTTTAAGTATTTTATTTATTTATTTACAAGAGAAGCAAGACACACACACACATACACACACAGAGAAAGAGAGAGAGAGAGAGAAAATATGGGCACGCAAGAATATGGGTGCCAAGGTCTCTTGCCTCTGCAAACGAACTCCAGATACATGTGCCGCTTTGTGCGTCTGGCTTTGTGTGGGTACTGGGGAATCAAACCCAGTCATTAGGCTTTGCAGGCAAGGACCTTAACTGCTGAGCCATCTCCCCAGCTCCCGAACTATAATTTTTTTGATGGTTCATGTAGGAGACGCACCTCTGGGCGTGTCTGTGAGGACCTTTCCTGACATGTGTCACTGAGGAGGGAAGACCCACCCTGCATGCGGGGAATGTGGGCAGCATGAAGCTATGGGCCGGGGGTCCTGCACCAAATAAAAAGGAGAAGAGAGGAAGCTGCTTGCCCTCCGCTCAGCACTCATCTCTCTGCTTCCTCCCTGCAGGCGCCGTGTTACCAGCCGCCTCGTGCTCCTTCCACACGTCCCCTGCCACATGGACCATTTTGCTTCCCTTCAAACCATGAGCTCCAGCAAGCCCTCCCTTCCTCGAGCCGCGTCTTGTCCGGTCTTTGGTCACCGCAGTGGGAACAGTAACTAATACAAATAAATACAGCCTAAGCTTCAAGCCCGTGAGCACTGCTTTCTTGGCCTAAGTTGAGTTTTGATCTAGGGCACTTTTGTCACCCCGTATCCGCTGGCAGTCATATCTCATTGTCCCCCGCCACCGGACCCTCCTCGGTGTCTACGGCTTTGCTTGCATGATCCTTCGTGTCACTGGAATCACACAACACGCAGCCTGTTGTGACTGGCTTCTTGGCTATGACTTAGCGGGACCCTTTCGGGACTCATCCATGCTGCAGGTGCGCCAGCATCTGTGGAGAGGCCACAACCAGTAGAAGCCGTTGACACAGACTCAGCCACGTCGGCCTCCGGCTAAACAGCAGAGACCGGAGCGGGGCACGGCCCCTCCTTAATTCCTCCTCCCTGTCTGCATGGGCCTGACCTTGTGCAGGAGACTACGTGCACAAAACAGCTGCAGCTGCCTCACTCCTACATCGTCTGACCTTGTCCTTCCATTCCCACGTTTTTGTGTTTTTTTTTTTTCTTCTATATTTGGTAAAAAGAAAGATGTCAAAGCTTTTCTGAGTGTGTATAAAAGAAGCCAGTGATGGTTAGGCGAGGCTGCGGTGTCATCTGAGCCTGCGGACTACCTGACCCCAGCTTTCACTCCAGTCTTCGTGTCTGTCTGTCTGTCTTTCCTTCTAATCCTTTAGTTGCCCCCCAACAGGTCAGAGCCCGTGTTGTCACGGCAAACATTCATTCCTTTTCCTGGCCAAATAATAGACCACTGCGAGAAGGGACTGCACCGTGCCCGTCCGTTCACTGGGTGATGGACATCTGGTCCTGTTGCACTTTTGAGCTGCCATGGACGGCGCCGGTATGAACATCCACGTACAAGTCCCGCTGCACACGTTGTCACTGTGAGATCGAGTCTCGGTACATGGCCTAAGATGCCTCAACTCATCCTCTTGCTCCCGCCTTCCAGGGACTGTGATTACAGGCATGGCTGGTGCATGTGTGTGTGTGTGGTGTGTGTGCTTGGCGTACTCACATGTGTGCAGATGAGCACGGCAAGGGGATGTCACGTGTCCTCCTCTACTGCTTTTCCACCTTCTTCCTTGAGATGGAGTCTCTCTCTGAACCTGGAGTTTGTGCAGTTTTTCCAGTTAGACTGGCTGACTCGTGAGCCGCCTCCGCCCCCCCCACCCCCACGATCCTCCTGTTTCTGCCCTCCTCAACACTGGGGCTATAGACCCATGTGGCCGTGCCTGGCATGGCACATTGGTTCTTTCTTTCTTCCTCCCCCCCACACACACATTTTTTTTTTTTAATGTAGGATCTCACTCTGGCCCAGGCTGACCTGGAATTAACTTTGTAGTCTCAGGGTGGCCTCGAACTCATGGCGAGCCTCCAACCTCTGCCTCCCGTGTGCTGGGATTAAATGCGTGTGCCACCACACTCGGCCAGCATCACACACTTTTTAAAATGATATTTTTCAAAATTATCTGTGTATTTATTTGCAAATAGAGAGCGAGCGAGACAAAGAGAGAGGCAGATAGAGAATGGGGCACACCAGAGCCTCCAACCACTGCAAACAACCTCCAGACACATGGACCACTTTGTGCATCTGGCTTTACATGAGTACTGGGGAATTGAATTAGGGTTGTTAGACTTTGCGGGCAAGTGCCTTCACCACTGAGCCATCTCTCCAGCCCCTACAATCATTTTTTTTAATTTGTTTGTTTTTTTTTGAGGTAGGGTCTTACTCTCTAGCCCCAGGCTGACCTGGAATTCACTATGTAGTCTCAGGGTGGCCTCGAACTCACGGCAATCCTCCTACCTCTGCCTCCTGGGTGCTGGGATTAAAGGCGTGTGTCACCACGCCCGGCTTAAAATCACATTTTTAATCTCTTTTATTAATGACCCAAAGAAAAGTTATACAAACATGCTTCTCAGTGAGCAGTGTGCAGCTGTTTGTTGATGCTGTGGAGGCTCTGAGGGCTAGAGTGGATAGAGGAGAGGAAGGCACCCAGGGCCAGAGCAGGTGAGGGTCGGGGGAGGGCACCGAGGACTGCTACAGCAGGACAGCACTAGGATGGTGTTTGGTTTTTCTCTCACTCAATACAACACAGGCTGCTGAGTATAAGACATTACCCGAGCTGTGTGTGGTGGCCACAGCAGTAATCCCAGCGCTCAGGAGGTACAAGAAGAAGGATCAGGAGTTCAAGGTCATCCTCAGCTACATAGCAAGTTCAAGGCCAGCCTGGGCTACACGAGACCCTGTCTCAAATAACGACCAAAATCAAAAATGAAAGGCACTACACAAGATACAAGTGGTTTCACACTGACCACTCTCTCAATCAGTACAAAAAGTAAAGTTGCCACCCATGTCAACCACCTCTCTATTTTTTAAATACTTTATTGTTATTTATTTATTTGAGAAAGGGAAAGAGGCAGAGAGAGAGAGAAAGAGAGAGAGACAGAGAGAGAATGGGTGCTCCAGGGCTTCCAGCCACTGCAAACGAACTCCAGATGTATGCGCCACCTTGTGCATGTGGCTTACGTGGATACTGGGGAATCGAACCAAGGTCCTTTGGCTTTGCAGGCAAGTACCTTAACCGCTAAGCCATCTCTCCAGCCCAATCACCTCTCTTTTTAGGGCCTCAGTGTGGGGATGATGTATAGACCTGGGAGGAGCAGGCTAGGGGAGAAGCAAGGATAATAACAGAGAGAATTCTAGATTCTACAGAATCAGGAAACAACACCACTGCGATGGTAAGATGACCACTGTGACACAAGACATGGTGGGTGCATATCCACTGTCCTCTCCTCTCTGCTCCCAACTCAGGGCTGAAACCTTTCGGGCAACCAAGAGTCACCCACAGAGCAAGAAACACACAAGCTGCTCTCCTATAGAGAACAGATTCCGTCTTACAAGCAGCTTAATACCTAAGCATTTCCCCCAGTGGTGGAAACCCCTTACAAAGTAGCAGGAGTAGGCCTGGAGGGAAAGAATTTAGTCCATGGACTTGACAAAGTGCCCATAGGATAAGGCGTCCGGCCCTGAACTTGGCCACCTTGGCCAGCAGATGGCGACATGGTCCTGTGAGGGTGCTAAGCGCCTCCTGGCAATGAACCCACTAGGACAGAGGACAGCTGTGCCAACACTGGTAAACACATCTGCGAGTGAGGAAAGGAAGTGTGTGGGGCAATGAAGTATTTACAAATACTACCAGAAGCTGATGAAACCTGCAACTGGCTTCAGGTCCACACTCTGAGACAGCCTGGAAAGAAGACACTGGTGTGCAGGGGAAGGAGGGACACTTACAATATGCTCAATGCAGTGATCCCCTGTAGCAGCCCACTTCAAACAGTATTATCATCCACATGTTAAAAATCCCATGGTAGGGGTTGGAGAGATGGCTCAGTGGTTAAGGAGCTTGCCTGCAAAGCCCAAGGACCCTGGCTCAATTCTCCAGCACCCACATAAACCCAGATGCACAAAGTGGAGCATGTGTCTGGAGTTCATTTGCAGTGGCTGGAGGCCCTGGTGCACCTATTCTCTCTCGCTCTCTCTCTCTCTCTCAAATAAATAAATATTTTTATTGTATTGTATTGTATTTTTTCTCAAAATTTTTAAACATTTTCCATGATTACAAAAAATATCCCATGGTAATACCCTCCCTGCACCCCTTCCCCCCTTTGAAACTCCATTCTCCATCATATCCCCTCCCCCTCTCAATCAGTCTCTCTTTTATTTTGATGTCATAATCTTTTCCTCCTCTTATGATGGTCTTGCGTAGGTAGTGTCAGGCACTATGAAGTCATGGATATCCAGGCCATTTTGTGTCTGGAGGAGCACGTTGTAAGGAGTCCCACCCTTCCTTTGGCTCATACATTCTTTTGCCACCTCTTCCGCATTAGACCCTGAGCCTTGGAAGGTGTGATCGAGATGTTACTCGGTACTCTAGTCACTTCTTTCCAGCACCATGATGCCTTCTGAGTCATCCCAAGGTCACTGCCACCTGAAAAGATTCTCTACCCAAAGTGAGAGTAGCATTAATATAAGGGTATGAACATTAACAGAAGTGCTTACTGGGCAGTTTGATGAGCATAGTATATACACTTATCCAGACATCAGCAGATGTTATACCCCTAGGGCTCATAACTACCCCTGTTTTAAGTTTTCAGTATCAGGGATGTATTCCCTCCCATGGAGCGGGCCTCCAGTCCAATTGGAGGGCAGTTGGTTTCCACCATGATAGACGTGCCACTATTGCACCCGTTGGCTCATTTGGCCTGGCTGGCCAATTATAAGGCTTGCAGTGTCCACTGTTGAGTATCTTCACTGGTGATTTCTCTTTCTCTCATTGAACTGCATGTAGAATGGCTTCTTCCAGCTTTCTGTCAGCTGGTCTACATGGAGGAGGTTATCAGCTCAGTTCCAGCAGGATTTCTCAGTGGCTTTGCAACCCAAATATGTGGAGTCTTCAGCAATAGGGTCTTACCATCGATTTCTGGTGGGAAACCAAGGGCCTCGGCAATGGCCTATAATGGTTTGGGGGCATCAGGGACCTCACTGTCCAACAACTCACTGGAAGGTATCCCATCCCTGGCACTGAAAATTTTCTAGCAACGATCTACAGCTCCTGAGTGTTCCATTGTCCCAAACCGGAGGATTCCATATGATTTATTTATATCCTCTTAGATTTTGATTAGCCCTCCCTCCACCTTTCCTTTACTCAATCTCCTCCCCTGACCTCACTTTGGGCCTTTTCACCCCCGTAAATAAATATTTTTTTTAAAATTCATGGGAGGGCTGGGGATTGCTCAGTGGTTAAAGGCGCTTGCTTGCAAAGTCTGTCCACAGGAGTTCGATCCTCCTCAGCACACACCTAAAAAGCAAAGTGGTACAAGCTTCTGTGATCCCAAAGTGCCTCCCATCCCTACAACAATGGGGGGGGGCAGAGCCGGGAGAATCTGCACCTTCCCGGCCAAGTAGTCCATTTGCCTAGACAAGAGACCCTGTCTCAAGAATGGTGGAAGAAGAGCAGATTGTCTCCTGACAGTATGCACTGTGGCATGCATGTGCAGAGAGAGAGAGAGAGAGAAAGAAAGAAAGAGACAGAAGGAGGGAGGGAGACAGTGTGTGAAGGGAGGGAGGAAAAGAGGAAGGGAAAAAGAAAGTCACGTGGTAGGGCTAGAGAGTGGCTCAGCAGGTAAGAGTACACTCGCATGAAGATCTGAGTTCAGTTGCCAGCGCTCATGAACACCTGTCACCCCAGCGCGAAGGGGGTGTGGACACAGGAGGGTCACTGGCGCTTGCAGCAAGGGCATGTGCACCTGCACACACACGTATGTATGACACCACACAAACCACACACAACCCCCACAGTAAATAAACATAAAGTTTTAAAAATCACATGCTATTTTAATGTAACATACAAAGCACAAACAACCAAAGAAAAATGATAGGAACTGAACATCAAAAATAAACTTCTGGGCTGGAGAGATGGCTCAGCAGTTAAGGTGCTTGCCTGCAAAGCCAAAGGATCCAGGTTCGATTCCCCAGTACCCATGTAAACCAGATGCACCAGGTGGCACATGCATCTGGAGTTTGTTTGCAATGGCTAGAGGCCCTGGTGTGCCCAATCTCTCTCTATCTGTCTCTCCCACTCTCTCTCTCTCTCTCTCTCTGCTTGCAAATAAATTAATTAATTAAATATTTAAAAAAATAAACTTCTGGGCTGGAGAGATGGCTTAGCAGTTAAGCGCTTGCCTGTGAAGCCTAAGGACCCCAGTTCGAGGCTCGATTCCCCAGGACCCACGTTAGCCAAATGCACAAGGGGGCACACGCCTCTGGAGTTCGTTTGCAGTGGCTGGAGGCCCTGGCGCGCCCATTCTCTCTCTCTCTCTCTCTGTTTCTTTCTCTCTCTGTGTTTGTTGCTCTCAAATACATAAATAAACAAAAAAATTAAACTTCTAAACCAGGCATGGTGGCACATGCCTTTAACCTCAGCACCAGGGAGGCAGAGGTAGAGGAACGCTGTGAGTTCGAGGTCAGTCTGAGCCTACAGAGAGAATTCAAGGTCAGCCTAGGCTAGAGACTCTAACCTCAAAAAACAAAACAAAAAATTTTGTTTGAACTTCTTTTCTTCCAAGAATACTGTTAAGAAAGTCAAAAGGCGGCCAGGAGTGGTGGCACATGCTTTTAATCCCAGCACTCGGGAAGCAGAGGTAGGAGGGTCGCCGTGAATTTGAGGCTACTCTGAAATTGCATAGTGAATTCCAGGTCAGCCTGAGCTAAAACAAGACCCTACCTCAAAAAAAAAAAAAAAAAAAAAAAAAAAAGAAGAAGAAGAAAAGAAAGAAAGTCAAAGGCAACTTGCAGAAAAAGAAAAAAAAATTGTGAATCAAATCCAGAGCATATGAAGTCAGCTCAGAAATCAAAGACAGCTGGGGGGCTGGAGAGATGGCTTAGCGGTTAAGGCGTTTGCCTGCAAAGCCAAAGGATACTGGTTCAATTCTCCAGGACCCATGTAAGCCAGATGCACAAGGGGTGCATACATCTGGAGTTTGTTTGCAGTGGCTGGAGGCCCTGACGTGCCCATCCTCTCCCTCTCTCTGCCTCTTTCTTTCTCCCAAATAAATAACTAAAATATATTTTAAAGCGAGAGAGAGAGCTGGGCATGGTAGCACATATCATAATCCCAGCACTCGGGAGCTGCAGGCAGGGGAGTCAGGCTGGAGAGATGGCACAGCTGTTAAGACACTTGTCTGCAAAGCCTAATGACCCTGATTCAATTCCCCAGTGCCCACATAAAGCCAGATGCACAAAGTGGTGCATGCATCTAGAGTTCTTTTGTAGTGGCCAGAGGCGCTCTCTCTCTCTCTCTCTCTCTCTCTCTCTCCTCTTTCAAATAAATACAATTTTTAAAAAAAAAAAAAAGACAGAGCTGGGTGTGGGGGTGCACGCCTTTAATCCCAGCCCTTGGGAGGCAGAGGTAGGAGGATCGCTGTGAGTTCGAGGCCACCCTGAGACTCCAGGTCAGCCTGAGCTAGAGTGAGACCCTACTTTGAAAAACCAACAAACCAGAACTCCTATGCTATGGAAGAAGCAACATGGCGGAGCTGCTTTGGAAGCGTCCAACCAGTCTGCAGAAGAAGAAATGCAGAGTGACTTGATCCATCCCAGTAATTCCACTGCAAATGTAAGTCCACACAAAACACCTATGTGAATTTTAAACTAACACTATTTCTATTAGCCATAAAGTGAAAGTCACCAAGCACGGTGGTGCACACCTTTAAACCCAGCACTCGGGAGGCAGAGGTAGGGGGATCGCCATGAGTTTAAGGCCACCCTGAGACTACATAGTGAGTTCCAGGTCAGCCTGGGTTAGAATGATACTCTACCTTGAAAAACCAACACAAAACAAAACAAAACAAAAGTGAAAGTAACTCAAATGCCCACCCACAGAGGAGCTCGCAACATCTGTATGTACAACACCAAACAAACACCAGCTGAATGAGCAAGCGAGGCACAATTGTGTCATACCCCAGGGGCCACACACCATGATCCAGAGATTCTGACCTCAGCACTTCTGACGTCTGGGACAACCGGTCTCTGGTGCATGCCGTCCTGAACACCGCGGGATGCTTGGCAATATCGCTGGTCTCCCCCAGGTGCCAACGGCGCCCCTCCCACATACTCTTGGGCAATCAAACCGTCTTCAGACATGGCCGAATGATTTATTGGGGGGGGGGTCAAAGTCTCCCCCCGGCTAAACGCCATTGGCTGACACCAGTATTTTCCTGGTTCTGGGAACAATCTACAGTCCTAGAATGTCACGCTAGAGGACTTCGTGCGTCACCCTGTTTTTATCTTTCACAGGTGGGCACGCAGGCCCAGAAACACAGAGACGCAGTGGAGCCAGGTGACCCCAGGAGTCAGGTCTGCTGTGGGGCTCCGTGTAGCACACCCTTCTCTGGGTTTGAAGGCCAACTCAGAGTTCAGCACCTCCAAGGACTGAGTATTGGTTGGCTAGCACGGTCCAGAGTGCTAGAAGAAGTCCAAGATGGATATGCCAGTAGGACTGATTGATTCTGCAATCTCTCTCCTTGACTGGCAGGTGGCTGCTGTCTCCCTGTACCTGTACCCTCCATGGTCACCCCTCTGTGTGGGCACCACTGGTATCCTTCTCTGTATAACCACAGCAGTCAGGGATCACCTTAAGGGCTGCTTTGAACTCAGTCATACACACCCCTTATTTTCTTTTTTCGAGGTAGGGTCTCGCTCTAGCCTAGGCTGACCTGGAATTCACAATGTAGTCTCAGGGTGACCTTGAACTCACAGCAACTCTCCTACCTCTGTCTCCCGAGTGCTGGGATTAAAGGCGTGTGCCACCACGCCCGGCCTCAGTCACATCCTTTTTTTTTTTTTTTTTTTTTTTGGTTTTTCGAGGTAGGGTCTCACTCTAGCCCAGGCTGACCTGGAATTCACTATGGAGTCTCAGGGTGGCCTCGAACTAACGGTGATCCTCCTACCTCTGCCTCCCAAGTGCTGGGATTAAAGGCGTGCGCCACCACGCCCGGCTTAACTTTCTTTCTTTCTTTCTTTTTCTTTTTCTTTTTTTGGTTTTTTGAGGTAGGGTCTCACTTTAGCTCAGGCTGACCTGGAATTCTCTATGTAGTCTCAGGGTGGCCTCGAACTCACGGTGATCCTCCTACCTCTGCCTCCCGAGTGCTGGGATTAAAGGCGTGCGCCACCACACCCAGCTCCTCAGTCACCTCTTTAAAGACTCCAAATAAGGCACTGCTACCCATGAATGTCGAAGGGTACACAACATAACCTACAACAAGGGTTATGGGGCCATAAGACACAGCCCTTGCCAGAGTTGCATTTAAAATGCTAAGTTTCCCTTCCAGCACATTCTTCCAAATCCTTTCCTGTCAGGACCAGCAGAGAAAATGTTGGAACGTTTTGCTTAAACCAAGAATGAAGAGATGGCTTAGTGGTTAAGGCCCTCGCCTGCAAAGCCTAAGGATCCAGATTCAATTCCCCAGCACCCATGTAAGCCAGATGCACATGGTGGCGCATGTGTCTGGAGTTTGTTTACAGTGACTAGTGGCCCCGGTGCACCCACTTTCTTTCTCTCTTAACTAAGTAAGTCTATGTTATCACAATGTGCCCAGTATCCACCATCCCTTGGTGTTCCAGAGTCACGTGGACTGGAGTTTGCACGAGGCTCCTCCATCTAATGGTGTGACTTTGAGAAAACAGGAACCCGAGCGCTGTACCCTCCCCCACCCATGAGGCCAGAGAGAAGCCACAGCTCAGAGGAGGGCGCAGAGTGGGGCAGGCGCATAGAAGTGCTTCTCTGAGCCGGGCGTGGTGGCGCACGCCTTTAATCCCAGCACTCAGGAGGCAGAGGTAGGAGGATCGCCGTGAGTTCGAGGTCACCCTGAGACTCCATAGTGAATCCCAGGTCAGCCTGGACCAGATTGGGACTCTACCTTGAAAAACCAAAAGAAAAAAGAAAAAGTGCTTCTCGGCCACCATTCTTTGTCCCCTGGGATGGCTAAGAGGACGTGCCTACATTTTGTCTTGTGCAAGGCAGAGGCAGAGAAAGTAGTTATGGCCAAGAGATTATGGCTCAACACCGTCAGTAAGGCCTGTTTGCCAGGTCCTGGGATAGAGTCCTCGTGGCCTGACTCACCAGATGGCCTCCCCATGCACACAGTCTTATTGTTTCCTGGAGAGGGAGCTGGCCACACCAGCCCCATTCAGCACAAGGCTCAGGTTGGCAATGAAAAAAAAAAAAAAAAAAACAAACTATGCAACTGGTGCCACCAAGTGGCACAGACAGCAACTGTCAGCGTGCATGCCAACGGCACTGTAGCTCGGCCTCTTCAGTCTTCCCCTGAAATCCCTTCCCCAGTGTCGGCTGAGCTGCTGCCTTCAAGCCCCACAGAGGCTGCAGGGGAAAGCCAGGGCTTTAAGATCACATTTGACTCACTCCATAGCTCCTCGCAGTGCACAATCAGGTCAATGAGCTTATTTATGTCAAACCAATTAGCCCAGCCAACTGCTAAGTCACTGCAAAACTATTGGTCTTGTGTGGGCACTAAGCATGCTACAGGCAAAACCCAGGCAGGTTTAGATGGCATGGACGGAACCCCAGGAATTCACCCTGAAGGGTGCTCAGTTCCACACCCACCAGGGAAACTAAGCTCAGCACAGAGGGGTGTGTATGTGTGGTGATTTGTCTGTCTTTGAGAAGAGTATAGTGCCAGTCAGTGCCAGCCAGGAAATACCAAGAAGAATTTAGGGACACCTTCACATACTGAAGTCCTTCAAAATCCTAAAAGTCACTATGTATGGTGCCGGCAAGAGAGTCGAGTGCTTTCTGCACAAGCATGAGGACCCGAGTTGGATCCCTAGTGCCCATGTAAAAATGCCAGGAGTGGTGATCAGTGGCCACAGTGCTGCCACTTGGGGAGGCAGAGACAGGAGGACCCCTGGGGTTTGCTGGCCAGCTTGTCTAGCTGAATCAATGAGCTCTCGGCTACGAAAGACCCTGTTTCCAAGAATAAGGTGGAGAGTAACTGTGGAAGACACTTGACCTCAACCTCCTCTGCTTCCCACACACATACACGTGTGCCTGTACCACGTGTGCACAACACACACACACACACACACACACACACAACCAAAAGAAAAAGAATTCCAGGTGGACCAGGACCTTGCTGGAGCAGACCAAGTGTGAGGACATTTGGACTACCTGAAGCTCAGATCATCTCTCCACAATCCAGGAAGCTGTCCACAGAAGTTTCCCCGGGCCTTTTAATTTTTTTCCCCCAAGGTAGGGTCTCACTGGAACTCACTCTGTAGTCCCAGGCTGGCCTTAAACTCATGGCGATCTTCCTACCTCTGTCTCCTGAGTGCTGGGATTAAAGGTGTGCACCACCACACTAGTTTTGTTTGTTTGTTTTTGAGGTAGGGTCTCACTCCACCCCAGGCTGACCTGGAATTCGTTGGGATTAAAGGCGTGTGCCACCACGGCGGCTGGTTAATTTTTTTGATGCGTACATTTAGTAATTTGATGGAATACACGAGCTTAGGAGACGTGGAGTTTTCCTGATTCTCTTAGCTCTCCCAGAACAAAGCAGCCAACCCTTGAGGTCAGGTCAGCTCAGCTCTGACTGCAGAAAATGTCTGGAATTTATCTGTGAAAAGCAAGACATTCCCCATTCCCCACACTGGGCAAAATCAGACAAGGAAAAAGGACACAGAACTGCATAGCCAAACTCACGGGCAATTATTAACCTCTAACTGGGCCTCAATTTTCCAGGCAGGATGATATAAATAGTGCACTTTCTTGCTCGGGAATGAATGAGCTGTGATTGGATATAATCCATCTGCTAGGAACCCACTATTTTTAAATGATACATACAGTGGGATTCCACGTTTATTTACAAATACAAAATGCCCATTAGAATGGAGAATACTGGCAAAACTTCCCATTGGGACCTTGGTTATCTTTGGGGGGTTAGAAGCCTAATTTGACATCTCCTTTTGTTGAGGAGCCCAGCAAAGCCCTGTGTAAGAAACACAACGTGTTCCAGGCACTGGGGTTAAGCCCACCAAAGTAACTCGGCCCTGTTAAGGGAAGCTGTACGTCACAGTTCTGACCTTCGTTGCCAAAATGTTTTCTCTCAGGTGCGGGACAGCAACATGTGGTAAACTGGTCCCAGCAGGGAAGTGTCTATGGAGAATGGGAAGACAGAAAATGGTTGGCCTGGGTTGGTATCTTCAGGTTGGTCTGAGGACGATGGGGCTCCGATGGCTCCCTGCAAGAATTCCAGCCCACATCTGGTGGCCAGGAGACAGCTCTGTTCCCGTTCTTTTTACTCAGCAGTGGGACCTTCACGTAATGAAAGGCAGAATTTTGGATCGGTGGCATTGCTTAGCAATCACTTTCAGTCGACAAGTGAACGCAGTAAAGCAGGAAAGGTTAATTTACTCAAGATCAAAGCAGGCAGGGTTAATTTACTCAAGGTCATGAGCGCCTGGGCTCACCAGCAGAACGAAGACGAGGACGCTGTTCTCAGATCAAGTGCTGCTGGTTTACAGACCCACAACGCATGACCGCACACACGCGCCACAGCGCAAATGACGCCATCACGCTTCCCATCCAAATCACCATCAACGGAGCAAGTATTCATTCAGGAAATTATTTGATTCCTTTTTTTTTTTTTTTTTAGGTCGTTTTAGTATATGACCTGGACCTTAGATTTGTCCTACCCCATCAGCCTCCCAAATGCTGAGACAGACCGGGACTGGGGAGGTGGATCAGTGGTTAAGGTTAAGTTGTTTCCAAACACTGGGATTTACAGGCGAATGCTAGAATGCATCGATACATAAAACAGGACACACATGCGGGTGTGCATGCATGTTCACATTTATTTTTATTTGAGACAGAATGAGAGAGAATGGATGTGCCAGGGCCTCCAGCCACTGCACACGAACTCCACAGGCATGCACCACCACGTGCATTTGGCTTACATGGATCCTGGGGAATTGAACCTGGGTCCTTTGGCTTCGCGGGCAACCGTCTTAACTGCTAAGCAGTCCCTCCAGCCACACATTTTTTAGTACCAGGAGTGGCGACAGTCTGGAATCTTGGGCCACTGACGTAGACTCGTCATTTGACGGGGGATTACCTGCCTGGATGCGCTTTCTGATCAGAGGCCCACGCTGCACAAGACAACCCACTTCCAGGACTGACATGCTTTGGTCCCTCTGCCCCATAGAAAGTAGTCTCAAGAAATAATACCATTGGTATAGATATTTGTTAAAACTATGTGTTTCAACAGGTGGTTTTAGCTGGCAAGTTGTGTCTTATGTTTGGTTGTTTGGTAGGGTCTATGTGGGCTGACCTTGAACTCACAATCCCCGACTCAGCCTCCTGTGCTGGGATTAGTCATGTTGTCTCCACCCTGGCCAAGCTGATCTGTTGCTGATAGTATTAAAGGCCGTACTTTAGGCACATGTCTGAGTGAAACCCAGTGCTGGTACCCAAGGCTACGGTCACCCCATGATGAAACTATGCCAAAAATACACCCAGGCAGAATCTGGCCTGGAAGGCAATGCCAACACACCACAGGAATGTGGATGTTCCAAAAGAAAGCACTGATGACCCACCTCATTTTAAACTTGCTTTTATTCTTACCATTTACTTAAATGATGCATCATAAAACGTAGAATGACTAGTTTTCTTTTTTAAAAAAGTATTTTATTTATTTGAGAGAGAATGGGCACACCAGGGCCTCCAGCCTGCTGCAAACAAACTTCAGACACATGGACCACCTTGTGCATTTGGCTTATGTGAGTCCAGGGGAATCAAACCTGGGTCCTTCGGCTCTGTAGGCAGGAACCTTAACCTCTGAGCCATCTCGCCTGCCTGAGTAGTTTCTTAAGAGGTATCTGTAGGGAACGCCCCACACCCTTCTCCCATCCCCAACCCCAAAGCCGCGCCACTGAGTGCTGCTGTCACACTGGGCATGGTGGGGCGGTAGCAGTTTGCAAGCTTCCAGCTCTCTCCGCCGACAAGTGGATCGGGAGCAGTAAGGTCACTCACTCCATGGCAGGGCGACGATGCTGGGCTTTGAGAGGCACTGTGCTGCTGCAGCCCGGCCTGTGGGGCTGGAGCGGATCTAATCAGCAGCAGCACTTTGGAGGCAGAACTCGGGGGGGGGGGGGTCATGAGGCCAGCATTCCAAGGCGCTCCATTCAGCCTTGGGCGGAGACAAGACACCAGAGCCACCTCAGCACTGCCAACCCGTGTGGAGAAGCTGTCCTAGGCAGTGTGGAACCGAGCATCCCTGCCCCACCCCCCTACTAGGGGTCAGTGGTACTTTCCTCCATGTGACAACCATGTCTCCAGACATTGTCAAATGTCCTTAGAGGGCAAGGTGGCTCCTAGTTAAGAATTGTGAATATGTGAGCTACTTGTTCCGAGTGGAGGGGTTCAGGAGGGTGCTGGGTACCAGCACTTGGGAGGCTGAGGTGGGAGGATTGAGAGTTTGAGGCTAGCCTGGGGTACACGGTGAGGCACTTGTCACAAAAGAAAAGCAGAGATGGTAAGGAAGTAGAGGAGATTCATGAGCAATTCCTTAGGGCTTCCTTCATTCACTGAAGACTGCTCCTAGTCCACCTCTTCCTGAGGAATCAGTCGGTTGCTGGAGGAGGGGGACGTTTTCTGCAGTGGCAAGTTGCACGTGCTGTGGTAAACAACCTTCACAAGGACTCATGCAGGCAACCCTAGTTAAACTCTTTGCATCTCCCCCCTACTCACCCCCCCCCCCTCACACACACACACACGGGAAAAAAACATTGAAGTAGAATAGGAAGGAGCTGGGAAAAGGGGTTCAATGGGAAGGGAATGAGGAGGGGACAAGAGAAGACAATGGGAAGGGACTAAGACCAATACACATGATACACATATATAAAAATTACCAATTTTTTTAAAAAGATACTCTAGTAATCGGGGGAAAATTTATCAAATCATGAAGAGGTCATTCACCATATACAAACAATAAATGAACAAAATGTAAAATGGAGTTCATCTCATTAGGAACTAAATAAATACACATTAGTAGTGTATTACTTAACTTACAGACAAAGATATACAGACAGGTACACAACATAAACCATTTTTTACAACTCAGAATTCATTGTTCAGTATGAATTCTAATACACATGAAGATTATGATATTAAAGATAATAAAATTAATAGAAATTGGAACATGGAAACCCTTTAGCAAAAAAAAAATACTTGACAATTATTACAACACGTCTATTAGGAGAGTGGTAACACAGACAGTTCCCATGCACATTAGGTGAGAAATGTCGAAAACACCGGCAGCCATGTACAGACAGATCCTCAACGGATTATTTGTAAAGACAAAACCACCTCTGAAAACACGTTACATGTCCCTTAACAGGGTTAGTGACAGTGCTGCATATCCCCGAAGCTGACACCACAGTCCTTCAAAGTATCACACAGGCCTGTAAGTAGGAAACTTATAAGGATTGTTTTCAAGAGGAAAAACGTCCCTGTTTTTGCTTCGAAAATCATGGAGAAAAACAGCTGCTGTTTCTCTCTTGGGTTATGTGACTTTAGGTTATTATTTTCATCATTATATATTTCTGAATTTGAACTTTTTAATCTTTAGCACAAGTCCTTTTCCTATTTATTTTCAATTAGCATACGAGTATTAGGTTTCATTATGGCATTTTCAAACAAAACTTGGTTTTGGTGATTTCCCTGCCTCCCTACCTCCCTGCCCTCCTTTGTAAACCCTCCGGCTCTGCATGGCTGCCTTTCTGCTTGCGTGCCACAGAGCCCAAGTTCTTACTGCTAGTACGAAAATAGCTGGGAGTCCTGTACTAACCTCTTCCTGTCCCAGAAGCCTGTCCCCCACCTGGTGCTGCTCTCACAATCTGCAGACAGGGGCTTCCTGTCAAGCAGTGGCCTAAGCTCTCAGAAATGCCTCTTGGCAAATCCAGGTGACACGGGCGTGTGATCCTCCTTTACAGATGAGAGCCTGAGGCTCTGGAGGGAAGCACTCTCCCTGCCACACTCCTAAGAGTGAGGAGGTTGCCAGCTCCATAACAGCTCTGGGCACCAGCAGCTTAACCTGCAAATCCTGAGGATGGGAAAAGTTGGGCGCGGAATTGCTCCAACAGTGTGACTAGTCCCCAGGCCCCTAGGAGTCAGCACCAACTGAGGTGCTCTCCAGTCCCAGGAGGTCCGTGGCAGCCTTTGGGAGTATGCTAGAGCTACGGTGGCTGGTCTGCAGGCCTCCTCTGCCTTTCCAAGATGCCCAGATCTCACCTTTCTATCCTGGCTCCCCATGATGGAGCCATGGCCATGACTGAGGAAGGCAGGTCATGCCCTCGTTGCTTTTGCTTGTGTGCTTGTGTGCGTGGTGCAGCACATACGCAAGTGTGCCTAACTGTGGCAGGGAGCCCTTGCCTGAAGAACACAGGTGTCTGCTCCATCACTCTTTCACCCACTCGTGTTTGAACCAGCCTTACTGACACCAGGAGCATGCTGCTTTTTCTCATGAGCCTGGAGAATTCCTAGATCTCTGTTCCCCTTGGTGGGGCTGGAGTGACAGGCACATGTCACCATGCTCAGCTGCTTACATGGGATCTGGAAATTGGAACTTGGCCGGTGTCAGGTCCACTCAGGTCCTCATGCTTGTGCAGGAAGCCCACTTAATCTCTGAGCCATCTCTCTGGCCTCACACTCTCCTTTTACGAGCCTGTCTCAAAATGCTCTTGGTTCACTGTGGGCTTCTCTTTTGCAGGGCATCTCCATAGTTGACGGAGACAGCACTTAGAATCGAGGGGAATGCCTGAGTTATACAACTATCTTGAGCCCCAAACACTTCATATTCATCTTCCTTAAGTTCCAAAGGTGTTTTTTCCTTTGGAATCTTTTCTCAAACTGCCAACATGTGCCACGTCTTTGCTCAGCACACAAAACTAAAGGTCCCTCTCTAGAGACTCTATCAAGGGAATCCAAGACAAACAGAGTGGGGGTGAGGAGTCCTGCGTGGGAGGCAGGCCACATGCAGGCGCTTCGGTGGCCCATGCCATCATGTGGTCAGAAGTGCTATGAATTTCTAACAGTGCACACACCCCTACTTGATTAAAGCACAATAAAAACAAACTCCAGGTCCAAATAAAAATGACCTCTGCATGACCCACCTAACTTGGGTGTGTCCACCACCTCTCCCCTCTTCTGGCCTGGAAAAGTGAAATCCATCTGGTCCCCGGGGCGCCAGCCTAGGGCGATTCAGTGCCGAGCTGGCAGGAGAGGCGGGAAGAAGCTTTTGTTTGGTTCTGTCATTTGACCTCAGTGGGGACTTGAGTCAACACCACCTTTCGCTTTCTCATCTGTGCATGAAACACAAATAAGCTGGCTTCTCGAATGGCAAGGGTGCAGTGAACTCACAAAACGTGCAAAATGTGCCATTCAAGTGCCAAGTCACAGCGGATCTGTATGCAGGCACGGCTGACCCGTGACATAACTGTTCACGGGAAATCTAGGTCCCAGTCTCTGCTCAGATGAAGAGGAGCTCGGCAGAGAGAGCCGCACCGACTCCAACCTCCAACCCAGGAGCACAACTCCCAGACCCGGGTAGCCAGGACGACACACCTACTGGTAACAGCACTTGGGAGGTGGGGGCAGGGCAGTCTCCATTACATACTAAGTTCGAGGCCGTTCTGGACCTGTCTCAGAAACAAGTCTAGTTACGCTAAAGGATGACAGTGCCAGAGCGTACAGATGTCACCAGTTTGTGTCAGCACACTGAATACACACCCACAAGTCCAACATAAACAGGACAGACTTCCTAGTGTCTAACATTAAAGAAACAACTCACTAGATGGGGTGTGGCTCACTACAGAGCACAAGGCAACACAACAGACACTGACTGTCAGTGGCCCTTGAAGCAGGCGGATGTGGGGAGCAGAGGGGAGGTGAACGTGGCAGCAGGAGGAAGCAAAGGGAGCTCTCTCTCTGAAGGACAACCTGGCTCCACGAAAAGGCTCCGCTGAAACAGACTGCGCAGTGCAGGCGCTTGCCTGAGGAGCCTAAGGACTTCCCAGAACCCACGTAAGCCAGATGCACAAGGTGGTACATGTGTCTGGAGTTCATCTGTAGGGCCTGCAGGCCCTGGCATGCCCATTCTCCTCTCTCTCTCCCCCCTCCTCTTTCTAATAAATAAAAAAAAAAAAAGTAAATGGCCGTCAGTGGGTCATACCCTCACCCCCTCAGGTCAACTCCACAGATCTGTTTTGTTTTCCCTGTGCCAAGGAACAAACCCAGGGCCTTAACCAGTGCTCAGTGCACTGAGCAAAACCCCCAGCCCCAAATCAACCAGAACAACTGAAGAGCCAAACACAACTTGGCTCAACCCAGGGCCAGTGAGGGGGCTGGCAGGGCTGCGTGTGTGGATGCGCCCCTCAAGTCAAGGGCGGGAGAGTCAAAGGCACCATGTCTTAACCTTGGATTCTGGACCAGGGCCGGCGGGAGAACTGCCCAGGACTGCAAGCTCATGGGCTCAGGGTGCTGCAGTGCGCCAGGCCATGCCTATCACGGTCGTCTCCAACTAAGCATGGACACCAAACTCATACAGGCCTGGCACAGGAAGGCGGGTTTTCTTTCCTTCTTCATGAATTACAAGGAAACAAACATTGACACCTGTCATGCCAAGCAAGAAAACATGATGTGCACTGTACAATGTGGACGGTCTAGTGGTCAATGTTGGCTCCTGTGACAGATGGGGGAGGGCAGGGGGCTGTTCCATCGCTGAGGGGTTTCAACGATGGCGAGCAGACTCCTCCAGGACAGCCAGCAGGGGTTTCTGGCAGAAGCACAGCTGTCACCTCAGGGACATGAGCACACCCAGCAACAGGAAGGTCCACAGCGCCAGCTGCAGGCAGTTTCGCCACGCTTAGCGAGGAGCGGCCTCTCTGAGGCGTTAGGTACCTCTGGATATCAGGGCCGACATGAGGCTGTGCACTCTTCAAATGTTCTTCAGAACAGAACCAAGAACAATGACCCAGGAAGAATGCTTGCATTCTTCGAGACAAACCTTTCCATCTGGGTGAAGGAACGATGCAACTTCTGAAACTCAAGGAGACAGAGTAACAGATTCAACTAGAAAAGCCAGGCGTGTCCTACATAAACACTGCATTTCCTCAGTGGCCCCAGAAGTCCAATGAGTAATCGTCCAGGGCTGGATCAAACTGGAAGTGAACACTGGGCCACTGACCAGCAGTCCTGGGACCCCGTGAGGTGCCAGGGCCATGTCTGGCCTGCACTGTTTCTCACATTCCCCAGCGTGCACTGACAGAGGATCGGGGCTGCTCCACAGGAAAGGCCATCCAGCTGCTTTAGCGGGCTACGAGGGAATCAGGCAATGCCAAACACCACAGGACGTGGTCAAGACCACGGGGCCCTTGTGTGGCTTTCCACCTCGTCTTCTCTCTGGACCTGGCCGGCTCACGTTGCCAATTCTCCATACCCCATCATGCGGGGAAGAGCTCAGGTGGGCTCTCTCCATAGCAGTACTTCGCTACAGGGTCCCGGTACGAATTCTCATGCTGCACACTCTGTCAGCAAAGGAAGACAAGAGCCTGATGAGAGAAGGTAGGACCACGGCCACCACCAGACACTCCCCACCTCCTAGGACCATGCCAAGGTACCTTCTGGAACTAAAGAGGATGCCCAGAACTGAATGCTAATGAGGAGCATGAAAACTGACATAAGATCCCGAGTCCCTGTTTGTTCTGTCCACCAGGGAGCTTTGTAACAACTGGCTGTGTGCTGAGCAGCTTGAGCAAACTACTTTTCCTCACACCACCTGAAACAGATTAAGATGCACTGGGTGTCTGCACCTGACCTTCTGCTCCAGAGAAACTCAGGCCCTGGGAAAGGCCCTACTGAGACTATGGCACACCACTGCTAGTGGCCTTCATGAAGCTTACAGCTAAGGCCCATGATGAGCCAATCCCCGCACCACAAAATGAGCCTCATTTAGCTGGGCACGTGGCAAGGGCGGCTTAGACCAGACAAGCCTCCCTGATGGTGAATTTTTCAGCAATTCATTTTCGTGTAAGCAACTTGAGTTTCTGGCTAAGCTAGAGCTCATTAATTAGCCTAGGACTAATGCTAAGCAACCACAGTGTAGTGTTAATCCCACTTAACAGACATGCAGCCAAACTCCCTCCATAAGCCACTGGCTGTCAAACACACTGAAAGGCCACTGAGGAATCTCTATTTACAATGACACCAGAAAGGAGAGAAGTTTCGCTTAACATTGGAAATAACTCCTGGGTTGATCAGTTACAGAAAGAAAATACGGGCTGGAGAGATGGCTTAGTGGTTAAGGCACTTGCCTGCACAGCCAAAGGACCCAGGTTTAATTTTCCATGCCCCAGGTAAGCCAGATGCACAAGGTGGTGCATGCGTCTGGAGTTTGTTTGCAGTAGCTAACGAGTGCACCCATTCTCTTTCACTTTCCCTCTCTCTCTGTCTCAAATAAACTTTTTTTTTTTTAATTTAAAAATTAAAAAAAAACCACTCTCCTTTCCCAGGATTTGTCAGAGCAAGAGTGTGAATCAAACGAGTCATTACTGAGCCCCTACACTTCCTTTAATGCCCATGCAAGTGAGAAGCTGCTCCGCCAAACAAGCCTGTCAGGAAATTCTTCTTGCTCTCAAATGCTCACTATGCCCTGATATACTCAACCAGGGATGCGGGATGCTCTCTGGGCAAATCAGAGACAAAAGTGCTGGAAAATCGTAAGGCAGACACAGAGACTGTGCAAAGGGTACTGAGTACTGGGGAATGACAAACGACGCGGTTGACTCAGAGACACTAAGAAGAGCAGCCCGGCTCGTGCTTGTACAGTGAACAGCCCTGGTGATCTTACAAAAGGCTGTGACGAGTTCCCAACCACAGAGGCAGACAGCAGAGTGATGGACAGGCAAGACGCCCACAGCTCTGGGTGGCACAAACAGTGTGGAATGCAACATACTGGTTCATGCGGAGCCTGACGAGTCTGAGTTTGTATGCCTGTGGTTTTTAGCACCCACCTCCCTACTTCCCTAATCCTGAAGTAAGCCTCAGCTCTGTCCCCCGAGCAAGTGCTGCTTCCTCTGAAGGAGTGACTGCTGCAAGGCCTCCGGCTCAGTCAGAGGCAGAAGAGGACCTCTCTCGGGAGGCAGGTGTTGGGACTCTGCCCAGACTAAAAGTAACACTGTACTTCTAGTGCTAAGCAGGAGGGCTACACACTGACTGGACCTGCTTCACCATGCACATGGCCTGAACTCTCTTCCCCGGCTTGGGTTCGTCGACGGCACCACAAACAAAGGGGTACACGAGGTCACGCGAACCCCTTTCCATCATCACTCTCCCCAGAGCTTATCTGCTAGTTCTCTCCAGCTCTGATTCTCACCAGCCTCCCCCAGCTAGTGATGGCCCTGCTTGCTGACCTGGGAGGAGGTCCTGCACTTAGCCAAGCACAATTCAAAGTGGTCTTCAACGGCCATGAAGAGGTTCTGGAAGGCCACAGCTGCCCGGTTAAGAAAGCGCTCCAGGAGAAGTTGCTATGGGAACAAAAGTTATTTAGTACTGGTAGTAATTGCAGACCAAGGAACCTTAGGTGTCTCCTCTCCTGAGACCCTGATGCAGGAAGAGGGCATCAGCAGGTGTCTGACAGGAATACAATGGCCCCGTCTGTGAGGAGCCATGGAAGGCAGGGGACCAGCAGCTTGCTTTCTCCTTTTCCCCGTAGGTAGGGTCTCACTCCAGTCCAGGTTGACCTGTACTTCTCTCTGTACTCTCAGGGTGGCTTGAACTTCCACCTCTGCCTCCCAAGTGCTGGGCTTAAAGGTGTGTACCGCCACACCCAGCCCCATCAGCTTGAAGCAGGCTCAGGCACTGCATAGCAGAGATGTCTCACACCTACAGTTTCCCTAGGAGCGCCACAGGAAGTGGCTGCTGTTCCCCCTGCAAGGCTGGAAGAAGAGGCAGTGGGCAGCAGGACCCTGTACCTTGCTGGGCTGTAGGCAGCAGGAGACACAGTGCTCGTAGGCACCACAGCAGCCATTGGCCAGGCACCCGTCACAGCAGTACTGCTTCGTGCTGGGGACGCCGACGTCACAGCAGCCATTGGCCAGCAGGTCCTTCCTCTCACAGACGTAGCCTGAAAGTGACAGACTAACCTCAGCATGAAGCTAGCAGCTTCCCATATCCCTCCTATGGGTACAGGAGCAGGATAAATGTAAACATAAGAGACGGGAGCTGGAGCCCAGGGCTTCCCAAGAGACGGGAGCCACAAGTGGACTTAACGGGGCTGACTTCCTCTAACAGAGGCTGACCAGAAGTAGGGATCCTCTACCATCCCCAGGAGCTATGTTGTCACAATCTTACAACCACCTCAGTCTGCTGTCACATGTTTATAGAGCTCATCGCCATGTCAAGTCATGCCTATGTTTTCCTGTTCCAACACAGGCAAGACCACGTTGCATCTGGGCCTTGTTGGAAAAAAGCTGAAGATAAAAAGAAGCAAGGCATTCACTCATAAAAGTGAGCTCTTCACAGATTTAAAAATTAAACAAATCACTCCTAACAGCTGTCTTGTAAGTACTTGTCCTACAGTAATCAGGATGACTTTTAACACAGGAAGTCACAGTCTGCCTTTATAAATGTTTAGATTATTTGTACAAGAACATGCCAGAGATGTTAATCCCCCCACCTAGAAATTAAGAAACAAAGTTCTCTAATAGGAAAAGAAGGAAAAAAACCTACTAAGTCCCTCCATTCCTTAGAAGTCCCGTCACGGTCCAGTCCCTTCACACTCAGTGTTACAGATGACCTCCTGCCAGAGACTAGAGACACTTCTCTACATCCTTCTGGGAGTGGGACAGAGAAATGTCAGCACAAGTCCATGAGGATCACCACCTGGACCTCGAGATGCTCCCAGGAGCACAGTCAGGCCCGCAGGTGCGTGCACGGGCCCGCAGGTGCAGAGCAGCTGTTCGAGCATCTCTCCACAGTGCATGCCCCACTCCGTCCGCAGAGAGCGAGACTCGGTGAGGTACCAGCTTGTTTTCAGAAGCTGCTCTGGCAAACAAAGTCAGCAAAAGCAGCGACTGAGAGAGAGGCCATGAGGGATATGAGATAGGTCCCAGTGACTGGAAACTGGTGCCTTTTTTTTTTTTTTTTTGACTTTTTTTTGTATTATGTTGCTATTTCCTAAATGAGAAAATGATTCTGATGTCAGAGCAAATGTTTCAAGGACATTCCAACAACTGACTCACTTTCTTACAGGTGTTATAAACACAAATTCTAAGTCAGCCAGCACTTTCCCAGGATTCTAAATGATACAGAGACGGCCTCAGGAAGATGTTAGATGCTATGTGACCTAAACAACCTGACTGCCTGCCCTGTCCTTTCCCAGTATACGAGTCACCACCTCAGGCCTTCATGTCCCTCCCAGTGCCAACTTCCAGCATTCAGCCTTGAACTCCAAAGGTCATCCCCGAATAAGTAGTCCTACCTTCTGAAGACAGCAGTTCATTCAGGCCTCTCATTTTGTATTATAAATCCCTCACGCAAATATTATCTTTATGTTTTTTGAGGCAAGCCCAAAAGACTGGCCTTTTTTTTAATTGGGGGTGGGGGTGGGAACTGATTCAGCCACTGCAATCAAACTCTAGATGCGTGCACCCCTCTGTGTGCATGTGTGACCTTGCATGCTTGCATCACTGTGTGTCTGGCTTAGAACATAAGTCCTTAGGCTTTGCAGGCAACCACCGCTCAGCCATGTCTCCGGCCCTGATATCTTCATTTTTATCACTACCTGATGTGGAAGAATGTAAGAACCGTGCATCTGGGTGTGGTAGCATTATGCTTCAGTACGTGTCCACACTGTGTGATGTGTAAGTCGGGTTAACAAATGTTATTCCACCAGAGTCCTGAGAGCACAACCTGCAAATGTGTTGCCACTGTCTGGGAAATTAACTTCCAACCTTTGAGAAGTTTGTGATTCTAATTGGTTGTCTTGTTTAATAATGTGTTGCCTTAGCAACCCTCTCATGGTGGCATCTGGTTGCTAAACAGCACACAGTTCCAGGTGTTCTTCAGGAAACTGTTCTCCTTGTACTTGAGGAGTCAAACAGAACTGTGGCTCTAGGATTATTACCGATTGATTGATAAGCTGGTGCTTGGGAATGTTCTCTTCAGGACCCGGTGAGAGGTTTTGTTTTACCTAAACTAGCCAGAAGAAAATTGTTTTGATAGTCATGATAAAAGAAAATGACAAACTTCTCTGAGTGTGTAGGGAATGAGTCCTGGACTCCAAGCCAAGGCACCCAGGCCCACCTTTGGGTATGCCCTGTGTCTCCCCTGTGTCGGTGAAGTTAAGGTCCCTCTGTTCAACTGTGCTCTGCTCTTCTGTTGTTGTTTTTCTAAAGAATATTTACAAGCTGATTTGCTTTTCAAATGAGACCTTACACATGGCTTGTCACTGGTGGAAACTCATTTGTGCAAAGTTTCCTAGCTCTGGTCCCCTAGGTGAGCAACTTCCTCTTCCATCATTTCCAGACAATCTTATCTTTGGTTTGATGACTTTTAGATTTTCTTTGGTCTTGCTAAGTACAACTCAAGCTGGCTTTGAACTCTCTCAGAGCTGAGAGTTCAGATGTGTTTCTGCATGAGGAAGCTTCTGCACATCTTCATAGAAATGATTTTTTAAAGCAATAGTGCACTGCTGTTTTTGTTTAAAAATCAGCATGTGCCTGTCTAGGTCAGTCTCTTCCTATACAGATGAGTATAGTACAAGGCCACTTTGAACCGTCCCACCATCCGTCTGTTTTAAGACTCTGAAATAGAGTAAAACCCACACCTCAAACAAACAGAAACTAGGAATCTGTAAACCATTCACTGAAAGAGAAGAGCTGGCAGGCAGTCAGGGTCTCTCACAGCATCTGGTCATCAACAGTGAGAAGCTGTCACCCTTCTGATGGGATACTGGCGCTGTGTTCATGCCACACCTGAGTTCTCAGGAGTCCTGGGCAAGTTCCTTAGCCTCCCGGCAGCATCTATGTTCATAGGTCTGTTGCAAAACTCAAGTGAGGTATTCAGCGAATGGCAGCAGCCCATGCCTAGTACAGGAGGAGCTTCAATCAGTGTGGGCTAAGCACCACCGGGGCCTGTCTGTGGGAGGCTGAGCAGCCTTCAATGGTGGCAGCTCTGGAAGGCGGCTTGCCTAGAGGCTGCACTCAGCCAGGGAAGTGAGGAAGCCTTCCTCTGTTGGTGCTCTCAGAGGAGCACACTCTGGACATGTCCATCGTTCACTGCAAAATGCCTGACCATGTATTAGCAAGCCTATTTCCTGACTGTGGGCTGAAGAGAACTGAGTTCTTGGCCCAGGGTTCTCTACCATGATGGAAATGGATCTGACAAGATCAGAGGATGTGCCCCGCATGGCAGCTCACACCTGTAGCCCAACACTCAGGAAGCTGAGGCAGGAGGATTGCTTTAAGTTCCAGGCCAGCCTTGTCTACAGAATGAGACCCTGTAAGACAAAACCAGACAAGCAAGATGAGACCAGCAGAAGGGGCCCAGGGACCGAGGTTACACTTGAGCGCAGCCACAAGGAAGTGCCGAGTTAGCAGCACTGGGCTGGGGAGATGGTTCAGCAGGTGAGAGCAACTGCCATGCAGGCAGGAGGGCCCGAGAGGGCCTGATGTGCCCTGAGTTTGATTCTCCAGTGTCCATGTAAACAACCCCGCTCCTGGAGAATCACTGGAGCTTCCTGGTCATCCAGTGACCAACAGCAGCTCTGGGTTCAGTGAGACTCCTTCTGTGGTGGTTTGTATCAGATGTCGCCATAAACTCATGTGTTCTGAATACTTGCTCCCCAACTGGTGGCAATTTGGGAGGTGGAGCCTTGCTGAAGGAGGTGTGTTGTTGGGGGTGGACCTTGAGGTTTATTAGCCCCTCGCTTGCCAGTGTTAGTTGGCTCACTCTTCTGCTGCTGTTTTCCATTTGCTGTGGCAGAGGTGATGCCCACCCTCTGCTCATGCCATGCTTTCCCCCACATCAGGAAGCTTCACCTCGAGACTGTGAGCCAAGGTAAATTTCCTCCCATCAGCTGCTTTTGGTTGGGTGCTTTGACCCAGCAATGAGAAGGTAACTACAGCACGGTCTCAAAGAAGCATGTGGATGAGCGGCAAGAGGACCTTCCTCTCTGGCCTCCACACACACATGCACGTGTGGGGTACACACGTACGTGCATACACCACGCACAACCCCCTGCACAAACCAACAGGCTTCCCCGTGTTGAAGGGAGCCTGGAATGGTGAGGAGGGTATGAAGGACAAAGGCACGAGCCACCCTGGGGAACAGCAAGAAAGGACTAGCCCTGTGCAGGGATCCCTATCCAAACCAAGCCCAGGCTGGGCATGGTGGCGCATGCCTTTAATCCCAGCACTCGGGAGGCAGAGGTAGGAGGATCACTGTGAGTTCAAGGCCACCCTGAGACTACATAGTGAATTCCAGGTCAGCCTGGGCTAGGCTGGGACCCTACTTCAAAAAAAAAAAAACCACAAGCCCAGGAATGTCCCCGCCCAGCACCACCCTGAGTGCAAAGAGGGCAAAGTCAGCCTACCCAGCTCGTCCGTGATGAGGTGCTTCCCTTGAATGGAGTTCCGGCACTGGTTGCTTGGCCGGCTGCTGTTGCCCAAGTTAAACTGCACCTTCCAGGGGATGGGCTGGTCATGGTCTTGAACCTGGAGGAGGTTCCGATCTCTCACTGCTCTCTCCTCCTGCAGAGACCACAGACGAAAGGAGGTTACAGCAGCTTTTTTTAATTTTAATTTTCACTTATTTATTAGAGAGAGGGAGGGGAAGGTAGAGAGAATGGGCACACCAGGGCCTGCAGCCACTGCAAACGAACTCCAGATGTGTGCATCACCTTGTGCATCTGGCTTACATGGGTACTGGGGAATTGAACCTGGGTCCTTTGGCTTTGCAGGCAAAGGCCTTAACTGCTAAGCCATCTCTCCAGCCTGAGCAGCTTTCTCTTGCAATCTCATTAACCACAGCAAGGAGACAGAACACTGAAAGGCTTGCCTAGCAGGCATCTGACCCCTGGATAGACAAAGGCACACAATAAACCTGTAGGAAAATGTAGCACAGTAGAGCCATGCTCCCACACGGGTGCGCTCACATGCATGGCCCCAGTGCTGCACTCAATAGAAGCCACACAAAACTTTCTGTGCACAAAATTCGGAGGGGCTGGAAAGGTGGCTCAGCAGTTAAAGGCGCTTGCTTGCAAAGCCTGGCAGCCTGAGCGCATTCCCCAGCACCCACATGGCACCAGGTGCAAAGCGGCACATGCGTCTGTGATTCCAAGGTGTCAGAGAACCGTGGTATGTGCACCCATACACAGATATATACACAGAACACAATGAACACAAAAATAAAATTTTAGAAGACAAAAATGAGCTTGTTCTAATTCATTCTTTTATACTAAAACACAGCATGGAGCAGAAGGCAAATTCTGAATATCTTAAAGCAGAAGAGGAAAACTCTTATGTTTTGGTCACCCAGGACTGTAGTCACACCCCCCAGACCACATGGTCCCACTCACATGCAGCTATGGGCATGGGAAATTGAGTTAGGGGCTGATCCGAGGGACAACGTGAAGCACATTAACAAGCAAACGCCTTCTGTGAGAGACAGGAAGCACGTCACCCTTACGGCATGTTTCTGGAAGCCTTGGCCACACAGCCTTTTGCCCAGCTGAGTGCAAGCGAGGAGCTGCTCTGGGATGGGCCCTTTCTGAGCCTGAAGTAGGAAGAAAGGAGCCCACTGCCAGACATAAGGCAAGTCTGAGGCAGCAAGTCACCTACAGCAGGCAGCCACGGCTACTGGAAAACAAGCCAGGAGACTCTACCATAGGCTTGTCTGGGTGCTCGTTTTGTTCTGCTGGTGGGGGGCTGGGCTGTTTTTGTTTTTTGAGACAGGGTCTCCCTCTGTAGGCCAGGCTGCCCTGAACTCACAGCAATCCTCCTGCCACTAGCCTCCCTGGTGCTGGGATTAGAATCCACCTGGCTATGCCCCTGGCTTTTACAATGATCTGTGATGTGTGGCTTTTTACACAAAGGAGGGCACCTTTGAAAATGTGCTGGCAGAGCTCACTCTAGAGAATGGAGAGGATCTTTATGATGGCTTAGGAAAGCCATCTGAGAAGAGCCATGAAGGCTGAAAACATTCAGGTCCTCACAACCAAGGCCCAGCGCACTCCTTCCTCAGCACCATCTAGAGAAATCATGGCTTGTATGAAGTACACTGAGGCTTAGGGGGAAACATCAGGAAACCCAACCACACAGAAATGACTGTGGCATGGATACGCCATGACCATCAAACCTCTATCTGCCTGATGTCCAGTCCTCTCCAGCTGCAACCCCTTTTTGCTAAAGAAAAAAAAATTTTAGAGCGACAAATACACACACACACACACACACACACACTGCAATTGACCACCAGCTACCTAGTGGGCATGTGCGACCTTCCACTTGCCTCACCTTTGTGTATCTGGCTAACATGGGATCTGGAGGGTCAAACATGGGTCCTTAGGCTTTGTAGGCAAGCACTTTAACCACTAAGCCATCTCTCCAACCTGCTCAAGAAATTTCTATGTGACACACGTACACAGACATATGAATAAAGCAAACAAATCAAATATTTACTCATAATAAGTCATAAAATTACAACAATTCTTTTGTATACATACAATTTTACCATTTATCATACATTTGCTTACTGGTGAGATGGTGAGATAGATGTGCTTATTTGGGCATAAAGAATTAAATCCTGGGGCTGGAGAGATGGCTTAAGAGGTTAAGCGCTTACCTGTGAAGTCTAAGGACCCCAGTTCAATGCTCGATTCTTCAGGATCCACGTTAGCCAGATGCACGAGGGGGCGCACGCATCTGGAGTGCGTTTGCAGTGGCTGGAAGCCCTGGCACGCGCATTCTCTCTCTCTTTCTCTCTGCCTCTCTCTCTCTCTGTTGCTCTCAAACAAATAAATAAAAATAAACAAAAAACATTTTTTTAAAAAAATAATTAAATCTTGCTGCATATCTGAAACTATAGTAGGTAGAATTGACTTACACTGTGACTTCACAATTGTCAATGCTGAGAATTCCCCTTCCCATAAACACATAGTACAAAGAGGCAGAAGTATGTTCAGGGCCATTTCAGAAATTATTGGAAATTTCTGTCCTAATCTCACGGCAAATTCCTCCAACAATTTTTTATGAAATTTCTTACGAACTCAAGTCAGCAAATCAAACAGGAATTTGTTTCTTTTTTGTTTTTTCTTCGGTTAAGAGTCTCACTGTAGCCCAGGCTGACAAGAAACTTGCTTGAAGCCCAGGCTGGCCTCAAGCTCATGGTGATCCTCCTTCAAACAGCAATTTTTACAAAAATCAAACATTTGAATACAGTGCAATCCAAAGTTATATTAATTTGATTCATGTTAAGGAATGATGGCCTGGAAATACTAAAAGTCTGTTTTCCATACTTATATGTCTCTAAGAGCAGTAAAAGTGCAAGTCCTAACACAGCACAGCTCAAATCTCAGCCGGGGTGTCTCAGGCAGTGTCTGCTGGCACTGCTGGGGTGATGGCATACGCAGTGCAGTGTCTGTATGTTCAGAACCCGGCCTACAGTGAGGCTGTGATGTGACAAGCAAGCACTTGGAATCAACATGCATCGGAGTTTGAGTCAACTTTTGATCACTGCATGTTTAGAAATCTTTTATTGTTGCTAATTTTCATGACCCCCATGTTCAGTTACATGACCCTTTGGGGCTGTGACTCATATGCAGCTGGGCTCTGGAGGAAGCGTCCTCAGCGTGCCTTGCACTAGATTAGGTGTGAGTGAAACAAACCTCACTGCTGAGCCTACCTCCGCCGCACAACAAAGACAATCCCTGGGTGTGCAAACTGCCACTCAGTGTTTCCAATGTATCCATGGGCTGCACGCCACTAGACGTCCACTGTGGGGAGAATGCAAGTAACTAAAACTTACCGTAGTGCATCTTTGAAATATTATTTTTAAAGTATGTAAAACATATATTATTAACAGTAGGAAAAACTAAATGAAGAGTCTAGAGGAACTATATGAACCTGGCAACTTTTCTGTTAAGCTATCATCGTTACAAAACAAAAGGTTTATTTTAAAAGATGCTTAAGAAACACACTTACTGGGTTGGCAAGATGGCTAAGTGGTTAAGGTACTTGTCTGCAAAACCTAAGGACCCATGTCCAACTCTCCAGATCCCACATAAGCCAGATGCACAAAGGTGAAGCAAGCACAAGGGCGCACATGCCCACTAGGTGGTGCAAACGTCAGGAATTCAATAGCAGTGGCTGAGGCCCTGGTGCACCAATTCTCTCTCCCCCTCTATTTCTCTCTGTTTCTCTAAAATAAAAAAAAATAAGATAAAAAAGAAACACACTTATCAACATTGAAGATGAAATTACCTCCAGCCCTGTCAGAAGCTGTATGTTTTGAATATTCACTCTGGTCTCAGACCCTGGTTTATACAACCACTGAGGGCACTTTGCACTCGACACTAACTGGACAGAACAGCACTTCCAACTACCTGCATTATCTAGATAAATCACATTTCCACAGCTGCGTAAATATCCATCACACTGATGTGCCATTGTTTGATGAGCACACCCTCCACAGATCAACATCAGACCTGGCTCTGCCATCACTGATGACACAGCACTCAAGGGCAGGGCTTCAGAAAAGTCTCTTCACTAATTTGCAGTAACAAACGCCGTAGCGTGCCAAACAGCTTCCACAAGATTGTTGACCGTTTGTGATATACTGTCCCAAAGCCCACCAAGCTGGAGTCCCTCCTTCACGGTTCTCAATGTAAAACAGTCCTCTGAGGTGGGTTCCCGCCTGGCTCTCCCCTCCCTGGTTTCTTTTAAAGGATAGAAGTGGCACGTGGGCACGGGACAGAACGATCAGCAACAGGAGATGCTGAGCACAGGGCCCCCCCGGAGGACCCTGCTTGACCTTTGTGGATTCACACCACTGGGCTGTGCTGATCACAGGTCGGCTAGCTGCTGACCAGCCCAGGCGCAAGTCCAGCAGTGCCACAAACACTACTATGGGTGCGTGAATGACCACGGAGTCAGCCAGGGCTGACGAGAGGACGGCAAACCGGCCCTCACCGTGGGGTGGGAAATGCTCTCAACATCACTCCCAAGCTATCCCGTTTCTCTTCCTGAAAGAAAACAAGAGTTCATGGACAAGCACATCCCAGAAGGATCTCGGTCCCATGACTACATTCGTGGTAAACAGGAAGGAGATCCTCCCAAAACTTGAACTTGGCCCTAAACATGAATATGCAAAGCTTTGCTAAGAGGGCAGCACGTGGAGTGAGATGACACAGGTCGTGACTGACTTTCCCTCTCTTTTATAAATAAATTAGTGAGTTAAAAAAGAAAACAATCCCATGTACACAGTAAAGCACTTCAACACTGCTGTCAAAGGTCTGTTTCTAGGTCAGATAAAAGGAGGAGTTATAAAGGCCACGGGCACCCCAAATGTCTAATGTTTGGGAACTGCAGCCTAATAGTGGAAAATTACAGCTATGAAAAACTGAACTTTTACAGGTGGTGAGAATGGCAGGTGTGCAGACACAGGTGTGCAGACACAGGTCTTCAGTCACAGCACTCAGGAGGCTGAGGTAAGAGAATCAGCCTGGGTTCAAGGCCCACCTATGCTACCGAGTTCCAGGTTAGCTTGGACTAAATGGAGACTCTGCTTCAGAAGACAAAACAAAAAATAGAGTAAAGACTTGTATCCTAAGTGAGGAAACAGTACTCATAGAAAGAAAGAATGGCAGGAGGAAAATATGTCCATCGATACACAGCTGGTCAGTGTCCCACTCCTCTGCCCTGTGTGGTATTGTGCCAACTTCCTAGGAAGCTCATGTATGTTGGCTAATCAGGGAGAAAACAAAATGACACATTAGCAAGTCTCTCATGACTCATCACAGTCTCTTTTGATAAGATCTAAGTGGGCACCAATTTACATAGCTAATCACATTAACGCTGAGGATGGTAATACATTTTCAAGGAGTTCTAAAACCAGCCCTGTGACAACTGTGGGACCTGAACCACTAAAGACAATAGCTCCAAGAAAAAACACAGGGACACTTGCACAGCCACACGGGGACTCTCACCTCAGGGACACTTCGCACAGCCACACGGGGACTCTCACCTCAGGGACACTTCGCACAGCCACACGGGGACTCTCACCTCAGGCCAAAGCCTCCAGGAGCTAAGCTTGCCCTGCCACTCAACCATGCCATCCTGTGACAAGGTGCCTTGCATCATAAATCCTTGCCTAAAATCCTTTTGCTTACTACCCCTCCCTCACTGCCCCAGTCGATTACAGGCACTCAGAGAGCAGACTTCACCTGGCCACCACGCTATCTCCAGCTAAGTGGGGACCTGGCTCACAGTGCTGGGCATGACACACGCGTGCAAGGCAGTGCCTGTGGTGGCCTGAATGTAACATGTCCCTCCCAGACTCATGAGTTCCGTGTTTGAATCTGTACTCCCCAGCTGGTGGTGCTGTTTGGGAAGGTTGTAGAACCAGTAGGAGGCAGAGCCTTGCTGCAGGCAGTGTGTCTCCAGGCAGGGTTGAGGTGTTCCAGCCCCGCACCGCGTGCTCTCCCAAACCTCCCCCCAAGGTGAGGACGTGTCCATGGCTGGCTGTTCCTGCCATGCTTGCCCTGTCATGACTGCATAACAGACTCTACCTCTCTGGAACGGCGAGCTGAAATAAATCCCTGCCTTTCTTAAGCTACTCCTGGTCAGGAACAAGAAAGTAAGTGACACAGACAGAGCCCCAGTCACCAGGCACTGGTGACTCACGGTACCCAGTCCTACCACTCCCATCACTTCTCTCCTGTGCTCCCATTTCTAACTTACTCCCCAAAGCATTAATTATGATTTTAAACAAAGAAATAAGGCATCCACAGCAGCAAAGACCAGTGAACCAGCCCATAAGCAAAAGACTGCCTGCCATGTAGGCTCCAGGAGGTTGGCATCCTGGGCAGAGCCTGGGGTGCCCAGGGGCACCTGTAATCACGGCCTCATCTCTGGTTCCATCTCTCCTTTAGTGCGCCCATGTGCTCATCAGAAGTCATACACAGGACAGGGCCAGGCCAGTACTGCTGGAAGATTTTGGTTCCAGGACCTTGGAAAGGGCTATTCACTGGAAACTGCAGATGATCCTGATGTGTGGGCTTACGTTTACCATATAGAAAAGGAAAAATTCTGAAATACTTATTTTAAATCAAGTATGTGTTATTTACAAATACCAATAACGAACTCACGACATGTTGGCACATTTTGTGTGAGAAAAGTTTTCCAAACAAAGTTAGTGACAAGAGGAGCAAGGTCTGGGCTTTTCTGCACAGTGTGCAAGGTCTGGCTCCACGGGACGCAGCTACAGCCTTGGGCTGGCCTTGAGTTCATCTGGTGCAAATGCTATGTGGGCTGAAGCTCAGGGAGGACCCACTTCACGCAGATGACTCTGGGCGATATGGCCCTATACCTGACACGGAGTCCCACACTAGTATCTCAGAAGCTCATTGCAAACACTGTAACCTGCCGGGCGTGGTGGCGCATGCCTTTAATCCCAGCACTTGAGAGGCAGAGGTAGGAGGATCGCCGTGAGTTCGAGGCCACCCTGAGACTCCAGAGTGAATTCCAGGTCAGCCTGAGCTTGAGTGAGACCCTACCTCAAAAAACAAAAAGCACTGTAACCACTTTGGAGAACAGCTATGCCGTTCCTCAGTTAGACATAGGGTTCTGATCCAGCGATTCAATCCTAGGTCTGTACTCCAAGCAATGACGTCAGGTCCACACAGCTTGTAAATCAATGTTCGTAAGAGCACAATTCATAATGGCCAAAAGGTGGGGGCTGGAGAGATGGCTCAGCAGTTGAGGTGCATGCCTGCAAAGCCTAACGCCTGGGGTTCAATTCCCCTGTACACATCTAAAGCCAGATGCACAAGTGGCACATGTGTCTTGAGTTCATCTGTGGTGGCTGGAAGCCCTGGCACACCCATTCATTCTCTCTTTCTCTGCTTACAAATTAATTAATTAAAAAAAACTTTTATAAACAGGTGGAATAAACTAAATGCCCATCAATGCTGACTGGGCAGAATGAGACAGGTGCTTACAAGGGACACTAGGACATGAGCAGTTCCAGACATGCTTCAACTTGCAGTGCTGGACATTACAGCTGTCACAAAAGACCACATGTGACTATTTATATGGAACACCTACACTGGGCAAATCTGTAGAAATACAACGGGTCACAGTGACTCTTTACAGCTGGGAGGGAGGGACAGTGCTCTAAAACGTGGCTGTAGTAAGAGCTGCCAGTGAGGGTGGAATTCTAGTCACGTAGGAGACACACTTCGTGGGCGTTTCCAGAAAGGATTGATGGAGGGAAGAAGAGCTCCCCTCACTGGACGAGCCCTTCTGGCGGTGGACTTTAAATAAAGAGGCTCTAGGGGAACACAACACATTTGGCCTAGTGGCCTGTGGTGTGCATCTACCCTGGTGCTATCATCCTCTGTGGACATCAGAACCGAGCTTTGTCAGCCTGCCAACATGGACTAAAGACCAGCAGCTCTCCAGGAATCCTCCAGGCCTTCAGTGCCAGATGGGACTGCTGAGGCATCCCGCCTCGTGCACTGAGCAGAGACCTGGTTCTATGACTCTCCAGCCTGCAGACAGCTGTTGTTAAATTGCCCAGCCTGCATTCTGCAAGCCAATCTAGTAAATCCCCTTTATAATACATATTTATTCTATCGGCTCTGTTCCCCTGGAGAACATAATACACTGCCCAACTCTGAATTTATGAAAAAAACAATGCCTTGTACACTTTGGGTGAGTTATGCAATTACGTGACTGTGAATTATGTCCCTGTAAAATTACAAGCAACAGTCCAGGACAAAGCAGACTCGGAGCCACATCAACGAAGGCTTCAGGCCTCATTATGATAAAACCCACGAATCTGTCTTGCAATTCCAACACATCTTATACATGTCTGCCAAATGTTGACACATTTTCATCACATTTGTTAATATCACCAGTAATCGAATGGAAAAGTCTTCATGTGTTGGAAGTTAACAAGCTCAGGGTAGCAAATACACAGTTTCCAAAAAGTCCAATTTTCACTGGAAGGTTTGAATTTTATCTTTGGCAACAAACAACATCAGATGTCTCTGTGAAGGAACAGGCTCACTCCATGCATTTTCAACTTTTCAATGTCTACCAAACACCCAAATCTGAGTAACTACAGTTTATCACTCACTCTTCCATGTAAAAACGGTGTGGTGTGAAGAAAGTGGCTGGTTCCGCTTCCAACTCCACTGCCAAGTGCTCTTCCTAGAGACAAGCACCAGACTCGAGCGCAGAGCGCGTGCGTGCGCCGAGCTCCCACCGTGCCATGCACACAGGACTCGAGGATCATGACTTGGCAAAATCAGCCATTTTACTGCTTCCTTCTCAAGGAAAAGCAGGAGAGATGGCTTAGCGGTTAAGCACTTGCCTATGAAGCCTCAGCACCCCTGTTCAGGGCTCAACTCCCCAGTCTCACGTAAGCCAGATGCACAAGGGGGGGGGAGGAGCATGCATCTGGAGTTTGTTTGCAGTGGCTGGAGGCCCTGGCACACTCATTCTCTATCTACCTGCCTCTTTCTCTCTCTGTCTGTTGCTCTCAAATAAATAAATAAATAAATAAATAAATTAATTAGCTGGGCATGGTAGCGCATGCCTTTAATCCCAACACTCGGAAGGCAGAGGTAGGAGGATCACCATGAATTCAAGGCCAGCCTGAGACTACATAGCGAATTCCAGGTCAGCCTGGGCTAGAGTGACACTCTACCTCAAAAAACCAAATAAATAAATAAATAAATAAATAAATAAATAAATAAATAAAAGTTAGCCAGGCATGATGGTGCATGCCTTTAATCCCAACACTCAGGAGGCAGAGGTAGGAGAATCACCGTGAGTTCTAGGCTAGCCAGAGACTACACAGTGAATTCCAGGTCAACCTGGGCTACAGCAAGACCCCACCTCGAAAAACTAAAAAAATTAAATTAAATTAAAACACTATCCACAGGGCAGCAAGGAATGTGGTCTGAAGCCAGTGCTCTGCAGCTTGCTAAGGTACCCATGGCTGTTTTTACCCACTACAACTTCTACACCACAGGGGAAAGGGTCACCCCAGCAAAAAAAAAAAAAAAAAAAAAAAAAAGAGCCAGTAACGTGGTGTCACTCTGAAAATCACTCTGACTTTGCAGACTCCCTGAAAGGGTCTCAGGGACCCACACCCTGGATGTGGATGAGGTTACTCTGAAAAACTAAACCTTAGGGCCTGGTGAGGTGGTGCAGTAGTTAAAGGCAGTTGCTTGCAAAGCCTGCCAGCCCGAGTTTGAGGGTACCCTGAGACTCCATAGTGAATTCCAGGTCAGCCTGGGCTAGAGTGAGACCCTACCTTGAAAAACCACAAAAAAAAAAAGAGAGAGAGAGAGAGAGTTTAAGCAGAAGTCCTCTGTGGTAGTTGATACTGCTGTGCCCAGAAGCCATAGATTGTTACTAGAAAAATTTTAGTGCCAGGGGTGGGACAGGATACCTTCCAAAGTGTTGTTGGTGAGGAAGGCCCTGATGCTGCCACCCACACTCAAACATTACAGACTACTGCCAAGGCTCTTGGTTGCCCACCAGAACCAGATGGTAAGACCCTATTATTGAAGACTCCACATGCTTGGGCTGTAAGTCACAAGAGAAGTCACGCTGGAAGCCTCTTCCCTGTTGAATAGCTGTCAGGATGCTATAAAGAGCTATGAAGCCTGTTGGGGGAGAAAGCCATCAACAGGGCTGGAGAAATGGCTTAGTGTTTAAGGGCTTGCCTGGGAAGCCTAAGGACCTATGTTCCACTCCCCGGAAGTCACATAAGCCAGATGCACAGGATGGCGCATGTGTCTGGAGTTCGTTTGCAGTGGCTAGAGGCCCTGGCACACCCATTTTCTCTATCTGCCTCTTCCCCCCCCCCACACACAAATATATAAATAAAATAAAAAGTCATCAACAGTCTTACCCAGCAGTGGACTCTGTAAGCTTTACAGATGGCTAGCCAGGCCAAATGTACCAGCTGGTGCAATGGAGACATGTCTATTATGGGGAAAACCAACTGCTCTCTGATTAGAATTGAGGCTGGTTCTACTGGAGGGAATTCATGCTTAGTACTGAAAACCTAATCAAAAGCCTATGGCTGGAGAGCACATAAGCTCTAGGGGGAAGCTACTACTATTATCTGACTAAATGGGTATATTGGGTCCACCAAACTTCCCTTCTAAACAGCTATGTTGATGCCCATTTATTAATGCTACTCTCATTTTTGGTTAGAGAAACTTCTCTTTTCAGGTGGCAGTGTCCACTTGAGGAGACTCAAAAGTCACCAAAGCGCTCAGAAGAAGTGGCAGTGGTGTGTTCAGCCCTGAATGAAACATCTCTAATCTCACCGTCCAAGGCTCCAGAACCACTGTGGAAGAGGTGGAGGAAAGAATGTAAGAGCCTAAAGAAGGGAGGAGTGCTTCCAAAGCTGTCTTCCAGATACGAAGTGGCCATGGTATTCACGACCTCACAGTGGCCGATGCTACTTATACAAGACCTGCATGATAGAAGGGGAAAATGATGAAATCAAAATAGAAGAGAGACTAGTTGGAAGAAGAGGGGATTCAATGGAGGGGGACTCAGGATAGGGAAAGAGACAGTGGTAGGAAGGGATTATGATCACGATATGCACAAATCTATATGTATAGAGGTTGCCAATAAAAAAGCTATTATATAAAATTAAAAACTCAGCCAGGCATGGTGGCGCATGCCTTTAATCCCAGCACTCGGGAGGCAGAGGTAGAGGATCACCGTGAATTTGAGGCCACCCTGAAACTACATAGTGAATTCCAGGTCTGGGCTAAAGTGAAACCCAGCTCAAAAAACAACACAAAACAAACAAACAAACAAAAAAACTCATCATAATTTTTAAAAAAGACTGCTTGCAAGCCGGGCGTGGTGGCGCACGCCTTTAATCCCAGCACTCGGGAGGCAGAGGTAGGAGGATTGCCATGAGTTCGAGGCCACCCTGAGACTCCATGGTGAATTCCAGGTCAGCCTGGGCTAGAGTGAGACCCTACCTTGAAAAACCAAAAAAAAAAAAAGACTGCTTGCTAGAGCATTTAAAATGTGGTTGCTTGGGCTGGAGAGATGGCTTAATGGTTAAGCGCTTGCCTGTGAAGCACAAGGACCCGGGTTCAAGGCTCGATTCCCTAGCACCCACACAAGCCAGATGCACTGGGTGGCGCATGCATCTGGAGTTCGTTTGCAGTGGCTGGAGGCCCTGGTGCACCCATATTCATTCATTCATTCATTCTCTCTCTCTCTCCCCCCCCCCTTTCTCTGTCACTCTCAAATAAATAAATAAAAATAAATAAAAATGTGGCTGCAAAGGAGCTGGGAATATGGCTCAGTGGTTAAAGGAGCTTGCTTGCAAGGCCTGACAGCTGGGGTTCAATTCCCCCGTGTCCACATAAAGCCAGATGCACAGTGGTACACACATCTGAATTTGTTTGCAGTGGCAAAAGGCCCTGGTGTGTTCTCTCCCTGTCTGCCTCTTTCACTCTCTCCTTGCAAATAAATAATAAAAAATTTTTTAAAGACTTTTAAAAAATCAATATTAGCTCCCATGAAGTGCCCTGAAGTATTCTTGGGAAGGAGGGATGCCTGTGAACAGGACACACAAGTTCCTGTTCTCAAGAAAACTATGTCCAACAACCAAGTGTGAGGTGAGACCAAGCCCACAAACAGGAAACCCTTCATTAGTGATTCCACCCCTAAGAGAATAAAGCAAGTTTATGGGCTAGGGATTGCAGGAATTCACCCAGAATCACCAGGTGTGGCCTGACTCACTTAGCTTGACCCAAAATCACAGAAGCTGGTTGCATTTACACAGAGGACCTAGAATGGAACCTGGAGTTTTGCTTGGCAGAACAGGGACCCCAAGAAATACCCATAGGGGAGTGTCACCATGGCATCACTGTTTAAGTTTACCTCCCCTGCGGCGAAGAGAATAGACTATATAAGGAAGGAAGCAGAAACTGGGCTACGGCAACAGTAGAGACTGAGCAGAGTCGGGATACACTGGGAGGCAGAGCCAACGTTTTGTAGGCATGGAACACCAGAAAGGAAAGAATGACAGAGCTGTCTTCAACTCCCTGGTAAAACAGTAATGCACCTAAGTTGAGACTGGGACAACGAGGGAGGAGCCAACATGGTAGAGAAGAATCAAGATTTCTGTTGTAGGTAAAGGACCCAGGTTTGATTCCCCAGTACCCACATAAAGCCAGATGCACAAGGTGGCACATGTGTCTGGAGTTGAAGTTGCTAGAGGCCCTGGACTGCCCATTCATTCATGCATTCATTACCCCCCCCCCCAACTCTCTAAAAAATAAACTTCTAAAACTAAAAGTTCTGTTCTAGCTGGGTACAGGAGACCCACCTGTAGCCCGATTCTACACTACACCAAGAAGCTGAGGCAGATGGATCTGGAGTTTGAAGCCAACCTGGGCTTCATAGCAAAACCCTATTTTCAAAGAAATAACATATTTGAAGGTTTTTTTTTTTTTTTTTTTTTAAAAGGAAGAAAGATACAAAGTAAAAAGTTAGAAGAATCTGCAACTTTCTGATCAGGTCTAGGCTGGGATGATCTATCATCCAGCAGCTGAGTAATGCTAGCCAGCCCTGGGGCAGGCAGAGAGAGGAAGCCAGCGGGGCTGAGTCCTGGCACGCGGCACTCAAGGTCCCTGAAACAGCACAGGATTGTGAAAAGGTGTCTAGAGGAAGCAGCAAACACAGGCCGGAGGCTCTCATGGCTGCTCACGCAACCTGGCCAGCAAAAAAGGCTTGCAACCCTCTTCCTTGTCGCGGTGGTCCAAGGTGAGCGGTGGAATGGAGATCCCACTAAACATAGGTGACATCTAGATGTTTTGTCTGTTTTCGAGGTAGAGTCTCACTCTAGCCCAGCCTGTCCTGGAACTCTCTCTCTCTGTAGTTCCAGGCTGGCCTCGAACTCACAGCGATCCTCTTAGCCTCTGCCTCCCGAGTACTAGGGTTAAAGAGTTGCGCCACCCACCCCCGCCTTGCATCTAGTTTTATTTAGCTAATACTAATCTGCTCAGTATGCCCGAGAACTAGAAGGGGGGACTCTCCATTAGGACAAGCGCCTCGTTAAAGGCTGTCCTCGCACCCCTGGATGTAAGCTCTCTTCCTAACAACTCAAACGCTCGTTCAAGTTGGGCTTCTAAACAACCTTCGGGTAGCATTTTCATGTAAAGTCCGCGGCCAGCTCTCTCCAAGGAATTGTCACCAGGGACAGAACACGAAATTAAAGATCTAAGCTGTGCACGGAAACTGGGGGTGGGGGGAGACGCTCCGAGGGTCTTGTTGAGCCACCCAGGCCCGGCCACCTCTACCTCTCCAAGTCCGCACGGGGTCTCGGGGCTGAGGTGTGGGGACGCCACCTGTCCCCAGGTGAGAAAGGCACGCCCCCCTGCTTGCCCCGTCCCGGCAGGTGGAGAGCCAAGGAGGTGCCCAAAATACTAGGGGATGACCCGGGAGAAGCCCCTTAACAGGAGTCATAGCCTCAGCCTCGGCTGGAGGGCGCGGGTTCGAGTTCCACCGAGGCCCGGGGCTCAGGAGCGTCGTCGTCCCCTGCCCGGTGCCCGAGGACGACGACGCACGGACGGTCACTGACCTGCTTGAAGGTGCTGCTGAGGAAGTAGACGAGCGAGAGCCCGAAGACCAGGGCGAGCACCCACCGCTTCCGCAGAAGCCGGCGCCACACCAGGGCCGCCAGGTTCACCATGCCGGCGCGGACGCGGAGCGGGGCCGGGGCCCGGCACCGGCGGCATGGCCTCTACGCGAGCCGCCCTAGCGCCATCCTCCCCTCCGTTCCGTGCCGTCCGGCTCCGCGCGGACACCCGGCGCCGCCCCACGTGACCCGCGCGCAGCCCCGCCCCCGCCCCGTTGCGTCACCGCCCGCGCCTCCTCTCCATTGGTCTTGGCGGGGGAGCAGCGGCTTTCTATTGGTTCATTCGGGATCTGAGGGGGTGTGGCCTATCGTAGACGGCGTAGCGCTGCCTGCTGGGTCCTAGCGCCGATTCTAATAACCTGTGACTGAACACACCCGCCCCCACCCCCCAAACAGAGGCCGGAAGCACTCGGAAGTCACGTGTGCCGGCCCCGGCGGCGCGAATGATTGGCTCTGCTGGACCGGGATGCGGCTGAGATTGCTGAATTGTCTGGGCAGGTAAAGAAGAGAATGAGATGCTTTATCCCCACCCCGGGCGTGGGCTTGCCCTTGCAGCCCTACTGTGTTTTTATTCGATGTGTTGGTTTTAGCGAACGAGAAGCGTTCGCGATGATGTATGCGAAGTGAACCTGCTGCTTCCCTGACAGGCTGGAGATGCTTTCTCGCATGTTGGCGGTGCGGTCCTGTTAACGGCCTGGGGACACAGCTTAAGACCTAGCAAGCTTCATAGGGAGGTATAGGATGTATGGAACAGGGAGGGGTATTATTTTTTTGAAGGCGATTCATTCAATCACTCGGATGCATCCCATGTGCAAAATTTATTCCAGTATTCGATACTGAAATAATTGTGCACGGCCTGCTTCCTGCAGAGATTCAGGAGCATTTTGGCTTGGGAAACGCTGTCAGATTTTGCTGTGTTTTATTTTTCCCAAGGATGAGGAGTAGGTAGGGGTAGAGGTTATTACACTAGATAACACATTCTTGAGAAATATTTATGTACTGTGCTTTCCTTCTTAAAAAAATAATATTTTTATTTATTTACAAGCAAGGAGAGGGAAAGAGAGAAAATGGTAGCATCAAGGCCTCTAGCCGCTGCGAACAGACTCCAGATGCATGTGCCACTTTGTGCATCTGGCTTTACGTGAGTCCTGGGGAATGGAACCCAGGTCGTTAGTCCTCCTCTGCAGCCGAGCTTTCCATTGTATGTGAAAACGGTAGGGCTAGTGGTGTCGTTCGGTGATGGGAGCACTTGTCTGTAGATAAAGATGGTGCTGAGGACCCATTTCTGAGTCAGTTTTTTACGGGGTGGGTTTCTATGGACTGAGAGGCCTCAGGGAAGACTGGCCAGGATTGCAAGGCCATTCAAAGGCCAGTGGTAGGGGCGCTGCACCCAGAGCCAGGTAGCCTGTGGTCCTGTGTGGGAAAATAACTGCGGGAAGGTAAGCTTGGTTATGGAAAGTATCTGGCCTTGATTTCCTCCTTGATGTGAAAGGAGATGACAGGCAGTTTGGAGACCTGTGTAACTGGGAGCCCATAGGTGTTATGGTCTTTGCATAAGTACTTGAGCACCCTTCATGCCAATCAGTGTTCTAGGTACTGCGGGGGGGGGGGGCAGAACCAAGTGGACAGGATCTCTGTTTTCTTGTTATTCATATTTAGAATGACCAATAGAGAGGAGTCACAAGTAAATAACATGTATGTAAATAACTGATAAGTGCTGTGAAGAAAAAAAAACACCATAGGACAATGTCAAGAGGAAGCCAGAGGTGAGGAGGCAAGGCCTGGAAGAAGGTGTCACTTGCCCCGAGGGAGCTAGCTGTGCCAAGTTCAAAGCCTTCCAGAGAGAAGGAACTTCAAGTACAAAGGCCCTGAGGCAGGGACAGCATGGAAAAATGGGAAGGGAAAAGTCAAGTGTGGCTGTAGGGGGACGCTTAGAAAGAAACTGGGGGAGCTGAGGTTGGAAACAGGTGGGATGGCTTCAGGCAGAATCTGTGGGCTGTGGGCAGAGCTTGGATTCTGCTCTGGTTTCAGTGGGAAGCCACTGGGCATCATAAAACTCATTTTCCATATTCCCCAATGTGGGATTTGAAATTTGATAAGAGGACAAGATGCATTAAGAACATCACCATCTATAAGAGTCTCAAAGAGAACCAGGGAGCTGGAAGGATGGCTTAGCAGTTAAGTTGCTTGCCTGCAAAGCTTAAGGACCCAGGTTCCAGTCCCCAGTACCCACTTAAGCCAGAGGCACAAGGTGGCACATGCATCTGGAGTTTGTTTGCAGTGGCTGGAGGCCCTGGCACACTCATTCTCTCCCCCCTCCCCAATAAATAAAGTATTTTAAAAATAAAATAAAAATAAAAGGAGAGTGAGAGGCCACCTGCGGACATGAGCAAAAGGGAATTGTCTGTTATCGTTATCAGTGACGTCCCAACATTCATTAGGCCACTCGGGCCATCCACGGCCAATTCACCCAAGTGCTCCGTGTCGCCCAGGGTTTGGAGTCTGCTGAGCTTCCCGACCTGCACATCCCTCTGAAGGGGAAGAGAAGGCTCGCTTTCCCTGGACCCAGTGGTTGCAGCCCCATCAGGAGCCCTGAATACCCACCACAGGTGTCTTCGCCATGGAGTTCTGAAGTCCATGTGGCTCCTCACAGTGAACCAGGTGACATGTCCCTGCCAAAAACCCACACCTGCACTTCCAGTTTAACAGATAAGCAAGATGAAAGGAAGCTTTGGGCTTAACCCTGCCACACCCCTCCTGGAAGGCAGTTATGCCCACCGCTGTACCACCAACACACTTTCCACTCCTCATGGAACACCTGGGGAGTCAGGGGCCATGGAGAAGTGACTGATTTTGTGGAAAATAACACAGCATTATTTTACTAGTCTCCCACTCACTTCATCCCATCTGGCAGCTGTCTGCTGCCCCACCTGTTGCCTTCTTTTGGATTAGGACTTCCTTCACCCTCTGGGCCTCGCTATTCTCATCTGTGAAATGGGGACAATCATTCTTCCCTATGGTGCTGGCTATTGAATTAAGAATTGTGTGGTAAACAAAAAAAAAAAATATATATATATATATATACATATACACATACATACGTACATATGTATATATAGGGCTGGAGAGATGGCTTAGTGGTTAAGCACTTGCCTGTGAAACCTAAGGACCCTGGTTCAAGGCTCGATTCCCCCAGGACCCATGTTAGCCAGATGCACAAGGGGGCGCATGTGTCTGAAGTTCGTTTACAGTGGGTGGAGGCCCTGGCATGCCCATTCTCTCTCTCACTCTCCCTCTCTCTCTCTTTCTCTCTCTCTCTCTCTGTAGCTCTTAAATAAATAAAACATAAACAAAAAGTTAAAAAAAAAAGAATTGTGTGGTATAAGTGATAGAAACATTTGGAAAACACCAGAGCTTGGTAGGGATGGAAGATAATATGTAGACAAGGGGAATGTGGTGAGACGTGGCTCACGCGTGTGTGTTGGCTTTCAGGTGTTAAGGAAAATGCAGAGACGTCACAGTAGCAACACGGACAACATTCCACCTGAACGGTAGGCGTCCCCTGCTTTCGCTCCCTGGGAGGACCCTGGGCTCTGGGTGGTGAAGGTCAGACTGGAACTGGGTGAATAACACCTGCTTGGCAGCATCAGTTGTTGGAGTTACCAGAGATCTAATCCGAAAACGACTTTGAATTGCATATTTGTCAGCTTTGCATTCCTATAGCAAAATACCCAAGGCAACTGACTTTAGAAAAAGAAAAGGTTTATTTAGCTCACGACCTAAACCAGGCTCAGCAGCAGTCCCTTTGTCACCTCCTGGCATGGATGGCAGTGATGGCTGCATGTGTGGGATCCTGGCTGAGAGGACAGAGAATGGGTTCCCACACACTGGAGGACACACTACCAAGGATCTAAGCCACTAAGCCCCACCTCTTAAAGGGCCACGACACCTCCCTATAATACCACCACAGGGACCAAGCTATACAGATAAGCCATGAAAAACACCTCTCATCACACCCAAACCACAGCACAGAGTGATGGTCTTATATCTCTAATGCTAATGATTCACCACATAGTGGCTTGTCATTGCTGGTAGGACATTCCCAAACCCAGGGTGATGACTGAGCTACCTATGTGACATGTTTCAGAGCTTGTACTCATGGGATTTTTTTAATTTATAGGACGATGTCTTAGTCTGTTCTGGCTGCTGTAACAAAGATACCCTAGGCTAGGGGGCTCACACAACAAGCATTCATTTCCCACAATTCTGCAGCCTAGGAAGTCCAAGGTCAAGGTGCTGAGCCAAGTGTCTGCTGAGAACTGCTTCCTGGTTCCTCTACAGGGGTTTGCTTATGTGCACATGGTGGAAAGAGCAAAGGGTCTCTCTGAGACCTTAAAAATTTTTTTTAATTTATTTTCAAGCAAAGAAAGAGAGGGAGGGAGAAGGGGAGCATCAGGGCCTCTTGCTGCTACAAATCAACTCCACATGCATGCACCGCCTTGTGCATCTGGCTTTACGTGGGTGCTGGAGGACTGAACCCAGGCCGTCAGGCTTTGCAAGCAAACACTTTAACTGCTGAGCCATCTCTCCAGACCCTGAGGCCTTTTTTTAAAAAAAGAATTAAGCCAGGCGTGGTGGCACGCTGCCTTTAATCCCAGCACTCGGGAGGCAGAGGTAGGTAGGAGGATCGCCGTGAGTTCAAGGCCACCCTGAGAATACAGAGTGAATTCCAGGTCAGCCTGAGCTAGAGTGAGACCCTACCTCAAAAAACCAAAAAACAAAAAAAAAAAAATTTAAGTTTTTAAAAATTTTTATTTATTTGAGAGAGAGAAAAAAGCAGAGAGAGGGAGAGAGAGAATGGGCATGCCAGGGCCTCCTACCACCGCAGATGAGCTCCAGATGCGTGTGCCCCCTTCTGCATCTGTCTTACATGGGTCGTGGGGAATCCAACTGGGGTCCTTTGGCTTTACAGGCAAATGCCTTGACTGCTAAGCCATCTCTCCAACCCCCCTGAGGCCTTTTTTTAAGGACAGGAATCCCATTCATGACCTAATCACCCTCCCAAGGCCCCACCTCCTAACACCATCACTTTGAGGGGTGCCTGGGGCCTCAGCACCTGCTGCTGGAGGAGACCTTGACCTTCAGTCCATGGCTCTGAGGAGCAGTACAGAGGGACCAATGACATTGTGAGAGGCTCTTCATTGCCTGCATTTCCCACATCACCTGCCTCAGGATCTTGTGAGAAGCACTAGCATTAGTCAAAAGGTGGGTGTCAGGTTTTGAGTTCAAAATAGAGGCACCAAGACATACTGTTTCTTGAGCCCGAGACTTTATTGCAACACCAGGAGAGATGGGTGGGGTCTGAAGCCATCGTGACAGAGAGGCATTGGACCACTGGGTAAAGAGAGAGGATAAGGGCTGGAGAGATGGCTCAGTGGTTAAGGTGCTTGCTTTCAAAGCCTGATGGCCTGGGTTCAGTTTCCCTGTACCCACGTAAAGCCAGATGAACAAGGTGGTGCATACATCTAGAGTTCGTTTGCAGTGGCAGGAGGCCCTTTTGTACCCATTCTCTCTTTCTCATCTGCCTCCCTCTCCCTCTCTCTTTGTCTCTCAAATAAATAAATAAAATATTTTTTAAAAAGTATGAGAGGGAGAGAGATGTAATAGGCTAGTGAGGCAGAAGAGAGAAATAGAGGGAATTAACTAGAGAGAGGGAGAGGGCAAAAGGAAGAGAGAGAAGAATAAGGTTTCAAGGGTTATGAGAGATGGCTTAGCCGTTAAGGCGTTTGCCTGCAAAGCCAAAGGACCCAGGTTCAATTCTTCAAGACCCACATGAGCCAGATGCACAAGGTGGCACATGTGTCTGGAGTTTGTTTGCAGCAGCTAGAAGTCCTGGCTCACCCTTTCTCTCTCTCAAATAAATAAATAAAAATTTTTAAAAATAGGGGAGGGTAAACTGCATGTGAGGTACTAAGGTCTGGATGAGGGAAAGGCGGCATTCCCTCTTTTCAGCCCAGGAGTCCCCCTCCATTATCATTAGCATAACAGGAAGTAGTTCCCAAATTGCTGACACAACCAAGCATGGCCTGGTGAGAGGAGGGAAGAAGGGAGGTAGGAGGAGTGAGCTCTGGGACTCACAGTGGGAAGGAGAAGCCAAGCCTTTGCTGAAGGAAAGACCAGTTAGGGTGAACAGCTAGCTAACGACTGCTCTGAACAGTGCAGGTGGGCTGTGGAGCCTCAGTTGGTCTCTAGGTGTTTTAACCCCTAGTGGTTTAAGACAGTGGAAATATTGGCTGCGTGCATGAGTTAGATAAAGAAGAGACAAGCCGGGCATGGTGGTGCACACCTTTAATCCCAGCATTCGGGAGGCAGAGGTAGGAGGATCACCGTGAATTTGAGGTTACATAGTGAATTCCATGTCAACCTGGACCAGAATAAAACCCTACCTCAAAAAAACAAAACAAAAGAAGAAAAAGAAGAAGAGGAGGAGGAGGAGACAAGAAGGCTGATAAGATGGCTCACTGGTTAAGACACTTGCCTGCAAAGCCTAATGACCTGGGTTCAATTCCCCAGTACCCACATAAAGCCAGATGCACAAAGTGGCGTATACATCTGGAGTTTGTTTGCAGTGGCTGGAGGCCCTGGAGTGCCCATTCTCCCTCCTTCCCCTACCCCCTCTATTTTCTCTGCAAATAAATAAAAATTAAAATATTTTTCTAAAAGAGGAGATAAGAATGTGAGCTCAGGATTGTGGGGGACGTTTAAGGAACTTGAGCCACTCATTTGGTCCTGGGCTGAATGAATCCAAATAGACAAATACAGAGTCTAAGAAAGAACACAATTAAAACACTTATGAGCTAGAATTTCTATTTGTGTATTTAAACCCAGGAGAGCACACCACGGGGCCCATTCTCAGGATGTGCCAGTCTCTCAGCCCCAGAATCTCTGCTAGTGTGGATGTCCAAGGAGTGGACAACCAGGCTGTTCCTTTCTCACCTCCCAGTCCGAAGTGGGCTACAAAACCATACCTGGTATGGTTCTTTCCCAGCCTTGGGACCACATCTGGTATCAGGATGAGCACTGGCTATGCGTTAAACCTCTCCACTAAAATCCCAGCTCAGTCACTTCTCATGTACTGCGTGTGGAAGGGTCCCTAGAATTGACTGGTTGGCAACTTCACCCACAAATCAATATGTTGTTGGGACTGGGTGGCAGGGCCTTTGGGAAATGCTAAGGATCCAGTGAGGCCTTCAGGATAAGCCACCGTGATGTCCTTGGTGGCTTTATAAGAAGGACACTTGCTATCTTGACATGGGATGCCCCTGGCTATGTTACAGATGCCAGTCTCCAGAATATACCAAATGAACCTTTATTCTTTCTAAACATTGTCTGACTTCTCCTGGGGAGCTTATTTCTATTCACCGCAGATAGAGAGGGCAACAGCAGACCAGGGGAACAATCTAGCTTGGTCCGTCAGTGAGTTTATTGGGGTGCCTTACAGGAGCATGTATGAGAACTCACAGAGTCTCCCCTTCACTTAGCCTTCCAGTTCCTGTATACTCTAGCCTCTCCCAAGGCCACGTGAAACTAAACAGGATTACATGCACCTGGGGATGGGGTGGATAAAAAGGAGGAAGTAGCTGTAACCTCAGGTGAGGGTTCTATGTCCCTCTTCCTCACTTCTTCCATGTGGCCTGGTCTTGTGAGGGTCTCAAGGCAGGGGTAATATCAAGATGGTAATGGCCTTGTCATGCCAGAGGGCAGTGTTCCACAACATGGTCCCCCAGGCTCAGGCATTTTGTCATAGCCATAGGTGCAGACTAAGACTTAAGAAGGTCGCCCCTGTGTCTCCATTTCTTCAGCCGTAAGACATCAGATGCTCAATCTCAGAGTTGCTCATGCATGAGGGAGTGGGGGTGAAGCTTCACGAACAGCCTCTGTCCTGTGGTCAGGATGCCTGATGTAGTCTTCCCTCCTAAAGACAGCTTTGCCAGTTGCTCTGTTGTGAACCCCAATGTCATTCAGGACAGAGACCATGGCAGAAAAATCCTGACCACTATATATTAAGCAGTTACTCCACGCTGCTCTTATATTATCTTGGTTCATTCAGGACTGTTTTCTTCCCATTCTACAGATGAGAAACCAAGGTTCAGAGAGGGGAAGTCGATTACCTAAAGTCACATGTCCAAGATGTGGCAGGGCTAAGGTTTGGGTTAATTCCATATAGGTTACTTTCAAACACCGCATTTGGCTCCTTTGGGTGAATCCATTCTCCTGGACTTCCAGAGCCGCAGCCCATAAGTGGTTAAATTGGAAGTGCAGCCTCCACCCCCACCCCTCCCCAAAGGAGTATTCTTTCTCATTTAGGCTGCAGTCCCAGCTGGATGCGGGAGAGGGTCCCAGGGAAGCTATAAAAAGCCCTTTGTGGGTCACCCCTCCCCTGGTTGTACTGGAGTTCACTGGAGCCCTGTGCACGCAGGTGAGCTCAGGGAATGCGGGAGGCTTTCCAGGGTCCCCTGGGAAGGCAGGAGCCACATGGGCCAGCGTGGGCACTGCCAGGACTCCTGCTTTCTGACCCGAGCTGTGTCTATGTACAGAGGCACTCGAGGCCCCTTGGGACTCATAGCCATGGTGTCTGTTGTTGTTCCCATTAACGTCCTCAGAATTACTACCCAGAGCCCAAGGGATGAGGACCACGCAATTCCCAAGCTTGGGGCCACCAGGGAAGGGGAGTAGTAGGGAAGAGGTACGAGATAACCATCTTCAAGATGCTCTGGGCTTAGGGTAACACACCACTGGGTCTGGCTCGGGAAGCCAGAGCAGTGGTCCAGAGACTCTGCCCACCCATGCCACCTGCTGTGTGGCACAGCTGCCCTGCAAGACCTTCATTGGGCCTCCAGTGACAGAAGCAGTTCTGTGAACGCATGAGTTTAGGGAAAGCCAGGCTTCAGCAAAGGTCACTTCCAAGCGCGGGCTTTCTCAGAGCTTAGTGTGGTCATGCACGCAGTCCTCCAGTACCATTCATTGAGCATGCTCTGTGTGCCACATGGACCGTGCTGTGCCATATGCAGAGGCACGAAGGGTCGTGAGCACGCGTGGTCTTTGTCCCTGTCACTGACTGCCTCCTGGAATCACCAGGGGACCTAAGAAGTTGAGCTGCTAGAGCCCATTCCCAAGGACATTGATGCAGTTGGTCTGCACTGGGTGTAGGGCACCTGTATTTTTCCAGTACTGCCCACAGTGACTACATCCTGCAGCCAAGATTGAGAGCCTAGGCAGGCCTCAAGGGAAAAATACACACTTAAGTGACAACTGTGATCAATTCTGTGCAGGAGGGTGCTGGGTTCAAAGTGGTCCAGAAGGGCTGGAGAGATGGCTTAGCTGTTAAGGCACTTGCCTACGAAGCCTGAGGACCCAGGTTCGATTTCCCAGGACCCACATAAGCAAGATGCACAAGGTGGTGCATGTGTCTGGAGTTTGTTTGCAGTGGCTGGTGGCCCTGGTATGCCTATTCTCTCTCTCTCAAATAAATAAGTAATAAGTAAAACAAAGTAAAAAGAAGTCCAGAAGCAAGAGGTGGCCACTGTCCATCAAGGAGGAAAGGTCAGTGCCACCTGAGGGATGGGCAGAGGTCACCTGGATGGGGTGGAGTGGGGCTAGGGACCGGCCTGTGTCCACAGAAGCCTATAGCAGGAAACCCTTGAGTGCTGGGAAGAGGCCCAAGGATGAGATTAGAGTTTTGAGTGAGGTCAGCAGGGGTTTCTGGCAGGCTTATCTGCCCACACCTCCCTTTCTTTCTCTGTGAAGTGGGAATGCTGCTAGTACCTATCTTGAGATTCGTCAGAGACTTGAAATGTACATTGAGAGGACTTTCAGTGAGATAATGAAATAATCAAATACGTATGAGGAATAGAGAGGCTGGGTCACGCAAGGTCAAATGTAAAATCTTTACAGGGCAGTGGAAAGTGGGTTAAGTTAAGAAGCTGGGCCTAGTGTCGGGGGCAGGGGGATGTCAGGATGCGTGCCTAGCATGCACGAAGCCCTGGGTTCGATCACCCAGCATTGCAGAAACCAGGCACAGTGGTCCACACCGGGAATGCTAGCACTCAGGAAGTAGAGGTAGGATGATCAGAAGTTCAAGGCCATCGTTGACTACATAGACAAAGTCAGGGATAGCCTGGGCTACATGAGACCCTGCCAAGAAAGAGGAGGTCTCTAACATTAGTCCACCTGGGATCAAATCCGCCCTACTCCATTTCTTACCATCTATGTACCTCCGGTCAGGTGACTTTCTCTGTGTGTGCTAGATTCCTTTTATACATAAAATGGGGACTTTATGAGGGCCTAACTCCAGGGTTAGTAGGAGGATTTCATGAGTCAGTCAAAGGAACACACAGAAGTGTCTGCCACAAAGTAGATTTTCAGTAAAAATTATGACCCTATTTTTTTTCTTTACATTACTGAAGATTGAACCCAGAACTTCATGCATGCTAGGCAAGTGCCCTACTACTATAGTACATCCCCAGCCCTCTTTTTTTCTTTTTTTTTTTTAATTTAGTCATTTGAGAGAAAAAGGCAGGGAGAGGGAGAAAGAGAGAGAACAGGCACGACAGGGCCTCTAGCCACTGCAAACGAACTCCAGATGCATGTGCCACCTTGTGCATCTGGGGCTTATGTGGGTCCTGGAGAATCGAACGTAGGTTATTTGGCTTTGTAGGCAAGTATCTTAACTGTTATGCCATTCCCCCCAGTCCCCCTTCTTTTTACTTTGAGATACAGTCTCCCTATGTTGCCCGGGCTGACCTTGAATTTGCAGCCTTCCAAGTAGCTGGAATTGTAGACCTGTGTCACCTGGCTGCGCTTCTATTGCTAGTATTTTTTTTCAGTTCATCTGCTCAGGCTGTCCACAGGCGTTACACACTGGTGGGTTCAACGACAGCTTTCTTTTCTCACAGTCCTAGAGGCTGGACACTCAAGGTCAAGGTGTCCATAAGGCGACGCTCATTCTGCAGGCGCTCTCCTTGGCTGGTAGATGGCCACCTTCTCTGTGTTCAGCCATGGTCAGCCTTTGTGTGACTGTGTCCCAGTATGTCTTCTTATCAGCACCCCGTCACACTGCAGTAAGGTCCGACATAATGATGTCGTTTCAACTTTATTACCCCTCTAAACACTCTGTCTCTGAATAAAGTCACATTCTGAGATGTGGGAGCTTAGCACCTTGCTACAGTTCCTTCTCGTTCCTGGGACAAACACCCAATTAGAAGAAGGCTCTGGAAGGAAAGGGTTTATTTCAGGAGTATGGTTTCCAGGGGAAGCTCCGTCATGGTGGAGGAAACTGGCTCACTTCATCGCACACCCACAGCAGAGGGAGAACAGCCAGAGCCAGCAAGGACGTGTGACTGACCACACAGAGCCAGATTGGCCCCCAGGTCCACCCCTGACGACACACTTCCCTCAGCAGGGCTCCCACACACTCTACTAGGTGGGGACTAAGTAGGAAACAGTTACAAACACCTGAGGCTATGGGGACATTATATTCAAAACCACCATAGACCTCCACCTAGAACTTTGAGGACACAGTTGGGTCCATCACATGACTGATAACTATCTGCCTCCCTTCCCTATAGGCACACGATCGATCTTGCTGCTGCTTTTCTCATGTTGGTTCATTTTCTGTTGCAAGAACAGATCACCAGAGGATGGATGAGTTACTAAGGAAAGGAGGTTTGCTTAGGGCACAGCTCTGGAAGTCCAAGATCTGCGTCTGGCCATAGGTTTCTTGATAGCACAGTCCTGTACGTTGTTCTGAATGGCATGCGACACAGAGTATGCGTGTGCGTGTGTGCATGCGTGTTGCTTTCAGTTCCCTGCCTCTTTACCTAAAGCCCCCAGATCTGGGGGTTCCACCCTGATGATCTCATTTAATTCAAGTTGCCTCCCCCGATCCTCCTCTGAATGTCCTCCGAGTTTCACCACCATCAGTTGGATGCAGGTTAAGATAGGATGTGCATTAGGCCTGCACCTGTGGGTTCAAACAACTACATATGGAAAATATCCAGGAAGAAGATGCCATCTGTATTAACATGTATGGGCCTTTTGGGTCTTGTCCTTACTCTCTTCCTTTTGGGGACCACGCTCCAGTGTGGGGGGACAGGCAGATGCGAACCCTGGCATTTCTGTCCCGCAGAAGCCGCAGCCAGACGCTCAGCCCCGAGGCCAGCGTGGATGAGGGCGGAGTGTTCGAGAGCCTGAAGGCGGAGACGGCTTCCCCTCCTGCTCTCTTCTCTGGCCTGGCCAGCGCCCTGCCCGCTAACCCCTTTCCAGCCGGCCTGGTGCTTGGGTCAGCGGCCGGCGGCGGGGACGTGTTCATCCCGATGCCTGCGGCCAGGGAGGAGGCCGGCAGCCGCAGCAGCGAGGGTGGCACCTCCTACCACCACCGCCAGCCCCATCACCACTTCCACCATGGAGGCCACCGCGGAAGCTCCCTGCTGCAGCACGTGGGCGGGGACCACCGTGGACACTCGGAGGAGGGCGGCGAGGAGCAGCCAGGGACCCCCGCACCTGCCCTGTCCGAGCTGAAAGCCGTCATCTTCTGGCTGCAGAAGGGGCTGCCCTTCATCCTCATCCTCCTAGCCAAACTGTGTTTCCAGCACAAACTGGGTGAGTGGCATCGTGGGCCTACAGTTCCTTGGGGTGGGTGGCCCGGCACGGCCAGAGCAGGACAAGGCAGCAGAGGCTGTTGTGGTGACCAAGTGTTCAGGGCATAGAGTCCCGACCTGGGTTCAAATTCTGACTGCTTAGCTGTGTGCCTTTAGGCGAGTCATCTGGCTTCTGTGAACCTCCCTTTCCTCCTCCTCTGTGCAGTGGGGGTGAAGGTAGACACTTCGTCCCCCCCAACCCAGGTAGGGTCTCACTCTAGCCCAGGCTAACCTGCAATTTGCTGTATACTCAGGGTGACCTTGAACTCACAGTGATCCTCCTATTTCTGCCTCCTGAGCGCTGGGATTAAAGACACATTTTAAATTGGTGATTTGGTGGAAAGGAAGGAGTAGCTTGTTTTCACTACGAGCTCAGGCTTCCGGGCTGTCAACCTCAGCTCTGCCCCTCCTAGCTGAGTGATGCTGAGTTTATCATTTAACCTCACTGGGCCACAGTGTCATCATCTGTTGGATGCAGGTTAAGATGAGGATACACTGTAGGCCCTCTGTATCCACCAGCCCGTATCTGTGGATTCAAACAGTTACATATGGAAAATGTCCAGGAAGAAAAACGGTACCTGTATTTAACATGTGTGGGCCTTTTTGGTCTTGTCACCATCCCCTCATCAGTGCGTTAGAGCAGAGTTACTTGCACGGCAGTCACAATGCAGGAGACAGTAAGAGTCACGCCCTGAGGCAGATTTAAAGTGCCCACGAGGAGATGCTTACGTTTATGCAAACCTGTGCTGTGTTGGGGGCGGGGAGTGGCTCAGGGAACCTGCTGCACAAGCTTGCTGACCTGACTTCCGTCTTCCCCGACACCCACGTAGCAGCTCTGTAATCCCAACATGCCTCCAATCACTGGGAGGCAGAGTCACGAGAATCCCAAAGCTCGTGGCCAGCAGGTCTGGCCTTCCAGTAGTCAAGTACTAATACTAATGCTAAGAGCCCCTGTCTAAAACGAGGTGGAAAGAGAGAACCAACGGCCCACGGTTGTCTTCTGATCACCACACGTACACCGTGGCACACGTGCGTGCATACACACACACATATATACACACATACACACACAAACAATAAGAGAGGGTGGTAGAAGGGAATTATGATGAGGTTACATAAAAAGTGTTGTGTGCCATAACTTCATATAAATTGTACTTGTCAATTAAAATAAATGAGAAAGGAAATAATTTTAAAAAGAAGAAATAGGGGCTGGGGAGATGGCTCAGTGGTTAAAGGCACTTGCTTATAAAGCCTGACGGCCTGGGTTCAATTCCCCAGTACCCATGTGAAGCCAACACACAAAGTGGTACATGAGTCCAGAGTTCATGTCCAGTGGCAAGATGCCCTGGTGCACCCATTCCCTCTCTCTCATTCTCATTCTCTCGCTCTCTTCCCATCCCTCTTTGCTCGCAAATATATAAATAAAAATTTTTAAAAGAAGAGATACAGTTAAGAAATCCACAGCATGTTATATGCTCAAGTCTGGACAAACCTGCTGATTTTGGACTCCGCGGGGATGGTAGGACAACCCCGCAGATACTCGGGTGGCAAAGCCTCATGGGGCCACAGTGCGGATGGACTTGAGGTCATACGTACAGAGCGCGTAGGTCGGTGCCTGGCTCAGAGAAGGCGTCATACAAGTACGCGTTGTCACCTCGGCTCTGTTCGTTCCCAGCACACATGAAAGTACCCAGCAGAGCCTGGCACACAGCAGGCCCTCAGTAAGTGCTACCTGTTGGTGTTACCAAGGTGATGACTCATGGGTGCTTAGCCAGGTACCTGACACATGCTCTCCGGTCCCCCCATGGTCACTGGCACGGTGTCCTTACTGTCACTGTTGTCATGGGTCACGAGGCTGCTGTGCCCTGCACTGCTGATCGGCCGTGACATGTGACCTGCCGTGGGAGTAATGGGAAAAATGGTGCTGTGGCTTACTTTTTCCCATTCAAGGAAATCTCGAGATGAGTTCGTCTTTTATTTAAATAGTTATTTGCTAGCAGAGAGAGAGAGAGAGACAGAGAATGAGTGCACCAGGGCCTCTAGCCACTGCAAAAAACTCCAGATGCATGTGCCACTTTGTGCATCTGGCTTAATATGGATACTGGGGAACTGAACCCGGGTCATTGGGCTTTGCAGGCAAGCACCTTAACTGCTGAGCCATTTCTCCAGTTTTTTTGGGGGGGGGTTGAGGTAGGGGTTCACTCTGACCCAGGCCTGACCTGGAATTCGCTATGTAGTCTCACGGTGGCCTTGAACTCACGGCGATCCTCCTACCTCTGCCTTCCAAGTGCTGGGATTAAAGGTGTGCTCTACCATGCCCGGCTTGTTATGATATTTTTATTTGTGTATGAGAGAGAGAGAGAGAAAGAGATAGACACAGACAGAGTAAGTACGGGCACACCAGGGCCTCCTGCCACTGCAAACGAACTCCAGATGCACACACCACTTTGTACATCTGTCTTACAGGGATACTGGGGGATCAAACCCAGGCCGTCAGGCTTTGCAAACAAGTGTCTTTAACCGCCAAGCCATCTCTCTAGCCCTAGTTTGCTTTTCTGAGGCAGGGTCTTATTTGTAGCCCTGACTGGTCTCAAACTCACTGTGTAACCCCCAGACTAGCCTGGAATTTACAGCAGTCCTCCTGCCTCTCCCTCCCACATACTGGGATTATAGGCATGTGCCACTGAGCCAGCCCTCATGGCTGAGTTTTATTCTTGGGACTGGCCATTGTCTATCTCAGTGGCTGTCTGTCTGTGACAGGATCTCACCGCATACCCCACAGGGCCTCCAACTCTGGATCCTCGTGCCTCAGCCTCCCGCGTGCTGGGATCTCAGGCATACAGTGTATTTTGTTGTTTTGCTTTTTTATTTTTATTTTTTAATATTTATTTATTTGAGAGAGAAGGGGGGAGGGAGAATGGGTGCACCAAGGCCTCTTGCAACTGCAAACGAACTTTAGACACACTCCCTGCTTTGTGCACCTGGCTTTACCTGTGTACTGGGGAATTGAACCTGTGCTGTCAAGCTTCAAAAGCAAGCACCTTTAACTGTTGAGCCATCACTGCAGTCCCTATTTTATAAAATATATTTCATTGGGCTGGAGAGATGGCTTAGTGGTTAAGGCACTTGCCTGCGAAGCCTAAGGACCTAGGTTCGACTCTCCAGTACCCATGTAAGCCAGATGCACAAGGTGGCGCATGCATCTGGAATTTATTTGCTGGGGCTAGAGGCCCTGGCATGTGCTCTCTATCTCAAGTAAGTAAAAATAAAATTATATATATGTATATATATATATATCTTATTTATTTATTTGAGAGAAAGTCAGAGAGAGAGAGTGTGCATGTGTATGTATGCATGTATGCATGGGTGGAGAAGGAAGGGCTCTCCTGTCACTGCAAATGAACTCCAGACACATGCACCACTTTGTGCATCTGGCTTTATGTGGTTTGGGGAATTGAACAAGAGTCATCAGGTTTTGTATGCAAGTGCCTTTAACCACTGAGCCATCTGTTTTAGATTCTTTTTTAAAAAAATATTTTTATTTTTTAAGTTTATTTATTTGAGAGAGAGAGGAGGAGACAGAAAGAGTCAGATAGAGAATGGGCGCTCAGGGCTTCCAGCCACTGCAAACGAACTCCAGATGCATGCGCCCCCTTGTGCATCTGGCTATGTGGGTCCTGGGGAAGTTGAACCTGGGTCCTTTGGCTTTGCAGGCAAACGCTTTAATGGCTAAGCCATCTCTCCAGCCTGTTTTAGGTTCTTTAATGTGAAAGGAAAGTGGACAAAATGACCATGGGAGTTACTAATTCTTAGGTGAAGAAATTCACCTTCTAGGAAGTCGCTCTCGAAAGCACCTGGGCTGATCATTCTATTTGACTTAAATAAAAAAAAAAAAAAAAAAAAAAAAAAGGCCAACTCTAACCACATCTGTGTGAAAGCCAAGTTCCACCTTCAAGTACTGAAAAAGGATCCCAGTGACCTTATACAGGGAGCGAGCCGAGGGCCGAGTGAGGCCAGCATCAGCAGCGGTGGGAGTCTTGGAATCAAATTCACTTCCTTCCTCCCAGCTGTCCGGACGTCATTGCGTGTCAGCTCAGATTCCCTTCTTCCCTCTAGCACTGAGTGTTCATTCCTGGTGGCGTTCTACCCTTTTTGTGTGTGCGTTGTGAGTATGACTCACACACCTCGAGTTCTTTATAACGGCAGAAAGAGAAAGAGGCACCATTTGCTAACCTACATTGATTCTATCCTGAACATGTCCTGTCTGCGAAGCAGGCACTGTGCACAGGAACTGGGGCTCAGAGAGGTGCGGTGGCTTGTCCACGCTCGCACAGTGGAGGCGGCAGAGCCAGAACTTGAACTCAGTCTGTGCACACAGCTCATGCTGCTGGCCCAGTGCCCTGAGCTAGCCCCTAAGTCAGAACAGTTCAGCGTTCCTGATCATTTGCAGCCCAACCCTCCCCCCAGAAGTGGAACTTTTTTCCCCTTTACAATTAGCTTGCAAACTCCCAGGACATGCGGGGTGGTCTTCCAGCAGTGCTGGGGTCCCGGGCCTGAGTGCGAGGAGCTGGAGTGGGCGGTGTGCGACCTTCCGTCCTCTTCCCGCAGGCATCGCCGTGTGCATCGGGATGGCCAGCACCTTCGCCTATGCCAACTCCACCCTCCGGGAGCAGGTGTCCCTGAAGGTGAGCACCCTGCGGCTGCCGTCACAAGTGACCACAGGTTCGGTAGGTTAGAATAACCTCAGACCTCTGCGGACCCAAAGACTGAAGCAGGTCTGTCGAGGTGAAGACCAAGGTGTCCCTGAGGCTGTGTTCCCCTGGAGGTTCGAAGGACGATGTTCCTTGCCTTCGATGGTCACCCAGGGAAACGTCATTCTCCTTTTCTCTCCCACTTTCAAGGTCCCTTGATGACACTGGGCCTTTTTAGCCAATACAGGACGCTGACTCCACCCCAGGGTTAGCTCGTTGGCAACATGAGCTCTAGCTGCAGCCTTTAAAAAATTCCCCTGTGCCCTGTCACCTGACGTGGACTTAGGTTCACGTGGACTTAGGCCGTGGACTCGTTGGGAGACTCTTTGCCCACCTCCACTGGTCAGATCCCCAGCTGTGCCATCCTTGCTGCCCTCCCACAGACAGACCTCTCCCTCCCAACAGCAGTGCTGCTGCTGGGTGACCCTGTGCCTTCACTGTCACCCTGAACATCCCCGACATTCGCCATGTGCGAATAGTCCACCTGGCAGGTTGCATATCCTGAACCCTGGGAAGGAAACAGTCAGTAAGGCTGACCTGGAATTCACTGTGTGGCCTCAAACCCATGGCAACCTTTGTACCTCTGCCTCTTGAGTGCTGGGGCTAAGCACATGCACCACCGTGCATGCCTGGCAGAGAGAGGGAGAGAAGAGAGGAAATATGAATGGGTGCGCCAGGGCCTCCAGCCATTGCAATTAAACTCCAGACACATGCGCCACTTTGTGCATCTGGCTTACGAGGGTACTGGGGAATTGAATTCAGATCATTAGGGTTTATGGGTAAGTGCCTTAACTGCTAAGCCATCTCTCCAACCCACAAAGTCATTCTTAATCTTGTTCTCTTTTTTTAAAAAAAAAATTATTTATTTATTTGAGAGAGAAGAGAGAAAGAGGCAGATCATAGAGAATGGGTGTGCCAGGGCCTCAAGTCACTACAAATGAACTCCAGACGCATGTACCGCCTTGTGCATCTGGCTTATGTAGGTTCTGGGGAATTGAAGCTGGGTCCTTAGGCTTCACAGGCAACCACCTTAACTGCTAAGCCATGTCTCCAGCCCTGTCGCATTTTCTTGAAGAGGACCTGTGGCTCAGAGATAAAATTGAGTTCCTGGCCTGAGGTCACACAGCTAGGCAAGTGGGCATCAGGATTTAAACCCAGAGCCTGTGTTCATTTCAGGAGTGAATCCTAGTTTTCCTACCCACCAACAGTAGTTCCCTCAGTATTCTCAGCCTTGAAGAGGGTTTTGGAGATGGTCCTCAACATTATGAGAGTTCAGCTTACAGTCATAGTAACAGGACTTGGGAAGGTAAGGCCAGAGGGTCATTGTTGTAGACTGGCATCATGTTGCTGGGGTGAATCTCCAGACCAGATACAGTTATGGGTGGAACGGATTTATTTGAAGCTTACATATTTAGGGGAAGTTCCATAATGGCAGAAGAATCTGGCCCTTCTTTCACAGGTCCACGCAGAGAGAAAGGGATACCACCACCACACCGTAAGCAGGCACACTCCAGGCAGAACTTTGTGTACCTTTAGATTGGAATTCCAGCTGGGGGCCTGACCCTAGGATCCACCCACGGTGACACCAAGTTCCAAGCTCTAATAAAACTCCTGCCTCTGGGGGACATCCATGCAAACTACCACCGTCCTGAAACCCAGGAATTTGAGGCCCGTTCCCAGTCAGCCACAGGATCCTACAGGGAAGCAAAAGCAGCCTCCAGTGTGCTGGGATGTGTGGGAGGCTGGATGTGCCCAGAGTATCTCCAGCTTACTGATTCTTCCAGCTGGAAGTGAGCTTATTAGGACATCGCGCAGTGTAAGTGAGAGGGCATCGCAGCTCCAGTTCCATCCATTCAGGCCCATCGAGACGATTTGATGAGATTGTGCGCAGGAGGTGCAGGGGAGCATTTAATTGAGCGGTTGTGGGAAACGGGTGCTTTCTGAGGAGAGGTGGTCCTGAGACGGGCCCTGGCTTCTCTGACTTTCCGTAGCATTGTCTGCTTGCAGCTCCATCTGCCTTGGCTCTTGACTGTTGAGAGTCCAGAGCAGGGGATGGGCCAGTGGCCCTGCTTGGCCCTTGGTCTCATTTTCATGGAAATCCTTTCAGCTGCTGTGCAAAACAGAAGGGTGACTCGGTGCCGTAGAGGGAAGCTTTGGGGGCTAGCTCTCTGACGAATGCAGTAACCACCCCACGGTGCTGGACTTGGACATTAGGGGTTGAGAGGACACCACATGGATATGCCTCCACAGGTCCTTGAGTAAGGACCAGTAAGACCAGGCGAAATTCTTTTTTCTGTATGTATATATTTTGTTTGGGAAATTATTTAACAATATTTTTATTCATGTATTTGAGAGAGAGAGAGAGAGACAGACAGACATATAGAATGGGTACGCCAAGGCCTCCAGCTACTGCAAACGAACTCCAGACACGTGCACCACCTTGTGGCATCTGGCCTATGTGGGTTCTGGAGAATCAAACCTGGGTCCTTTGGCTTTGTAGGCAAGCACCTTAACTGCTAAGCCATCTCTCCAGCCCTAGGATTCTTTTTTTTGTGTGTGTGTGTGTGTGTTTTGAGACAGGTTTTCACTATCTAGTCCAGGCTGGCCTCTAACTGCCTATATAGCTCAGGCTGGCTCCAAACTTGCAGTCCAACGGCCTCAATACCAGATTGCCAGTGTGTACCCCCATGCTATGTGTGTGCATATTTTCCATGAGCAAAGGCCTCGGTGACCTTCAGTAAGGTTAGGGTCTGCCTTGTTACTAGACAATTTGCTCCTTGTCCATCACACCCTGTCCTCTGGGCCCCTTGCTGCTTGTTTTTTTGCAGTGCATCCCAGTGTAAATTTGTGGAGAATTAAACTGGGACCCACTCTTTACTAGGGAAGGGAGGGCTGCTAGGTGGTTTGGCACGTTGATGAGTCACTGGTTGTAGGAGATGGCTTCTGCCATCCTCAGCCTCTCCCGCTCTGGGATAGTGATGGAGAGAGAGCTGCTGGCTGACGTAGACACCCTGATAAAAAGCCGAAGGTTGTGGGGGTGGCTTCCCCCATCCTCAGCCTCTCTGGGATAATAGGCAGAGATGTACTGGTTTGCTCCTTTCTCCGGAAATGGGCCTTGCAGCAGAGCCAGGGCTCTGGGCTGTTCCTGGACACAGCGTGTGTGGAGCAGTTACGGAAACCACAGGGAAGGGTGGCTGGTGGGGTTATGAGCTCATCCTGTTCCCGCAATGCAGCCACCCCAGTCTGGGCATGACTGCCAGGGCACGTGGCGGGACCGTGACCCTGTCTGCCACCTCTGAACATTTCCTGGGATGGCTCCCGGTCCCAGATGATGCTGGGAAACGGCAAAGTGAGAGGCTTTTTTTTTTTTTTTTTTTGAGGCAGGGGTTCTCACTGTGTAACTCAGGCTAGCCCTAAACCCATGATACTTCTGTCCCAGTCTCCCGAGTGCGAGGCTGGCACACATCACATCTGGGTATCTTTCCAGCTTCCCTGTTAAGGGACTTGGCAGGAAGAAGGATGGAGAAGGACTAGACTGTGAAGAGCTTTGGTGGCCATGTGAGCTTAGGCCTGGCAGAGTGGCCCGGCAGTGCGTGGTGAGTCGAGAGATAGTCCAGAGCTGTGACAGGAAAGGGGAAAGAAAAAAGAGACAGTGGACCGGGCGTGGTGGCGCACGCCTTTAATCCCAGCACTCGGGAGGCAGAAGTAGGAGGATTGCCGTGTGTTCGAGACCACTCTGAGACTCCATAGTGAATTCCAGGTCAGCCTTGGCTAGAGTGAGACCCTACCTCGAAGAACCAAAAAAAAAAAAAAAAGACAATGGAAGTTCTTGCCAAGTACACCTGAATCCATTGTGGAGTTCCAAGTCCTTTTTCTTTTTGGCATGTGCAGACACTGTGTGCGCCGTGGGCATGCTTGCGGAGGCCAGAGGAAGATGGTGGGCATTCTCAGGCTCTCTTCTGCCTGGCTTTCCCAAGATGGTGCCCCTCGCTGAACCTGGAACTTGCTATTTTTTTGGTCAGGCTGGCTGACCAGGGAGTCCCAGTGATCCTCCTGTCTCTGTCCCCACTTAATGCTGGGGATTGAACTCAGGTCCTCCTGCTTGTGCCGCAAGGGCTCTTACCCACTGAGCCATTCCTCTGGGGTTTGAGTCTTGACATGAGGTCTTACCCCTGAGCCAAAATATGAGTTCAAACCAGAATGAGTGTTTATATGACTTAACCCTTATATGTTTATATGACCCTTAATGTTTATATGACTTAACCTTCAAGTGAAGACGCCAGTGCCCATGAGCAATGGTTACTTCACCTCTCTGTGCCCAGTTCTTTACAGGAAGTGGAAAATGACGCTAGGTGCTCTTCTAGCACTATGCGTACACTAATTCTCAGAACTCGATAAGGTAGATGCTTCTATGGACCCATTTTACAGATGGGTCAATACAACGAGCTGTAGTTCTATGGACCCATTTTACAGATGGGACAATACAACGAGCTGTAGTAGGTTGTTCAGGGTTGGACAGCTCCAGGCGGCCCAAAGCTGGAGACAAGTGTAGTGTGTCAAATGCAGATTGTGGATTTAAATCTAGGCCACACAGCTCTAGAACCTGTGCCGTGAACCATGTGTTCTAGTCTTTCTGGATGGCTCTCCAAGCAGGTGTCCACCATTCTGTCACCGTCTCTGAGACGACTCCGTGGGTCCCGGTGAGATGGGGAGATGCCGGCGCCCTGTCCTTCACTGTTAACCTGGCTCCCTCCAAATCCTCGGGACAGCGGGGCTCCCGCTCCTCTGGGCTCGCAGCCATCCCCATGGATCTCTTGCTGTGTCCGCAGGAGAAGAGATCGGTGCTGGTCATCCTGTGGATCCTGGTCTTTCTGGCGGGGAACACCCTGTATGTGCTGTACACGTTCAGCTCCCAGCAGCTCTACAACAGGTGAGAGGGGAGTGCACCCCTTCTTTGGACACGTGGGGGGGCCCTTTGCAAGGACTTGGGGTGTGTCTCCACTCCACGTGAGAACAACACGCGAGCGTTGTGTTGCGATGTAGCTATCAAATGCCACCCTGTTGTCATTTTGCGATGTCCCGGATAGCACTCCCTAGAAGAAATAAAATGCCAGCGTTGTATGTAGTTTTACAGTTTCTTTTGTTTTGTTTTTTTGTTTGTTTTGTTTTTCGGTATGAGTTCTATAGACGCATGCATGTGGAGGTCCAAGGACCACCCGATGTCTGTGCCTTCTACCTTGTCTCAGGCAGGTTCTCTTGTTGATCACTGCGGTGTTTGCTAAGCTAGCTGGCTGCGTCTCCTGCTCCTGCTTCTGTTCTAGACATGGGTGCGCTGGGATTACGGATGCCTGTGCTGCAGCATCCAGCGTCTGCGCGGGCAAAGCCTGAGGACACTTTGGGAGTTGAAATAAAAAGTCACATGTAGAGATGGGGAGACGGCTCAGCAGTTCAGGCAGTAATTAGCCTGTGAAGCCTATGGACCCAGGTTCCATTCCCCAATACCCATGTAAAGCCAGGTGCACAAGGTGGCGCATGTATCTGGAGCTCATTTGCAGTAGCTAGATGCCCCGGTGTGCCCATTCCCTTTCTGTCTCTCTGTCTTTCTTCTCTCTTCCTCTCTCTCTCTGTCCTTGCAAATAAACAAGTAAATATGGCATTGATTCTACTTACTGGAGGTGCTTGGAATAGTTCAGCTCATAAAAAGTAGAATGAAGCCAGGGGTGGTGACACATGTCTGTAATCCCAGCACTTGGGAGGTGGAGGAAGGATTGTGAGTTTGAGGCCAGTCTAGGCAATATAGTGAGACTCTATCAAAGAACGAGAGAGGGTGGGAGAGGGGCAGGGAGAATGGGGGGAGGCTGAAAGATGGAGGGAGAGCTAACAGAAAGGAAAGGAGGGAGGGAAATGGAGAAAGGGCGAATAGGAAAGAGAAAGAAATAGAACGGTGGTAGCTGGCACTGGGGAGAGGGAAGGATGGCAGTGCTTCAGTTCTGTAAGATGAGAGAGTTTTGAAGGTGGATGACAGATTACAACAGTGTGAATCACTCACATCGAACTGTACACATAAACACGATCAAAGAAGTAAAGTTTACATGTGTTTTGCCACAATTAGAAAAAAATAGTGCTACTAGTATCATTCCATGAGAGAATGGATATTTTAGCACCAAAAATTAGTTAAGGATGAAGAACAATCCTGTGGGTGGAATAGATTCTGCGTAATTTTAGAAAAAGTATTTGGAAATCATTGAATAAGAGAATGTCACTCGCTGAGGCTGGAAATACAGCTCAGTGGTAGAGTGCTTGCTTAGCATATGTGAGCCCCGAGGTTCAACCCCCAGCACCACTGAAAGAATAAAGGAGGACTGGAGAAATGGCCCAGTGGTTAAGGTGCCTGCCTGCAAAGCCTAAGGACCCAGGTTCAATTCCCCAGTACCCACGTAAAACCAGATGAACAAAGTGGTGCATGCATCTGGAGTTCATTTGCAGTGCCTAGAGGCCCTGGTGCACCCATTATCTGTCTCTCTCACTTGCTCACTCTGTCTCTCATAAAAACAAATTACAGTAAAAACAAGAATAAAAATAAAAGGGAAGGAAGGAAGGAAGGAAGGAAGGAAGGGAGGGAGGGAGGGAGGGAGGGTCTGTCAGATGTACCACTGGGTGTGAAAATGATCAGGACACACTGGATGAAACTCAAGCGGAGCTTTCAGGTGGCATCCACCTGCTTGGAAAATGGACATGAGGGCCGGGCGTGGTGGTGCATGCCTTTAATCCTAGCACTCGGGAGGCAGAGGTAGGAGGATCACCATGATTTCGGGCCCACCCTGAGACTACATAGAGAATTCCAGGTCAGCCTGGGTTAGAGTAAGACCCTTCCTCGAAAAACCAAAAAAAAGAGAGAGAGAGAGAAGAAAATGGACACGAGGCAGCAGTTGTCATGATGCCCCTTAGAAAGAATCTTGTTTGCTGGTACAGGGCATCCTCACACATCTCATGCCTGCATTAGTCGTCCTGTGGTCCAGCATGGCAGTGTCCTGGCTGGGGGAGGGGGCAGGAGATGGAGTTTGTCTGTAGTTTGGGTGAACTTCCCACTCATGCCATTCTCTGGTCAAGATCATGTTCCAAACCTTGGATCTCGGTGACCCCATCCAACCAGGGCTCAGACCTCGGTGACCCCATCCAGCCAGCGCTCAGACCTTGGTGCCTCCATCCAACCAAAGTCAAGTCAAGCACAGAAGGACAGTGAGGGGGAGGACAGAAGAAAAGAGCAACAGATCTGAGGTTTTGTGCTCTCTGATGCCACCAGTCTGGGTGTGTGACTCCAGTAGCCACTGGAGTTATTTAACTTTCCCAGTAACCCAGCAGGGAGGCACTGTTCTCATTTCTCCAGAGTGGATCATGACTTTGAGGCCAGCCTGAGCTACATGGGGAAACCCTGTCTCAGGAAAAACGAAAACAAAAAATGGGCTGGAGAGATAGCTCAGCAGTTGAGGTGCTTGCCTGCAAAGCCTGAGGACCCAGATTCAGTTCCCCAGTACCCACGTAAGCCAGATGCACAAGATGGCACACACATCTGGAGTTCATTTGCAATGGCTACAGGTCCTGGCACACCCATTCTCTCTCTGTCTCTCCCTCTCTCTCTCTCAGTAAATCAGTAAATTTGGTTTTTCGAGGTAGGGTCTCACTGTAGCCCAGGCTGACCTGGAATTCACTATGGAGTCTCAGGATGGCCTCGAACTCACGGCGATCCTCCTACCCCTGCCTCCCGGGTGCTGGGATTAAAGGCGTGCGCTACCACACCTGGCTAAAATATATATTTTTTTAATCTTTAAGAAATAACCCCGAATCTGGCAGAATGTAGAAGCCAGCCAACAAGCTTGGAGGATCCCCGGGAAGGGACAAGAGCAGAACCTAAGAAGGGGAGCTCAGGTCTGCAGATCCCCTCCCTGGGTTCCAGGAGTGGCGGTTGAAGCTGGAGCACACGTTTCTTAAGCACCTGTGTACGTGTGGTGTACATACGTGTGTGTGTGCTTGTGGGCATGGACGGGTGTGTGCGCGTGGAGGCCAGAGGTTGACATCAGGGTGTTTTGCTGTATCACACTCCACTTTATTTACAGAGGCAGAGTCTTTGAGTTGAATCCCGAGCTCATGGAGTTGGGCTAGTGTAGCCTAGCCAGCTTGTCCTGGGGATACCCTGATCTCCTGTCTTCACCCCTAAGTGGTGAGATTACAGGTGGCCCACCACACCCACTCTGCATTGGCATGGGTGCTAGGGTACTAAACTCCTATACTCACACTCACTGGGCAAGCATTTAATCCATTGAACCACCCCCTACCCCAACTCTATATGCTTTTCAGAATATTTGGAAAGCCAGGACTGACGGACAGCATTCACCACAGCAGTATGCTGGGGTCCACATTCACCTTTGCCCCTCTATAGCTAGAGGACCACCTTGTGCATGTTTCCATGCTTTTATATGTGCTTTGAGTTCCTTACCTGCAAAATGGCATGGATAAGAATGCCACCCTCTGGGCTGGAGAGATTGCTCAGTGGTTAAGGTGCTTGCCTGTAAAGCCTAAGGGCCCAGGGTCAGTACCCACATAAAGCCAAACGCACAAGGTGGTGCATGCATCTGGAGTTTGTTTGCAGCAGCTGGAGACCCTGGCATGCCCATTCTCTCTCTCTGTCTGCTGTCTTTCAAATAAATTAATAAATAGGTAAATGTTTATTTTAAAAAGTACTAGCCTCCTAGTTTCTGTTGTCACCGCCACCACTGAATGGGGAGGTCTCCACCTCTGAGCTCATTGAGTCCTGCCCGTGGGGAAGAAATGTTTCCTGCTTTACTCAAGGGAACATTGGGCATACAGAGCTAGCCTGATCTACAAGGTCCAGTCTGGATTCGAATGCAAGACTCTCAGGTGCTAATGCTCTTGTGCCATTTATTTTTGAGAGAGATAAAGAGGCTGAGAGAGAGAGAGAGAGTGGGCATGCCAAGACCTTCAGCCTGCTGCAGATGAACTCCAGGCACATATGCCCCCTTGTGGCACATGTGTGTCATTGCGTGCTTGCATCACTGTGCATCTGACTATGTGGGACCTGGAAATTTGAACATGAGTTCTTAGGCTTCACAGGCAAGCACCTTAACCACTAAGCCATCTCTCCAGCCCTAAAATATTTTCATTTATTTATTTGAGAGAGAAAGAAAAGAGGCAGATAAGAGAGAGAGAGAGAATGGGCATGCCAGAGCTTCTAGCCATTGCAAACAAACTCTTGGCCCTGTGCACCACCTTGTACATCTGGCATTATATGGTTACTGAGGGAATTGAACTTTGATCCATAGGCTCTGCAGCCAAGCACCTTAACTGCTGAGCCGTCTCTCCAGCCCCAGTCTTCACGTGCAAGGTGAAGCTAAGCAGTGCTCACTGCCGGAGACTACTGGGAGGGCGTCATGAGATGCATGAGAAAGAAACTTGGCATGGTGCCTGGCATGTCACTTTCCCTCCCTCTTCTGCACTGTGGCTTGCTTCCTCTCTTCCTTCTACTACCCTATTTTGCACTTTAATATTTTTATTTATTTATATTTATTATATTCATTTATTTGACAGAAAAAGAGGCACGCCAGGGCCTCCAGCCCCTGCAAATGAACTCCAGACGCATGTGGCCCCTTGTGCATCTGGCAAACATGGGTCCTGGAGAATTGAACCTGGGTCCTTTGGCTTTGCAGGCAAAAACCTTAATTGCTAAGCCATCCCTCCAGCCCTTTTGCACCTTAAAAATGGAGAGATGGCTCAGCAGTTAAGACACTTGCCTGCAAAGCTTAGCGACCCAAGTTCAGTTCCCCAGTACCCACATAAAGGTAGATTCACAAAGTGGTGCATGCATCTGGAGTTTGTTTGCAGTTGCTAGTGGGCTTGGTGTGCCCATCCCCCCCCTCTCTCTTCATACAAATAAATAAAATATTTTCTAAAAATGCACCAGTCCGGATCTCTTCATTTAGCCCACAAGGGATTGAAGCTCAGAGAGGTTAAGAGACCCACCTGAAGGCTGGAGGGATTCTCAGTGGTTAAGAAGCTTGCTTGCAAAGCCTGTTGGCCTTGGCCTGGGTTTGATTCCCCAGTACTCACATGAAGCCAGTTGCACAAGGTGGTATCTGCATCTGGAGTTCCTTTGCAGTGGCATGCCCATTCCTCCTCTCTCCCTCTCTCTGTCTCTCTCTCTCTCTCTCCTTGCAAATAAATAAATAAATTTTTAAAAGAGACCCACCTGAGGTCACACAGCAGGTTAGTAGCAGGACATTGAGGTCTGACTCCAACCTCAGTGCACTCTTTTTTGTTTTGTTTGTTTTGTTCTGTTCTGTTCTGTTTGTTTTTCGAGGTAGGGTCTCACTCTAGCCCAAGCTGACCTGGAATTCACTATGTAGTCTCAGGGTGGCCTTGAACTCATGGCGATCCTCTTACCTCTGCCTCCCAAGTGCTGGGATTAAAAGCGTGCACCACCACGCCCGGCCAGTGCTCTTCCTTTAGGTGATAATCACTTGGCCCCTCACTGAGCAGGAAGAGCTGCCGAGGTCCTGGCCCTGAGTGAACATCTTGCCTCTCTGAATCTCCCCCAGCCTCATATTCCTGAAGCCCAACCTGGAGACCCTGGACTTCTTCGACCTGCTGTGGATCGTGGGGATCGCAGACTTCGTACTGAAGTACGTCACCATTTCCCTCAAGTGCCTCATCGTGGCCTTGCCCAAGATCATCCTGGCTGTCAAGTCGAAGGTAGGTAGGCACCTGCGGCAGCCGCAGCCTCCAGGCACCCCCAATCGCATTAACCATGCGTGGGATTCTGGGACAGCTTCTGGAGGAACTCACACCTGCAGTGTGACTTGAGGTGGGTCTCTCAACCTCTCTGAGCCAGAGCAGAGCTGACGTCATCCATATCATTTACTATTGTAATTCCTCACACCTGGTCAGCACCTTCTGGTCACACCTCCATCCTCTCAGTCCATCTCCTCTTTACTCTGGTGTGGGTTTTATCTACTTTGGCCTGAGAGAGGGAAAGAGCATGTGGACATGTGTGGTGTCCCTATTAGCTGTTGTCCTTCCGTGACTTCTGGGAATTTATTTGATAAAAGGGACTGAGGCTTAGAAGGAAAGAGCTCTGAGATCACTTGGTGATGCCTGCCATGGACACAGAAAGGGAAAGTGGGCGTAGTGACGTCTTGCAGTGTTCTGAAGGAAAATGCATTGGGGCGAAAGGTCTTGTGGAAGAGCCGCTGGGATTCAGAGGACCGAGAAAGGTCAGGACAAAATGTTACCTCTAGCAGCGCTTCCGTTTGATGATCCACCGAGAACCCGGACGGGCAGACTGAAAATACCTGCCTTCCATTCTTTAAAGCTCCGGCTCTGCCCCAGGCTTTCCTCAGCAAACTAGCAGGTTGGCATTGTCCCTGAGTCTTGAGTGACAGCTGACCCGACCTCTGCGCTGGGGTGATCTTTGAGCAGCTTCCTTCCCTCCCACCATACACTGGTTTGGGTGAGCCAGCGTGGAGGGGATGAGGTTTTCTTAGAAGCTACAACTCTGGTGCCCTAAGGCCCTGCAAGGAAGTCGTAAGTGGCTTACAGGCAGCAAATGACAAGGGGAAAGTCAGGAGGGAGCACTAGGCCTGAAGAAGTCCTGAGACACCTATCCTGACTTTCCCAAGACCCCATGACCATGGCCATCTGCTTGTCCAGCTCATGTCACGTACCTGGAGGCACCGGGAACTTGAGTCCAGAAAGCAGCATGGCCAGTGGTTATGCACAGGGACCTCGACATCAGCTGCATGGTGTTCGGCTCCCGGCTTGGTTCCTCTCTTGCTGTGTAGAGTTGAGCAGATGATAAAACCTCTCTGAGCCCTGGTCTCCTCATCTGTCAGCTGCTCGCAGTGCTGCCTGCCTTTGTAGGCAGTGCTTTGCTGCAGCCCCTGGTGCGTGGTAGAAATGACGCAGCGCTTCAGTGTCTCCAACCCACGGTGCTTGGGGTCAGAAGTGTCTCAGAGTTTGGACTATCTGTTTGTCATGCAGGTACAAGCACAGAATTCATTCATGCTTCATCTACGCTTTACAAACCCAGTCTGAAGGTAGCTTTCTACTTCATTTCATTTTATTTTATTTGAGGTAGGGTCTCACTCTGGCCCAGGCTGACCTGGAACTCACTCTGTAGTCTCAAGGTGGCCTTGAACTCACGGCGATCCTCCTACGTCTGTCTCCCAGGTGCTGGGATTAAAGGCATGCACCACCACGCCCGGCCTGAAGGTCGCTTTCTACAGCTGTTTCAGTGCACCTGCGTTCTGTTTGCAGCGTGCCATGTGAAGCCAGGGGTGGGATTTTCCACTTATAAACTCACATCAGGGCTGAAAAACTTCCACATTTTGAGCCGGGCATGGTGGCACACACCTTTAATCCCAGCACTCAGGAGGCAGAGGTTGGAGGATCGCCGTGAGTTCGAGGCCACCCTGAGACTACAAAGTGAATTCCAGGTCAGCCTGGACCACAGTGAGACCAAAAAGAACTTCCACATTTTTGAGCATCTGGGATTTAGAATTTGGCAATGAAGGTTGTTCAGCCTTCCCCAGTATTATCTAATCTTTTACCATACCCATGGATTTCTCCCAGCTGTCCGAGCATCTTGGCCAGGTGGTCATTTTCAAGGTTTCATGGGCCCCATATGGTGGTTTCATATTCTAGAACTGGGAAGCTCAGGGTTCTAGAAGCTTCCAATTGGTCTCCTTCTCTAAGCAGTAATAGTTCTGGCCATCGAGGATTCAAGAGTTGCACTGCCAGCTTCCTGGAAGCCCATGTGCTTGACCAGGAAGAGTTTAAGGCCTCAGCTGCCTGGGTGAAGTGGGCCACTCCCTACAGGGAGCATCTGTAGGCACAGGGCACATCACCAAGCAATAGGACTCTCCCCTCCCTCAACTCACTCGACACCTGGCACTCCTGGGGTCTTCTTGGCTCTCCATAACCAGCAGGATCAGTCTGGAGGGCAGGACAGGCAGCGGCCCTAGGCCAGCAGGCAGTCACCCCACCCCCACCCCCAAGTCTGAGCTCTTAGTCTCTAGGTGGGACCAAGGCATCACCCAGGAGGAGGGATCCTGCAACCATGCTTCTAAAAGTAGGCTGAGGGGCTGGAGAGATGGCTCAGTGGTTAAGATACCTGCTTGCAAAGCCTAGATTCGATTCTCTAGTATCCATGTAAAACCAAATAAGCCAGATGAACAAAGTGGCATATGCATCTGCAGTTTGTTTGCAGTGAAAAGAGGCCCTGGTATGCCCCATTTTCTTACTCTTTCTCTCTCTCTCCCCCCGTCTCTCTTCCCTTCCAAATAAATAAAATTATTTTTAAGATATTTTTATTTATTTCTTTGCAAGTAGAGAGAGACAGAAGAAAGACAGACAGAGAATATGGGTGTGCCACTGCAGACAAACTCCAGATGCATGCACCACTTTGTGCATCTGGCGTTACGTGGATACTGGGGACTCAAACTTGGGTCATTGGGTTTTGCAGAAAAGTGCCTTAACCACTGAGCCATCTCTCCAGCTCCCAACAAAAATATTTGTAAAGGGCTGGAGGGACTGGGGGGGAGGCAAAGCCAAAGGACCCAGGTTCGATTCCCCAGGACCTACGTTAGCCAAATGCACAAGGGAGCACACATGTCTTGAGTTCAATTGCAGTGGCTGGAGGCCCTGGCATGCCCATTTTCTCTCCCCCCTTTCTCTGTCAAAAAAGTAAATATATATATATATATATTTTTTTTTAATTAAAAATAAGCTGGGCATGGTGACACATGCCTTTAATTCCAGCACTCAGGAGGAGGCAGAGGTAGGAGGATCACAGTGAGTTCGAGGCTGCCCTGAGGCTACACAGTGAATTCCAGGGCAGCTTGGGCTAGAGTGAGAGCCTATATCGAAAAAAATAAAACAAACCAAAAAATTAAAAATAAAAGTAGGCTAAGAGCTGTGAGTGCAAAGTAGGGCCTCCCAGGGGCCTCGCCGGCTACAACCTTAGCCATGGTCTGTCATCTGTGATGACACATTGATGGGGACCACTGCTATCCGCCTTCTCTTTTTGGAATTCTCCAGGTCAGATTCCTGGGGCTGGGGTCTTGTCTGCCATGGTTGTCTTTAAGACCAACCCTTTCACCGCTCAGGAGCTGGCCAGTGAGTGAGTTCATGTGGATCACGTGCCCTCCTCTTAGCCAGTCAGCCATCAAGGGGAGGCACGGTGGCACAGTCAAACATGGCCGCCCCAGGAAGGCTGTTCCCACAGGGGTGTGCTGAGTCAGAAATCGGGCTGATGTCCAGGCATGAGCTCAGTGTCTCCCCGAAGCCTGGGCCTCCTCTCACGGATTCTGGCGCTCCGAGTGTGGCCTTCCACACACCTCATTGCTCATGTCCACAAGCTGGGAGTGACCTTGAATTAATCTCTTTGCTGCCTCCTGTCAGCAGCCCAACTTCTGTCCATTTTGCCTCCTAAATGACCCTGACGTCCAGCCTCGTGTCTTTTCACTGACACCGCCCTAGCCCTCACTGGTGAGACCAAAGGGGCCTTTCTTTGTCCTCTCTGAGTGCTTCCTCTTACAGTCAGAGCAGTGTTTGAAAACAGCTGATCTGTTCAACTTTCTCATCACCTCTCTTTGCCTCCCCCACCTTAATCCCCTGCCCCTGGAAGTGAGGGCATCCAGCTTGTTTGATGATGGAACAAAAGCATCATTGTGCACATGGTATGTGTGTGTGTGGGGGGGGTTGTGCATGCATAATACATGGAGATACAGGTAGATGTATGAATTCCATGAACAGAAAGAGTAATGTATGGGTGGATTGCTACATAAGGGTTAGAACATGGACGGCTAGGGAGAGGAGGTAGGGAGAGAAGAAGAAGAGAATGGAGGAATGGGTAGGAGAATGGATAGATGGATGGTTGGATGGATGATCTAGCCTGGGGATTGGGAAGATCACTCAGCACCTGAAGGCACTTGCTTGCAAAGCCTGCTAGCACGGGGTTCGATTCTCTAGCCACCACACATGAGCCAGACACAGCAAAACATGGCATAAGCATCTAGCATTCATTTCCAGAGGCAAGAAGCCCTGGCACATGTGCATGCCCTTGCTCCCTCTCTCTCTCTCACACACACAGAAACACACGTGCTAATAGATAAATAAAGAGCCAGGCGTGGTGGCGCACATTTTTAATCCCAGCACTCAGGAAGCAGAGGTAGGAGGATCGCCTTGAGTTCAAGGCCAACCTGAGACTATATAGTGAGTTCCAGGTCAGCCTGGGCTAGCGTGAAATCCTCCCTCGAAAAACGACAGCCACAACAAAAGATAAAAATAAAAGAGAGCCAGGCATGGTGAGTTCGAGGCCACCCTGAGACTACATAGCCAATTCCAGGTCAGCCTGAGCTAGAGTGAGATCCTACTTTGAAAAACCAAAAACAAACAAAAAGTAAAAGATAGATGGATGATCTAGGCACCCCTCTTATAATAACAGTCAGTGCTTGGAGTCCATTGTCAGCTCAATTCAAACCTCTTATTCATGGCAAAAATCCAAAGAATTCTCTCATGGAGACCGAAATCTACAAGTAAAGTAATACTTCTGGGTTCCAGAAAAGACCATATAGGGACTCTCAGAGAAATGTGGAGGCCGAGCCAATAGCCACAGACATAACTAAACATGCCCCAGAAGCTAGGTGGTATGTGGAGTTGAGGGATTTGCTCCAGAACCATTTGCCAAGTGGCTGTGATGGGCAGGTTGTGTTGAGGGCAGACACGGGGTGCCTCAGTCAACAGAGTACACCGAGCCCTTTCCCATGGCATTTATTGTACCTTGAGACAGTTGTCTCATCCAATCCCACCAGTCCTCTGAAGGGGAGACGCTGCTGAGAGGAGACCTGGTTTAAGGAACTTGAAGGACCGCGGCCATCTTGGTGACCGCAGGACAGCAGTGCCAGGAGTAGGCGGCACGGGCTCAGTCCTTGTGTGGGCAAGGCTCCAAAATCATTTCCTTTGCAAACCAGGCTCCTAAGGCAAGGACTGCTGCCTCAGGTTTTTAACTTAAAAAAAATTGACATAAAATTCACATAACATAAAGTTAACCATTAATCATTTCTAAAGTGTATCATTCTGTGACATTCATACAGTGACAGGACAGCTATCACCTCCATTAGTTCCAGGACATTTCTATCCCCAGAGGGAACCCTATGCTCATTAAACAGTCACCCGAGATCCCTCCCCACCAGCCCCTGGGAACCACTAATGTACTTTCAGTCTTTTTGGGTTTGTCTGTTCTGGACATTTCATACACACAGAATCACATCGTGGGAATTTGTGTGTGGTTTCTGTCACCTGTAACCCTGGCACTGGAAAAGCACAGGCGGGAGGCTTGAAAGCTCAGGGTCAGCCTGGGGACCTAGCAAGATCCTGCTTCAAAAGGAAAACAAGGGCTGGAGAGATGGCTCAGTGGTTAAGGTGCTTGCCTGCGAAGCCTAAGGACACAGGTTCGATTCCCCCAACACCCACGGGAGCCAGATGCACAAGGTGGTGAATGCGTCTGGAGTTCGTTTGCAGTGGCTAGAGGCCCTGGTGCACCCAATCTCTCCCTCTCTCTCTGTCTTTCAGCCTCTTTCTCTCAAATAACTTTTTAAAATTTAAAAAAGAATAACACCCCCCCCCAAAAAAAGACATTGTAACACAGATCATGGCTCTCTGCGGCTGAATCCGACTCCATGTGTGGATAGAGCACCACTGGGTTTACCTTATCCAGTGAAGGACCCTGTGAGGAGGACTGCGTGAAACAGCTTGTATGCAAGTAGACAGACATTGTTTTTCTGAGCAAATGTATCAGTACAGAATTCTCTAGTCATATGGTAAATCTATATTTACCTACTTGAGGAACAGCCAAACTGTTTCCTCCTGAGGCTGGGCCACTTTACATTCTCAGGGGCAGAAAGCCAAACAGTGCCCGGGCGTGGTGGCACACGCCCTTTAATCCCAGTACTCAGGAGGCAGAGGTAGGAGGATTGCTGTGAGTTCGAGGTCACCCTAAGACTACATAGTGAATTCCAGCCTGGTCAGCCTGGACCAGAGTGAGACCCTACCTTAAGAAAAGCCAACCAGTAAGAGATGAAGGAAGGTGCCCAAGGTCACTTAACTGCTAAGTGGCTAAACTGGGATTTGAACTCAGTCAGTCAAGACTCCAGATCCCTGCCGTGAATCACTGGACCATAGTTCTTCCCGTGTGAGTTTTCTGAACTCATCTGGGCAACCCTTCAGAGTTAATGAGGAGTCTCTACGTAATCATGTGTGCAAACCCTCTACCCCGAAGTCCAGTTGGGGGTCGCCCGCCGCCTTCTCCATACTGTGGCATTGCCGTGGACCCCAGGGTGGGTTTGGGCCCCGGATGCCTCCTCCTCGCACTATTGAGGCATGGGTGACAGTTATTAATGCCTCCCTGGCAACTGTCCAGCTCCTCCTTTGATGATGATTATTTTATTCGGAGAGATTAATGTCCCAGGTCAGCGCGTAATCCGGCCTGCGGAAAGTGACGTGAATAGCCTTCTCAAGATAAATTGCAGGCTGGGAAAAGGTCCTCCGCCTCTCCTCGCCTGTCGGAGTATGCTGGCAAATCCTCATCCATCCTTGTCTGGGAGGAAGAAAGGAGGGTCTTCCTCGGCAGCTGGGGTGGGGCTGGGTGGGGGAGACACATCTGTCAGGGACCCCTAATGGCTCTCAACACAGATGCTCTTTGCCGGGGCCTCCACACCACCCGCTGAGAGGGTGGGCTGGATTTTAATAGTGTAATTATTATACTGGGAGCCTTTGGTATTTGGCTCTGCCTTGATGGCCTGACTTGGAGGCTCAGTGAGCCACCTTGCCTGGGGACTCTGGGAACCTCTTCATTTTCTTGCTTTTCTTAATCATCCCTCCGCCACTGCCAATTCCCAAATTCCCACCGGCCTCCCAGCATGACGAGGTCTGTCAGGAGTCCTCACAGAGAGAGTGCCTGGGAGACTCATGCTCCTTGTATTAAAGATGGTGGATTGAAGATGGCTACCCCTAAGTTTTAGCCAAAGCCCCAACCCATTGCCTTGGCCTGGTGTCCTGAGCTGCCCCTAATTGTTTAAAATACTTTATTTATTTATGAGAGAAAGGCAGATATATGTGTGTCTGTGTGTGTGTGTGTGTGGAGGGGGGAAGGGGGAGAGAGAGAGAGAGAGAATGTACCAGGGCCTGTAGGAACTGTAAATGAACTCCAGACACATGTGTCACCTTGTGCATCTGCCTTACATAGATACTGGGGAATCAAACCTGGGTCCTTAGGCTTCACAGGCAAGCACCTTAACCACTAAGCCATCTCTTCAGCCCCCTATTTTATTTTATTTTATTTTATTTTTTGAGAGAGAGTCTCACTATGCAACCCAGACTGACCTTGAACTCCCAATCCTCCTGCTTGGGATTATCTGCCTGTATACCTGGCTCTTAAGTTGCCACTTGTTATTATATACCACTCACATAACACATATGTGGTGGTTTGAATAGAATAGATGGCCCCCAATATATTCAGTTGTTTGTTTGTAGTTTGCATCTGCAGCCACCAGGCTGGAGTCAGTGCCATTGTGTGGATCTTAAGGTGTGGTGGTGGGTTTCAGATTTCAATCTAAAGATATGCAAAGTGTGCCTAGCTGGAGTTCCTGAAGTGTGCTGTGACTTTAGGCTTGTGCTTCTCTCTCTCTCTGCTTGGGCCTGTGAAGGCAGGCCAGTTTCTTCTGCCGTTATGGAACTTCCCCTGGATCTGTAAGCTTCAATAAATCCCTTCCTCCCTAACTGTGCCTGGTCTGGAAGTTCATCTCAGTGAACCTGAAGCTGTCTGTTACAACATACAGCTCCTATGTCTTGGGCTTGCTGGACCTGGTTCCTACCCCAGCTCTCCCACCTCACCCTCAGACTCTCTCCCTCCTCATTCTGGACTGACTGCTCCCACCACACCCAGCACCTTCCTCCTCATACCCTTGGTACTTGCTGTTCCCTCGACTTAAGGACAGTGTCCTCTTGGTTACTAGGCAATCAGGAAGCAGAGAGAAACTGGGCCCCTGAAAGTGGAGCCAGCCATGAACCCTCAAGCCCCATCCCTACAGGCCTCCCTGTGCCAGCCAGGCCCCATGTCTAAAACAGTGCCACAGGCTGGAGACCGGGCATTTAAACATATCATCCTGAGTTGGGGATTCCACATTCATACCATAACAGGAGGTCACTAGGGTGGACCCTAATCCTGTATAACCAGCTTCCTGATATCAAGAGGAAATTCAGACATAGACTTGTACAGAGGGACAGTGATGTGAGGACATAGTGGGCGGACAGCCGTCTCTAGCCAGGGAAGCCGGCCTTTAAGGATCCAACCCTGCCGACACCTTGACCTTGGCCCCCATTGTCCAGCCCTGTGTTGTGGAAGCCAGCCCATGTGTGGTACCTTGCAACCCACTTGAATGGGCTCCTTTCTGTCAGCTCAGAGTTAAACTAATTAGTGCACTTAATGACACCTACAAAGTTCCTTTTGTCCCACAACTCTTAGCATCATCTAAGGGTGACAGTTCGTCATGGCTACAGTCCTGGGTATTAAGATGGGGGATCTGGAAGAATCCCTACCATGCAGCCCAAGGTGGTGTGTAAGGGTGCACATCATGATGTAAAATGCATGAGAGGCAGCTCTGTGCGTGTCCATCCTGGGGTCTTGCATGTGCTCGTGTGTGTGTGTGTGTGTGTGTAGAGTATTAAGTTTTTATATTTTTTAAATTTTATTTGCAAACAGAGAGAGAAAAATGGGCATGCCAGAGCCTCCAGCCACTGCAGATGAGCTCCAGATGCATGTGCCACTGTGCATTTGGCTTTACATGGGTACTGGGGAATTGAACCTGGGTCCTTAGGCTTTGCAGACAAGTGGATCAACCACTAAGCTATCTCTCTAGCCACCACCCCCCCCCAGCCTATTTTTGTTTTTGTTTTGAGATAGGGTCTTGCTGTGAGCTGGGGTTACAGGTGGGCACCACCAAGTCCAGTTGTTTTAAAAGGAAGAGGAAGCTGGGTGTGGTGGTGTCTATATGCCCAGCGCTATACAGGCTGAGGCAGGAGGAGTGCCAGGAGTACAAGGCTGACCTGGGCCGTACAGAGAGACACTGTTACCAAAAAATGGTAGAAAGTAAGAGAAATACAAAGGAGAAGAGATGGTAGGAAGGGAAGGAAAGGAGAGAAGAGAGGAAAGAAAGGAGGAAGGAAGGAAAGGAGAGAGGAAGGAAGGAAGGAGGGAGGGAAGGAAGGGAGGAGGGAAGGGAGGAAGGAAGGAAGGAGGGAAGGAAGGAAGGAAAAGTGGGAAAGAGCGTGCCCAGGAGGTTGCACTCTGCTGGGGACAGAAAGAGACCTGATGCCTCTGCTGCCATGGGATTGCTGATGAGAGCCGGGCACTTCCTTCTCTGGTGACTACAGTGGCTGCTGTTCCAGTCACCACAAACTGGCTGACCTAACCCACTAGACATTTCTCTCTCAGCGTGGAAGCCTGAAGTCCGAGATCCCGTTTCCATGAGCCAAAATGAAGGTGTGGGCGGAGCCATGCTCCCTCTAGAGGCCATAAGGAAGAGTGTGTGTGACGTTCACGTTGATGGACGTGCAGGTGTACATGCACACGCGGGAATGTTCAGGCCAAAGAACAACCTGGTGTTGTTCCCTCAGGCACTGCTCATCTGTTTTTGAGGCAGTGTCTCTCACTGGCCTTGAGCTCACCAAGTAGGCTAGACCAACTGGCCAGACTAGTCCCAGGGATCCAGGGATCCACCTGTCTCCACCCCCCCAGCACTGGGATCATAGGAGAGCATCTGCCACGTCTGGCTTTTTTTATGAGCTGGGGTCCTCATGCTTGTGAAGCAAGCACTTTACTCATTAGACAGTCTCCCAGCTCCAGGAGCATAGCTCACTTCTTTTCATTCATTTGTTTGTTTGTTTGTTTTAACAAAAAAAAAGATGCTGTATTAGATTAGGAGAAGAAAAGAAAACAAAAAGTACAGAGAGCTCCTACCACGTGGAAGGCGGGCGGTGGGGGGGGGGGGCGTTAGAAAGCCCATATGGGAGTAGGGGCCTACCAGAGCAGGGACCTGGAGCTGCAGGAGAGATGAACAACCAAATGAATGTTTGTTTTGTTTTTTATTTATTTATCTATTTATTGGGTTTTTTAAAAAATATTTATGTATTTATTTGAGAGCAACAGAGAGAAAGAAGCAGATAGAGAGAGAGAGACAGAGAGAATGGGCGCGCCAGGGCCTCCAGCCACTGCAAATGAACTCCAGACGCGTGCGCCCCCTTGTGCATCTGGCTAACGTGGGTCCTGGGGAGTTGAGCCTCGAACTGGGGTCTTTAGGCTTCACAGGCAAGTGCTTAACTGCTAAGCCATCTCTCCAGCCCTATTTATTGGGTTTTTAAGGTAGAGTTTCACTCTGGCCCAGGCTGACCTGGAATTCACTGTGGGTGGCCTCGAACTCACAGCCACCCTTCTACCTCTGCCTCCCGAGTGCTGGGATTAAAGGTGTGCACCACCACGCCCAGCTCTTATTTTTGCTTTTTCAAAGTAGGGTATCAGCCGGGCGTGGTGGCGCACGCCTTTAATCCCAGCACTCGGGAGGCAGAGGTAGGAGGATTGCCATGAGTTCGAGGCCACCCTGAGACTCCATAGTGAATTCCAGGTCAGCCTGGACTAGAGTGAGACACTACCTCGAAAAACAAAACAAAACAAAACAAAAAAAAAAAAAAAAGTAGGGTATCAGTCTTACCTGCCACTCTGTAGTCCCAGACTAATCTCAAACTCAGTGTTCCTCCCTGGGATTAAAGACATGCGCCACATGGCCTACTCATAGCTCACTTTTTCTTTCTTTGTTTCCTTTTTTTTTTTTTGTAGTCAGGGTCTTACTCTAGCCCAGGCTGACCTGGAATTCACTCTGTAGTCTCAAGCTGGCCTCGAAATCACAGCAGTCCTCCTACCTCAGCCTCCCCCCCACCCCCATGCTGGACCACACCCAGCCATAGATCCCTTTTTTTTTTTTTTTTTTTTTTTTTTTTTGGTTTTTCAAGGTAGGGTCTCGCTCTAGCCCAGGCTGACCTGGAATTCACTATGTAATCTCGAACTCACAGCGATCCACCTACCTCTGCCTCCCAAGTGCTGGGATTAAAGGCGTGGACCACCACAGCCGGCTGATCACTTCTTCGCGGTGATAGGAATCTCTCCAGGATCTGGCTATCAGGCAGGTTCTTCAGAGAAACAAAACCCAATGCCTGGAGAAAGTTTGTCTTAAGATCTGTTTCCATGGTAGTGGGGTAGGCAGGTCTGAATTCCACAGGGCAGCCTGGAAACCTTGGCAGAGGTGGATGCTGCAGCCATGGGCAGAAAACTGTAGTCTTGTTCCTAAGGCCTTGCCGTGGCTTGGCTGAGGCCCACCCCACGATCCAGGGCAATCTGTCCCACCTTCACCGGGGAAGCCCTCAGAGCGACACCCGCATGAACGCATGACGCTAACCATCACAGCCCTCTCGGGGACAGATGCCAGGCTCAGAGCCAAGGCCACTGCTTGCTTATGTCGGGACAGGATCCAGAGCCACGTGTGGTGGTGCACTCCCATAATCCCAGCAGTTTGGAAGCACAGGCAAGAGGATCACAAGTTCAAGGCTAGCCTGAGCTACGTAGAGAGACCTTTTCTCAAAAAAAAAAAAAACAGAAAGAAATAGAAGGGAAAGAAGGAAACAAGCAGTGAAGAAAGGAAAAAAAAAAGTCCATTCTAATTATTAACATTGAATTTGATTGAAAACAATTGATTTTTGTCCTATGATCTGCCAGCTGCATCCTTAGGAAGCCCATACTCTTGCATCACACTGCACCCCATGACACCTGGTCCTTTCAGTATTCTGGCCCGCACGCGCTCCTATTTTTTTTTAATTTTATTTATTTATTTATTTGAGAGCGACAGAGCGAGAGAGAGGCAGAGAGAGAGACACAGAGAGAATGGGCGCGCCAGGGCCTCCAGCCACTGCAAACGAACTCCAGACGCGTGCGCCCCCTTGTGCATCTGGCTAACGTGGGTCCTGGGGAGTTGAGCCTCGAACCCGGGTCCTGAGGCTTCACAGGCAAGCGCTTAACCGCTAAGCCATCTCTCCAGCCCACACGCTCCTATTTTTATTAGGTTTTGTTTATGTCTTGTGTTCATACATGAATCTCTTCTATTTATTGATTCGTTTATTTATTGTTTTTTCAAGGCAGGGTCTTGCCCTAGTACAGGCTGCGCTGGAATTCACGATGTAGTCTCTGGGTGGTCTTGAACTCGTGGCGGTCCACCACACCCGGCTGATTGTCTCCCTTTTGAGGCAACTTCCTGGAAGTGGCTCCTGTCATTTTCAGTCACATCCTGTTGGGCTGCTGTGCAGTCACACGGCTGTCACCAGGGATCGGGACAATCATCTTCTAGTTGGAAGCCATTGGACCTAAGCGCATGTGTAGAGTCCCGTGTGAGAGAGTGGGGAGACAGGGAGGGCCCCGCGCTCTGCCCCAGGCCGCTCGTCCCTTGTAGCAATTACCTCCCAAAATACCTGACAGAAATCAGTTTGAGGGCAGAAGAGTTGGCTGCAGCTTCCAGTTCTAGGTGACAGTCCCACCACGGAGGAGGAGGCCCGGTGGCAGGAGCCGGAGGCAGCTGGTCACATTCAGCCCAGTGAGGAAGCAGAGCGATGAGGCTGCTGCTCAGCCGGCTCTGTCCTCTGTGCACAGTCCAGGACCCCAGCCCTGGGAATGGCGCCCCTCGCAGTTAAGGTGCGTCTTCCCACCTCGGTTAACCTAGCCGCAACAGTCCCTCAGGGACTATTCAGAGGCTACCCTAGTCTACATAATCCCATGCTGGTGATTCCAGGTTCCGCCAGCTTGGCAGTTTAAATCAGCGCATCCCTCATTTGTAGATGAACGTTCTGAGGCTCGGCAAGGTGTATCGCCTTACCCAGAGTCACACAGGTAGGTAGGGCAGCGGCTTGAGAAGCCTTGCCTTCCTGATGCCAAGGGACAGGGCCCTGAAGACCTGTGACAAAATAACAAGTAATCATATGGTAATCCAGTGTGATCACGGTAAACAGCCAGTGTACCTGCTGTTTGCTGTCCCATATTACATCTGCCTGAGTTCATTCCATGCCCACAACACCCTATCAGGCGGATACTCTTAGTAGCCCCAACTTCGAGATAGGGAAACTGAGACACAGAGACGGTCACTGACTTGCTGAGGGTAAGTGGTTGGGCTGGGACTTGAATTATGGATCCTAGTTCCAGAACTCACTTTCTCTCTCTTCTTATAAAAATAATTGAATTTATATTTATTTATTTGCAAGCAGAGAGAGAGAATTTGAATCAGTGCACCAGGGCCTCTAGCCACTGCAAACAAACTCCAGATACACACATTGTATCTGGTTTTACGTGGGTACTGGGGAATCAAACCTAGAACGTTAGGCTTTGCAGTCAAGTGCCTTAACCTCCAAGCCATCTCTCCAGCCCACATTCTCTTTCTTCATTTATTTATTTACAAGCAGAGGAGAGAGAGAGAGAAGAGACAGAATGAGAATATGGGCTAAGGCCTCTTGCCATTGCAAATGAATTCCAGAAACATGTACCAAGTGCATCTGGCTTTACATGGGCATTGGGGAATTGAACCCAGGCCATCAGGCTTTATCTATTTATTTATTTATTTATTTATTTATTTTTACTTTTATTTTTATTTTTATTTTTTGGTTTTTCAAGGTAGGTCTCGCTGTGGCCCAGGCTTACCTGTTACTCACTATGTAATCTCAGCCTGGCCTCGAACTCAGCGATTCTCCTACCTCGGCCTCCCAAGTACTGGAATTAAAGGTGTGTGCCACCACGCCTGGCAGAACTCAAAGTCTAACACTGCATGCTGCCTGTCACCTCATCTCCACCTCACACTCTACCAGCCTGCCCTGCAGCAGTGGTAGCCACCATCTCTCTACGTGGTAGAGGACAGACATAACAGTCCCTTGTCTAACCCAGACACCCACACCCACGTCCCAGCCTCCTCAGACCCACAGCCTTCCTCTCGCGGCTACCCAGCCCCCCTCCTTCTCTCTCCAGGGTCTGCGTGTCATTTTTTGTTTTTGTTTTGATTTGTTTCCTCCCCTTTCCTCTGTTCCCTGGGAGACTCTCAAAGGCTGCATTCTGCTGCCAAGGGACGCAGCAGAAAACAGGGCCCAGTGGACACCTGGGATTTCCCAAACCCCAGCCTCGACTGGTAGGTGGGGGTACCTACTACATTATGTATTTATTTGTTTATTTACTTATTTATTTATTTACTCTGTCCTGCCTGGCTCCACACCCCCCAAGCTGTTGTTCCCACCGGGGAAGATGAAAAACAGCCTGAGACAATGGTAGACGAGGCATGCCACATGCCCCCGCAGTTTAATTTCCTTTAATTCATTTTATATTGAACCAAATGATACTGTTTGTTTTTAATGGCAAACACTCAGCACAGAGGAGGGGCAGCCAGGCCTCCTCAGGGGAGAATTAGGAACACAGCTGCTATTGAAATTCCCCGTCCTTCCCCTGGCCCACCCCCACCCCTCCCCCTCCCTCCACTCCCCACCTTGGGGCCTTTGGAAATCGATTTCCAGGTTGAAAGATGATATACCTTTCAGCAGCTCAGATGGCCACTGTCTAACAGAACCTGGCTCTGTCCCAGCTGAGTCACCCGTCCCACAGTGGCCCTCCTGGTGCAGGCCCAAGGATGAAATGATCCGGAGAACCGGGCAGCTGTGGCTATTCGGGGTTCCCTGTCACCACTCGTCACTGGCCCAAGCGTGACCCACCCAGTGCCCTGTCCCAGGAGTGGCAGAGCATGGAGCTGGGCACAGATCTGAGTGCATGCGTTAATTACCTCAGACTGCAGAGTCAAAAGCCGCCAGCCCCCAGCCCCATGGCACCAGGCCGTGTTTTAATCAGGCCCTCAGTGGCTCTTGGGAAAAACATGGAAAAGCACTGAGCCGGAAGTCAGGGTCTTTCATTTCTGGACTGCCTGTCTACAACTCCCCTTCCCATGGCCTCGGACGGCTAGTACTTCCCTGAAGCCTTGTGTAATCCAGAATCTTCCAAAGGCCTCTTTTTGCTGATGTGACCCTAGTCTGTAAGTCTCGTAAGAACAGGGAATGAGAACATGAATTCATAAGCAGCCCCATATGGGGCAGTCGGCTTTGTCCCAGTCATGGCCTCACGGGGGCAAACCGAGATGGTGAATGCCCTATGGGGTCATGCCAAAGGCCTCCTTATAGCTCTAAGGCAAAGCTATGCCCGCCCTTCTGTCCACAGGCTCTTAGACCCTGGCAGCTGTTTCCTCATCTGTGCGTGTTCCCCCAGGTCACTGCAGAAACTCTTGTTCCCACGAGATTTCTCCAGAAGGTCAAGGGTTTGAAGTCCACCAAGTTCCGACTGCACACGCATGCGCACACACATACATGAAGACTGGGACACATCACAGGTGTGTAGTGATCAAGAAAGGAGGAAAGGGGCCGGGCGTGGTGGCGCACGCCTTTAATCCCAGCACTCGGGAGGCAGAGGTAGGAGGATTGCTGAGAGTTCGAGGCCACCCTGAGACTACATAGTGAATTCCAGGTCAGCCTGAGCCAGAGTGAGATCCTACCTCAGGGAAAAAAAGGAGGAAAGGGACTGGAGGCATGGCTTAGCAGTTAAGGCGCTTGCCCACAAAGCCAAAGGACCCAGGTTCGATTCCCCAGGACCCACATAAGCCAGATGTGCAAGGTGGCGCATGTGTCTGGGGTTCGTTTGCAGTGGCTGGAGGCCCTGGTGCACCCATTCTGTCTGTCTCTGTCTTTCTCTCTCTGACCCTCTCTCTCTCTCTCTCTCAAATAAATAAATAAATAAATATTTTTTAAGAAAAGAAAAAAATTAAAAAAAAAAAAAACAAGAAAGGAGGAAAGGATAGGTGAAGGTTGGTGGCCATAGCAGTTACCTTCTCATTTTGGGGACAAAACACCTGACCTTACAGTCATTGCGCAGTGAGGTCACCGCCTGACCTTTTGGAAGGAAAGGGCTTGTTTGCAGCTGGCAGTTTAGAGGGGAAGTTCTGTCACGGCAGGGAAGGCGTGGCAGAGCCGACAGCTGGGCGTCACATCCTCACAGCAGCAGGGAGGGAAGAGGGTGGCTGGACCATAACATTCCAAGGCCCACCCCCTGGTGACACACCCCCTCCAGCAAGGCTCCACCTCCCAAAGGCTCCACCAGCCAAGGGTAGAGTAAGAGGTTTAATCACAGACTCATAAGGCTTTAGGGGACATTTCACATCCAGACTACCACAGCGGCACACAGGGCAAGACAGGGAGGCAGAGTTCTGGCTGCTGGACCCACCCTGACTGTACTTTGTCACATACATCAGGGGCATGAGCTTCTCGGGGTGCCGTGAGGACTCGTGAGTCACCTCAGAGCTGATTCATTGTCCTCTGGCTAAGCGATGACAGAGGTAGGCCACAGAGCAGACACCAGCTTCTCCCTTGGGAGGGGACTACCACTGCTGTGCTGCGGGCTGCCACCCTGAAGGCTCCCTGGCATTGGCTCCCACTGGCATAGGGCGGCTGTGTGGTCCTGCTCCCATCTTCCTTAGTCTTCCTTCCCTGGGGGAGAGAGGGAGTCAGAGCTGAGGCTGGCTCCAGGCCCCACTGGAGAGGAGCCTGTACTTTCTGCCTGTCCACAAGGCTCCAGGGTTGGTAGGAAAGAGCTGGATGCATGTCTGCACCAGCCACTGCCATTTCCATCTGCAGTGCCTCTGGCCAATCATCTTCCATGCCTCAGTTTCCTCATCTGCAAAGAAGGAAATAATCTTGTTTACCTCTCAGGGTGTAGAAGGAGAGGAGGTGAAGAAAAAATTAGGTGAAGCTTGAGACAGACAGTGTCACACACCTGCAAACCCAGCTTTAGGGAGCCTACAGCAGGAGGATTGTAAGTTCTAGACCCGCCTGGCTACTTGGAGAGACCTCATCTCAAAAAGACCAAAAAAAAAAAAAAAAAAAAAAAGACAAAAAAAAAAAAAAACAGCTGGCAGCCAGGCATGGTGATGCACGCCTTTAATTCCAGCACTTGAAAGGCAGAGGTAGGTGGATCGCCATGAGTTCGAGGCCACCCTGAGACTACATAGTGAATTCCAGGTCAGCCTGAGCTAGAGTGAGACCCTACCTCAAAAAACAAACAAACAAAAAAATAAAGCTGGGGAGACAGCTCAGCCAGTGAAGTGCTTCCCGTGCAAGCATGAAGACGTGAATTTGATCCCCAGAGCCCATATAAAAATGCTGGGCCTCGTGGTGAACACTTGTAATCCAAGTGCTGGGGAGGCGGAGAGGCAGAGTTCCTGGAGGTTTGCTGGCCAGCCAGCGTAGCCTACTCCTCGAGTTTCAGGCCAATGAGAGACCTGTCTAAAAAAAGAAAAGAAAGGTGGATGGCATTCCTAAGGAACATCTGAAATTAAATCGGGCTTCCACATGCATGTGCATGCTTGCACATGCACCTGCACACACGTGCACCCTCACACATGTGAGCACACACACAATATGTTTAAGACAAAAATATAAGGACTAGAAAGATGGATTAGGGGGTAAGGCACTTGCCTACAAGTCTGAGGACCTAGGTTCCACTCCTTAGAGCCCACATAAGCCAGGTGCATATGGTAGCACGTATGTCTGGAGTTCATTTGCAGTGGCAGGAAGCCCTGGAGCACCCACGCACTCTCTCTGTCTTTCTCTCTAATAAATATAAAAATAAAATATTTTTTAAAAAATAATTATTTGAGATACAGGGAGCTGAGATACAGGGAGCAAGGTCTGCTCAGTGGTTCCTGGAAGACATAGATGTGGTAGCAATGGACAGGAGATCTTCCATCTGTTTCCACAGTGCAAGACACACAGTGAGCCAATTGATTCCTTTGTTTTGGTTTTTCGAGGTAGGGTTTTACTCTGGCTGACCTGGAATTTACTGTGTAGTCTCAGGGTGGCCTTGAATTCAGGGTGATCCCTCTTCTGCCTTGAGTGCTGGGATTAAAGTTGTGTACCACCACACTCTGCTTCCTTTATTTTATTTTATTTTATTTTTGTTTTTTTGAGGTAGGGTCTCACTCTGGCTCAGGTGGACCTGGAATTCACTCTGTAGTCTCAGGGTGGCCTCGAACTCACGGCAGTCCTCCTACCTCTGCCTCCTGAGTGCTGGGATTAAAGGCATGTGCCACCACACCCGGCTGTCAGCTTCCTTTTTAAAAAAAATTATTATTTTATTTTTGAGAGAGAGAGAGAATGGGCGCACCAGGGCCTTTCACCGCTTTGAATCAACTCCAGATACATGCGCCCCCTGGAGTGCACGTGTGACACTGCATGATTGCCTCTGGCTACATGGGACCTGGAGATTCAAACATAAGTTCTTAGCTTTGCAAGCATGCACCTTAACCACTAAGCCATCTCTCCAGCCCACAGGGAGCCAACTGAGCAGAAGCATTACAAAGCCATGCTTTCTGGAAGCAGGCAGGTTGATGTCAGCTGCTAGGGTCCAGGAGATTTGGGGTCAGACATACAGGTTTCATCTCATTCACTCCACTTACTCGCTGTGGGCCTTGAGTGAGCCCTAGTTTCCTCGTCTGTATAATGGGGACAGCAGCAGCACCGATGTCGGGATTACGTGACATGACGTCTGTGAAGGAAGCCTTCCTCACACTACAGCTCAGCAATTTTATTAGTGAAAATGACCAGGTAAACCGAGGAAAGGGAGCCCTAGAAGGAAGACGACACCCCTCCTCCATCACCCCAAAGCCAGTGACCTCGCGCGTTACATGCCAGACACTGTCTTTGTCCTTAACTTTCCTTTGTGCCTCCCCCCACCCCTGTTCACTTGGCCAGGGTTTTTGTTGTTGTTTGGTTTTTGACATTTATTCTATGGCAGACTGATTACTGGGACCTGGAAATCCAGAAGTGGATAAGCAATTTCTAGCCGGGTGTGGTGGCACACACCTTTAATCCCGTCCAGCGCTCTGGAGTTTGAGGCCAGCCTGAGACTACATAGTGAATTCCAAGGTCAGCCTGGGCTAGAGTGAGACCCTTACTTCAAAAAATAAAAAAGTAAAAACGAAGAGGTTTCTGTTTTCACAAGACTTCCATCAAAAAAAATAATAATAATAATACTGGGGATAGAGAGATGGCTTAGCAGTTAAGCACTTGCCTGTGAAGCCTAAGGACCCAGGTTCGAGGCTCGATTCCCCAGGACCCATGTTATCCAGATGCACAAGGGGGTGCACGCATCTAGAGTTCGTTTGCAATGGCTGGAGGCCCTGGTGTGCCCATTCTCTCTCTCTGTCTGCCTCTTTCTCTCTCTGTCTGTTGCTCACAAATAAATAAATAAAAATGAACAAAAACAGCTGGACACATGTCTTTAATCCCAGCACTGGGGAGGCAGAGGTAGGAGGATCACCGTGAGTTTGAGGCCACTCTGAGACTACATAGTGAATTCCAGGTCAGCCTGAGCTAGAGTGAGACCCTACCTCGAAAAACCAAAAAAAAAAAAAAAAAAAAAAAAAAAAAAAAAAAAAACTGACTGGCTGAAGAGATGGCTCAGCAGTTAAAGGCACTTGTTAGCAAAGCCTGACGGTCTGGGTTCAATTCCCCAGTACCCATGCAAAGCTAGATGTGCAAAGTTGCACATGCAGCTGGAGCTCAGTTGCAGTGAGTGGCAAGGAGCCCTGGTGCACCCATTACCTCTCTCATTCTCTCTGCCTCTTTTCTCTCTGTGTCCTTGCAAATAAATAAATAAAAATTTAGCCAGGCCTGGTAGCGCACACCTTTAATCCCAGCACTTGGGAAGAGGCAGGATCACTGTGGGTTTGAGGCCACCCTGAGAATACAGGGTGAATTCCAGGTCAGTCTGGACTAGAGTGAGACCCTACCTCAAAAAAAGAAAGAAAGAAGGAAACAAAGAAAGAAAGGAAAGATAGATGCTGAAATCAGTAAGCAACATGTCAGGTGGAGGAAAACAAAACAGGAAATGCCATGGTGGAAGAAGTATGCTTGTTGTCAGTGGTCAAGGAAGGCTGCTGGGAAAGTGGATAGTCATACAGACTCCCAGGCTGGCCAGCATGGCAATCTCTGGACCTGAGCATCCCAGTCAGGAAAGACAGCTTGTGCAAAGGCCCTGAGGTAGTGTGTTTGGTGAATTCAAGGAGCCGCCAGCCAGCATGGCTACAGCAGAACAGGGACAGAGCCAGCTTCGTAGAGGTGTGAGCGATGCAAAAGGCCCCACACTTCATCTCGTGCTCTGTTGTCGCCGCCTGGAAATGAACGTCTTAAACAAGGGGATGATTGTTTGCATTCTGCACTGGGCACTGCAAGGTCTACGTGATTAGGTCCCAGTGGTGGGAGATCATAGCACCAGAGGTCACCTCTAGCCCTGGTTGGGGGGCTCCCTTCTGACTTCCTGCCCTCGTGTCGCAGAGGCTAGCCCTTCGGGGTGGTGCCGGGCAGCTATTGGATCCTGATGCTGTCATCGCAGGGGGGGAAGTATTTCCTCCCTGACTTAGCTTCTCATGGCTACTGGATCAAAACTTCATGGCTTCAAAGAGCACAGGTTTGTTCTCTGTTTCGGAGGTCAGAATTCCGAAATCAAACTCACAAGAATTCCAAAACCAGACTCACAGTATGGGCCCTCCGAAGCTCCACGGAGAATAGTCTCTTGCTTTTTCTGGCTGCTTTAGAGACGTCTGCCTCTTGTGTCTCGGCTCAGTTCCCCTTCTTCCATCTTTACAGAGCACATCTGTCTGCCCTGTGTGTCTGTCCTCACATCATCTTCCTTTGCTCTGACCACCTACCTCCCTCCTATATACCTTTGCAGTAACACGAGGTGATCCACCCAGATATGTGGTCTAGGGACATCCCTCCCCAACCCCGTCTAAGACTCTTCGCTTAATCACTTCTGCAGACACACGAACTTCCTTTTACCATGGAAGACAACCCATTCAAAGGCTCTTGGGATCGGGTCACACATGTCTGCGGGGCCCGTTACTCAGCCTTCCGTAGCCTGCACTGAGCAGGTGAGGAAACCGAGATTGAGGAAGGGATGTGACGGGCAAAGTCACTCTTGCAGCCAGAGGGCAGATCCGCAACTAGCGCCATGTCTGTTTAGGTTAGTCACGGGCTCTGAACCACCAGAAAGGACTTAACTCCTTCCCACCCACCTCTTCTCTGTCCCTTCTCGCTTTGAGAGAGAGCTGCCCAGAGCATTTGTGTGGAAGATCGTGCCTGGGGTGGAGACGTGTAAGCACATCCATCCACCTGGGACTGGGACCGAGGGAAGAGGCTCGCTCCACAACTATCAGTCCCCGGCCACCGCAGGCTTAATCATCAACATCGTGTAATTGGGCGTCTCCTGGGTCTGGGTACAGGGCTCTGTTGTAGGGAAGCTCCTGATGCACAGTTGCTGGGGCACGTGGGCCGGCCCTTCCTGTTCATGGGGCCAGGCTCCTAGATCCGGGGAACCACAGCCAATGAGATGGGTGCACACCTGCAGCTGTTGAGTAGTTCTCAGCTCTCAGGCTTTGCAGCTCCTGGCGGGGGGGGGGGGGGGGGGTGCTTAGCCCCAGGGACAGAAGTGTCAGTGGGTCCCCAGAGTCATAGCCCTAGGGGCCCGACTTGGCCCTTGGCATGCTTTCTCACCTCTTGTATATCCTGGCATGAAGAACAGAGGAGGGAAGGATCATTGTCAGCAAGTGAGGAGGTGACCTGTGTTGTCACGCAGGGGCTACGGGCTTTACTGCTGTGTGGATATCAGGAGAACACTGGCGGTGGGCAAGAGCATTCTTGGTGACCACAAGCAGATCTGGATTCAAATCCCTCCTGCAGCCATTTCGTAGCTCTAGGACCCGAGCCAACACGGTGAATTTCTGTAAAACTGAGCCTAAAAATTAGGGGCAGTTCCTTGCCCCCTGCTTCATGGGGTTATTATAGTTCATGTTTTAAAACTTTTTTTTTTTTTTTTTACTTTTTAATATTATTTATTTGTGTCTGGGGGGAGGGAGGGAGGCAGATAGAATGGTTGCTCTGGGGCCTCCAGCCACTACAAACAAACTCCAGATGCATGTGTTACCTTGTGCATCTATCTTTCTGGGGGTCCTGGGGAATCGAACCTGGGTCCTTTGGCTTTGCAGGTAAGTGCCGTAACCACTAAGCAATCTTTACAGCCATGTAGTTCATTTTTAAAAGCAAGTGAGTGGATTTTCAGCTTTAGCTTTAAAAAGAAATGTAAGATACACAAATGACAGATGTTTATGCACCCATCTTTAAAACAAAACTGAATGCCTTCAGAACCCCCTGTACACACCTCCTGGGTCCATCCCATCTCTCCTGTGATGTTCTACCATGTGGAAGTCAATGCTAGGTTATCCGTACGTATGCCCACAGGAAACCATTCCCGTGTCTATGTTTTATAAATTTTCTATTCTCCCATCTTGCCGAGCAGAGCAAGTGCGGGGTGAGTAACTCACTCTCCCTTCCACACCTAGCTCCCTACCGACTTCCTCCTCCTGGCCTTCAGTCTACCCAAACCCGGATGCAGTAGGTCAAGTACATGATATCAAGCCTGTCAGGATTGTATAAAATACGGAATTAATGGGCTCAGAAGGAATGCCAGGGGAGGCTTTTAATGTGAGTGGTGCACATGTGCTAAGGAGGTTGGACTTTCAGAAAGTATGGAGCATGCGCGGGCCGCTTTGCCCCTAAACTAGGGTCTGGCCATCAGCACTGCCCACCTCATTTCTTTGCCTTCACCCCCAAAATATGTTAAATGGCTACTATTATGTAGGTGCAGTGAGGGTGGGAAGGGGAGCTGGTGAGTGAAACAGACCACCTGGAGTAGGCAGGGTCCTGCTTTTGGGTCACCGTTCAATAAACACTAAACTCGCGGCAGTGCGCACTATGTGAGTGAACCGAAACCCCTGGACACACAGTGGCAGGGTTTTCTTTGTTCTGTAGTCTGTAACTCCTTTGCTGTAACTAAACTGCAGTTTACTGCTCTGCAAAAATGCATTGCTTAGCCAGGCGTGGTGGCGCACGCCTTTAATCTCAGCATTTGGGAGGCAGAGATAGGAGGATTGCCGTAAGTTCGAGGCCACCCTGAGACTATACAGTGAATTCCAGGTCGGCCTGCGCTAGAGTGAGACCCTACCTCAAAAAAACAAACAAACAAACAAAACTGCGTTGCTAGCTGGGTGTGGTGACCCACACCTTTAATGCCAGCACTCCAGAGGCAGAGGTAAGAGGATCACCATGAGTTCAAGGCCACCCTGAGAGTATATATAGTGAATTCCAGATCAGCCTCGGCTAGAGGAAGACCTTACTTTAAAAACCAAAAAAAAAAAAGGGGGGGGGGGGGCTGGAGAGATGGCATAGCGTTTGCCTGCAAAGCCAGAGAGGATCCCGGTTCGATTCTCCAGGACCCACGTAAGCCAGATGCACAAGGTGGCGCACGGCATCTGGAGTTCGTTTGCAGTGCCTGGAGGCCCTGGAGGGTCCATTCTCTTTCTCTCTGCCTCTTTTCTGTCTCTCAAGTAAATAAAATAAAATAACAAAAAATTTAAAAACGTGGGGGAGGCGTTGGTAAGAACCTCAGCGTGCCTGTCCCAGTACAGCCAGTCATTACGCGGCATGCCCTGCTGTTTGGGAGTGAAGGGGGATCTGCGCCGGGGTCCGCGCGCCCAGCAGCCTCTGGACGAGGGAGACCGGAAGTGGGGGCCCCTTCTGGGGTGGGGGGGGGTGAGGGACGGCGGGGGGATGGGCCCACGGCCCCCTCCAGAGCCGAGAGCCCCGGGGCGGGCGCGGGGCTGTGACCTCATCGGCCGGCGCCGTCCCGCGGGGCCATGAGATCATGAGATGCCGGCGCTCGCCGCGGAGCCGATGCGTTGGGAGCGCGGGGACAGCCGCCCGCCGCGGTGATCTCATCCAGGCCCCGGGGAGGACAAAGAGGAGGAGGAGGAGGAGACGGCCCGCCCGCACCGCCCGCCCGGAGCGGGATGGATGGCCGCCGCTGGCCGCTGACGTCATCGGCAGCGCCCGTTGCCTGGCAACGCGCGCCGCGTGGCAGCCGGCCCCGCCCCCACCGCCTGCCTCGCTTCTCAGCCTCTGTCCATCCCAGGCTCGAGCTTCCTGCTCTTTCCCTCCCTCTTCTCCCGCTCCTTGGCACGGGAATGTAAAAGGGCTCCAGTTATGGCTTACATATGTCACCTGTCATAACCAGCTCTCAGTGACAACAACTGTTTCACTGAAACACAATTTTTAAATTTCCTGGTAACTTTCGGAACAAGCGGAAAGGACCAGGTGCCCATGACTATAGTTTATTTAAATTAATACAGCTCACATACCTTCGATATGTAATCTGTAGAAGAATTTAATGAGTATATTAACTCGTTGTCGTTTTTGTGAGACAAAAGTCTCATGTATCCCAAGCCGGCCTTGGACTCTTAATCCTCCCACTTTCATCCCCAAGGGCTGGGATTACAGACATGAGTCACCACACTCCACATTCTTGCTGTTTTCTAAGACTTTGACATTCCCTGTGCTCTACATTTTCGGCACATCTTAATTCGGATTAGCCTCATCTCAAGTGTGATAGGTGAGGAGTGGCATCTGTCAATCGCGGGTACAGAACATTTCTGCACCTACAGAGGTGCCCCTGACTCTGGGGGCTGAACACCCCTCTCTCTACAGCTCTCTCTCCATACCTCTTACCTTTTCTTTCTCCCCCCTACCCCATCTCACTCTCTTTCCTGGGAGTCTCCTTTTCTCTTTGTTGCTCACACTGGCTCTAAACACCTCAAATGGAAGATCAGTCGGGATTTAAGCAGGCTTCTCTGTCTCTCAACTCTAGACAGCATGCTTGGCCTCTGAGCCCTGCACCTTACCTGCATTAACAGCATCATCACCTCGGTGGCCAGAAGCGGGGGCAGCAGGTGGGCACTGTGTTCAACAGACTCCAGTCACCCAACGGGCAGCTCTCCTCTCCTTTTCTGTTTCTTCTGTCCTCTCCCTTGGAGTCCTCTCATTGGCTTGGTTCTCCCGCTGCTCTTCCCTCCCCTAGCTCCATGTTTGAGTGTTCCATGTGAGAAACAGGAATTGTTCGAAGCCACCTCCCACCCAGAGAAGCATTAGATGTACAATCCCTGCTCCATGCTGTGTGTTTAAGAGAGAGATTAGAAGCTGGGTGTGGTGGCACTCACCTGTAACCCCAGCACTGGGAGGGCTGAGACAGGAGGAATGCGTTAGAGGCCAGCCTAGGCTCCATAAGGACAGCCTGTGTAAAACGAAGAGGGAGGGCAAGATCCTTTTCCCCCCATTCTGCCCCCTCCCTTCTAGCTGGTCTAACACATTTTTGATAGATGGCCTTTTCCATCCTTCCCAGCATTTCTCTGTTCTTTCTTCTGTCTAGTCCCTTTCCCGTTCTTCCAGAATCCTCTCCTAGCTTTTTTTTTTTTCTGCATTCCTGTTTAGCAGGCTTCTATTCCCAGTCCACTCTCACCCAGGGGACCCTTCTTTCTCCCAGGGCTCTGAGGGTATATTGGAGCCTCCACTGTGGGTAGAGAAGGCTGGCTGGGGCCCAGTGGCCCCTCTCTGCTCCTGGCTTAGCGCTTCCGAGGTGGTTGCTGGGGTTGTTTTGTCCTGAGAGAGCTGGCAGCTGCTGTGTCCCCACCCCCAGTCACAGCAGCCCGGGCAGGTCGCCTTCCCGGGAAAACAAGCCCTTGTTTTCAGCCCCCTGAGCAGCTCCAGCTCACAGGAAGCAGCTCCTGTCCTCTGTGGCAAGTCACCAGCTAACGAGCCATCCAGGGGAGGAGAAGCAAGCAGGGACCAACTCCTTGGGGACAGAGAGGCCCCTCTGCCCTGTTTCTCTCTCCCAAGCTTAGGGGGCTGTGGAGCTGTGAGGCACAAGCGCCATGTGGCCCAGCTGCACACCTCCTTTGCTGGGAACCCCTTCTTCCGTTCCTAGCAGATCTGATGAGACTGTTTCACCTCACCATGGCCAGGCCCAGCCAATCAGAAAAGCACATGACCAAGTTTGACCTCAGTCCTCAGTGTCCGGGGAGGCCTGACTCCAGCAGGAAGGAACATATAAGGCTTGGCCTGTCACTTCGGCCTACCAACAGGGTGGGTGGGGACTGGACAGAAAATTCCCTTTCTGTCAGAATTCAAGCTGTCAAGAGTGTTGCCTGGGAGCTGAGCTTGGTGGCACACACCTTTAATCCCAGCACTAGGGAGGCAGAGGTAGGAGGATGGCCATGAGTTGAGGGCCAGCCTGAGACTACATAGTAAATTCCAGGTCAGCCTGGGCCAGAGTGAGACCCTGCCTTGAAAAAACCAATAACCAAAGAGTGTTGCCTAGGGGGGACTGCAGTTTTCTTACCAGATCAGGGCCCTGCACTGTCTAGCTGCTCGGCCCACAGCACAGCAGGTTCCCCAACTTCGCTGTGCCTCCACTGCCTCTTCTGGAGACTAGAATATCAACAAACGCGTCCCTCACAGGGCTGTGTGCAGCGATGCCCGGCACATAACCTGGTAAGAGCTGAGCTGTGCTTTTCGTCACCACCGTGCTCATTGCCTGCACAGGTGAATGACAGAGGAGCAGAGACCGTCAGGCTGAGAGGTGGGAAGAGGAGGCGAGAGGTCACGATAGAGCTCCAGCATCCGGGATCTTTACCCACATGTTTTCTCTCCTGGACCCACCTGTACCTGAAGCCCAAGCCAGCTGTCTTGTGTTCCAGTTTCGTCACCGAAAGCATTCCCTTCTCCCTGCAAGCTGCTCCCAGTCAGTTCTCTGATCTTTACGAGTAAACCTAGGGCGACACCAGTAATGGAATTAACAGTGCTTAGATGACTAGGAGGTCAGAGTTGAACCAACCCCCACCCCACCGGCATCCGCAACAGAAGGAACACTGAGGCCCAGAGAGGACCAGCAACTTAGCAAGGGCCACACAGCCACAAAAGGTGCACATTTGGGCCTCTGACTACAAAAGCCACACTTGCCATCCTGTTTTCAAGTCACCAACTGTGAGATATAAAAGTCAGTTCTTTCCCGTTTTGTCTTCCTGGCCCTCTGCCATCCCGTGCAAGGAGGCTTCCTGCAGTTCATGGGGAGGGGATTGTATACTTCCAGACTGCTCACGGGGCTACCGCTGACGCTTGTGGCATCCCTATACTGTGTCCTGCTGAACCGCATGCTTCGCTCATTGCCTTCCTTTGGGGACCTCAGAGGTGGATAAGAATTCAATCCCAGGACTGGAGAGATGGCTTAGCGGTCAAGGCGCTTGCCTGCAATGCCAAAGGACCCAGGTTCGATTCCCCAGTGCTCACGTAAAGCCAGATGCACAACGTGGCACTTGTGTCTAGAGTTCATTTGCAGTGGCTACAGGCCTGGCATGCCTATTCACTCTCTCTCAAATAAAGAAAGAAGAAAGAAAGAAACTAACTCAGTAACTAACTCAAACTCAGGTCATTCAACCCAAAGTCCTTCAGCCTTGTACTTGTGCAGATTCCAGAAGCCATAGCCAAGATTCCCACCAGCACCTCAATCCTTACTTCCTTCTACAATGCATCTTTCCCATGATAACTTTGTGCCCAACTCAGCAGTCACTGACTAAACCCCTCTTCCTCACCTAGCCTCAGATACCCCATCAACAGCCTCTCTAACGTCAGGGTTCCTCCAAGAGCTGCAGACAGAGAACCACAGCATTGCTCCGTCTATGTGCTCATTCACTCATTCAGAAAATACATTTACTGGACATCTGCTGACAGTGATGGTCAGACCATGGCTGACCCTGACTTGACTTGTCCTAGTAGTCCCTGATATCAAAATGAACTTCCTTTAGCTGGCCACCTTAGTAGAAATGATAACATCAAAAATATTAAATATGGGGGCTGGAGAGATGGCTTAGTGGTTAAGCGCTTGCCTGTGAAGCCTAAGGACCCTGTTCAAGGCTTGATTTCCTAGGACCCACGTAAGCCAGATGCACAAGGGGGTGCACGTGTCTGGAGTTCGTTTGCAGTGGCTGAAGGACCTGGCATGCCCATTCTCAATCTGTCTGCCTCTTTCTCTCTTTTTCTATTTGTCACTCTCAAATAAATAAAAATAAAAAAAAATTTAATATGAAATATGAAAAATACTTACATAATGAGCTTTCCCTTAAAAATATTTATTTTCAAGCAGAGAGAGACAGAGAAAAAACGGTAGCGCCAGGGCCTCTAGCCACTGTAAACAAATAACAGAACAGATACATGGGCCGTTTTGTTCGTCTGGCTTTATGTGGGTGCTGGGGAATCAAACCCAGGTCATTCAGCTTTGTAGACAAGTGCCTTAACCCCCGAGCCATCTCGCCAACCGAGCTTTGCTCTATGTGAAGATAACAGGGCTGGGGTGTAGATTAGTGGTGGGAGCACTTGTCTGTAGATAAAGATGGTGCTGAGGACTCATTCCTGAGCCAGTTTTTCAGCGAGTGGGTTTCTGTGGACTGAGAGGCCTCAGGGAAGACTGGACAGGATTGCAGGCCATTCAAAGGCCAGTGGTGGGCGCGCTACACCCAGAGCTAGGTAGCCTGTGGTCCTGTGTGGGAAAATAACCCAGGAAGCTAAGTCTGATTACGGAAAGTATCCGGCCTTGATTTCTTCCTAGGTGAGACAGGAGGGACAGGCAGCAAGGATAGAACGATAATAGCAATAATGCCAGGCCTTACTTTGACACTCTTTAACTGTGGGCAGGAACTCCAACCTCCAAGTCCACCTGAGTGCATTCAAATTCTGCCTCGGCTACGTACCACCAACTGTGTGACCTTGAGTCCAGGACTTAGCCTCTCTGTTACAGGTTGTGTGTGTGTGTGTTGCCGTGTGCGTGTGTGTTGCCGTGTGCATATGCCACAGTGCATATGTGGAGGTCACAGGAAATCCTCAGGGTGTTGGTCCTCTCCTGCCACCACGTTTGAGACGGGGGCTCTCTTGTTCTGCCGTTGGGATGGCCCAGCTAGCCGGCTGTCGTCGTCAGCTTCACATTGCTGGGATCACCTTCCAAACCAGACACGGTTTATGGGCAGAGGGGGTTCATTACAGGCTTACAGATCCAGGGGGAAGTTGCACTGATGTCAGAAGTAGCGGGCCCCCTTTCACAGATCCAAGCAGAGAGACACAGCCAAACAGCCAGCACCACAAGCTAACACAAAGAGGTAGCTAACAGCAGGGTCCCAGGCAGGGCTCAGACTGCTCTGCATACCTTTGGGCTGCAAATCGTATCCACCCCCAAAACACCTTAGGGCTGGACCCCAGGATCCATCCACAGTGATACCTCTTCCAGCCAGACTGCTAGAAATCCAAGTTGTAAGCTTGATTAAAACATCTGAGTCAGCCGGGCATGGTGGCGCACGCCTTTAATCCCAGCACTCGGGAGGCAGAGGTAGGAGGATCACCGTGAGTTCGAGGCCACCCTGAGACTCCATAGTGAATTCCAGGAGAGCCTGAGCTAGAGTGAAACCCTACCTCAAAAAAAAAAAAAAAAAAACAAAACAAAACAAAAAAACAAAAAAAAAAACATCTGAGTCTATGGGAGGGGGACATACATTCAAACTACCACAGTGGCCTTGCAAGTTTTGGGATTCACCTGACTCCGCCTCGCATTGCTGTTAGTGCATTGGGATTACAGATGCATGTGCCAGTGTTTGTGTCTAGTTTTATGTGGGTGCTGGAGATTCGAACTCAGGTCAGCAGGCTTGCAGAGCAAGGCACTTTAACCATGGAGCGAGTCATCTCTCCAGCCCTTCAGATTACTCTTCGCTTATTTCATAAGTCGCTGTGAGGACTGACTCAATACAAGGTGTTTGGAACAGAGCTGGAAAGTATCAAGCCTTCAATAGTATTGCCCAGGGGCAGGGGAGATGGCTCAGTGGTAAAGGCACTTGCTTGCAAAACCTGCTGGCCCAGGTTCAATTCCCAGCCATCCACATAAAGCTCAACCAGCATTCGTTTGCAATGGCAAGAGACCCTGGCACACCCATACACACACATGTAAATAAACAAACTTTTTTTGTTGTTGTTATTTTTATTTATTTGTGAGTGACATACAGAGAGAGAAAGAGGCAGATAGAGAGAGAGAGAGAATGGGCGCGCCAGGGCCTCCAGCCACTGCAAACGAACTCCAGACGCATGCACCCCCTTGTGCATCTGGCTAACGTGGGTCCTGGGGAATCGAGCCTCGAACCGGGGTCCTTAGGCTTCACAGGCAAGCGCTGAACCGCTAAGCCACCTCTCCAACCCATAAACAAACTTTTTAAAAAGGAATATCTGAGCAGGAGAGATGGCTGCGTGGTTAGGTGCACTTCCTGCACAAGCACGAGGGCTGAGGGAGCCTGAGACCTCCAGAGTTTGAATCTCCAGGTCCCATGTAAACAGCTGGGCATGGCCATGTGTGCCTGAACCTACAGCTGTGCAGAACTGAGACCTGAGAGTCACTGGAGCCCCACAGGCTCTGGAAACAGTGAAAAAGAAAAACAACTCCAGCTTGGGGCTGGAGAGATGTCTTAGTAGTTAAGGCACCTGCCTACAAAGCCAAGGGACCCAGGTTGAATTCATCAGTACCCACGTAAAGCCAGACGCACAAGGTGACACATGCCTCTGGGGTTTGTTTACAGTGGCTGGAGGACCTGGCACACCCATTCTGTCTTTATCCGCCTGTCTTCCTCAAGTAAATAAATAAATTAGTTAATAAAAAAAAACTCCAGCTCAAAACTGATACCAGGCAAAAGAGTGATGGAGTAGGGTACCCAACATTCCATTCTGGACACCATAGGCACCATTCATACGCAAGTGTGTGCACAAAAAGGCTTTTTTTGGTTTTTCTAGGTAGGGTCTCACTCTAGCCCAGGCTGACCTGGAATTCACTATGTAGTCTCAGGGTGGCCTCGAACTCACGGCGATCCTCCTACCTCTGCCTCCCGAGTGCTGGGATTAAAGGCGTATGCCACCTTGCCTGGCTCCCACAAAAAGGTTTTTAAAACTCGTATTATCTCTGGTGTGAAGATGCAAACACAGTCACTCTTGCTCATTCAGCGGGTGCTTACACAATGTCCTTTGTGGATGCTCAGCCCTGGTCAGGATTCTGCAGACCAAAGCAGTCATGTCCAGAAGACACAGAGCCCATGCATTTCAGGGGCTTGTCATCTCACAACAGTGAAGGGTACATGATATCAGGGAATGGGGAAAATAAAGGAAAAGAAAACAGAATGCAGGGCTGGAGAGATGGCTTTGCGGTTAAGGTGCTTGTCTGTGAAGCCTGAGGACTCGGGTTCGACTCTCCAGCTGTTGACATCACATTTACATTGCATTGGGTGCTAGAGGTCATCAAAAGATGACTCAAGCACTCAGAGGATGGGTAAGGCAGTCTGTGTAAACACTATGCCGTTTTATATGAAACTTCAGCATGACAGGTTGCTTTTTTTTTTTTTTTTTTTTTTTTTTTTTTTTTTTTTTGGTTTTTCAAGGTAGGGTCTCCCTGTAGCCCAGGCTGACCTGGAATTCACTATGGAGTCTCAGGGTGGCCTCAAACTCACAGTGATCCTCCTACCTCTGCCTCCCAAGTGCTGGGATTAAAGGTGTGCACCACCACGCCCAGCTTTTTCTTTTTTTAATTTTGTTTTGTTTGGGGGTGTAACAGTCAGCTTCATATTGTTGGGATGAACCTCCAGACCAGACACAGCTTATGGGAGGAAGAAGGGGTTTATTGAAGCTTACAGATCCAGGGGAAGTTCCATAATGGCAGAAGACGAAGCTGGCCCCCTTTCACAGGTCCACGCAGAGAGAAATACCACCACCAGCACCATAAGCGAGCACACACTGAACCCAGGCAGAGCTCAAGCACTCTGCATACCTTTGACTAGAATTCCAGATCCTCCCCAGCCCTTAGGGCTGGACCCTGGGGTCCACCCACAGTGCCACCAGACTACAAGCTTGAATAAAACTCCTGAATCTATTGGGGGACATCCCTTCAACTACCACAGGGGGATTATGGAACTACTCCCAAGTGGATACGGAGGGTCGGGGCTTCAACATAAGAGTTTAGGGGACATAAGTCAGTCCACAGCAGAACAGAGTAACCTTACATGAATACCTTTGTGGCTATTGTCATCCTCCTCATCTTCTTCCTCTTGCCCTTTCTCTTCTGCCTTCTATTCTTCTCGGCATAAAATTGCAGTCATTTGGTTACCTTCTCTGTGTTCTGCAAGTCCTGAGTTCCCCTGGGTACACTGGGGATGATTTGTCTCTCTTCTCACTTCCACACGATGTCCACCCGGGCTGGGCCATCCTTGGGGGCCTCTTCCCTCGTGTCTGATGCCTCAGCTGAAATGGCAGGAGTGGCTGGCCTGGGCTCCTGCCTCTGAGGCCTGCCTGCTCGCTGCTGGCTGTGCCTCTCTTGTGCGCTCATAGGCCTCTTCCCCTCACCCCAGCCCGGCTCCCAGACAGCAAAAGGGAGGAAGGAAAAGTTGCCCATCTCTCCATGGCTGGACCTAGGTGGCCCAGATATCCCTCTGCCCAATTCTAATGTGCATCTTTTTCTTTTCCTTTCTTTCCTTCTTTCTCTTCCTTCCTTTCTCCCTCCCTTCCTCCCTTCCTTGTTTCTGTCTCTCCCTCTTCCTTCTTCCATGGTGCTGGGGATGGATCCCAGAGCCTTGGATGCAAAGCCCACGCCCAGCCCACCCCTGATTTCTTTGTACCTGCCCTGTCCCGTATCCTGTCAGGGTGCTGGGAGCAGAAGCCCTCCCAGGACTGGATTGACATAGGCCTTTCCTGTACTTTAACCCTTGGACCCTCAGGATGTCAGTGGTGTGGCCACATAAGAACTGATGGGTATATTTTCAGGAAATTTGTGAGCAGTCGTTAAGCCCTTGTTAGCTTGAGATGGGCCTTGTGGGAGTATTTACACCACAGAAATTGGCAAACACACAAATCAGAGCTCTCCCCCTGCCACCCCAAGGACCTGGTTTGCCAGCACACCACTGCCTGAGCAAGAGAGAGAGAAAGAGAGAGAGAGAGAGAGTCAGAATTTAAGCGTGCAGATGAAAGCGAGGCTCAGAGATATTACAAAATCAACCAATTTTGCAGTGACCTGGAATCCGGCGCCCTGTCTTCCACGCTGCGTTCTTGCCTCTGTAGCTGGGACAGCTTATAGGAAAGTGATTTGTAACGGGCAAGCTGTGTGACTCCCTACTCGCCTCTGCCCAGGACATCCCAGCCCTTCCTCCACCTGCACAGTCTTCATCCATGGAAGCTTCTGAGAGACCTCGGCTCCTGCCCCTCCTCCCTACCCTCCTCATTCTTCACGTCTGCCCTGTGGAGGTGTCTAGAAAGATCCCTTCTCATTTCTTGTCTCTCAGCGACCACCCTCTTCATCTGCCACCACTCCCCCCTCCCTCCACCAAGCCTCTGTTTTTTCCTTGTTTTCCTCTTTATGTCCCATCCCACCCCCCTCCTGGCAGTGAGGAAGTCAGAACAGTATCCTCGGGGTGCCACCCCCTGTATCACTATCCCAGCCAGCACCGCCCCCCCCCCCCAACCACCACCACAGCAAGTCTTTCGACAATTGCTACTGTGCCTCCTTCATGGGTGACACGAAGACCAGGCGGCTGACGCTCGCATCGCTTCCCTTGTTTTCTGAGAAACCACATTCCACGTGGTGGTCGTTAGAAATAACATGCTGAAGGAACCTGGAATTATGAAGCTACTTAATTAGAGCAGGGTGGCTTCACTGGGACGCGCTCCATTTCCCTGGTGGTTTGAGTGCCTTCTCCAAGTGGCCCGCCCCACCGGTAGCTAATTGCTACTTTGAACATTGTGCCACTAGGCACTCGCTCACTTAATTTTATTTTCTGTGCCATCAGGGCTTGCTTTATAAAAGTAGAGTTCTCACTTAAGTGTTCCAGCTCCTCTTGTCAGCAAAGTCTAGGAAGGTGTCTTGAGTAATGACGGTGGGATCTTCAGCCTCAGAGACCCCCCAGTTCTGCTGTGGGCCAGAGGCACAGGATATGCTGCTCTGAGCCCAGTGAACCCCCGTATGGACCTCGCAGTCCAGCAGGAGAGCCAGGTGCTAAGATGATTGTTTAAGTCCCATGAGAAATGCTGTGAAGGAAGAGAGCAGAGGGAGGGAAGGAGATCGCATAGTTGGAGGGAAAGAAAGGAAATATGCAGGGAGGGAAGAAAGGATAGGTGGGTGGATGGATGAATGGATGGGTGGGTGGTGGAAAAGAAAGATGGATGGAGGGATCTATGGAAAAGATGGATGGGTGGATGGGAAAATGAATGGATAAGTGGAAGCATGAGAAAAATGGATGGTGGAAAGGAAGGAAAAAACGGATGGAGGATTGGCTGGGCAAAAAGGAGGACAGCGGGCTGGAGAGATGGCTTAGCGGTTAAGGTACTTGCCTGAGAAGCCTAAGGACCCAGGTTTGATTCCCCAGGACCCACGTAAGCCAGATGCACAAGGCAGCGCATGCATCTGGAGTTCATTTTCAGTGGCTGGAGGCCCTGGTGCATCCATTCTCTCCCTCCCCCTCTTCCTGCCTCCCTCTCTCTCTCTTTCAAATAAATAAAAACAAAATATTAACAAAGAGGAAGAAGCAAAGATTGATAGATGGGGGCCTGTGTGGGAGAGTAAAAAAGAAAAAAATTAAGAGTCCTGGGGGTGCTCTGAATTCAGATGAGTGAACAAAGCAGGTTATGGTCAGAAGCTGGGAGAGGCTGAGCTGTCAATTTGATTGAATTAAGAAATTGAATTAAGGGGCCTGGAGAGATGGCCCAGCAGTTAAGACACTTGCTTGCAAAGCTTGACAGCCCAGTACCTACATAAAGTCAGATGCACAAAGTGAAACATGTCTGTAGTTGGTTTGCAGTGGCAAGAGGCCCTGGCATACCCATTTTCTTTCTCTCTCTCTCCCCTTGCAAATTAATTAGTATTAATTAATTTTTTAAAAAGAAACTGGATTTGGGGCTGGGGAAATGGCTTAGTGGTTAAGTCGTTTTCCTGCAAAGCCTAAGGACCCCAGTTTGATTCCCCAGGACCCATGTAGGCCAGATGCACAAGGGGGCGCATGCATCTGTGGAGTTCGTTTGCAGTGGCTGGAGGTCCTGGCGTACCCATTCTGTCTTTCTCTCTGCCTCTTCCTCTCTATCTCTCTCAAATAAATAAATAAATAAATAAATAAACAAAATATTTAAAAAAAAAAAAAGAAACTGGGAGATTCAGGAAAATGAAGTTCAAAGCATGGCTTTCTGCAGAGCTTGGGACCTGCAGTCAGGGTGGGGTCCAACATTGCTTGCCTTCCGTGGAGCTATATATACCATTACCTAATACCCACCTGACCACCGACCACTAAAACAAACATGAGAGCCATCCCCTGCCTCCCACTCCCACAAGTTCCAAAGGGAAAGTAGCATTTGCCCCATGGGGGTAAGGGATTGTGTGGTAAAAGTCAGGCCGGAAAGAAAGGCCCCTCAGGAAGCCACAACCCCCACCAGCCAGTTTACAAAGGTAAAGATGAGTGGATGAGTAGATGACCTTTCTTGGTGGCATTTGAAGGCACCTCTGGGTATAAAGATATATGGATATAAAGCCATAAAGATAGACAGAAGGGAATGGATAGACAATCTGTTTTTAGGGCTGGAGAGATGGCTTAGCAGTTACGGCACTTGCCTGCAAAGCCTAAGAACCCATGTTCGACTCTCCAGATCCCATGTAAGCCAGACACACAAAGGTGAGGCAAGTGCAAGGCCATACATGCCCACTAGGCGGCGCAAGCGTCTTGAGTTCTATTGTAGTGGCCGAGGCCCTGGCATGCCAATATTCTCTCTTTCTCTGTCTCTTGCTCTCTCTAAAATAAGAAAAAAGAAGAGCATCTGTTTTCAGGGCTGGAGAGATGGCTTGGTGGTTAAAGCACCTTCCTGCAAAGTCTGAGAACTCGTGTTTTAATCTCCAGGTCCCACATAGCCAGATTCACAGTGACACAAAAGTGTGGAATGTATTACATGCACGCAAGGAGACACACACATCTGGAGTTTGTTTGTAATGGCTGAAGGCCCTGGTGCGCCCGTTTTCTCTCTCTCTCTCTCTCTCTCTCTCTCTCTCTTCTTCTATGCCTCTTTCTCTCAAAAAAAAAAAAAAAAAAAAGAGGAAAGAAAGTTTGTTTTCATCTGCCACATACCATCTCTTTGATGGAAACACATCTTTTCGCTTATGGAGATAGTACATTTCTTACTGCAACAGGTAGGAAGAGCTTGGGATTCTTTCCAAAGTGATGCCCTTAGGTGGTTGGGCTTTTGCCCCACAAGTGTGAAGACTCGACTTTGTATTCCCAGCACCCATGTAAATGCTGGGGGCTGGGCTGCGGCAGCCTGCCTGTTACCCCAGTACTTGGGAGATGGAAACAGGGGATCCCTTGGGCAAGCTGGCTAGCTAGACTAGCCAAATCAGTGGCTCTGGGCTCAAGTGAGAGACTCTGTGTTGTAGTTGCCTTCGTGATACTGGGATGAAACCAGTACCAAAAGCTGGGACCAGGGCTGGAGAGGTGGCTCAGCAGGTCAGGCACTTGTCTGCAAAGCCTAACAACCTGGGTTCTCTATTCCCCACTACCCACTTAAAGCCAGGTATACAAAGTGGCTCATGCGTCTGGAGTCCATTTGCAGTGGCTGGAGGACCTGGCGCATCCATACTCCCCCCCTCCATATCATTCATATATATAAAATGTAATCTGGAAACAAAAGCTGCTGATGGGAAGAAAGGGTTTGCTTTGGCTGACAGTCTTGAAGGGAAGCTTCTTGGTGGCAGGGAAAGCATGGCATGAGCAGACACTGGACATCGCCTCTGCCACAGCAGGTGGAAAACAGAAGCAAGAAAGTAAACCAAACTCTCGTAAGGGGGAGCTGGCTATAATAGCCCAAAGCCCACCCCCAACAACACACTCCCTCCAGGAGGCGTTAATTCCCAAGTCTCCATCAGCTGGGAACCTAGCATTCAGAACACCTAAGCTTATGGGGGACGCCTGAGTCAAACCACCACACCCCATCTGGTAATGCTCTGTCTCTGTCTTTGACCAAAGCTGGCTTTGAGCAATGCTGGGCAGTTACTGTATAGACAGTCTTCATTCGTATTTGTCCGTTTCCTGTCAGTCCCACGGAGGCTAAGCATTCTAGGCTGGAGTACCACAGAAGTGGAACTGAATCTTTCTCAGTACCTCACACCAGACGCTTCATGGTGTTGGAACAACTTATTCTGGGGACGTTAACCTTGACCACTTGGTTAATGGGGTGTGTGATTAGCGCGGTGTGTTGTTCCGTTGCTATTTTTCCAGATCGTCTTTCATGGCTGTACGGCTTTCTGTTGCAGACCTCTAATATAATCTGACCCTTTCTTGTTCCTTGAAGGTTTTTTTGTTTTTTGTTTTTTTGTTTGTTTGTTTTGAGGTAGGGTCTCACTCTGGTCCAGGCTGACCTGGAATTCACTATGTAGTCTCAGGGTGGCCTTGAACTCACAGTGAGCCTCCTACCTCTGCCTCCTGAGTGCTGGGGTTAAAGGCATGGGCTACCACGCCCGGCTGCCTTTCTTGTTGGTACAGTGGATGTCCCAGTGAGCTTTCCTCTGGCACAGCCACACGTCTCCCCGGTTATCTCAGAAGGACTGCTGACACAAAGGCCCTTCATGTTTTTCAGACTGTGGATACATGAGGCTGGGTTGGGTTGTTTGTGTAGATATGTGTTTGTTTTGATCTGATTTACTCAATATGATTTAAATATGATAAAATGTACATATTTGGAGCAATATTTCTGTGAGTTTTGCCAAATGGACATACCCAAGAAAGCATGGTCAGGGCAGTGACCCTCTTATTTTAATATTTTATTTATTTATTTGAGAGGGAAGGAGGGTGGGAGGGAAGGAGGGAAGGAAAGAGGAAGAATGAGATAGAGAGAAAGAGAACGGGCATGCCAGGACCTCCAACCACTACAGACGAACTCCAGACACAGACCTTGTGCATCTGGCTTATGTGGGCACTGGGGAATCGAACCTGGGTCCTTAGACTTCACAGGCAAGCACCTTAACCTCTAAGTCATCTCTGCAGCCCCATGATAGACCATTTCTATCATTTCCCCAAATCCCCTCATGCCATTAATGGTCCAGCCCGCTCACTCCTCCCCCTGAGCAGCCACCCATCTAGTTTCTATGCCCCTAGCCTACTGTTACCTGTTCTTAGATCCCATACCAACCAGAATTACATAGTACACAGCCTTTTGCAATTATCTTTGGTTTGACATAATACCTGTGAGATTCATCCATGTTTTTTGCAAGCATCAGCCATTTGTTGATTTATAGCCAAGTTGTACCCTATTCTGTAAACACTGACAGCATTTGCTTATCTCTTCTGCCACTGGTGGGCATTCAAGCAGTTTCCAGTTGGGGCCCAAACTGTGGCATTTATCCCTCCCTGACACCCTATGCTGGTGCTTTTGATCTTCGGGGTGGGTGGGCCTTGGGTGAGGGCTTGGGGCAGGGGCCGTGTCTTCTGGCCATATTGGGCTCCATTAGAGCCAGCCTGAGTGCTTTACAACTGAATAATGGCCTGCCTATGACCTGGAATGTCATTACTGCCCAGCCCGGGGGCCCAGCTCCGTCCTCTGGGTCTTTCGCGCTGATAGTAATTGATGCTCTTTGTTTGACTGCAGGGAAAGTTCTATCTGGTCATCGAGGAGCTGAGCCAGCTGTTCCGATCACTCGTGCCCATCCAGCTGTGGTACAAATACATTATGGGGGATGACTCCTCCAACAGCTATTTCCTGGGAGGGGTCCTGATCATCCTCTACAGTCTCTGCAAGGTGAGGTGAGCCCTTGGCCTTGAGAGCTGGTCCTGAGGCAGGCTGCTTCCCCTAGCCACGCCTGGGGGACTGCTGGAGGAGCCAGAGCCAGTCATTCAAATTAGCCACTAACCCTCTTTTTGCTGGGGGGGGGGGAGGGAATTGAACCTAGGGCTTTGTCCAGGCTAGGTAAACACTCTACCACTGACCTATGTATCTTTTCTTTTTTAAAAGAAAAACAAGTATTAATTTATTTGCAAGAAGAGAGGGGGCACACCAGGGCCTCCAGCCACTGCAGACAAACTACTACAGACAGATGCACCACCTTGTGCATCTGGCTTACGTGGGTTCTGGGGAATCGAACCTGGGTCCTGTGGCTATGCCAGCAAGCGCTTTAACCACTAAGCCATATCTCCAGCTCTTCTTTTTTGTTGTTGTTGTTGTTTTTAATTTTGAGACAGGGTCTCACTGAGATTTGCAGTATGGCCTTGAGCTCCTAATCTTGTCTCAACCTCCTGAGTGAGTAGCAGGGACCACAGGTGTGCGTCATCAGACCTGCGTGTCTTGAAGGGTGCAGTCAGGTGGCACTTATCAGAGTCACAGTGCCACACAGCTGCCACCTCTATCGAGCTCCAAGACATCTTCTTCACCTTCAAAGGGAACCCTGTACCCAGCTTAGCCGGGTGCAGCCATCTCCACATCCTCCTCCTGCTGCCCCAGCCTCCGGCCTCCATAAATCTACGTTCCGTCTCTACAGACAAAACGATTCTGGATTCCTATGAATGGACCGTTCCCTGGGCTTTTGAGTGTGGCTTCTTCCTATGACAAAGCGAACCATCTTTGAGGTTCACCCACATTGCAGCATATACCTCTGCTGCTCCTGGTTGAATCTACACAAATGTCTCGACTCCGAAGCACACACCCCAGGCTGTTTGTCCACACAGTCGTCACAGTACCTTTCAACACACACGTTCACCCATGTTTTTTTTTGTTTGTTTGTTTTTCATTATTTATTTACTTATTTATTTGAGAATGACAGACAGAGCGAGAAAGAGGCAGAGAGAGAGAGAGAGAGAGAGAGAATGGGCGCGCCAGGGCCTCCAGCCACTGCAAACAAACTCCAGACACGTGCGCCCCCTTGTGCATCTGGCTAACATGGGTCCTGGGGAGTTGAGCCTCGAACTGGGGTGCTTAGGCTTCACAGGCAAGCGCTTAACCGCTAAGCCATGTCTCCAGCCCTTTCTTCTTTTTTTTTTAAATTTTTTTTGTTGTTGTTCATTATTTATTTATTTATTTATTTGAGAGTGACAGACAGAGCGAGAAAGAGGATGTTCACCCATGTTATAGGTGAGGACACTGACTTACCCAAGGTCCCTTAGACAGTACAGAACAAACATCAGACCCAGGTCGGCAGCCTTCTAGAGCTCCTCCCCATCTGGCCACCGAATCTGCCTTCCCTCCATCTTGTGAAAATAGTATCCTTCCTAGAATACCTATGCTCAGCCCCTCAAAGCAGTATGCCATACTTTTCATTACTAAAACACATTAGAAATCTTTCCCGTAAAAGTAAATTCTCACCGGGCGTGGTGGCGCACGCCTTTAATCCCAGCGCTCAGGAGGCAGAGGAGCCCTATGAGTTCGAGGCCAGCCCTGGGACTACATAGTGAATTCCATGTCAGCCTGGGCTAGCGTAAAACCCTACTTGAAAACTAAATTAATTAATTAAAAATAAATTCTCTCTGTGTCTCTCTCCCTTCCTTCTTGTTTCCCTCCTTCCCGCCCTTTCTCCCTCTCTGGAGCAATGAAGGGGTGCAGGCATTCTCTTCACTTCCTCTGGACAGTAGGAACCCGACAATCCACTCAGTCCTTTTTTTGGGGGGGGGGGTTCACTGTGATCAGCTAGCAGTGGCTGACATGACTGCTGGCGCTGGCTGGGGCGCAGAGGAAGATCTGCCGTGATTGACTGGCGATGTCTGCCCTTGGCTTCGGACAGGAAGGGCAGCAGTGCGCTATTCATTGGCTCTCAGACCTGGTTAGCATGGGGAGGGTGTTGGCATCAGTGAAAGGCAAAATTGCTGCAGAAGTTTCGTGAGCGCCCCGTAGACGCTTGAGCTAGCCGCGATCCTGTTCTGTTTCCAGTCATTTGACATCTGCGGCCGCGTGGGCGGAGTCCGGAAAGCGCTGAAGGTCCTCTGCACCTCCCAGGTGAGTCCGGGGTCCCGGGGACCTGAGCGGCGGCCCCTCCCCCACAGCTCTCGCGCTGCCCCTTAGGGCTGGTCTCCACTCCCCCCCACCCCCCAAAAGGGCCCGGAGCTGTATTTGTCTCTCTCACGTCCCCTTTCTTCAAACAGAATTACGGCGTCCGGGCCACCGGGCAGCAGTGCACGGAGGCTGGCGACATCTGTGCCATCTGCCAGGCCGAGTTCCGCGATCCCCTGATTCTCCTGTGCCAGGTGAGTGGGCGGCCCCTTGGGGACTGAGGCCACCCCAGTGGAACCGCGCCCCAGGAAAAAGCCCTTTCCCCTGACCGGGCATCAGGGCTCTGACGTGGGTCTTTGGATACAATCCAGCCGAGACCGGAGGCAGCTAGACCCAGGTTCAAATGTCAGCTCTGCCTCTTACGAGCTGGCTAGCCTGCAGGTTCCTCGGCCTCACTGTTGGTGGTAAAATGCAGAAAGGTTCATTTCAGTATGAAATTGTATAGGAATGCCATAGGTGTGAATCCCAGCCACATTATTTTTTTTAAGATTTTAATTAGTTAATTAATTTGAAAAGCAGATAGAGGTCGAGAGAAGAGAGACAGAGAGGATGTTTGCACCAGCGCCTCCAGCTGCTGCAAATGAACCCCAGACGCATGCGCCACTTTGTGCATCTGGCTTTACATGGGCGCTAGGGAATCGAACCTGGGTAGTTTAGGCTTTGCAGGCAAGCACCTTAACTGCTAAGCCATCTCTCCAGCTCCCAGCCACATTCTTTTTACAAGCTTTTCTGTGCTGGGGATGGAAGTAGGGGCCTCTACTTACGCTAAGCAGACATTGTGTCTCTGAGCTATAATACCTGCAGCCCCTAGACGCAGTCTGCTGTTTTGAGACAGTCTCTCGCTAGCTCTCGCTGGCCTAAAACCCACTGTCCTTGTTCCTCCACCTCCCAGTGCTGGGATTACGGGCACCCACCGCCCCCCGCACCCAGCTTCTAGCAGCATCCTTGCACTCCGTCTGTCTGTGCCACTTATAAACTGGGCATAGCAATACCACTTACTTCACACAGCTCTTATTACAATTAGATGAGATCATCTATGAGAGGAGCTAAATCTGAATTATTCAGCCATATGACTTGCTAGCATTATTCTTATTATTTGCAGTCTAGTTATTGTTACCATTTGCTTCCCTTATTAGTGGCAGGTCACCAAGCCGTGGTGGGTAAGTGCCGGTGGGTTTCTTTTAACTCCTTAATGGGTCCCTCCTCCTCCTGCTCGCATCGGGGCGGGGGGCCAGGTGTCAATTCAGCAAATGTACACTGGGTCAGAGCATGCTGTCAGACACCCGAGGGAGGAGGGGCAGAGGGCAGGCAGAGCCTGTCCCCTCCTCTGGAAGCTTAGGTCTCCTTGGAGATTCAGAAACACACATAAATAACTATGAAGCAAGGCACGCACTGAGAAGTGCTGTGTGAGAGAGATTCATACCGCGTCCCCGGGGACTGGGGCTGGGAACGACGAGAGCCTGGATTCCAGAAGAAATGGAAAGGCAGATGGCCTCACTAACACCCTCAGAAGATGGGATAGGAGGTTGGGGGGGTGTCCTCTTTTAGAATTAGTGAAAAGGAAAAAAAAAATTGTTATTGCTGTTTGGAGATTCTAGAGAAGTTTGTTTTGAACTGAACGTTGGCGATACTTCTTTTTAGATTGACAGCGTGTCTGGGTGTGGTGGGGCACACCCATAACCCCAGCACTGGGGAAGCACAGGCAAGAGGAGCTCTTGAAGTTTGAGGCCAGCCTGGGCTACACTTACTTCCAAGCTTGCCAGGGTTCCTTACATAGTGAGACCCTGTTTCAGAAAGAAAAAACAAAAAAGTATCATTCCGTCTGCATGTGTCACATTCAGACATGAGACGTGACACTAGATACAGCCTATGTCCTGGTTTAGAGCCTGGGCAGAGAAAAGACGGAAAGACCAATTTGATGAAATTGGAATCGAGTCTAGAGTTTGGTTAGTAATAATATATCAACATGGGTCTCTCAACCTTCACAAATATACCGTAGTAATGCAAGCATCATGTTAGGGGAAGGTGAACCTGGGCAAAGGGTGCCCAAGGGTTTGCTGTTCTACTCGTAATTTTTCTTTTCTTTTTTTTTTTTTTTCTTTTCTTTTTGGTTTTTCAAGGCAGAGTCTCATTCTAGCTCAGGCTGACCTGGAATTCACTATATATAGTCTCAGGGTGACCTCAAACTCATAGCAATCCTCCTACCTCTGCCTCCCAAGTGCTGGGATTAAAGGCACGTGCCACCACACCTGGCTGCTTCATAGTTTTTTCTATGAGCCTAAAATTATTCCGAAATAAAAGTTTTTTTTTAATTTTTATTTATTTATTTGAGAGCAACAGACAGAGAGAGAAAGAGACAGATAGAGAGAGAGAGAGAGAGAGAGAGAATGGGCGTGCCAGGGCCTCCAGCCACTGCAAATGAACTCCAGACGCATGCGCCCCTTTGTGCATCTGGCTCAACGTGGGTCCTGGGGAATTGAGCCTCGAACCGGGTTCCTTAGGCTTCACAGGCAAGAGCTTAACTGCTAAGCCATCTCTCCAGCCCGTTGTTTTTTTTTTTTTGTTTTGGTTTGTTTTAATATTGCAGGATATGCAAAGAATAGTGACAGGTCACCTGCCCTTGTCTCAGGACTCTGATCCTCCAACATACACACACATGCAAACTCCGTCACTAGCTTCCTTGGTAGCTTGTCAAAGATGTTTGTAGAACTTAAGCATATGTTTCACACACACGTGCCTGTACATGTGCACAAACACGCACATGAACGTATCTTTGCATATGGGTGGCATATATGTGTGCTTGTGTGTGAACATGTGTTCAAGTGTGTGGAGGCCTGAAGTTGATGTCTGTGTCTTTCTCTTTATTTTTGAGTCAGGGTCTCTTCCCGAACCTGGATCTCACTGACTCAGCTAGGCTAGCTAGCCAGCAAGCCCTAGGGATCCTCCAGTCTCCACATCCTCAGTGATGGGATTACAGGCAGGCACTACTGCCACAACCAGCTTTTACGTGGGTGCTGGGAATCCGAACTCAGTCCTTGTGCATGTGGGGTAATGACCAACTGAGCCATCTCCCAGGCCAAGAACATGTAGTTAAAAAAAAAAAAAAAAAACCCAAGTTGAAGCCTAATCTACCCAAGGTGCTTTGCGCTTCCTGTCTTTCCAACTAGCAGTTCCTAGAAATCGCTGCTTGTTCTATTTTTATAGCTGTGGAGTGGACCCTGTAAGGCTAGACCACAGTTTGCTTAACCTCAATTGAGAAGCCATTGTAGATTCTTTCATTATTGCGGGTATAGCTGTCACAAAGATTCTACAACAGAGATACATCACGCCCACCTGAACCCGTGACGTTGATTACATACATTTAATCAAGTGGAACAGCAGACCTGGCCCAAGATCCGGGTTCGGCGTGTGTCAGTTCTTCCAGGCAGGCATTCAGTCTGTCTCGCCCATATGAAGCTCTTGGTAGGGTAAATCCCTATCCGTGGGACTACCAGGTCAGCGGGTTCACAGTTTTGACAGCTCCCGCTAAATTGCCCTCTGTAGGAAGAGTATCCACTTACACTCCCAGTGCCCAGCGTGACACACTCTCCTGCTCCCTCCCTTGCCGACACAGAGCCGCGTTACCAAGCCTCTTGTGAGCTCTGCCAATCTGACAGGTGACAAACGCTAGCTCAGCTCAGATTTAATTTGCATTTCCCTAATTATGAGCGTGGCTGAGCATCTCTCCATAAGAGGCAGGGCCATCTGTAGCTCCTTCTCCATCACAGGGAGCGTTTGAACACGGTGGCAAGGTGAAAGTCTCTCTCCTTGCCTGGCAGTCCCTCTGAGCCTCAATCTGTTTGTCTCTTCCATCCGCCGGGACCGTCACAGCTTCCCACAGGTGGATTAGAAGTTCTCAGGAGGGGCTGGGACAAGATGCCATTGTCCCAGATCAATCTAGGGGTGACAGCCAAACAGTGGTCGACTACCACAAATGTTACAAAACCAAGCTCACATCTCACTCTCGCTCTCCACTGTGAGCTGGGCCTGCAAGGGCAGGAGGGGAGGAATTGGCCAGGGGGTGGGGAGGAATTTGCCCAGTTTAAGGCCTTACTGACCTCCATGTATGTTGAATGGACAAGTGACATACTTCAAGAAGTCCTCCCCCCTTTCTCCTGATCCCAGCTACCACGATCTCATAGATTGCCGTGTTTTCTCATCATAGCACTTTCCCCACCTATTACCAGTTACTGCATTGGGTAAATGACTGTGTAAGGTTTGCACCTCTCTGCCAAACTCTGAGCAGCTTTAGAGTGGAGACCGTGTCTGTCTTGTTTAGCAGCAGAGCCGCAGTCCTGGCTCAGTAACTATTGGGTAGGTGGCTAGAGGGGTGGATGGAATGATGGACGGGTTGAATAATAGTTACGTCTATGTGTGTATGCACACATGCATGCATGTAGGATGGATGATGGAAGGATGGCTGTACATGGATGTGTGCATGAGGGAATGAATGAAGTGGATGGATGGATGGATGGATGAAAACATGAGTATGATGTATAGATAGGGATAGGTGTTTGGATAGGTGGGTGGATGAATAGATACAGGTGGTTGGGTGATGGGTTAATGGATGAACAGACTAGTGGCTAGGTGGATTAGATGAATGAATGAGTATATATGGTATACTTGGAGATATGAATGGGTACGTGGATAAAAGAATGGGTGGACAAAAGAAGAGTGGATGGAAGCTGGGCGTGGTGGCACACGCCTTTAATCCCAGCACGCAGGAGGCAGAGGTAGGAGCATCGCTGTGAGTTCAAGGCTACCCAAGTCGCCTGGGATAGAGTGAGACCCTACCTTTAAAAAAAAAAGAGAAGCCGGGCGTGGTGGCGCACGCCTTTAATCCCAGTACTTGGGAGGCAGAGGTAGGAGGATTGCCATGAGTTCGAGGCCACCCTGAGACTCCATAGTGAATTCCAGGTCAGCCTGGGCTAGAGTGAGACCCTACCTCGAAAAACCAAAAAAAAATAAATAAATAAAAATAAAAAAATAAAAAAAAAGAGCGGATGGATAAAGAGCCCACCAGGCTAAAGCAACATCCTATCTCAAGTGCCTTAACGAGTCATCGGATGAAGCCTCAGCCTGCCACTCCTGCAGTTCCCCGGCAACCCCTGAGCAGATTGTCAGTGGAAACCTGTCAGGCGCACGCTGCTCAAAGGCTTGACCGGTTAGTCTCCCTACCAGTGTTTATGGGGTGCCTCCTGCCAGGCTCAGGGTACTGGGGAAAGGGCGTTGTAGATACAAAGTCAGAAACTTAGTTTCTTTAAACTACTCCCTTCCCAAACAGAAGAGTACATTTCAAGAGCAAACCGCTTTGATCCTTGATCATTGTGAGTTGGGCCTTTTGAGTGTTTTATGAAATAAGCATTCAACCGAAAGGCAAGAGGACAGGGACCTCTATTAATTGTGTGCTTAAGATTTGCTCACACATGATTTAGAGACCATATCTATCTATATCCTTAGAAAACCTGGAGGGGGCTGGGGAGATGGCTCAGTGGTTAAAGGTGCTTGCTTGCAAAGCCTAGTGGCCTGGCTTCAGTTCCCTAGTACCCATGTAGAGCCAAATAAACAAAATGGCATATGTATGTGGAGTTCTTTTGCAGTGGCAGGAGGCCCTAACACACCCATAATTCTTTCTCACTCATGCAAATGAAGACATAAAATTATTATTATATTACTGTTGTCATTAATATTATTTTGGTTTTTCAAAGTAGGGTCTCGCTCTAGCCCAGATTGACCTGAAATTCGCTATGTCATCTCAGGCTGGCTTCGAACTCACGGTGGTCCTCCTACCTCTGCCTCCCGAGTGCTAGGATTAAAGGCGTGTGCCACCACGCCTGGCTCATAATTTTTTTTTTGTAAGAAAAGAACACTGGAGAGAAGGAAGAAGTTCCACTCACCGGAGGAGGCTCACAACGGCAAGGCACTTGCCCAAGGCCCTTGGTCCTCATAGCAGAACCGGGTCTCAGACCCAGAGCTCCTGTCACCTCTGGCTCTGCCCATTTCCGCAAACCTCTGCGTCTTGCTTGGAGGTGGAGTTAAAGGCTGCATTAAGTGATTAGGGCACTTCTGGGACTCCTTGGGCATGTGCTATGCTCTGTCTAGCATAACCTGTACGCGTGGCCTCCTCGGAATGAGAGGCAGCTAAGCCGCATACCTACTTCTCACTGGATCATCTATTCACTTCTGCACCGGGTACTTGGGGAACAACACCAGCATCGGAAGTGCTCACTTCATAACCCTGGGCCATTGGTCACCCTAGAGTGAAAACTCTTGTTACGGACAGGTGTAGGTTTCTGTTTTATTTTTTTTAATCTTTTTTAAAAGATTTTATTTTATTTATTGTTTGGGTTTTCAAGGTAGGGTTTCACTCTAGTTCAGGCTGACCTGAAATTCACTCCTTAGTCTCGGGGTGGCCCCAAACTCACAGCAGTCCTCCTATCTCTGCCCCCTTAGTGCTGGGATTAAAGACATGCGCCACCACACCCAGCTAGATTTTATTTTTATTTATTTATTTATTAGAGATAGAGAGAGGAAGGGAAGGAGAGAGAGAATGGGCATGCCAGGGCCTCTAGCCACTGCAAACAAACTCCAGATGCATCTGGTTTATGTGGGACATAGAGAATCATACCTGGGTCCTTAGAATTCACAGCCATATGACTTAACCACCAAGCCATCTCTCCAGCCCAAGGTTTCTTTTTTTTTTTTTTTTAAATATTTTTATTTACTTATTTGACAGAGAGGCGCAGATTGAAAATGGGAGCTCCAGGGCTTCCAGCCCCTGCAAATGAACTCCAGATGCTTGTGCCGCCTTGTGCGTCTGGCTTATGTGGGCACTGGGGAAATCAAACCTGGGTCCTTAGGCTTCACAGGCAAGTGCCCCAACCACTAAGCCATCTCTCCAGCCCCAGGTGTAGGTTTCTTAGCCCAGTCATATGTGATGGTGTCCACAGCTGTGGATGGATGGGTTAAAAAGGCACATGTTAGCCAGGTGTGGTGGTGCACGCCTTTAATCCCAGCACTAGGGAGGCAGAGGTAGGAGGATCGCTGTGAGTTCAAGGCCAGCCTGAGAGTACATAGTGAATTCCAGGCCAGCCTGAGCTAGAGTGAGACCCTACCTCAAAAAAACCAAAGTAAAATAAAATAAAGGCACATGTTTTGCCAATATTAGTTAAGAGTGCTTTGACACTGTTGCAGGCTTGGGACTGAACAATGAGGGGGCCAGTCACAACTGTCATCATCTCATGGAGGTTACAAGCTAGCCAGCAGGACAGACATTGACAAAGACGCGGCTAGAACAAGGTTCTCAGAGCACCCTGCAAGTGTCTTTCAAGGGGTCTGTGAGGTCAAACTGTTTCTATAATAACACCAGGAATTATTTTCTGCTTGTTTATGGTTTGAGACCTTGTCTCACTATGTAGCCTAGGCTGCCAGGCTGGCCTAGAACTTGCAATCCTCCTGCCTCAGCCTCCCAAGAGCTGTGATTACAGGTATGCATCAGCACCAGGCTTTGCTTCCCTCCCTCTGGTTCCTTTTGAGCATGGAGTTTTCCAGAAGCAAGACAGCCATGAAGAGGTTTATGGCTATGGTAGCCAATGGAATGTGTTTGCAGTGGATTTGTGGATTTTAGGTCTGTCTCCATATTTATTTATTTATTTATTTATTTATTTTGAAGTAGGATCTCGCTCTAGCCCAGGTTGACCTGGAATTCACTATGTAGTCTCAGGGTGGCTTCAAACTCACAGTGGTCCTCCTACTTCTGCCTACTGAGTGCTGGGATTAAAAGTGTGTGCCACAACGCCCGGCTCATTTACATAGACTCTAGGAGTGAATTCACGTTCTCATTTTTTGTGAGGCGAGCACTTTATTGACTGAGCCATCTTCCCAGCCCCACATTCTTGAGGCAGAGGTAGGAGGTAGAGGCAGGAGGATCACCATGAGATCAAGGCCACACTAAAACTAATAGTGAATTCCAGGTCAGCCTGGGCTAGAGCAAGACCCTATCTTAACCCCCCCCAAAAATCTATGTAAATGCCAGGGGTGGTATCCCCACACTGAGAAGGTGGAGACAGACAGATCCCTAGAGCTTACTGGGCAGCCAGTCTAGCCTAAATGAGCATCTGCCTAGAGTAGATGGAGAAGGGTCATTACCAGCAGATACCACAGTCTGAACAAGGCCTGTGTTGAGGACCATGTGGCCTGTTAGGGGACATTGGGTACGGGGGGGGGGGCGGTGAGGTTGCAATAGAAGGTGCTATCTAGAAGGCTGTAAATGTAGAGGAGAAATCTACAAGCTTCTAGCCTGCTTACCCCTGGCTAGCATCCTGGAGAGCCAGGTGTGCCTCCCCAGAACAAAGACATACTCTCCAATAATGACATCCCCCACAACAACAAAGCCCCCCAAATTAAAAATGATTATAAAATATTATATGACATATGCTAAAATGTATTCAAATGACTCGATTTGACTTCAAAAATAAATCTTTTAGGCCTGGAGAGATGGCTTACTGGTTAAGCGCTTGCCTGTGAAGCCTAAGGACCCCCGTTCGAGGCTCGAATCCCCAGGACCCATGTTAGCCAGATGCACAAGGGGGCGCATGCATCTAGAGTTCGTTTGCAGTGGCTGGAGGACCTGGTGTGCCCATTCTCTCTCTCTCTCTCTCTCTCTCTCTCTCTCTGTCTGCCTCTTTCTTTCTGTATCTGTCGCTTTCAAATAAATAAATAAACCAAAAAAAATTTTTTAATGAATCTTTTAGCTAGGGTTTTTCTCATCTGGGATCCAATCAGAAATCAAGGGCTGTGTTTGGTTGTCATGTCTAGATCACTTTACCATGTCAGTTAAGCCTGCTAAGAAGGGGTTATCCTCCCCATTTTACGGAGGAAGAAACTAAGGCACAGAGAAGTGAAGTTGTCCAAGTAGCACAGCCTGAGCGTTGATCTGTGTGTTCTTTTATCAACCCAACTTGCAAGTAGCCTTCTGTAATTGCAAGTCATATCAGCTTGCTTCTGCTCAAAGCCTTGCCCTGGCTCCCCACTTCAGTCAGAGTGAAAGCCAACCACACTCGATGGTGTGTGCCTGCAGTACTAACACTTGAGAGGCTGAGGCAGGAGGATTATTCGTTCCAAGCCAGCCTGAGCTACTCAGTGAGCCCCTGTCTCAAAATAAACAAGAAGAAAGCCCAAGGGAACACCTCAGTGGCTAAGAGCACTTGCTGTACAAGCACAGTGACCTGAGTTTGGTCCCCAGCACCCATTGCCCCAGTACTGAGGGAGTGGAGACGGGATGATCACACATCTGCAGGCACGTGTGCACACACAGTGCACACACAGTACACACACAGAAGCCCACGCCTTCACAGTGGCTCGCAGGCCCTGCACAGTGTGCATCCCCATCAGCTCTCTGACATCTCTCCCAGCGTTCTGAGCCCGTCCAGGTCTGGCCGCATTCTCCCTACGGTCCCTACAGCACACAGACGCAGGCTCTCCTCCGGGCTTTTGCAACTTGCCATCTTGTGTGTCAGGGGAACTCCTCCTCCAGAGTACCTCACGACTCGCCCTCACCCTCCAGCAAAGCATGCTTCCACCTCAGTGAAGCTTCCCCAGGCCTCTTCTCTGCTTTTCCTTTTTAAAAATATTTTATTTATTTATTTGTAAGCAGAGTGATACTGAGAGAGAGAGAGTGCCAGGACCTCCAGCCACTGCAAACGAACTCCAGATGCGTGCACCACCCTGTGCGTCTGGCTTTACATGGGTATTGAGGAACCGAACCCGGATCTTTAGACTTTGCAGGCACGCGCCTTAGCTGCTGAGCCATCTCTCTAGCCCTTTTCCCTGCTCATGCACTGGAGCCCTGGCTACCAACATCTCCTCTAGCAGAAAGCAAGCTGCGGGAGATCAAGGAGGGTCTGGTTTGTTCAGTCAGTGCTTGTGGGTCACGGTCACTTCCTGCTGCTGTCCCCACAGCACGTGTTCTGTGAAGAGTGTCTCTGCCTATGGCTGGACCGCGAGCGCACCTGCCCGCTCTGCCGCTCGGTTGCCGTGGATACCCTGCGCTGCTGGAAGGATGGAGCCACATCGGCGCACTTCCAGGTGTACTAGGCCTGCCTCGACGCTAAGGTATCCGGGCAGACTCCGGGGAGCCCAGCGTTCTTGGCTCCAGCTCTGAGGCTTCCTGGACAACAGCTTCCAGCACTTCTGTCTCCCTCCTCTTGCCTTCTACCATCTGGGCCCCTGGGGTTCCCCAGCATTGCCTTCCAATCTCATTCTAGGGTACAGCATACGCATCTTCCCTGCCACAGGGGGGCTTGAACAACTCAGACTTAGCCTCCCTGTATGTGGGAGATCCAGCCCTCCCAGTGAAGAATGGTCATAGGTGAAGTTCCCCGCCCCCCTTATTTAACCAGACTACAGCTGTTGAGACTCAATGCTGTGAACTGGACAGGCGCCTAGAGTTCACAGCCTCCCCTCCCTGGCCCAGGCTGGCAGGTGACAGCCATTGGGGGAGTAACTTCAGAATGCAAAGGCTGAGCCCCACCCCTGCAAAGAATAGCTTAAAGCGCCAGGACTCACGGAGCCTCCTGCTCACGCGGTGACTCGTCACCTCCACAACAGCCCTGGATGAAGAAACCCTCAACCCCATCCCCTTCACAGGTGAGGAGACTGAGGCACCAAGCTTAGTGTGGCAATTTTCCCAGGACCACCCAGCTAGCGAGGAAAGAGTCTCCAGCACAGCCTGGCGCCGATGCTGTAGGCGTGAGGGCCAGTAGACCTGGCTTGTTCAAGGCACAGAGGTGGCTTTGACATCCCGGCCCAGCCGTACAGAACAGCAGAGGCAAACACCAAGCGTGCAAATGGTAGATGTGGCTCCTGAGGTCGACTAGTGACCGCGCCCACGGAGAGCCTGGACCCCCAAGAATGCTCACTGCCTGGGCTGCTCAGACCCACTCAGATACCAAGAAAGGCCAGCGTTGGTCCATTTGTACATACCACTGGCCTCCCTTGGTCATTTCTTCTCTCCTGCTCCTGTCCTCCCTCACGTCTCGGGCCTGTGTACAGCTGTCGGCGGACATTGCTGCCTCCCCTGCGCTTCACAGCTAAAGATGGTGTACAGGAGTAATTCATTCATTTTCCCCCTCTCTCCAGTGAGACAATTAGTTCAGAGAAACAGCGTCCTCTCCCGAATCTTGGAAAGTCTGTCTTTAACCCAGCACCTGAAAAGCGATCACAGGGAACTCTGGAATTCTGAGAAAGGCAACACAGATACAACCTACCTTCTATATAGTCTGTGACGGGGCTCCTCCGCCACATGGGAAAAGATGGCCCAGGTGACCACACAGGAGCTTCTGGAATCTTGCCAGTACTGTTTTCTCATTGTCAGCCTCAGCACAGCAGGCTGGCAGTAGTCGCATTGCAGTGCCCAGGTGCACACAAGCTCCAGGAGAAGCGGAAGGGCTTGCTGCCACCTCCCACCCGTTAGGTGCAAGACGGATGCCCCATGTGTCACCATACCAGGACTTCTTCCTGTACATCGCTTCCTTGGGTCTTTCCTGGTGCCAGCAAGACACCCTTTCCAGGACATCATAGTGTCTTTTTTTTTTGTATCATTTGAGAGTGACACAGGGAGAAAGAGTCAGAGAGAGAGAGACAGAGAGAATGGGCACACCAGGGCCTCCAGCCACTGCAAACGAACTCCAGATGCGTGCGCCCCCTTGTGCATCTGGCTAACATGGGTCCTGGGGAATCAAGCCTTGAACTGGGGTCCTCAGGCTTCACAGGCAAGCGCTCAGCCGCTCACTAAGCCATCTCTCCAGCCCATCATGGTATCTTTTAAGCTCAGTTACTATAGTGATGGGCGTGATGTGAACAGTCCCACTTGCCTGGATAATCACACAGGAAGGGAAGTGGGCTGCTCTGTTTTCTCTGCCTAGAGGGGGTTCAGGAGGGGAACAACAGGCACTGGTTTTCGTCAGGAAACTCACTCTGCTAAAGATGCTGCCCGTGGCCAGGAGAGCTGGGGAAGGCTCTCTGAGGTGTGGTCAAGGGTGGGGCAGACAGAGCCCTCTGTCGAGGGTCAGACTCGGAGTCCTGATTCCAAGCTGTGCATGAATTTGGGAAATCCTGTTACCTCCCTGTAGCCATCAGAGAGGTGACAAATCCTAGCATTTTACCTGCTAGGGCCTAGGAAGCCCACAATGCAGGTTTCTGGTGAATGCTCGAGTGGTTTTGCCGGTTATGCACAGGCCATAAATTTTTTTTTTCCCTAACATTTTGGAAATACAGAATCACACCCTGGGGCACTGCAAAGAATGTCACATGTGGGGGACGACCCTGAGGGGCAGGTGAGATGACTTAGGTTAAGATTTCCTTTATTCATTTCCTGTTCTTCGGTGGGGATGTCATCCCATCTACTGTTTCCTTCTGGGCTGGAGAGTTTTTGCTTCGGTCCTAGAAGGTGCAGTGGTTAAATAGTATTCCCAGCAGTAGGCTGTGTGACTGGTGCTAGAGCCGCCAAGGATCCCCCAGGGAGAACAGTGCCACCCTTCTTTACCTGTGTTACTAGTGTTGGCCTGTGGTCCATTTGTTAGGGCTTCTCGAACCCTGCCCTTACGGTGTTTTATCGTTCACAGACAAGTTCCACCGCGTCCTCAGAAATAGTCTTGTTCCTGTAAATGAACCTGAGAACGCTGTAGCCAGGAGAAAGGCCCGCTTTGGATGTGGGCACAAGCCCACCACTTTCATAAGAGAACGACAAGCTGGTGGGGAGCCTTGGGACAGCCTACGGCCGAGGAGGAAATGAGACCCAAGTGGCAGAGTCTGCAGTACTTTCGCTCTGGGACAGACAGCCGCTCTGGTGTCTTTATGCCCCCACCCCTCAATAGGAATCTTCCACCAGTAAACTTCGTCTTCTGTCAACGCAGCCTATGTCCTCAGCCCCAGTCCACTGTGGGCCTGATGCCCCTTGAAGCCCACAGACCCGCTTCAGGCCAAGGAAAGAGCAGCAGGCCCGTGCCAAGCCTGTCGGGGTGCTGATGATGGATAGGGGGGCTTGCGCCTCGGAGGAGCCAGGAAGGGAATGGAAGAAGGAAGGGAGGGCAAAAATTCATGCTAGAAAGGTCACTTCCAGGGAAGTCACTGCCTCAGCCCCATTGACAAGCAGGGCTCCCAGCATAAGTTGCATCTGAGATTGTCCTTCCCCATCGCTTTCGTGTTCACAAAAACACACCAGTGGGTCCTTGACTCTGGGCTGATGGGAACTTCAGGCTAGACTCACTGAGGAGGGCCCCCCTGTCCAAGAGGAGGTGTCTGGTGACAGCAGAGCACACCCAGCTGCAAGGTCGGGACATGGAATTGGAAACGAAGGATCAGAAAGGGCCTTGGTAGGGCACCTATGCTGCCTTGTACAAGGATAAGCTATGGCGTATGGGCCTGGCGTGTGATTCTAGAAGGGTTTGCCTGGCTGGGGCGGGGCTCAGTGGAAGAGTGCCTGCCTGGAAGCCTCCAGTGAGGGACTCGAGAGTGGGGCTCAGTGGGAGAGCTCTTGCCTAGTATGTAGGATGCTCTGGGTTCCAGTCCCAGCACTGGTGGGGGGCAGGTAGTTTGCTGACCCATACTGGGTGTCATGGCGCACACCGGGAATCTCAGTACCTAGAGAGGAGACTCGGGAGTTTGAGGACAGCCTGGGTTGTATAGCAAGACTCTTAAAACTAAAATAAATTTAAAAAAGTATATACAGAGGCTTGACTGAGTTCCAGATTGGGATGAATATCCAAGTAAATTATTAGCATGAGGTGGCACGTGCATCAGGAGCCCTTTCACAGTGGCTAGAGGCCCTGGCATGCCCACTCTCTTTATCTCTCTGTCTCTCTGTCTCTCTCTCTCTGAAAATAAAAAATAAAAATAAATAAATTTTTGAAGGGGAAAGGTGAGACCCTGCTGTAGTGGTACATGCCTGTAATCTTGGCACATGGGAGGTTGGAAGCAGAAGAATCAGGAGTTCAAGGCCAACCATAGCTACATAGCGAGTTTGAAGCCAACCTGGGTTCCATGAGACCCTGCCCAGCACATGGGAGGCAGAGATGGGAGGATGGCTGTGAGTTTGAGGCCAGCCTGAAACTACAGTTCCAGGTCAGTCTGGGCTACGGTGAGACCCTACCTCAGGAAAAAAAAAAAAAAAAAAAAAAAGGAAGAAAGAAAGAAAACAGAGGAGGGGAAAGTAGGAGAAAGGGAGGGTAGAGGAAGGAAGGGGTGGAGAAGAATGCAGGGAAGAGAAGGGTGTTTGCCTGCTCCAAGAATATTGGGGCACTCAGCCCCTGGGCTCCAATGCAGCCACGTCAATGGGTGACCATGCCATCCCATGATCTTCGAGGACCCACCTTCCAAGAGTAAATGAACACACAGTCCTTCTGCTAGAAGGGCACAACCAATTTTTTAATAAAACCATTACAAATATGTACAAAGCATCTCCAGGTATGAAATTCATCTTACAAAAGAGCACAAGTCAGCAAGGTCAGAACCCAGAAAGAATGTCCCCTACGCTCTCCTGCCTCTCCCGCTAGGCCCCACGCCCTCTCCATCATTCCTGCCATGCACACGGGCTTGGCTCTTCTAGTGCAAACACCTTAGGAGGGGCCAGGGTGTGGGGGGGAGGTCAGGAGAGAGGTAAGGAAAGCTTCCCATGACCTTGGAAGAAGTAAGCTGGACAGGGTGGGCCCTGTTTGCAAATCAGATGTCCCTGCCTGGGGAACCTTATTGGAACTAGGACCATGAGTGAAGGAAATGGGTTCATTAAATCCACTATGGATTTAATTAATTAAATCCACCCCCAGGAGCCTGTTCTCATGTGTCCCCAGATGGGATGTTCTTTTGAGTGAGGCCAAGTGTGGCACCCAGGCTTCCTGCAGGGCCTCATGTGTTCTGCGCCCGGGCCCTCAAGCAACAACTCGCCCTTCCTTCAAGTGGAAGCGCTCACTTTCGTATGGGCACCATAGGCCCACTTCCGTGAAGAGATCCAGCATAGTGCTACATGCTGCCCGGGGGCTTAGGGGAATCACACTGAAGTTCAAACCTCAGTGCAGCCATTTTCTTGTTTGAGTGGGCTTGGACTGGGTTGCTTACTCTCTCCGGGCCTCAGCTTCCTCCTCTGTAAAATGGGAACAAGGTACTACTGCTCAAGCGGGTGTGGGGGAACCCTGCAGGAGGAGACTTCGCACGGTGCCTGGCAGCGGTGAGCGCTCCCTAAAGGGGAGCTCTGGTCACTGCACGGCGCGGCGAGGGTTGGGGGACCTGCCACCAGGCCCAGGAGGAGTCCGTGGCAAGCTTTTTAATTGCTTGCTTGATAGCGTGGCGTGCAGTAAATACTCCATAGCAATCTGCCAGTGAGGCACAGGGGGGTCACCAGTGACCCGGCGGCTCCGTTACACACTGTGAACCAGACTGGAAAGGAACATTCCCCATCGTCTGGATCCAAGCGGGACCGTGCCTCTACCATCCATAAGTCAGCCTGTTCTCAGACGGGGTCTACCACTGCCACCCCTGTAGGTGCGCCATCAACAAGCACTGAGTCAAAAATTTTAAAAATACGCTTTTGGCTACAGCTTTTTAAAAAAAAAATGACACTCCGGTATGAGCACCCTCCCTGCGCAGAGCTTCTGGCTAGCTCTTAGGGGACGAGTTCACCCCTCTCTTAAATCCCTAGCCAGCTTCTAACCCTCGGGTTACCTCGGGTTGCTGTCGGGGAAGGTTCGGAAAAGAAATTAAGTGACCCCCACAGACGAATGCAGCCTGTGTTCTGCTCGCTGCGGCTTCTCACAGCTCACTGTGGACATTCAGAAAAGGCCATCTCACAGCTCACTGTGGACATCCAGAAAAGGCCATCTCACAGCTCACTGTGGACATCCAGAAAAGGCCATCTCACAGCTCACTGTGGACATTCAGAAAAGGCCATCTCACAGCTCACTGTGGACATCCAGAAAAGACCATCTCACAGCTCACTGTGGACATCCAGAAAAGACCATCTCACAGCTCACTGTGGACATCCAGAAAAGGCCATCTCACAGCTCACTGTGGACATCCAGAAAAGGCCATCTCACAGCTCACTGTGGACATTCAGAAAAGACCATCTCACAGCTCACTGTGGACATCCAGAAAAGACCATCTCACAGCTCACTGTGGACATCCAGAAAAGACCATCTCACAGCTCACTGTGGACATGCAGAAAGACTGCTCACGCTACTGTGGACATCCAGAAAAGACCATCTCACAGCTCACTGTGGACATCCAGAAAAGACCATCTCACAGCTCACTGTGGACATGCAGAAAAGACCACCATAGAAGCCAGGCGCGGTGGCACACACCTGTAATGCTAGCACTTGGAAAGTGGAGGCAGTAGGGTCGGGAGGAGTTCAAACTCATCCTTGGCTACATAATGAGTTTGGGGTCAGCCTGGAGTGTATGCAACCTTGTCTTCAAAAAAAATATGCAGTAGTAACCCAGTGTCTCCCAAAGATATGTAGGAGATGGGTGTGCAAGGACCCTCCCCCTTCCCTCCCCCCCCACCCCCCCACCCCCGCTTCCCAGCAAAGGCCGGTAATATATTGTCGCTTGTCAGGAACACAATGAAGTTAAGGATGCATGAGATCAGCTATATAAATTGTAAAATCCATCACAGCTTCAGTGTTCTGTGACTATTATTTAAATTGCCATTTTTCCCCCACCAAAATAGAAAAGAAGCAAAATGAGGCCACTGAAAGAAGTTGCAAAGAAGTCTTCGGTATGACTGGGGTGGGGGAACTGGGCGCCCCTGGTCCAGGACCGTGGACAGCAGCCAGTGGCTTCAGTGAGCTCCCCAAAGAAAGGGAATAGGAAAATGGAACCCCAAATATAAAAAGGTGCTCTATTTGCTGGTGGGGGCTGGGGTGACAGAGAGAAGCTTCCAGAAGGGAATGGACCTAATCTGGAAGGCTGAAGTCCTTATAGGGCTGCAGTCTCTCTAACTGCAGGACCCCTCCCCCCACCCTCTAAGAGCAGCCATCACCATCCGACAATCGGGACAGGGGGAGGCCTACAGCGTCTCACCTCATTATACAGCGAGCTACCTAAGCGATGATCTCAGAGGCCTCCCTGGGCTTTGTGTGGACGCACGCGCGCGCGCACACACACACACACACACACACACACACACACGCGGGCACACACTGCTGTCTGCTGAAACCCGAGATGAGGTCTTTTTTAAAATTTATTTCAAGCCCCCCCCCCACCCCTTCGCAGACACTCTGCAGAGCAGCTAATCAAAACCAAAGCTCCTTGGCAGTCAGAGGAGAGTGGGGGATGCAGGGAAAAGATGGTGCCAGCACTTTGCACACTGTGGAAGTTTTTTGTTTTTTTTTTGTTTTTTTGTTTTTTTGTTTTTTTTTTTAAACAAAAAGCAGTAACAACATGAACAGCAAGCCCGTCCCACTGTCTCATGCAATCCAAGTAATGTGACAGGAGAGGCGGTGGCGGAGACAATAAATACAGCAATATCATGCCTCAGAGGACCCTGACACAGATGTCCATCAGAAAGTCAAATCGCATAGAAAAACAACCCCGTCCAAAAGTGGGGCGGCTGAGAAGCGCACGCGAATGAATGTGTGTGGGGGGGGGGGGGCAAGGCCAGGACTGGGTTAATGCACGCGTTCTAACGGTAACACACGAGAGTATGTACAAGGGGCTTGGCTGGAAAGCACTATCGGGAGGCCCAGTAGGTGCCCGGTTCTTTCAGCAGTGGGGTTTGGCTGAAGTCAAAAGTCACCTAAAATGCCAGCCCCTGTGTTTGGAGTTTGGATCCTCCAGGGGGAAATGTCACAAGCTAGTAGGCAAGTCATGGTCATAAACAAAAAGGGGGGGGGGAACCCTCTACCCTTCTGCTGGGTCCCACCGAGAGCTCCAAGACAGAGCCTTGCAGAAGCAGAGAGCCGCGCAGGGCCGGATGCGCTGATGCACCGCCCTGGAAAATCGCGTCACTGCGAAGACCGACCTGGGCCTAAACACAAGCAGAGAGTGTCTTCCAGACCATTCTGGAGCCCTCTCTGTTTCTCTGGCTTGGCTGCAGCTTGCTGTCCCCTGCCAAGCAAGCTTTCCGGAAACCAGATTTTGTTTGTTTGTTTGATTTTTTTTTCTTTGTTGAGTTCACCCCTGGTAATTCTAATAGGGGCAGGGAGCTTCGCTTGCCTGCAGAGAGTGAAGGTCTTCCTCCTTCAGCCCTGGGCACCTTAGCAAATGCTGTTCTACGTATTGCGGGCCACACAGAATTGGGGTGTCAGATCTGTGTGCTAAGAAGCCCAATAGAGCCCTAGACTCCAGGGACCAGCAGAGACAGCAAGTGAAGAATGCTGCCCAGGGGTGCACCCCCACGCCTGGACGCCAGCCCTCAGAATGCTATGGCGGGAGGGTCGTGAGTTCAAGGTTTGCCCAGGCTACATAGTGAGGCCCTGTCTCAGAAACCAAGAAAGAGAAAAGAGAGATAAAAAGAGGAACAGGAGAGAGTGACTCGTTGAGTCTGCAGCCGGATGGGCTCACCTCTCAGCCAGAAATCAGACCGCAGTGTTGGGACACTGCCTGCTCAGTGAAAAATACCTGTTTCTGTTGATTTTTTTTTTTTTTAAAGAAAGCAAAAATTCATCACTGCTCCCTGAGGGCATGAGTCTTTACAGCCAAAGTCTCCATCCAGCATACATCTTTTTTTTTTTTTTTAACCTTTTTAGCCCTTCTAGAAACTTCTGCAAAAAGTACCTTATCCTAGGGATGGGTGAGGAGGAGGGAAAATCAGACCTCTGACAGTCTATGAGATGCTGGTACATTTCATTTAAATGGTCTGCTCCTTCCCCCAACAACCCTCTGCTTTTATAAATCACTCTCCATCAGAATGTAGCCATGTCTTGGCTCTTTAATCCATAAAAACTATAAGCCCTGAATCCCCTTGGGAAGTGGGGGAGGCCATGGGTCCCATTCCCAGGACACTTCTGCAGGGGAGAAGGGGGTAGAAACCCAGCCAGCTTTCCATCACATCCTAACCATCCTTCTATCTTTGCCATTCCCACCCCTCCTCCCTTCCAGGCCCAGGGGTTATGATTTGAACCCCACCCCCTGGGCATCCACCCCCAAATACAGAAGGAGACTCTTAAGTGGCACTTTTGCAACTTGTCCCTTCTTAAAAAAAAAAAAATTCCTAGACAGCAAAATAGAAATCTCTCTCGTCCCCCAGCGCTCCAGGTCTGTCCACAGAAGAAGGCAATGGCCATGCCAGGAAGAAGCCATTTAGCACCAGGAAAACTGAAGTAAAGCACCAGAGACACCAGATTGGTAGGAAAATAAAACGACATCCCATCTCTCTGGCTGTGACCGTGAGATCTAGAGAGCTATGTAGACGGGGACGGAGGACAAATGTCAGAGGCTAGGGCATGCCAACAAATGGAGGTATCCCGAGCTGCCCCTACAAAACTGCCCCCCACGTCCTTTAGTTGTTCATTTTGTCTTGCTCTTTCGCCAACGTTCCCTTACTCCACACCAGCTTCTATGCTGGGCGGTGGTCCGTGCTAAGCTAATCCCACCAACCTGTACCTTTCCTAGGTACACAGCTGCAGGCGTCTCTCTTCTGGTGCGCCAGACATTAAAAAAAAAAGTATCAGAGTTCGCATCACAAGGTGCTGAGAGGGAAGGGACCAAGTCTTCCACAAGGCATGCATGGATACGTAATATTCATATTTTCTCTTCTGTGTATATATAGAGCTATATGGAGATAGCATTTGGGGTGTTTGTTACTGCAGCTGGATTTCCCAAGGGCTCCCCAAGTCCTCCTGCATTCTGCGATCAGCTCCAGGCGCTGTCTTGAGCCTCCACTCCTTCTTGAAGTGCCAACCGTGGCCTTTCAAGCTCTGGGCTCCTCCTCAGGAAAACAGGAACCAGCTTTCTCCAAGGACACAGGGTTTCACCAACCTGCAGAAAGAGTGAAGATGGGCGTGGTGGTCAGTGCAGACAGCTCCGGTGGGGGACATCAGTCAGGGTGGGCTTCAGGTCAGCCAGCCCAAGGGAGGGAGATGCTCAGTTTGAAACTCAGATTTTGGAGACTCTGAAAGCTAGACTTATTGCTCCTCCCCAGCCCCCAGAAGCTCTGTCTATGTAGCAGTAGCAGCCGCCCCTAAGTAGAACTTTGTGCACACATATGTACACACGCGCACACACACATACACACCTGTTTTCAGACATTCTGGAGTTAGAGAAAAGTGAATGGATGAGTTTGTGGCTGGAGATGTGGCTCAGTGGCGAGAGGGTTTGCACGGTATGCATAAGGTTCCATCCTCAGTACTGCATAAACCAGATGTGGTGGCACACATCTGTCATCCTGGCACATGGAAGATGGAGGTAGGAGGATCAGAAATTTAGGTCATCAGCAGCTACCAGAAAGTTCAAAGCCACCCTGGGCTACATCAAAGACCTATCTCAAAAGACAAAGAATTTCTGTGTGTTTCTTTCAAGGCAGGGTCTCACTCTAGCCCAAGATGACCTGGAACTATGTGGTCCCAGGCTGGGCTCAAACTCACAGTGATCCTCCTGTCTCTGCCTCCCAAGTGCTAGGATTAAATGTGTGTGCCACCACATCTGGTGTTAGGGAATTTTGACACTGACACGTGACTCAGTGGTAGAATGCCTGCCTAGCATAGACAAGGCCCAGGTTCCACTCCCAGCACCAATTGTAGATGCATTTATTATTATGACATCAAAATAAAAGAGAAGCCAGACATGGTGGTGGTGCACATCTTTAATCCCAGCACTCAGGGAGGCATAGGTAGGAGGATCGCTGTGAGTTTGAGGCAAGCCTGAGACTACAGAGTGAATTCCAGGTCAGCCTAGGTTAGAGTGAAACCCTACCTCAAGAAAAAAAAAAAAAAAAAGATATATAGATAAGTTGACAGAGAATCTAGAGGTAAATTTCTTTGGGTCCTTTACCTATTTATTTCACTTATCCACATGTATCTACAGTCAATTCTGGGCTGTGGAGAGTCTCTAGTTTCCTTTTATGCATGTGTTCATTCATTCATTCTCGAGCATGCCCTTTGTTCAGGGGATACCTGAGGGAGATTAAAAAGTGCAGAACAGGCCGGGCATGGTGGCGCACGCCTTTAATCCCAGCACTCGGGAGGCAGAGGTAGGAGGATCGCCGTGAGTTCAAGGCTACCCTGAGACGACAGAGTGAATTCCAGGCCAGCCTGGACTAGTGTGAGACCCTACCTCGAAAAACCAAAAAAAAAAAAGCCGGGCATGGTGGCGCACGCCTTTAATCCCAGCACTCGGGAGGCAGAGGTAGGAGGATCGCCGTGAGTTCGAGGCCACCCTGAGACTCCATTGTGAATTCCAGGTCAGCCTGGGCTAGAGTGAGACCCTACCTCGAAAAACCAAAAAAAAAAAAAAAAAGTGCAGAACAGGGCTGGAGAGACAACTTCGCAGTTGAGGCATTCGCCCGCAAAGCCAAAGGACCCAGGTGCAAGTCCCCAGGACCCATGTTAGCCAGATGCACAACAGGGCGCACGCGTCTGGAGTTCGTTTGCAGTGGCTGGAGGCCCTAGCCTGCCCATTCATTCATTGATTCATATCCTCTCTCTCTGTCTCTCTTCTCTCTCATATTTGGATCCTACCTACAGATGATTGGACTTCTGTGTGAGTAGGAAGAAAACTCAGTAGCAAAGGCCAGTAAGCTAGAAAAGAGATATAAAGGGAAGAGAAAGGAAGGGAGGAGGTACTTAATAGGATGGTATTGTATATATGTAAGTAGAAGAATAGATTAATGGGGGTGAAAAGGCCCAAAGTGAGGTCAGGGGAAGAGATTGAGTAAAGAAAAGATGGAGGGAGGGCTAATCAAAATCTAAGATGATATAAGTAAATCATATGGAAACCTACTTTTTTGGACAATGGAAAACTCAGGAGCCATAGATTGTTACTAGAAATTTTTCAGTGCCAAGGATGGGATACATTCCAGTGATTGGTTGGGCAGAGAGGTCCCAGATGCCCCTAAAACATTACAGGCCATTGCTGAGGCCCTTGGTTTCCCACCAGGAATGGATGGTAAGACCCTATTGCTGAAGACTCCACATACTTGGGTTGCAAAGCCATTGAAAAATCCTGCTGGAACTGAGCTGATAACCTCCTTCATGTAGACCAGCTGACAGAAAACTAGAAGAAGCCATTCTGCATGCAGTTCAATGGGAGAGAGAGAAATCACCAGTGAAGATACTCAACAGTGGACACTGCAAGCCTTATATTTGGCCAGCCAGGCCAAATGAGCCAACGGGTGCAATAGTGGCACATCTGTCATGGTGGAAACCAACTGCCCTCTACTTGGACTGGAGGCCTGCTCCATGGGAGGGAATACATCCCTGATACTGAAAATCTAATACAGGGGTAGTCATGAGCCCTAGGGGTGTAACATCTGCTGCTGTCTGGCTAAATGTATATACTATGCTCATCAAACTGCCTGGTAAGCATTTCTCTTAATGTTCATACCCTTATATTAATGCTACTCTCACTTTTGGTAGAGAATCTTCTCTTTTCAGATGGCAGTGACCTTGGGATGACTCAGAAGACATCATGGTGCTGGGAATAACTGACAGGAGTGCTCAGCACTGCAATATCTCTATCACGCCTTCCAAGGCTCAGGGTCCATTGCAGAAGAGGTGGCAGAAAGAATGTAAGAGCCAAAGGAAGGGTAGGACTCCTTACAATGTGCTCCTCCAGGCACAAAATGGCCTGGATATCCATGACCTCATACTGCCTGATACCAAGACCATCATAATAGGAGGAAAAGATCATGACATCAAAATTAAAGAGAGACTGATTGAGGGGGGGAAGGGATATGATGGAGAATGGAGTTGCAAAAGGGAAAGTGGGGGGGAGGGAGGGCATTACCATGGGATATTGTTTACAATCATGGAAGTTGTTAATAAAAGAAATAATAATAAAAATTAAAAAATTAAATAAAATATTTTTTTAAATGCAGATCACTGTCTCTCATGAAGAGCCAGTGGTACTTTGGGAAACACGGGTTATGGAAGCCCAGGGGAAAGGAAGCCCATGAGGGAAAGAGGGAGCCACAGAAGGTTCTGGAGAGAGAGAGAGAGAGAGAGAGAGAGAGAGAGAGAGAGGCAGGACACTGCTGAGAATTAAAGGATGCCAGGACAGAATGAGGCTATCTGGGCAGGACATAAAATATAATACACATACCCAGGAACACTGAAGACAGGCATCACAAAAAACTAGTACACAGTGCTGGAGAGATGGCTTAGCAGTTAAGGTGCTTGCTTGTGAAGCCTAAGGACCCTAGGTTTGGTTCCCCAGGACCCATGTAAGCCACATGCACTAGGTGGGGCATGCATCTGTAGTTCGTTAGCAGTGGCTGGAGGCCCTGGCGTGCCCATTCTCTCTACATATATCTGCCCTTTTTTCCTCTCTCTCTCTCTCAAATAAATAAAATTTTTTAAAAAATTGTAGGTTTGGAGGGATAGCTTAGTAGTTAAGGTGCTTGCCTGCAAAACCAAAGGGCCCAGGTTTGATTCCCCAGGACCCACATAAGCCAGATGCACAGGGTGGAGCATGTGTCTGGAGTTTGTTTGCAGTGGCTGGAGGCCTTGATGCACCCATTCTCTCTCTCTCTCATATATAAATAATTTAAAAAAAAAAAAAAAAACTTGTACAGAGATATTCACAGTAGCATAATTGAAAGTCACCAAAGAGTGAAAATGACCAGAATGTCCATCGTGGATGAATGAGTGAACACAATGGAATATCATCTGGCTGTAAAAAAGAATTAATCTCTACTGATTTATGTTACAAAATGGATGAACCTTGAAAGCCTTATGCTAAGTGGAAGAAGCCAAACATTAAAGGGTAAATAGTGTAGGATTCTACTTATATAAAGATGCAAACAGACACATCTTTTGGAGGGAAAAAAAAAACACAGAATAATGGTTGTTGAGGGATGGGAAACAGTGGGAGTGGTTTATGATGGGCACAGAGCTGCTATTCTGGTTGGCTGTCTGTGTGTTTGACTAGACGGATCTTAGCCTTGAAGCCCAGGCTGGCCTCAGACTTACAATAATCCTCCTGCCTCAGCACCATTATCCCCCAAAATGCAGGGATTGCAGTATGCACCACCTCATCTGTCTTATTTCTTTTAGGCAAACAAAAGTACTCCAAAATTGATGTTGGTGCGCTTCTGTGAATGCACAGTCATCTGCTTGCACACCTGGAAATGGGTGGATTTTATGGTCACAGAGCAGATACAATATTCAAGCATTACCCTGAAACAGGCAAGTATAAGGAGTGTCATGTGACCAGTGCACACTCGGTGGTACACTAGAGAAAGTGGAAGATCATTATTTTTGGGTTGGAGAAAAAAATCCTGCATGTTAACTCATAGGAACCGTACCCACAGGTACCTGAAGCATCAGGCTTGCTACTGGGTTTGTCCAACAGGAGGCAGGAATGGGAAGAAAAGTCCTGGATATTTCTCAGGGGTCTTCCTGCTCGTCACACACGGGCACAGCCTCCGCCAGGCAGCTCCAGTCCCTCCCACCTCCATCCTAGCCCCCCCCCAGCTCCAGTCCTACTCTACAGGATGATAACAGCTTCCCTCATCTCTACCCAGGGGTGCTGCCTCATCCTCATCCTCACCCCCAACCCCACATCTCTGCCACGGACCCCTTGTCAGCCTCTGCTCCCATGGCTCAGTCTGGGGCTAGCCTCCGCCTCTTACTTGGACACTGACTAATCCGTCTGACTACCTGAAAGAGGTGAGTCACAGACACCAGGTCCCCACTAGCTGGCAGTCACAAGGATGCAATCCGTGACTTCAAATCATGGACTTGCTCAGGTAGAGACAAAAGATCCGTGTAGTCAGCCCTTCCCCCAACTCCTCCAACCTCCGAAAGACCCGGACACCAGAACCCCTCTGTGGCCACCCTTTACTTTCAAAAAATAATACAGGCAGCCGGGCATGGTGGCGCATGCCTTTAATCCCAGCACTTGGGAGGCAGAGGTAGGAGGATTGCTGTGAGTTTAAGGCCACCCTGAGACTACATAGTGAATTCCAGGTCAGCCTGAACTAGAATGAGACCCTACCTCGAAAAACCAAATAATAATAATAATACAGGCTGAGGATCATCCACCAACTCAACTGATAAATTCACCGGATTTACTTTATTAAAAGCAGCTCAGGGATGGAGGGATTGCTCAGTGGTTAAGGCGCTTGCCTGTGAAACCTAAGGACCCAGATTCAATTTCCCAGAACCCATATAAGCCGGGTGCACATAGCAGTGTGTGCATCTGGAGTTTGTTTGAAGTGGCTAGAGGTCCTGGCTTACCCATTTTCCCTACCTCTCTCTCTGTCTCTCTAATAAGTAAATAAATAAAAAATATTTTTCTTAAAAAGAGCAGCTTCACTTAATTAGTTTCTAGCCATGAATCTATGCAATGAAAGCCAGTGGACCTTAGCCTGAGTACCTCACATGACCTTACACAAACGTTCAGAAGCTGGGGTTAGAGCGTTCATGTCATCCTAGCACTTGGAGGTGGAGGGAGGAGGATCATGAATTCAAGGTAGGTCACCTGAGCTGCATCTCTGTCTCAAAACTGAACAAAAAGGGAAGGCTGGAGAGAAGGCTCGGTGGCCACAGGCACCTGCTTGGCAAAGCCTGATGGCCTGAGCTTGATTCTCCAGTACCCACATAAAGCCAAATGCACAATGTGGCACGTGCATCTGGGGTTCATCTGCAGTGGCGGGAGGCCCTGCCCATTCATTTCTTTCTCTCTCTTTCTCAAATAAATAAAATAAATTTTTAAAAGTACAAAAAAGGAGGTCAGTGCAATGGCCATGGTCAAGAAGGGACAACATTTACCAGGGCAGCTTCAGAGAGGGTACAATATACGAACTGGGCCGTTCATACATGCTCTTTCCATATTTGGAGGAAGGAAAGATTTTGGGGCGTGTGGCTAGAGGCTGGGTAGCGGAGAGCTGCGAGAGAGGGGACCCGGATGAGCAAGGGGCTGAGTCAGAAAGTTGTACAAAGTGAGGTTGCATCAGATAACGTTAGCTGAGTGTGGCTGCTGAAGGGAAAGAAATCACAGCTTCAGAAGAGACGAGAAGCAGTTTTTAAAGCCAGGATCTACTGTGCTCCTGACAGCAGTGTCATTTTCTTGCAGAACTAAGTAAGACCAGCAAACATTTTTACATTCCCCATCTATAAATCATTTGGGCCTGCAGGGAATCTGTCTGTCTAAGAGTTTCCTGGATGTGCCTGTCAGTTTTCCATTACTATCATAAAATAGCTTAGGAATAAATTTATAAAGATACACATTGAGTTTGGATCACAGACTCGGAGGTTTCCATCCATGACCAACTGGTCCCCTTGCTGTCAAGCTGAGGTATGTGAACCAGCAAGGGAGAGGAAGAGGAAGGGTGTGGGGTCCCAACAGCCCCTTCCAGGGTATGCTTCCAGTGACCAGAAGACCTCCCTCCCGTGAGGCCCCAGTGCTTAAAGGCTCTACCATCTCCAAATAGCACCACAGGTTACAGACAAGCCTTGAACCACATAGGTCTTTCGGGGACATTTATCCAAAGCACAGCCTTGGGGCTGCTTAAAGGGACAGACTCTAGAAGCCATTTGTATATTGGCTCCAGGTCATTGTCCACAGCAAACAGGAACCTCAGTAGCTCCCCGCACGTCACTGGTGAGCTCGTGTCCCCACTCTGTAGACACCACGTAACCAAGTGCCACAGCCACAGAGTGGCCCTGTGTATATACTTTTTTTTTTTTTTCATCACACACCCTGGGCCAGGGATTGACCTATAGAACCAGTCACAGAAACACACCCAAGAATGTATCTCGGGGCTGGGGAGGTGGCTCGGTGGGGAGAGTACTTGCCTCGTATGCACAGAGCCCTGGGTTCAGTCCCCAGCACTGCAGTAAGCCAGGTGTGGTGGTAGCATACACATATAACCCCAGAACTTAGGAGGTGAAGGCAGCCAGATGCACAAAGGGGCACATGCATCTAGAATTCATTTGCAGTGGCTAGAGGCCCTGGGGTGCCCATTCTCATATCCTCTCCTCCCTCTCTGTCTCTCCCACTTTCTCTCTCCCTTTCTTTCTCTCTCCCCCTTGCAAGTAAATGAGATTTAAAAAAGATTTTATTTATTTATTAGAGACAGACAGGGAGTATGAGAATGGGCAGTGCAGGGCCTCTAGCCACTGCAAAAGAACTCCAGACACATGTGCCACCATGTGCATCTGGCTTATGTGGGACCTGGAGAATCGAACCTGGGTCCTTAGGCTTCACATGCATGTGCCTTAACCTCTAAGCCATCTCTCCAGGCCAAATAAAATACTTTTTAAAAGAACATCAGCCAGCTTTGGTGGTGCATGCCTTTAATCCAGCACTCGGGAGGCTGAGGTAGGAGGGTTGCTGTGAGTTTGAGGCCAGCCTGGGACTACATGGTGAATTCCAGGTTAGCCTGGGCTAGAGTGACACCTTACCTCACAAAAACAAACAACAAAAAAGTCGCTCAAGGTCATCCTTGCTACATAATGAAAGTCTGAGGCCAGCCTGGGGCTACAGGGCACCTTGTTTCAAGCAAAGGATACACTTCGATCTTGAGTTGTAATCCCAGCAGGAATTTGAAACATGGGTCCACTCTCAGAAGACCGTATGGGCAAAGGAAGCCAATGTGAATCGGAAAGTCATCACTGTAAAGATGCTGGGGCTGGGGTGTGGCTCAGCAGTACAGCACCTGCCTAGCGGGACTGGGGTTCTGGGTGCCACACGGGAACTTCGGGCAGTGAGCATGCCGGCACCTGTGCAGAGGCCATGGCATGCACACACATGCAAGCGCGGGTTTAATATCCCTCATCTGAAAAACGTAAATCGAAAGTGTTGGGCTGGGGGAGATGGCTCGGCAGGTAAGAATGCTTGCTGCACAGGCACAAGGGCCTGATCTACCCTTGAGTTCAATTCCCCATGCAAAAAGCTGGGCATGGCCATGCAGACCTGTAACTCCAGTCATGTGCAGAACCAAGACCTGAAAAGTCACTGGCACTCACTGGTCAGGCAGCCTCACTAAGAATGGCAACTCCAGGTTCAGTAAGAGACTCTGTCTCAAGGAAACGAGCGGATGCAAAAAAGAGGAGGACACCTGAGGTTCGCCTCTGGCCTACACACACATGCACACAAACACAGACCAAAAGTGTTTCGGATTCTAGATTTTTTTTTTTCAGATTTTGAGTTATCTACATATGCATAGTGAGATATCTCAGGCGTGGGACCAAAAATGAAATTCGGTTTATACAGTGTGTTTCGTGGTCCTGAATTTTATGACAGATCATTCCATGAGGTCAAGTAGATAATTTTCTACCAGCGGTCTGATGTCAATAATCAGAATGGTTTAAGATCTCAGGGCATTTTGAATTTCAGATTTTCAGAACAGAGAGGTTCCACTTTTATTTTTTTTTAATGTATCGATTTATTTATTTGCAAGCAGAGAGAGAGAGAGAGAATGGGTGCACCAGGGCCTCCAGCCACTGCAAACGAACTCCAGATGCATGTGCCACTTTGTGCATCTGGCTTTACGTGAGCACTGGGGAACTGAACCCAAGTCGCTAGGTTCTGCAGGCAAACACCGTAACCGCTGATCCATCTCTCTAACCCATGTTCTACTTTCACATACAGGTTTGTGGAGAGGCAGGCAGGCAGGCAGGCAGCTAGATGGTAGACAGAAACAGGTAAGATGTCTCAGTGTGGCACCGAGTCAAGACGGTGTGATGGCCTTCAACACACGTGCTTGAATAGACATCTCGATGCCCTTAAAAGCTCTGTGACCTTGGGTTGGTTATTTAACTTCTCTGAGCCTCAGATGTCTTAGACAGAAAAGGGAGAGAATGAGGGCCGACAGGAGAAACGTGTGCCTGGCGCTCAGGAGCAGTGACGTGCAGTCAATTGTGCGAGAATCTGGAGACACAGTGAAGCCCTGGCTGCGTGTCATGCATGGGCTTTACTTCCCTGTCATCTGTTACGAAGCTGCATTAATTATGTTCCGTTATATCACTGTTTTTAATACTCTTGTTTTTAAATTTTATTTACCTATTTAGTTGAGAGAGACAGACAGAAAGGCAGATAAAGAGAATGGATATGGCAGGGCCTCCAACCACTGCAAACAAACCACAGACTCATGTGCCACCTTGTGCATCTGGCTTATGTGGGTCCTAGGGGATCAAACCTGGGTCCTTAGGCTTTACAGGAAAGCTCCTTAACCACTAAGCTATCTCTCCAGCCTTCCATACTGTTTTTTACAAGTAGAATTTGTTTGGTTTTTCTGAGACAGGGTCTTGCTGGCTAGAACTCATGATCCTCTAGCGTCAGCCTTCCAACTGCTGAGATTACAGGCACAGAGCCCATCCTATCTGTTTGCCTCTCTTACACGCACGCTCTCAAATAAATAAATAAAAATTTTAAAAGTACTCAAAAACCAAGCCCAGCCCTGCTCAGGAGCCACTGTTCAGCCCCTGGGACGTGAGCCTCCCAACTGGGCTCATAAGGAACTTTCTGAGGTGCTGTAGCAGACAGCTTCAGGTTCGCTGAGATGAACTTCCAGTCCAGGCACAGTTATAGAGTAAGGGATTCATTGAAGCTTACAGATCCAGGGGAAGTTCCATAATGGCAGAAGAAGCTGTCTGCTTTCACAGGACCAAACACAGAGACAGAAGCACAAGGCACAAGCCAAAAGCCACACAGCACAGCACACTTCAGGAACTCCAGCTAGGCACACTTTGCATATCTTTAGACTGAAATCTCAAACCCACCACTACACCTTAAGACCCGCCCAGTGACATCACCTCCAGCCAGGTGGCTGCAGATGTAAACTACAAACTAATGAAGCACTAAGCATATTGGGGGCCATCTATTGAAACTACCACAGGTGCTGAGTCATAATGAAAACTCAGTCCTGGGGAGAGTCACAAAATGCCGGGGAAATGCCCCTGCCTCCACTCTGTATCTCCAACACGGAGGAGGAGACAGAACCTGAGCCCTCAGCCTCCCCAGCTGGGCTGCAGTGACACTACAGCCAGTCAGCAATGGACTATGAACCTCAGTGCTGCACCAGAACGTGACCTGGAATTCACTATGTAGTCTCAGGGTGGCCTCGAACTCATGGCGATCCTCCTACCTCTTTATCTCCCGAGTGCGGGGATTAAAGGCGTGCGCCACCACGCCTGGCTTGGAGTTCTTTTAAGAGGCTCCCAATTTGCTGTTTCTTGTTACGTTTGTTTGAGACAAAGTCCTGCTGTGTAGCCCAAGTTGGTCTGAAACTTCCTATGCAGATCAGGCTGGCCTTGAATTTGAACAGGATCCTCCTGCCTCGGCCTTCCAAGTGCTGGAGTCACAGGCATGCGCCACTTCACCTGGACCCTGCTTTGTTTTGTTTTTATTATGTGTGGGTGTATGTATGTATGTGTGTATGTATGCGTGCATATGCGTGCATATGTGTGCGTGCGTGTCGTGGAGCACATGTGGAGGTCTGAGGGCCACCTCAGGGTGTTTGTCCTCTCTTCCCACTTTGCTCAAGACAGGGTCTCCCTTCTTGTTTTTGTGCTACATGTGTGTCAGTCTGGGCTCTGCTCCCCATCACCATAGGCAGGCTGGGATTACTGACCCACTTCCGCATCAAGCCTCACATGGATGATGGATGGTGGAGAATTGAACTCAGGCCAGCAGGCTTGCAAGCAACTATCTTTCACTGTTGAGTCATCTCCCCTGTAAGCAGGTGTCTTTAACTGCCAAGTTATCTCCCCCAGCCTTTAATCATTATTTCTTTCTTTCTTTCTTTTTTTGAGACAGGGTCTCAAAATTTGAGGGGGGAGAAGGCCTCTTTTGTTCTTTTGTCTTGCACAAGTTACACATTTAAACAACATAGGAAAATATAAAAATAAAATCCCCTTTCACTCCCCCAAACCTCATACCCCTAACTCTGAGCTGATGTTAACAACTAGTTGTGCACCCTCCTGGAATGTTTTGTGTGAAATTACAGACATTGTGCCTTGTTAAAATTTTTTCTTCTTCTTCTACCATTCTGTCCCCAGAGCCCACCACAATGGCCTGCCCATAGCAGGTATGAAATTCAACATCTGTTACATGTTGGTGAATACAGATGTCAGCCCCCCGCAGACTGATTTGCGGCGAGGAGTTCAGATGGGCTCAGGGATCCTAGTGCCTAGACTTGGAGGAAAAGCTCTTCCCATGAATCCTTCCAGACAGAACTGCTGTTGCGGACATATATCACTTCAGTCTTCAACTGGGTAGGGTTTGCGGGCCAGTGGGGCTGAAAAGAGCAGAAGGCACTGGGGCATGCAAGAAAGGAACAGTTCCTTTGGAAACCTCTGCTAAGAAGTGTCTGCTCCCCGTTGGCCCCGCCCTACCAGTGACTAGCTATCAAGATGAGCCCTGAGAGTTACAACCCCCAACTCCTACTCACTACGAAAGGATGACAGCTGGCCTTGAACTTCAAGCTAAACTGACTTTCAGAGGTTAAGCCTGAGAAGTGGGAAGATTCCCTAATCCGGTATATAAGCAACCTCAAGAAAAATGGGGAGATCTCACATGTGTGTGTGTGTGTCTGTGTTCATATGTATGTGTGTACACGCACATGCTTGCTCATGTGGAGTCCAGACAGGAATGTCCAGTGGCTTCCCCCATTGCATTCCACCTTGTTTACTAAGGCAGGGTCCATTATTTGAACCCAGAACTCAACAAAGGAATGTACCATCATGCCCAAGCTAGACAGACTTTTCAGACTTTTTTGTGTGTGTGGTTTTTCGAGGCATGGTCTCGTTCTCACCCAGGCTGAATTCGCTTTGTTAGTTTCAGGGTAGCCTCAAACTGATGGCGATCCTCCTACCTTGACCTCCTGAGTGCTGGGATTAAAAGCATGCGCCACCACGGCCAGCACTATGGGGTATTTGGGGGGGGGGGCAGGGACAGACCCTTCTTAAAGCAAGCTGGCCTATAATGACAATCTTGCCCTCATGTACACACGTTATAATGTGGACACACATTGACCCAAGAGTCACCTCTTGTTTGTTTTTTGTTTTTTCGAGGTAGGGTCTCTAGCTCAGGCTGACCTGGAATTCACTATGTGATCTCAGGGTGGCCTTGAACTCATGGTGATCCTCTTACCTCAGCCTCCCGAATGCTGGGATTAAAGGCAAGAGCCACCACACCCGGCCTAACAGCGTCACCTCTTAACTAGTCAACCTTTTGTTTGGTAAGCTGTCCAAACAAAAAATCCTTGCTGAGGGACTGACAAGATGGCTTAGCGGTTAAGGTGCTTGCCTGCGAAGCCTAAGGACCCATGTTCGACTCTTCAGATCCCACATAAGCCAGATGCATAAAGGTGAGGCAAGTGCAAGGTCACATATGGCCACTAGGGTGGTGCAAGCGTCTAACATTCGATTGCAGTGGCTGAGGCCCTCGCACACCAGTTATCTACCAATCTATCTTGCACTCTCTAAAGAAAAAAAGATCTTTGCTGAAAGCTTTTTTCTTTTTTTTTTCTTTTTTTTTTTGATTTTTTTCTTTATTAGTTAGTCTTGTATTCAGCAAATACAGACAGTTTGGTACCATTATTAGGCTCATCCGTGACCTACCCCCTCCCCTTGGCCCCTCCTTGTTGAGGTATACGGGTCATGCATTGTGGAGTTAGCCCACAGTTATGGGTAAGCTAAATGTCTCTGGATATCATGACCCAACATGTGGCTCTGACATTCTTTCCGTCCCCTCTTCTGCAAAATTTCCCTGAGCCATGTTGGGTAGCTTTTTTCTTTTCCTTTCTTTTCTTTTTTTTATTTTTGTTTGTTTGTCTCTTTGAGGTCTCACTCTAGCACAGGCTGACCTGGGCTATGTAGTCTCAGGGTGGCCTCGAACTCACGGCGATCCTCCTACCTCTGCCTCCAGAGTGCTGGGATTAGAGGCGCGCACCACCGCGCCCAGGTGAGTGAAAGCTTTTTGACAGGATTACAAACTGAGAAGCAAGTTGTCCCTGCGGAGGAACCAGCAGTACCTGATAACTAAGCCGTGGTCCAGTCAAGCCCAGGCATAGCATGCAGCCATTGAGAAAGGATGGCATGAGGGCTGGAGAGATGACTTAGCAATTAGGGCACTTGCCTGCAAAGCCTAAGGCCCAAGTTTAATTCCCCACTGCCCACATAAAGCCAGATGCACAAAGTGACACATGCATCTGGAGTTCTTTTGCAGTGGCTGGAGGTCCTGGCATGCCCACTAACACACACACACACACACACACTCAATCTCTCTCTTCTATCTCTCTGCTTACAATTAAATGGATACAAATAAATAAAGGATGACATCAACTATCTTGTGTTTACAGGGGAAGATCTCAATGACTTGGGGTTTTTTTTGGGGGGGGGACAGGTGACAAAACAGATGCACAGTATGAGCTCACATACTTAAAATAGGGTCTGGGGGGGAGGGCCTGGGGGGAGATGCGCCTGCATTGAGGCAGGTCTGGTAGGGAAGTCTCCCAAATCAGGGGTCATGAACTGAAATGCATTGAGCCCAACAAAGTAAAGAGCTGGGGTACCAGGAACTTTCCAAGGGAGGGTCTGACCTGCCTCTCCCGCACAATGGCCAACAGACTCAGTGCTGCTGGACCTTTGAATACAGACTTCTACATGAAGATTCCTGATCTGTAAGTGTTGGGGGGAGGGCACATAAATCCAGCATACATCTCTCTCTCTCTCTCGTGTGTGTGTGTGTGTGTGTGTGTGTATGTGTGTGCTATGTAGTATCTGTAGTGTGCAGATGCATGTGGAGGCTAGAGGAGAGTATTGGGAGTCCTCTATCATGTTTACACCTCATTTCCTTGAGGCAGACTTTCTCCTCAATCTGAAGCTGCTGACCAGCAAGCCCTAGTGATTCTCCTGTCTCCAATCCCCTCAAAATTGGCATTTTAATGTTTTTTTAAGTTTTTATTTTTATTTATTAGAGACAGAGAGAGGGAGGGAAAACGAGAGAGAGAGAGAATGAATGGGTGTACCAGGGCCTCTAGCCACTGCAAACAAACTCCAGATGCGTGTGCATCTGGCTTACATGGGACCTGGAGAATCGAACCTGGGTCCTTAGGCTTCGCAGGCAAGCGTCTTAACTGCTAAGCCATCTCTCCAGCCCCAAACTAGCGTTTTAGATACGCATGGCCACACTGGGTTTTTCACATGGGTGCTGGGGATTGGCCTCAGGTCCTCATGCTTGTGTAAACATGGACTCTTTTTTTTTTTTTTTTTTTTTTTTTTTTTTTTTAGGTAGGGTTTCACTCTAGCTCAGGCTGACCTGGAATTCACTATGTAGTCTCAGGGTGGCCTCGAACTCTCGGCAATTCTCCTACCTCTGCCTCCTGAGTGCTGGGATTAAAGGCGTGCACCACCACGCCCGGCCCTAAACATGCACTTTTAACTGCTGAGCCATCTCCCAAATCCAAAGCAAGCAAATCTCAAGGCTGTATCTGCTGGGATGCCACCCATTTTCAACCCTGGCTGTAGACACTCAGACACTCACAGGGAGAGCTGGCTTAAAATATATACATACACACACACACACACACACACACACACACACACATATATATATATATATATATATATATATATATTAATTTATTTATTTACTTACTTGAGAGAAAGAGAGAAAGGCAGATAGAGAGAGAATGACTGTACCAGGGCCTCCAGCCGCTAGCCATGACCTCCAGACACATGCGCCCCCTTGTGCATCTGGCTTTATGTGAGAATTGGAATATCGAACCTGAGTCCTTAGGCTTCGCACACAAGTACCTTAACTGCTGAGCCATCTCTCCAGCCCATACAGCTGGCTTTTTAGGCCTACCTCATCTAACTCCCATGAGTTAGCTCTCAGAAGCCTCAGTTTTTGTTGGTTTTTGTTTTTTAATCTGTAAGGGGAGGGAGTTGGGTTGGACGGTTCCCAGTGTCCCATCCCAGCTCTGGTTGCTTCTAGAGGGTTCATCTTTTGGGGTCACAGTTGGAGTTCCTCGCCCAAGTAGGTTGGAGCAGAGGAGCATGACAGCAGGCAGCTTTACAGGTGTCACTTCTAGGGATTCACTAGTTCCCCACACGCATGCACACATGCATGCATGCACGCATTCAATTAGGGCACGCATGTGTGCTCTGAACCGGGCACCGCACTCAAGTGCTAGGATATAGCATGGAGCAAATGCATGTGGCCATATGCACCCTTCTGGGAGTTCCGGGCCAGCTGGCCATAATGTCCCAGAGCAGCACCAGATAAAGAGAATACGATCCACCCAAGCCACAGAACATCATGCAGCCACCGTCTCAACCCAGAAACGATGGCTTCAGTGAGTCCAAGGCGGGGGGAGGGGGGCAGACAAAGAGCAGCAGCTGCTTTAAGTTAGAGGCTCAGAAAAGTCCCTGGAGCTCCTTCCCATTCCACAGACATAGGTCCATGGGCTGAACTTAACCCCAAAGCAGAGAGCAACACACCTTCCAAACTGTTCATCACCAAGATACACTGATGGCACGCCTTGTCCTGCACTGAGAAGACTTCAGCCCTCTTCCTTTCCCGGGGGGGGGGGGTGGAGCTCACGCCCATTAGCACTCAGTGACTTCAAGTGAAGGGCAGACAAGCTGACACCAGTCATACTTTGATTGATGGACTGGATCCTTCTTGGCACATGCCATCATCATTCCCATCTACAGAGGAGGAACCTGAACCAGAGAGATGGCTCAGCAGTGAAGGCACTTGCCTGCCAAAGCCTAATAACCCAAGTTCGGTTCCCCAGTATGCATGTAAGCCAGATGCACAGAGTAGTGAGTGCATCTGGAGTTTGTTTGCAGTGGTTGGAGGCCCTGGTGTGCCTACATTTTCTCTACCTCCCTCTTTTCAAATAAATAAATAAATAAATAAAAATATGTTTATGGAGGAGGAACCTGGGGCCTGGAAGATAAAAAGTGAAGCCACCAGGCTTCTCTGACAGGACAAATGTAGTGAATGTAAACTGTTTTTAGTGGCAAAACCAGAATCACTAAGTCAGTCCCATGACTTCCCAACAGGCTGCAGTTAGTGGCAAAACCAGAATCACTAAGTCAGTCCCATGACTTCCCAACAGGCTGCAGTTTACATCTGGCCTGACTTTGAAAATAGTGGCTCTTGGGCTGGAGAGATGGCTTAGTGGTTAAGGTGAATGCCAAAGGACCCAGGCTCAATTCCTCAGGACCCACACAAAACCAGATGCACAAGGTGGAGCATGTGTCTGGAGTTCATTTGCAGTGGCCAGAGGCCCTGGCATGTTCAGTTTCTCTCTGCCCCTCTTTTTCTGTCTGTCTGTTTCTCTCTCTCTCTCTCTCTCTCTCTCTCTCTAGTAAAATAAATTTAAAATATGTACATTAAAAAAAGAAGGTTGGAGAGATGGCTCAGTGGTGAAAGTGCTTGCCCACAAAGCCTAAGAACTCATGTTTGAATCTCCAGGTCCCATATAAGCCAGACGCACAGTGACACGAGTGTGCAATGTCGCACATGTGCACAAGAGGGCACACGCATCTGGAGTTCATTCACAGCCACTGAAGGCCCTGGTGTGCCCATTCTCTGTCTCTCTCTCTTTCTCTATTGCTCTAAAAATTAAATAATAAAAAAAAAGAGTGGCTCTTGAGGGTTCCATCCCATTGGTCAGTCTTAACATGTCCCTCCCCCACCAAAAGCCATTTCACCATGCTTAGGTTGACATCCTACAGGGTTTTTCAGGTACCAAGCATTAAGGTCCACGAATGTCCCACCAATTTAATTCCTGTTCCTGGGCGTTAAGTAGGCTAGGGTGCTCTTCAAGGCCTTAGGGACAGTGCCTTGTACTAGACAAGCATGTTAGCAAGTCATCCTCATTCCCCAGCTAACTGGTGGTGTCGGCCCTCATCAAAGGAAACGCCTGTCCAGCTAAGGGCAGGAATGGCCAGCTTAAAAGCCCAGCTGACAGGCACATTGTGTATTTATAGACCAGTGGCAGGAACCAGACCTGGGTCAGAAGTGGGAGTGAATGGCCTTGTGACTAGACTGTTCTTCCGAGTCTTGCCATGAGCTTTTTGTTCCCTAGGTAACCTTTGCAATCAACGAACGCTAACATACATCTCAACACTGAAGCTCCACATGTAAGGAACTCACGGCGGATCTATGCAAAGGGGGATCCAGAGCGGGTTGGGAATGTAAATAACAGAACAGTTAGATGTGTAAAACTAACCAGCCTTGAAGAAGTGTTGTCATGGAAAAATACCACAAGCATGAAGAAATATGCACGACACCATCCGCTGCCACACCTGCAGCTTTTCTAGCCACAGACTCAACCGCCTGTGGACTGAAAACACCCAGGAAAAGCCGGGTGTAGTGGTACAGTGGCGCACGCCTTTAATCCCAGCACTCGGGAGGCAGAGGTAGGAGGATCACCAGTGAGTTCGAAGGCCACCCTGAGACTACGTAGTGAATTCCAGGTCAGCCTGGGCTAGAGTGAGACCCTACCTTGAAAAACCAAAAATAAAAAATAAAAGAAGGAAGGGAGAAAGAAAGAAAGAAAGAAAATGCCCAGGAAAAATATTACATCTGCCCTGAACACAGACTTTTCTTTTTTTTTTTCTCAAGGTAGGGTCTTGCTGTAGCCCAGGCTGACCTGGAATTCACTATGTAGTCTCAAGCTGGCCTCAAATTCACAACAATCCTCCTATCTCCCAAGTGCTGGGATTAAAGGCGTGCACCACCATGCCCGGCTCCAAGCGGACCGACTTTTTCTCACTATTCCCTAAGCAATATAGTCAACAACTGTTACACAGCATGTATATTGATTTAAGGAACCTTGTAAGGATTTCAAGTATACTGGAAGATTTTGTAGGCTGTGTATAAAGACTACACTTTTTATGTAAGGGGTTTATACATCCTTAAAAATGTTGATATCCCAGGGGATCCTGGAAAAACCCTTGCAGATACTGAGGGACAATTTACAGATAATACAGTCAGTTGGTTTTGAAGTACCTATCCATGCATTAAAATTGTTTTTACATATTTATTTGCTAGCAGAGAGGGGTGGAGAGAGAGTAAGAGAATGAGAATGTGAGGGGAATGGGTTTGTCACAAGGCACTTTGCCACTGCACACGAACTCAAATCGATGCACCACTTTGTGCATCTGGCTTTATGTGCGTACTGGGGAATTGAAACCAGACTTTGTAGGGAAGCACCTTTAACTGCTGAGCCATCTCTCCAGCCCCATGCATTTTACAATAGGAAGAAATAACCCAAGGAATGAGGAGATGGCTCAGTTAGTGAGGTGCTTCCCTTGAAAGCATGAGAACCTGAGTTTGATCCCCAGAACCCACATAAAAAAATCTAGAGGTCGTGGCACACACTTGTAATCCCAGTGCTGGGGAAGCAGAGACAGGCAGATCTCTTGGATTCTCTGACCAGTCAATTTAAGCCTACTTGGTGAGTTCTAGACCAGTGAGAGACCCTGTCCCAAAAAATGTGGATAGCATCTGAGGAATAAACACATGAGGTTGTCCTCTGGCCTACACACACACACACACACACATTCACATGCACACACGCATGTATGCTCACTCATGCACACTCACACAAAGGAAATATACCAAAGTGTTAACAGTGGGTAGTGAGATAAAACCAGTCAACTCTAATTTTCTTTTAAAACCTGAATACAGATCTATATTTTAAAAGTTGGGCTAGAGAGATGACTTAGCAGTTAAGCACTTGCCTGTGAAGCCTAAGGACCCCAGTTCGAGGCTGTAATCCCCAGGACCCACATAAGCCAGATGCAAAAGGGAGTGCATACATCTGGAGTTCCTTTGCAGTGGCTGGAGGCCCTGGTGCGCCCATTCTCTCTCCCTCTCTCTCTCTCTCTCCCTCTTTCTCTCTCTGTCACTCTCAAATAAACTAAATAAAAATAAACAAAAAAATTTTAAAGAAAAGATAAGTGGGCTGGAGAGCTAGAGAAATGGCTTAGCAGTTAAGGCATTTGCCTGTGAAGCCAAAGGAGCCAGGTTCGACTCCCCAAGGACACACATAAGCCAGATGCACAAGGGGCGCATGCATCTGGAGTTCATTTGCAGTGGCTAGAGGACCTGGTGTGCCCATTCTCTCTCTCTCTCTCTCCCTCTCTCTCTCTCTCTTTCTCTCTCTCTCAAATAAATAAATAATTTTTGGACTGTAAAGATGGTGCAACAGTTAAAGCCATTTGCTTGCAAAATCTGATGGCCCAGGTTCAATTCCCCAGTTCCATGGAAAGCCAGATGCACAAAGTGGAGCATGCACCTGGAGTTGATCTGAAGGGGTAAGAGGCCCTGATACACCCATTCTCTTTCTATCCCCCCTCCCTGCTTGAAGATAAATAAATTAAAATATTTTAAAGTCATAAGTGGGCAGAGGGCACAGATCAGAGGTAGAGGACTCTTCTAGCATATATGAAGTCCTAAGTTCAATCCCCAGCACCATATTTACTTTTAATATATTTTATTTATAAGAGGGAGGGAGGGAGACAGACAGAGAGAGAGAATGGGTGCGCCAGGGTCTCCAGCCACTGCAAACGAACTCCAGATGCATGCACCTCCTTGTGCTTCTAGTGTACATGGGTCCTGGGGAATCAAACTGGAGTCCTTTGGCTTTGCAGGCAAACACATTAACCACTAAGCCATCTTCTTCAGCCCGCCAGCACCATGTTTAAAAAAGAGAATTATAAGTGCATACATACTTTTTATTCATATGACTGCAAAGTAGAAATTGCTGTTTCTTTTTTAAATTTATTTTTATTTTTATTTATTTACTTGAGAGCGACAGAAAGAGAGAGAAAGAAGCAAAGAGAGAGAGAGAGAGAATGGGCACGCCAAGGCCTCCAGCCACTGCAAATGAACTCCAGACACGTGCGCCCCCTTGTGCATCTGGCTAACGTGAGTCCTGGGGAACTGAGCCTCAAACCCGGGTCCTTAGGCTTCACAGACAAGTGCTTAACTGCTAAGCCAACTCTCCAGCCCAAACTGCTGTTTATTTTTTTAAATTTTTTTGTTTATTATTTTTATTTATTTATTTGAGAGCGACAGACAGAGAGAGAAAGAGGGAGAGGGAGAGAGAGAGAAAGAGAAAGAGAGAGAGAATCGGCACACCAGGGCCTCCAGCCACTGCAAACGAACTCCAGATGCATGTGCCACCTTGTGCATCTGGTATATGTGGGTACTGGGGAATTAAGCCTTGAACCGGGGTCCTCAGGCTTCACAGGCATGCACTTAACTGCTAAGCCATCTCTCCAGCCCCCAAATTGCTGTTTCTTAAAAGGTGGTTTTTAAAATTACTAGTGGCATTTTTTTGGTTTTGTTTTTGGTTCTGAAGATCCAACCCCGAGACTTGCATGTTAAGCACATTGAGTTACACCCCCAGCCCAAGGTGATATTCAAGAAAAGAAACAGAAAAAAAAAAAAAAAAAAAAGACACAGCGCATGTGGGAAGCTACCCTCTCCTGGAACATTTCCACTGTCCAGAGATACCGTCTCCGTAAGACAAAATAGTGTTTCTCGCACTTCTCACTAAACCCATCGCTGCTCAGAGGCAGAATGTGGCAGATCAACAGGTTCCTCGGTGGTTTTCTTAACCTGCCAACTTCTGCTTAAGGGATCTGAGGGTTTCTAGGGGAACATGTCCCAAGAATGGGGCTCTGAATGGGTCCAAGAAGCCATGTAGCACAATGAGAGCCTGTCAATTCTCATTTGGCAAAAAAAAAAAAAAAAAAAAATTTAATTACCTTGTGGGAAAGGAAATTGACTCCCAGTTAGGGTCCCGGTGATTTCACCAGGGTAGAATCAGATCCAACGACAAGGCTCAGCAGCTCTCCGCCTTGGCACAGAGGATAGTTAAGCAATCTTTTACTACTCAGAACCTCTGCTCAAAACAGGACCTGCAGCCGAGCGTGGTGGTGGCGCATGCTTCTAATCCCAGCACTCAGGAGGCAGAGGTAGTAGGACTGCTGTGAGTTCAAGGCCACCCTGAGACTACATAGTGAATTCCAGCTCAGCCTGGGCTAGAGTGAAACCCTACCTCGAGAAAAAATTTTAAAAAAAGCAAACAAAAAATAGGACCTCCTTCCCCACAAGCAAGATTATAATTTTTTTTCTATTTAGAATTTTCCAAATAGTTAACAGTAAACTTGTAATTTCAAAAGTCCTCTTTTTTTTTTTTTCTTTTTCCAGGTAGGGTCTCACTCTAGCCCAGGCTGACCTAGAATTCACTCTGTATTCTCAGGGTGGCCTTGAACTCATGGCAATCCTCCTGCCTCTGCCTCCTGAGTGCTAGAATTAAAGATGTGTGCCACCATGCCTGGCTTGCAAATAAATAACTGAAAAAAAATGTATTTCTTAAAACTGGGTGCAGCCATACATGTCTGTAATGCCAAACATGGTGGGGAGAGGGGGAGACTGGCTGTAGAATCAGTGGGCTTGTTGCCCAGAAAAAAAAAAAAAAAAAGGCAACTCCAGGTTGAAGAGAGAGCCTGTCTCAAGGAAGTACGCAGATGAACAACAGAGAAGAGCACTGTGGTAGTTTGAATGTGTGTCCCCCATCGACTGAGGTGTTTTATTATTATTATTTATTAAAGCTTGAAACTTGGATCTCCAGCCACCTGCCTGGAGATGTCAGTGGGGGCGAATCCTGGGGATCCAGAGCTAAGGTATATTTGGGGGTGAATCTGATTTCCAACCCAAAGATACGCAGAGCAGCCTGAGCTCTGGCCGGGTCCCTGCTGTTTGCTGACAGTTTTGTGCTTGCTGCTTTTGATGTTTGCTGGCTGCCACTGGTTTCTCTCTGCTTGGGTGAAACTTCCCCTGGATCTGTAAGTTTGAAATAAATCCCTTCCTCCCATAAACTGTGCTTGGTTTGGATGTTCATCCCAGCAACGTGGAGCTGACTCCAACAGACACCCAAAGCTAGCCGCTGCAGGACCTGCCATCCCATGCCCTGCCACCCCACCACACTGGGGTTTGATACATGTTCCCCACCCCCACCCCCTAAATCCGGGCTGGCCTGGAACTTGCTGCTAATTAAATTAACCTCCAGAGCTTAGCCAAAAAAAACCAAAGCAAGAGCTAGGGAGACGGCTCTGTAGGTAAAGTACCTGCCTCATTAGAATGAAGATCCCAGTTCAGTCTCCAGTACCTAGGTAAAATGCCACATGGTGGTGCATGCCTATAATCCCAGCACCAGGGAGGCAGAGACAACAGGCTTGGTAGCTAGCCAGTCCAGTCTCAGTGGTGAGCTCCTGGCCAATATAAGACCCTGTCTCAAAAGAAAGAAAGAAAGAAAGAAAGAAAGAAAGGAGGGAGGGAGGGAGGGAGGGAGGGAGGGAGGGAGGAAAGAAAGAAAGAAAGAAAGAAAGAAAGAAAGAAAGAAAGAAAGAAAGAAAGAAAGAAAGAAAGAAGGAAATGGTGGCAGCCGGGCGAGGTGGCGCACACCTTTAATCCCAGAACTCAGGAGGCAGAGGTAGGAGGACTGCCGTGAGTACAAGGCCACCCTGAAACTACATAGTGAATTCCAGGTCAGCCTGAGCTAGAGACCCTATGTCAAAAAACAAAAACTAGGGCTGGAGAGATGGCTTAGCAGTTAAGCGCTTGCCTGTGAAGCCCAAGGACCCCGGTTCGAGGCTCGATTCCTCAGTACCCACGTTAGCCAGATGCACAAGGGGGGCGCACGCATCTGGAGCTTCTAGAGTTCGTTTTCAGTGGCTGGAGGTCCTGGTGCACCCATTCTGTCTCTCTCTATATATATCTCTGCCTTTCTCTCTGTGTCTGTTGCTCTCAAATATATAAATAAATAATGAACAAAAAATTTTTTAAAAACTACTAAAAAGATAAAATAAAGGTGGACAGCATAGCTGAGGAGCACCACCAGATGCTGTTCTCTGGCCTTCATATGCAGGCACGCCTGCACACAGACATGCATGTACACACACGTGTATACCAGAAGAGAGGAAAGAAGCTTAACATGGCTCCCAGGTCACTTCATCTAAGAGCTCCAAGTCACCACGGCCTCTCCCTGAGGAGGGAAGCCCAGGCTACAGGAAGGGGCTCTAATGGACAGCCCCAGCTATCTCCCAGTATCAACAGCCAGGCATATTAGCCAAGACTCCCCTTCCTCCCTCCCTAGCCACCCCAAAGCAGAAACCGTGTGTTTCTAACCATTCCTTGAAAAGATTCCCAACCCTCAGCATGCATGACCATAATCAAATAGGTGTCGAAGCTACTAAGTTTTGGAGTGATTTATTACATAGCAATCATAACCAGACACACGTTATATGCTCACTGCCTGTCTCTTCCTGCTAAAATACAGGTTCTATGACAGCTGGGGTTTCTAGGCCTTGGCCCTTTCTGTCTCCCCAGTGTCTTGCAATCAGTAAGCACGCACTAATTATTAGTTTAAGGACGGAGTGTGGCTCAATGATAGAGTACTTGCCTAGCATGCTTGAAACCCTAGGGCCATCCCTAGCACCACAAAATAATAATAATAATAGATAGATAGATACATAATAGATAGAAAGATGATAGATAGATAGATAGATCTGAATAGTAATAGATGAGTCAGAGAAAGAAGCTGAGTGGGAAATAAGCACTCTTGCCCAGGCGTGGTGGCGCACGGCTTTAGGCTTTAATCCCAACACTTGGGAGGCTGAGATAGAAGGATCGCTGCGAGTTTGAGGGTAGCCTGAGACTACATAGTGAATTCCAGGTCAGCCTGGGCTAGAGTGAGACTTTACCTTAAAAAACCAATCGCACACACCACCACCACCACCACCAACAACAACAACAACAAAAACTCTTGCATAGTTTCTGACTGATTTCACATACCCAGAACATAGTTGTGCACCAAGGGACCAGCAAGTCACCAGAGGCTAAGACAGCACAGGGTGGCTCAACGAGCTTGTAAAAACCCTGTCATGCGAACCTGAGTGATGAGGAGGAGGAGGGAGAAACAGAAGCCTGATCCCTTCTCATCTGCGAGGTGGAGGGAAGTTGACTTTTTACAACCTAGAGGTGTGATGGCTGACATCTGGCATTTAATTGTCCCCCACGGGAGCTGTTTCTGCATCCAAAGCTCAGGCGCTTGCACGCGTGTGGCCTCTCACTAGGCAAATGTGTGACTGCAGACAGGGACCATGTGGCTGGAAGGCTACCACGGTCCTTCACATCTGTCCTCTTCCCGGGGTTCTTCCCCAGCAGCTGTCCTCCGGTTCCGGCGGGCTCCCTCCCCTGCCGAGGAGGTGTCCTGGGCTCTGGAAAGCAAACCTGGCAGGACTCAGCGAGCCGGCTGGAAGGGCAGCCTAAGGGATGCACCTCTAGGTTTAACCACTTAATCCCCAAAGTACCTGCCAAGAACCAGTTAGCGAGTCAGGCTGGCGGGCCAGCTGGTCATTAGTTCATTAAAGCAGGCTTCTGGCAGCCCATTATCTTTCTTGCCGCTGACCACACTGCCTCTAGGGCCCCCGCAGAGTCCCCCTTTCTCCCCTTCTTCTGGTCCCCAGGCAAGATGCTGTCCTCCCTTAGCCACCTCTCCCAGGCAGATTCTTGGGCTCCGGTTCTCTCTCTCCCTCTTCACGCCTCCCCCCGCCCCTCCTTTGCCTGCCCCGGCTCATCATAAGGCATCTTTTGTTTCTCTCCCAGTATCTCTGAGCAGTGGCTGCTTAAATCACTCCCATCCTCCTGCAGGCCTCCCCAGCCTCCTAGGAGCCCCCACCCTGCCCCCACTGCTTCAGTCTGAAAGGGAATCTCCCTACTGCGGGAATTTATTGCAACCCTCTCTCCCCCCACCCAACCCTGTTAGCTTACCCTACTGCCCCTCCTCCACTGCAGCTCCCAAGTCATAAGTGGGGGTGGTCATGGGGTGCTGCGTGTTCTCAGAGCCGGAAACGCCACTTTCTGTTGAGAATTTGGGAAGCGTCAGGTGGACACTCTGCCTCAGTTTCCCATTTGAAATAGTAAGAACAACACTAAGTATTTTGAGTTGCATGAACTAAGAGCTGGGCCCCATACTGGACACTTGTTTTGTGTGTGTCTGTTTGTGTCTGACTGTGTGTGGACACATATTGTGGGGGGGGGGGGCATGTGGAGGCCAGATATCAACCTCAGGTGTCTTTCTCAATTGCGTTTCCACCATATATATATATATATATTTTTTTTTTTTTTTGAGGCAGGGTCTCTCACTGAACTCGGGACTCCGACTCATCAATTTGGCTAGACTAGCTTGCCAGCAAGTCTTGGGGAGTTTCTTGTCTCCACCTCCCCAGTGGTGGGTTCACTTTATGTGGATGGTGGGCACAGCAACTATTTTACCCACTGAGCCATCTCCCCGGTCCACACTGGACACTTTTAGGTTTTTTTTTAATATTTTTTGTTATTTTTATTAATTTATTTGAGAGCGACAGACAGAGAGAAAGAGGCAGATAGAGAGAGGGAGAGAGAATGGGCGCGCCAGGGCCTCCAGCCACTGCAAACGAACTCCAGACACGTGCGCCCCCTTGTGCATCTGGCTAACGTGGGTCCTGGGGAGTCGAGCCTCGAACCGGTGTCCTTAGGCTTCACAGGCAAGCGCTTAACCGCTAACCCATCTCTCCAGCCCCACACTGGACACTTTTAAATGTATGCTCTCTTAGCATCATCCCAACAGTCCTGATGTGTAACAGTAGAGGTGGGTTCAGTGAGGCAATGGCTCTCACTCAGCAAAGGCCACGCTAGAGACATAACCCAAGGACCTTCTGCACGCCACTGAGCTACACCCACATCCTGGCTGGGCACTTGAATCCAGGTGCTTCTGGTCCCTAACCCCATGCTCTTAACTAGTAGGACCATCCTAAGAGAGTAAGAAGGGCATGGGTTTGCCAGCAATGACCACAGTAAAATGTTGTCTACACTGGGAAAAAGATATGTTAATTGTAATTGTCATGACAGCTCACATTCATAACGTTTTTTCATTTTGTTTATCTGAGAGGGGGGGAAGGGAGGGAGAATATGGGCACGCCAGGGCCTCCAGCCAAAGCAAATGAACTCCAGACGCATGTGCCACCTTGTGCATCTGGATTACATGGGTCCTGGGGAATTGAACCTGGGTCCTTTGGCTTTGCAGGCAAATGCCTTAAGTGCTAAGCCGTCTCTCCAGCCATACTTTTTCCTTTTTTTTTTTTTTGGTGTCCAGAGTGGATCGAGGGACTTGTGTGTGTGTGTGTGAGGCACAAGCTCTACAAGTAAGCCATGGCCCCTTTAGTCCTAGTCTTTACACCTCTGAAGCAGTAAGTACAGTTCATTTAACCCTCCTAGCAACACCTGTGCATTAAGCCATTACTGTTCCCGTTTTACATAAAGGGAGTGTCAGAGTTCTGTCTCTTTCTTTCTTTTTTAAGGTAGGGTTCCACCCTAGCCCAGGCTGACCTGGAATTCACTAGGTAGCCTCAGGGTGGCTTCGAACTCATGGCGATCCTCCTACCTCTGCCTCCGGAGTGCTGGGATTAAAGACGTGCGCCACCACGGCCGGCTCTTTTTTTTTTTTTTTTTTTTTTTAAAGTAACTCCCGAGTTAAATGTTGCTGGTTTAGAGTTGGAGCACAGGAAGTTTGTTAGCTCCACGAATCCTGCACATAGCTAAGTTTCCCCTCAACACATAAACTTGGCAGTGGTGGGCCCCCCCAACCTCTAATTTGGCTGACCTAGCTTCCCTGAGATACAATCGCATTCCCCCAACCTATAAAAACTGGTAATGGCCCCGCGTCCAGCACCGAACTCAAAAGTGTTTCTCCAATTTCCTTTCACTTCGGACCAATTTAGGGGAGCTGGGAAAAGACAGGCTCTCCAAATTGAGCCACAGGCTGCATGCAGGTGCTCTGTGGTCAGGTCAAGGGGTTGGTGGGGGGAGGGAACTGGATCCAGGCTGGGATGGGAAGCCCAAGCCAGGAGAACCCCGACGGGGGGCGCAGGAAGGAGAAGGTGTTGCCAGGATCCCCAGGGCATCAGCGGTGTCTCTAAGAAGAAACCAGAGGAAAGCGCTTGGAGCATGCAGGGGTCTGGATGCTGGCGACCCGAGAATGCTGGAGGGTGTGGCCGCTAGGGACTCCTCAGCCGGACACAACAGGTGGGGGTGGGGGAGGGAGAGGTGTCCTCGGCCAGGACTACTTCTGGGCCACAAGCAGAGGCAGGGAGGGAAGGAAGGGAATTAATTCTAAGGCGACAGTTACCTGCTCCCTGTCCTCACCCACACGGCTTCACGACAAGAAAATCCTCTCCACTCCCCGCTCTGCCACCAACTCCCCCCAACTTCTAGCCAGCGCAGCGCGCAGACCCGCACCCCCAGGTCTTCCTAGCGCGCGCGCGGGACTCTTGAACCTCACGGGTACAGGCGCCTTATCCCGCCCTGGACCCCCAGGGAGTCTCCTGCCTCCTGCGAGGGGCGCCAGGGCGCCCCAGTCCTCCTGGTCCGCAAAGAGCACTCCTGACGTGCCAGCCTGAACCCCAAGACGCAAGAAACCCGTGTCCCAGCCCCTCCGGGTTTCGACTAAATTTCTCTCCCTTCCCTTTCTTCCGATTCACTTTCCGCATCTACAACCTGTTCTCCCACCCGGGTTCTGTCTCTTTTTAATTGCCCTTAACCCGCTTTTCCCACTCCACTGGCTGGCTGCCTGTTTCTCTTTTCCTTCCCCCCCTCTCTGGTCCTCTTTCGGTCTCTTCCCAAATCCCTCGCTTCGGGTTTCAAAGTCCGTCGTTCCACACCGCGAAGTCACTCCCAGGCCCCCCCAGGACTCGCAGCCTTACTTTAGCGCCCCTGGCCAGGATGAGGGTGGGGGGGGGGGACGGGGAGGAGTGGAGACGACCACCAGCGCCCTGGAGTCAGGTACACTGTAACCCCCCAAAGCGACACTGCTTTTCGCCAGCGCCCCGGCCCACGCGACATCTGTCGCCCGCGCTCCCGGCTCACACCCCGCTCACCCCCGCAGCTCCCGGGGCGCTGCCACCGCCGCCGCCCCCCCCCCACGCTCCGGCTGCCGCCTCGCCCGCGGGCGCCGCGCCAGCTTCCCGAGGTGTCTGCGCTCCGAGACTGGCTCGCCCCGGGGGGGGGGATCGGAGCACGCGCGCGGCCTCCGTGGGCCGCGGCGTCCCGGTGCTTCCGACCACCTCACTTTCGGCTCCACTCCTGATGGTCAACCTGTTTCTCTCCATCCGCACAGTCTGCACAGCCTCTCTACCCCAGATCCTGGAAGGCTGTCCTTATCTACACTTCTGTTCCCCCGCCCCCCCCCCACTCGCCTACCATAGTGCCAGGTCCACGGCTCACCAACACCCCGAAGACCTACCTAGCACCTTTCTGTCATTGGTAACTAACACGACACTCAATGCCCACTTCCCACCAGCAGCAGCGCCTTGCAAACAACAGGCTGTCGACACATCCCCACCCTTACCTGCGTAGCACCCACAAGGAGCTCAAGAATGCTTTCTCATTAAGGCTTCCCCTAGGAACGTCCCCGAGAGCTTCCCCAGGCCACCCCTCCTTTCCAGGACAACTCCCCATCGCTGCTACAAGAGGTGACAGGAGGCCAAGCTCCCTCCGGACACATCTCCATAAGCGCTACAAACTTGTCACTGCGGAGGAAAACTGCACTGTGTGGGCCTGACGGGACAAACTCGAGACCCATCCAGCCATAAACTTCCCAGTGAGAAGTTGGGAGGTGAGCTGGAGGGACAAAGAACGGGGAACCGCAGACTGGGAAAAGTGACACTTTGAGGGAAGGGACTGGGAGAGCTGAGGCGATGGAGACCGTTGGGTATGGCAGGCTGTTTGGAAGGAAGGGACTTTGGGACGTGCGGAGACACCCCCCCCCCCCATGCATAGGATGTTTGTGTTGCTCATAGTCACATTCTCTTAGTACACGATTTTATTTGCATGGTGTATTTGCTTGTGGCACTGATGGTGATGGTGGAGGCTGAAGTCCGTCCAAAGCCACTCGGCACTGGAGCGACTGACGAGAGAGAGAGAGAGAGAGAGAGAGAGAGAGAGAGAGAGAGAGAGAGAGAAAGCAAGCAAGCAAGCAGGAAGAGAGCAAGAGAAGAAAAGGAGGGCAGAGAGAAGGGGAGGAGGTGGGAAAGAAGGAGAGAAGACAGAGAAGGGGAGGGGAAGATGAAGGACAAAGTAGAAGAGAAAGAAGGAGAGAAGGGGAGGAGAAAGGACAGAAGGATGGAAAGAAGGAAGGAAGGAAAGGAAGGATGGGGAGAAGGAAGGAAGAAGAGAACAGAGAAGAGACAAGAAGGAAGGAGTGGAAGGGAAAGAAGAAAGGAAGAAGGAGAGAGGAGAAGGAGGGAGGAAGGAAATGACAGAAGGATGAGAAAAAGGAAGGAGGGAAGGAAGGAAAGAACAGAGAGAAGGGGGAAGGAGAAGAAGGAAGGAAGGAGGAGAAGGGGAGGAGGAAGGAAGGAAGGAAAGAAGGGGAGAAGGAAGAAGAGAGGAGCTGACACCTAGAAGGAGGGATGGGGACTGGGTATAGAAAGCAGGCGGGACGCTCCTAGCAAGAGGAGGGAGCCGGAGGGACAGGAAGGGAAGCCAGCCTCGCCAGGGTCCCCGGCCAGCAGCGTCCCCAGTCGCCGCGCCCAGGCTCCCCGCCCCACCCCACCCGCACCCCCAACCCCCACCTTTCGCTCGCCGCCGTTACCTGTTGCTCGATCCGGCTGGGTCTCGGCTCCGGGCCCCCCCCACCGACCAAGAAGCCCTCCTCCCGCGTTCCTACAAGTTGCGCCTGCCGAGCAGCCAGGCCGCCAGCGCCGCCACCTGCGCGGCCGCGCACAGCCAGGGCCAGTAGGTGGAGAGCGCGCGGGGCGCCGGCGCAGGCGCAGGCGCAGGCGCCGTCCGGGTCCGGGTCCGGGTCCGCGCGCCGCGGCGCCTCCGCATGGTTCGCTGGTGCAGCTCGTCTCCCAGCGCCTTGAGCCGGGCGGCCGTGAGCTGAGCGGCCGACGAGCGCAGCCCCAGGCGGCCGGCGCTGCAGGCGCACACGGCCGGGGGCCCGCGGCCGCGGTGCAGGGGACACGGGCACATGCTGATGCCGATGCTGCGGATGCGGATGCTGCGGATGCTGCCGGGGCGCGCGCGCGGGCTCCTCCGCTCCTCTCCGCTGCGCTCGGCTCTGGCGCGCGCTCCGGCCTGAGCTCGCCTGGGCTCGCCTCGCCCCGCCTGGGGCCTCGGGGCGCTTGCTTCTCTCCGCTTTTCGCCCGCGCTCCAGCCGCCCCGGGGAGACCCTCCCCTGGACACCCAAGTTTCTCCTTGTGTTGTGCGTTTGTTGTGCTGACGGCGCTATTATTAATTAAAGTGTCACATGGTGGAGGGGGGCGGGGAGGGGGGTTACATCATCCGGCCCCCGGGGTGGGGGGGGTTGGGGGGGCGGCGGCTGCAGGCAGAAGAAACCGAGAGGTAACTTTTAACCCTAGCAGCTCCGGCTTGGAGACAGAGAGAGAGAGAGAGAGAGAGATGCACCGCCGTGCGTGGAGATGACCTGGGCTTTGGGGATGGGGAGGGCAGTCGCTGGGAGTAGGACCCCCCACACACACACACACACCCAGCGGAGGCCCGGAGCACCAGCGAAGAAGGTCTTTTCACCCCGTCCAGAAGGCAGCCTCCATCCAGTTCTGATTTGGCCAGGCGAGCAAGCTTGTGTGCCAGTTGGGGATGAACGGATAGCGAATTCGGTTTGCATTATTTAGAAAAAAAAAAATAGTACGAAGCTGTTGTTTTGTTGGGATGGAGGTGGAGGGGGTGCGGTTGTGCATTCGAAACCTTTCCGAAGGGCCAGATTGAATCCGACTTTGCCTGGGGGGTGGGGGGAGCTCATTTGGCACCTGTCGGATTTCGGCTGCGAGCAGCAAGCACATCTGACTGAAGTCCCTACCCCACTTCTGGGCTTGGTGGCGGGGCGGACTGGCCCTTGGAAGTGAGGTCCAGCGCTGGAGGAATCGGACTTGAGATCACGTGGGACAAGGACGCACTCAGAAAACCCTCACAAGGGGCTCTCTAGAAAAGGGCTTCCTTTTGCCCGTTTTCTGTGTGAATATTATTTTCCTAACAGGGTTGTAGTTTATAGTGGCCATCCTAATTTAATGCACAGTGAAGGTCTATAAAAGGTCTGAAGGTGGTAGGGAGCTGGCAGCCCCGTTTGTCTGCAGACTGGAACTCTACAGTTGTTCTGGGAGACGGCAGTTGTAGAAGGTGGCTCTGGGGATTCTTGGAGGTGGCAGAGACTGAGACCTCTAATGTTAAATCCGCCTGGATTTGGATAGCTTGGGGGTTCAGATGTGGAGTTGCTGCCCCAAGCCATGATCTGGTAGCTTAGTGGGAAAGTTTCTATTCTCTCCTTCCCACCTGCAGGATATGCTTTGAGGCCTGGTGAATCCTTGGGTCCCTTGGAACAGATTATTCACGGCCAAGAACAGAATGCTGACTGTGGCTGACAGCGCTGTGGATGTGGAGGCGAGAGGATGGCCCCACATCCAGCCAGCCTCGTTTACAAAGCAAGTTCCAGGCCAGCCACGGATTGGTAGGGACAACCCCACATTTAGAACAAAACAACAAAAGGATCATGAACTTACTTTCTCCCCCCCCCCCTTTTACACATGGTCTCCATATGTAGCCCATACTGGCCTCAAACTCAAGACCCTCCTACCTCAGCCTTAGTTGCAAGGTGGACAGGCACGCACCCCCACGGCCAGCCTGAACGTGACCCTTGAGCAGCATTTGTAGTATCCCCCTTGGGTGGCAGCATGGCGTGAACAGTGTCAGGACTCAGACTGCAGCGGAGCCCCTGCCCCTCTCCCTGACAGTCGCCAACGCTGAGCACCCTTAAGTCAGTTACCAGGCCACAGCCCTGGCCTGCGCTGTCTTAACTGTGGACCCAGGAGCACTGGTACTGCCCTGCAGTCAAGATGAGGAAACTGAGGCCCACGTAGATGAGTGGGACGTGAAGCTGGGACCCAAGCTAGGGCAGCCAGCAGCAGGCACTGTGCTTTTAGCCGTGGTTTTACACTGCGCCCTGTATTCCGGGGATAACAGTACTCCCTCCTAGGACCCACCGAGGCTAAATACAAGAAGTGTGTGCGCCAAGCACCTGGCATGCAGTGGGCCCTGGATAAACCTTGGTTCCCTTCGCTTCTGGCCAGACCCACTTCCCCATCTCCTGGGACTCCCTCCTTAATCCCTCTGTCTTTGCAGAGGAGGCCTGATCCATCGCCCAAGTGTAGCGTTCCAAGAATGAAGATACAGTGTCTATTTAAAAAGCCCTTTGGATTTAAATTGGACACCCCCTCCTCTTTTTAATCTGCACGCTTTTAACGGCTCACTTCATGGACATTAATTTTAATGGGACGATTATTACCCTGTTTGGAAGCCTGCCCCTCGAAAGGCTGGGCTTGCAAGGTGGCGCTGGGTCGGGTCCCAGCAGCTTGGATGTTTTCTATAGCAGAGAATACAGCTTTGGCCACGGGGATGTGCCGTGCAGCCGAGGGAGAGGAAACGGGGGTGATGGAAACATGGGGAATGAGGGAAGACTTCTGTCCAGCCAACAATGAGTCTTGAGGCCCTGAAATTTAGTCACACTAGAGTTATTCTGCCCTCTCCCTCTGTGGAGTTGCTGGGGAGCTTGGCCTTGAGATGTGTTTGAAGACTCTATTTCTTCATGGTGAAAAATAATAGGAATACAAATAAGGTCATGCTGGTAACCTTCGAGCATGGTGTCTAGTGTGTGTATGTGTGTGTGAGAGAGAGTACAAGCTATCTCAGTGCACACGCAGAGGCAAGAGGATGATCTCTGGGTTGGTCCTCCCCTTTCATCTCATATTGACCCAGGGTTTTTCTTTGTTCCTCATCTATTTCTCTGTGACCTTCCTGTCTCCACCTCCCTTCTCATGGTAGGCACACTGAGATGACAGAAGCCTACTACACCTTCCAGCTTTTACATGGGGTCTGGGGATCAGAACTCAGGTACCCAAAGCTAAGTGCCAAGCACTTTACCCGCTAAGCCATCTCCCAGGCCCAGCCCATACTGTTAAGATTTTAAAGTGGCCTGGGCTGGGTGGTATAGGCCCGTAATCCCAGCTATTCAGGACACTGAGACAGAGAACACAAGGCTTTCCAGGGCTACAGAGGGAGCTCAAGGCCAGCCTGAGCAACTTAGTGAGAACTTGTCTCAAACCAAAAAGTATGAAGAGAGCTGGGGACATAGCTCAAAAGTAGAGCACTTGCCTAGTATGCATGAGGAGAATTTTACAGCGAATCCTGTAACTAACTGTTAAATGGTATCCTCCAAAGACTATTGGGGCTGTGCACCCTCAAATATGCACCATCCCTCTGTCATGAGTCAGTTCTGTCACTGGTGTTAAGCATTGCTCAGAAACAAATTCTGGGGATGAGTAGCACAACACTCCAAACACAAAAAAATTAAATATTTGTATTTATTTATTTGCAAGCAGAGAGAGAGACAGAGAGAGAATGGGCATACCCAACGCCTGTAGCCACTGCAAATGAACTCCAGATGCACGTGCTACCTTTGTGCATCTGGCTTTACATGGGTACTGGGGAAATCAAACCAGGGTCCTTTGACATTGCAGGTAAGGGCCTTAACCACTAAGCAATCTCTCCAGCCCTGAAACAAATTTTTGCTAGTGTGTGTCAGGCTCTGGGTTGGAACCCCAGGACCACACACAGAGAGTTTTCACATTCATGTTTGATTTTGCAAACACTTGTAGAGGGCTTGCTTTGTGCCAGGTACTATTTTGAGTGCCTTTGATATATTAATTCATTTAGTCCTCCTAGTATCCTGGGAGAAGGCATATGAAAGTATTAGTCCAATAGTATAGGTGAAAAAAATAAGGCAGTGGGCTGAAGAGATGGCTTAGTGGTTAAGGCACTTGCCTGCAAAACCACAGGACCCAGGTTTGATTCCCCAGGACCCACGTAAGCCAGATGCACAAGGAGGCACACGCGTCTGGAGTTCCTTTACAGTGACTGGAGGCCCTGGCATGCACCCATTCTCTCCCCCCCCACTCCCTCTCTACCTGCCTATTTCTTTATCTCTCTCAAGTAAATAAATAAAAAAATATTTTAAAAATGAGATAGAGTGTTTATGTAAATTAACCAAGATCATCCTATCTGGCCCCAAATTTGCATGTTTTTCTAAACATGAGCACAAACTTTCTTTTATCTGGATAGGATGTTGCATACTTATAATCCCAGCACCAGGAGGACCAGTTGTGAATTCAAGGCCAGCTTGGGCTACATGAGTTTGAAGCGAACCTTGGCAACATAGGAAGACCCTAGAAGGAACAGAAGGAGGAGAGAGAGGGGAGGGTGCTATTTAGAAAAAAGTTCATGGAAATCCAATTAATTAGTCAAAACAACAACAACAAAAAAAAAAACCCTTGCCAGGCTTGGTGGTGCATGCTTTTAATCTCAGCACTTGGGATGAAGAGGCAGGAGGCTCGCAGTGAGTTTGAGGCCACCCTGAGACGACATAGTGAATTCCAGGTCAGCCTAGGCCAGAGTGAGACCCTACCTCAAAATAAATAAATAAATAAATAAAAACAACAAAAAACACTTTCCTGACAATTACGAGGAAGTGCAAACTCTCTCAGGTACAGGGAAGAAGACATTCTATAGTTTGTAAAGGTTTCCTCTTGCTTAAACAAATTCTGTGCTGGGCACATTGTACTTGGTAAATACTTGTTGAAACAAAGACTGACTGGCTGAATGACTGAATTAGTGGATATCTCACTGATGGAATGAAGAATAAATGAATGGAGGAATGACTGAGTGACTGACTGAATGAATGAATAAAAAGTAAGCATTCTAATCTGGCTTTTTCTCTTTCAAATGTACAATGATACACATGAAATTGTTATAATCAATAATACGATAGCATGTATAAACATACATTTCTTGCTCTGAATCATCCTCTTACCTCTTAGAGAAATCAACACAAGAGTTTTGAACTGGGAGAGGTTAGGTATTTCTATTCTTTAATTAAAACATTATTTACCCATCCTGGTGTTTGGGACCCTGAGAGCCTCTCCTCGTCATGTGGCTGGTTGGAGATAAGTGAATGAGCAGCTGTCGCCTCCTCCAAACAGCTGTGTTTCCTGGAGCTATGTATCAATGCCAAGGCCGGGTCTGATGCCAGGCGTCGGCTTGGAGAACCACAGAGTTCTTGAACCAAAGTTAGTTATAACAGGGTGATGTGACATTCAGAGTCTACAAGAGCTGGGTTTGAAGCACTGCACCCCAGCCACCGTGCATGACAGCAGGGTCCTTTGCCGAGTTTTCACTTTTCTGCACCTTGAGTTTCCCCATCTGTAGATTGGGGATGAAATCTAAATCTTATCATTGGGCTTGCTGTGAGGACTAAAAAAAAAAAAAAGAATGTATGCCACGTATTTGGCACTAATAAATCTAACTTGTGGTCTTTGATGGTGTCTTGGGATTATTAAGTACCCACTTAAGAAACAAAATAAGGACGCTGACCCAAACCCACTGGGAAAACAAAGAGATTCACATGTCACCAGGCCCAAGATTCAATTACATCACTGAGGAAAGTCTCCTCCATCCAACAGCCCTGGCCCAGAATGCGCTCATCTCTCAGGTGTACCCTATTAACCCTGCCATACCTGAGAAGATGGAGTAACCCTTTCTCCAGAGCCCTCCTAATGATCCATCTGATACCTCCCCCGAGGAGCTTGTGAACAAAGAAGGTCCACGGGGGTGGAGGGGGGGGAAGAAGGGAGGAAAAAAATTAACCAGTCCACCACAATTATAGTCTCACCTATGCTTAGGAGAAAAGGGTAAACCTTACTTAAATCAAGCCTGATTCTTTGGTTAGGAATCGCAAGACATAGGGCTGATTAAGTATGCACCCCTGCTGAGCAAATTCAGATACGTGGTCCTTGGCTTAGGCTACAGATGCCACACAGAAGGCGACTGAGTTTAGCTTAAAGTCGCTTGTCTTGAAGTTAAGACTGATGAGGATGGCAGTGAGGGCGAATGCTACGGAGTGGTTTGGCAGATGGGGACAAAACTGAATGTACGAACACTGACCCGCTGACTCCGTGACGAGTTATTCACTGTAGGCCACTGCTTCGCAGCCTGGGACAGTGCTGCTCCCTGTGTGACACTTGGCAAGGATTCATTGTCAGGACTGAAGGGCATATCGGCATCTAGTGTGTGGAGGGCAAAAATACCACGGAGTGCCCTACAGATAAAAAGGAACTACGTGGCTTAGCACGTCAACATGTTGGGTGTGAGGACCTTGCCTTAGACTATCAGACAAGATCTGGCGCATTCAGGGTGGTATGGCCGAAGACTTGCCTTAGACTATGGCTTAGTATGTATTTCCACATATAAAGTTCCATCCAATTTCAATGAGACAAACTTGTATTATTGACTTGACAAATTCAAAGCGGGTTGGCGCACTGCAGCCTGTGCCTATCTGGCCTTCTGCCTCCTTTTATGATTGTTTTATTGCAATATAGTCATACTCGTTCATTTATGCATCATATCTGGATGTGTCTGAACTACCATGACAGAGCTAAATGGTTTTGTCAGCCTGTGCAGCCCACAAAGCTATTTGCTCTCTGGCCCTTACAGAAAAACTGTGCCAACTCCTGGCTCAAAGGAAGGTTGGGTTTGTGGTTTCACAATTTCATCAAGGATCGGGCTGTGTACTTTATCATCCTTATCATGTTGATCTTGGTCCTCAGAAACTGTGCCTCACAACAGCAAGATGGCTACCACAGCTCTTGATATCATATCTTTAAAAAAATATTTTATTTATTTAGTTAGTTCAGAGAGAGAGAGAGAATGGGTGTGCCAGGGCCTCTAGCCACTGCAAATAAACTCCCGACGCATGCACCACCTTATGCACCTGGCTTACATGGGTACGGGAGAATGGAACCTGGGTCCTTGGGCTTCGCAGGAAAGTGCCTTAACCACTAGGCAATCTCTCCAGCCCTCAATATTATATTGTTAATGAAACATAAAAAACACAAACAGGGTCTGGAGAGATGGCTCAGCAGTTGAAGGCACTTGCTTGCAAAGCCTGATAGCCTGGGTTCTATTCCCTAGTACCCATGTAAAGCCAGGTAAACAAAGTGGCATATGCATCTGGAATTCATATGCAGTGGCAGGAGGCCCTGGTATGCCCATACTCACTCTTTCTGTCTATCTCTTTCTCTCTGTTTCTCTCTCTCAAGTAAATAAATACACTGATAAAATAAATAAGGTTTTTTGTTTATTTTTGGTTTGTCGAGGTGGGGGTCCCACTAGAGCCCAGGCAGACCTGGAATTCACTATGTTGTCTAAAGCTGGCCTCAAACTCACACCTCCTACCTTCCAAGTGCTGGGATTAAAGGCGTGTACCACCACATCCAGCTAAATGAAATATTTTTAAAAATAAGAAGAAGGGGAAAAAAAAGACATTTTCGTGCAAATTTCTTGTCCACGAAGAAAAATCTTTTTTCGAAGTCTCCCAGCAGAGTTTCCTTAATCTGGGTCAAATGCTTACCTCTACACCAATGGCTGGCAAAAAATAGTAATAATTGCTTCATGCCCTAGGTTGAAATTCCATCTGGAACCTGTGAGTGTGACCTTATTTGAAAGTAAATAGGATCCTTACAGATACGATGAAATTAAAATGAGGTCATACTGGTCATACACCCAATGTGACTAGCGTCCTTACAAGAACAGGGAAATTTGGGGCTGGAGAGATGGCTTAGCTATTAAGGTGCTTGCCTGTGAAGCCCAAGGACCCACGTTCGACTCTCCAGATCCCACTTTAGTCAGATGCACAAAGGTGAGGCAAGGGCAAGGTCACACATTCCCACTAGGTGGCGCAAGCGTCCGGAGCTGGATTTCAGTGGCAGAGGCCCTGGCATGCCAATTCTCTTTCTCTCTCTCTCTCCCTCCCCCTCTTTCTCTGACAAATAAAGAAAAATAAAATATTTTTAAATTTTTTTGTTTTTTAATTAATTAATTTATTTATATGAGAGCGACAGACAGAGCGAGAAAGAGGCAGAGAGAGAGAGAGAGAGAATGGGCGCGCCAGGGCCTCCAGCCACTGCAAACGAACTCCAGACGTGTGTGCCCCCTTGTGCATCTGGCTAACGTGGGTCCTGGGGAGTTGAGCCTCAAACCGGGGTCCTTAGGCTTCACAGGCAAGCGCTTAACCACTAAGCCATCTCTCCAGCCCAAATAAAATATTTTTAAAACCTGCAGCTAAATGGCAGGATCCAGGCAGAGCTTATTCTGCGCACCTTCGGCTGGAATTCAGATCCACCCCCAGTAACAACTTAGGGTGCACCCAGGGATCCACTGTCAGTGATATCTCCTCCAGCCAGGCAGCTAGAGACATGCTTTATAATAAAAACAACTGAGTCTATTGGGGGGATATACATTCAAACTATCACAACATGCAAAAATAAAATTTTTTTTTAATTCACCCATGGGCTGGAAAGGTGGTTCAGATATTCATGGTGCATGCTTGCAAGGCATGTTGGCTTGGGTTCAATTCCCCATGTAATGATGGATCTACAGGGTGGGGCATGTGTCTGGATTTTATTTTTGGTGGCAGAAGCCCTGGTATGCCAATTCTCTCTCTCACTCCTTGCAGATAAATAGAATTTTTTTTTAATTTTGCATATGAGTTTAAGGCAAGCTTGGGCTACAGAGTGAGTTCCAGGTCATCCTGGGCTAGAATGAGACCCCGCTTCAAAAATGTTAGGCAAATAGTAACAAAAACAGCATGGTACTGGCACAAAAGCAGACTCGTAGATCAATGGAACAGAATAGAGGACCCAAATGTAACCCCATGTAGTTATAGCCACCTGATATTTGATAAAAATGCCAAAAATACTCATTGGAGAAAAGACAGCCTCTTCAGCAAATGGTGTTGGGAAAACTGGATATATATCTGTAGAAGGATGAAAATAGATTCTTCTCTTTCTCCGTGCACAAGAATTAAGTCCAAATGGATTAAGGACCTTAACATCAGACCTGAAACTCTGAAACTGCTAGAGGAAAAAGTAGGGGAAACCCTTCAACATATTGGTCTTGGCAAAGACTTTCTGAATACAACCCCAATTGCTCAGGCAATAAAACCACAGATTAACCACTGGGACCTCATGAAAATACAAAGATTCTGCACTGCAAAGGACACGGTGAAGAAAGCAAAGAGGCAACCTACAGAATGGGAAAAAATCTTCACCAGCTATACATCTGATAGAGGATTAATATCTAAGATATACAAAGAACTCAAGAAGTTAAATAATAAGGAATCAAACAAACCAATCAAAAAATGGGAAATGGAGCTAAATAGAGAATTCTCAAAGGAAGAAATACGAATGGCATATACGCATCTAAAAAAATGTTCTACATCCCTAGTCATCAGGGAAATGCAGATTAAGACTACATTGAGATTCCATCTCACTCCTGTCAGATTGGCTACCATCATGAAAACAAATGATCATAAATGTTGGCGGGGATGTGGAAAAAGAGGAACCCTTCTACATTGTTGGTGGGAATGCAATCTGGTCCAGCCATTGTGGAAATCAGTGTGGAGGTTCCTAAAACAGCTAAAGATTGATCTACCATATGACCCAGCTATAGCTCTCCTAGGCATATATCCTAAGGACTCATCTCATTACCTTAGAGATACTTGCTCAACCATGTTTATTGCTGCTCAATTTATAATAGCTGGGAAATGGAACCAGCCTAGATGTCCCTCAACTGATGAGTGGATAATGAAGATGTGGCACATTTATACAATGGAGTTTTACTCAGCTGTAAAGAGAAATGAAGTTATGAAATTTGCAGAAAAGTGGATGGATCTGGAAAGAATTATACTAAGTGAGGTAACCCAGGCCCAGAAAGCCAAGCGCCACATGTTCTCCCTCATATGTGGATCTTAGCTAGAGATAATTGGGCTTCTGTGTGAGAAGGAAAAAACTCAGTAGCAGAGGCCAGTAAGTTAAAAAAGGAGATAGAAAGGGAAGAGAAAGAAAGGGAGGAGGGCTTTTATTAGGTTGGTATTGTATATATGTAAGTAGAAAGATTGAGATGGGGAGGGGATATGATGGAGAATGGAATTTCAAAGGGGAAAGGGGGGAGGGTAATACCATGGGATTTTTTTTGTTATCATGGAAAATATTAATAAAAATGGAGAAAAAAAAAATGTTAGGCAAGCTGGGCATGGTGGCACACGCCTTTAATCCCAGCACTCAGGAGGCAGAGGTGGGAGGATCGCCGTGAGTTTGAGGCCACCCTGAGACTACATAGTGAGTTCCAGCTCAGCTTGGGCTAGAGCGAGACCCTACCTTGAAAAACCAAAAAAAAAAAAAAAAGTTAGGCAAGGGCTGAAGAGATGGCTTAGCGGTTCAGGTTCGTACCCACAAAGCCTAAGAACTCCTGTTCAAATCTCCAGGTCCCACATAAGCCAGATGCACAATGACACAAGTGTGCAATGTCACATATGTGCACAAGGGGGCACATGTGTCTGGAGTTTGCAGCACCTGAAGGCCCTAGCGTGCCCGTTCTCTCTCTCTCAAATAAATAATTAAAAAAATGTTAGGCAAATTCATAAGTAATATAGAGAGATTCTTTCTACATTTTGCCCAGTTTTCCTCAATGGTATTTGTGATGGTTTGAATGTAAATGCATGTCCCCATAGCCTCAGTTTTTTAAATTTTGTTTGTTTTTTTGGTTTTTCGAGGTAGGGTCTCACTCTGGTCCAGGCTGACCTGGAATTCACTATGTAGTCTCAGGCCGGCCTCAAACTCACGGCAATCCTCCTACCTCTGCCTCCCGAGTGCTGGGATTAAAGGCTGTGCACCACCACACCCAGTTTAGCCTCTGTTATTTTTGATTAAGCTGCCTGCTTAGTCTCCAGTAGGTAGAGCCCTGCTGGTGGACGTGTGTCACTGGGAGCGGATCTTGAGTTCAAAGTCAGCTCATGGCTCCTGGTGCTGGCTCTTGTCTCTCTGCTGTGGATATATGGTGATGTGAGCCAGCTTCTTCTGCCATGAGGCAGCTTCCCCCCGGATCTGTCAGCCTGAAATAAGCCCTTTCCTCCCATAAGCTGCTTCTGCTCGAGTGTTCGTCCCGACAATGAGAAGGTAAGTGCACCAGTATTATCTTGCAAAAATGGCAGAATAATATCATACCCAGGATACTGAGATTGATGCAGTCTTGTGTGTGTGTGTGTGTGTTCACTTTTCTACCATCACAGTGAAGCAAATGAGCAGATGATATTGATGGACCATCATCTGTTTAACCAGTTCACACATACAATATCTGGGTCAATTTCAGTGGGTCTGTGAGAAATGAAACTGCTATGAGTATGTGGGTCCAACTGCTGTGAGTATGTGTGTACAACTGCTATGAGCATGTGTGTGCAACTGTTGTATTTGTGTAGAACATCTATGAGTATGTGTGTACAACTGCTGTGAGTAAATGTGTACAACTGCTATGAGTATGTGTGTGCAACTGTTGTATTTGTGTACAACATCTATGAGTAAGTGTGTACAACTGCTGTGAACATGTGTGTGCAGCTGCTGTATGTATGCACAACTGCTGTGAGTATGTGTACAAGCGCTGTATTTGTGTACAACTGCTGAGAGTATGTGTGTACAACTACTATGAGTATTTATTTGTGTACATGTCTACATGGTGATTTAAGTTCTCATTTCTCTGGCATGTATGCTTAGAATGCACTTGTTGGGTTAGACAGCAATTTCATCTTTCACTTTTCTTTTAAAATTTTTTAATTTATTTGTGAGCAGAAAGAGAAAGAGAGAAGTATGGGCATGCTGGCCCCTCCTGACGCTACAAACAAACTCCAGATGTGTGCACCATTTTGTGCATGTGGCTTTACGTGGGTACTAGAGAATTGAACCCAGGCAGGCAGACTTTGCCAGCAAGCACACTTAATCACTGAGCAATCTCCAAGCCCCCACCCACCCATGTTTCATTTTTTAAGAAATTCCCAAACTATTTTCTGGGTAGCTTCATTGTTTCACATTCCCACAAGCAATATATGATCTGTTTCTCCATCTCCTCTCCCACGTTTGATGTCAGTGTTTGTTTGTTTGTTTGTTTGTTTTACTTTGGCCATTCTGATAGGTGTGTATGCACACCTCGTTGTGTTTTTTAATTTGTTTTGGTCTAGTAATCAGCTAATGATGTGGACTGTCATAGCTTATTTTCAATGTGCACATGCTATTTGGGGAAGTCGCCTATTTTTTTGGAAATAAAGTTTTATTGGAACATGTTCATGCTTATTACTTTATTTATTACAGTTTTTACTTTCTCAGCCTGCTTTCACACCACAACAGCAGAACTGAGCCCTTGAGATGGAGACCTGCAAACCTAAAATATTTACCATCTTTTCCTTTGTAGGAAAATGTTGTTGATCGCTCCTCTAGACAAGGCGTGATTTAGTCCTTGAGGTGGGCACAAAGCTGTCCAAACAAAATCAGGCTTTTCTTGGCAAGCAAGAAAAGAAGTGACAGGACCTGCTGCCCAGACAGCCTCTCTGAGTGGCGCTCAAAGATGCTCACTATAGAGCTGAAGAGATGGCTCAGCAGTTCAACTTGCCCCTGAAATGCCTAATGACCTGGGTTCAATTCCCCCAGTACCCACATATAGCCAGATGCACCAAGTGGCACATGTATTGGGAGTTCATTTGCAGTGGCTAGAGGCCCTGTTGTGTTCATTCTCTTTCTGTCTCTCTTCTTTCAAATAATTAATTAATTAATTTTTTAAAAAAGATGCTCACTACAGGTTTCTATGAAGTAACCGAAACCTGGAAGCAATAAAAATATCCATCAAAGGCTGGAGATACGGTTTAGTGGTTAAGGCACTAGCCTGCGAAGCCTAAGGACTCATGTTCGACTCTCCAGATCCCACACAAGCCAGATGCACAAAGGTGAGGCAAGCGCAAGGTCGCACATGTCTATTAGGTGGTGTATGCGTCAGGCAGTTCGATTGCTCTGGCTGAGGCCCTGGTGTGCCAATTCTCCCTCCCTCTCTCTCTCTAACTAAAACAAATCCATCAAGAAGAAAATTAGGGCCTGGAGAGATGGCTTAGCAATTAAGGTGCTTGCCTGCAAAGCCAAAGGACCCAGGTTTGATTCTCCAGGACCCACGTAAAGCCAGATGCACAAGGTGGCACATGCGTTTGGAGTTCGTTTGCAGTGGCTAGAGGCCCTGGTGCACCCATTCTCTCTCTCTCTCTAATAAATGAATACAATAAGATATTTAAAAAAAATAACAAGGGAGACCCTGTCTCAAACAGGGTCAAAGAGAGGACAATATTCTGAGGCCGTCCTCAGACTTCTGCATGTGTGCTGTGGCACAAGCATACCCATAACCACACAGGTTACACACACACACACACACACACACTCACACACACGCACACTCACATAGCATTTTTGTTTATTTGTTTTGTTTTGTTTTGTTTTGTTTTGTTTTTCGAGGTAGGGTCTCACTCTAGTCCAGCCTGACCTGGAATTCACTATGTAGTATCAGGGTGGCCTCGAACTCTTGGCCATCCTCCTACCTCTGCCTCCCGAGGGCTGGGATTAAAGGCATGCGCCACCACACCCGGCTTTATTTGTTTATTTGCAAGCTGAGAGAGACAGATGAGACAGAGAGGCGAGAATGGGAGCCCCACGCCCTCTAGCTGCTGCAAATGAACTCCAAACGCATGCACCACTTCGTGCATCTGGCTTTACATGGGCCCTTGGGAACTGAACCCAGGTTGTTAGGCTTTGTAGGCAAGTGCCTTACCCACCGGGCCATCTCTCCAGCCCCTTCACATAAAGAGTGTCTCCACATGTTCAGTCTTAGGAATTTGGTGGCAGGGCATTTAGTGGTGCAGGTTGAGGTCAGCTGTATCTTCACGCAACATCCTTGTGTTTCCCTCTTTAGTCTAAGGAGAAATAGTCAGATAAAGAGACCTCAGAACTCATGAACTCATGGGATTGTTTTTTTCTGGTTATCACAAATGTCCTGAGAGGACAGTAAGGACACGACTGCTCAGCATTGCCCCCTACTGTTGGAAAGTTGCTTTCTCTATTCTTTTTTTTGAGGTAGAGTCTCCCTTTAGCCCTGGCTGACCTAGAATTCACTATGTAGCCTCAGGCCAGCCTTGAACTCACAGTAATCTTCCTACCTCTGCCTCCTTAGTGCTTGGATTAAAGAGTGCACCACTGCTCCTAGCCTCCTTTCTCTATTCTGACCCTCTGATGTTTGTTTTCTTTCTTTGTTTTAATCATAGAGAAAGAGAGTGAGTGCACACATGCACGCACATGAGAGATAAAGAGAGAGAGAGAGAGAGAATTGGCGCGCTAGAGCCTCCAGCCACCTCTATCAAACTCCAGACGCGTGTACCATCTTGTGCACATGTGCATCCTTGCGTGCTTGTATCACCTTGTGCATCTGGCTTACATGGGACCTGAAAAGTCAAACATGAGTCCTTAGGCTTCACAGGCAAGTGCCTTAACCGCTAAGCCATCTCTCCAACCCATTCCTTTTTTATACTGAGAACTTTAATACATGAGCATATGGCAAATTGATCATATTCCCATTGGATTATACTCTTATTCCCTTCTTCTCCTCTTCCCCCATTCTGCCAAAGGGCCCTCCTCAGAGGGATTATTGGTAATCACTGGGGAGTCATGAATGCACTCGTCACTCTCTGTCAGCAGAGACAATGCCTTAGAATACACCTTCCCACCTTGTGGCTCTTACATTCTTTCAGTCCCCTCTTCCACAGTGTTCCCTGAGCGTTTTGTTTTTTTTTTGTTTTTTGTTTATTGTTTATTGTTTATTGTTTTTGAGGCAGGGTCTCATTCTAGCTCAGGCTGACCTGGAATTCACTATGCAGTCTCAGGGTGTCCTTGAACTCACGGTGTTCCTCCTACCTCTGCCTCCCGAGGGCTGGGATTAAAGGTGTGCGTCACCATGCCCAGCTTGTTCCCTGAGTTTTGTAGAGTGTTATGACTCTCCTTTAGTGCTGAGCTCTCAGCAGCCTCTTATTTTTTGCTTTGATGAGGGTTTTTTTTTTTTTTTTTTCCGAGGTAGGGTTTCACTCTAGCTCAGGCTGACCTGGAATTCACTATGTAGTCTTAGGGTGGCCTTGAACTCGTGGTGATCCTCCTACCTCTGCCTGCTGAGTGCTGGGATTAAAGGCATGTGCCACCACGCCCGGCCCTCTTTGATGGGTTCTGAGTCTCCTCAGTGTCTACCGGCATCTCCCTGGAGGAGGTTCTCAGGCCAGCTGTGAGAGCATCACTCGGGTTCCCTCTGCCTCTTCCACTGTGATGCTTCCCGGACCCCGGCAGATGTGACAGACATGACTTGCTCAGTGCTTGGCACTTTAAGTTTGGTTTTATGAGACAAGTTCTCAGTATGTAGACCAGGCTGGCGTCAAACTAGCAATCTTCTTGCCTCAGCCTACCAGGTGCTGGGACTCTAGGTGTGCACCACCATACCTGAGGACTCTATGATTTTGACAGAGACCACCAGTCTTAGAAACCTCTGCACTCCTTTGGCCACAGGGGTTGGTGGCTCTCCTACAGAGGGTCATTACAACCCCTGTCCTCAGTGGTTGCCTGGAGAAGAGCATGTATCTGCTTTCTATTTGCTGCCAGAAGCAAGCCCCCTTCCAAGGGCTGGCTTTAGAATTATTCCTAAAAGCCCAGATAGGATCCTTTCTTCAGACCTCTCAATTGGCTTGCAAGTAATTTAAATATTTTATTTATTTATTTGACAGAGAAAGAGGAAGGGAGAGAGAGAGAGGATGGGTGCACCAGGGCCTCCAGCCAATGCAAACGAACTCCAGACACACGCACCCCCTTGTGCATCTGGCTAATATAGGTCCTGGGACATCGAACCTGGGTCCTTTGGCTTTGAGGCAAACGCCTTAACCGCTAAGCCATCCCTCCAGGCCTTGCAAGTAATTTAATCTACTATGACATTCCTTTTCTGCATACAAGGGATTCTGTTCTATACAGTTGAGCTCTGACAGATACGTAATGAGTAAGTAAATTATATCTGGGTCCCAGAACCTCTCACAAGAAGTAAGACGGTAACCAAGTGGCTCTATGGAAAGGAGAGATTCCCAGAAAAGATCACAATAGTGGGTCAAACACAACTGAATAACTGTGAGCTGGATTGGGAGGCACTGCTCAGCATGCCTTTGGCAGAGACTCTTTGCTTCAGGTTAGCATCTCCTAGGGAGCTTTAACAACTCCCGACGGCTGGGATACGCTCCTGACCAATGAAACCACAATTGCCCAGGGTGGAGACAGACTGTAGTGTTTTTTCTTTTCTTAGATTTCTCCAGGGTGCAGGCAATTTGGGGATAAACTAGCTTTCAAGAAGGAATAAAGGTTCTAGAAGTACTACAGGAAGCCTGCCCTCAGCTGTTGGTTCCTCACAGGGATTGACTTAGTTGATATTTCTTTCTGGGGACAGTCTGCATCCACTGAGAGACCGACATGGGGGAGCAAAGGCCTGGTCCTTCTGTCACAGTTTGAGAGGATTCTACCATACGGAGGTCCCTGTCGCAGGCACTGTATGATAACTCGACTTCTCCCTGGACCAAATCCTACTTCCTTCTCCTGACAGCAATCCCAAAGATGTGCCTAAATGACGCCTGCCGATCTCCATCTCAGATTCGGCTTCCTGGCTGGGGCTGGGGAGGGGCAGTACACATAGGAGCTGAGGTGGCAGAACTGATGCACGTTTCAGGTCAATCTGGGCTACATGATATAGTAAGACAAGTCTCAAAAACAACAACAACAAAAATTAGATTCACACTGGCCATGGTGGCGCACACACGCCTTTAATCCCAACACTTGGGAGGCAGAGGTAGGAGGATCACCATGAGTTCGAGGCCACCCTGAGACTTCAGAGTGAGTTCCAGGTCAGCCTCGGCTAGAGTGAGACCCTAGCTCAAAACAACCAAATAGACTCAGGGTACTAGTGTGTATTCCAGTCAAGTCAGGTGTGTTACATGTTCCTGGTTACATCTTCATGACATGAGTCATCAGAACATACTGGGGACCTCCTGAGCAGAGGACAGTACTTTGTTGCTTGTAAGCTAACAAATAAATGCCAAGTTATTTGCTCCAATGCCTTTTTGTTTCTTTGTTCTCTGTGCAATTAGACTCCCAATGTTCTCAGTGCTCCAAAGCACCCAGAGTGATGTTTCTACTAACCCTCGCTCTAGCTCAGGCTGACCTGGAATTCTCTGTGTAGTTTCAGGTTGGCCTTGAACTCACGGTGATGCTCCTACCTCTGCTTCTCAAGTGCTGGGATTAAAGGCCTGTGCCACCACACCTGGTTTTCCTCTTTCTTAAAGAAGTGATTTCCTGGGCTGGAGGGATGGCTTAGCAGACAAGGTGCTTGCCTGAAAATCCAAAGGACTCAGGTTCAATTCCCCAGGGCCCACGTAAGCCAGATGCACAGGGTGGTGCATGCATCTGGAGTTTGTTTGCAGTGGGTAGAGGCTCTGGCGTGCCCATTCTGTCTGTCTGTCTCTCTCTCTCTCTCTCTCTCTCTCTCTCTCCCTCTTGCTCTCTCGCTCATAAATAAAATTTTTAAAAAATTATATAAAAAAGAAGTAATTTCCTATTCTCTCTCATACTAAGTGTCCATGTGGCATGTGAGCATTGAACGTGTGAACTTGTAGTCTTAGAGTACCAGTATTTACTGAGCATCCACTACGTATGGAAATGAATTTCAGAAACACCTTAGGCTCTGAGCCTCACTGTTCATTTATTCAACCAATCGAAGTCTACTGAGTGCCTCCAGTGAAGGGCTGGGGATACAAGGATGAGCAAGGTAGGGCCTCCACCCTAAGGAAGCACCCAGTCCACTACAGGGATGCACAAAGAACATGTGGATAACAAATCACTTAACCTGCCTAGGTAGGACCTGTTTTGGTGATAGAGAAATTTGTGTGGATGTGAGACTTAGATGGTGGGGTCCAGGGGGGGCCTATCCGAGGAAGTCACACTATAGCTGAGAGCTGAAAGCAGAGAGGCCATGACCCCATTGAGGAGAGATGGGAAAAGGCGAAGTTTCCATAGGTCACAGGTAGTTTTGTGCAGAAAGAAGTGAGACTGGTTTGTAGGAGGCAGGATCTGAGACACAATAAGAATATCTTTTCTGATTTTTGAGACAAGGTCTCATGGTCTATGGCCATACCTATCACCCTGAACGTGCCCGATCTTGTCTGAGACAAGGGTCTCTCTATATGACCCTGCCTGGCCTTGAACTCCCGATAGTCTTGCCTCAGCTTCCCCTCCCATTTTCTGGGATTACAGGCATCTCCCTTCCCTTCCCCTTCCCTCTCTTCTCCCCTGTCCCCTCCCCTCCTCTCCCTTTCAGCAAAATAACTAATAACCATACATGATGTAAAATGCAATGCATTAAGTCCAAGTATAAAAGTCCCATAGTTTTTGGGCTGGAGGGATGGCTTAACAGTTAAGATGTTTGCCTGCAAAGGCAAAGGACTCAGGTTCGATTCCCCAGGACCCATGTTAGCCAGATGTACAAGGTGGCACATGTGTCTGGAGTTTGTTTGCAATGGCTGGAGGCCCTGGTGCACCTGTTCTCTCTCTCTCTCTCTCTCTCTCTCTCAATCTCTCTGTCTGTCTGTCTTTCTGTCTTTCTCTCTGTCAAATAAATAAATTTAAAAAAAAAGAAAATATTTTTTACAAAGTCCCATAGTTTTTGTCAATCCCAGTGATGTTCAAACATCCCCATAGACCAAGGTCTTTTAACCAAGCTGTAATACAAGAAAAAAAAACAAAACATAATGACACAAAATAAACATTCACACTGCAAAGGACAGCATTGTACATACCAAAGAAATATTCAACCAGTAAAAGATTTAGACAGGACAAACATCAAACTCTGTAGCGCCAAGTCCAACAACTCTATTTAGTGACAAGTCTCTAAGTCCAGTAATTCTAACCAGTGACAAGTCTCTAGAGTTCCAATTCTGCCCCTCCAGATAGGCTACTCACATCCCAGAAAACTTCATCCAGTGCTGGCAGCTCTCCTTGGAAGCCATCTCATAGTCCTGGCATCTCTATTGGGTCTCCACTGAAACCCACAGTTCATCCTCATGGCTCCATTGGGCTTCACAGAGGTAATTCGACAAGCCTGCTTCACACTGCCCATGGCCATTTCCAAAATACAAAACCATGTTGCAAATTCAATGACCCTCTCTTTCCCTGCATTTGCTATACTCCATAGTACCAGGTGGGCTAACAACTTGTTAATCCAGGGGGGATTCAAGCAGACTGAAAACAGGACACTCCTTCAGCATTCAGGCCTCTTCAAAAGACTCTGCATTCTTCCTGTTGACCCAATGCAAGTCAGGTGGCCCAATTTCAATGGTTGTAATCTCTCATACAATTGCGGCTGGATAGGCAGCAGTTTGGGCCCCAACATTTCATTTTTTTCTGTGCCATATTCCTACATAATGCAACCCTGCATAAGTTCACAAGCATAACAGCAAGCATCTCACACAAATTGCTTCTAGCCCAGTCCAGGCAAAGTTCTTTCTCACCTTCATAAGCCAAACCTCACAGTTCGTAGTTCTTAGTGCATTCAGGTCTTTCAACACTGATCAGAATGGTCCATCAAGCTGTACTTACAGCACTGAAAGGCATCTCTTAGGCCAAGGTTTCAAATCCTTTCACATTCCTCTCAAAAAATCAGCTCCAAAAGGCCAAAAAACCACACAGTCAGATTTATAGAGGCAATGACCCTACTTCTTGGTACCAGCTTTACTGTTGCAGTCAGGTTCACATTGCTGGCAGAAAACACCTGACCAAGAGGAGCTTGTAGGATAAAAGAGCTTATTTTGGCTTACAGATTCAAGGGGAAGCTCCATGATGGCAGGGGAAAACGATGGCATGAGCAGAGGGTAGACATCACCCCCTGGCCAACATTAGGTAGACAACAACTACAGGAGAGTGTGCCAAACACTGGCATGGGGACACTGGCTATAATACCCATATAAGCCTGCCCCCAGTAATACACTGCCTTCAAGAGGCGTTAATTCCCAAATATCCATCAGCTGGGAACCTAGCATTCAGAACACCTAAGTTTATGGGGGACACCTGAATCAAACCACCACTGTATATGTATCCATGCACTTGTGTGGGCAGACGAGTGTGCACATGTATGTGCATGCATGTGGAGGCCAGAAGTTAATGCAGAGGTCTTCCTCGATCACTCTCCAACATCAGATGGACAACAACAATAGGAGAATGTGCCAAACACTGGGAAGAGGAGGCTGGCTATAACATCCATAAGCCTGCTCCCAACAATACACTGCCTCCAGGAGGCTTTAATTCCAAAATTGCCACCAGCTGGGGACCTAGCATTCAGAACACCTAAGTTTATGATGAACACCAAACCACCACACCAGAAGCACATGGTAGTTCATGTGTCTGGAATTCATTTGCGGTGCCTACAGGCCCTGGTGTACCCATTTTTAATCTCTCTCTCTCTCTCTCATTTTTTCTTTCTCTTATATGCAAATAAATAAATAAAATAATTCTATACTTAAAAATATTTTATTTGAGAGAGAGGGAGTGAGAGAGAAAGAGAGGCAGAAGCAGATAGAGAGAATGGGTGCACCAGGGCCTCCAGCTACTACAAACATACTCCAGACACATGTGTCACCTTGTGCATCTGGCTTATATGGGTACTAGGGAGTTGAACCTGGGACCTTAGGCTTCACAGGTAAGCATCTTAACCACTAAGCCATCTCTCCAGCCCAATTGTATAAATTTTTAAAAATATATTTAAAGAATATTCATTTATTTATTTGAGATAGAGAGAGAGAAAGAGAGAGAGAGAAAGAGAATGGGCATGTCAGGACCTTCAGCTGCTGCAAACAAACTCCAGACACACGTGCCACCTTGTGCATCTGGTTTACATGGGTCCTGGGGAATTAAACCTGGGTTCTTAGGCTTGACAGGCAAGTGTATTTATTGCTAAGCCATTTCTCCAGCCCTAAAAACCATTATTTATTTATTTGCAAGGAGAAAAGTAGAGTGAAGAGAGACAGAGAGAGAGATAAAATGGGCATGCAAGGGCTTCCAGCCACTGGAAATGAACTCCAGATGCATGCACCACTGTATACCTGAGTTTATTTGGGTACTGGGGAATCAAACCTGGGTCATTAGGCTTTGCAGGCAAGGTCTTAACTGCTGAGACATCTCTCCAACCTCTCCTTCTTTTTTTTTTTTCTCGAGGTAGGGTTTTGCTCTAATCCAGGTTATCCTGGAGTTCACAATGTTGTCTAAGGGTGGCCTTGAACTCACAGTAATCCTCCTACCTCTGCCTCCCAAGTGCTGAGATTAAAGGAGTGTGCTACCATGCCTGGCTTCCTCCCTTTTTTTGAGGTAGGGTCTCACTCTAGCCCAGGCTGACCTGGAACTCACTCTGTAGCCCAGGCTGGCTTCAAACTCACAGTGATTCCATCTACCTTAGCTTCCTGAGTGCTGGGATTAAAGGTGTGAACCACCATGCATATATATATATATATATATATATATATATATATATATATATATGATAGGTTTTTTGAGGTAGGATTTCACTGTAGCCCAGGCTGACCTAGAATTCACTATGGAGTCTCACGGTGGCCTCGGACTCACAGCGATCCTCCTACCTCTGCCTCCCAAGTGCTGGGATTAAAGGTGTGTGCCACCATGCCCGGCTTAATATATATATATTTTTTTAATTTTGGCTTTTTTATGATACAAACCAAACGTTATTCCCACAACAAATTGTATATGTATACCAAGACAAAAGACATACTTATTTTAGGTTTTGCATTTCCTGAAAAATAAGTTCTTCATCAAACAGTTCCATCATTTCTGGGAAGCTTACTGTCACAGTCAGCCTCACGTTGTTGGGATGAACCTCCAGACCGGACACAGTTTATGGGAGGAAGAGACTCAGTGAAGCTTACAGATAGAGGGGAACTGTCATAATGGTGGAAGAAGCTGTCCCCCTTTCACAGGTCCGTGCGGAGAGCGGTACCACCCCCAGCACCACCAGCACCACCATCACAAGTAGAAACACACTCCAGAAACACAGGCAGAACTCAGGTACTTTGTGTATCTGAGGCTGGGATTCAGATCCACCCCCAAACACACCTTAGGGCTGGATTCTAGGATCCACCCACAGTGACACCTCCTCCAGCCAGGCGGCTAGAGATCTAAGTTATAAGCTTGAATAAAACTCCTGTATGTATCTGGGGACATCTATTTAAATTGCCACATTCCGCCTTTGGCCCCCAATACATTTATAATCATTTTATACTGTATATTATGTTCAGTCCAAATTTAAAGATTCCCCACAGTCTTTACCAACTTAAGATAGTTTCAAAGTCCCAAATCTCATCTGAGATTTAAGATTGTCTCTTAATTGTAAGTCTCGTCAAATTAACACAAGTTATCCACTTTTAACATCTAAAGGCACAGAGTAAACATTTCTGACTGCTATAAGGCATAACAAAGAGAGACTGGACCAATATAAACTGAAGAACCATCAAGCAAACATCAAAGAGCTGTAGTTTAAGTCAGATGTCTATAACCAGTGACTGACATTCTCCAGAATTTCAAATTCTGCCCCTCCAGCTGGGCTGAATAGCGAGGGAAAACTTTCGTCCCAAGCCAACAGCGCTCCACGATAGCCCTTGTACAGTCTTGGTATATCCAGAACATCTTTGAATCTCCACGCAAACTGCCAAGGTCCAGCCTCAGTGGGGCTGTGGAACTCGAAGGGACGTGTGGAGTTGGCATCGTGAGGAAATGATTTGAGTGGTTCAGGTGAAGCACACTGGACGCAGAGCAAAACTCTGCTTCTTTATTTATACATTATATTTTTTGCAAGCAAGACATAGCAATGTATTCATGTAGCTTCTATTCTCTAAGAAATCTTGCACAATATTCTCTTTGGTTTCCCCTGCTTTTGCTTAACTCATGAACCTCTTGCCCCATAGACATTCTGATAACATCTTAAACAAGAAAGTCAAGGATTGCAAGCTGGGCTAATATCTTACCCAGGCTCGTGGAAACCAGCCAAGAGTCCTGGCAGGTAGCTCTTGTGGCTACAAGGTGACAGACATTTCTTTTTACCTCAGAAAGGGCTGTGTTAGCCACTCTTTACATAATATTATCTTGTGGCGTGAATAACAGTAGGTTTCTCTATTTCTAATCCAGGACTGATTTAATTGTCTTTCTATGACCTTTCTTTGTTGCTCCATTTTACAGTTTGGTCCTGTCCTTGCAAGTCTCTCCATAAAAGGAAGATTTTGATATTTAACTCTTTTCCCATCTTTCCAGACCATCCTTACTTCATTAATGTATGCCCCTGTGTATGGTAAAGGTTGATCTATCCAACTAGTGTTTTGCATTGATGTCTTTCCTTTAGGAGCCCACCAAACTCTACTGTTAATTCTGAAAGTTACATACTCTGTTTTACTTCCTTGTGGGGGCCCAACCCGATTATTTGAAAGGTGTTTACTTTTGCTCCCTAGCATTTCAGGCTCCTTTTCTAGTAAGTCATCTGTAGGTTCAGGAAATGTGCCCATTAATCCTGTAATCATGAGTAATGTTTCTTGGGAACAACTGGTGAGGCATGCAGCATAGCATTGCGAAGAACAGGTCTCAATTAGGTGAAATATACACTTGTGGTGTTGAGAAACTTTGTACATTCATACATACATAATACAGACATAATCTGTTTACCCGTTTAAATGTTACAGCCTCAGAAATTTCTGTAGGATCATTCTTTTCCTGCTTAATGATTGGTGACTGTAGACATACATCTGAGTTGGATTCCCCTATTACTACTGAGAAGGGGACAATGAAAGCAAAAATAAGCAGTAATAAACTTATAATGATTCCAAAATGTCCAAGGAAAAGGTAGCAATGGCACAAACTGTCAGACAACAGGCACTTCAGGAGGTCGCTGAAAGACTTCTTGGCCCTGCCAAAGAACGTCTCAGATGTCACAGCCCTGCTGAACAGTGTCCCATCAGCGTCACACTCCAGAGCTGACTGTTGCTGCTGTTTGGCCACCGTCAGCAAACTACGGTCCATCTTTTATTTTTATCTATTATTATTATTTTTATTTTGAAATATTTTATTTATTTATGGGAGGGATAAAGAGGGAGGGTGGGGGAGAGGGAGAACGGCCACTTCAGGGCTTCCAGATGCTGCAAATGAACTCCAGACTCATGCACCACCTTGTGCATCTAGCTTATGTGAGTCTGGGGAATAAAACCTGGGTGCTTTGGCTTTGCAGGTGGCTGGAGATCTAAGGGGGGCATCTATTTAAAGGACCACGCAGTGATAAGAAAAATTCATGTCAGAGCCATTTTTCTTGGAAATACTCCCAAACTTCAAACACAGACTGCAATAGGCTTAAAGTATGGCCTTCAATAAAAATATTCATTTTATGGCTGCAGAGATTGCTCAGCAGTTAAAGCACTTGCCTGCAAAGCCTAGAGACCTGGGTTTGACTCCCCAGTACCCATGTGAAGCCAGATGCACAAGTTAGTGCATGTGTCTGGGATTCGTTTGCAGTGGCTGGAGACCCTGATGTACCCATTCTCTCTCTCTCAAGTAAATAAATAAAATATTTAAAACATATTCATTTTAATAAAAATATTTATTTTAATAAATTTTGTTTTTCAAAAGCATAGCTATTTAGTTGTTACTCTTACCCCACAAGATTCACATGAAAATAGAACTTAAAATAGAAAAGAAGAAAAAAAAAACCCAATTGATAGGAAAATAAGTCAGCATTTGAGTCACTTCTCAACTCTCTTCCGTTTCTTGAGTGGGTCTGCATGGCCTCCTGTGGGGATTTGAACATTCCACATCTTCAATGGTAGACGCTTGCTTGCTTGCATGTCTGTCTGCTTCCTTCCTTCCTTTCTCTTCATTCTGTCTTTTTTCTTTCACTTCTTTGATACTGTTTTGCCTTCAAACCTCCTTTCTCCACATGTCTAGTTTGCCATCATCCTTACTTCCTATTACTTTTGGATTCTTTCTTTCTTTCTTTCCTTCTTTCCTTCTTTCTTTCTTTTTTCTTTCTTCTTTCTTTCTTTCTTTCTTTCTTTCTTTCTTTCTTTCTTTCTTTCTTTCTTTCCATGTATTTGATCACTTGGTCCACAGCTGCTCTGAGAGGTTGTGGAACTTCCAGGAGATGGAGCCTAGGTGGAGAAAGAGGGACTTAAGGTTTATAGTCTGGCCCCACAAACTAATACATCCAGGCATGCAAGAGACATCATGCTAGAGACTAGAAAGGGCAAGGAAGCAAATTTCCACATAGAACTCTGGAGGGGACACCACGCTGCTAAGACTTGGGCATCTCGTAGAAAACAGCTCCACGGTATGTTGTCCCTTGGTTTCTTAAGCAGCAATAGGAGATCGAGACACTTCCTCACCTTATGCGTGACAACAAACCAATCAACAATCTCTGCTGTTGTCCCTTATCTCGCTATCTGCTGGGGACAGTTCTAACCTCGCTGGGATGGACATCCAAACCAGACACAGTTCATGGGAGGAAGGGGTTTATTTCAAGCTTACACCAGTGATAGAAAAGGCTGCTTCTATACATTCAAGCACAGAGAAACCCTCACCAGTCAGCAAACACCAAAAGCAGCCAGCACAAAACAGGCAGCCAACAGCAGGGGTCCCAACAAAGCTCAGACTGCTCTGTACATCTTTGCGGTGGAAATCAGGTCTGCCCACAAATACACTTTAGGGCTAGACCCCAGGATCCACCCACAACGACATCTCCTCCAGCCAGGCAGCAGGAAGCCGGGGGCTAGAAGCTTTAATAAGACACCTGAGTCTATGGGGGACACACATTCAAACTATCACGCTTTGTGAGATTGACCTGACCTTGGAGTAAGGCGCTCCACAGGCCAGTGTGTGACTGGTTGGAGGGAAATGGGGACAGAGAGGCGAAGGATGATGGTCATGTGTCAGCCATCCTTCCAGGCCCCAGTAGAAGCTGAGCTGGGAACGGAGCACCTATCAAAAGTGGACACAGCAGAGTCTGCTAGCAAGGGAGACAATAAGACTGAATTTGCAGAGTCACCCTTCTGCATTAGTGAGGGTTCTCAAGGTCAGCCAAACTTGCAGAATGTATGCAAATGGTTTACACAATAGGGCTAGGGAATCCAATAACAAGGACTATCCGTACCCTGGAAAGACAGAGCTAGAAAAAAAAAAAAAAAAGACAGAGCTAGGTGTCTGCTCATTAAGAAGCTAGGGAGGGTCTAGAGAGATGGCTTAGTGGTTAAGTGCTTGCCTGTGAAGCCTAAGGTCCCTGGTTCGAGGCTCGATTCCCCAGGACCCACGTTAGCCAGATGCACAAGGGGGCGCACGTGTCTGGAGTTCGTCTGCAGTGGCTGGAGGCCCTGGCGCACCCATTCTCTCTCTCTCTCTTTCTATCTGCCTTTCTCTCTCTGTCTGTTGCTCTCAAATAAACAAATTAAAAAAATAAAATAAAATAAATGTTAAAAAAAAAAGAAGCTAGAGAGCCTCAGCAGGCTCAATACAGTGCTGAAGGCTTTGAAGTCCCCAGAGAGTTCCTTGGGTTTTGTCTACCTTGGAAGGCTGAAAAGCTTGGAGTCTGATGTCAGAAGCCATCCACACACTCACTCACACAAAAAGGGCCTTGCACATGTGTCACACTGCTTTCCTCCAACTTCTTTCCATCTCTAGCACACCTGGAAGGTGCTGCCCATATTCAGGGAGGTCTCCCCCACCCCCACACACACCAAGTCACTTATTTTGCACGTCATTCCTCTCTGGAAACACCTCTATAGACCCACAGAGGTGTGTTGCATCAGCTTAGAAATCTCTTCATGAGATACTCAACAGTGGACACTGCAAGCTTTATAATTGGCCAGCCAGGCCAAATGAGCCAACGGGTGCAATAGTGGCATGTCTGTCATGGTAGAAACCAACTGTCCTCCAATTGGACTAGAGGCCCGCTCCATGGGGGGAATACATCCCTGATACTGAAAACTTAAAACAGGGGTAGTTATGAGCCCTAGGGGTGTAACATCTGCTGATGTCTGGAAGAATGTATATACTATGCTTATCAAACTGCCCAGTAAGCACTTCTCTTAATATTTATACCCTTATATTAATGCTACTCTCACTTTTGGTAGAAAATCTTCTCTTTTCAGATGGCAGTGACCTTGGGATGACTCAGAAGGTATCAGTGCTGGAAAGAAATGACTGGAGTACTGAGTAACATCTCGATCACACCTTCCAAGGCTCAGGGTCTAATGCAGAAGAGGTGGAGGAAAGAATGTAAGAGCCAAAGGAAGGGTAGGACTCCTTACAATGTGCTCCTCCCAGACACAAAATGGCCTGGATATCCATGACCTCATAGTGCCTGACACTACCTACACAAGGCCATCATAAGAGGAGGAAAAGATCATGACATCAAAATGAAAGAGAGACTGATTGAGATGGGGAGGGGATATGATGGAGAATGGAATTTCAAAGGGGAGAGTTGGGGGAGGGAGGGTAGTACCATGGGATATTTTTTATAATCATGGAAAATGTTAATAAAAATTGAGGAAAAAAAAGAAATCTCTTCATGCCATAAAGCTGACATCCAAGACCAGCCATCACACCCCTCTAGGCTCATCTTGTAGATGGGTTAACCTGGATTTATATCCCACCTTCTTCGGTTTGAGGGAACTCTGTCTCCCTTATTTTTTTTTGTTCATTATTTCCCTCTCTACGTATCCATCCCCAATGGGAACTTGGGCATGTGGCTCAATCAGGTCATTCGTGGGTCCTCTGGGAGAAAGGCTCCGACCTCGGCTGAGAATCAGAATCAGGTGTGTGTGTGTGTGGGGGGGGTGATATTAAAATACAGGACTCAGCAGTTTTCCTCCTTAGAAGTGTACACTGAGGACTTGCACTCTATGGCAAGTTTGATTTAGGTGTCACCCCCCCCCTCCCCATAAACTTAGGTGTTCTGAATGCTAGGTTCCCAGCTGATGGAGATTTGGGAATTAATACTTTCTGAAGGCAGAGTATTGTTGGGGTCAGGCTTATGGGTATTATAGCCAGTTTCCCCTTGCCAGTGTTTGGCACATTCTCCTGTTCCTGTTGTTCACCTGATGTTGGTGAGGAGGTGATGTCCACCCTCTGCTCATGTTGTTGTTTTCCCCTGCCATCATGGAGCTTCCCCTCAAGTATGTAAGCCAAAACAAACCCCTTTCTCCCCCACAAAAAGCTGCTCTTGGTAGGGTGATTTCTGCCAGCAATGTGAAACTGACTGCAACAGTAAAGTGGTACCAAGGAGTGGGATTGCTGCTAGACACGTGACTGTGTGGCTTTGGCCTTTTGGAGCTGATTTTCAAGAGGAATGTGGAAGGATTTGAAATCTTGGCCTAAGAGACACCTTGCAGTGCTATAAGTACAGCTTGATGGACTATTTTAGACAGCATTGAAAGACTTGAATACAGTAAAAACTATGGACTGTAAGTGTTGGCTTGTGGGAGTGAGAAAGAGCTTTGCTTGGACTGGGCTAGAAGAAGTTTGTGTGAGAGGCTTGCTATTATACCCATGTCCTGAGAAGCTGTGCAGGGTTGTATTGTGTAGAAAGGGACTGGTGTGAGCCCAGGGATAGGCCCAGAAATAAAATCTTTAGGCTGAAACTTCTGCCGGTCAGCTACAATTATATGAGAAATTACAACCATTAAGATTGGGTCAGTTGACCTGCACTGGGGCAACAGAAAGAATGCAGACTCTTTTGAAGGGGTCTGAGTGCTCAAGGAGTGTCTTGTTCTTCAAAATCTGCTTTATCCCCCCACCCCGGATTAACAAATTGGCACCCTACCTGGAATTACGGAGTATAAGAAATGCAGGAAAGAGAGGGTCATTGAGTTTGCAATGCTGTCTTGTGTTTTAGAAATGGACATGGACAGTGTGAAGCAGGTTTGCTGGTTGCCTGCATGAGACCCTATGGAGCTGTGAGGATGAACCATGGGTTGCAGTGGAGACCCAGTGGAGATGACTGGGTCCACAAGATGATTGCTAAAGAGAGCTGCCGGCCCCAGATGAAGGTTTTCAGGACTGTGAGTAGCCTAGCTGGAGGGGTGGAATTGGAACTCCAGACTTGTTGCTGGTTAGAATTATCAGACTTGGAGACTTGTTACTGACTAGAGTTGTTGGACTTGGAACTACAGAGTTTGATGTTTGCCCTGTTTAAATCTTGTATTGGTTAAATATTTCTTTGCTATGCCCAGTGCCATCTTTTGCAGTGTGAATGTTTATTCTGTGTCATTATGGGTTTTGGGGGGGGATTTTTTTGGTATTATGGTACAGTTCAAAGATCTCAGACTATGGGGAATGTTTGAACATCATTAGGATTGATAAGAACTATGGGGACTTTTAAAATTGGACTGAATGCATTGCATTTTACATCATATATGGTTATCAGTTTATGGGAGCCAGGGGTGGAATGTGGAGGTTTGATTCAGGTGTCCCCCATAAACTTAGGTGTTCTGAATGCTAGGTTCCCAGCTGACGGAGATTTGGGAATTAATGCCTTCTGGAGGCGGTGTATTGTTGGGGGTGGGCTTATGGGTATTATAGCCAGTTTCTCCTTGCCAGTGTTTGGCACACTCTCCTGTTCCTATTGTCCACCTGATGTTGGCCAGGAGGTGATGTCCACCCTCTGCTCATGCCATCGTTTTCCCCTGCCATTGTGGAGCTTTCCCCTTGAGTCTGTAAGCCAAAATAAACCCTTTTCTCCCCAAAGCTGCTCTTGGTCAGGTGATTTTTGCCAGCAATGTGAATCTGACTACAACACACTCCAAGGAACTTTTGTGGTGTGCTGGTTCTGGGGCCACACTCTGGGCTCTCTGCCTTGCTGGGGATTTGAACTCAAACAGAGAAGATGGGCAGTGATGTATCTTGCAGAGATGGTTCCTGAGCCCCTAACCTGGGGCTTGGCATTCTGTGGTTCTCTTTGTTTGACTCTGTGAGCCATCCTCTAAGTTCAATTCCTTTTTGCTTAAGCTAGCAACACTTGAGAGTCTGTAGCTTGCAGCCAAAGAGCCAGCTTCCAGCAGGGGGGGGGGGCCTGTGGAACCCCAGACTCTCAGAGCACTCATTCAACAGTCTCTACCTGCCAAGACCCTATTCATGTGGATTCCTCTCCCCTCTTTCCTTCTTGTTCTCTTTCTTTTCTCCCTTTCTCTTTCCCTCCCTTTCTTCCCCCTCTTCCTTTCTTTCTCATTTTGTTCCCTCCTTCCTTCCCTTTCTGTCTCTCTCACTCTTTCCCTTCCTTCCTTTCTTCCTTCCTTCCTCCCTTCCCTTTCTGTCTCTCTCACACTTTCCCTTCCTTCCTTCCTTCCTTCCTTCCTTCCATCTTTTGTTTTCTTTTTTCTTTCTCTCTCTCTCTCTCTCTCTCTTTCTTCTTTCTTGCCTCACTCTGTAGCACAGGCTGGCCTCAAACTCACAGTCCTCCAGCCTCAGCCTCCCAAGTGCTAGAATCACAGGCATGCCCCATGATGCCTGGCTTAATTATTTTTACTACAAAAGCACACTTCGTACAAAAAGCACGCTTTGTTGGCAGCAAGCATTGGAAAGCAGCTGCCACAGGTCTGCGCCGTGCGGTGCCCACAGGACTCAATGAGCGCCACAGTGGCCAACAATCTGAGAAAGCCACGCGCAGCCTCTGCCGCAGGTAGCCTCACCGAGCACACAAGGTTCACGCGGGATGTCTTTGGAGAGGTGTGTGGCTTTGTCCTTTATAAGTGGCACACTTGGAGCTGCCCAAGGTCTCCAAAGACAAGTGTGTCTTCAAGTTCATCAGGGAAAGGGACATATCTGCATACTGAAAGTAAATAACAGGAGCTGAACCACAAAGGTCCTGACCCCCAGGACTGAGCCCCTCCCACTTCTGTGCATACGAAAACCTTTACAGGAAAAAAAAAAAAAAACCAGCATTTACTTTAGGTATTGCTATAGCGACTAGCATTGTGCTTGGGTAACCAGACAGTCTTGACTGTAAGCTGTACAGAGTATCTCTTGCTTTGTGTCCCAAGGTATCCATCAGTACTGTTTTGTTAGGGACCATCCATGGGCACCCATTTACTTTTTTTTTTTTTTTTTTTTTTTGGTTTTTCAAGGTAGAGTCTCACTCTGGACCTAGAATTCACTATGTAGACTCAGGGTGGCCTCGAACTCTTGGTGATCCTCCTACCTCTGCCTCCCCAGTGCTGGGATTAAAGGCATGCGCCACCAAGCCCGGCCCATTTACATTTTTTTGAAAAAAATATTTATTTATTTATTTGAGAGAAGGGAGAGAGAGAGAGGAGAGAGGAGAGAGGAGAGAGAGAGAGAGAGAGAGAGAGAGAGAGAGAATGGGCACGCCAGGGCCTCCAGCCAGTGCATATGAACTCCAGACGCATGTACCACCTCGTGCATCTGGCTTCATGCTAGGGCCTCTTGCCACTGCAAACAAACTCTTCTTTTTAAAACACACACACTTAGAAAAACACCGTGGGGATCACCATATATTGCTATGGTTTGGATATGGTTTGAGTGTGGCCCCAAGGTTTCATGTGCAAAGACATAATCCCCAGTGTGAGGTAATAAGAGAGTTGACACATCACTGACTATAGTGTTTAGAAATGGGGGCTTTGGAAAGGTAATTAGGATGAAGGTCATTAGGGTGAAGCCTCCATGATCGGATCCTGGCAGCTAAATAAGAAAGAAACCAGAAGAGACGAACAGAGATGTACAAGCCCCTGTCTCTTGCCATGTGACGCTTTTGTAATCCTGAGACTCTGCCAGCAAGAAGCCCACCACTATATTGGTCTTTCACTCTCAGACCTCCAGAACAATGAGCCAGTATAAACTTCTTTTCACTCTTTAAAACTTACCTGGATTGTGGTAGTGTGTTATTAGCAATTGTATGAGTTCCTTTTGGTTTTGTTTTTTTGTTTTTTGGTTTTAGAGGTAGGGTCTCACTCTGGCTCAGGCTGACCTGGAATTCACTATGTAGTCTCAGGGTGGCCTCAAACTCTCGGTGATCCTCCTACCTCTGCCTCCCGAGTGCTGGGATTAAAGGTGTGCACCACCACGCCCGGCTATGAGTTGCTTTTGCATAGCAGTGACAGAATGCCCAACAGAGCAACTTAAGGGAAGAAAGAATTATTTGGTTTCACGGTTTTGGTCCTTCATGACAGAGAAGACATGGTGGAACAGCTCAGCTCATGGCAGTGGTAGACATATGGCAGAAGCTGTTCATATCACAGTTGACCAGGAAGAGGAGAACAAGGTAGCACCCAGTGACTGGATATGAGCTTCAAAAACCAATCCCTAGCCGGGTGTGGTGGCGCACGCCTTTAATCCCAGCGCTTGGGAGGCAGAGGTAGGAGGATCGCCATGAGTTTGAGGGCAGCCTGAGACTACATAGTGAATTCCAGGTCAGCCTGGGCTAGAGCAAGACCCTACCTAAAAAAAAAAAAAAAAAAAACAAGAACCCCCCCCCCCCCACACACACACACCACCACCACCACCATCCCTAATGACCTGTTTCTATTGGTTGGACTCCTCACTTAAACCTTCCAATATAATGCCACCATCTGGGGAATGAGTGCTCAAAACCCAAAGCCTGTAGGGTGTGGTGGTGCATGATTTTAACCCCAGCATTTGGGAAGTAGAGGTAGGAGGATCATTGTGAGTTCAAGACCAGTTTGGGATTACAGAGTGCATTCCAGGTCAGCCTGAGCTAGAGTGAGTCCTACCTCGAAAAAAACTAAAAAAAAAAAAAAAAAAAAAAAAAAAAACTTAGAAAAAAAAATCACAACACAAGCCTGTGAATCTCAGATCATAGCAGCAACAGAACAGATTTGTACACATATATTTGGTATGCATCCTGGCTTTTTTCCCCTCCAACTTGCAATATTGTGAAAATTTGATTAAATTTTCATGTCTAAGATGATATTTTTGAAAAATATTTTATTTATTTATGACAGAGAGAGAGAGAGAGAGAGAGAGAAAGAAGAGGAGGAGGAGAGAGGGGGGAGAGAGGCAGAGGCAGATAGAGTGTGAGAGAGAAAGGGTGCCCCAGGGGCCTCTGGCAGAGGCATGTGCCACCTTGTGCATCTGGCTTTATGTGAGTACTGGGGAATAAAACCCGAGTCCTGGGCTGGAGAGACGGCTTAGCGGTTAAGCACTTGCCTGTGAAGCCTAAGGACCCCAGTTTGAGGCTCAACTCCCCAGGACCCACATTAGCCAGATGCACAAGGGGGCGCATGCGTCTGGAGTTTGTTTGCAGTGGCTGGAGGGCCTGGCGTGCCCATTCTCTCTCTCTCTCTCTCTCTCTCTCTCCCTCTTTTTCTCTGTTTCTCTCAAATAAATAAATAAATAATTAAAAAAAACCCAAGTCCTGGGCTGGACGGATGGCTTAGAGGTTAGGGCATTTGCCTGCAAAGCCAAAGGACCCAGGTTCAATTCCCCAGGACCCACGTTTGCCAGAAGCACAAGGGGGTGCATGCATCTGGATTTGTCATTAGTGGCTGGAGGCCCTGGAGCACATTCTCTCTCTTTCTCTATCAAGTAAATAAATAAAAATAAAATATTAAAAAAACCTGAGTCCTTAGTCTTTGCAGGCAAGTGCCTTTACCAACTGAGCAATTCGTCCAGCCCTCTCAGATGGTATTTGATAGTTTCATAGTATTTTATTCACAGCACTCATTCATTGTATATTAAGTAGCTACCATGGCCCAGGTTCTGTTTTGGGTGCTGAAAATGAATGAGCAAGATCAGGCCTCTCATGAATCAGCCATTACATTAGGATCTCTCTTACATTCTAATGTCCTATTTGTGTCTACTTAGATTGCTTCCAATGTTCAGTACTGAAAACAATACTGAAAGTAGATTCTAAACTCATCCTGTGTTCTTTTTATTGATGTATGCAATGTCCTTCCTTTAAGATAAATTCTTAGCCATGGTACATGGCTGAAAGACATCATGGTAGTGCATGAGGGTGTTGGGATTTCCACCCAAACCAGTCTGTCTGACCGAGGAGCCCAGGCTGTTCATAACCATGCTGTTAATATCACTATGGTGAAAAAATTCACGGCCGAGGAAGCCACTCTGTTCCTAAGTAGCTTAGACATATGGGCTGAGTGACTTAATGAATAACTGATTAGGTCTAGAGTTTAAAAATATATTCAGGGCTCCATGGATAAAGTACTTGCCACACAAGCATGGGGACCGGATTTTGGATCCCCAGCACTCCTATAAATGCTGGGTGGGCTTGGCAGCCTGCCTGTAATCCCAACACTCAGAAGGAGGAGATGGGAGTCCAGGGCACACTGGCTAGCTCAACTAGCCTAATGAGTAAGCTCTGGGTTCAAATGAGAGACCCTGTCCAAATAAAGTGGAAAGTGTTACAGGGAGACATCCAACACCAACCTCTGGCTTCTACATGCATGTATGTGCCCGTACACACATGTGCACCACACACATATACAGGCAAAAAAGAAAAAAGAAATCCCAAGTCTGCAAACAACCAGCTGTGTGGTTTTGGACAAATTGCTCAGAATTTTATATTTCAGTTTCCTCATCTGTAGAGGGTCATTATTCCTTCAGTAAGCGGTTACTGCATCACCAGCTTCGGCGCTAAGACCCCATAGTCTGGAAGGGAAGGAAGTGGTGAAAAATTTTCCACAAATATCAAATGACTAATTAGGAGAGACTCTCCGGTGGAACTGCCTGCAAGCGGTGCAGCAAGCTCCAGAGACGCAGCTTCCGTGAGCCGTCACCTGTGCTGAAGCGGGCTTTCCTGTGATGCAGCTATGGGGAGGTCGTCAACCAGGATGGGATGAGAATTCTCACGGTGAAGCTGCCTTTCAGCCATCTAGTGCTCCTGTAAGTAACCCCCTCACCCTGTCCTGTAAGTAACCCAAATAAACTCATTAGTTCACTGAAAAAAAGACAAAATATACATATGTGCTCTGATGAGAAGTGCCAAGATGCTGGGAAGATGAATAGCAGGAAGACTGGGACAGGGAGATTAAGGGCGTTGTGGATTGAGATGTAAAAGATGTTCAGGTGTTTGCCAGGTGAGATGGGGAGAAATATCCCTGTGGAGGCGGGGGGAAGGGCAGGTGGAAGGAACTGTAAAGATGGAATGCCCTCCACCACTTTCTTTTCTACCTTACTGCCTTTAAAAAATATTTTTAAAAGTATTTTAATTTATTTGAGAGAGAGAGAGAGAAAATGGGTGCACCAGGGCCTCTAACCACTGCAAATGAACTCCAGGCACAAGCGCTACCATGTGCATCTCACTTACATGGGACCTCCTAGAGAATCGAACCTGGGTCCTTAGGCATTGCAGGCAAGCACCTTAACTGCTAAGCCATCTCTCCAGCCCCTTAGTGCCTTTAGCCTTGTAATTCCTTCCAGAATCTCTCATGATTGCTTATCTGCTGCTGCTTATCTCCTAGTCAAAATGACATTTTCTTCCAAAGGCCAATTAGTCCATTTTCCGCTGTGCCAATTACTTTATTACTTGGCATTATTGTTGTTTTTCTTTTAAAAAAATACTTTCATTTATTTGGCAAAGAGAGCAAGAGAGATAGACGGAGGGAAGGAGGGAAGGGGAGAGAGAGTTAGTTTGAGACTGTGTGGTCACCCTAGGGCTTCTAGCCACGGCAAAAATAATTCTATATCCACACACCACTTTGTGTATCCGACTTTAAGTGGATATTGGGAAATCAAACCAGTACCAGCAGGCTTTGCTAGCAAGCGCCTTTAACTTCAGAGCCATCTCTCCCCAGCCCTATTTGTTATTTTTCTACATACACCTCCCCACAGAGTGGGACGTTGACATCACTTGTTTAACATCTCCCTTTCTACCTGAATGTTAAGCTTTAGAAAGGGAAAAGTGCGTGTGTGTGTGTGTTTGGTGATACATTCTCAATGTCTGGCCTGACATGGTGGCGCACGCCTTTATTCCCAGCACTCTGGAGGCAGAGGTAGGAGGATCGCTGTGAGTTCAAGGCCAGCCTGAGAGGACATAGTGAATTTCAGGTGAGCTTGGGCTAGAGTGAGACCCTACCTCGCAAAAACAAAACAAAACAAAACAAAATTCTCAATGTGTGACATAGTAGTAGACCAAAGGTCTCTCTCTCTCTATGTATGTATATATTTATATATATATATATATATATATTTATAGATAGATATAGATAGATAAATATATAGATATTGATGAAAGAGAAGTGCCTGGTGCAGTTCCAGCTTGGGAAAAGCCCTAAGCAGTAAAGGTGAGCTGCTGGGACTCCAGCGCTCTTGGACATGGAGAGGGGGCGTGGCCAGGGGGCACGTCCTCCCACCCGGAACCTAAGAGCCGCGGTCCGGGGTGACTTCCGGCCGCGGCGGCGGACCCTTCCCGCGGACGGACTGTCCCGTGGCACCTGGCTGGGCCGAGGAGACTAGGGAGGCCCCCGCGGCGGCGGCGACGACGACGACGACTAGCATGGACGACCACAGCCTGGAGGAGTTCCGTCGGCGCTGGCAGGAGGAGCTGGCGCAGGCCCAGGCGCTGAGGAGACGGCGGCGGCCCGAGGCTGCGGAGCGGCGTCCGCGGCGTCCGGAAGTGGCCTTGGGACGCGGCGAGCAGGCCTCGGGGTACCTGGCGCTGGCGCAGGGCCTCCTGGAGGGCGCGGGGCGGCCCCCGGTGACGGCGGCGGCGGCGGCGGCGGCGGGGCGGGCCAGCCGGGCCGAGAGGCAGGAGGCGGCCAGTCGTTCCCGCTCCCCTCCGGTCCGCGAGGGCGCCGGGGGCGGGGAGCAGCTGGTGGACCAGCTCATACGGGACCTGGTGAGTGGCCATCATCGTCGTCGTCTCTCCCCCCACCCCCACCGCTCCCCCATCCCCTCCGCCCCGCCGAGGCCCTTACCTGGAGTTGGACGAAAACTTTTCACTCCGCGTCCCCCGAGTTCCTGCATGCACTGGGCGCTCTCTCAACCCGGCGCTGTGTGCAGCCCCCAGATCTGACATGTTGGGGGTGTTTACGTAGGTGGGCGTGCGCGGGATACTGTGCATGCAATGGTTAAGAGGGGGGCGTTGGCTAGCTTCCTGTTAGGCACAGGACCAATAAAAAACAAAAAAACAAAACAAAACAACAACAAAAATAACAAAGTCAGTCTTAAGTGTGACCAATCCTGTGTAAGAAACTCCTGTAAACTTGAGACAAAGGTTGGAGATTTCGATTTAGAGAGGAGGGCCCAGGAAGTAGAAAGAAATGAATGTTCACCGTTCTCTCTCTCTCTCTCTCTCTCTCTGTATACTGTGAGTGCTGCTTAATTTTACTAGCTGCATGCATTCAAAAAAAAAAAAAAATTAGGAGCCGGGCATGGTGGCGTACGCCTGTAATCCCAGCACTTGGAAGGCTGAAGTAGGAGAATCACAGACTTCGAGGCCAGCCTGAGACTGCAGAGTGAATTCCAGGTCAGCCTGGGCTAGAGGGAGATCCTACCTCAGAAAAAAAAAAAAAAAAAAAAAAAAAAAAAGACCAGACCAACAACAACAAAGACGAAGGGGAGGAAGAATCCTTTGAGCAGTGTCTTTAAGATGGTGGTTTCTGCCTTTTGTGTCCTTTGGAGAAAAGCTGGAAGCCTATTCTCCATGCATAGTGCCCCTTTCACCAAGTTAGAGAACCAAGACCATGTTAGAAATTACGACAGGACCGACTTATGCTTCAATGGTTTTATTTAAATTAGGCTCAAAGAAAACTTTTACAGCTTTCCATTTGGGAATAATTCTGTAGGTAGACTTGTTTCGAGAAATAATAGATAATTTAAGGTGTACTTTCATTAAGATAACATTATTAATATTACTTTTTTTTGGGGGGGGGATGTAGAGTCTTGCTCTAGCCCAGGCTGACCTGGAATTCACTATGTAATGTCAGACTGGCCTTGAACTCACAGCGGCGATCCTCTTACCTCTGGGTAATGAGCGCTGGGATTAAAGGCGTGCACCACCATGCCCAGCACATTAATAGTTTTCAAACCAAGTACCTGGGTCTTAGGTGCTGCCTGGATTCTAAAGCAACAATTCTGAGAGTTCAGTGTTAACTCTTTTTACATTTGTAAAAGAGAAGATTCGAAGATATTTTCTGCAATTTGCCCAGCTGGCAAATTACGGGGATTGAATTTAGATTTTTGCAAAAACTTGAGTTGGCTTTACTTCAGGTCTCCTTGATTCTCCCCACACCTGCTGGATCAGTTGCCAGGGGAGGGAGCTCCACACCATATGGGTGGACAAAATCAAGCAAGTTGGAGATACTGTTCTCTACTGTACAACTTCTGTCGGAGCTTTCATCCTGATTAACAAGACTTTTCATTCCTAACACTCAGGCATTGATCTCAAAACGGTGGAGAAGTAATTCAGGTGTCTTCAGAAGGAAGGGTCTGTGGGTGTGGTGGCGCTCACCTTTAATTGCAGCACTTGGGAGGCAGAGGTAGGAGGATGGTTGTGAGTTTGAGGCCAGCCTGAGACTACATAGTGAATTCCAGGTCAACCTGGGCTAGAGTGAAACCCTACCTTGAAAGTCCCCCCCCCCAAAAAAAAGGAAGGGTCTGCCTTGGGGGAAGAGCCAGGCTCTAACAGAATCTTAATTTTCAGTCCCTGCACTCAAGAGGCTGAGGTAGGAAGATCCCTGTGAGGTCAACGACAGCTTGGGGCTACATAGTGAGTTCCAGGTCAGCCTGGACTAGAGTAAGACCAACAAAATCCTACATTTCCTATGCAGTTGGGAAAAGCCTGCTGTGTTACGCTGGAATGTACACTGCGGGCTCCTCTGCCCCTTCACAATCACCATGTTTGGTACTGCTAGGATCTCCTGGGAGCAGTATCCAACCATGGGATACCTCTAATTAAACAAACAAACTTTTCAATCATCAATAACAGTGCTTTAAATAAAGCAGTAGTAATTCATTATGCACTTGCCATCTCCTTGGTGCTTTTTTTATTTGTGAGTTTGTTGGTGTTTCTTTCCAGACTGGGTTTTTGCCATCCTGCCTTTCCTTCCTGATTAAGGCATGCTTTTGGTGCTGTCTAAAGGCTTTATCAGACATTATCTTCAGTGTTCCTGGCTGCCCCTTCCAGTGGCCATTTTCAGTCCTTCTTGGGTAGCTAAGTCTTAGAAAAGCAATTTGCTTTTTAGGGGACAGTAAGCCCGTCCAGTATCTTTAGTCTGAGAAGTGAAGCTTGGATTTCTGTGGTCAGTGTGTGTGAGCCCCAGAGCCCATGGGTCACATAGGTAATGCAGTGAGTGAAGTAAGGCAGCTGTTGTGTATTTGATCACAGTTTATCATGTGTTTCCTTGTGAATCTTTTCCAGACTCACTATGCTTTTATTTATTTGTTTTTTTTTTTTTTTTTTTTTTTTTTTTTTGGTTTTTTGAGGTCAGGTCTTGCTCTAGTCCAGCCTGACCTGTCATTTACTCTGTATTGTCAGGGTGGCCTTGAACTCATGATGATACTCCTACCTCTGCCTCCCAAGCGCTGGGATTAAAGGCGTGTGGTGCGACACCCAGCCCAGACTCAGTATACTTTGTGATGGTTTGTTTATAGTAAAAACCACATTAAGCATGTTAGAATCATCTTTTTTTTTTTTTTTTTTTAAATTCCAACTGTTCAGTTTTATTCAAATGATGTTAGGGGTGGTCAGATGGCTCAATGATAAAACATTTGGCATACAAGCATGGGTCCCTAGAACCCACATTCAAACAAACAGGGCACTGTTGTAGGCATCTGTAATGCCAGCAAGAAGGAAGGTGGACACAGGAGAATCCAGCAGAAGCTTGTGGCCAGTTAGCCAGGTGAACAGAGATCCTGCCTCAAGTGAGGTGGAAAGTGAGGATCAACACCTGGATGTTGTTATCTGACCTCCACACACACAGTGATGCTGTGTGTCCATGCTCATTGATGTGAGTACACACTCGCCAAGAAAAACAAAGTTCACCTGTTGTCTGAACAGAACACTTTTCTGTGCCGGGTGTGCTCACTGTCAACAACATACCACGTTCATGGAGGAAGTCTTTGTTGCCTGATACGAGAGCTGTGAGAGCGTTCACCAGTGGAACATCGTCTAAAAGCGCTTAGTCACACTTTGAAGTGTGCAGATTGTAACTGCACAGCTGCATGCATGTTCAAGAGTGCACATGAACAACACAAGCAGCCCTCAGATCTCAGTTCCTGTCTGTCAGAACTATCCTCCCTTGTGTTCTAATCCACCCTGGGGAGCCACTTGCCTTACTCCAGACACCACAGTTTTGAGCCACATCTGTGTGGAGTTCCACAGCATTTCTCTTGTGTCTGGGTCCTTGGGTAGGACACTGTGTGTGAGAAATTAATGCTGCATTTTATTCATTTATGCTGTCATTGATGGATGGTTGTATGTATGTGTTTGTATATGTGGGTGCCATGGTGCATGTTTGGCAGTCAGGGACAACCTTGGGTGTGGATCCTTCTACCTTGTTTGAGGCCAGATCTCTCATTGTTCATGACGCGTTCTCCAGGATTGTTTGACCCTGAGCTCCCTGGGAATTCTCCTGTGTCTGCCTTCCATCTCTGTGTAGACATGCTGGGGATTACAGACACCCTCTACAGCTCTACAGCAACCGGCTTTGCATGGGCTCTGCAGATCCAAGCTCACACTAGTGTGGCCAGTATTTTATCCGCTGAGCCGTCTCCCCAGACTTAGGTGCTTTTTTTTTGTTTTGAGAGAGAGAGAGAGAAACAGATAGAGAATTGGCATGCCAGGGTCTCAGCCACTGCAGTCGAACTCCAGATGCTTGCACCACCTAGTGGGCATGTGCGATCTTGCACTTGCCTCACTTTTGTGTGTCTGGCTTATGGGGGATCTGGAGAGACAAACATGGGTCCCTAGGCATTGCAGGCAAGCACCTTAACCACTAAGCCATTTCTCCATCCCTTGGATTTTTTTTTTAAACCAGTTGATTTGCACAGTTTGGGGCCATTAGGAGTAGTGCTGCTGTGAACAGTTTACACATCTTGTTGGGATTTATGTATATGTTTTCTCAGCTATTCACCCAGCAGTGGAATTGTGGGCTGTGGGTACCAGCCGTGGTGTGAGTAGCAACAGTTTTCCAAAGAACTTATACTATCTTCTCACTTTAGATATGACTTGAGAATGTGGATTGTAGTATTTCACTGTCTCTTTACCACAAAACAACACCCAACTGAGACAGCATAAAGCGACTGAATTGCTCCCTGCTGGGGTGAGATGATAGACGGTGACAGGCTGGAAGTATACTTCATGGCTGGGCTGCCCATGCCAGCTGGTTGTTGACATCTAAGAATGTGGTCCTAGTGGGGAAAGTTCTTTAGATGTTTGTGTGTGTGTGTGTGTGTGTGTGTTTGCGCACGCATGTGTGTGTGTGTGCGTGTAGTGTGGTCTCTGTGTTTGATGTATGCATGAGCACATGTGGCACCCCGTATGCTCACATATAGTGAGGTGCACTTGGTAGCAGTGGCTCCATCACTTTCTGCCCTATCCTACTTAAGCCAGTCACTTCCTGATCCCAGAGCTTACCATTTTTTAAAATTTATTTATTTATTTATTTGTGTGTGTGTGTGTGTGTGTGTGAGAGAGAGAGAGAGAGAGAGAGAGAGAAAGAGGCAGAGAGAGAGAGAATATGAATGGGTTCACCAGGGCCTCTAGCCACTACAAACTCCCCATACATGCACCACCTTGTGCATCTGGCTTACATGGGTACTGGGGAATCAAACCTGGGTCCTTGGGCTTCATAGACAAGTGCGTTAAACACTAAGCCATCTCTCCAGCCCGTCATTTTTTTTTTTTTGTGAGCCCCAGTGATTCCTGGGTCTCTGCGCCCTATAAGACTGGGGTTACAGATACACCCAGCTATGCCCAGCTGTTTATGTGGGTCCTGGGGATCAAACTTGTATGGTCTCAGGCCTCCTTTGGCCCTCCCTTGTGCTTGCACGGGAAGTGCCCTTAACCACAGAGCCATCTGTCTAGCACTTTAGATTGACTTTTAAAATTGGAAATAGGTAATTCTGTGTGGGTTCTCTGTTATTGCATAAAAATCATCCAAAGGCATAGTTTAAAACAATCCCATTTATTTAGTGTGCGGTTCTACAGAGAGGACAGTGTGAGCTGAGTGTGGACAACATGTCCACATGCACCTGAGGACAGTATGGGCCGAGCGTGGACAGTGCAGGTTCACGTGCACCTGAGGACAGTATGGGCCGAGCGTGGACAGTGCAGGTTCACGTGCACCTGAGGACAGTATGGGCCGAGCGTGGACAGTGCAGGTTCACGTGCACCTGAGGACAGTATGGGCCGAGCGTGGACAGTGCAGGTTCACGTGCACCTGAGGACAGTATGGGCCGAGCGTGGACAGTGCAGGTTCACGTGCACCTGAGGACAGTATGGGCCGAGCGTGGACAGTGCAGGTTCACGTGCACCTGAGGACAGTATGGGCCGAGCGTGGACAGTGCAGGTTCACGTGCACCTGAGGACAGTATGGGCCGAGCGTGGACAGTGCAGGTTTACGTGCACCTGAGGACAGTATGGGCCGAGCGTGGACAGTGCAGGTTCACGTGCCAAGCGTGGACATTCCAGGTTCACGTGCACCTGAGGACAGTATGGGCCGAGCGTGGACAGTGCAGGTTCACGTGCACCTGATGGTAGTATGGATGGAGTGTGGATAGTTCTTTGGTTCACATGAACCTGAGGGTGGTTGGTGCTCACTTAGGCAGCTCTTCTTGGGCTTGGCCGGTGTTTCTCATTCTCTCTCTCACTCTCTCTGTCTGATTGTGAATCTCATCTCCCACCAACTGATTGAGTAAGTGCTGGCCCTTCTCAGGGTCACAAGGTCAGGCCTCAGTGCCCTGGACCAGGCCCCCCCCCCCCTGCTGTTCTAGGGTATGCGTTGTGTTTCCATGCCTTCTCCCCCTCAGCATGGGCACTAGTGCCAAAATGGGCCGTGTTATCAACCAAGGGAAGAATGGCTTTGCTGTATATGGGAGCCGTGGCTTCAGTGCCATGCTGCTGCCAAAACTGTGTCGGACAAGCACCGCTGAAGTTGAAAGTTAGCACTGCCCTCTCTGGAGCCTGGTCTTCTCTAGAGACTTTTAATCATAGCACTTAAAAGCCTCGCTTGGGGCGGTGACTTGGAAATACGTAAATGGGTGCTTGGTAGCGTTGGGTTAAGCCAGTGGAAGAAAGGGCACGGTGCTTGTCAGAACTGCGGAGGCAGTGGGTACTTTCTGTCTCTTTTTCATCCCCTCCCCAAACTGGGCTTCCAGGGGCACAGTGGTGCCATGCAAGGGTTATTGCAAGTATGTTTCTTTAGTATGGTGGTTGTGAGCATCAGGTGCTTGGGTCCCATGTTTATTTTGGTGGTGTATAGGTCTCCAGGTCACAGAGCAGCAAGTACCCAGACACCCACTGGAGACCTGACTCATGATGGAACCACAGGAGGCACTGCATAATGTAACAGGCAGCTTCTCTCAGTGCCACCTCCCCTCTGTTGGCCCTGGCCACTGCTGCAGGCTGTCTCCACTTGATGAAACTTCAGCCTTAGATTCTGTCTGCTTCGTGTTGTGGACGAGCATGATATCTGCTTCCTGCTTTAGTCCAAGTCCTTACTGATCCGTACTGGGTCACGTGAGCCAATTACAGGTTGATATTGTCCAGACTTGTGTTCAGTGCCCATGCCTACTCATCTAGCCTATCCATTCTTACCGTTCAGCTAGGGGTGGGGAGTCAGCCACAGACAGTGTGGACTCTGCCTCTGTCCTCTGAAGGTCTTTCGTTTCCTGGAGCTGAAAGAATGATTGTAGTGGGGGAAGGCCTGCCCTGGTTGGGATTCTGGGCTCTGGAGTTCAAACCCAGGCCCTTCACTGAGTAGGCAGTTACCTCCTGGTGTGGTAAATTCATGCATTGGCTTAGCTGGAATGAGCCCCCTTCCTCTACCTTCCTGTTAAAGTCCAGCTTAAATCCTACCTGCTACGTTAACTCTCCCTGATCTTTATAGCTTGAATGTTTCCCCTCCCCTAATTGAAGCCTTCTTGTTAGTGTCATTCATTTTTCAAGTGGGTGGGTTTTTTATTTTTTTTGCTGGGCATTGTGGCACATGCCTTTATGAGAGAGAAAGGAGAGAGAGGAGAGAATTGAAGTACTAGGACCTCCAGTCTCTGCAGTCAAACTGCATCACCTTGGGCGTATTTGCAACCTTACGCACTTGCTTCACCTTGTGTGTTTGGCTTACATGGGATCTAGATAGTTGAACATGGGTCCTTAGGCTTTGCAGGAAGTGCCTAAACCGCTAAGCCATCTTTCCAGCCCTCAAATGTGTTTTTGAAAATATTTATTCATTTGCAAGCAGAGAGAGAAAGAGAGACAGAAAGAATGGGTATACCAGGGTCTCCAGCTGCTACAAACAAACTCCAGATGCATGCATCACTTTGTGCATCTGGCTTTTGTGGGTACTGGGGAATTGAACCTGGTTGTTAGGCTTTGCAGGCAAGTGCCTTAACCACAGAGCCATCTCTCCAGCTCCGTTTTCAAATGTGTCTCATGAATAGCAGGCCTCTGCTTGGGTGCATGTGGAATGATCTGTGTATATATACCAAAAGAACTTGTATCTCAGGTCACATGTTCACTGGAAAGTTGTGCATGAAGCAGGGTGGGCTTCATTCACTCCTCCACTCCACAGGGCTCATTAAGTGACTTCCCAGTACCAGGCACTGTTCTGGGCTCTGAGGACATAGTAGTGAACAAGACAGAAAAACTGTGCCTTTTTCTAACTTACACTCTGGCACAGACAGTGGACAGGTAACTGCCAGGTAATAAATGCAATGGAGAAAAAGCCAACAGAGAGAATGGGGTGTGCTGTGTCAGGGTAAGGACTCTTAATTTTCCATAGTGCTGTCCTATAAAGCTTTTCTTGGAAGGTCGCATTTCACAGAAGACCTAAAGGAGGGATGTGAGCAAGCCTGCAGAGGCGTGGGGGTGCAGAGGACAGCAGATGCAGAGAGGCTCCTTAGAGCCAGGGCCTGGGTCTTGCAGGTGTGCAGACGAGTAGTCCCACAGGATCAGAAGGACCCTGTGCTTGGTTTAATTCTTCAACTTCCTAATTCTTTTTTTTTAGAATACATTTAAGATTTTTATTTTTATTTATTTATTTATTTATTAGAGACGGGGGGTGGGGAGAATGGGAGCGCCAGGGCCTCTCTAGCCATTGCAAATGAATTCCAGATGCATGTGCTACCATGTGCATCTGGCTTACGTGGGACCTGGAGAATTGAACCTAGGTCCTCAGGTTTTGCAGGCGTGTGCCTTAACCACTAAGCCATCTCTCTAGCCCCCCTAATTTTTTTCTTACTTGTGTGTGTGTTCACATGCGTTTGGGTGCATGTGTGGGTGTGAAGGCCAGAAGTTGATGGCAAGTATCTTGTTCAATTGCCCTCCACCTTATTTACTAACCCAGGCTTCTCATTTGAACCCAGAGCTTCCCAACTTGGCTAATCTAGCTAGTCAGCTTGATCCAAGGATCCCCTCCCTCCCTGTGTCCCAGAGCACTGGGATTATAGGGGCCCAGCACACCTATCGGGCATTTACATGGGTACTAGATATCTGAACTCAGGCCCTCACACTTGGTGGCAAATGCTTTACTAGCAGCCATCTCCCTGGACCTTAAATCCTTTTTTATTTAAAAAAAAATGGTTTTATTTATTTATTTATAAGTAGAGAGAAGAGAGACAGAGAGAATGGGTGTTCCAGGGCCTCTAACCACTGCAAACAAACTCCAAATACATGTGCTCCTTTTGTGCATCTGGCTTTATGTGAATACTGGGGAATTGAACTCAAGTCGTAAGGTTTTGCAGGCAAGTCCCTTCAGTGCTGAGCCATTTCTCCAGCCCCTTACATCCTTTATTTATTTTTATTTATTTTTCCCCTTACATCCTTTTTGATTTAAGAACCCCACACACTTGTTTTGCACTTGTTATTTTAAGGTCGGATCTCACACTAGCTTAGGCTGGTCTGGACTCACTCTGTAGTCTCAGTCTGGCCTCGAACTCACAATGATCCTCCTACCTCTGTTTCCCGTGTGCTGGGATTAAAGTCGTGTGCCACCACAGTTGGCTATAACCAGTTTTGATTGTGAGATTATTCTTGTAACATCTGGGACTCTTGGCCAAACACATGCACATCCATAGATTGTAAGCTTCGGGGACTGAGTCTTCTGACAGCATCTCCTCTCTTCTACCCTTGCTGTGTCTCAAGGCTCTGACCCCAATGTAGACTCAGGTCCAGTCTGTCCTGTTTTGCTTCACACTGTCTTCCTTCACTGTCTCTTCCAGCCTCCTGGGACCCCAGCCCCCCAGCCCCCTAGTCGTTTAGATTAGTCTTTTCTGCTCCCTTTTTTTGCAGTCCTCAGGAAAGACATACTAGTAGGTAATGAATGAGAATGTGTCTCAAAGTTACAGAGCCTGTCCTGTTTTAGAAAAAATATTTATTTATTTGAGAAAAGAGAGAAGCAGATGTATATGTATGTGTATGTATATGATGTATATATGGAGAGAATGGGTGCACCAGGACCTCTAGCCACTGAAAACAAACTTCAGACATATGTGCCTCTTTGTGCATCTAGCTTTACATGGGTACTAGGGGATCAAACTCTAGTCCTTAGGCTTTGCAGGCAAACACCATAACCACGGAGCCATCTCTCCAGCCCTCTATTCTTGTTACACACACACACACACACACACACACACTCACTCTTTCTCCCTCCCTCCCTCCCTCCCTCCCTCCCTCCCTCCCTCCCTCCAGATCAGCTTGCATGTATTTACTGTGCATCTCCAGTGTACAAGGCACTGGGCTGGTTGGATTCTGCCACATTGCAGTTATGTTATGTCATCCATGCACACAATCAGCAAATATTTATTGAATACCTTTTGCTCTTCCTCATAGCGAAGCTTGGGATCAGGTTCAATATGAAGAGTAAATTGGCTTTTTGTGGACTGCTTGGGAACCTAACCTCTCCTTATAGCATCTTTTTTTTTTTTTTTTTTTTTTTTTGAGAAATGATTTCCAAGTTCTAAATAGCTGACTTACTAATGAACCATGGAATACCTTAGGGGACTATTTGTGCTGCCTTTTGTAGTCTCCTGTATTTATTCTGCTTTATATGGGGGTGACTTATCTCTATAAAAGATTTTAGTTCCTTGAATGTACAGGCCATTTCTTACACATTCGCTAATAGCACCTCCCCTCCCCCAGCACTGGGCATGGCCCTGAATTCACATAGTGGTTTGAATATCAATTATTAAAACAGTGAGTGACTTGCTTATGCAAATATTTAGGAAATTCAAAAGAGTGGAAAGAAAAGAGTCTCCTGTCCAGTCAGCTCAGAGGCCTCCTCGGCTTACATTTAGTGCACTTCTGACATTCCTGTGGGGGTTGTAGAGGTAAAGCATGTATTTCAAGACAAAACGGGTGACAGTGTGAGACTTTACCTCCAGTCAGTTTATTTTCTTCTCAGAGAAGCCACAGGTGAAACTGGAACTGAGGTGTGCTCTGCTCAGCTTTTGCATTATGGGATAGATGACCCCTTAGACCCTAGCCTCCCCTCTGCCCCACTTGAGCAGAGGCATTATTGCAGATCTCTCACTGGGACCCCAGGTGATTTTCTTAGTCTCCCAAACCCTGCCTCACAAACGCCCGCAGTTTGTTTGCTCTGGAGATACACGTTGGGAACAAAACCCTACATCAGTTTCTTCACTTGGTACTGATTTGGCTCTTAGCAATTATCTCTTCTTCGATTAAACAAGAGAAGGCAGATTAAGTTTCTAACAGTAAGGCACAAAACCAGTCCATTTTCAGAATCAGGCTTACATTAGCACATAGGCGCATGAATCAGCCTCTCTGGGGACAGATCTTTTTGCAATTTCTCTCAGCATTTTTGGAGTAAATCCAGTAGACTTTGGGAAAATCTAGCATTCACTGACCTTAAATTAACAGAGTAACTTGACCCCATTGTGTGTTTACCCCTTGGCTGGGAAGGATTTTTATATCTGCCTATGGTTTAAGGCTCTTGTTCTCAACATTTAATGTGTACGAGGAACCCCTGAGAAAGAGCTCGGCCTCTGGAATTTTGGAGGCAGTTAAGGAGGGACCCTAAATATTTAAAAAAATGTGATTTCTGTGTCTCACAAGTGTTATTAAGAGTGATAGAATCAATCTCCTAAATGAAACCGTTAAAAGCCACAGTGAATATTATCAGAAAGATGCTTCTCCTTATGCTTGAAGAGTTAATATTGTGATTTCTTCTTCTTTTTTTATTAACAAATTGCATGATTATAAACAATATCCCATGGTAATGCCCTCCCTCTCCCCACTTTCCCCTTTGAAACTCCACTCTCCATCATATCCCCTCCCCCTCTCACTCAGTCTCTCTTTAATTTTGATGTCATGATCTTTTCCTCCTATTATGATGGTCTTGTGCAGGTAGTGTTGGGCACTGTGAGGTCATGGATATCCAGGCCATTTTGTGTCTGGGAGGAGCACGTTGTAAGGAGTCCTACCCTTCCTTTGGCTCTTACATTCTTTCCACCACCTCTTCCACAATAGACCCTGAGCCTTGGAAGGTGTGGTAGAGATATTGCAGTGCTGAGCACTCCTGTCATTTATTTCCAGCACCATGATGCCTTCTGAGTCGTCCATCCCAAGGTCACTGCCATCTGAAAAGAGAAGGTTCTCTATGGTTTTTGAGGTGGGGTCTCGCTGTAGCCGAGGCTGACCTGGAATTCACTCGGTAGTCTCAGGGTGGCCTCGAACTCACAGCAATCCTCCTATCTCTGCCTCCTGAGTGCTGGGATTAAAGGCGTGCACCACCACGCTCGGCTTTATATTGTGAATTTATTGATCTTCTAGAGCATAAACCCTGCAGGCTGTACGTGCCTCTTCAAGGAGCAAGCCCTCACTTTCTAAAGAATAGTCACATTGGTATAGTTATAGTATGACTTAAAGTTTTCCTTTGTTAAAATTCCTGTGTTACATTTTTTTTTTTTTTTTTGAGGTAGGGTCTCACTCTAGTCCAGGCTGACCTGGAATTCACTATGTAGTCTCAGGGTGGCCTCGAACTCACAGTGAACCTCCTACCTCTGTCTCCAGAGTGTTGCCACCATGCCTGGCTCTTTCCCTTTAGAGCATGGGTTCTGTGATGCCCAGTTGTTTGTTGTCAAGCTTTGAAGTCAGTATAAACAGGGTTGGAGCCAGGTGTGGTGGCGCATGCCTTTAATCCAGCACTTGGGATTTAGGTAGCCGGGCACTTCTGTTCACACTTACACATTTGTTATCTGTACCAGTGTCTATGGACTGTGGAAGGCCTGACGGAATCTGAGTGCTGAAGATCTGCTGCAGCCACTGGGGTTGGAGTGGTCTCTGGGCGACAGCTTGTGTCAGGATGTGCTTCAGCTGTGTGTCAGGTCATGCGTGTGATGCAGGTGTTAGGTGTTGAGCACACTCTTAGTTCTCACTTTTGTGAGGTGTTTCCCCCTTGACAAGCTACTGATAACAGGCTGAAGCTGTGAGTCAGCTTCTTAGCCTCTGGTTCATGTGCTGGTTGGTAGAATAGTGTTTCCTCACGTACCTGCATTCGCGTATGCCTCTTCGGGGAAGGAGGGGGAGGTGGCTACTTACACTAGCAGCTGTGGAGCTGTGCACGAGCGCCCTTGGGAACGAACGAACTGGACACAGGACTGTCATGAGCCAGGCTGGACCTGCCATGTGTTCAACCCTGAGAGGGAGATGTCCCCTTACACCGAGTGAGTCACCTTTCCAGAGAGGTCAGAGTTGAGAAAGGGGCCCTGTGCACCTGGCACTGACTAGACCTTGGATGCGGTCTGCCCTCTGGGAGGGGAGGTAGCAAGAGTGGGGCACCTCTTTGGTCAAGGTCAGTGTGTAGGAGAGGTCTTGACTGTGAGGTAGGCGCAGGCAGCATTCTTTCTCATCTGGAGGAGTCTTTGTAACTAACCCACTGGGGGTGCCAGGATCATGGCAGCTGTGCAGCTTGACACTTGAGTGTTTGGTCTCCTGCCCTTGTGGGTGTGCCCACTTCTGCCCTTGTGGGCATGCCCGCTTCTTGAGCTGTGGATGTTCCTTTGGCATATTGGTTTCCTTTCTCCTTCGGCCATTCCATAGCCAGTAGTAATAACAGGGAAAGCCAGCTATATGGATGTCTAGGGCTTGGGCTGTTTTCTTTTTTCTTTCTTTTTGGTTTTTGAGGTAGGGTCTCACTCTAGCTCAGGCTGACCTGGAATTCACTCTGTATTCTCAGGGTGGCCTTGAACTCATGGTGATCCTCCTACCTCTGCCTCCCAAGTGCTGGGACTAAAGGCGTGCGCCACCACACCCGGTGGGCTTGGGCTATTTTGAATTGATGATCAATCAGTCATCTTAGAGCTTAGAGATAATCCTAAAAACACAGTGATTCAAAAGGAATGGTTAGGCTGGAGAGATGGCTTAGTGGTTAAGGTGCTTCACCTGCGAAGCCTAAGGACCCAGGTTCGATTCTCCAGTACCCACACGAGCCAGACATACAAGGTGGTGCATGCATCTAGAGTTTGTTTGCAGTGGCTGGAGGCCCTGGTGCACCCATTCTCTTTATCTGCCTCAAATAAATATTTTTTAAAAAATGAATGGTTGTCTTTTCCATAAGTATAGCTCAGTGCTTTGAAGCAGTGGCTTATAGTGACCAGTTCTTATAAATGACTTATCACTGTGGTTGGTTTGACAGGGATTCCAGTTCAGTGTCTCTTACAGTCTTTGGTGTGGGACCCTCGCGCCACTGGCGGTCATTTGCAGCCTGGTGGATTTCGTCCTTTTCAGCCAGTGTGACAGAGGAGCCCCCTTGAGAGTGCATGGTTGTTTTTAAAAGTCTTCTTGGAAGAGATGAGCTCTGTGTTTGGATGCCTTCAGTGTGGTTGCCTTGTGTCCAGCTTAGCCTCGCTCTCAGCCCCCTGCAGTCCTGTGAGCTGTCCTCTGTGTGGTGGTATGACAGGCGCCTGTACAAACAGTCAGTGTCAGCAGTAGGCTGGTCTGGGAGCACCACGGAAGGTGGGAAGGCTTGTTGGAGGAAAAGAGAGACTGCCCTGGCCTGGTCCTCGAGGCAAGCAGCCATCATCACAGCGTCTGCGCGCTTAGCTTCCGAGCTCTCTGGCCTTTGCCGCACGCAAGCTCGCTTTATTCTTTTAACATGCCCACTTGCTAGGTAGTCAGCTGTGCCTGTTACACAGACAAGGGGCTTTACATGCATTTAGCCTGGTTGCTTGGCTAGTAAGGTGGCAGACCAGGTGTGTCAGTTGAAATCTTTGCAGCCGTGGGCTGTGCCGCCTCCCAGAGATGTGGCTGGGTCGTGAGGACAATGGCAGTGTTGAGTGGGCTTGTGCTGCCAGAGGTGAGATCTTCCAGGGTGAGCATGAAGAGTAGACTTGTTGAATAGGCCAAAGGTGGATGCTCTGTAACTCTCTTGCATCAGCATAAAGACAAGGATGGTATCTTGTGCCTCAGCAGAGCTGTGCTAAGTCCAGAACCTGGTTCATAATGTGCTCTGAAAGAAGGCAAGACCTGGCACGTCATGAGATTGCAGTTTATATAAGTGCCTGCTTTTCCCTGCCTTGGCTTTAGTTGAGTGGGGCAAGGAGCGTCTTTCTCTTAGTTCTTTACCAAGTGGTAAAATAGGCCTTTTGCTTCTCCGTGGCCAACAGTCATCCAGAAGAGAAATCGGAGGCACGTCCAGAGTGTGTGTGGTTGGGGGCACCTCCCCTCGCCTCATGCTTCCCTGGCCTGCAGTGCCTCTGGCTGCAACTGGTGCCTTTTCATGATGAGTGAGGTTAGTCAGTTGTGGGAGGGACCTTATCTGACATTAAACCAGTGACTTTCCATTGTTTTCTTAGGCAAGGACCCCATGCCTTCTAGTTGCCCTTGCAGATTTTTTTCTGTTCCACCCTCTGCAGAACCAGCATCTCTCCCTGACTTAACATTTCCCATTGTGTTCCTTCCTTGCTCATAGAGAAGGTCAGCTCTTACTCCCCCCATCCTTTTTTGCCCTTGTGCGGTTTTGCACTTGAACACCACATCTCCTGTATCCCTGAGACGCCTCCATGAGTAAAAAACACAATCCTAAGCCGGTGTGGTGGCAGAGGTAGGATGATCAAGATAGTCATGAGTTCAACGCTACTCTGAGACTACATAGTGAATTCCAGATCAACCTGAGCTAGAGCGAGACCCTACCTCGAAAAAACAAAAAAAGAAAAAGTAAAAACAAAACAAAACAAAACCAGAAACATGATTCCAGAATAGTCCTTACCCTGACTCTTGGAAGGGTCCAAGTCAGTGCTCACACTCCCTTAACAATGCTGAGGTGCTTCTCTGTTTTGAGACGCGGCCTGTCAGTATGTCATGCTGTTGAATCGAGTGGTGAGCCAGCCATACTTGCAACTAGCACTCAGCCAGAGCTCACTGGGTAAATTCTGTTGGGATCAAGAGCATGGCTTTGCGAGCTTATCTGCACACCACTGTGAGCAGTGGCATGCATGCACACTTGGCTCATTGGTTTCACCCTCGTATTCCTTTGTGTGCCCAGGATGGACATGGTAGCCTTATCCTTCAGCTGACGCTGCTTCCTCCTCTCTAGTTGCTTCTCCGAGGCAGGCGAGCTCACATTTCTGCGTAAGGATGAGTGACGGGGAGGAACTGCCTTGTCTACACTGGCCCCTGAGTGAACCAGAGCCTTTGCAGACTTAGCTCTCGCTCACACTTGCCGCCCTGCTCTTTGCCCACGAAAACAGCCACTCGGTCAGCGTGGCACTCACTGCCAGTGTGATGGAGCAGTGTGGCTGTTCTGAGGGATGCAGTGGCCTCCCCGATTTCCAGACTCACTTTCTTGGCCACCCTTTGCTCACCCCTCCTTAGAAGTAGGAGGTTTTTCACAGACCTTTGCACCCACTGCTGTGGTGGTTGTACTCCAGGTGAAAGTACCCCTGCTGCTCCTTCCTGGAGCACAATGGGAAGTGGGCATGTGGCTTTTGCAGGTGCACGGGAGGAGAGTGGGTGTGCTGGGCCAGATACTTGAGAATGATTGGTGGGTCCCATGCAGTTCTGTGGCCGCTTCAGGTCCCTCCTGGGAAACTGCCCCCATATCTCTTGTTGCCACCTAAGAATATCTGGTGATTTAAAGGACTCAAAAGTATGAATTATTTTCACATCTCAGAATTGTAAGCTCATTTCTTCTTTTTTCTCCTCAGAATGAAATGGATGATGTGCCTTTCTTTGACATTCAACTGCCTTATGAATTGGCCATCAATATATTTCAGTATTTGGACAGGAAAGAACTAGGACGGTGCGCACAGGTAAGCTATTGTTAGTGGGTCCTCAGGATCTCCGAAGAGTGACTCAAGTGTGGCAAGCTTCTGGGGAAGAGAAACTTAGAGAATTATAGACTTTACAGAATTAATGAATTGCATAGCAGTTTTCTGTTTTTATTTTGAATTATTTGCAAACAGAGAGGCAGAATAGGCAAGCCATGGCCTCTATCTTGCCACTGCAGACAAACTGCAGATGCATGCACCACTTGTGCGTCTGGCTTTACATGGGTACTGAGGAATTGAACCCAGGTCATTAGGCTTTGCAGGCAAGTGCCCTAACCAATGAGCAATCTCTCCAACCCTCATAGCAAGTGCTGCAGTCAGGTTCGCATTGCTACCAGAAGACACTTGACTAAGAGCATCTTGTGGGAAAAAAGGTTTATTTTGGCTTATAGGCTCGAGGGGAAGTGCTATGATAGCAGAGGAAAACTATGGCATGAGCAGAGGCTGGACATTACCTCCTCACCAACATCAGGTGGACAATAGCAGCAGGAGAGTGTGCCAAACACTGGAAGGGGACATTGGCTATAATGCCTATAAACCCGCCCCCAACAATACACTGCCTCTAGGAGGCGTTAATTCCTAAATCTCCATCAGCGGGGAACCTAGCATTCAGAACACCTAAGTTTATGGGGGATACCTGAATCAAACCCCTATTAGGTTTCTTGAAGAAAGCTAACCTTGAACTTCAGGGGTCCTTAGGCTTTGCAGGCAAGGCTTTAACTGCTAAGCCACCTCTCCAGCCCCGAGATTTCCTTTTTGTAAAAGGCTGAATGGAATTCCATCATGTATATACACCACATTTTCTTTACCCATTGCCTGGTGGTTCTGTATCTCAGCTAGAGAATAACGCTGCAGTGAACGTGCTGTGTCTAGTCTCTGACACAGGGGTGATCGCTCCTTCGATGTGCACCCAGGGCTGAGATGGGTGGGTTATGTGGTAGCTGTGTTTTGAATATTCTGCATAATGACTGCTCTACTTCTTGTTCCCATGGCAGTGTGCAAGTTTTCTCCTTTCTCCTCATCCCTCTTAGCACTCATTAATTTGGCCTTTTCCCCCCCCCCCAAGGTAGGGTCTCACTCTAGCCCAGGCTGACCTGGAATTCACTATGTAGTCTCAGGGTGGCCTCAAACTCACAGCAGTCCTCCTACCTCTGCCTCCTGAGTGCTCAGATTAAAGCTGTGCACAATCATGCCTGACCCTATTTTTGTCTTTTTTAACAATGGACACTCTACAAGTGTGAGATGATATCCCATTGTGAGTTTTTTTCTTTTTTTGTTGTTGTTTTTGTGTCGTTATATTAACACACTGTAGCTTAGGCTAGCCTGGAACTCACTGTTAGTATAGGCTGGCCTCAAACTCAGAGAGTCTTTCTGTCTCAGCCTTCCACCTGCTGAGATTTCAGGTGTGAGACACTGCACCTGGCTCTTAGATGTGGTTTGAATTTGCATTTCTGATAACTATTGATGCTGGGCACTTTTTCATGTGTACATCTTCCTTTGAGAAACATCTGTTCAGGTACTTTACTATCTCTCTCGTTCTGTAGGTAAACTGTTCATTCCTTTTGTTTTTTTTTGTTTTTTGTGTGCTGGGGGTCAAACTCAAGACATTCCAGACAAGCCATCTATGGTGGTACTACTCCCAAGCCCTTCTTCATTCTTTTTTTTTTTTTTTTTTTTTTTTTTGCTTTGGAGACAAGGTCTCAGGTGGCCCAGGCTGTCCTTGAACTCACTAGGTAGCCAACTCCTAAACCTCTGACCCCAACCTTCCATGGGCTGGGATGACAGGTGTGTGCCAGCATGTCTCACTTTCTTACTCATTTGTTTCCCTTGCTGTGCAGGCCCGTTTTGGTTTTTGTTTGTTTTTGGTTTTTCGAGGTAGGGTCTCACTCTAGCCCAGGCTGACCTGGAATTCACTATGTAGTCTCAGGGTGGCCTCGAACTCATGGTGATCCTCCTACCTCTGCCTCCCGAGTGCTGGGATTAAAGGTGTGCGCCACCACGCCTGGCTTTTTTTTTTTAAAGAGAGTACAGATGTCATGACATTTATTAAAAGGCATGCTACAATGCTATACTTGTTAGGAAAAGAGATTAGAGATTCCAAGTAGTAGTAAGCAAATACACAAACTGAAGGAAAATGGAATAAATTTGTAGTGTACAGAAACTTGAATTCACCATGCACACTACATATGTAGAAAATATGTTTTTAATATTTTATCTTCTCTTTGCATTTATAACATAATTCACTTAAACAATCACGGAATCCTTTTCTTCCAATACCACAAACTGTATTACAAATGAATGCCGGTACTTCTGCTTATCAAAATGTGCAAGATTGCCGGGCGTGGTGGCATGTGCCTTTAATCCCATACTAGGGAGGCAGAGGTAGTAGGATCACCGTGAGTTCGAGGCCACCGTGAGACTACATAGTGAATTCTAGGTCAGCCTGAGCTAGAGTGAGACCCTCCCTCGAAAAACAAGACAAAACAACAACAAAATATACAAGACAATCTCATTTAGTTTTGTGTGACCCCGCTGGTCAGGTTTCTCTATGTGTGACATGACCCTGCTGGTTGGGTTTTGCTTCTGTTGCCCTTGCACTTGGGGTCACATCCAGAAACCTCACTGCTGCCCAGTGTCGAGGAGCCTCTCTTCTGTGCTCTGTGGGGTCTCCCCGCGCAGCCCAAGCTGGCCTCCTTGCAGCCAGGTCCTGCATCTGCCTCAGCTCTGAGATTATGGGTGTGTTCACCATACCTCCTGCCAGCATTCTTGCTCAATTACTTTATATATTCAGGGTCTTTTTTGGTTCTTTTTCTGTGAAACATACCAAGAATTTTTTTTTTTTTTTTTCAGGGTAGGGTCTCACTCTAGCTCAGGCTGACCTGGAATTCACTCTGTAGTCTCAGGCTGGCCTCAAACTCACAGCGATCTTCCTACCTCTGCCTCCCAAGTGCTGGGATTAAAGGCGTGCGCCACCATGGTGGGCATACCAAGAATTTTGATAGGGATTGTATTAAACCTGTTGAGTTTTCAGTGTTGTGTTTTTTTTTTTTTTCTGTGCTGAGTTTATTCCTACATATTTTGTATATTTTTTCTATCTATTGTAAAGAGGATTTTTTCTTGATTTGAGAGGATAATTTACTGTTAATATACATGAAAGTCACTTATTTTTGCTTTTTGAATTTTATTAATTTTGCTTATTCTAACTTTTTAAAGAGTCTTTAGGGTTTTCTATATGTAACATGTCTGCAGACAGGTCAGTGTGTACTTTATTTAGATCTGGATTCTTCCCCTTTACCTCTTTTCTTCCTCCCCTCCAAAGGTTTTACTCTAGCCCAGTCTGCCTCAAACAAGACATCCTTCTGCCTCAGTTTCCCAAGTGCTGGGGTCATAGTGCAGCACCATTGCTTCTTCTTGTTGTCCAATCACTCTGGCCAGGACTTCTGGTACTGACCAGGTGTGGTGCCCATGAGCAGGCTTGTTCCTAATCTTAGAGGACTTGCCCTCAACTTTTGTTGGTGAAGTGTTCTGAATGCATTTTCTTTATTTCTTTTCTTTTTTTAATGGCCATCCTAATAGTTTTTCTAATTTTTTATATTTTATTTATTTATTTGAGAGAGAGGAAGAGGCATACACACACATATCTATCTAATCTATATATACATGAGAGAGAGAGAGAGATAGACAGACAGACAGAAAGAGAGAATGGGCGCACCAGGGCCTCCAGCCATTGCAGATGAACCCAGACACATGCGCCACTGTGTATATCTGGCTTACATGGGTATTGGGTAATTGAACTGGGTCCTTAGGCTTCACAGGCAAGCACCTTAATGACTAAGCCATCTCTCCAGCCCCATCCTAATAGCTTTAAGAGAATTTTTTTTAAATTTAATTTAATTTTATTTTTTCTCAATTTTTTAAAACATTTTCCATGATTATAAAAAATATCCCATGGTAATACCCTCCCTCCCCCCCTTAAGAGAATATTTTGTTATATCATTACAGTTTTTTTTTCCTGGCTTTTTGAATAGTGAAAACATTTTTATGGTTTTTAAGTCAGCAAAGTAATTTGCCATGATTTATGAGAATTTATAATTTGTTATAAGAAAAAGATAAGTTAACACAAGTAGGAAGGCTACTTTGAGAAGGTATCATCTTTTAACTAGCCTGTGTATTTGAAGCCAATATAATTAAAAAAAATATTTTTAGTTATATATTAGCAAGCAGAGAGAGGGAGAGAATGAGGATGAATGGGCCTGCCAGGGCCTTCAGTAGCTGCATACAAACTCCAGTTACATGCACCACTTTGTGCATCTGGCTTCACATAGGTACTAGGGAATCAAGCCTGGTCATTAGGTTTTTCAGGCAAGTGCCTTAATTGCTAAGCCATCTCTCTAGCCCAATTTTTAAAATTTAAATATTTTTTATTGACAACTTCTATACTTACAGACAACAAACCATGATAATCCCCTTTCTTCCCCTACTTCCCCTTCACAACTCCACTCCATCATATCACCTCCCTTTCTCTGTTAGTCTCTATTTTGATGTCATCGTCTTTTCCTCCTATTATGAGGGTCCTGTGAAGGTAGTGCTATGTGCTGTGAAGTTGTGGATATTGAGGCCAGTTTCTGTCAGGACAGTTGCATTGTAAGGAGTCATACTCTTCCTTTGGCTCTTACATTCTTTTCACCACCTCTTCCACAATGATCCCTGAGCCTTGGGGGGGGGGGATTTTTTAATAAAATTAAAACTTGATTAAAAGCTTATATACTAAGCCAAGTGTAGTGGCGCACCCTTTTATTCCCAGTACTGGGCAGGCTGAGGTAGGAGAATTGCTATGAGTTCAAGGCTAGCCTAAGGCTACATAGTGAATTCCAGGTCAGCCTGGGTTAGAATAGGAGCCTATGTTGAAAAATCAAAAAAAAAAAAAAAAAGTTTACATAATTATCTCATTGTCCCACCCTTTTTTGTCCTCCTTCCCCATCAATTGAATCCCCATTTTAATAAACTATTCACTCTTTTATATTGCTGTCTTTTTTTAAAAAAATACTCTCCATCATTCACAACAATCTAATCTATTGATAGGCTCAAGATTATGCAGGCCATGTGTATATAATGACAGCCACTGTGAGGTCATGGGTACAATGACCACTTTATGTCTTCAGGTCAGTGTTCCAAAGAATTCCTCCTCATCCTTTGGCTCTTACATTCTTTCTACCAACTCTTTTGCTATAGTCCCCCTGAGTCATTGGAGGGCATGACAGAGGTGTCACATTAAGTGTGAACACTCAACTGTCACTTCTCAGCACTTTGATGAGTTTTGAGTCTCTCCAGCCATCACTGCCATCTGAAAAGAGAAACTTCTCTAACCCAAAATGAGAGTAGCATTAACATTTTTATGCACACACACCTAAGTGTTTAGAAGGCAATTTAGTAACATATCTGTGTAGGCAAACAACAGTAATAACTCCACTCTCCCTAGGGTTTGTGACCCTCCCAGCCATAGGCTTTTGACAAGCTTTACTATCAGGCATGAATTCCCTCCCATGGATTCCTCAAATCAAATTAGAGAGCAGTTGGTTATCCCCATAACAGACATGCCACTAGTGCACTAGAGGACACATCTTGCCTGGCTGGCCAGTTGTGTTGCTTGGGCTCCCCTACTGGTTAAGACCACTGATGACTTTTTGTTTTTCCTTCAGTAGACTTCATAGTGCTTTCCAGCACTATGGCGGCTAGCCATCAGGGAGGAGGCTTCCAGCTCAGTTTGATACTCAGCTTGATTTCTGAGTATCCTGCAACCAGAGCGTGTGATGTCTTCAGAAGTAGGGTCTTACCATCTTGTTCTGGTGGACAACCAAGAGCCTTGGCAATATCCTGAATTGTTTTAGGGAATGCAAAGGCCTTTCTGACTAGTACATCACTGGGAGGTATCCTAACTTTGGCAACTAAAATTTTTTTATGACAACCTACGGCTTCTGGGTGTAGCATTTCTACTTGCAGGGTACTTCTGCCCAAACTCCCTCCCCCCTTTTTTAAAATTTACCTATTTTTCTTTTTTTTTAATTAGTTATGTACACAGTGTGTATACAGCCATGTTGGTACCATCATTAGCCTCCTCCCTGTCCTTCCCCTTCCGCAGGGATGCTCCTCTTTGGGAAACATGGGTTGTACATTGTGGGGTTAGCCATCAGTTATGGGGAAGAGGCAATGTCTTTGTGAATAATGACCCAACATGTGGCTCTAACAATCTCCCTCCCACCCCTTCCACAAGTTTTCCTGAGCCATGTTGGGTTCGTTTTTGGTCTACTTCAGGGATGAGCTCTTGAGAGCCTCTGTGTCTCTGAAAATCTGGTTTGGTAGGAGTTGAATGTTCTCTGTGTCTGTTTCCTTCACCCTTGTGCTGGTACCAGGTTCACCAAGGAAGCAGCACTCTTACTCATTCCCTAATTACTCATGGTTTCAGTTCGGGCCCTGGTGAGGTGCAGTTTGAGCTACATAACAAGACTCCATGTCCCCAAAACAAGTACTAGAAAGGATTAAGGCAGCTTGAGAGTGAATGGTAAAAATTGTGGTGAAATTTAGACTCTAGAACTTGTCCAGACAATAGTTACTGGTGATATATTTTTTTAAATTTGAGTTACTTTTGCTTATTCCGTGTTACTTTTCTGTGTAAATATAAGAAAGGATTTTTGGTATTCCTGATTACTACACTATTACTTAAGTAGATGCTGGGAAATCTTTTTTGATGCATTATGTGTGTTTAAGAAATAATGGAAGCCGGGTGTGGTGGCGCACGCCTTTAATCCCAGCACTCGGGAGGCAGAGGCAGGAGGATCGCCGTGAGTTCGAGGCCACCCTGAGACTCCATAGTGAATTCCAGGTCAGCCTGAGCTAGAGTGAGAACCTACCTCGAAAAAAAAAAAAAAAAAGAAATAATGGACTTAGTCGGGCATGGTGGCTCACACCTTTAATCCCAGCACTTGGGAGGCAGAGGTGGGAGTATCACCAGGAGTTCGAGGCCATCCTGAGACTCCATAGTAAATTCCAGCTACGGCAAAACCCTGCAACAAAAGAAAAAAAGGAAATAATGGACTTATTTATACATCAAAATTCACTCTAAAAAGTGTGCTGAAGTATTAAGCTGCGCTCAGAGACTCTCAGTCTCATGAAGCAAGAGGGCCTATCTCGTCTCTCTCCCTCTTGATATTTGATTTGCTGTATCCTAACTTTTCACATTGGCCTTGCTCCCAAGAGTGGAGCTAAATGAGTCCAAGTCCTGGACTTGAGCCTGATGCTGTAGCTGGAGCCTTGGAGCAGCAGCTAGTGCTTTACAGCATCTGCCCACATCAGACCATGCGATCTTCGTTCCTGATAGTGAGCTGCTGTTGAAGGAATTGTTTCTTTCAAAGTGCTTTTGCTCTCCTGCTTTGTGGAGGGCTGTGCGGCTTTTACACCTGCTGCTGCTTTTCTCATCCAAAGAGCTTATCAGGGCAAGATAGGATCAGTGGAAGAAGAGACCCCTTTTGGTGCCCTGGGGCTGCGTTTCAGAGCAGACTGTTCTGCTGGTGAGATTGTTCTGCAGGTGTGAACAGTTTAATTTGCAACACAGTCATCCAGTTGTCCACCAGGGTTCTTCCCAGCTTGGCCATTGGGTTTAATATTTGTTGTATTAACCTACTTTTGAGACCATATGTGTAGGAATAGAAACTGTTCCTAAGCAGAGCTCCTGTACTGTACAGTGGCTAAATTGGCTGTGATCTAGGAAGCCAGGTTTTTATAGAGGTTTCACACGGAGGTAAAAATGGACAGCCAGTAGCTTGTAGAATTGGCTTTGTTTCATCAATCATTCAACTAAACCACGAAGTAATAAATATAAGTAGCATTTTCATTTGTTTCTTATGGGGTGTTTATGTTTGAAGCAGGGAGAAAGTCTCTTTGCTAACTGGCACGTCCTGCTGCTTTACGATTTTATTTGAGAAGGGACTCCCTTGCCCGGTCTCTATGTCTCTTTCTCTCTTTTAATCTAGGCACTTTGGGGTTTTAGTGAAATTGGGCCAGTTATATGGAATTGGCACTATGTGAATGCCCTTGGAGGAAACCTGTTTGCTTAGATCTTTATGCCAAATTGGTAACTGACTAGCAGCTAGGAATCCTGACTGGGGAGGCCTTTGAGATTTAATTATGCACTGACTGCTGGAGAACTGATCCCACACCCCACCGCTTCTGTGTGTTAGGTGACCTGTGCTTTCAGACGAAAGCCCTGCTGTGGTAGTTGGTGGTCCTTGAGTAGTCCTGATGTTGGCCTCCCTTCCTACCTGTAGTAGTAGTGAGCCTCTGGGGACTCTGCTTCTCTGTTGGGAGGTTTTGTCCTAAAACATCTTGGACACAGTGTGGGCTTTTATGAACAGTTATCGTCAGATCACTTATAGCATTTTGCTGTGTATGATTTTATGTTCATCCTTTTTTTCATGCCCACAGGAGTACTGGCATTTAAAGGGTAGTAGTTTACAGTGGATAACAATGACAAGATTGTCAATTTCATTAACAAAATCATTTTTTTTGGAGGGGGGGGGTTCGAGGTAGGGTCTCACTCTAGCCCAGGCTGACCTAGAATTTACTATGTAGTCTCAGGGTGGCCTCGAACTCACAGTGATCCTCCTACCTCTGCCTCCCGAGTGCTGGGATTAAAGGCGTGTGACACCAACTTCAGCTCCAACAGTCTTCTAAGTAATTATCAATTCATAAGAATCTGCAGAAAGAAGGAAAGTGGTCCTGTGTCCCCTTACCCATATTCCTCTATGGGTGATGTCTGAAATGGTATCAAAACCAAAACAGTGTGCTAGAGAGATATGGCTCAGCAGTTAAGGCACTTGTCTGCAAAGCTTAACGACCCAGAAGAAGCGGGATGCACAAAGTGACGCTTGCATCTGGAGTTTGTTTACAGCAGCTAGAAGCCCTAGCACACCCATTCATATTTCTTTCTCTCTTTCCAATTGCAAATAAGTAAGTAAAAGTATTTTTTAAAAAAACCAGGATGATGATGTCACCACACGCCACATAACTTACTCAGATTTCACTACAGTGACATGAAGTTTCTTGTGGTTTTAGTTCTTTTTAAAAAAAATATTTATTTGAGAGGGAGAATGGGTGCATCAGGGCCTCCTGCCTCTGCAAACATGTGCCACTTTGTGTATCTGGCTTTAGGTGGGTACTGGGGAATTGAATCTGGGCTGGCAGGCTTTGCATGCAAGTACCTTTAACTGCTGAGCCATTTCTCCAGCCCCATGTTTTTAGTTCTATGTTTTACCATAGGTGTAAATTTGTATCACCACCACCACAGTCAGCATTCATCACAGGGGTTCTTGTGCTACCCTTTTGTAGCCACAGCAGCTTCCCCCTTCTGCTCCCTCTTTTTCCATCCCTAACCCCTTGCAACCACTGACTGGCTCTTCATCTCTATAATTTGTCTGGCTTTGTTTTCAGCTTTAAAAGTCACATATTATAGTCATGTGTGTTTCTTCTTTTCTTTCTTTCTTTCTTTCTTTTTTTTTAAAGTAGGGTTTTACTCTGGACCAGATTGACCTGGAACTCATGCTGTACTCTTAGGCTAGCCTCAGATTCGCAGTGATCCTCCTACTCCTGCCTCCTGAGTGCTGGGATTAGAGGCATGTGCCACCACGCCTGGCTCTATGTGTGTTTCTTAATGTATAACTTTAGAAATTTAACTGCATAGGCAATAATGCCATGTTTTTCAAATAAAGGCCAGAAAATTGTACATAAAGAACCCAGGCATGCTTATAAACCCCAGCACTTGGGAGACTGAAGTAGGACTCTAAGTGTGAAGCTAGCCTGGGCTGCATAGTAAGAGCCCAGTGTTAGGAAGAAAGAAAGAAAGAGCCAAAGAAGAAGGAAAGAGATGCTGACTTGAGAAATTCAGGAATGATGATAAACCTGGTGAGCAAGAAATGGATCCAGGGTGTAGGTTAGGACATTTCAGGTTCAAGGAGAACGTGACCTCACTGTCTTATCAGATGTTTACATAGAAGAAGAAACTAAAATCCAGGTGTTTATAGCTAATGCTCTGTGACCCTAATGAAGTCCCTGAAAGTCAAGAGTCCATCATCGGGACTGGGGATATGGCCACTGGGTAGAATAATTGCTGTACAAGTATAGAGACCTGAGTTTGATCCCTACAACCCACATGAAAAAGCCAGGCGTGGTGATGCGCACTTGTGATCGAGGTGCAGGGGAGGCGGAGACAGGAGGATCCTTGGGGTTCGTTGGTCAGGCAGTCTGGTCTAATTGATGAACTCCAAGCCAATGAAATACCCTGTTTCAGAAAATAAGGTAGACAACAGTCTTCCTCAGAACCAATACCTGAGGCTGTCTTCTGGCTTCCACATGCATGCACACACATTTAAAAAAAATTCATTACCAAGTAAGGCTGAGCCGATTCTCATGACGCAATGGCTGCAGAGCGCAGTTTCCAGGGGCTCTCGGAATTCCCACCTTTGCTCCCAGGCTTCCTTTCAGGGGACTGCATGGAAGGTTTTTTGTGTGTCAGAGGCCCATGCATCCACTGGGCAGAGCCAGGATTCTCTGTGGGTGGGGAGAGGGAGAGAAGGGGGGGGGGCAACCAGAACACAAAGGTGTGTAGAAGGCCCAGCTTTCCACTTACTGAAAGGAGAAAATTGTGAGGAGCACATATAGGAGAGATCAGTAGCTGGACGAGAGGCAGAGCTGTGTCCTTAGCTGAGCTCTGGCTAGAAAAGTCACTTGGGAGGCATCAGCACATCAGGGGTCACTAAGCCAGGAAACCAGGGAGATGAATACTTAATGAGCATAGATTAAGAAGGGGATGTGACACTGAGCCCTGCACCTGGTGATAAGTGGAAGGTGAGGTGATGAGGAGGGGCCAGGAGCGGAGTCACCTGTGAAGTAGGAAGGAAGGAGACCTAGTTTATTAGGTTCTTTTTTTTTTTTTTTTTTTTGGTCTGTCTCTGACCAAATACCTGGCCAAAAGCAGCTTAAAGGAGAAAGAATTTGCCTTGACTTAGGGTTTGAGGGATAAAATTCTTCATGGCAGTGGTCACAAGACTGTGCAGCTGGGACCCCTCACCTTCTCGTATCACAGAGGGCAGGAAGCAGGGCCCATTGATACACCTTAAGGCTCATCTCCTTCCCCCCAGTAACCGACTCCCTCGAGTTATACCCCACCTTCCAAAGGTGCTGGAACTTCCCAGAACAGCAGTACCAGCTGGGAAGCAAATATGAGACACGTGAGCCCAGGGGGGGCAGTTCACATTTAGACCATAGCACAGCTCCAGAGTGCCTTGAACCCAGAAGGGAAGCTTTCCAGTGGCAGAAGTGATGGAAGGTGTTGAGTACCATCATTGGCCATGTTAGAAGAGGACTCATGACCATTGGATTTGTCTCTTGTAAGCTGCTGCTGATGTTGGTGTGGTGGGGCAGAGCGACTGGGCTCAGAAGTGAGGTAGGAAGTGCACAAGGCTGCCCGGATACACGCGTGTTCTTCCAGGTAGACAGCATTGGATATAGGAATAGGCAGTGTGGCACCCCTTGCTGGGGCACACTGGTGACCCCAAGCCAGGCAGGACTAATAATGTGAATTTTTTTGAGCCAAGAGCTTCTTTTTTTAAATGTGGCAATTCTCAGTGGTGCCATAAAGCAAAACTTGGCAACACTTTTATTATCAGTTCTTGCAGCTGAGGCTCACTTAGTGGGGCTTTTACTGGTGTATTAAAGGAAGACCATTAGAACTTTGGAAAACTTAGGCTTGTAAACTTGCTAGATTTAATATAAGTTAAGAAATCAAAGCAATTAGAAAGGTTTTCTTTTGGTGGGACCCTTTAAAATTTGCTTGTGAAGGTTTAACAAGGTCTATTTCGTGTTGCTTTTTTTTCCTTTTAGGATTAAAAGAAATTCTTAAAGGATGTCTGTCATTTTTCTTCTTTAAAAGTTTCCTTTACAGTTTGCTAAGGGGGTTATTGGCCCATTTCTGTTTTAATGCTTAATTGTACCCACAACCTGCACTCCTAGTCCTTTTTTTTTTTTTTTAAATGTAGGGTCTCACTCTAGCTCAGACTGACCTGGAACTCACTCTGTAGTCCAGACTGGCCTCTAACTCACAGTGATCCTCCTACCTCTGCCTCCTGACTGGTGGGATCAAAGGTGTGTGCCACTGTACCTGGCTCCTAATTCTTCTTTGGGAGTAATTCTTTTTATTTATTTATTTTTATTTTATTTTTTTAAATGGTGGGTGGTGGTGGTGGTGGATGGTAATTCTTTTTTTTAAGCTGGTGTGGGAGTGTGTACACACAAGTGCCAGTGTGCATGTGACATTCGGAAGACAACTTTGGGTGCCCATCTCCTTCTACCTGTTGGAGGCAGGGACTCTGGTTTCTCACTGCTCTGTAGGTCTGGCTAGCTGGACCAGGGGCTTCTGAGAATTCTTCTGTCTTTGCCTCCCATCTTGTTGTAGGTTGCTGGGATTACAGATGTGTGCTACTCTGTTTGGCTGTTTGTGGGTCCTGCGGATCTGAACTCATTTTGTTGTGCCTGCATAGCAAGCATTTTGCCTACCAAGCCCTCTTCCCCAACCCTGGAAGTCATTTTTACTTCTACCACTTACAGATCCCTCCAAGAGGTTTTTTTTTTTTTTAAAGATGTGGGTGATGTGGATAACACATCAGACCATTAACTTCCTGTTCTCAGTTTTAGTCTCTTTACTCAATCTGCAGCCTTGGTGGTTATTTAAAACAGCATGTCGGACTGGAGAGATGGCTTAGCAGTTAAGGCGCTTGCCTGTGAAGCCTAAGCACTCATGTTTGACTCTCTAGATCCCATGTTAGCCAGACGCATAAAGGTGAGGCAAGGTCGCACATGCCCACTAGGTGGTGCAAGCATCTGATTACAGTGGCTGAGGCCCTGGTGTGCCAATTTTCTCTCTCTCCTCTCCTTCTCTCTCTCAAAAATCAAAACAAAACAAACATACTAAAGCAGCATGCCATTTTTCTCAGAACTAATGCAAAAATTTTCCTGTGTCTTCCAAACTTTGTAAATTTTGAGATGTTTGAGGCTTTCTGAAAGTTCCACTGAAAACTGTACATTTTAAAATGGCTGAGTAGTTTTCCCATCCAAGGACTAACCAGGCCCAACCCTGCTTAGCTTCCCAGATCAGATAGGATCGGGCACAGTTCAGAGTGATGTAGCCTCAGATTATGGCTTAGTTCTCACGCCAATTCCTCCAGGGTGTTACCTGTCCTGAACTGCTCTAGTTTGCAACCCCTGAGCTCTGGGTGTGGAGTCTCCTGGAATGCTTATGACTGGAGGCTCTGGCGGAAGAAATAGGCATCCTGGGAGTCAGGTCTTCGACCAGAGACTTGAAAGGGCCTTCCATGCGCAGAAGGCACCAGTGTGACAGGCTGAGGTAGAGGGTGGATGAGGATTGCTGCTCTCAGGGACTAGCTCATCTCTGAGCTGGCAGACCACATAACATGGGAATTCTGAGGCACACATCGCCCAAAGAGGTCAGGAGCCAAGTTTGAGAAGTTCAGCTTCTTACACCTCGCACTGAAGAGAAACAGCATACTTCAGTGCATCACACGCTCTGAGAAGACCTGTGCGAGGATTGTGGTTACTGCTGTTTACAGCAGTATTCCCCAAGCTCACTGGCCCATAGGTGCTCTTTTTCAGAAGCTGATCAGTGCTCTGAGGAGCCAGGGCCCATGAGCTTTGTGGAGTGCTGGGCTGTGTAATCTCTCAGCTTCCCTGGGCCTTGTTCACTAGTTACATTTCAGGAGTTAAAAAAAATCCTGGGGGTCTGGGAGATGGCTCAGCAATTAATGGCACTTGCTTGCAAAGCCTTCTGGCCTGGCTTCAATTCCCCAGGACGCATGTAAAGCCAGATGCACAAAGTGGCACATGCACCTGGAGTTCATTTGCACTGGCAAGAGGCCCTGGCGCATCCATACTCTCTTTCTCTTTCAAATAAATAAATAAAAATATTTTGAAATTTGTGTGTGTGGTGTGTGACATGTGTGAATGTGGGTGTGCACCTGCCACGGCACCCATGTGGAGATCGAGGACAGCCGTTCAGTGTCGTTCCTCGCCGTCTGTCTCCTTTGAGACAGGGTTTCTCTCCTTCATGCTGCTGATCTTTGCCACGCTTGTTCTCAGTGAGCTTCTCCTTTCTGCCTCTCACCTGGCCATCAGCATGGTGAGGTGACAAAACCCATCACAGCGTCTAGCTTTCTGTGTCGAGCATGAGGACCAAACTTGGGCACTCAACTCAAGCTTGAGTAGCAAGTACTTTAACCACTGACCATATCCCCAGATGCATATTTCAGGGTTTTTAGAAATATGTACCTTAAGGCTTTTGACAGAAAGGATCCCAAATCCCCAAGTCAGAGTTCATGCCCTGTGCTTAGTTAACCTTTTCTGCATTGGAGACCCCAGATGTGTTTCTGTGTTATTCCTGTCATAACTGTATCTCACCAGAGTCCAGGGTTCATCTGTCCTCTGCTCTGGGCTCTGAGTTGTGCCTGGCTCCGTCACAGCAAACATTGCTGCTTCCCTCTGTGAGCCTCATGGCTGCCTTGTGTTCAGACTGACTCTGGCACAGACAGATGGACAGACACCACCTGGGTGTCATGGGTAGGCTCAGCTGTGGACCAAACATGCCAAAAATAAAACCACAGTATTCTATCTAGTTAAAACTGGGGCCCCAGCGTTATTGAGTCGTTATTCCATTCTTTATTGCTTGACCACTTGTGATCAGATGAGGTTTGTTTCCTGGATTCTCAGGGCTAAGATGGAGGAGAACGGCATGACGGTGTGGTTAAGTGGATTTGTGGCTGATGCTGTGGCTGTGCCAGGGCGGGCTGGATAATGGATCCCTGTCAGCTATGGGCTGGCCTCCAGTGGGTTGCCACAGAACTCTGTCCTCATCCTCAGCCCCATCTTGGTTAGGTTTTGTTTTTTTTTTTTTTTAAAGATTTTTTTTTTCCTTTTTCAAATAATTAAGACATGAAGACCCACAGCCCATATTTTGCCAGTGATGTATGATGGGAGGCATAGCTAATGCAATGGATGGAGGGAGCTAACATTGAGTGGAATGGGTAGGCAATTTCGTATAGATAGGAAGTTTGGAAAGTGAAGAATTTGCATGTTGGGAACAGCACTATGTAAGTGAAAAGTTGAGACATTTCTGAAATTGAATTCTAGTACATGTTTTATGTCTCTAAAGAGCCAGGTGTGGTGGCACATGCCTTTAATCCCGGCACTCGACAGGCAGAGGTAGGAGGATCACCATGAGTTCAAGGCCAGCCTGGGACTACAGAATGAGTGACAGGTCAGTCTGGACTAGAGTGAGACTCTACCTTGGGGGAAAAAGTCTCTAAAGAATGCTGAACATCAATCTGGGTGTGGTGGTGTGTGCATTTAATCCCAGCACTCAGGAGGCTGAGGTAGGAGGATCTCTGTGAGTTTAAGGTCAGTCTGGGTTAGACTGAGACCTTACCTTGGGGGAAAAAAAAAAAAAGGAGGGGAGAACAGGAGGAGGAAGAGAATGATGAACAACAAGGATATGAGCAGCAAGGAATACACAGGAGTTTGAAGCTTCTTAGCAGTGCTTGTTTCTTAACTAGGTACACAGTGTCTGCGATCTGCGTACCTCTGTGTCTTAACATTTTAATAATCTGAGGCTGGGAAAATGGCTCAGTGGTCAGAAGCATGTGCTGTGCAAGCCTGCTGACCAGAGTTTGAATCCCCAGTGCCCACATAAAATCAAATGCGTAGTAGTGTGCCTGTCTGTAATCCCAATATGCCAAAAGCAATGGGAGATGAAGCCAGGAGAATCCACTAGTCTAGCTTTCTCAGTGGCAAAAACAATGAAACCCTGTCTAAATCAAGGTGGAAGGGGAGAATCAACACCCTAAAGTTGTCCAGCGAGCTCCATGTAGGCACTATGGTGTGTGTGCCCATACACCTGTACACACACACACACACACACACACACGCGTGCGTGCATGCACTTGCAAGCAGATAACGAACTGACCCAGGGAGCTTTACAAGGCCTTTCATTGACTAGCCATAATGACCTATCTCTAGTGAAGCAGCAGACTACTTACTGTCTGAGGGCCAGGGCAGCACGCAGGTCTAGAAATCACCAAATCACTGGCACCACAAACCAACCTGCTCATGTCTGCTGAGAACCTCTGATCGTGGACTCCACAGCCCATGTGGATACTTGGTTCTGATTACCTCATTTGAAGCAGGGTACTGTAGACTCATGAGTACTAGGATGCGCTGAGTGATGGACGTGGAAGCCAGTCACACGACAGGCAGCTACAGGAAAAGGGTGGTGTTCAGATGAGTGAGAAGAAGGAGAATGGCCGCTTTCAGCTGCTTGAGGGATGGCGGTAGGGTGGCAGAGTGAACAGCTGTCTTCTTCAAAGGGGAAAAGCACAGCTGTAGGCGGGAGCTGTGTGAGCACAGGGGAAGGAAACGCATTCTAACACTGCCTTGCTGTAGGTGAGACACCAGCTCCCCACTGGAAGCATTCCAGGGGTGCCTGGGCCTCTACCAGCAAGGGCAGCTAGGAGAAGCTTGCTTTTTTTTTTTTTTTTTTTTTTTTTAAAGAAATTTATTTCTTTAAGAGAGAAAAGAGGCAAATAGAGAGTGGATGTACCAGGACCTCTAGCCACTGCAAATGAACTCCAGACATATGTACCACTTTGTGCATCTGCTTTACGTGGATGCTGGGCAATCAGACCTGGGTCCTTAGGCTTTGTAGGCAAGCACCTTAACAGCTGAGCCATCGCTGCATTCCCCCCCCCCCCCCCCCCCGCCAGTATATATTTTCTAACATGCTTTGTTACTGAAAGCTTTTAGTTGCTTTCTACTGGCTGCTTTAGGGATCACCATGAGTATCATAACTCAGAATAGCTCTGTTAGGACGGTGCGTACCTCTCTGAGGTGCTCCTGTAGCACTCTGCATGCAGAGTGGTGTGTGGATGATGTGCCACAGCTCTCTGGGGCTGCTCATTTTCTTCAGTGTATCTCTCTCTCTTCCCTGAGCTGCAGAATCTCAATTGACCAGCTGATTTTTCTGCCAGCCCAGATTTGTCAAGGAGTCCCTGTAGTGAGATTTTTGTTACTATATATGTAAACTCTAAAACATTTTATTTATTTATTTATTTAATTTTTAATTTTTTTGTTTATTTTTATTTATTTATTTGAGAGCGACAGACACAGAGAGAAAGGCAGATAGAGAGAGTGAGAATGGACGCGCCAGGGCCTCCAGCCGCTGCAAACGAACACCAGACGCGTGCGCCTCCTTGTGCATCTGGCTAATGTGGGTCCTGGGGAATCAAGCCTTGAACTGGGGTTCTTAGGCTTCACAGGCAAGCGCTTAACCGCTAAGCCATCTCTCCAGCCCTATTTATTTATTTATTTATTTACTTTGGTATTTTCAAGGTAGGGTCTCACTGTATCTAGCCCAGGCTGATCTGGCACTCACTCTGTAGTCCCAGGCTGCCGCAAACTCACAGTGATCCTCCTGCCTCTGCTTCTTGAGTGCTAGGATTAAAGGCATGTATCCCTTTATCAATATTTTCTATTGATGTTCCTATGCTTTCCTTTGGTATTTTTTTTTTTTTTTACTATTTTAATTTATGAGAGACAGAGAGTGTGTGTGTGTGAGTGTGTGAGTGTGTGTGTGTGTGTGTGTATGGGCATTCCAGGGCTTTCTGCTGCTAATGAATTTCAGAAACATGTGCCACTTGTGTATCTGGTTTTACATGGGCACTGGGGAATTGAACCAGGGTCATCAGGCTTCACAGGCAAGTGTCTGAGCCATCTCTCCAGCCCTCCTTTGGTATTTTGAATGTTTATAATAGCTAGCTTCAAGTCTCTGCCCACTAAGTCTGGGCTTCCTCAGGGACAGTTTGCAGTGGCTATCTCCCTCCCCCCATGTGGAGTTGGTTCTGTTTCGTGTGGGTCATACTTTTCATTCATTCATTCATTCATTTATTAGAGAGAGAATTGGCGTGCCAGGCCTCAGCCACTGCACTCGAACTCCAGACACTTGCTCCACTTAGTGGACAAGTGCAACCTTGCACTTGCTTCATCTTTGTGCATCTGGTTTACGTGGGATCTGGAGAGCTGAACACAGGTCCTTAGGCTTCTCAAGCAAGCACCATAACTGCTAAGCCATCTCTCCAGCCCATAATTTTTTTCTTTAGAAACTGACATTTAGGACTAGGGATGTGTCTTTGTGGTAGGACCATTAGCATTTAAAATAACACAGTGTGACAACTCTAGAAAAGTGATTCTCCTGCCTCTGCAGAGTTTGTTAATGTTTTTTGTCCCTGCCATTTGTTAGTGCAATTTCCTGAGCTAACTCAGATACTCTTTCTTGTGTGTGGCCACTGAAGTCCCTGCCAGCTGGATTGGGCGAGACTTCTTAAATGCTCTGATCCCATAGCCCTTTCTGCCTTGCTCAGGTGCTGTGGAGAGGGTCAGTCATCCCAGTAGTCCACAGCTCTCTGCCTTAGCCCTCCTTCCCTGCTCCTGCAGAAATGTAAGTTCCGTCAAGAAGGAGAGACCAGAGCCCTCTCAGGTCATGTTATTCTGGGCCCTCCTGACCTATGTACAACACTGCATGAAGGCATCCCAACTCCTCGGGACGTACAAGAACTTTTCAAATAGCCTGTGGACACCCCGTTTCCAAGTCTTGTCTTTTTAAAAATTTTATTATTTATTTATATATTTGAGAGAAAAAGAAAGAGGCACAAATAGAGAATGAGTATGCCAGGGCATCTTAGCTACTGCAGATGACCTCCAGACACATGCACCACCTTGTACATCTGGCTTGCATGGGTCCTGGGGAATTGAACCTGGGCCCTTCGGCTTTGCAGGCAAGTGCCTTAACCACTAAGTCATCTCTCCAGCCCCCGAGTCTTGTCTTTAAGCCTGTTTAGCATCTTGTTAGCCGCAGCTAGCAGTGCCTTCTCAGGTAGCTGCTGTGTTAGATGGGGCTTTTTTTCTTTTTTCTTTTTCTTTTTTTTAGATAGGTCTTGCTGTGTAGCTCTGGTAGTGTCTCATTTTCAGTCCATGGGGTCCACAGGATGAAGGATTACTGGACACACACATAAAGTAAACTGAATGATCCAAGGAGGCCACAGCCTTTGGGGACAGCTACTCTGTGACCGTGGCCTCATGCAGAAGGTGACATGGGTTTTTATTAGGGATAGACAAAGAACAGGGGTCAGAAGAGGAAGGGATTAAATGAAGGTCATTCCCTAAGGTTAATCTATAAAAAGTATAGATTAACCAGTCTAGTAAATTCTGGCAGGGCAGCATGCTATTTGACCAGGTCACTGTGGTCAGTAAACCTCATTTAGGTCATCCTAGACCTCGCAACACAGCAGGTTGCAGATGGGCGTTCTGGCCATGTGTGCTGTGGATAGCACCTTCTTCCTGCCTAGCGTCTGTTGTAACCTAGGTAGTCCTTGTGGCTCTTCTACATGGCTGGCTTGGAATTCACCTTATAGCCTGTGCTGGCCTTGAACTCACAGCAATCCCTTTGCCTCAGTCTCCCAAGCATTAGGATTGCAGGTGTAAGCCACTGTGCCCAGCCAGCAGCATTAAACATTTTGAACACTTGCTTTTTGGAACAACTGCCCTGCAAATAAGAGAGAGAATCTGTCGTTTCAGATAGAGATGAGTGTGGGAATAGGGCTTTCTAGTCAGCTGCCAGGCAGGTCAAATGCTGACAGCGCTTTGGGAATTGGATTGTGGGGAGAGGGGGACTCGAAGCTTGTCTGGCCCCCTCCAGTGACTGCTGGTGTTTAAAGCTACCACAGTTGTGGGGCTGCTGGCTTTTCAGGGCTCCTATGGAGCTGGAGGAGCTAAGGTTAGCACAAATTACACTAACTCAGAGGCCACTGTTCTCCCTAAGAGTTGGCTATTTTTCTTGAACACTTATTTGGTCCTCAGAGTATTTTAAGTCTTTCACTGATTTCCAGGGTCTTGAACAAAGCTGCCTGCAACCATTTTGGCAGTACTCTTGTTGTCACAGAGGAGCAGGCTTGCAGAGGGCATTGCCCTGCCATCCTGCAGGTTTGCCCATCAGACTTCATTAGCTGAGTCCTACCGGCCATGTTCTTTCTTCTCACCTCCTCCCCCAAGGCCTGGAAGTGGTCCCAAGGGAGTGCTGAACAGTGAAGGTCCCTGGCCCCCTGCTGTGATTCTATCAGGAGTGAGTTTCAGCCTCAGGCCAGCGTGAGCACGAGCCCTCTATCCGGCACGCATAGCATGTACTGCTGACCACATAGTTAATCTGTGGGCTGGTTTCTCGTCTCCCTGGCAGGGCATCTTCCTCACTCTGGCCATCTTTGTACAGTATCCTGTGCTGAATCAGTAAACCCATTGTCCTCCTAAATCAAGGTTGGAAAACAACATACTAGTAGTTAAAATTGCCATTTCCTCTGGGTACTACTGGGCGTTGAGATTTTTTTTGCCAGAAATAACATTAATTCCTTTCCATCACATCTTAGAGTTCTGGTTAGCAGCTTGAGTTTTGTGTTAGATATTTTTTTTATCTGTATTGAAAATCTAAGTTCTCACATGTAGCACACATTTGAATTTTATATGACTAGAAATTTAACATGCATATTCATTTTATTATAGCCTTTCATTTCAGGGCCATCTATAGTGGCAGTACAAGTGCTATGGGTGGAAAGATTCTGTTTTAGAAAACTATATGGTTATGTAGCTAATTACTATGTTGGTTTGTAGTTTTTTTGCATTTTATATACTTGTGTATTTTCTCCCTCTCATTTGTTAGATAATTTAATCAGGCATTCTCAAATGTGATATTCCATGGTGGTACAACAATTTTGAAGTCTTGAAAGATAAAACTGGAAACATTTGCTTGTATTTTTTTCCACCTTGGAGTGTTTGGTTAATGAGCCATTTATGCTGCCATAAACCCAGGGCAGTGATAAAGGTGTTGATTGATTTTTGGATGACAAGGGACCTCTCTAATTGCAGAACTTGACATTTGTGTCACTTCTGCTGTTTTAGGTGAGCAAGACGTGGAAGGTGATTGCCGAAGATGAGGTGCTGTGGTACAGGCTGTGCCAGCAAGAAGGGCACCTTCCGGAGAGCAGCATCTCCGACTATTCCTGCTGGAAGCTCATCTTCCAAGAGTGCCGCGCCAAGGAGCACATGCTAAGAACCAACTGGAAGGTAGGCAGTGGCCGGTGGCGTTACCTGGGCAGGACAGCCTACAGGGATACCAAAGGCCAGGCCTGAGGTTCACTGCCACAGGCAAAGGTGGAAGGGCCTGCTGGCAGCCCTCTGCATCCACCGTGTGTTATGTGTCCTTTATTCAGCTCCCCTCTGGTCATCAGAGGCTCCATGGGCTTCTTCTAGCTACCAGAGGGGGCTGAACTTGGGCTGCCTCTTGCTTCCCTCCTGCTGGTTAGGGTAACCCCCTCTCCATTCCTCTTTCCTCACCTCTTGGAGGGATAAAGGAGGCCGTAGCAGCACCCAATACTTCTAAGGTGAGAAGCTGTGTTGGCCACCACCGGAGCTGAAAGAGGGAGACATTGTGCAGCATGGACTGCTGTCTGCTCTTCTCTCGTATAAGCCCTGGCTTGCTGCCCTGGCAGTTATCACTTCAAGGCTCTACAGAAGTATTAGATCACAGCTAAGCACTTGCACAGAGAAGAGCTTCTGGAGGCCATGGCTGTCAGGAAGCGTGTCACAGGGCTGTGTGAGGCATGACGAGGCGGCAGGGCATGGCCATGCTTCTTTGCCAGTATGGATGCCGCCAGGAGTTCACCCATCGAGATGGGTCAGAGCTGCACTCTCCTCACTTAAAGGTCAATCCTGATAGACTTTGAGACGATCCAGCCTTGCTCCTTACTGATGGTGACATATTGCCTGTGTGCATGTCTGTCCCTAGTCACCTCATAAGCAGATCAGTGACCGACATGCTTGACCAGAGCAGCCTCACACCAATCCAGTGATGTGCGAGCCACCAGTCTCAGCACTAGGCACATTGGGCCAGCTCCTTCTTTTGGAGGAACTGTTCCTTGCTTTGTAGGATGCCAAGTTGCATTCTTGAACCTACCCCCTACATAACGATAGCACAACCCCCTGTTGTGACCCCCAAAATGTCTCCAGACATTGCCAGATGTGGGGGACAGAATTGCCCCAGTTGAGAGCCAATGATCTTTGGGGGATCAGTGTAGCTGTTCTTTCTTAGGCTGTTAAGATACCACCACTTAGTAAAGTCTAAAGTTTCGCTAACCCCATGGTGTCTGTTCACATCTACAGACAGTAACAAGCTCATTTGGAACCCGTACACCTGCTTAGGCAAGAGGCAGGTAGAAAGACTTGACAAAGAAACCTGCTCAGACAAAGTGGAGGCCCAAAAGCAGGGTCTCCAGCCCCAGTAGAGGGCTGCAGGTGAAAGGAAGCTTCAGAGCCAGGTGCCCCCGGGGCGTCCGTCCAGAAAAGAGGGGTGGATAAATATCTGTGAGGTGAATGAGTTGGTCCCGGGCTTGAATTCAAGATGTCAGACACTCAAAGATCTTTGTCTTTTAGCAGCTGTACCTGTGCTGCTTCTTTGATGGTGGAAAAAGCAGTGGGGGCAGGCAGTCTGTCCTCGTTTGGGCTGGAGGTAGCAGAAGTGAAGGTGTTTAAAGACTTGCCTCCTAGCATTTGGCATCTAAAATGTTCATAGGCTATATGTAGCTTAGCTGAGTGTCTATTTGTTGTTTTTCTCTAACAAGCACAAAAGCACCATATATGTCTAATGTGGTTGTCTGTCGAGTGGACTGGGTAGATGTGTGGGCAGCGTGTGATGGCATGGCTGCCCTCATCTCTTTCCTAGCCTTAGCAGTAATCCTAGGTGTTTGGAGAGTTTCGGGCCCATTTCCTGGCATGTGAACAATGAGGGCTGCCGGGGTGACACTGAGATAATGATGTAATGATGGGACTCTTACCATAGTTCTGGAAAGAAAGAACATGAAGGGCGGCATTTGGGCAAGAGCCTAACCTTTGCCTGTCTTCACCTCTCGTCTCCGAGTGGGCCTGAGCACTGCTCCCAGCCCTGTGACTGCCCTGCGGGGCCTTGTCTCCCTTAGAACCCAGACAGTCAGCTCTCCAAGCTCATAAGCGTTTGCACACAGATATGGTGGTTCTGTCCTATTTGAGATTAACTTTGGGAGGGTTTGGCCAGGCAGTTTGGTTTGGGACTTCTCAGGTCAGTGTCTGTGGCAACTCCTGAAGGGACCTTAGAATTCTCAGGTCCCTCCACGTAGGGGATGGCACGCAAATACATGATATTATACCTAGATCTGCATTTCAGAGTCGACCTGAAAATGGATTGATAGAATGGGTATGGGAGGCACAGTGTTTCTTTACCTGAAAGTGCATAAGCTTTTTCTCACCCTGGAATTCTAGGATCTGTCTACTATAAGATACCAGTTTTGGATTGAAGCCTGAGTGGGGAGGGCAGCCACAGGACAGAAATCAGTGAGTGCTGGGAACATGTAGGTCCTCTCCTTCAGGATCTCTTCTGTTCTCCCATAAGCCACTCCCGGGTGCTTTTCTCTCCCATCACCGCCCTTCCCCTCCTTCCCTTCCTTCCTACATCTCCAGCCACATGTGTCCTTTCGTCCCTCAGCTGTACATGTGGCCTGAGGAGTTAAGATAGGATCATTATAAAAATTACCTTGTTTAGTTTCAAGAGCCTTGCTGCTGCTTAATAACAATTGATTTTAATAGAATGAATACCATTATCTCTTTCTTAACCATATAAGTAATCATGCGCCTTTAACCACTGAGCCATCTCCTCAGCCCCAGTCATAACCTAACGTATAAGTAAGTATAGTAGCTGCCACTAGCTGCACACTTGCTGTGGGGCACGAACTGGCCATGGCACTTACCACACACTGTTTCAGACTGCTCGGTACTCTTGTGTGTGGGTTCATGCTTGCCTTTCGGCTTAACTGTCTTGCTCTTTCCCACTTATCCCTTCAGGTTCCCATTTTTATCTTAAAAATAATTAATATTTTTAGAATCAATTCTAAGTGATCACAGAGCAACAACTCCAAAGTCATAAAAGAGCACATAGTGGCAAACACATCTCCATCTCCCCCTTGGCCATACCCCACCCAGTTCTGCTCAGAACAAGCTAAGTTCAGGGTTAGGGTTTTTGTCAAAGACTGTTTCCTTGAAACTTCTGATCTTTCAATCAGAAATGTCGTCATTTTTTCTCCATTTTTCCCATCCCACTCTTTATCTATTTGCTAGTTTTTTCATTTTATTCTGAGTTCTTTTACTAGTTGCTTAACATTACTGAATATGTTCTCTACTGAATACATACCTCTTAGGTCCTGCACATATCAGCAGGTGCACCAGCCTACTGGGGAGTGTGGCTCCCAGTGACACGCGTCCCTTTCAGTGATCTCTGAGGACAGGGCCAACACCTCAGTCACAGCCTAGCTTAGTGGCTCTAGTGTGTTTGGTGACTTGGGCATGCTTAATGTACTGCTGTCATTTTGTCTGCTTTTTAAAAATATTTATTTATTAGAGAGAGAGAGAATGGGTTGCCAGGGTCTGTAGCCACTGTGAGCAAACTCCAGACGCATGTGCCACCTTGTGCATCTGGCTTTATGGGGAATCAAACCTTGGTCCTTAGGCTTTGCAGACAAGTACCTTAAACACTGAGGCATCTCTCCAGTCCCATTTTGTCCTCTTGAATGCTCAGATAACTTGAGTGCCACCCATGACATGGAAAATCATTCTGAGAGCCATGTGCTTTGTCTTTGCACTGCTGAAGAGTAGTATAATGGCACCCCCTTTTCCTTACGCAGACCCGCAAGGGCGCCGTGAGCCAGCTGGAGCACGTTCCCGATGCGGTGTTGTGTGACGTGCATTCTCACGATGGCGTGGTCATCGCTGGGTAAGCAAACCACTTACACGTCATGCTTGTCCTCCAGCAGCCTTGTGCAGAAGCACCAGCGCTACAGCTGCTCTTAGATGGGCACACCCCCTCCTGCCTCAGGGCCGCTCTTAGATGGGCACACCTCCTCCTGTCTCAGGGCCGCTCTTACATGGGCACACCTCCTCCTGTCTCAGGGCCGCTCTTAGATGGGCACACCTCCTCCTGTCTCAGGGCCGCTCTTACATGGGCACACCTCCTCCTGTCTCAGGGCCGCTCTTAGATGGGCACACCCCCTCCTGCCTCAGGGCCGCTCTTACATGGGCACACCTCCTCCTGTCTCAGGGCCGCTCTTACATGGGCACACCTCCTCCTGTCTCAGGGCCGCTCTTACATGGGCACACCTCCTCCTGTCTCAGGGCCGCTCTTACATGGGCACACCTCCTCCTGCCTCAGGGCCGCTCTTAGATGGGCACACCTCCTCCTGTCTCAGGGCCGCTCTTACATGGGCACACCTCCTCCTGCCTCAGGGCTGCTCTTAGATGGGCACACCTCCTCCTGTCTCAGGGCCTCTCTTACATGGGCACACCTCCTCCTGTCTCAGGGCCGCTCTTACATGGGCACACCTCCTCCTGTCTCAGGGCCGCTCTTAGATGGGCACACCTCCTCCTGTCTCAGGGCCGCTCTTAGATGGGCACACCTCCTCCTCTCAGGGCTCTGCGGCAGGCACTGGACAGGGAGGATGGGTGTCATCCGTTTGTCTCAGCCCACCTTCCCCAGCGTTCAAGTCAGCCCTGTGGCCTGCCAGGTTAGACTTGTTACGGCAAACAGACATATAGAAGTCAGGCAAGAACCCCAAGTGCTGCCATAGACAGCTCCTGGTCTAACTCTCTCTTCATGAGAATGGGCCATGGCTACTCCATCTCCCTTCTACCACATAGTGTGTATCTAAACTTGCCCAGCTCCTCCTGTTATGTGCCTCTCTGGCTGAGAAGTTTTAATTTTAGCTTCTGTAAATTCCTTTGGCTTCTGTTCCAAAAACCACTTTCATGAATTCTTCATATTTTACTACAGAGTATATTTATGCACTTCCTTAATGTACCTTAGATCAGTTTTCTTTCAGGGTCAGGAAGGTATTTTGAACTAGCATCTCAGATCACACACTTCCACTTGTAAACTTCTGCAGTCTGGAGTTGTATGCTAGAGAGCAAGACTGGAACCCTCCAACTTCCGAGTCCCGAACGGCTTTTAGGGAGCCATATCAAGGAGGGTCCTGCCTACAGGAGACCAGAAGTAAAAATGAACCTTGGACCTAAACAGTGGTTAGTGAGTCTTTTTCTTTCAAAACAATTTTCCCTTCAAGTAGTATTCCTTACAGAGCACTGTTTGAACTGAAATTCTAAATAGAGCATTTAAACATTTGATGGTAGGCCAGACAATGAGAAATGATTTCTGTTTTAAACAAGATCTGCCCAGGAGGGACATTTCTCTTTAGCATCCCTGGCTACAATTAATTAATGTACGTCTTGGTGGAGAACTCAGCTTCTAAGACTGAACAGACCAGAAGTCTGGTGTTCTGTTTGCCAGTATGGCATCAGGCTGCCAGCCTCGGGGCTGCTACGTGGACCTCCACAATCCTGATGTGCAAGATGTCCCCACCCTCCATGTCTGAGGATCCGTGGTAAACAGGCCATGCCGGATTCTAAGGCTCTGCCTCAGGGGTAAGAAGACACTGGAGCCCAGGAGGCTGCGACTGGACAAATCAGAACTGCAGGACACACTTCCCTCTTCAAAGGCAGCTAGGAGTGTCTTCTCTGCATGTGGAGCACCAAAAGGAGAGGCAGGCCAGCTGGCGGCTCTCAGACCAGCTGCCAGGCACCTCTCCTGCTTCCCTTTCCCTGGGGATCTGCTCAGCACCGCAGATTAGGCCACCTGAAGCTGAGCGATGCAGTGTTCTGGGGATCGATTGCCTGAAACTTGAGCTGAGGGTCAGAGAGGCTCTTCAAGCCCCTCTTTGTGAGAGGCCCAGAGGCCTGCATGGTGATGCTTAGCATGAGATCTTCAGTCTTGCTTGTATGCAGATCATCTTGTGTTTATCATTAAAATTTTATCTAGTGGTTACGATGCTTGTTTTCTGGGTCAGCTCTTGAATCCCTTTTCATTTGAGACAGTGGTGTTTGTGGTTACCTCATTCCCAATCGATGTTATATTCTCAAGGCTTTCTACAGTTATGCATCTCCAAGGAGCTTCTTAAAGAGACAGTGCCACCTCGCCTTGCTTTCTCATGTGCTGCTTTTCCTCTCCCTTTTTTACATAAGTAGAGCCTCTTCGGAGGTCTGGTTTCGTGGTACTATGAGCCAGTATTGCTTTGAAGCCTATGAAAAATATTTCATACAACTCAAAAGCAAAGATTTATAAAGTTTCTCACTTTCCATGGGCTGGAGAAGATGGCTTAGCAGTTAAGGCACTTGCCTGAAAAGCCAAAGGACCCAGGTTCTATTCCCTAGGACCCACATAAGCCAGATGCACAAGAAGACACATGAATCTCCAGTTCGTTTGCAGTGTCTGGAGACCTTGGTGCACCCATTCTCTCTCTCTCTCTCAAATAAGTAAATAAAAAATATTCTTTAAAAATCTTTCACTTCTCACCTTTTCCATGCTCTGTAAGTGTTCTTGGTTTGGGGTCTGGCTTGGCCTGACTTTGATGGCAGACAGTTAGACACAGGCTTGACCTAGTCTTGTTTCTTCCTTACTCCTCTTTCACACAACGTCAGAGCAAACTTGAAGTAGCCATTCACTCATGAGCTCCCGTCTGGTGCCAAGCACCCTGCCTCACCTGAGCAGGCTTCCCGCGGCGCAGACAGCAGCCCTCAAGCTCTTGCCCTCTGCTGCTCTAGCTGTGAGTCTTGCTTCCCTTTGTGCCTCATGAGTGGCTTCTGGTGTGCAGAGTCCTTTGACGTTTGTCGCTAGCCTCGCTTTCCCCTCCTAACTCTTGGAGTGCACCTTGGGTGTCCCCCACACCGTTCTAGTTAGAAATTGAGATGCATATATCATGACATTCACCCTTGGAAATACATAATGCAGTAATTTTTAGTAAATTCACAAGGCTGTGCAGCTCACAGCACTAATTCCAGAACATTTTTCCTCCCATAAAGAAACCAGTCCCCATTCCCAAAGTCTCCTCCAGGAGGTTCTAGAGAACTTGCCTGTGACTAGCCCCTCCCAGCGTCTGCTCTTCATGACCCCAGAGAGGTGATTATCTTTTGCACACAAAGTAGTTGGTCCTGTGGCCTTATCTTATCTAGACATTTTTGTTTTATGTAGTTATCTCCCCCCCCCCCCCCAGGTAGGGTTTCACTCTAACCCAGGCTGACCTGGAGTTCACTATGTAGTCTCAGGGTGGCCTCAAACTCGCAGCGATCCTCCTACCTCTGCCTCCTGAGTGCTAGGATTAAAGGCGTGCGCCATGCCCGGCTTTTATGTAGTTATTTTTAAATAACTATGGAAATAACTTTTGACCTTTTTGAAATATTTATTTTTATTTATTTATTTGAGAGAGAGAGAAAGAGACAGAAAGAGAATTGGGTGCCCCAGGGCCTTTAGCCACCACAAACAAAACTCCAGACGCATGTGCTACCTTGTGCATCTGGCTTACATGGGACATGGAGAATGGAACCTGGGTCCTTAGGCTTTGCAGGCATGCACCTTAACCACTAAGCAATCTCTCCAGCCCAACTTTTGACCTTTTAACCGTGAATTTTTCTCTGTAGTAATTTGTAAATGTCTTCTAGAATGAAGCATGACTATTCTATTAAATGTTCTGTGGTGTTCATATACTATTTTGTATGGAGTAAACCCTAAAATTTAATATAGACACCTCTTCCTCCTTCAGTCTTCCACTCCATATTCTGTAGGAAACCAGAGAAATGCTTATTTTTTAAATTTTATCTAGCTTCATAGTTATTCCAATTTAAAATCATGTAGTTTAAACCTTCAAGGGACTTTGGAGATGTGTTGGCAGTGGTGAAGCCACAGAGCCATGAGATAGACATGCCTGCTCTGTACCCTGACATTATATAATATAAATACAGAGGCTAAGACTGATATGATGTCACTAGGCCCTGTAATATCATAGGACCACAGTTGTGTACGGGCTTGTTGTTGGCCGATGTGTTGTTTTGTGGCACACAACTGGATCATGTTATAAATACTGTATATTGAGAGGTTTGCAGAATTTTCTTTTTCGGTACTAGAGATATTTAAAGATTATAAAACGGGGGCTGGAGAGATGGCTCAGTGGTTCAAGAAGCTTGCTTATAAAGTCTGACAGCCTGGTTTCAACTCCCCAATACCCACATAAAGTCAGATGTACAAAGTGGCACATGTGTCTGGAATTCTTTTGCAATGGTAGGAGTCCTTGGTGCACCCATACACTCACTATGTCTGCCTCTGTCTCATAAAAATAAAAATACTTAAAAAAATTATAAAACATCAAGTGTGATGGTGCACGCCTTTAATCCCAGCACTCGGGAGGCAGAGGTAGGAGGATCGCTATGAGTTTGAGGCCACTGTGAGACTACATAGTGAATTCCAGGTCAGCCTGGGCCAGGATGAGAGCGAGATCTTATTTTGGGGGAAAAAAAATATAAAATATAAGCTGTTGTAGAAACTTTGAATTCCACATAAGTATATGGAATTAGAGTTTGTTTTACTTTTATTCTTGTGGTCCTATTTTCTTAGGCTTGAATCCCATAAGTGGAATTACTGAACTTAGAAGAAAGAATTTTTTTTTTTTTTTTTTTTTTTTGGTTTTTCGAGGTAGGGTCTCACTCTAGCTCAGGCTGACCTGGAATTCACTATGTAGTCTCAGGGTGGCCTCGAACTCATGGCGATCTTCCTACCTCTGCCTCCCAAGTGCTGGGATTAAAGGCGTGCGCCACCACGCCCGGCTGAAGAAAGAATTTTTATGATCTTTCAGATTAAGAAACTTTTTAAAATTAATTAATTAATTAATTTGAGAGAGACATAGGGAGAGAGAGAGAAAGCAGAAGAGGCAGATAGAATACGTGCTCCAGGGCCTCCAGCCACTGTAAACGAACTCCAGATGCATGCGCCCCCTTGCGCATCTGGCTTACGTGTGTACTGGGGAATGGAACCTGCGTCCTTAGGCTTTGCAGGGAAGTACCTTAAACACTAGGCGATCTCTTCAGCTCAAGATACTTTTAAAATGCCTTCTAGCCCACAATTTTTTTCCAGTATAACTTTGTGACTTGAAGTCCCCAAACTATCTTACAAATTTGCTTCTAAATGTACCTCCCTCCTTCCTGTCAGTGCTAGAAATAACATTTCAAAAGCCACTAATGATTTCCTGGTTTGTGAACCAGTGATCTTTTCCCCTTGAGCCTCTTGGCAGTGTACAGTCTTGTTAACTCCATCCCCTGTGAGCTTGTACCTGTAGAGCCTGCCCAGGTCCCAGCACTGGAACCATGTAGGAAAGCGTGTGTGGAATGGAGACTTTGTGCGTAAGGGCAGGGGGTGGGGCAGCCCTGCCTATGTCTGAGGGCTTGCTTGGTCACTCAGCTGTGATAGTGGCATCCCAGGAGGTGCATGTACCAGGGGAAGCTCTTAGTTGGAACTAGCCAGCACAGATCTGCTTTTCCAGCTAAAAGTTCCCATTTGGTGGGAGGCAGGGTGAGAGTTGTGTTGAGACACAACCAGTCTCTACAGAAAAAGGCCTTGCCACCCTGGCAGAGCCCGCTGTCTGTTCAGAGCCTGCTGCTCTGTTTGCACTTTCTGTGTAGTCTGGTTGGTCATCCCTCCTGGAAAGGCTTCACGTGTGTTGTTCTCCTTTATATTGGAAGATCTGTTATCTAGAAAATGCTTGGTAATAAGAGATCAGAAAATGTTTTGGTTACCCCTCTTTTTTTTTTTTTTTTTTTTGCTTTGCTTTTTGGTTTTTCAAGATAGGATCTCACTCTAGGCCAGGCTGACCTGGAATCTACTACATAGTCTCAGGATGACCTTGAATTCATGGTGATCTTCCTACCTCTGCCTCCCAATGTGCCACCATCCCCAGCTTACCCTTCTTTAAAAAAAAAATATTTTTTTAGTTTTGCATGGTGACAACTTACAGCTTTAGAATATACTTAAAAGTATATGTTGGGAATAGGGTGAAGTTTAGTGGTAGTTTAGTGTTATATCCCTAGTACAAGGGGACGAAAGAGAAAAGAGTTAAAATTGTGTGTGTGTGTGTGTGTGTGTGTGTGTGTGTGTGAGACTGAGGAAAAATAATAGAAGGAAAAGTGATGCTTTTGGACCATTCTTCTCCCCAGTGGCAGTCTGGGAGTTAAGAATGCAAACAGATGACATCATGGGTTCAGAAAGGTCATTACACAAGACCCAAGACCCAAGGCGTGGGGCCAGAGTCTGTTGTAGGTAGTGCAGGAGAGCCTTGCAGGTAGAGCCTGGGGCTAAACGTCGAGCCTGGGCTCCTTGGAGGCCCTGTGCCAGCTCTGCTACCATTAAGCTATTAGCTCACCACAAAGCTTTCATCGGATGCCCAGGAGTATGACGGTGGTTTGCAGTAAGCTCCCTTCTTGCTGTCACTCACATCACGTGTTTGAAGCATTTTGGTGTACATAAAAAGACACGCTTTTCTATTTACATTAAAGGAGCACTTTCCCCACTTTTGGATTAGAATATATCAAGCCCCTTTATATGTGGAGGGTTTTTGAGTGTGCCCAGGTGTTCTCTCTCCTGTTTCCCACGGCTGCAGGCTGCAGGCTGCTCCTCATACAGTTCCTGCCTTTGCTAGAAGAAACAGTGCCCCAGTATCCAGGCTGGAGGGAGAACTAACTACATCAGTTCATGTTGTAAAACGTTAGCTCTCTTCCTTTCCTACCCTAAAAGTATTCAGAGCCCCATTTTGTCTCACTCCCTTGGAGACAATTGTGCCTAAGCAAATGTGCAGCAAAAAGCCACTCTCTTTGGCTGCTGGTGAACTCTGGCTGTCATTTCAGCTGCAGGTGTGACCTGGTGCAAACTTTTTTTTAAATCACCATCAGCTCTTTCTGTCTGTCCACACAACCTAGGCATCAGAGTGGAGAGGGTTTCCACTCACCTGTGGATGCGAAGAAAAACCTGGAGCTTCTGATTGGACTTGTGTCTGAATCTCCAGTTATCATAATTGGTCTGGTGGCACTTCAACAGTTACATTTGTGTCATTATTTTACAGCAAGGGAGTGTTAGAAAAGGTCATTTTAGATAGACATGCTTGTTTTCAGCAACTTAAACTACCCCGTTCAAAGGCATGATTTCCTCCACTTTCCCCAGTGATTGAAAACATACCTATATTGGCTATGCGTCATGTCAGAATATTAAGAGGCTCCCGTCTGAAGTCATATGTATTTGCCCTAGATTTTAAGATGTTTTCTGCTAAGAATCTGAAGTTCTCAAGGATGGTGTTTGTAACTCTGTTGGTTTCCTGTGAATGTATGAAAAATAGATAATCCTGTGCATTACTGTGAGGCTCTTGAGATAGCAGAGGCTTTATCAGTACAGAGTGGTGCTAGATAAATGTCACCCACACTTACGCTTAACTGTAGACACACTTTCCAGCTTCCTCTTCTCCAAAAACTTCTGGGCAGTTTTCCTTACAGGCTTCTTCATGTAATTTGTGCTGCTGCTTATTATGCCTCTGGACTGCTTCCCACAAGGAAGTCAATTATTCACCACTCAGGCCCTCTTTTTAAAAAGGCTTAGAAATTTATTTATTTATTTTCTGCTGTGAAGTGCCCATGCTCTTCTAGTAAGTAAGTCTGAGGTAAGGTATTGATAAGTGAGTCGAGGAGGGCATTGTGTTTATTATGTCTGTAATGAAGGAGCCCCAGAATATCCTTAATAAATACTGGTGAACTCATGACTGCATTTATCCATCTCTGCTTCCCCAAGGGATGATGGGAAGGGCCACCACTATAGTAACTGCATAATCATCACCGACTCTGGCTCTATTGATTGTGATTAACCAAGATGTATGGAGAGCAGTTTTAAGTGTGCAGCGTGTATCTCGTAAGGTCCATTAAGATGTTCATTATCTTCAATTGATGTGGTTTGCTGCAGTGCATTTCCACAGAACGTCTGCACTGCAGGCCCCATCGAGTTCATTTTGTTAATTGCTAATAAGACACAGTCGTGTTTCATAGAAAATAGTAAATTCTTTGCTTCTTATTTGTGTGTGTGCAGTCTTTGGCATGACAGAAAAAGTATGGAGCTAGAGAAGAGTTCTTCAAACCTCTATATGCTAAGGACATAAATATTTCTTAGCCTGTGGGTGCTGCACCTTTGGGGCCCCTGCTGAGGAGTCAGGCTTTCAGCCCCTTTCGGGCAGAAGTCAGAAGCTGCTTTGTCCAGGCACCACTCGGCATGGACAGGTACCTCAGAGCCTGCTCACGAGGACTTGGTAGGTGGGAAGGGGCTGTAACCACTGGCCGTTACAGAACAGTGTGGGTGACGCTGAGGTGGGAAAGAACAGGACCCCTTAACACCAGGGACAGATACCTCGGGTAGGACAGGCCCAGCACTGGCCTTGCTTTCTCCTCAGAAGAAACTTTTCAGCCAGTTTGGAAAGATGACAGACCCCTGCCAGGAATACTCTGTGTGGTGGGGAGCCATTCCTCCTCACTCCGAACCAGCCTTGATCATTAATAATCTACCACAACATTTTTTTTTTCCTGTGAATAGAATGGAAACAGCTTCAGTCTTCAGCACAAGCTTGTAGGCATCCACTTTTTCCTCATCCCCATCCCTTCCTTCACTGTGCAGTCTTGACCTCAACAGAGGTGACTGGTCAAGCAGTCTTTCTTTACAGACATTGTCATCTCAGGAGCTGGAGTGACTTGTTGGCTTTCCAGAAGATTGAGGAAGACTTGGGGACACATGCTGGTCCCAACTGTGCTACTCAGACATTCCCTGAGACCGTGAGTAAGTCACTTAACTTCACTGCTCAGCAATTTTTAATCAGCGCCCCTCCCCACCTTGTTCAGAAGAGCTGCACTCACATTTGCTAAGTGAGTAAGAGCCGGCACAGGGAAGCTGAGGCAGGAGGGGAGAAGGGGGGAAAAAAGAAAGGGAGGAAGAAGAGAAGGAAAGGAAGGAGGGAGGAAAGAAGGGCTGCTCCAGTATGTCTTCCTTCCTTTTCTTCTGCGTCTGAGTCCAAATAAATAGTGTGCTGTTGGAAGTATGTGGGTTAATGAAAGCTCTTTGGTGGTAAATCATTTTAAGTTGGCAACTGCTCTGGCTTGCCGAGCTTGAGAGAGGCTTTTGTGCCATTCTCTCTGCAAAAAGTCAGCTGTGGTCACTGACCTATTTATTTAGAGGTGAGTGCTATCTTACCAAACTGAAAGACTGAGAAGCACACAGTCTCACCGAGTCTCTGCCTTGTGCAGCTAGGGCACAGCCTTAGGAGGCCTCTATTTCTTCATGTGCAAGCATAGAGGTCACACTTGCATTTTGTGTACACACACACACACATGGTTGAAAGAGCAATAACCGTGAGGACCAGAGCATAGACTATGAGCTCTGCGCACTTACACACAGGAGAGATGGCCCTGGTGCTGTGGGCCAGAGCAGGACAGCCGCACTTGTCCTTGTCCTGACGCCCGTGTCCAGAGCAGGACAGCTGCACTTGTATTTTGTCCTGACGCTGAGTTCCAGAGGCAGAAATTGTGCTGCCTAACTGGTTGGATTTGTCATTGAGCTGCCCTGCAGAAAATCAGCCTTGCCTACCTCCATTTGATGTCTGCTCCAGGTTCCCTGCTGGGGCCGGCAACATGTTTCGATCGCATTTACGTTCCTTCCAGGCACCTCTGCCACAGCCCATCTTCTCTATAATGAATATGTTGTGTCTTTAGTGCAAGTTCATGTCGACTCCTGTTACCCTTGCTGTCTACCATGTTAAGCTTCAGAGCTTTGCTGCCAGGTAATCCTGCAGCTCCTGCTGAAATGCAGATGTATTCTCTGTTCCTTTCCATGAAAGAGGAAGGCTTTCATACTTTTACCTTCCAAGGCAGTTTTCAGCAAAACCTTTATTTGATTCCCATGCTCTTTGGCCTTTAGGAACAGAGTTAATTTCTTTTATTTTTTTTATTTTTTTTTATTTTTTATTTTTTATTTTTATTTTTATTTATTTTTTATTTTTATTTATTTATTTTTTTTTATTTTTTTTCTCCATTTTTATTAATATTTTCCATGATAACAAAAAAAATCCCATGGTATTACCCTCCCCCCTTTCCCCTTTGAAATTCCATTCTCCATCATATCCCCTCCCCATCTCAATCTTTCTACTTACATATATACAATACCAACCTAATAAAAGCCCTCCTCCCTTTCTTTCTCTTCCCTTTCTATCTCCTTTTTTAACTTACTGGCCTCTGCTACTGAGTTTTTTCCTTCTCACACAGAAGCCCAATCATCTCTAGCTAAGATCCACATATGAGGGAGAACATGTGGCGCTTGGCTTTCTGGGCCTGGGTTACCTCACTTAGTATAATTCTTTCCAGATCCATCCACTTTTCTGCAAATTTCATAACTTCATTTCTCTTTACTGCTGAGTAAAACTCCATTGTATAAATGTGCCACATCTTCATTATCCACTCATCAGTTGAGGGACATCTAGGCTGGTTCCATTTCCCAGCTATTATAAATTGAGCAGCAATAAACATGGTTGAGCAAGTATCTCTAAGGTAATGAGATGAGTCCTTAGGATATATGCCTGGGAGAGCTATAGCTGGGTCATATGGTAGATCAATCTTTAGCTGTTTTAGGAACCTCCACACTGATTTCCACAATGGCTGGACCAGATTGCATTCCCACCAACAATGTAGAAGGGGGGAACAGAGTTAATTTCAATGGTTGTCTGTGGAGATCCCATGTTTCCAGAAACAATTAGGTTATGTCTTGTAGAGCTATAGATTAATCTATTTGGCAGTAAACACAGAAGCCTGATGCCTTTTGACATGTGCATTTTGGGTGCCTTGCTCAGCACTGGTGACAGGAATAACTGAGGTGCCACCCAAACTGTGAGACTGCTGCCTCTGGACACCGCTTTCCAATCACTGTTCTTAGCATTAGCTGTGTGTGAGGCACAGAGACGGAAGACACAGCACTGTGACAAGACTTCACAGTCAAGGGGGCAGATGAGGCTCACACAAATCGAACGTAAGGATAAGTGCTGATTCTTCAGGTGAAGGACATTCCTGAGTCAGCAAGCCTTCAGGGAGAGGAGGCCTGCACTCGGCATTCAAACCTCAGGGCTCATGGAAAACACTGACTCCTGCTTCCACTGCAGACAGTTGGACTAGCTGCTCTGGATGTACTTGGGTGCTTTGAAAGTGTTGCAGGTGATTGGCTGCAGTAGGTGGAGTCCCCTGGGCTGGGCAATGTGGGGGTGATGGGTCTGCTGAGACTGAGAATGGACCGAGGTCCAGGGGCAGGAATATTAGGAAGCTTGTCTGGAGGCTGGGTCATGTGTTGGGGGGGGGGGGAGAGAGAGAGAGAGAGAGAGAGAGAGTGTGTGTGTGGGCAGGCCTGTCATACACTGTGAGCTTGAGAAGTGAGGCTTGATACAGGCTTTTTAGTTGTGGAGCACTGTTCCAGTGTCACTGACTGTGTTTGGACACCGAGCTGTGCACCACACTCTGGCCCTGACTCCAGGCACTTACAGGCGATTAGAGAGAGGGGCACTTGGTAACTGCTACATGCTTGCCATGAGAAATACCCAGGCTGCTGGCGTGGCTGCTTATAGTGGAACAAGGTCCAGAGCAGAGGGCTGGGGAGTACAGCATTTGCCGAAGGGCTCCTGAGCTCAGGAATGGTGGAGGTTTTGGAGTGCAGGCCTGACTGCCGCGGGGAGACCCCAGGAGCCAGAACTAGCAGGGCTTGGTGCTGGGGTATGGTGCATAAAAATGTGCTGAAGGGGCTCTGGCATTTGGCCTGGGGTCGATAACCCCTGAGAAGAGTAAGGAATTTGGGGAGAGGCTACTGAGGCTGGGAGCTAGTTCTCTATTAATGTGCAGTGAGTGGGACAACCTCCTTGAGGGAAGGAAAGTGCCTCCGATTCCTTCTAGATACCAACACAGTTCTGTCCTCGGTGGGACTCCTGCCCACCCACTTTCCTCCCTTTTTCAGTCAGGAGAAACCCTCAGGTTATATCTGTCTGGTTCAGAAGTTGAAAATGTTTTTTTCTGTCTTGTGGTTTTTTGGTCATTGCTTTGCCTCAGGACTCCTTAACGGGGTGGCTAGCTGGAGCTCTGGCCCTAACTAAGAGCCAGCCCTCTGCACCCTGCTCCTCCCACTGTGGCCCTCAGGGAAGGTCCAGGGAGCAACATGAAGACTCCAGGGCTGGTGGGAGGACACCCATTTCCTGGTTATGTGCTTTCTTCCTCTCAGAGTTCTTCGGGGCTCTGCCCCTCCCCATTACCTTTATTTTTCTTTCACTTTCACTTTTTTTTTCTTTTCTTTTACACTTGTGTTTATGAAGGTTAGTGTTGCAGTCAGATTCACATTGCTGGCAGGAAACACTCAACCAAGAGCAGCTTGTGGGAGGAAAGGGTTTATTTTGGCTTATAGACTCAAGGGGAAGCTCCATGATGGCAGGGGAAAATGATGGCCTGAGCAGACGGTGGACATCACCTCCTCATCAACATCAGGTGGACAACAGGAACAGGAGAGTGTGCAAGGGGACACTGGCTATAATACTCCTAAGCCTGCCCCCAACAATACACTGCCTCCAGGAGGCGTTAATTCCCAAGTCTCCATCAGCTGGGAACCTAGCATTTAGAACACCTAAGTTTATGGGGGACACCTGCACCAAACCACTGCAGTTGGTACCATCTTTTTTTTTATCTTTTTTCTGTCTGAATTGACTGGTTTCTTTTACGTAGAATTTAACCTTAATAAAATCCTAACCTAGGAATGCAAACATAGTATGTCATTCACATCTCTGTGTCTAAAGCAAGTGGCTTTACTCTAGCAGACAGCCCAAGTGGATTTCATGGTGTGAAGTTGAGCCCGGTGGCCTCGTGCAGTGGGATGAGGGTGTCCTTGAAAAGGCTCCTCATTAAGAAGGGTGACCCAGACCACCTCTTGGAGAAAGCTTGCAAGCCTGTGGCTGTGCTTTGGCTAGGGGGACATCAGGGTCCACCCCGGGATGTACATTGCCGTGCTTGAGGACACTTGTGTTAGGAGCATTTGTATTTATAGGGGGTTGGTGGTCAGTCAAGGACAGAAGTCCAGTGTTAGGAAGCATCTCCCATTTCCCTCTGATGCCACACACTGTGTGGGCCCTGTCCTGCAGGTAGAGTGCTGAGCTCTTCTACCTGGGAAGATGTGACAGGATGGCTGTGGATTACATAATACGTGCATCCACTGTAGACTACTGTTGTGGGGAAATGCTGTTCTTTGCTGACAAACAAAACCCTCATGAACCTGACAGTTGAAGCTTCCTTAAGACCTCTCACCCAAGATTGGTCTTCTGAGCTGCCTCACAGATGCATCATGTCCTGGATTCCAGGGCCTCAGGAGAGCTCTTGTTCAGCTTTACAGTGGAACCTTGAAGGAGCATGGCTAGGGCCTCCGGTGGATCAAACTGCTTTGAAGTCTCTTGACTTTGTGATGTGGGCTTTTCCTGACACAAGGCTCTAAAAAGTGCTTTTCCTGGGCTTTCCACGTGCAATCAAAGTTCTGCAGTACCCCACCTTGTCAGCTGGCCACCCATCATCCTGCAGGCCTGGTGTCTGAGCAGGTCCTGGCCCTGCCTTGCACTGATGGATGGTCAACTGTGCGACTGGCAGGAATGAGTGCAGAACCAGGAGTGTCATGCATTCTGACCAGAGCTTTTCATGGGAGGGGGTGGCATTGTCTGTCTGGCTGCTACAGGCGAGACTTAATTGTTTCAGCAAATCAATTAGTCTTTAGGGACTTTAATCAGTTGGCTCTGGGGCATGAGTGAAGTATTAGCAAGCTTACGCCTGTAGACATGCTTCTTTGTGTCCCAGCAGCCTCTCGCTGTGTTGCATGTGTGCTTGTGTATGAGCGCTGTTTTGTCCGTGTCTCTGCTCTGGTCTCTGGAGCGGGAGAGCCTGTGGTAACAGATGGGTTACAACAGTGTGGCAGGAAAGCAAGGCGACCTCAGTGCCCAGCTTCTTATCGCAGCTTTCTTGTTTGAAGTTGTCATGGTTGTGCTGTGACCCGCCTACAGCCTTCTGTCATCCGATTGACATTTTCCCTGTTGGAGTCAGTTATCCAAGCAGGGCCACAGGAGTGGCATCTCACCGACTAACTCTCGTCCCTCTGTTGTTTGAAGGCCTTCCCATTTTCTCTTCAGTTCTCTTTTGGAACCAAGTGTGTCCTTTTTTTCCAGATACACATCAGGGGACGTGAGGGTGTGGGACACCCGCACCTGGGACTACGTGGCCCCCTTCCTGGAGTCCGAATATGAGGAGGATGAGTCTGGAATGCAGCCATATGTCTCCTTTGTGAGGGTAAACAGCGCGCTGGCAGTGGCAGCTTATGAGGATGGTGAGTAGCCGCAACCCTCCTTCCTAGTAAGAAAAAAATGCTTGACAAAAATTAAGCAGCTGTGGCCGGCTCCCCCTGCAATCCCTCCGTATAGACACGTGGCACACACGCGTTCACACACACGCTCCCTCCTGCCTTTATGTGAAGAAGTTGGCCAATAACACTCAGCGCATTAGTAGGCATTGGAACATGGCACCCATTAAAACTGGCGTTTAATTCCTCCTGGAGCCACCGGGCTGGGTGTCAGTGCCAGGCATGATGAGGCTGGCCAAACCATCTTAAGCAAATAACTTGTTTGGTGTAAAATATTAAATATACTTGGCCTACTTTTTCTGTAGCCTCTGCTCCAAAAAGAATAGAGATAAGGGGATGGCCAGATAGTCTGTTGACATAGATGCTTGTGGAAAAATAAGTCAGTGCCTCTTTACCTGTCAGTCACATAGCATACAAAGTATTTGAGGTGTTATCTCTGACCCCAAGAGAAGTAAGTGTGTGTGTGTGTGTGTCTGTCTGTCTGTCTGTCTGTGGGTTTACAGAGGAGGTAAGAAGAGCCTGCTTTACAGAAGTGCAGCAAGACTTGACAGCCTGTAGCTAACAAAACTAGCAAAGTCGCCAGCCCTGGTGGCCGGCCTGCCTGGGCTCATGCTCCTAACCTCTGTTGTATGGGAGCATTGCATCTTGAGAAGCTTTGTTTCTACACATACCCAAGAGTGGGACCACTGCCTTTCAGGGTGCTCATGCTGGCAGTGTGGCAGGAAGATCTTCAGGCAGGGTGGAATCGTTTAGTTCAGGAATGGAACTAAAGTAGCTGGTGCGAGTTTCATAGCCGAATACCACTTACAGGCTGACTTTAGAGCTGAAGTCCAGGGATCTTTGTGTGGAAGCATGAGTGTTACTCTTTGATTTGGTGTTCATGGACACCATTCGTGAGTTAATGTCTTTCTAGCCAGTGGAGGCTTGGCTAGGTTGGGGTAGGGGTGTAGCTCAGCTGTACATGCTTGCCCAGCATGCGTGAGGCCCTGGGTATCCTGTAGCACCTCCCCAGAGCAACGGCAGCCACAGCCAAGCTGCACGGTCACAGCCTAGGAGCAGCCTGAGCACAGGTGTGGGCCCCTTCCAAATCACGTATGTGAAAGCTGTAAGGCTTTTAGGTTAGAGTCGTACAGTCCTGTAGCACCCGCCTGGCGCGCACACGTGAACATGCACACGGGTAGTGTTCTTCCCTTGGGGGAAGCTGCAGCCTCGGCTAGAGTCCGTGGTGGATCGCAAAGCTGCGGGTGCTGATGCGACACCAAACGTGGGGCTCCTAGAGGGAGGAGGTATACCGCCTTGATGGTGTCTTATTAGCTTGTGGTGCAGCTAAGGAGATGCTGAAAGAGGCTGCTAGCTGGGTGCACATGTACTTGTATACACATACGTGTGCACGCATACACACACAGAAGCACTAGGTGCAATGGAGAACCTGGCACATGCTAAGCATGCGCTTTGCCCCTGAGCTACGCCCTGGCCCTGGATTCCTATTGCTGATTAAAATTGTCTTTGTCCCCTCTTCCCTATTGTTGGACTTAAATATTGGGGAATGATGTTTGTAGAAAAAAATCTTCTTTCTTTGGGAAATGATTTTCAAAGCATAATACTTGAAGTATTTGGTATAAAAATTTCATACTTAACGTTTTGAAGCAACCAAACTATATAAAATGTAAATTGTGGTTAAAGGCTCTGCATGGTGACTGGTGACTGAAGTTTGGCTCCCCAGAGCCCGCGTAAACTCAGGTGCACATACCTACGGCAATGGAAGGCAGAGTTGGGAATTCTGAAGCTGAGGGACTGCTAGTCTGGCCTTCCCAGAGGCAAAAAGAAGAGACCATGTCTCAAACAAGGTGGAAGGAGAGGGCCCACTCCCAGGTTGTCTTCTGCCTCCGTGCTCCGGCCATGGCGTTGGGTGTGCACAAGCACACCTATCAGCAAAGCTGTATGGAGTGCTACAGCCTTGCTTTCTTTCATCCAACTCCAGGTCCTCTCACATTCCCCTCCCCACCACCTGTTTTGGAGACCTTTTAGCCTGATGACATGTCTTGTTGGCCTTCTGTATTATTGCTTACAGTTTTTAGAGCCTGTGCTGAAATTCATCTCCTAGGACTCTATTGCTGAGCATGGGATCTGTTTGTTTTTATTAACAGCAATAACTAAGCAGGTAGCAGAGGGGTTTGTGCAGGTCTCTAGAGGGCGAGCTTACTGGCCACTGCCTGGTTGAAGGGAAATGTTTTGCTAGTGTCCAGCCTCCCTGAAGACGCATGCGCGTGGGTCAGTGAGCTGTTCCTTCTGCTTGCCTCTCTTCCAGTAGAAGTAGACGAGAACATCCTTCTGTTACACTCTGTATTGTTTCAGATTTTTGTCTGTAAATTGCTTGTTCCTATCTTTACCTGGTTTTCTTCTGGGTAGTTACCTTTCCTGATGGACACACGAAGAAAGACTCCTGTTCATGGGAGTTTCAGATATTTTTGTCATTTATTCTTTGTAAAAAATACATGTAATTTATTTATTTATTTATTTGAGAGAAAGAGAGAGAGGGGATGGGCACACCAGCACCTCCAGCCACTGCAGACGAATTCCAGATGCATGTGCCACTTTGTGCATCTGGCTTACGTGGGTCCTGGGTCCCACATAACCTGGATCCTTTGGCTTTGCAGGCAAATGCCTGAACTGCTAATCCATCTCTTCAGTGGGCACTCTGTGTTTTTCCTAGAAGGCAGGGTGTTTTGTTTTTGCATATATGTGATTTTAATATTTAGATCCATAAGTGAGTGAATTGTATTTTGTAATTTAGTTATTTTGATCTATATTGATAGCATCAGTAGTTGTACATGGAGAAATCCTGTTTTAATTGCTTTCCCCAGTTCATTCTAACATAATCAAAGTGTAGTATTCTCGTGTATTCTGCCAGTATTTTGTCATAGATATGACTGTCTATGACAATTGATATGAATATTTATGGTTATTCTTCCCCACTGTGTTCTGTTTACAAAAGCTAGCATACTACTTCACATTGTCTTATACCTTGACTTTTCACTTAGTGACATATCTTGAAAGACTGTCCACACGCCTTTAGGAAAAACACCCTCTTTTCACACCAATATAACAGTTCATTGAAAAGCAGCCGGGTCTTGTTTGCAAACAGCACTGTAGTGAAAAGCTCTGTAGAGATGACATTGCATGTGAGTGCAGGGATGGCAGTGTCCTCTAAGAAGGGTCTCCAGGTTAGGGGCCAAGTACAGCTGAGGTTGTGCAGCTTCGTGCTCTTGCCAGCAGGTGTGGCCTGTGCCTGTTTTCTCACTCATATTTCCACCTTGTGAGCATTTATCAGTCTGACGGGGAAAGTTGTAGATGCACTTTATGCCTCTTGGGACAGGTTAGGGTCTTCACGTGCTCACCTGCCACATCCAGTTTCCTCCATTTCTTTCCTGCTTATTTATAGTAAGCCCTTGACTGCTAAAGCTCCTCTTGGCTTGGTAGGAAACGCAGGTCTGAGTCTCCCTTGTGCATATGTCTTTCCTGTAATCAAGTATACACTCTTCCCTTGACCTTCCCAACAGCAGTGAACCTGCATTCTTAGGCAGAACATGGCAAAAGGGAAGTGGACCTGGCGGGGTCTGCGATGGCGCCACCGAGAAGAGTAAGATAATAAAGCGTGTCAATAAACTCCAGCCCTGCGGCAGGGCCAAGGTGAAGTTCTGTAGCTGTCAGGCCCCCTTGGTCACTGCCAACTTCTCCCTAACAGGAACCCTGTCTGGGGGGAGACGGCATCTTCTGGGATGAACTGAGCTTCCCTGCTTCCTTGTCCTCCTCTGTACCCTGCAGGAGCCCCCCACACCTGGGGAGTAGAGATTTGGCAAGGTGATCCACAGTTGTGATTTTCTGAATTCCAACCCACTGGCCTCATATTTCTTCTGCCTTGTTTCCGATTGTCAGTACTGGCCCCCCTCCAGTTTGATTTCACCACTAATTGTGCTGCACGTTACCATCCTGAAATGAATCAACTCAAATGCTTCTCCTGGAGCATTAGATAAAGCAGGCGCAGGTTCTGAGTAATGAGCAGATGCTGCTAATGCAGGGACAGCGGGGACCTTGCCAGGACTCCATCTGCTCCGTGCTCGCCTGCCTTTGGCCTGGCGCCATGGCATTAGGGAATGGCAGCATGCTGGAAACCCACTCCCCGCCTGAGTGTGCCTCTGACACTCACTCTTCAGTGAGAAACGAGACGACACCCTTCCTCCTTGCAAAGACTCTTGTTCGCCTGAATAAGTTGGGAAAGGAGTGAGTGACAACACCCAATGGACATTATGTAGGACCTCAGTGGGACAGCCAGCAGCCATCAGACACGGCGAGGTGACCCACTTATACAGTTCCTGATGCACTTGTCTTAGCACAGACATGCCATTGTCCAGGCTGAGCCTGCCCTGGGCCCAGGCGGACACTGACTTCTCAGTTGCTGATGTGTGGACAGGCCTCTCCAAGCTTCTCTTCAGCAGTAAATAGTGATTGATTATGACCCCCTAAATTACGTAGGATCCTCCAAGTATACATGAGACAAACAAAGAGAGGACTGCAAAGGGAGAAGAAAGAAAATGCCCTAGATTAGAATGTCAACTAATAAACATAGAAAATGGTAGGATTAGAAAATCTCAGACTGGTAAAAAGTACATTGGTGTTATAATTGATTGAGGAGAGAGAATCCATTTATGCTAAAACGAGTGGATAAGAATGAGACGAAGGTTAGACTTTTATGCAGTTCCAATGGATACCCTTAACACCATTTATCAGTTATAAGAAGAAAAGAGTTAACTTTGCAGTCAAGAGTAATTTGTTAGTTGTTTACATTTAACATCACCACCAGCGGTACCAGTAGACATCCTTCCCACGTGAGCTGCGTGAGAGTAATAAATTGCTCCTGCAGTCTCCCAGCCGAAGATGCAGAGCCCAGGGTCATCCTGAGGCTGTACAGGACAACCCGCCACATGGTTGGCCTGTCCTCTTTAAAACCAAGGTCATGAAGAGCAAGGCCAGTGTAAAGGAGTATTCCAGGTTGAAGGACAATCAACATTCCCTCTCTTTCTCCCCCTTCTGTCTTCCTTCCCTCCCTCTCCTATTTTCTTTTAACTTTGTGGTTCTGAGGATCAAACCCAAGGCCCAGTGCATGCACCTCACCCCCAAGCTGCACCAGTCCTCCAGGTGAAGGAGAACGCTGACAGCCTAGTGCTGTCCACCCCCCCCCCACACCCGCCACTCACTACTGGCAATAGCAGTGCAATCAGTGGGTACAGAGGACTATTTCTAACTTATTGTTACTTTGAAATGATTTCAAGATCAAAAGATAAAACGGGAAAAAATACCATGTTTTGTTGTTGATCAAGAAGGACTGTGCCAGGAATTGTCTCCACCCCTCTGCTTTCAGCAGCTGGAACAAAACACACTAAGCCTCGTTGTTCAGACATTGTGGTCCCTTAGAGAAGAGCATACATGTGAACCTGAAGTTACCCCAACTTATTGACTGACCTCGCTGAGTTCAGGAGACACCAGCGGGAGTTCAGGGAAGCAACGTGGCTGGAAGTGTGGTCTTGAGAATCTGAGACTTGATTGCAGCCTGGACTTCAGACAGCTGCTGGAGTTTCCCTCCACTCTTCGGCTGCCCTGAACAAGTGTGAAAGAAAATACCCGTAACCAAAGCAGAAAATGTGTGAAAGGAGAAAGCACAGCAGTTCTTGGAGCTCCCAGGAGCTAGGAATAGTTAGCATTTCTAGTCCCAGTGCAGAGGCCTCTTCACTCATATGTCCTTGGGTGTGGCTAAGTTATCCCTGGGCTTAAAGCTGTGCAGGACCACTCTGAAATGTCCGGCCCTCTGATTTGGGGGATCTTAATTTGCATCAGAATGCAATTTACTACACAATAGAACACAACACAGTACAATAGCCACCAGTATGAAAGTCAGTGTCTGTTGTCCAGTAAAAGATAAAGCATTCAGAAAAGGGGAAAGTACAGCCCTAGTGAGGACCCAGAATGACAGAAACAGCTAACAGGAAGTATGCTTCTGCTGTTGGTAGGAGGCTGCATGAGCAAGTGAAAATACACAGATATATTCAGTGGATTCAACAACACAAAGATGAGTGAGTTTGAGATGTCAAAACAGACACTGTTGTGGTTTGGATCTGAAATGTCCCGTCCCCTCCCCCCCAGGCCATGTCCTAGCTGGTTGTCAGATGATGGAGGTGGTGAGCTTTAGGAAATATGACCCACTTGGATGAAGTAGGTCACTGAAGTCATCATTCATGCCCTGGACAGGAGTGTCTAACTTATCCTCAGCCGCTTGCTTGCTCTCTGCTGCCTGGCTGTCATGAGGTGAGCAGCTTTGTTCCACAGCATGCACGCTGTTGGGAGGCTCTGCCTTACTGTGGCCACAAAGGACTGAACCCTCTAAAGCCATGAGCCCAAAGAAACCTTTCCTCCATTAGGTTCTCAGCCAAGTGTGGGGCTCACGTCTTTCAGCCCAGCACTCGGGAGTCTGAGGTAGGAGTTTGCCATGAGTTCATTTTGGGCTACAGAGTTGAGATCCTAGGCTGCAGTGACTCTGCTTCAAGGAAAAGAAAAAAAGGAGTGACTGTCATGTAAGTGGAGTTCTCAGGTATGTTGTCAAAGTGACAGACAGCTAGCTAACATGTTACCCAAAATTAAGCAGAGAGAGAAAAGGCTGAGGGACCAGAGTGTCGGTGGCCTGTGAGAAGAGTGCCACACAGGGAGACCTTCGGCAGAAGACTGGCCCTCCAGGAGTCAGGCAGCAAATGGAAGTTCCGATGTACACAAAGGAGTATATAATGGGAGAATGGGTAAATGTAAAGACATCTTATTTCTTGAACAATCTCGTTACAAATTAATGGATTGTTTCATACACAGATAATAAGGCATTATGGGTTTTATAGCACATGTAGGAGCTAATTTTTATGGTAAAAACTCAGTAAACAGTAAAAAAACCTTTTTCCATTTGCTAAAGAGTGAAAAGCCTACACTTAACTTTATTCTTTTAAAATTATATTTAATGGGTTGGAGAGATAACTTAGCAGTTAAGGCACTTGCCTGCGAAACCTAAGCACCCAGGTTCAATTCCCCAGAACCCATGTAAGCCAGAGTCACATGGTGGCCCATGCATCTGGAGTTTGTTTTCAGTGGTCAGAGGCTCTGGTGCCCCCATATTCACACCCCCTCTTCCAAATAAATAAATAACTTTTTTAAAAGATTATTTAAGAGCTGGACGTGGTGGCACATGCCTTTAATCCTAGCACTCGGGAGGCAAAGGTAGGAGAATCACCATGAGTTTGAGGTAACCCTGAGACTACACAGTGAATTCCAGGTCAGCCTGGGCTAGAGTGAGACCGTACTTTGAAAAACAAACAAACAAACAAACAGAAAAGATTATTTAAAATTTTACTTATTTATTTATTCATTTGCAAGGAGAGAGAAACAGCGAAAACTGTGCCAGGGTCTCTTGGCACTGCAAACTCTAGATGCACGCACCACTTAATGCACATGGGTTTATGTGGGTACCAGAGAATTGAACCCAGATCAGTAGGCTTTGCAAGTGGTGCCTTTAACCCCTGAGCCATGTCTGCAGCTCTAACTTTATTCTCAGTGTTTACAAAAGACCAATGAGAGGGCTGGAGAGATGGTTTAGCGGTTAAGGCTCTTGCCCACGAAGCCTAAGAACTCATGTTCGAATCTCCAGGTCCCATGTAAGCCAGATGCAAAGTGACACAAGCATGCAATGTTGCACACCTGCTCCATAAGGGGGCGCATGCATCTGGAGTTTGTTCACAGCAGCTGAAAGGCCCTGGCATGCCTGTTCTCTCCCTCTCTTTCTCTGCCTCTTTCTCTCTCTCACAAAAACAGAATAAAAATGTATTTTTAAAAAGACCAGTGAGAGCTGGAGGGATGGCTAAGTGGTTAAGGCACTTGCCTGCTGTGAAGCCTAAAAGACCCAGGTTTGATTCCCCAGTACCCACATAAGCCAAATGAACATGGTGATGTATGCATCTAGAGTTCGTTTGCAGTGGCTGGAGGCCCTG